>CM059212.1:9362434-10709934 GCA_030347435.1 Clarias fuscus
GCGCCCTTTGGTACACTATCACACATCCGGTTACCATCGGTACTCAGTGTAACACACATCTGGTGCCCTTCAGTACTCAGTGTAACACACATCTGGCAACCTTTGGTACACCACAACACAAGTAGCGCACATCCGGTGACCTTTGGTACACAATGTAACGCACATCCGGTGTCCTTCGGTACACTGCAACACACATCCGATGCCCTTTTGCCCCTTCCGGCTCTCTTCGGTATACACTGCGACAGAGATCCGGCGCTCTTTGGTACACAGTGTGGCACAGATCCAGCGACCTTCAGTACACAGTGTGATGCAGATCCGGCGCCATTTGGTACACAGCAACACGCGTCCGGTGACCTTCGGTACACAATGTCACGCACATCCTTCGGCGCACAGTGTAATGCAGATCTGGCACCCTTCGGTACACAGTGTAACGCAGATCCGGTGCTCTTGGGCACACCGCAATGCACATCCGGCGCCCTTCAGTACACAGTGTTACGCACATCCGGCGTCCTTCAGTGCACAGTGTAACGCAGATCCGGCACCCTTCGGTACACAGTGTAACGCAGATCCGGCACCCTTCGGTACACAGTGTAACGCACATCCCGTGCCCTTTGGTACACTGTGTAACTCAGATCCGGCGCCCTTCCGTGAACTGTGTAACGCAAATCCGGCGCCTTTCGGTGCACCGTGTAACACAGATCCGGCGCCCCTTGGTGCACCGTGTAATGCAGATCCGGCGTCCTTTGGTAGACCGCGTAACGGTCATCCAACACCGTTCGGTACACCGCGTAAAGCACATTCTTCGGTACACAGTGTAACGGTCCAAAACCCTTCTGTACACAATGTAACGCGCATCCTGCGCCCTTTGAGTACACCGTAACACCAGTCTTCAGTATACTGTAACACACATTTGACACCCTTCTCCTACATTGTACACTACTAGTAGTGTACATTACTTCTACAACACACATCCAGCACCTTGCAGTAGTACACTGTAACACACATCCGACATCCGCACCCTGCAGTTAACAACCAGTTTTCAGTACACTGTATTACACACTAATTAAAAATAACATGCTGAATCACACGGAAACACACCACTTTAATACATCAAAGTGCAAACTGTTTCCACCAGAGGGCAGCATTGTTTTTTTTTCTAATGCATTTTCCTTCCCCCCCCCCTCTCTCTCTCTCTCTCCCTCTTAGAGTTACTTGTTCCTGCTTTCCTCAGACTATGAGAGGTCAGAATGGCGAGAGAGCATTCAGAAGCTCCAGAAGAAAGGTCTGAAAGACACATGTACACACACACACACACACACGCACACTCACAGAAACGTCACTCAGAAGCTGCTTAAACAGTTGCACAGAGTAATTATAAAGAGAGGATGCACACACAGACGCACACAGATGCACACATTACTGTGGAGTGTGTGAATAATTCTAGCCTTCTTTGTGATTGCAGATCTCCAGTCTTGTGTGTTGAGTTCACTGGAGCTTCAGGTCCTCACCAGCTCCTGCTTCAAGCTGCGCACCGTCCATAACATTCCTGTCACAACTAATAAAGATGGTAACGTGTACACACATACACACACACACACACTTCTATGCATGCACAGCGATGCAAACCAAGGCTTGTAATTCTGGTGACTCATGTAGCTTACGTTTTTGATAATTCTATCGGGGTTTGTCCCAGTTCAGAGTCCAAGCTGTGCTCTGCTCCAGATATAAAAATCTTTTTTTTAAAAAGCTGGCCTAATACACAGGCACACACTCATACCTTCCTTCCCAGGAGTAGAGAAATACCAGAATTCAGGTTAGCACCTGGTTCCAATCCACTGATAACCTCTGCCTCGTTCTCGTCTCACTCTTATTCCTCAACTCTCCGCTGAGCTTGTGAGCAGAGAGCTCGCTTTTCTTGTTTATTTTCCTGCCCGTTTGGATCCGGCTGGCATTAAAGCCATCTGTCAGACCAGCAGCGAGATCTCAGATCTGCTGAGCCGAACACGGCAATGCACTGTGGGAGAAAAGATTATTTCTGTGAATGAAACAGTTTTTCAGACGTGCATTATGTTCAACTTGAAATTTTTATGTCATTTTAAACTAAGATTATAACATAATGAAAGATGCACTCGTCGCCATGGTTGTTTGATGGAAGCTCAGAAAATGAGTGAAAATAAGAATTATAACCTGGCTAATGTCTTGAGAGGTAAAAGAATAAGCAATAAACCACCCGAGAGGGTGCTGTCTGATGGAGTGGAGTGATCGAGTCGTGTCGAGTTACTGTTTATTACTTTTCTATAAAGGCATGTGTTCAATCTCTGACACCGGAGACTCCTTCCCCAAGGTGTCGAATAAACAGCTCCTCACCTAATCAACACGCACACATTTACTGTATAAAAGACTTCATGTCGGATGTTGGATAGACATCGCGCATGTTGTTACTATGGAGCTCCGACCTCATGAAAGCGAGCACATTCAGACCAGTGGTGTTTGAGAATTCAGCAACGATTATTAGTGTGGTTCTGTAAGCTTTCTATAGTATTGCATTGCTTGTTTAAATCGTCACTCTGAGTCCTGTAGCATGCTAATAGGAGCGCTGTGTGTAGACATGTCATGTAAACACGTCAGCGAAGGTCTCGGAGGTCTTTGCTACAAGACGTGTCTGTTTAATGTTCAAGGTGAAACACCAGGGGGATCATGCATTCCGACATGCCTCGTTTCACTCCTGTTCTAAATGCACCATTTCAGTGTCTGTAGCTTTTAACGTGAATGGGGCTACGTATCTTGGTCGAAATATACTTATCTAACCGATCAGAATGCAAGAAATGGGACTTGTATTAAAATGGTGGCCAGAAGTTGAACCAGAGGAGGTACAATGCCGCTCTCACACACACACACACACACACACACACACACACACACACACGCACCCGGTTCTGAAAAATTAGTCCAATGTGGAGGTACCAAAATGTGCAGTTCTTTAAATGACCACTAGGCCTGAAAGTGAGTCAGTCCCCACAGATGTTACAATATCCAACTTTACAACAGAAATGAACACCTTTGCAGCCTGGTACAAGAAAACGGTTTCTGTCTGCATATCTAAATTTCCTGTTCATGACAACTGTACAGAAGTGATAAAAAAAAATAAATAAATTATGCATAATTAGGGGTGTGGCTGATTTGAGTGACAGCTGAATTGCTAGTGTCAAACCGCTATCTGTCTGCTACACATCACTTTAGCTAACCAGCTTAGTGGAGCATTTGTCGTTAGCATACAGTATAAATTAACGTTTGCCACCTTTAGCATTTTAGCTATAAGTTAAAGCTTAACTAAGCTAGCTTGCGGTAACTGATGCTGACTTGCGCGAGTGCCTGGAGTTGAGCTTCAGGACCGCTCTTTAGACATGCTGTGGGTGACGTCGCATAGGGTTTGTCCGGTTCTTAGACCGTCTCTGTTTCTTATCTGTAATGATGTCATGTCTGGCAGGAAGTTTGAATGGTATGCTCTAGTACATGTATGGACAGAAATAGAAAAATAGATAAACAACTAGGAGGCATTTTGTTTTTTTGCAAGATAGACAAATGCTTAAGAATCATGTAAATGATAAAGATCAAAAGTGCATTTTGCATTACCTCTGTGCTTAGAAGTACGTCTCGCATATATGCAGTCCGTATCTCATTGGCGTACAGATACTTTAAATTAGTTTTGTCGATCAAAATGCTGAGTTGCGGCGAAAAGGAGTTCTGCTTATCAAACACGCTGTCGTGCTTTGCTTGAAACAAATAATAAAAACCACAAAGACTTTCCAGTTTAGTCTGGCTGGACCAGCTGTGATTATGGAGAGCTGGTGCTGAATGTGCAGATGAGTTCATGGTTTCTGGCGTTGTACTAATATATATATGATGCGCCCGTATGACTGAGCGTCTGCTGTTAATTGCGCTGTATAACATTTTATTGGCCTGTTAAGGAGCCACAAGCTTTGAACAGACTTGCAAAAAGTTTGTTTACACAGCTTGTTAAAACTCCGTGTTCATGTGATGCCCCCTGGTGGTGAGCTTGAAGAATATATTAAGGTTTCGGTCTGCGAATATAGAAGGTGGTTAATACTAAATAAAAATAAAAAAATCTAGTCATTTTATACAATAGCTACAACATAACCGGGTGTCGTCTACGACAGCGACAACTTTTTCACTGGCCGTCGACATTTGTAATATCTGTAGAATATGATAAGCCGTTGTAAACTGCCAACTATTGTTTCTTTCTTTTTCTTTTTGCTGAAGAGCGAGTAGGGACAAGGTAAAATAAAAACCAGCTGGTGCTGGAATGCAAGAAGGAAATTTCAGCCAAGGGTCATAGTTTGAGTCTTTAGTGTCAACTGAGACTTTTCAGACTGGAAGAAGAAGAAGAGAGGTGAGCGATGGAGCATGCGAGCCCGGCTGCAACGCTCACAGAAATATTTCAAACGTTTTTAGGACATGGAGGAGTGTGTGTGTGTGTGTGTGTGTGTGTGTGTGTGTGTGTGTGTGTTGCATTAACGAGGATTAGCTGTGTGGGTTCTGGTTTCCTCTCCTCAACGCTGTATTTGCATGAGGCACACTGTTGGAGATCTTCAAGTATACACACCTGCGCGCGCGCACACACACACATACATACAAACCAGCATTTATTTTGCAGGATGAGCTTTCTCTCTCTCTCTCTCTCTCTCTCTCTCTCTCTCTCCCTTTCTTTCCTTCCATCTCACACACATATAGACATATACAAAGATCTTTTTCTGTTTACTTCCTCGCATAACACTTTGATAGATCTGTGTGAAGACCTAAACCAACTAAAAACCTGAACGCTGCCGCCCACTGCACTCTAAGACTTTAAATGGTTAATACACTTGTAGAAAGTCTTAAAATATTACCAGAATTCATCCGAATTTAGTCATTATAGTTTTTTTCAGTAGCTACACCACATTAAACAATATTTAAATGAAACGTTTCTCAAGTAGGAACAAATGCAAGGGATCTCCTTTGAGTAAGATGAAAAAAGCGAAACGATTTCCACTAGTTCCATGTTTGAATCAATAAATGGAACGCTGAAATGTTCTGAGCTGACGCCATGCGTCATGAAGTCAGGGGTCGCTCAGTGGTTGAGGCATTGGACTACGGTCCGGAAGGTCCTAGGTTCAAATCCCATGACCACTATCGGGGCCTTGAGTTGAGGCCCTTAACCCCCAACTGCTCAGATGTTTAAGAGATAAAAATGTAAGTCGCTCTGGATAAGGGCGTCTGCTTAAATGTTAATGAAATCATGAAAGAGACGAAGAAAAAAATCTGTTCAATTATTCAGCACAGTACATCGTGAATCATGATAATTCTACAAAACGCAATACAAATGGTAAAAATCGGTATCATGATACTGTATTGTCTCGTCCCTTGTGATTCCCGTCCGTACAACATAAGGAGTTGGAAGTTCGAATTGAAGGGCCGTTTTCTTTCACTTTCCCTCGTCTGATATTGGAAATTCCATACAAGCTTTAATCAAATGCAGGATTAGTTCCAATTTATTGTTTGATGCTTGGCGATGCAAGAAAAAGCTGTACTCATGATTTCATCTTCTGTTTTATGATCTCTCATTAAATGTGTGTAGAGACATTAGGGAGAAAACTAAAGCTTGGATGAAAGGAAGGAAAGAAGGACGTATCAGCTCGACCAGCTACTCTGTTAAACAGTTCACACCCAAAATCATTACAGTCCTTTTTTTTTTTTTTAATGACACAGGTGGTAGTCCTGATCCTATAAGGTTTAGTCACAGTAGTGTCCCTTGTTTCACCCTTATGCAAAACTGGTACCTTTTAAACGTGCGCTCGGGTTGTAAGTCACTCAGCGCTGCTGTAATCTCCATATGTTTCCTTTTATTCAAACAAATACAATCGAAGTTGGGATCGTGGTGTTATTTCTGTGTGAAAGAGAAGCAAATGCTTCCAGATGTGCCGTTATTGGAAACCAATCAACCCTCGGGTGGTAACAGGGACTCCTCTACTTGTTGGGCCGCATCACCAAACCCCACCGCTGATTATTTTCCCACAACACACTCACTCGTCCTCATGTAACAGCCGGCGAACATATTTAATCCCTGAAAGACAGCCGACTGGAGTTTCTCGCTCACTTCTCCCGTTTGACACTGACAGCGACGGTCCTGCGTTCCTGATGTGTGTGTGTGTCTGGATGGATGCCATGTGGAAGTGGAATACAAATGGAGGAACAACATGTGCTTGGAAGATGAATGAAGCTGGGTAGAGAAAGTATCTGTATCGTCTCTCTAACGCGCTTTTAATATCGTGTTTGTTTCAGATGAAGAATCTTCCGGCCTGTACGGCTTCCTGCACGTCATCGTCCATTCTGCCACAGGTTTCAAAGAGTCAGCCAGTAAGTACTGTGTATGTGTGTTTACTCGTACAGTTAACTGCATTATTTCATTATCCACAGGATAAGTACAACTAATATACAGCATCTGTTTGGGAGGATTGTATTTCTTGTTCCTTAGGAGCACAAACCTGGTTCATGCACATAAATGTGATTAGCAGAAGATCACGGACTGCCAGAGAGAGAGAGAGAGACCTTTGCACATACGGCACTGATATACACTCACCTAAATGATTATTAGGAACACCATACTAATACGGTGTTTGACCCCCTTTCGCCTTCAGAACTGCCTTAATTCTACGTGGCATTGATTCAACAAGGTGCTGAAAGCATTCTTTAGAAATGTTGGCCCGTATTGATAGGATAGCATCTTGCAGTTGATGGAGATTTGTGGGATGCACATCCAGAGCACGAAGCTCCCGCTCCAGCACATCCCAAAGATGCTATATTGGGTTGAGATCTGGTGACACTGGGGGCCATTTTAGTACAGTGAACTCATTGTCATGTTCAAGAAACCAATTTGAAATGATTCGAGCTTTGTGACATGGTGCATTTGTCCTGCTGGAAGTAGCCATCAGAGGATGGGTACATGGTGGTCATAAACGGATGGACATGGTCAGAAACAATGCTCAGGTAGGCCGTGACATTTAAACAATGCCCAATTGGCACTAAGGGGCCTAAAGTGTGCCAAGAAAAGATCCCCCACACCATTACACCACCACCACCACCAGCCTGCACAGTGGTAACAAGGCATGATGGATCCATGTTCTCATTCTGTTTACGCCAAATTTTGACTCTACCATTTGAATGTCTCAACAGAAATCGAGACTCATCAGACCAGGCAACATTTTTCCAGTCTTCAACTGTCCAATTTTGGTGAACTCGTGCAAATTGTAGCCTCTGTTTCCTATTTGTAGTGGAGATGAGTGGTACCCGGTGGGGTCTTCTGCTGTTGTAGCCCATCCGCCTCAAGGTTGTGCGTGTTGTGGCTTCACAAATGCTTTGCTGCATACCCCGGTTGTAACGAGTGGTTATTTCAGTCAAAGTTGCTCTTCTATCATTGAAGCAACTGCCATGTGATTGGTTGATTAGATAATAGCATTAATGAGAAATTGAACAGGTGTTCCTAATCCTTTAGTTGAGTGTAGTTCAGCTCAGGTTTCAGCCGCCTGACTGGACGAGAAACAAACAGCAAATATACATTAAATGCAGACAAGTAGACAGATATGTGGACAGGCTGCTAAAGAGATCTCTAAATATATTAGGTTTGTGAAAGGCCAATAGGATAGATAACCGATACAATGATGGGACATAAAGATGGAAGTTGGACAGGTGGATGGGTAGGGGCGGGTAGGTAGATGGACAGATAGAGGCGGGTGGATGGATGGACATACGGTATAGTGGGTGGGTGTATGGATAGTTAGACAGGTTATGGGTCGGTTATGGGCCGGTGTGTGTATACACACGGTGTGTGTATTGACAGTTAGACAGGTTATGGGCCGGTGTGTGTATGGGTGGGCAGTTAGACAGGTTATGGGCCGGTGTGTGTATGGGTGGGCAGTTAGACAGGTAGGGGCGGGTGCGTTTATGGACAGGTAGACAGGTTATTGGCGTGGACGGTTTTACGGGTAGGTAAATGGCCAGATAGACTGGTAGGGGTAGATAAACAGATGGCCAAATAGAGGGACAGACTAATTGGGCGGTTAGGTAGATGGCCAGGCAGAGGCAGGTCTGTAGATAGACAAGTAAGAGAAGACTGTTAGATGGACAAATAGACAGGTACACACAGACAGGTAGATAAACAGACAGATAGGCAGGTATTGGCGTGTAGGTACAGTAGATGGACAAATGGACAGGCAGGTGGCAAACACATAAATGCATCGTCTGTTGGGTAAAAGGGCAAATGTATAACTGGACAGATGGTCAGGTCAGGACAGATGGACAGAAACACACCTAGACAGCTAGGAGCTAAATGACGGGGAGATGGACAGAGATAGTGATGAAGGGTAGAATGGGGCAGATGGACAGACTGACCGATAGAAGGTAGACGGACAGATGGGTGGAGAGATGCAACATAAAGCTGAATATTAAAATCAGAAAAAAAAAAAAAAAAAGACAATGGAATGAACAAAACTAAATATCTCCAAGTACATTATTGCATCTTAATACCTAAATAGCTCTTCTGATATTTAATGCATGTTTATCTCTGTAGCTGAGGTCAGTTTACCCATCAGTCAGCCTGACACACCGCCGTGACACACGACTAATTCATTTCCTTTTAATATCCAGAACGGTGTTGCATATGGTGTGTTGATGTGAATTAGCATAGCTTTTATAGCGTTAGCAGTAGCATATGGCAGCCTCCCACTGTAGATTAGATTGTGTGATAACAATCGGGCATCTGTTTTTAAGTGGTACAGACGAGCCTAGCGCAGTGCCGCGCAGATAAAGAGGTCCTCTCGGTTCTCTCAGAACGTCCTGCTTGCACTAACAACTACACTGACAGCTCTCAAAAGAGGCATTGTGTGTGTGTGTGTGTGTGTGTGTGTGTGTGTGTGTGTGTGTGTGTGTGTGTGTGTGTGTGCATCTCGCATCTGTTGCTTTTCTTTGTCCCCCCCCAGCTTGGCGTGCGGTTTACATTCATCATTGATTTGAGAACATGCTGCCTGCTAGTACGCATTGCAAAACAATGCTGCAAAAACAATGAGAGAGACAGAGTGCACTCATTTAATGGATTATATTATAACATGTAAATATTATTATATATAAAATGTAAAAGATGTATAGAAACCTATTGGTTTCCAGCTAGCTCATTAAGAAGGTGGTTATTTCCTGCATGTACGTCGCTCCTCAGTCGCAAGCCCAAACCCAGGCTTCATGCAGCAGCCATCACAAAGTGACCACAAGCATTTTACCCTCCAGCAGTCGCACATCTGTGAGCAAACATAACAAAACCCCGAACCTGGTTCTGCTTATTTTCCTCTCTCTCTCTCTCTTCCCTCTTAGAAACAATCGCTTGTGTTTTGTAAAACGAGCTTTTGTGTACAACACCAGCAAGTCAAGCTTGGGATTTTTTTTCCCCACTGGTTGCCAAAGCAGTGACACACTGCGCTAGATTACATTTTTTAATTATATATATATATATATATTTTTTTTTTTTACAAGCATAAATGTAACTCTAGCCGTCACTTTCAACACGTGCACTGTTTATTTTATTTATTTATTTTTTTTGAAGCTCGGACCCCTGCTGTGCTTCATTTTTCATTCATGCTGCTCTAAGCTTCTTGGCCGTCTTAACCAACCGTCATTTACTGTATGTCTGTGAAATAGACGTGCTGGATGTTGTTTATACAATATACATGACAAGGAGTGAAAAAAGTCAAATTTAATATACAGTCAGTCCTACAAGAGACTGTATCTGTGTTTGATATTCAAAATCATGTGTAAAGTTGAACTTGACATCAATGAAAGTGATTCTGATTGTTGTCGTACCTTCAGCTGCTGGTGTTACGGGGTTGCCGCAGGGGACCACATGCCTTAATTGGGGCAGGTTTTTAACGCCAAGTCCACTACCGGACGTAAGCCTATCATGTTTATCCCAGCTTGGATGCATCCAGTGCATCCCTGCATCCAGTGGCTCACCACTGGCTGGAAATCGAACCCGGACCTTCCACACAGCGGGTCTGAAGCCCTGAATGATAGAACCACACCAGATTGTCAGCTCTTCATGGTTGCTCCTGTAGATCTTTACACAAAGGGAGCTAATAAAATGTCTGCGATCAAACTTGAAAAGGATACACGAGGATGAGAGGATTATTTCAATCAACCTTTAGAAAAGAAATACCAATTACAAATTATACAGTTTGTCCATCTGTCAACAAACTTTTGTATTTCCTCATTAAAAATATTTTGGGCTAGGCAGTGGTAAAGCGCTCGCCCCATCATCCGGAGATCGCGAGTTCGATTCCCGGGTGACGCTGTAACCTCTCGCAGCCGGAGGTCTAGAGAGAGCTGATTGGCCGAGCTCTCTCAGAGGGGAGGGATGAGAGGTATTCAGTGCTCTCACATTAATCACGGCTCTACAGCCAATCAGGGGCGTCTGTGAGCTCACGCAAGCGGAAGGAGCGGATAGCACAGTCCTCAGTGTGTTACGCCGCCCCCGACGGTGGGTGAGCGAGCAGTTTGAAAAGATGCGGTCAGCTGGCGTCACGTGGTTCGGAGGAAACGCGTGACGGTCTTCGGCCCTCCCGGCTGAGTGGTAGTAGTGGCCTTAATGCGGGCGCCCCCTAGTGACTGGGAGGAATTGGACACGACTAAATTGGACACCACCCCCCAAAAAATGTTTTAGGCTGAGCTGAGAGCCATCAATGCGCCGCTGTCTTCAATTCTTCGTCAGAAGTGAATCTTCATCCTTGTAGGCCTGCTTTCAGGGGACCAAACAAGTGAAAACACAGGGTGTTAACAGTGTTGGTAGCATTGAATATCAGTCCTCTGCGTTTACGCTGATGTTTAGGCTTCAGCTCTCACTGTCGAACCTTTTTCCTGGTAATGTTCCAATACTTCTGACCCTTGAGGGATCCCAGAAAACTGTAAGCATTGATGAATTTTCCAGCTGATGGTTGAATTTTGAGCTTTTTCTCGGTTGGCGATTGAGGATGTTTCCGTTCCATACTCTGCAGTTTACTCTCAGGCTCGTAGTGATGAATCCATGTCTCGTCACCAGTAATGATTCTCTTTAAGAATCTTTCACCTTCTTGAAAGTATTAGTTTGTTTGCAGATATCCAAACGCCTCTGTTTATGCTCTTCCCTGAGTTGTTTCAGCGGCAGGTACACCCTCAGACCACAAAGAATTAATCACTGGTATTAGAGCGAAGCATGCTGGTGCTTAATGGATGCTTCCTTTCTGCTGGGACCGGGGCAGGGGCAGTACTTAAGATAAATGGAATTCTTTTTAAATGTCAAGGTCTCTTGGTACAAAGCCTGTGGGCCAGCGTCAACAATATTGATGGTGAACGGGAATTTCACCATACAACATCATAACTGAAAGCAAAATCATGGACTTGTGTCTCAGTCATGGAACCAGCAAACCAGCGTAAGGACAGCTGCAGAGACGTATTCACAAAAAAATACATTTAGTCTTGGATGAAACATTAAACATGGCCGGGTTTCTATCGTAATTTTTTGCCTTGGGTCGCAAAATCCTGCCATTTTAAAGCTCTGTGTATTCAGCATGGTCTTTGGCTGGCTTGTTGTGTAGTTGAGAACTCTACACCTTTTGAGGAAACTAGAAGACTTGAGAGAAGTTAGAGGGGTTAATGTAGAGCAGCCTGTAATCCTCAGAAGGTTGTGTTAGAAGTGATGAGTTAGTAACTCTTGGTGTTTCATTAGCTGTCATGGAGGCTTAGGGAAATCAACCTCGTTATGAACCTCGAATTCACATTTACGTCCGACTCCGAAGTAACCGGATTAGCTCGTTTATTAATATTTCATCATTTACATATCAGAGTCAAGTACAGTTAGTGGATCGACCGACGTGCTAGCTAACGCATAACGTTCCCAGGGGGGGCTGCCGTTGGTGTTCAGAACACACACCACATGGCTTCCAGGTCGAAGGCCGCACTGCAAAACAATCCATCATGAGGTCATTAAATGACACCGATAGTGAATCCGTCTAAACCCGATGTGAGCCGTTATTGGGATAGAGACGCAACGCAGGGAAATCGACAACGCCATGTGGTTTGAACTGCAGCGTTAGCTCCGATGGAGTCGATCTCGTGTCTCCAAATTTCTTTTCCTGACATCGGCACAGTGCGTGTGTTTATTGCATAAAAGCGTTCACTTGAATGCTTGGATCCAATTTTTTATCTGGTTGTCAGCAAGTCGCGCGCTTCGATTATCTATTCATGTTACAGTAGCTGGCTTGTTATTTATTTATTGTCGTTTGGTGTTGTGGTATTGACCCTGTCCTTGTGCTCGTCCTTACTGTACAACTTTTGTTTATCCTTCTCAGATCTCTACTGCACACTCGAAGTAGATTCCTTTGGCTACTTTGTTAGCAAAGCGAAGACGCGCGTCTTCCGGGACACCACAGAACCCCACTGGAATGAGGTAAGCTTTTTTTTTTCTTCTTCTTTTTTTTTTTTTTCTTCCAAACCTCATTCCCCCTCCACCGCCACCCATGTCCATCCAAATTCCTTGTAAGTTTTCATCCGTGTCTTTTAATACGGACAGGAATTCGAAATTGAGCTGGAGGGCTCGCAGTGCCTGCGCATCCTGTGCTATGAAAAATGCTACGACAAGACCAAGCTCAACAAGGATGACAACGAGATCGTAGACAAGATCATGGGCAAGGGGCAAGTGCAGGTAGGAGGAACTGTCTGTAGTTCATCTATTCTTACGCACACACATGGCTAAGCTGATTATTTATTTCTGAGACTCAGTTATTATACAGTACATCACACCTTCACTTTTGCATCACAAGAATGGTATGTACTTATTATAAGATTTTAAATATATATTAGCCATTTTTTGTTACCCAGGCCAAATAGTGCATCATGTGCTGCAACTGTGTTGTCATTATGCATTGTGTTTACCCCGACTCTAAATTATTATTCCAACTGCGTTCCTCTTCGCCTCCTCTCGAATCTAGGGCAGCGTTTAAAGTGCCGGAAAGCGGGGCGAAGTTAATCGCGGCGCCGATTGTCTTGTTTGTGCTTCCTCCTGTCTCTGGGGAACACAGTCACGGTTTTCTCTCTGCTTCTGTACGCTCTCGCCCAACCACAGTCACGTGCTCCATAAACATCTTAAGGGGAGAAATGTGTTGCGCAGGTGTCTCGCTCTGGGAAATTAGTATAACGAGAAACTATTTTTACTCGACGTGCGAGTCTGAGGTCTGGAACATGGTGTTTAAATCAAGTTTAGCAGTAACAGTAACTCGATAAGTAACTGTATCTCATCCACCCAAAAAATGAATAAGGATGTGCTTTTGCATTCATTCATAAACCATGTCTGGGTTTTTAAGTCAAAAATTATCCGCACTCCGGTTATATTAAAACTTCTGTTGGCTACCGTCTTCCCAGTCACTGCTGTGCAGGTGTGAACGTGCAACATTAGTTTATTTGTAACTGCAGTGCGATCAAAAATAGACACCCGCACTTGGGGTCGACACGAAAGAAGAGCAGAGTTCAGTGATTCGTTTTTTTTGTTGTTTTTTTTTAATGGTCCGAGCGTGTACCTCGTGCCAAACAACTCTCAGAAAAGGAAGGTGAAAATTTCTTTAAGAGAATCGTTACCGGTGACGAGATATGGATTGACCACTACGAGGCTGAGAGTAAGCGGAAGAGTATGGAACAGAAACGTTCTCAATCGCCAACCGAGAATAAGTTCAAAAGTCAACCATCAGCTGGAAAATTCATCAACGCTTACAGTTTTCTGGGATTCTCAAGGGCCTGTATTGGAACAACGTTCAGCAATCAACAGTGCTCGTTACTTTGAGACGCTCATGAAGCCTAAACTTCGGGTTAAACTCGTCGTTCTGATCTCGCATGACGATGTGCATCCGCACACTTCTACCCACACTTTCGACACTCTGGAAACTTCATTTTGAGGTGTTACAGAAGCCTCCTTATAGTCCTGATCTCTCTCCATTAGACTTTCACCTGTTTGGCCCCCTGAAAGCAGCCCTACGAGGATGAAGATTCACTTCTGATGAAGATGTGAAGACAGCGGTGCATATGTAACTTGCAGCTCAGCCTAAAACATGATTAAAAATTATTTTTGCCACAGATTCAACTGTTTCCAAAGGGATGTCAATATCGGGTATCAACGCGATTGGTGCATTCCTACTAAACGAATGAGGAGGTTGTGTTTTGCTGAAGCCATAAGATATAAAGGAAAAGCTTAACATGCAATGTTTCTTTGCCAAGAGGCTTAGCTTCTCTCTTATCACCTTTCTAGTACAGTTTCCTCTTCCTTTTCTTTACCTCCCTTCCTATCCCACCCTACAGGGTCTTTATATGAATCAGGCGTTTCATTCACCAGAAAGTCACTCACTATGACAATAAAGACTGCAGTCTGCTTTACTGGAACATCTCGCTTTTAATACAGTCCTGGAGTTTACAAGCCCTCACGTTTTTCAGTCAATAATTACGAGATCTTTCATCCATCACATCCTCCTCCTGCATCCCTGGGCGACGTGGTGAAGATTTTGGGACTACATCAAGGACAGAAGTGCATGTCCGACTCGAACCTTGTGGAGTCTTTGGAACTAATCTCCGGTTTATACGTCTATGCAGCTGCTCCGTGCAGAGATCTCGTTTACGTGCATTCACGAGTATAATGATGGAGAAAGTTTATGGCTAAAATGTACTTAGATGGCTACCATGAGAGGGCTTGTTTGTCTATCTTTCCTTCATTCCTTATTGATCCTCGTCCCTTCTCTTCCGCACTCTTTTCCTCACTGTGGTTTTGGCAGCGTCGTGTATACGACCATAAAATGAAAACAAGCAGGGAACATCGCTCTTGCAGGCAGCGGAGAGATATTTTCACCACATGTGGAGCTGGCATGGCCTGAAAGAAGGAAAATGCTGAAAGGATAGGATGTGCTGTTCTGAAAAGTTCTAAAACGGTGGGAACATTTGAGGTTTGGGCGACTGGAATAGTCTGTACTTCACACAAGGGAATGATATAAGGCAAAATACAAGAAGTCAGAATAGTTAGTCATGCTAGTCAAAAGTGTTTAATGAAAAACATAACATTAACACTTTTACATTATCGATTCTATACCAGTGAATTGGTAACAGGGTCATGGGTAAACAAGGCTCACTTATGCTCATGGGGACCAAAAGCCACCCTATCAGATCTGATCCCAGAGAAAAGCCAATGCACCAAAAATCACAGAAAAAATAAAGTCAGCGCTGGCCACCATAGAATGGCACCAGAACACCCAGTGCACCACAATCTGCCACACACGGGGCTCAGCAAGCAAAGAGCCAAAGACTCCAAACCATGCCTCCAAACTCTGCAACTTCCAATCCGATCGATGGATATGATGCGCCCGGACACATGAGTCTGATCCATGGAAGGCCCACCCCGTAACCCACATCGCCCAAATATTTCGCCCCAATATACAGGACACCCCCAAAACACTTGTGGAGTCACAGGTGGCACAAGGAGAACATACACAGTACGGAGATTAATGTTTTGTACTGACTATCAGCCGTACTGTACATCAGTGTAATGGCTGATGGATGTATAGAGGATGTAGGCTCATCCTCCTACCGGCATTGTAGACTTCTTAGTGTTCGACCAAATACAACAGAAGGACTGTTTCATTGTTGGTACTCTTCGGTCAATGAAAGAAAAACTCACAATGGGCACAGAAGTAACTTTAATCTGACAAAAGTAATAATTTAAAAAAATTCTATGAATGTTAACCAATGAAAGTCAGACATTGCTTTTCAACCATGCTTCAACGGAATTATAAAAAAAAATGAACTCATGGAACAGGCCTGGACAAAAATGATGGTACCCCTAGAAAATACTGAAAATAATGTGACCAAAGGGACATGTTAATTCAAGGTGTGTCCACTAATTAGCATCACGGGTGTCTACAATCTTGTAATCACAGTGGGCCTATATATAGGGCTCCAGGTAGTCACTGTGTTGTTTGGTGACATGGGATGTACCACACTCAACATGGACCAGAGGAAGCGAAGGAAAGAGTTGTCTCAGGAGATTCGAAACAAAATTATAGACAAGCATGTTAAAGGTAAAGGCTATAAGACCATTTCCAAGCAGCTAGATGGTCCTGTGACTACAGTTGCACATATTATTCAGAAATTTAAGATCCACGGGACTGTAGCCAACCTCCCTGGACGTGGCTGCAGGAGGAAAATTGATGACAAATCAAAGAGACAGATAATCCGAATGGTAACAAAAGAGCCCAGAAAGACTTCTAAAGAGATCCAAGGTGAACTTCATGCTCAAGGAACATCAGTGTCAGATTGCACCATCCGTCGTTGTTTGAGCCAAAGTGGACTACATGGGAGACGACCAAGGAGGACACCATTGTTGAAAACAAATCATAAAAAAGCCAGACTGGAATATGCCAAACTACATGTTGACAAACCACAAAGCTTCTGGGAGAATGTCCTATGGACAGATGAGATAAAAATGGAACTTTTTGCCAAGGCACATCAGCTCTATGTCACAGATGGAAAAATGAAGCATATCAAGAAAAGAACACTGTCCCAACTGTGAAAGATGGAGGAGGCTCTGTTATGTTCTGGGGCTGCTTTGCTGTATCTGGCACAGGGTGCCTTGAATCTGTGCAGGGTACAATGAAATCTCAAGACTACCAAGGGATTCTAGAGAGAAATGTGCTGGCCAGTGTCAGAAAGCTGGGTCTCAGTCGCAGGTCATGGGTCTTGCAACAGGACAATGACCCAAAACACACAGCTAAAACACCAAAGAATGGCTAAGAGGAAAACATTGGACTATTCTAAAGTGGCCTTCTATGAGCCCTGACCTCAATCCTATTGAGCATCTTTGGAAGGAGCTGAAACATGCTGTCTGGAAGAGGCACCCTTCAAACCGGAAACAACTGGAGCAGCTTGCTCATGAGGAGTGGGCCAAAATACCTGCAGAGAGGTGCAGAAGTCTCATTGACAGTTACAGGAATCGTTTGATTGCAGTGATTGCCTCAAAAGGTTGTGCAACAAACTATTAAGTTAGGGGTACCATCATTTTTGTCCAGGCCTGTTCCATGAGTTCATTTTTTTTATAATTCCGTTGAAGCATGGTTGAAAAGCAATGTCTGACTTTCATTGGTTAACATTCATAGAATTCTTATTTATTATTACTTTTGTCAGATTAAAGTTATTTCTGTGACCATTGTGAGTTTTTCTTTCATTGACTGAAGGGTACCAACAATTTTGTCCATGTGTGTATGTAGTAAAAAGATTACATTGACCCAGTGCTAGAACAGAAAAGTAAGTTAAGTAGATTTATGAAGCCAAAAGGATGGGAGAAGCAGTTGCAAAAAAGCCAATGGTCCAAGACAAAGGTTGCTTCAAACCAATGGTGCCACAGAAAGTTTGGTTTGTCTCAATAGTGCAGCAGAAAGGTTGAATCAGTGGTGCAGCAAGCGCAAAAGCCCATTGGTGCTTCAAAAAAGTTAAGTTCATTCAAGTTGGTTTGACCCAAAGACAAATGTTTGTTTCATTGTCCTACCCAAATAATATAGTCTAACAAATGGTAAAATCTAACATCATTCACTGATAGCAGTTTTTGCTTCCTTATATAATACAAAACCATCAAACAAAACCCAGCATGGAGTGCGTGAGCAGATATAACCACTATTGAAATATACATGTACTGCAAAAAGTCATCAGAGAAGTTAAAGGTAGTCGGAGTGTGCAATAACTTTACCTTTATTCTAACCACCTAAAAAGAGGTAATGTAATCGAACTCCATAATATAATAAATGCACAGGCATGGACAAGTGACCATCACATATATGTCTGTTTTTCCCATATTGAAGCGGAATAACGTGACTACCTTGCAGCAGCAAAGATTCCAGTGCTGACAGAGCTGCTGTTTTCTTAACTGGTCAGGCCAAGATGGAAAGACCCAAGATTTTCCCTTCGGTCTCCTGAGGGTTCCACATTTATTGACCGAGTCTGTGGCTTCAGCGTCTAAAAAGGCCTTAAATGGTCACGTCTCTATTTAAAGCCTTCTAAAGGTTTGAGTAACCTTATATTTCTTAAACAGGAAAAGTTTAGATTAAGTTTATTGTCCATGCAGTGGGATGTTACAAGCTTTGTTGTCCTGAAAGGTACTAGAAGATTAAGTAGTATTAAATTGAATTGAATAAAGGAGAATTCCGTCCATTTCTTTGCACTTTCTGGCTGAATAAGACATGCCTCACGTAATCACTGCCCCCACTTTTTTATTTATTTATTTTTATTTTTGCTTGGTCTGTTTTTGCTAGCCTTGTTTTTTTTTTTGCATGCCCCAGAGTTAACCTTTTAACCCTGTGGACCACCATGATAATTTGGGGTCAAATAGCTACTAACGTGGTCCATGAGCTGCTTCTTTCAGTCTAACAGAGACCCTAATGGCACTTATAAGCGAGTTCAAGGGAAGCAACAGAAAGCAAATCAATGGCTGTTCAATGTCCATGTCCAACATGTCCATCTGTGTACATTTTGTCAAAATCTCTTTATATTTTTCAACAGTGTGCTATGAGAGAGTGGTTTTAGAGAAACACTTCAGATTCAAGGTTTTTACTTGATCAGAAAAGCTATTACTACCATAATAAATACATTTAAATAAATAAATAAATATATATATATATATATATATATATATATATATATATATATATATATAAGGAATGTTTTACCTTCTCTAGACGACTTCATACACGTTTGCCTAAAGGTGTCACATGTTATGCAACAGAGCAGTTGTTGAACCTAGCACATGAATTATTGGAAATACAAAATGTTCACTAGCTATAATTTCACTTGTAATCCAGTAGGACCTTATCCTTGCTCTCCCTTACTGTTCCCTCATGGGAGCTCATGCACTATTTCAGTCTTTAGGGTTCTCCCTTTCTTTGCCTTATCTGTAGTCACTGGGTACTTTTTTTTTAGATCTTTTGTGCTGTTTGCCACTGGTAAATTTGACTGGTGGGAGTTTTTATCTGAGCTTGAGAAGGAAAAAAAAAGTTCTCAGCTGGCTGAAAGTAGTCTCCCATGCTTGCACATTTGCCTAAATAATAAGTTGGTCAAAGATTTATCCAGTGAACAACTATCTTCCAAGAACCTGGGAGGTGGCCAGATGGAGGAAAACAAGAAATAGACTCATGTGACATTTAAGTTGGACTGGTAGAAGTCAAGAGATCTGAGCTTTTGTCCAGTAATTTAGTGTGTAGGAAAAAGAATGGTCCCAGAACTGCACCCTGGGGAACGCCAGTAGCAGAAATGAAACTGAAATGCTTTAGGCTACATGGTAGGATTGAGCCTGGAGATACAGGAGTACCTTTTGATATCTGGTTAATCGAAATAGAAATATCAAATACTGTTGATGGGTCAAAAAAGTATATACTGTATATGAGGACAGGCATATTACATATTGGGCATGTAATACAAGTGCCTGGATCTCACTGCAACCCTTCTTATGGTAAATAAGTCTGAGCTGGTGCAATACAGTGACTCGTCTAATATAGATCGTTTATCTCTGAACCCACACTGACACTGTCTTTAAACTCATGCAAATACCAAGTGTATTAAGTTAGCAAAATGGGGTAATTTGATTATGATACTGAATGTTTTGTGCACGAGTATGCACAGTCTCACAATCACGTTATCACAGAGGGCATTTATGGTAGTAAAAAAGTAATTTGATCCCAGGATCAGGACCGTGACGCACTCTAGACCTCCCTCTGCTCAGCATACAAAAATGCAATTACCTCATTGTACCATATATTGCACATTCCTGTAATAGTATCAACTTGCTTCTCTGTTGTTTGTGTAGTTTTAGCACCCACGTTCGCTATATCTCAGACTGTATAGCACCCACGTTCCCTATACAGTCTGTAACCAGATGTACAGTGCTTAAAGCCAGTAATCAATTCACACCACTTTATATTTGCTTTCTATAAAGGGTCCTTCATGCAGTAATGGCTTTATACAGTCATTCATGTCTGTGTGTGAGTGTGTATGAAGCTGCTTGACAGTGGAATATGGCTCCTAAGGGGAATAATATGTTACGCCATAAATCATCCCCCCCGAGTCCATCATGTTGTTTTGCAATATGTCATGTGACCTTTTTTCAGTCAGGCGCCATCAGGGGATTTGGTAGACAAAGCCAGGCCTGTCAGACCTGACAGATGGGGTTGTTGGGGTGCACACACACCCATATGTACATTGCCCTCGGACACACTCGTATTTGGCCCTGGGGAAAACTCTTGCTAATTGGCGGCGAATTAATTATCTTCCATGTAAATGATACAAGATGATGTGCTAGATGAGAAGCTAAAATCTAAATGATATAAGCAATTTGCCATCGGAGGGTTGATTAAGGTATTGTATACATCAACAGTGTGGAGAAAAATTTACCCCACCTCACCTCAGCCCACCCCTAATCACCACCATTCACAGATCAAAGTGCTTCCACCAAGATCTCAGCTGGCTATCTCCCATCCTTTCACATTTAGGCATTTGGCTAAATACTGCGTTGTCCAAAGACCCTGTGACGTTACCAGGTGGAGAAATGGACTAGTTGAAGTTGTAGAAGTCATGAGATCCAAGTTTTCCTCCAGTTATTTTGTGCGTAGGAATAAGTGTGGCCCCAGAACTGCGCCCTGGGGAACACCAATAGCAGAAATGAAAACGAAACGTTTTAGGCTACTGTACATGGTAATATTGAAACTGGAGAGAAGTACGTCCTGATATCCGAGTAGAGTGGAAAGAAGATCTCACAATTGACTGTAAAAAAAAAAAGTTTATATGAAGCAAATAGAAAGAACAAATATAGGTAAGAAAAATAAGAGATATAAGCAGTGCCTGAATGATGCTTTAACACAATTTATGGTAAATGGGTCTGAAAACTCCTGCCAATTGGTGGCGAATGAATTATCTTCCATGTAAATGATGCAAGATGCTAAAAACAAGGTATTGTATTCTGACAAGTCCAACACGATCTTCCACCAGGATGACCCGGCACCATCTATATTCTTCCTTATACCTGAGCTCACAGATACCTATTTTTAGCCAATTTCCCTACAGTATGATCGACCAATAGATATGGTTATTTATGGTATGCTAAGCAGCAAGCAAGCCGATTTCGCTACTTTTGACATCGATCTTATTCTCATTAGATATGTTCCACAACAATTACCATTAATCAAATCTAAAAACACCCTAAATCCACTTTAATCTTGTTCATCACTTCCAGTCCACTTTATTTTAGTACGGTACATTCTTTTTGCCATAAATCTGTCTGATATGCCCTCCTCAGCCCCCAGTTGAGAAATCCAGTGTGTTTCTGGAATATCTGGGTCGCGTTTTAGTCAGGGTCCGAACGACGAAATGCCGGGATAAAATCCTGTCATTTAGCCCCATTTCCTGTGCACCGCTCATGCCAGCGGGATCTTTCTAAGACTGATTTGGCTTCGGCATGTCATCACTTTATCCTCCTAATTCTTGTCAGGATGAACAATGGAACGGCAAGATGTTGCCTGTGTGTGAGGAGAAAGAAGGAACGAGAGAGAGAGGTGATAGAGAAGGGGATAGAGAGAGTATACACTGCAGTGTATGAGAACATGAAAAAAAAAAAAACAGATTTGTTGATATCTTGGCTGGGATGGGAGGGACTAAAAAGTCATTGTCACAGATGGGGTCCAGTTATTCTCCTGATATTAGTCGTGTAGCGCCCCATCCGGTATTTATGTAACGAAAGAGCTCATGATGTAAATCATAGCTTTTTAACACCTGACTGGATGTCTTTTGTTTATTTATAACACTCATGACAAGATAGGACTCTTCTGCTGAGTATGTCCCGACTGTAAAACGTTACTGTCCGAGTAATGAACAGAACAAGGTGAGGCGAGAGGAGGATTAAAGCATGGGGAACAAAGGAAGAGAGACTGAGCGCTGATGAGCGATGTGTCAGCGTGACAAGTTTATAAAAAGGAGGAGGTGCCATGCAGCCCCTCTTTACTTCACCTTTCCCCGTCTCTCTAAAGCCCTCTGGGAGACACACATGCGCATGCAATACACAACCCCCACTACACTACACTAAACAAAGCATAGTCAAGACTCTTTTGTGTACTGAAGTGTTTCAGTGTAATGGCATCTCCAATAACGTTCAATTATTGACAGTCAGTTAACTCGACTTACAGATGATAAAAAGCATGTCTGTGTGTGTATTGTGGTGTGTACGTGTATGCATGCGCTGTCCTTAGTTCACCTTGGCGCTCCAGTCGCATATAAAATTCGCTGTCTTATCGCGGCATCTAAATAGATTTTTGTACTCCGAATATCAGCCAAACATTTCCTCGGCCTTTCAAAGATCCAGCGTAAGAATTATTCCCCAGGGGGAAGTTTATACAGTAATGGCGTGGTAGGATAACCTATAGGTCATATAGACGAGACAGAGAGACGAAACTGAGTGTGTATACATATGCAAGAATGCTCACATTTCACTGTGTGTGCGAGCACATTTGGGCAGCAGACCCTGCTAAGAAATACCAAGAATGGTTGGCGCAGGAGAGACATGTTGAAGCCATGGAGCTTTCTTTTCTTTCTTTTTTTCCCCCGCTTTCCATAAAATTGCACCACATTTTATTCAGAACCTGAGACCTGTGTGTGTGTGTGTGTGTGTGTGTGTGTGTGTGTGTGTGTGTGTGTGTGTGTGTGCGTGCGCGCATCAGTTTTGAGTGGAGACATTTGTCTTCTTTTGGCTTTTATTAAAAACCAGGAGTCACAAGGTTTCCTTTTGGTTACTAAGGTTACGATGGGAGTCGGAGCCAGGTGTAGCGTACCAATAATTAGCTTGAATTAATAATTGTCAGTGGAAGGTCCTGACAAGGATAGCATGACAAATGTGTGTGTGTGTGTGTGTGTGTGTGTGTGTGTGTGTGTGTGTGTGTGTGTGTTGGGGGGAGGGGGGTCATTTCATTCTTGGTCTCGTCATCCGGGTTCCATAATTGAGATTGATTATGCTGGTGACCGTGCTGCTGGGATGTGTAAATCATTTTGTGTGTGTGTGTGTGTGTGTGTGTGTGTGTGTGTGTGTGTGTGTGTGTGTAGAATGTGGAAAGGCACGTGAGGTGAAAGGTGGTACTGTGTTAATACAGAAAAAGGGAGAGGGGGAAAAAATGGACGAAGAGAACAAAAAGACGGTTTGAGACAAGAATCCTGGCGCAACGATACGTTCATGGTCCTACCCAGTGATCCCTCTTATCTCTTTCCACTGAGGACAGAGAGACACACCTGGGAACGCTAGCTTCCGAACGCTAGCTTTCGAATAATTTCATATAAACGATAGAGTGCAAGATTTCTTCTTAAAGACCGGCAGTCCTGCTTTATTTTGTACCGATACCGATTGTTCAGTCTCAGTCTATTCGTCTTAATGCAGCATACATGTCCTTTTTGTTTCTTTATTCTTCACTTCTCTCTCCCTCGCTATGCCACAGCACCCCCCTGCCCACCCCTGCCCCCACAGGTACCTTGACCTTCCCTCCATTATGCCGCCTTAACAAAGCACAGTTTTCCTAACGCGGCTAACAGTGACTGAAAGCTAAACCATGTTAGCATGATGAATGACTCTAGCAACACATAATCTTCCTCTGACTCACACCAGTTTGGACACACACAACTACTGTTCTTCATATTAGCATCTACAAGCGATCCTTTTTCCCTGCGTGATTCTCTTCCAACCAGTTTGAATTTAAGAAAACATGTACTAAAGTAAATACTCTCCTTAATTTAAATTTTACATACACACACACAAAAAAAAGTCTGTAAGATTGCATGCTTTGCTTTGTAGGCAACATACAGCAAATTCAGCACATATGGAAAGAGTCTCCGGTACCAGCATAAGGATTTGGTGCTTTCTGGTTAAACGATAACAGAAGCTAACTTATAACAATACATAAATGAACGTATGACATGTGAGACGACAACTAAGCCACCATTTTTTTTTTATTACTGTACAAGGCTATAAAAGGATTAAAATACCCTTAACTGTTCTATTTCTTTCATAACAAGCTGGTTGTGTACTATTGATAATTCTCTTTCCTGATATAACTATAGATAGACATAGATGCTGTTTTTGCATTGATTTATTTATTAATTGATGTAGCTGCTTGTGGTGTGCCTCAAGGCTCTGTTTTAGGGCCCGAACTGTTCTTTATGCATGTACTTGTCTTGTAGATGATGATGGACACGTTTTCATCAAATCCTTCTTGTCAATTGTCAAGCCCGGTGCTGAACTTGAACTGTTCGTGAATGAGCTTTGTGAAGGTCAAGTGTCAGTTAAAGGGCAAACGACGGCAAAAGCAGCCGAACAAAAGAAGCAGCACGGCGACAGAACGCTGCAGTGTGTTTAACTCGTACGTTTTTTTCTGTTTGTATCGGTCATGGCTTGTTTGAGTGTTGTTCAGGCATGTGGGTGTGTGTTTATATTAATTTATATGAGATGAGGTGAAATGACAAACACTTTTGAAGTCTGTATGTACACAATTGTGACTGGTGTTGCGAGACAATTCATACACACATACACTCACACTGCAATCGTACACTCCAGTTTCACATTTCAGGTGTGAGCTCGAGCCCTGACCCTTTGAGTAGGTCTGTGACGTGAACCGTTAATTTAGCTGATGGTTATGCAGTAAGAGATTGTCTCTGAAAGGTACGATCTCCCACTCACAGGTTAAACCCGTAATGAAGTCGCTCACATGTCCTGAATCTCATGCTTACTTTACACTCCAGGGCCCGTATTCACAAAGCTTCTTAAGCCTAAAAGTTGCTCCCAGTGATTAAATTCTAAGAGAATTCTTAGAATTATGACATTTTCTTAGAAATTCCCCTAAAACTTAGGATTCATTTTAGTGAAGATGAAAATGATTCACGAAACAAAAGCTTGGCCCTAAAAACAGCTCCTAAGGTAAAAATTGTTAAGAGTTTCTATAGCAGTGAACAAAATGATCAGGAATAAGTTTCAAAAATTGTGAGATTCAGGATAGAAGATCAAGAATAAATTTCAGAAATTGAAGAACAGAAGTCAGATTCAGCACTGAGGCTCAGGTATAGGCTTCAGTTTCTATTTCCTGAAACCTATACCTGATAATTACTCCTGATTATCTTCATCCCTGAAACGTATTCTTGATCTACGTTTCTGAATCTCACTTCTGGATTATTGGTCACATCTGTCTGTCTGTCTGTCAGTTTCAATCACTGAGCTCCCTCTGTCCCCACTTATTTGTTTTTCTCTTGGTATCAAATTCATTATTATTTTCTAAGGAAGAGGGCGATCCTGAGTTAGAGTCATCTTCTTTAATATAACTATTAAAGAAATGTAAAAAAAAATGTTTTAAAAAAATCCCATGTTTTTGTCACATCGCTCTCACGTTTACGCAGTTAAACTCTGACCTGCGATTTGAAAAACTCTTCTGTAACAGGAATGACGGACGGTGTTGATTTTGATCCAAAAATAAAGAAAGGAGCTGCTTGTGATTAATTGGCGTTTACACCCCCAGATTGTCACCTCGACATTTTCTTACTGTCGCGCTTCGTGTTGCGCTCCTCTCCCGACATGCTCTTCTTGTTAGCGCTGTTGCCACATCTAGAACAAATTCTGGGTTCTTTCTGTCCTCATTAACTCCCAATTCTAGCTTTGGCGCTCGCCGGTGTCGTCTTACTTTTTCATCAGACTCCAGGAAAAGTCGTCCAAATGGGTCAGGACCCAAATACACTCAGGATATCTCTCACGCTCAGATCACTCAGCATCGCCCTGTCTAATCTAGAGCAGCACACGGAAGAGGATTGGTGTGTGTGGGTGTGTGTGTGGGTGTATGGGTGTGTGGTGTTTAATTGAAGCTTTAGTCTCTTTTTTTGGTATTGATACTGAATGTTCCAGGAACACAAACACACTGACGTCTCAGCTGAAAGAGTGTTATAGGATATTTCTGGGTCGTAGCATTCGGGTTTATTTTGGCCTGTTCTGCGACTCTCTGCTGTGAGGTGTGTGTGTGAGGGAGAGAGAGAGTGAAAGGGCAGATGAACAGACGGCCTGTGTGAGGGTCTGCGTGTGAATAATGGATGAGAACACGGCACTCGTGATAAGTCCTTACATTTCACCCCGCATCCCTCAGTGGATGATCTTGATGATGTGTGTTATTCCTATCCTATACAGTAATAGCAACTGGTAAGACCATAAACGGGTTTCTAGGATGTGAGAAGGAGGAGAAGAAGGAGGAGGAGTGTGTAGTGAAAGTTTTGCTCGTCCAAGTTCTCAGTCAATGCGGTTTTCCTGTGTAATATTCACTTCAGGGAAGTGTGTTTGTGTGTGTGTGTAAGGCATTGTGTAAGTACACACACACTTCAACATAAATGATTTAAGATTTTGGTGTGTTTGTAGGCTCTACTGTTGGTAAAGTCAGTAGGCGTCCTTGCAGGGCGGCAGCGCGAAAGGGTTTGATCAGCAAAACCTAGTCGTGGTGTAAAGAGGAAGGAATGAATGAAGGCAAGAAAGGAAAGAAAGGCTGGGTTGAAAAAGAAAGCAAGCATGGATGGATGATGGAATGAATGAGTGAAAGAAAAAAATGATGTTGGGTTGGGAAGAAACAAAGATGGGCAGAAGAAAAAGAACTACAGGAATACAAAAAAAAAGAACAAGAAAAGAAAACAAAATGATTAAAAATGTACAGATTCAGATTCAGGAATAAAATGATGGATGGATGAAAAAGAGGAAGAAAGAAACATTTAAGATGGATGGATGGATGGATGGATAGTAAATAAAGAAATAATGAATGAAAAACACAAATGAAGGGATGGACAGATTAAATAAAGAATGCAACAGAGGGAAAAAGGGTTCATGGATAGATGGAGGATGGGAAGAAGGAAAGAAAGAAAAATAAGGAAAGTAAAGATGAATGGGAGCAAGAAATATATAAAATAAATTAAAGATTAAGAACAATAAAATGTGGATGGATTCTTTACCCATGAAAATAGAGAGAGAGAGAGAGAGAGAGAGAGAGAAAAAAGTGAAAGAAATGAAAGGTGGGTGAGTGGATAGGAAAAAGAAAGGGTTAAAAACAATGATATAAAAAAGTGAAAGAAAGAAAGAAAGGAAAATATCAAAGCTGGATGAATGGATAGATGGATGCAGGGAGGGAAAATGTATGAATAATTAAAAACATGAATGAAAGGATGGATGAAATAAAACAATGGAACAAAGTAAAGGAGAGTGGATGGATGAATGGATGTGAAAGAAGGATAGAAAAAAATGAAAGGAAGCATGGATGAAGAAGGAAAAACAAGATGGTTGGACAAAAAAAGTAAAAGAAGGACAAGGGACGGATGGAGGGGGAAAGCAAATGAAAGAAAGGATGAATGGGTTAAAGAAGGTGTAGCGCAGAAACAAAAGTGAGTAGATGAAAGAAAGAAAGAAGGAATGATGGAAAGAGATGTCATGAAAAAAGTCAAACTAGTGAAATAGAAGAAAGAGAGAGATAGATGGGATAAGCCAGATATCTTAACAAGGTCATTATCATTATGTATTCCTGCCATCGTGGGGAACGTGCACACACAGGCACGTGCACACACACGCGCACACACACAAACACACACACACACACGGAGTGTTTAAAGCTTGCAGAACGATGGCAGGACCTTCAGACCCTCTCAATCGCTACCAGATGTTTGTTTCCGTTGTTTCTGCCACAGTGTCAGTGGTTCACTCCCTCAGGAGACCGAGACCGGAATGTTCTGCCTAGGTGGTGGCAGATTTGACGTGTGTGTGTGTGTGTTTTTTTCTTTATGTGCACATGCTTGTAGAGAGCAAGTAGCAAGCTCTACTCCGCCATCGTAAGGTTGTTGCTAGGTGGTTGCTAAGGTGTAGTGGTGCAGTTCATGAGGGGTTGCTACCGCATCGCTGTGGTATCTCTGATGGTTGTTACTTGGTCCTTACTATAGTCCTGAGAGTGGTTTTCTCGGTGGTTGCTACATCATCGTGTTGGTATTTCAGCCGGTTGCTAGGTTATAGCTCAGTGGTTACCATGCGATGTTAGCTGGTTGTTGTTTTGCTGAAGGGGTTTGCAACAGTGCGGATGGGAGGAGCAATGCAGATTTCATTGTTTTCAGTAAGAAAAACAATTAAGAAAGAGTGAAAGAAAAAAAATTAATGGATGGATGGAGGGATAAGAAAGGAAGGAGGAAAAAATGTAAAGAAGACATGAGTCCAGTGAAAGAAATGAAGGATGGATGATTTGAAGTAAAAGAACTGAAAATAAAAGAAATGGTTAAAAACAAGTGAAAGAACTTATGGATGGATCAAAGAAATAAAAAAAAAAGGTTGACAAAATAGTGAAAGGAAAATGAATACATCAAAGCTGGAGGGAATGTGGAGGGAGAAAGGGTTCGATGGAGGGGTAATTAAAAAAAAGAAGAAAAGACATTTGAAAGGATGGATGGAATACAGAATTAAATGACTTGTTGGTAAAGATGAACATAACTGAAAGAAAAGAAAGATGAAGGTGAATGAGTGGATAGATGAGGAACAGAATGGGTTGAAAAATGAAGAAAGCATGGATGGGTGAAGGAATGGATGAGTCCAAGAAAGAAAAGAATGATGATCAAATAAAGTGAAAAGAAGAAAGACGGGCATGATGAAAGGACAAAAAAAAAATTCAAAGAAAGGATGAATGGATGAAAGAAAAATGCAACATGAAAAGGATGAGTAAATGGATGGATGAAAGCAAGAAAGAAAGAAAATTGAAGAATATCAGGAAATATTTCTCATGGAAATCTTTTCCCCCCCCAGGCTTCATGTTTGTGGTTCATCTCTGAAGGTCCGTATCTCAGCCATGCTAAATTATCCGCTAGTTTTCCGCCAGTCGCTAGTAAGCCTGTAAGCTCCAGTATCTAACGTAAACACAGAACATTTCCTCAACATCATTTCCACCCTTGGTGATCTAAGAAGTTTCCTGATCTGCCGTAAATCGTTCTTTTTTTTCTTTTCTTTTTTTCCTTTTTTTAAGATTGTTTTATTTATTTATCTACTTTTCCCCCCACTGTTCACTGTTAGTTTAAAAATAAAATAAAAAAGCTACAATAGGTTTGCTAATTTCTGTGGCGCTATCATGCTTGCACTAGAAATAAATGTGTTTGGGGAACACCTGTAATCCGGTGCTTGAAGGTCATTACGAATGTTGGTCGAGATGGATGTACCTGCTGGGCGCGTGCTGCTGTTGTCTTAACGCTAATTTGTCACGTGTGGTCACACTGCGCGCCGGAGAAAGAGAGGAAGCACATCAGACAAAGTGAGACGTATGACTAGTACAGTGCGCGATAGCTTGGCGTCAGGACTTGAATGCAGTAACTCCATTAGCGCCGCGATTTCTCCTTCGGCTCTTTTTGCAGTTCCTCAGTGCCGTGCCAACAGCGTTTGCGCCGTGTTCGGCGGTGATGAGCGAGAACGTTATTGTAGATTGTATTTTTGTTGCAAAGGTTTTACTTCAACGGCTAATTAGAAGCTAATGTTTCTAAAATCAGACTGGACATTTGAATGTGTAATTTATTTATTTATATTTTGCAACTTTTGTACATTTCCAGCGTAAAGTTAAAAGGTATAAAAAATTTCATTTTATTGAAAAGCCTATCTTTAGTTTAATTGCATTTTCATTATATTGAAATCTGTCTATTTTAAGGGCACAGACAGTCGCGTACAGTAAGTGTTTCACTGCGTATCGTACTGTGTATGCTTGTTTACGTAACAAAACAAAAAAAAAAAGTAAAATTTGAATATTCAGGTCGATCATGAAGCGTTTTTCGTAAATAATTCAGCTCAGTCCGCTCTCAAGTAGGTCACGGTGCATGAGCTCGCATTAAGCTTCTGCCTTCCAAATGTGGCACACACACACACACCTAAAATGAAATGCCTGCGTGTAACCACAAACGTGTTGCATTCTTTTACATTTGTTTCGTGACAATATATATATATATTTTTAAGTGTACAAGTTTGACCTTTAGTGTACAAGTTTGACCTTTAGTACCTTAGATTTCACCAGGGGGGCATTTTCACCCAATTTTCTCCCCGGTCTCCCTCGTCTCTTTGTTAGGACTCTCTACCATTACCTCAGTGAGGGCGAAGACTACCATGACTTTCCTTCGAATGAAATCAGCTGGCTGCACCTTTTCAAACGGCTGCTCCTGAAACTTTAGGGAGCACCATTAAAAAAATAAATAAAAATAAAAACACACACGTACTTGGAGGAAAGCGCTATCCACCGCTTCCGCATGCGTGCTAGCCCACGATTGTCTAGCATTTCCATGATGGATAAGAGAGTGCGGGAATGCCATGACTTCACTCCGAGAGAGCGCGGCTAGTTCGAGCTTCATTAGCGACACATCTTTGTGCACCAATTGCACATCTTTTGTACAGTTTTGTGAAGTCTGTGATCTTCGCTCTACTACAAAAGCGTCGTAAGTTTCATAACCTCATAGTTTGGAATTCCCAGGTAGCCTCTGCCTCAGAGCCTTCGTTTAAAGGAAACTGATGATTAAGTCGCCAATGAGGGATCTTGACACCAATGGAAAGTGTGTTCCTGGTTTAATATGCACTCTATTACGGCCTCTCTTCCTGTAAGGGGCTAAAAGTTGTGAAACAATTACAGTCCAGGGAATGTGTCTCTCTATTCGTCTGGCCGGTAAAACCCTGACTCACTGAGGCTACACACACTTAAGGCTTCCTGTGCAGAACATTCCTGCATGTAATGTCAGATGTCCTGGTGTGCGTGTGTGTGTGTGTGTGTGTTACACTGGAATGTGACTAACTGGATTTAAGCATGTGTGTGTCTGTAAGCTCCCTGAGACATATGGTGCGCTATTTTGTGCTTCCTGAAGCTGTTAAACTATGCATGTCTTTTTATGGTATAGAGAGAGAGAGAGAGAGAGAGATTATATGTTTTTCCTGCCTGGAAGGTGACTTTATGGGTCACTTGTGCCTAATTGAAAGGGTGTGCTTAATACTTTATGAATGAAAAACTCAAACATCATGAAGGAGGTAAAACTTCCACATCCTCCCACTTGGTGTAAATCCCTGTCCAACCGTCAGTTCCGTACACGCCATATACTCCAGCATCGCAGCATAATTACAGCATCCCTATGGACACCAGTGTTTTTGGGAGGGACCGTGTACAAGATGAAGTACCTTTTGGAGGGACGTTAATCTCAGTGTTTGTTTCAGCGCTGTGACTCGGCCAGACGGCGTTTCCTAGAAAGCCTGTCCAAGACAAAAGAGAGGAGCGAGCCTCATGAATTAATCATCGCTCCCTGCTGTGCTGCGTGTGTGTGTGATGATTTTGCCTATCAGATCAATCTTCAATTATCCTGTTATAATGTAGATTTTATCTTTTTTTCAGGTTTTTTTTTTTTTTTTTTTTTTGCAGCATGCTTAGTGCAAAGTGTGTTGGTTTTGTAAATAAACATGGTTACCGTGGAAACCAAGAGGGTAATCGAGGCTAATCAGTCATGGTTGGGCCATAACACGCTAGGTAGCCTGTTAAGTGTGTGTGTGTGTGTGTGTGTGTGTGTGTGTGTGTGTGTGTGTGTGTGTGTGTGTGTGTGTGTGTGTGTGTGTGTGTGTGCGCACTCATGAAAGGCTTGGCTGTATATAATGATCTCATCTTTGGTTCTTGAAGCTTTCAAAACAAAGAATTTGCCTCGAAACACACACACGCGTACGCCTTACAGACAAGAGTTCAAAGTGTCTTGTGCCTCTGTCTAGTTTCCACACCGCTATCGGTGTTGCTCATCGTCCCACAGTAAATAAACAGGTGATTATCCGTGACACAGTGGGATAAGCGAGGAAATATTGCCGAGCTGTTCGACACTCTCCCCACGCAGACCTTTCTGATCTCCTCATCATTCTCTCTATCTTTTTCTCCTTCCATTTCTCCCTCTCTGCATCTTTCTCTCTCTCTCCATCACGGTCGTGAAACTACCTCAGGCAACGAAGTTTTGTTCGGTCGAATACATCAGGATTTCATCCTTGGCTTCATTTTTTAAATTGTGAACGTTCTCACTTATTGGTGCCGCAAAACACCCGGCTGAGGAGCGGACCAATTCCGCTGGAATGCTGCCGATTCACTCAAAAGTGTGATTCTATAAATATCATGATTTTATAATTATCCCGATGCGATATTATAGTTTTCTATTAAAAGTTTTCTATTCTATTGAAAACTTTATAAAAAAAAAAAAAGAGTATATTTTAAACCTTTAAAATATGAAGGTTCCCACGCGCAGCATTTAAACAATACAAGATAACTTCAGATACTACGAGAGTTCAACATCTAACTTCAAAATCAAATTAAGCAACAAAAAAAAAGCTGCATTGTTACTGAGCTACCACATGGGACGAAAAGGTTTAAATAGTTGTACCATCTGTAGAATTATAAAGAAATAGTGACGCCTTAGTGGTAAGCATGTCTGGCATTTGAGGCTTCTAACGCACATGATTTTCGACTTATTAGCATTCGCGTGCTAATTAGTGGTTTTGAGACGGATTTGATCTGGGAGTTTGGAGCAAAAGGCAGATCGGAGGCTTGGAAGCTTTTCCACTTTGTACAGAATCGTTTATATCTGAGGCTGATCGGCGGAGCGTACAGTAGGTCATGGCCAAACAATTGGAAAACCAGTCAGTTCTGGTCACTGGCCGACTGGTTTCTTTATTATAAAACTAAAAATAGTTTCTAAAGATTGATTTTGGAGTCAGTTTAGTGACCCGTAAATTGCATACAAAAGGAGTTGCAATTCACAACTGATTAGGTCTTTTTTTTTTTTTCTCCCCAATCCCTACTGTATCCTCGAGTTGAGCAAAAAAAAAAACTGAGCACATCTTGAAGTGGATGAGCTTCAGAAACAGAAAGCCACATCCTTGTAGCCAAGAAACATCCAAGACTATCAACAGACAAACATACATGATTGTATAATTGCAGTCTCTCTCTCTCTCTCTCTCTATACATCTCTTTCTGTCTCGTTCCTTTACCGCTCGGGTTCCAGCACAAGCAGGCGTGCAGTCACAGGCTCCAAAGTTGAAGTCTGAGGTTTACCGTCTAGTGAGGTTTCAAAAGGAAAGAACGTGGCCGAGATCCACGTGCTGTGGTCACACTTCATTTATATATGAAGCAGAAATGACGTGTAGGCTTCGCCTCTGCATGGCAGGAGTTGTAGTTGGACGGAGGGTCTCGATCCTGCTGTGGTGTCAGCTGTAGAGATCTGCGGTCTGGCGTCGCCTCCACCTGCTTTGGGAGGAGATTAAACACCAGTGGGGGAAAAAAAGTTTCAGCAAGCCTTCGCCATCTCATCTTGACCCCCCCCGATGTCTGCGGTCTCTCTCTGGATCACTGGCTTTCCTTTTCTTCCTGTGGCATCCTTATTCTATTTTTCATGCCCTCCCCTTTTTCCCAGACATTCCTTCCTCGACACGATGACGCAGACCCAGAACCAGGCTGCCATTTCTAATTTTTTTTTTTTTTTTTTGTCCTGGTTTTAAAAATACTCCAAGTGTTCCTCACATGCCCTCCTTCTCTTTAGCTCTCTGAGGGGTTACCACATGGAGAGAAGTGGTTTGATTTTGGACTAGTACCCTGCTGGAGCTTATACAACTCTGGGGAATTTCTCATATGACACAGTGAGGATGACAAAGGATTGAAACTTTCCTAGTCATATGTATGAAGCGTCTGTCACTACAGTTGCAAAAATATATAGAACCTACACAGAGCAGCCATAACTGGTTTTGTGCATGAGTCCACAAGGCACAAGGGTGTGTGGTGGTGTCTGGCCCCAGGACATTAGATGCCAGTAGATCCTTTGGGTGCTGTGAGTTACCGGGTGGGGCCTCTGGATACAGGATATGATGGCACCATGGCTTACTGTTTAGCACTGTTGCATGGAGTTTGCATGATTGGCCCTTCAGTCAAGGGTGTTCCCTGCTTCATGCCCCAAGTCCCCTGGGATAGCCCTCCCCATCCCCCACCCTCCACCCCTCCCCATCATGGCCACCCTGGGCACATCTACGCTCGTAAGGACCAAGGACCAGACCGCACATTTTGTTCCCACAGAAACTCCAATGCAGGACAACCCACCAGCCCACCAGGAAAAATCCAATATTGTCCGACCATAGAAAGGTATCAGAACACCCAGTTTACCTTAGCACACCACACTGCATCAGGAGCTCCCATTATCTCAGGTGACTTGGGCCATGAGGCGGGGTACAATCCATGCAAGCTCCATGCACTCAGACCCTGGAGGCGCAAGCCTACGGTGTATCCTGCCATATCCTGTTCTCAGTTATTCAATTCACTTTACGGTGGTGATGTTGTAATGGATGGTTGTGTATACAGAATTTAAACTCCGTTGAACTCTTGGAACACTGTCATAACGCAAAACCTCCAAAACGGAGGACTTCTTCAGGAATCTCCACCAGGGAGCAATTAAAGCCAACACTTAGTCTGATTTTCCGATCATTTCCATTTAAAAGCCCATAAGCCGAACGGACGCTCCAATGTGCCTCCCATTCCGCTCAGCTGGAAAGCTTGGCTAGAACACTGTTAGCTGGCCGTGCATTACTTCATGAATAGCGCGGGCTGAACCGGTCACGCTCGTGTTTTATGACTGCTGTTTCCACAGAACGATGGATTAAAGCTGATGATGGAAACCAAGAGGAGGACAATTGGATGGCATGTGGTATACTGTGTTTATAGTGTGAGTGATGAGGGATCGGCAGAGAGGAATAGAACGATCCACACACGAAAAGAGGAACAATGACCCCCCCCCCCCAAAAAAAAAAAAGATACCTTCAGGGTTTTTGTTTCGTTCTTTTCATTCCGTAAAACTTTTATGAGGAATTTCCGTGTTCCTTTCTGTCATACCAAAAACGAAAAGGCAGCTCTGACTCTGACTCTCCCTCCTCCCCTCATCCCTCCTTGCCTCCCTCCTCCTCCTCCTCCTTTCTCTTTCCCAGTGTGAGTGTGTGTCTGTATGTGTGCATGCTCACATCTCGCATCTCTCACGTGTGCGCGCTTGTGTGTGCGTGTTGCCGGGACTCAGATCGTGTGTGGAGCAGAGAGATGTGGGCAGCTCGAGCGGGACGTTTCCTCCCGGAATGAATCTCCATCACTTTTTTTCTCCTTTTCATCACTTTGTCCCGATCGCAGGGTGGAATTACAGACACTCCGCGATTCACTAGTATTTTTTCTCTCTCTCTCGTTTTGTTGTTCTAAACCTGGCATTTTTTGTTTCTTCTTTTTTTTCTCCATTTTTTTGGGAATTGAGGAGATTTTTGAAACCGTTGGATACTCTAGTGTTGGCAAGGCTGTTTTTTTTATTTTTAATTTTTATTATTATTATTATTATCTGTCCCCTCCCCACCAAGACCTTGAGACCTAAGAGTGTGAGAGCCCTGTTTTTGCGTGCGTTGTGTGTCTTCGCGAGGACAGGATGACTGAAATCGTGGTCACAGACTGTAACCTGAACTCGGTGTGCGAGCGCTTGGAGGAACGCTGTTGCGTGGATGAGCCTCCCGCTCCGAAGAGCCAGTCCAACACGGGGGCTAAGCTGTGGGGCCGCGTCCGCAGTAAACTCCTCCGACAAAAGGTTCTTAAATCTTCCTGTGCGTCTTAACGGCGTGTCCTTTCTTCTTTTGCGTTCTCATGTAACTATACAGCTGCTGCTGTTCTTCTACTCTTATGTGCTTTCTCAGAGTTACAGTAAAAGGGTTGTTATACAGTATATCACTATTACTGTGTGTGTGTGTGTGTGTGTGGAAACAGAAGAGCTGTTTGTGGCTTGTCTTACTTTTTCCGGCTCTCATGTCTCCCGGCGGATCCCATAGTTCGTCTTTTCCTTCATCTCTCATCTCTTTCTCTTTTTCAAACATTCCCTTTAATCTTTTTTTTTTTTTTCCCCATTCGCCCCTATTCTCCCACTCATTGCCTTTGTGGCTTTGTTCTCCTGACCCATGGGTGTGTGTGTGAGTGATAGCACGTGTGTGTGTGTGTGTGTGTGTGTGTGTGTGTGTGTGTGTGTGTGTGTGTGTGTGTGTTGAGTGGTTATGACCTGCACATACTGGTCAATTATCACCTCATATTCTTTAGGGTCTACTAATGAAGCAGGTTTACTGACACACACACACTCTCACACACACACACACACACACGACTACAAACAGGTGAGCCATTCTTTCACACAGGCACAGTTGTATGCACACTCACACATATATACGCACACCTGTTTCGAGTCAGGGCCAGCGTGGGGACAGTAGTGCTGAATAACACACGGGTTCCGTTTCCATTCTCGGCGCAGCTGTTGCGTGGTCGCGTCTCAATTTATTTTAGTGCTCTTTTCTCTTCGCGAGTCTCACTCGGCTGTGGCACAATCCGTATCGTACAGCACCTTCATACCAGAAGCTGTCTGGTTCTTGCTAAACTCTGGATATTTTAATATTACGTTAGGAAAAGCTGCTTTTTTTTTTTTTTTTTTTCTTTCCTTCTTTGGATTAGTGCACTGCAGTATGACTCATTTCCCAGGTGTCTGTGTGTGTACGAGTGTGTGTGAGCACATTCTAAGAGAATCCAGGCCCTAGCTGCTTGCGATATAGTATGCGCACGGCTTTGAAAAGGAAATTTATGTATGTCATTTTCGGACTGTGTGTGTGTGAGAGCGGGCACAGCTTAACAGCAAAGCCGCTGAGTCAGGAGTGAATCTGTTCTACTCCACTGACCCAGAGCTCAGCGTGGATTATAGGAAAGCTCTGTGTAGCTCGGCACCACCTGATCTCAGGTCAGTCGCGGTGGCTAATCGCCGCGCAGAGAACGCGCGACTCGATCAGGTCCGTGTTTAACGCGAGGTACGCAATTAGTTTTAGTGTCGAGTGTAGACATCGTTCTCTGTCGAACGGAAAAACGCCGACTTATGTAAATGGACTTCTAATGACATCGATACGGTTCAGACTACATTTTCCAACACAACCACAAATCCGTCACGCGTTTCGCTGAAGGATTCCTGCAAATCGTTAGTAATGCTTTCCATTACTGTTCTCCGCGGATCGTCCCCGAGAACACTGATCGTCAACCCCGCATGTGTTTGGACTGGGAATCGAACCCGGACCCAGGAAGTGCAAGGCGACAGTGCTAACAGTGCTAACAGCCCTTCCTCAAAGCTATTGTTCTTAATTCAGGAACATCCTTAGACCTTCGTTACAGTATAAGCAGCTTAGGATTAGTTCTTACGTGGGCTTCAACCTGAAATATCATCATCGCTGATTTTTTATTTTTTTTTACCTTTAGCTATTTCTACCGACTCTTTTCCCATTAAGTGTTTTAATAAATATATACAGTATATACAGTATATATAGGGTTCAGGATTGTGCAATGTACAGTAGAGTGACACATCGTTCATCTCTCTCTATTTTTTTTTTCCGGCACAATCTAGACATTATGATGAACTTTTATTTCATTCATTATAAAGAGCTATACAAACATGGGGAAAAAAGGGAAGTTTTTTTAATGGTTGTTTTTGGTTGTTTTTGACCATCATCATCATGATCATCATTTTGTAAGTTCTGCTTTTTTGCGGCATCATTCCCATACCCCAAAAATTCAAACACAACATTTGAGTGTCCACACACCGGCAGGACATCAGTCTAAACTTTTTTTTTTGTGTGTGTGTGCATGTTTTAATGGTTTTAAATAGAATTTCTGTTTTTTGTTTTGTTTTTCTCACCATCCGTCCAAAGGAAACGTGTGTTCTATAGGGAGAGAAGCCACGTGACGTCCAGAGATCAGCTCGGAGTTCTGCTTTAACCTCATAACCGGGTTAAGCAGGTTATTGATCGGATCTGAACCTCGGCAGGTTTCTTACTTCAGTGCGCCGGACGCAATCATGACCCGCTGCTCGGCCTCTCACACCTTCCCTAATAGCCGTCTCTTGTTTTGTTGTTTCGAACGCAGACAGAAACCCTTAATACACACATTCGACACACACACACACACACACACACACACACACACACACACACACACACCTCCTTTCCTCTCACTCACAATAATCTGTGTAAATAAACCCGGATTTGCCCTCCCACAGCCCGACCTTCTCCATTTCACCCGCAGAAACACTCGCTCCTCGTTCTCCTCCATTTTGCTCTGAATGCTCCTTTGAGGCCGCGCGGGCTGAGCGCGGAGGTGTGTGTACGCCGGCCAAGGTATGAATGACCTCTTGAAGAGCTTCTTTTCTTGACCGGGTCACCGAGTCTGACCGTTAAAGCTAGGCATTCATCTCCCGTGTGTGTGTGTGTGTGTAGAGAAAAAGAAAGAGGGGTGATATTTGAGAGGTGAGCTGGTAGCTTGTGCATCACGAGCGGAAATGAAATAAAAACGTCAGCTTTCTTAATCCTTAATGAAACCCCATCCTCCACCTCCACACATTTACATTCTTTATTTAAAATGCCGATCCGTCCCTAATGGCCGCCCTAACAGCCGGTATAAATCTTCACTGGCCTTGGTGAGGGCGCAGCACCCCCTCAGGCACTCCCACACACACACAGACACACACACTCAGTTGCACCCAAAATGGCGTTTCTTATTGGCCTGATTAAATTGAACGGGGGTGTGTTGGACCCAGTGTACCCTCCCTTGCCTGTTTTTAAATGCACCCCCCATTTCCTGTTCATCTCACTCATGTCATGCAGCTCAGAGGTCACGGCTGCTCGTACTCCTCGTTCCAACCTTCATTACCTGATGGCTTCATTACGTGAGCGCTAAATCCGGCGCAGATCCATTAGCGTTAATTAATAAGTCCTTCAAAACTTTTGGTTGAGTTACGTCACTCACAACTTTTAGAATCGGAATCAGAAAGAGCTTTATCGCCACAGACGTTTGCACGTACAGTGCAAGGAATTCGTTTTAGACGACGACGTAAAAGCAAATAAAAAAATAAACAAATAAAAAGGTGAACAAATGGAGTAGGATGTGCGGTTTTATCAAGCAAGTCAAATAAATATGAATATTGCACATCAGAGTGTTGCACAACTTGGTTATATTGCACATAGTATATAATCGCTTATTCCACTAGCTTAAAAAAAAAAGTAATTGAGCCTTATTAAAGCTGGATCACTGTGGCACGTGCTGAAATTCCCGACACGACACGTGCATGTCGTCCCCCCGCACTTGTAGCGACCTCTGTCTCGTTGCACTGGAGAGACGTACGCTGCTTTCTCCAGACTGGGAAGGAAATAAACCCCGGGATCGTAAACCATGCGTAAAATTGAGAGAATTTAAGTATTTTCGCAACTAACTCTCTCGCTGAAGGTGATAACGGCGCTCAGCGTGATTGGAGGAAGTCCGGATTAGTGCAGATAAGCAAATTAAACCGGAGAGGCTTCTTTTAATTAAAGTGGATTCGCAGACGGCTGAGGCAGATTTTCATATATATATATATATATATATTTTATTTTTTTTTTTTTCAATCCTTATCTAATGCAGTAGTGTTAAAGGCTGTGTGTCGAGAATGTGAGAGAGCGCATGGGAAGTGTTTTTCAGCAGGCCGACTTTTTTTTTTTTTTTTTTTTTACACGTATGTTTCTATTTTAAATTTCAGCTGTGTATCGTGTTTTCTATGAATCTGTGTGTGTCTGTTGTGCGAGAGGTCAGCGTAACGCAAGTCTGAGCGTGTGCGTCCATGTACAGTCCGTCTGTCAGTGGCTCGTCTGCATGCCAAAGCAGAACACACACTGTTCCAAGGGCAGACGTACACCACGTGCACGCTCTCACACACTCTCACTCTCGCACAGCATCTGCACCTGGTATCCTTCCTCTCGCGTCTGGTGTCAAGTGAGAAGGCTCAGTGTGTGTGATCATTGAGAATCAATGATTTTCCTGCTGAGCACACACGGCATCCTGTCCTCTGCAACTGGAACTCGAACCCCCCCCACACACACACACACACACACACACAAGAAAGTGAAGGAGGGTTATAGTAGTCAGAGGACACAGTGTTCCTGCAGCAGGCTGACGGAAGAAAGCGAGAAAGGAAGATTTCTGCAGGTTTTCTTCCATTCGTAGTGTTACAAGAAGATGAAGTGATTGGATTCTGAAACAAAACCTGGCATATGATTTTTATTTTTTTCTGTGATGAAGCAATCGCAATAATGTCGTCCCAAAGTAGCAGGCATTCCCATTCTGGGATTTAAATCTTACTCAGGAATGACATCCTTTTGTTTTCGAGTCTCTCCGGGCGTTCAGCTCTACATTTGAGGGATCGTCTCGTCTGTCCACAGAAGGGTTTGTTTCCACCCATCACTCTCTCTCTCTCTCTCTCTCTCTCTCTCTCTCGTCCAACCCAGCTTCGCCCGAATCGATCGTGAACGCTGTATAAATAAATTCCTGAGCCGTGCAGTTTGTGGTTTCGTATCCCCCGGAAAAAGCGCCTTTCCCACAGGGAAGCACAGAACGACGCATTCCTGCCCGAGTGTTTTTAATAACTGTGTTGCGAGACGCATTCCCGTACTCGTGTATAGAGGAGTGTGTGAGCGGGGCAAGTCATTTAGCTGCATTAAAGGATTGTGTTTAAGTCGGTAGAGATGTTTACGGGAATCGGAAACAAAGAAAGTGTTTAGTTAGAGCTCGTGGAAACGGATTGTTTTTTTGTTTGTTTTAGATTTCAACCCCCTGATGAGGGCAGTGTGGTTCCCTTGCCTTTTGAGGATCACACTAATTATCCTGAGGCATGTTTATTGAAACATTAATCAACATCCATATGACGGCATACCGTCTGTTTTTTTTTTTTTTTTCTTCCCCCCAGCAAATGCCACGCAGGGAAATCACTTGATGGATAATCACGCTATGGTTTTAATTCGAACAAGATCTATACTGATGATCATCCCTGAGGAGAAACGGAGTTTATGCGAGTTCATGATTAGCTGCTTTGAAAGAATTCATAGCTTGTTGTTTTTTTTTTTTTCTTTTTCTTTTCTTCATACCTTCGCCAACAGTGAGCAATAAACAGACAACCGTCTTGCGTACAAACGGGACAGTTTCCATTACCCACTCGGCGTTCCTGCTACATAGCCGTCGGCCTGTTTAATTATTCATGTCAGATCAAACGCAAAAAAAAAAATTTCCGACGCACTTCCTGTCCTCATCCAAGTCGCCAAATCTGGAAGGAAAAGCAGCACTCGGGTCATAAATTAAACCATTAAGAGGTCGAAGATGGTCTTTTCCTCGTTTCGTATTCCTCCTCTGATCTTGAGTCGGAGCCTAGGAGAAGGAGGAAGAACGTAAATAAATCCAGGCTCACCTTCAGTGGTTCAAAGATCAGGGATTTGGGAAGGAGATTTATTGACTGGTCATCTGAGGGATAGAACATGGAAGATGACACATTTATGCATCAGGAAGACATTTCGTTATTCTTCAAAAAGGTCAAGGTTAAACCGGTACATTGAGCCGAGACGTTTTTAGACGATATACATCAGAGGCTGTGCTTGAAGCGTACTAAAAAACGACTTCAAACACATTGCATGAAATTAAGATTTCAAGGGGTTTTTTTTTTCCGTTAGATATTCTTCCCCATGTCAGTGAGACGCTGCTGGGTTTTTAGTCATGTTTGTTAAAGCTCGAGGGCCAGAGTTTGTCACGGTCACTGATGTTCCCAGGCACGAACAAAGCGAACATACTGTAATGTAATGCGATATCTACAGTAGTGTTCAAAAAATAACTACGTTTGTTGTTAATATTCGCAGTGATCAGCGTCTCTGCCACACAGTGTAATATGGACGGTGAGCTTTAGTTGCTAAGCAACATGATGGGCAAAAAGTTTTTAGGTGTTCAGTGGACAGAACAATACCTTAAGCATTGTGATGCGGTTACTGTATGTTGAGGATTTTTTTTTTTTTAAGCATTCAAAGATGGCTTGAACGGATCTGTTTATCTGTTTATGACGACTCCTTTATGAAGCAGTCCACTGGATATTTCAGGTTAAATCCAGATGCTTTAAGGAGAGCTTTTTATTTGCACTTCCCACATGTTTGGAATCATATGATGGATGGATGATGAGCTTCCTTGATTGGATAGATGCAGTGGATGGGTGGATGGTTGTCTAGCTAGTAGAGATGGATTGATCTGATTGGTTGAAATGGACAGATTACTTAGATGGATAAGACAAATTGGATGAATGGCAGAATAGGTGAATGAATCGGATTAGATTGATTGAATGAATACACAGATTGATCGGATTGGATGGATAAATACCAAATGGAAAATACTGATTAGCTGGATCGGACAGTTTGGAAGAAGACATGGACTTTTGAACAAATGGATAGATTACACAGATGGTTTGGACTGATTGGATGGGGGTGGATTATAGAGATTGGATGGATGAATCAGGCAGGGTGAATGCACGGGTGGACTTTTAGGTGGATGTTGTACAGTAGATGCTATAGGTTAGACAGATTGGATATATGGATGAATGGATGGATGTTTATACAGATGGATTGAATGCAGGACTTGGACTGAAGGTGGACTTGGATAGAAGGATGCTATAGAAGGATAAAACAAATTGGATGTATAGATGGATTGACGGATTGGATGGTGATGATGAAGAATTAGACAGGTTGGATGGCTAGCTGATGGATTGGGCTAGAATGGATGGATTGCAAATGGACTTTTGGATGGATGTAATAGAAGGATGAGGCAGGATGGATGGATGGATGGGTAGGTGGATGGAGTTGATGCATATACTTTAGGGATTGGATGGAGGAATTGATTTCTTCATACACACTTTGCTTACGTTTTTTCTTAATCAGCAAAATTACATCACAGTGCAATACTCTGTAACCAAAGAATTTCTTAAGAGTTCTAAAGTGTTTAAAACTCCCTAATAGTTTAGACACAACCTTTTTGTTGGGTGTATAAACACACTGGCACTTATTTGTGGATGATATCGCATACCGTACAAATACAAAACAAAATGAAATTCAAGATTCAGCACACTGAACAGTTCTTGACATTTTGTTGTTGTAGTGTTAGGTTTGATTGACAAGTTATTTTAAGATGAAGGGTGCTTTCTCTTTAGTATCATCAATCATGCCTGACACGCGTTCTCCCAGAAGCCCATGGGAAGCGAGCGCGGGGGAACAGCTGAATTCCAGAGCGTGTGTATCTGATACGTTAATGGATCTAGCAAAGCTTCAGTTCAGGACGTCCTCAGATATGATAACAAGGACAAAACAAAACAGACACCAGGGTTTCACATCAGGCTTCCCCCATGCCCTGTGTACAACTCTTTACCCGTCAAACCCGTGATAGAACATTGGCTTACAGATTTTCACACGCATTTCTCGTTAATAAAAACATCAAAGCAAGCATTGCATTCGGCGCGTATTCGTTTGTTAGTTATGTGAGAACGCCATGCCAGAAACGCATCTGGATCTTGTAAACTTTGCCCAGCGCTAGCCACAGATGTGCCACGACCGTAATGCAGTTCTGTTCCACGGCACTAAAGTTAACTTCATTAGGAGTTTTTACTACTCTGAAATCTAATAATACGGGAAGTGAAACTTATCAGCTTGTTGGCTTCCCAGGAATCTTTCCCACCCTCGTCATGTGCTCCTGGAATTTCCATTCAGGAGGTAAATGCGAAAATCAAGTCTTTGAGCTGCAGATGTAAACACTAGTTGGGACAAATTCCTGTACGTGAGAGCGTGTGTTTATATTGAAAGATAACGCTGGAAGAGATTCACAGCATCCTATGATAATTAATACATAATATATCAGGCTGCGCTGTAATAGGAAAATAATCAATGACAGCAATGAGTGATGCGGGTCCAATTCTTTAACCATGAATTGATTATTTTTATTATAACAGCTTCTCAAGTACAGTGGAACCTTGGATTACGAACATAATCCATTTCGGAAGTGGGCGTATTTCAAAAAACTCGTAAACCAATGGCACGGTGTCCAATGATGCACACATACAGACACAAAATAAAAGATGTTTTATGCACACACACACATGGTCACAGTGTTGTAGTAAACCGTACACGCGTGCACTGATGTTGATTATATCGGTGAGAGACGCGCACTAAGACCCAGCAGGGGAGACGATTACCCACAATTCCGCAGCGCACGAGTGAGGAAACCCACTGGCTCAGTTGTGATCATGTGACGCTCGGTGTCAAAACAAGAAGCGCATGCGTGATACTCGGTACTCATAAACCAAGTTTACTTGTTTGTTTACCAAGTCAAAATGTATTAAAAATCTTTGCTCATCTTGCGGAACGCTCACAAACCACGTCACTCGCAATCCGAGGTTTCACTGTAGTGTTTTTTTTTCCTCTTACACCTTCTGACTCCACCCATTTCTTGTTGTTCAGATGACACTTTATTTTTAATTATGATTAACTGGAGTTAAATATGTATTATTTGCAGGTAGATTTTATAATAAATAAATAAAAAGATTCAAACGCTGTCTTTTTTTTTTTATGTAGTTGGACCCACAGACTGTCCAATCCAAGAACTGGCACGTGGACGTGATCGAGATGAACGGGGTAAGAGAATATGTTCTCGTGAATGCGCTCACTTGACTGCTTACATGTTAATGTCTCCGATAGATTCTGATTTTTGTTTTTCTTTGCGTCCTGCGTTCAGATCAAAGTCGAGTTCTCGATGAAGTTCACGAGTCGGGACTTGAGTTTGAAGAGGACACCTTCGAAGAAGCAGAGCGGTGTGTTCGGGGTCAAAATCAGTGTCGTGACGAAGTACGTCTTTCAGGTTTTTGTTTTCTTCCCGTGTGTGTGTTCTTGAATCCAGTGATTCACGTTTTCAGGTCGAGGAACTCAGCTGATGCAGACTTTTGTGTTTTTTTTTTTAATACGATAGTAGACATCAGGTATCGAGGGGGCTGAGGGAGGGGAGCTGCAAGACAGACTAGATAACCGAAGCAGCTGCAGCCTGCGCGAATCTGACACACATGACAAATGCAATTCTCCTGAAGCCTACTGTGATAATAGATAAAGCTGCATCGCGTTCTCTGAAGTGATTTCTACGTGATTACGAGTTCGCCACAGCGCGAAGCAATCACTCGGGTTCACGTTTCTGGCTTCAGCAGAAAATAAGGACCATCTTACTTAGTTATGTATTTAAATGCACAGTTTTGTTTCATGTTAAAAGAACCTTTTTAAGTTGAAATTAATTCTCACAATAATTATCCTGAATATTAATATGTAATTATATGGTGCAGAATAACAGAACACAGTTATGAGAGTTAAAAACTTCCCTTTATTTCTCTATACTGTATAATCCTCAGCTACACCACACTAATGCACTTATCAGTGTTTCACTAGTGCTTGGATACCATCAAGGTAGAAAGTTCCCTCCGTACGCCGGAGCCGTGATCAGACGTCTGAAAGAGTTCTGGCCTCCCAGGAACTCCTTTAATGGCCCCTTCCTTCAAAAGAAAAAAAACAAAAACAGACTGGTTTTATCCCCGGAGGTGCTCTGTTTTTGCAGGACGCTGCACAACCTCACACTGCTCACTGCACAACACCGCAGGAACTCGGCTGGGAGTTATCACCACATCCTACATACAGTACAGTCCTGATCTCACTCCGAGCCATTTCCACATGTTTGTTCCATTATATATGTATATGCCATTGAGTTCTTGGGAGGCCAGGGTTTGAGATCTGACTCTGGCAGTCTGATCACGATCATAGATGAAGATTTTCCCACTTCATTGCTCTCTATGTACGACTCTCACTCTGTCTCGTTTACAGATCACTAATTGGTTGTGGGAATTTGTACTGAGCACAGATTTCTCCTCATTAATGTATCCTGATGTGTGTGTGTGTGTGTGTGTGTGTGTGTGTTTGATCAGACGCGAGCGCTCCAAGGTGCCTTACATCGTGCGGCAGTGCATCGAAGAGGTGGAGAAGAGAGGGATCGACGAAGTCGGGATCTACCGCATCTCCGGCGTGGCCACCGACATTCAGGCGCTCAAAGCGGCCTTCGATACCAGTGAGCCCTTTCTCTGATTGCTCCTGAAAATATGTACGGATTGTTATTGTGGGTTCAGGATCGGCTGCGTGAGCCGGATTTGCTGAGCCGTCCGTTTTTCCCGAGCCTGACGGGATGTTCACGGATTGTGCTGACTGGAAACGATTCATAATCGTACAGTATGTGGTTTAGGATTGTCATATTTGTAAAAAGAAAGAAAAAAGAAAAAAGAAATCACACAGCCCGGGTTTCTTTTCAGTGTTATTTTTTTCCATCTCTCCGCACCGCCCTTTATAGAGTCTTCCTCGACTCTGTAAACATGTCTAAAAGTAGCTGAGTTGTGGGAAAGGTCAGAGAGAGGACTGACCTGCTCCAGCTGCCCTAAAAACACTCACACACACACACAGAAAATAACATGGAAAGCTATGGGTTACTTATATGATGGAGGATATTTAGTATACAGTACAGAATATAGTGTGTGTATATTAGGGCTGTCACTATTAACACATTAATGATTATTTTAGAAATGTTAATGTTACAGTTTTTTACTTTTTTTTTTTTTTTTTTTTTACAATTTCACACAAATTAATCATATGATCCTAATGGCTTCCCATAATAGCAGTGCGGTTACTGAACTGTGTGTGTTAACGGCACATTTAATGCGGATAATAAGATGACTGGGGAAACATCACCAGGTGTGCTGAACGGCAAGTTTCATTATAAAAAGCTTCTAGATGGAAGTTTGGATTAAACCAAAGCTGTGTGCTCAAGCTACCTTCAAAAGCTAAAGGCTTTATGGTTTATGGATTTGTGGATCCAGGTTTGAGCCCTGCCCACGGCGGTTTGCCACACCCCCATTTGAGACATTATAAAACGACATAATCTGTTTCCTCTAAGCAGGTGGTCATGCATTTATTTTTTATTCCTACACTGCATGTTTTAATAGAAGTACAGTGGAGCCTTGGATTACGAGCATAATTTGTTCTGGAAGCGGGCTCGTATTCCAAAACACGTAAACCAAATCAAATCTTCCCATAAGAAATAATGAAAACTCAAATAATTCGTTCCAGAGCCAAAAAAAATAAATACAGAAAAATAATTAATACAATATATAAAGTAAAATTAAAAAAACAAAAACAATAAAAATAAAAAAAAAACCCCAAATGAACCAGCACATTAACTTTGAAAAGAATTGCGACAGAGCAGAGTTTCTGTGTAGAGCAGAGTGTGTGTCTGTGTGAAGCCGGGGAGGGGGGTGTAAAGGCGTGTGTGTGTTGGTGTCAAAAAACTCGGCACTCGTAAACCAAGACATGCTCATTTTTCAAGTCAAAATTTATTAAAAATCTTTGCTCGTCTTGTGGCACACTCGTAAACCGAGTTACTCGCAATCCAAGGGTCCACTGTATTTTAAAATTGTGATTGATCTGCGATTAACTAGATTAAAGTTTTAATGGATTAACACCACTAATAATATCTGTCTTTATTTCCTTCTCTCTCTCGTTTAGACACCAAAGACATCCTGGTGATGTTGAGCGACATGGACATCAACGCCATCGCCGGCACGCTCAAGCTCTACTTCAGAGAGCTGCCCGAGCCGCTGCTCACGGACCGCCTCTACCCGGCCTTCATGGAGGGCATCGGTATGACCTTTACCCTTTCACCTCATCCACCTTTCCCACCTAGAAACTCTCTTAACAGATTGCCGCTTAACGTGAAAAGACATCTGGTGGCGATTCGGCGAGGAAGTGCGCTCAGAGTAGGGGTCACAGGCTGGGTTTGGTCAGGTTAGCTCGGGGGGAGCAAACAGTTATTGGTCCGTGTACGAGTGTGGAGTGTGAAGTCTTGTGTGGTTGTCTTGTTGCAGTTCTGTCGGACCCTGCAGCCAAGGAGAACTGCATGATGCACTTGCTGCGCTCTCTGCCCGACCCCAACCTCATCACGTTTCTCACCTTACTGGAGCACTTAAAGAGGTACGTCAGCGATATCTACAATGCAGTGTTTATAATGCATCGTATCGCCACCAAGCACCGGATTAGATTGATTATATTGCGGTGCTCAGGGTGTAAGGTGGCATGAACACTAGTAATAAACCCTCAGTGTAATAATGTGCTTATAATACATTACAGCTTTCATATTAGTATATGTGGAAATAACAGACAGACATTTAATCGGTCATTTTCTTTCTTTCTATTTTTTTTTCTTTCTTCTATGCAGGGTGGCTGAAAAGGAACCGGTGAACAAAATGTCTCTACACAACCTGGCCACGGTGTTCGGGCCTACGCTGCTGAGACCGTCCGAAGCTGAAAGCAGCAAACCTCACATCACACTGGCCTCCGATATCTGGTCACACGATGTCATGGCACAGGTAAACACACACACACACAGTAAATATACAGTACTAGACACAAGTGGATTTATTTTCTACATTCAAGACCAGTTTTTTTTTTTTTTACTATGAAATAACACACACACAGCATTAGGGGAAATTAAGTAACAACAACAACAGTCAGTTTTTCTGGAACAGTATTGTGTCAAGTGCATTTGCAAAACCCATCAAGCATCATCATGACGACCTTCCCAGGAAAGCAAGACCAACACCTACCTCTACTGCAGAGGAGAAGTTCATTTAGAGTCACCAGCCTCAGAAATCACCAATTAACAAACAGCACCTCAGATTAGAGCCGTTATGAAGGATTTAGAGAGCATAAGTAAGCAGATACATCTCGATATCAACTGTTCAAAGGAGATTATTGCGTATTTCAGACGACTTCGGAATCGTTTTACAGTGTAGAAAGAAATAAAAATCAGGAACGACCATGGAGTGAGAGTGTCCCCAAACTTTTGACTGGTAGTGGAATGAGTGATGTTAAGTGTAGCGAGTGACGTTAAGGCGTTTTTATTAATGAACGTTGTTTACACTCCAGTTACAGGTTTCTTTCTTTATAATTTAATTCCACTCGTGTATTAGGTTCGCTTGTGCAGAACAGATTTCAAAACGTTTCACTTTCAGACAATCTCAGCTGCCACTATCTGAACGCTTTTCCCAGGATGGCAGATACATATGCTCCAGATGTGCAGATGTGGTTACTTTTTCCCTGTGTGGTTTTCTGTGGCTTGTGTGTGTGTGTGTTTTGTTCCTCGCTCCCATGCTGTTGGCGATTCTGTTTTTAGTCCAGAGGTCTAAATAATCCCACAGCTGTATTTGGGTTTTTAGGAAGAGTGCTGGAGGTCTGCCAGGTGGTATACACACACTCACACACACTCTTACTCACACACTCGTATATACAGACTGCTCATTAGTTTGCCACAAACAGAATAATGACTATGCTATAGCTCTCTATTAGACGCGTTACAATGTCGTTTATTTCTCCTTGATCAAAATAACTTTGCATTAAGGAAGAACTCGGCAGCGTGGAAGTCAGATGTACAGTAGGATAAACTCGCCTCACACACTCGGTGAAGTTAACGTTCCTGCTTCTACGTCACCCAGGTTTTCCAGCTCAAGCTCAACCATGACCCTGAATTCAGTATTCCTGCAGTGCCATCTAGTGGCCATCATGTGAACTACGACAAAGAGCAGCCATTCCAGTAGATTTCCAACAAATGTCTAAACCTGACTTGATCTAAAAGTTGCAATATTTTTTTTTTTTTAAACAAATAATCAAATAGCATTGTGGGTAACAAATAGAACAAACATCCTCCTGGCTACTGTAACAGACAGGTTCCCAGGTTCTCGCCCAGCCTGAGGTCTGTCCACCAGGTTGTACAGTGACCCAGGAAATCATGCCCACCTGCATTATTCTCTCACAAGAAGAGGTCTGATGCTGTTAAACGTCAAAGAAAGTGATTCTAGTCCAGATGGGAGCGGACCTTTTGCAGTATGTACTTGTATACACACCTCCTATGCGTCCTTCTGCCTGAAACCCCGTTTCTATTTGTTCAGGTACTTGGTAGTCAGACCTATGCAAACGCAGACATGTCCAGTGTCCGTGTAGAAATCAGAACAGTTCATTGTTACCGTCTTCCCCTAGCTGGTGTCCAGTTTGCGGTTTTAAAGCTGATCTAATTCCGATCATGTGATAACCGTCATCTTCTCCGTCTCCCGTTCTCAGGTCCAGGTGCTGCTCTACTACCTACAGCATCCTCCCATCTCCTTCGCCGAGCTCAAGAGGAACACGCTCTACTTCTCCACGGACGTTTAACCCTCAGCAGATACAAAGACACTTCCATCCATTTCCTCCGAACACCACTTGTACAGAATCCCACCCGTGCAGGGGACGCCGAAGAGAGAGACGGCAGCCTCCTTCCTGTCCCCATCGCGAGCACGTGCGCGGACAGAACTGCGGCCACGCCCCAAACTACCCACCCACCCACCCCTGCCCGGATCGAGAACTGGAGCTGGAGGAGGATGACTGCTTTGACCTTCCACCTGTCAGACAGGACGTGTGTCTTTGTGGCTGAAGGTGTGAGGCATGATGGGAAGTTTGCCACCCCAGTTCCAGTGACGCTGGTGCAAGAGATGTGTTCGACTCTCTGCCAAAATTTTTTTTTTTTTTTCTGTTTGTTTTTATTCTTAAGCATTACAGAAAATATTCATGCATACCACCACATCTGCTTTTCCCTCCACATACGTATATTATTTGTTTAACAGCTTTCTGGATTCGGTTTCGGCTTCTGCACAAGTCTGAACAAAAACGTTGTGTTGTCTCCAAGCTGAAGCTTCGATAGAAACTCTTTTCTTGGCTGGTCACATTTTATTCTCTGTAGTAAAGCAGACATTTCCTGACCATTCCAAGGCCAAAATCCTTATTTATTATAAATATAGTCTATACGTGTGTCTGTACAGTCAATTACGAAATGATGACTTAGTTTGAAGGGTTTGTTTGTTTTATAAGATAGTGACTTTTTTTATTTTTAGCAGCAGAAATTTTCTCGTTTTACGTTCAGTGCTGACTGAGCTGTAAAAAAATAAATTAACAAAAGTAAAATAAAATCTGACTGTTAAAAATCTACCTTTTAAAAAAAATTCTAATTTTTTGATTTAGTTCTATGAGAATAAATCATGATACACAGTCTGTTGCCCATGTGATCATTTGTTTGATCTGTAGAACGATGTGGCTCTCTTGACATCGGAAAGTAGAAGCGTTGACGCGAAGGCAGATTTGCACGATGCTTTCATTTGTCTTTCTTTTAATCCGACTCCATGATGATTTAGTTTAATTATATTTTTAAAAAATTAAATAATAAGCCACGCCGGTGAGGATCTCCTAATCAGCACTGTTTGATATCTGACACGCTAATTGATGACATTTTTTTAAATATTGTATTTTACTTTTACTGTAAAGATATTCCTATTACCACACTTCCTAAAAGGATGATTGTTGATGTGAATGTTTTTCTTTCTGTTTTTAGTAAAATAAATAAAAGTGTACAGAAAGTCCCAGTAAAAGATTTGTGTCCTTATTATGAACAGATTCAGCTACAAAATAAAAAAAAGAGTCTCCACCTGGATTTAACTAATCAAATAGTTGAGTCTTCCATTGGATAATTACTGCAGTGATGAATACACTGTATGGTTCAGCAGGAAACAAGTAATTTACCCCTAACTGATGCACTGAGTCGCTTCGCATTTCTTAAACAGCCACATCAGAAGACAATTTTTTTTTTTTTTTTTTTGCTGGAGGTGTACAGCATCTTCTCTTTGCTTCATAGGTGTCTATAATATTTTTGATCCCTGTTGATACTGATAGTGAAATGTGAAATGAGTAACCTACAGTACATCATTTGTCATAAGACACAAATGATAATTACGTGGCTCAGAGAACAAAACATCCAAGATTTTGGGTCCATGGCCAGAAAACTCTGGAGATCTTAATCCCACTGAGAACTTCTCTCTATGGTCAATCCTCAAGAAGCGTGTGACGAAACCCTGACAAGCTCTAAGCACTGATTAAGCAAGAATGCGCTGCCATCAGTCAGAATGTGCCCTTCAAGTTGATTGACAGCATGCAAGGGCGAGTTGCAAAAAAAAAAAAAAAAAAAAGGTCAACATTGAAAATATTTACTCTAGTCATAAATTTAATGTAATTACCAATAAAAGCCTTTGACACTTATGAAATGCTTGTAATTATACTTCAATATACCATAGTCAAATCTGACCAAAGGATAAAAAAAAAAAAATGAAGCAGTCGGTGTTAATTTCATTTATATAATTATTAATTAATATTTATAATATATATTATATTTAAATTCATATTTGTGTCATTCTCAAAACTTTTAGCCATGGCTGTACCTAATGAAAAACACACTTGCTTTTAATTAGGAAAGAATATAAGGAATGTTATTCACAGTGTGCATGAGGTTAAACGAGCAACCCCAACACACACACACACACACACACAGACAGACAGACAGACACACAGGCTGCGAACCTTCAACGCCTACACGATACAATGTTGTGTCCTGTCACTCAAAGCTGTCGGCTCTGAGCACGAGGGCGCCGGTGTTAGACACTCTGACCTAGTGGGACCTTTTTACCTCGTCTGTCTGGGTCCTGGTGCATATGTTAAATTAAGAAAAGAGAGAGAGAGAGAGAGAAAAAAGAATGCGGTAAAGTCCGCAAGATACTAGTGGAGAACTTACTGAACACTAATAATAATAATAATAATGAGTGGTATTATTATTAGATAGAGAGATACTTTATTGTTCCAGATATCCAGCAGCCATAGAGACAGAAACTCAAAGACAGGCTGTACAGTAGATTGCACATGGTATGTCTTACACATAATGTGAGAACTGACCAGAAGTTACTAGTGCAATGAAAATCCACGAACACAGCAAGATATATAAGGAGTATATATATAGTTAAGCTTATAAATAAAAAAATCAAAAGTAAAAAGAAAAAAGGTCCAGTTCCAGTTTAGTCATGATGTACACTTTTATATGTGGCAAAGTGACACAGTATTCATTGTGCACAAACCTACAGTAAGTACCGGAGCTGCGCAAACAAAAGAGCAGCATGAAAGTGACAGTGAAAAATGTAGTCTGTGTGTAAGATGGCAAACGTAACTAAGCTAATACGTAATAGAAGTTTGTTTATGCTTTACGTCATATTCCCATTGTGCGGTGAATAATTCACCGCCCGTCGGCTTCAGCGCATTCCTACAAGCTTTTCGGCGTAGACAAACAGTCCGAAGTTTAAAATGTGATTAAAGTTTTGGCACCGATTCTGCGCACGAGACAGGTGCGTCTTAAACTCCAAACAAATGTAACAAAGGTGTTACATTGCTGCAAGGTCGCGTGTGTATAATTACAGCCTGCGCGTGGCTCGTGCGTTTTTCCCCACTTCTCCTCTGGTCGCAGCCATGGAGCAGGACTTCACGGGACGACGCGCCCCTTCTCACACTTCTCACACTCCTCCTCCTCCTCCTCCACAGGACTTCATCATGTGGCATGACTACCTGGGTCTCAGAGCCATGGTGGCCCGGCTGGCACGCGCAGGTGAGCTCCAGCAGTCTCCCTCACGAGGCGCGTGGACGGAGCTCGAGGCGCGGCGCTCGTGGCGCTGTGAGACTACCCCGGGCAGCTCCAGCATCAGTAGCCGTTCCGCGGGAAGCCTGCAGGAGGACCCGGGCCAGAAAGCCGTGTGCGGCTTCTGCAGGCAGAACGGGGAGAGCGCCGAGATCTACACCAGCCACCGGCTCAAGGCGCGCAACGGCCGCGTGCTGTGTCCCGTGCTGAGGAGCTACGCGTGTCCGACCTGCGGAGCCACCGGGGACAGCGCGCACACCCGCCACTACTGCCCCGCGCGCAGGCTCGCGCACACCCGCCCTGACGTCACCGCCTCCGCACTGGGACTGCACGCGCGTTAGGTGACGTCGCTGTTTTAGTTGTAAACGTAAGTTCATTTGAACAACGGACATATGCAGGGGGCGGGAAAAAAAAGGAAAAAGTTCTTAAACCTTTGCATCTACATTTTTTATTAACACTTTGCTTTCCTGGAGATGATGGATGAAAGCAGAATATATCTTTTTGTTTTATTATTTGTGTTTTTCTAATCTTGTATAAAGTTATGCAACGTTTGATGTTTGCATTTTCTTTTTAAAAATTTAAATTCATTTTTATATGGTAAAAAAAAAAGTTTTTTGTTTTTAAAAACACGTCTATTTTCTCCTCTTTCTTTTTAAAGTCAAAGTATATAAATGGTTCGCACCAAAACTTTTACTATTTTTTGGTACAAAAGTATATATATATTTTTTTCAATAAATGCTTCAGTTCAAGAAGAAAATGGCATGTGTTTGATTTCATTTGCGCTGCAGAGTGGTTCAGTGACGTTTATTAACAAAAAAATAAAAGCAAAACAACGCCTACTGATTTCTCTCATTCCACTTGTATACAGTAAGTCTACACGTTTAAAACATTTGGTTTGCTTGTAATGAATGTTAATTACTTTTTAATAACTTTCTCACAGTTTTCTGTTCCTTATAGTTTCATGAGGTCCACTAGATGGCGCCCTTACGCAACTGACTGTATCACACTGTATGATTTCAGCACACACCTTACTCACTCACCCACTCATCGCGTAGTGTCAGTGTATTCAGTGTATTCAGCATATCCTAGGAGACGTAGGGCATGAGGCGGGGTACACCCTGGACAGGGTACCAATCCATCGCAGGGCACACACACATACACACACTCACACACTCATTCACACATTATGGGCAATTTGGGAACACCATTTAGCCTAATGCGCATGTCTTTGAATTTTGAATCTGTCAAAATTGTTCTCGATGTTAAATCTATGGGATTTTTTGGAGCACTTAATTACTGCCAACCCCTTAGAAAAGTCATAGCACCCCATTCCCGAATAAGCCGCACAATTTGACACCCCATTCATGGGTCTACGCCAAATGGTACGGGACTATTTACTTGCCAAGATTTTGTAAATGAAAAAAAAATACAAATAAAAACATTAATATAACACATGAGTGGTGCTTGCCGTGGCAAAACTCGGGCCTAGGGCATGGCTTGACAGATTCACAAGGATCCCGTGTTAGCATATTAGCTATTGTACTGTATATTAGCATCTTGCCAGCAACATCATTAGCATTATGTTAGCATGATCTTAAACGTGATTAGCATATTGCTAGCACCATGCTAACATGATACTAACAATATTAGCATGATGTTACGATGATTAGCATTTTATTAGCATGATGCTAACATGAATCCAATGTCAGTATTGCTGGCATGAGTCAAAAAATGAAACCAACGTGTCCATACAATGTTCTGATGCAGGGATAAATGTGTGGCAAAATGGTCGCTAGGGTACTCTATTTTGTTGCTAGGGAGTGGCTTGGCACCTGCTAATGAAGAAATCAAAGGCTTCTGTGGACTATGAATGATATAAACCAATCCCCATGTCTCTATGATATACTGTTGTGAAGATAATCCTCCATGGGTTTGTGTTGCTAGCATGCTCTAAATCGTTGCTAGGGGGCATGGCTTATGAGCATCATGATAAATGCGAAAGCGTGTTTGTTGCCTGAGTCAAATGAGCCCACCCCCCGTGTCTCTAGGACAATCGTATCCACAGTTAGGTTCCGTTTTAAAATTCCTCTGGAAATTACCATTTTATGTTATTGGAGTCATACTAGCAACATGCTAAGCACTCTAGCATCATGTTGGCATCATTCTAATGATTCTGCTTCTGGTTGGAGATCTCATCACATGGATGCCCCATGTGTCTCTTTGGGAGGCGTCCGGTGTCTTGGGACAGTTTCACTCTACCAATGAAATGGTTCTGGCCTCGACTGATGTTGACAGCTGTTTCTCTGAGGACTTGACTTGGCTGCAGTCGCTCGATAGTTCAGGACTGAAACTTCTTACAAGTCTACCTGAACAGCCAACAACTACCTGGACTCCATATTTAACATCAATTAACATCAACTGTTATACTGAACTGCCTGCCACCTAACACACAGTATGAATGCAGATCAATTCCTGCTTTCTTTTTCACCCAAATGAGGATGGGTTCCCTTTTAAGTCCGGTTCTTCTCAAGATTTCTTCCTATTGCCATCTCAGGGAGATTTTCCTTGCCACTGTCGCACTTGTCTTGCTCATCAGGGACTATCTGACCATTTAGATTCATACCCATTCTCATTCTATACAAACTTAAATAATCCTTTTGATTTTGTAAAGCTGCTCTGCGACAATGACAATTGTTTAAAATGCTATACAAATGGAATTGAATTAATGATGTTGCTATCTAATTAAGTTAGCATAATGCTAGCATACCTATCTAGCTAGCATCCCCATACCTATTATCAAAAGTCATCAGAAAATAAAATATTTTCCTAACTTTTCTTAAATTATTTTGACAAAATACAATAATTTAGCAAATACAAATAATTTAGCAAATGGGGTCTATGCAGCAGTTTATTAATAATTCTTCAACTCACAAGTCACATAACAAAACCAACATTACATTGTGAACTGAAGTTATTAATGTACAACCCAACTGTTCTCATAACATGGTTGAAAATTGGTATTTAGAGCTTTTATAAGCATTTTAATTATATTGTATATGAAATATGAATATACTAAATTCAAACTGATTATTTCATGAACTAAAAAAAATATAATTCAACTCAAATGCAATTCTAAATTATTTAGATAATTATTTACAATCAAGATTTTTTTTTCCCACCTCAACCATGTCCCTTTAGGGGCTCCGTAGCATGCTAAAGTAGAACCATAGAACTAAACGTAGACAGGACATAAAATATTTATTGTTACAAATTTACGATTTTATATTGATTTATATTAATAAACATGAAGTCATACCGTGTAATATAGAACCATAGGACTAAGCAGATACAATGCTGAAGAGATGAGTCTTGAGTCTAGATTTAACCTGACAGTGTGTGTCTACCCTCCCGGACAATGTTGGGAAGACTATTCCAAAGATTTATATTAAAATAAGGAATCATATTACGATATCTAAATCATCTATAATCATAAAAACAAGCAGGCAGGGCTCACACGAAGCATCTCCCATCGCCCAGCTGCTGGATCTGGTATGACAGTATGCTGGATATCCTGAGGTGAAGGAGATAAAAAAAAAAATAAAAAAAAAGATGTCTTAAATGTTGTGATGTGAATTGCTGTGATTTAATGTGAACTAATGAAACACAATGGTCTAGAAAGAGATATTTGTGATCAACCATTTTGGAGAATCACAGTGCAACAGAATCTGCATTGTAAATGTTTTATCGTCGCTTTTTTATTTTACCTCATTGGTATCGCAGTACTCTTGATCCCTCAGTCACTTCCGTATGCTCCTCTTGTTGTCAACAGGTCTTCTCAGACATTCTCACTTCAGTTAAACTGTTGCTGAAATGTTAAAATCAACAATTAGATTACATTTTTGTAATCTAATTAATAATTAATAACTTGATTTACTAAAGAAAATGCATTTACAGTGGAACCTTGCATTACGAGCATTATTCGTTCCGGAAGCAAGCTCGTATTCCACAACACTCGTAAACCAAATCAACTCTTCCCATAAGAAATAATGAAAACTCAAATAATTTGTTCCACAGCCCCAAAAAATAAATACAGAAAAATAATTAAGACAATATATAAAGTAAAAATAAAACAAATTAACCTGCACTTTACCGTTTAAAAAAGTTTTTAAAAATCCCAACAAATAAATGAACCAGCACCTTAACTTTGAAAAGAATCGCGACAGAGCAAAGTTTCTGTGTAGAGCAGAGTGTGTGTCTGTGTGAAGCCGGGGAGGGGAGGTGTAAAGGCGAGAGAGTGTGTGTGTGTGTGTGTGTGTGTGTGTGTGTGTCGGTGTCAAAAAACTTGGCACTCTTAAACCAAGACATGCTCGTTTTTCAAGTCAGAATTTATTAAAAATCTTTGCTCGTCTTGCGAACACTCGTAAACCGAGTTACTCGCAATCTGAGGTTCCACAGTACTACAGTCAGTAAAGACTGCAGAACACAAATTTAAGGGTAAACTTCTACTTCTAACATTTCAAAACCTATACTGGAGTGAAATATTTTTAAAAATCTTAGTAAATATACTACAACAGTGTCTTAATGCTTCTCCCTTTACCTTGCTATCTTCACGTTAGTGGGTTACTCATTAACTGTTCTTGCTGCTCTCACTTCCTGCTTCCTGGCTGAAGATGCCACACTATTCTTGTGCATAAGCTCTCGCTCTCCCAAATCTTCTCCTTTGTGAACCTGCCACTGATCATCACTGCTACTGCTGTGCTCAACATCTCAACATCATTCAACATTTTTACAAATTGCCTTGTAGCTGGCTAAACTTGCCTCACTGGCATTAAACAACAGGGCCCCTGGTTCCATATAGCAAAACAGAACCCCCATCAACCACAAAAACAATTATCAACCTCAGAAACTCATTTCCACAAAATGCAGTATACAGGATTGTGATAACTGTGGTAAGTCTGTAATACACCTTACTGGATGTAGTTGTAAAGATGTAAATCTGATCCAACAATGTGTGCTTTTCAGTTGTCGCTGTTGTGATCAATTGTAAATATCCCTTGGATTGAAACACCTCCTTAATAGGCTTTTTTTTTCCAGGAGAAAGGAGGCCTTTGTTAAAGTCTCCGCAGATGATGACAGGATTCTCAATGTGTCAATGTTGATGATGACAAACTCCTGGTCAGTGACATTTTGTATGTACTGGCGGGGCTGAGCTTGGATGTGTTCTTTGCAAAAGATTGTAACTCCACCACCATCTTACTTTGCAATTTTTGCATGTGTTGAGTAAGAGACATGTCGATTCCGTGCAGACATCTTGTATTCTTCCAGTTGGAGATGTAGTGAAATACATGAGCCGGACAGGTGGGTTTCCGTTAGACAAAGAATATCCAAGAGTTGCAGCTCATGATGGCATCTAATATCCTCAATGTGGGATGCTAGTCCTTCTGTGTTGTGATGAAGGATCATAAGGGTATGGTCCTGGCTAATCTCCTTTACTTGTTGCAGAAATGGCATGATTTCTTCAATCTTTGCTCTTCTCATGTCTTGCAAAGAGATATTATTATTATGTTATTTCAGGATCAGCATATATCTTCTTTTCTTCAATAATATGTAATCCACGTAGCAACGTCGTTCTGCTGAGGGCAACATAGCAGAATGCAACATAGGGCTACATAGGCCATTCCCGGCTCGAAAAACTTCTTCAACTACAGACTACATGGTCATTCCTTGAACCTTGTGTGCTGTGCGGGCATAGGCCAGCTTGATGGGGAACTGTCGACGAACCACTCCTTTCCTCAGGTTTTCTTCAGATCTCTCAATGTAAACCAAAAGATCTTTAGTTTGTCCCTTTTTGCGATGCTTTTGACCTGCATTTGGATTGTCCAGCTGAAGTCCAAGCCTCTGCACCGTGGCAATTCCATCTTTTGTTCTGGTCACTATGTTTGCAACTTTGCCAAAACATCCATTAACAATACAAATCTGGATGTGGAAGATGGCAGTCACCATTATGCAAACTCCCACTGCAACTGGAATGGTGTTGAGCAAGTTGTCCCTTTTTTCCAATGACAGGCTTGTGAAGTTTACTCATCAGTCCTGTTTTTGGGTCCTTCCAGTAGTTTTTAGCATCAACTGTTATGATGTCAGTGTGAAGTGCCTGTACAGTTTCGATATTGTGCTTGTGAACCTCTTTGTTGGTGGCAAATACGTGTAGAGCATCATGCGGACTTCATTACTTGAAGTCTGTTCAGACGTTCTGCAAAAGCAAGGTCTTCTTTTTGAAGCATTTCCAGCACATTCTCTTCGTACACGCAGAGTGGTTTGACTTTACTAAGCGGAGTCAGTTGAAAAGAATCTCCTATGGCCAAACAAGAGATTCCTCCAAATGTTTTTTTTACTGCCTTTGATCTGTTGAAATCTCCAGTTAACATAAGTAAACAGGTCCTTGGAAATCATGGATGCTTCATCAATAATAAGAATCTCCACATTGCATAATCCTGCTCTTATTTCATCAAGTGTGTTCCCAAATCCTTGATAAAGTGGCTTAAAACTCCTTGGCAGTTTTAAAAGAGAATGCAGTGTTTTTCCAGAAATGTTGAACAGTACTGTTCCAGTAAATGCAGCACTGTAGGCATAGAGAGATCCTCTTCATCCCGCAGTCGAGGCAGTTGTCGGTACAATCCTGGTGGCTTCTGTGTATATGCACTTGATGACCTGCAATTTCCCACAACCAGGCACCGCCTGACACAATGTAGAAAAACTGTTCTGGATTATGACCCCACAGAAGCTTCTGGCACCACTGGCGGACAGTGTAGAATATGGCTGCCTGTGTCTCATTCGGATTCCTGAACAACTTCTTCACAAATTCAGCAGTCATCTGTGGTGCCTCTATTCGTGGTACAACTCCATCTTCATGAAGAGCCTGGTATTCCGCTACATCATCTTGTTCATTCTCTTCTTCGGGATCAATGGCTTCTTTCTCTGCAATACAATCCAAACGATCCACTTCAATTTCAGGGGCAAAAGCTGTCCAAGCATTCTCATATGGTCCTTGCAAATGTTCAAAAGCACCATCCACTTCTTTGTTGTGTTTCTTGCATTTCTGCTAATTTGCTTTCACTATTGCCTGTACCGGGAAAAGGAGACTATGGTGTCCTGCAAATTCCACAAATGGCAGTTTTGTAAAAATCCTCGTATGTTGGATAATGCTGAGGTTTTAGCTGTTCGTTGAAGTGGTGTGGCACATAAAAGTTTCACCAAACTTCCGTTAAACTTTTCTGCTTTCTTCTTCTCTGAAAAGCGAGCATAAACTGGCTTACCAACAGTTCTCATCTGAATAAATCCCATGTTGTTGAGCAGTCGCTTAACATTCTTTCCGTTTACTTGCTGACCATACACAACACGGTAGTTCGACGCAAAGTCTGCTAGACACATGTTTTCAAACTCCTCTGTTTGAGGCCTTGCTCTGTATTTATCACTATGGCCTGACATCTAAACGTCCTCGGAATCCGAATCTTTGTTTGCAAGACACTGAGGGGCAGACTCATCTTTTAAGGCATCATCCGCCGATGAAACACCACACTTCGTGAACACTTCTTCATTGGTAAGCTGCATGGCCGTGCCACAGATTCCTGAGTACTTACTTGCCTGTGTTTGGAGTACGCCTGCATTATACACTTCGTTTCATCCTTCTCATTTACATCTGTTTCACGAACACTCTTGATCCTGTTCTTCAGGAAATCGGTCATTTCATGCTCTGACTTGGAGCAACAATTAGCAACAATTAAAGGAAATGTAGGACAACATATACATAATGCAGCTGTAAGAGTCCTGAATGTACTGAATGTCCATGTTAGCATTCCATGCCATCAGCAAATCCGCATTATATCCATTCACCCAAGCCTCCTTTGGATCATGCTTCAGGAACTTCAGAATACTGGAATTAGTGTACTTAATGTAATCATCCATGAACAAATCGTTCAGCAAGTCTGACAAATTATTAAAGGAGGCTTGGGGATCATTCAGCAAAACCCATAATGGCTGCCGTTCAAAGAGCATTTCAACCAGATCACTAAACATAAGTCAGTTAACTAAATATAAGTCTAAACAGAACAGGATAAACCAGGACGGGAGAGAACAGGGGTTAAGGAAATTAGCATGATAGAAAACACGAAAGATGCACAACCACTTAACTGAACAGATGCAAGACCCAGATTAACTGAACACAGGAACATTTACAGTATACAAAAACTAATGAGATACCTCGGTTCAGGTGAGCACTCCTATCGCCTGACCGAGGTGCATTCTGGGAAATGGAGTTCAACAAACAGAAAAAGGAGTCTCTGGGGGCATGGCGCCCTCTAGGGGTTATCCCTGACAAAATGCAAGTGCAGACCAGTGTTGGTTTATTTAATAACAGATCATTCAAAACGTACGGCAGAATCGAGGTCAAAAACATGCAAGAGGCGAGGTGCAGCCAGGATGTCAAGGACAAAACCGATACTCAGAGTTTAAAAAATGCAGGCAAAATCAAAAAAGGCAAAACAACGGCTTGGTACTGTCAGGCTAGAGCTGAAATACTTTGCACTGAACTATGGCTCAGAGTGCTTTTAATTAGGACTCTGAGTGAATGGACACAGTGTACAGTATGTGTGACAAGTAAACAAAAAAGTATTAGAGTTACAGAAAAATCTGTTCACAAGAAATCACTACATGAGGTGTGATTGTGGACTTTTAAGTTCTAAATAAACAAGTTTTATATTAGTATTTTTTCACACCTTTATTGTGTATCTGTTTCCACCACAACTGCTACTTATTTCTTCATTGTTTATCTTTATGTATGTTTTTTTAATCTTCCTCTAACGCTGTACAGTTTATATACTTTACTATATTGCAGTAGAATTTTAAATCAATCAATAAATAAATCAATATGCAAAACATAACAATATCCAGCTACTGAACTACAGATCTTCTCTCGCTTGAAATAATAATCCGACTCAGACTTTTTGACAATATTTCTATCATATATAGCTGAGTAAACTAGGGATATGTTTTAAACACAATAGAGCATTGTTTCAATTTACAGAACTGCTGATTACATTTGATAACAGCCACCTAATAATGTTCTCTTAGATTTACATCAACATGTTTGGGGTTGATGCTTTCGGGAAGGATCAGAAATGTTGAACACACTCAGAACACACTATTTTGCACAAATGTTGTGTGATAAAAAAGTATCAGCAACAATTAAAGGAAAGATGTTTGGCACAGTGGTGAGACCAGCAATGCTCTATGGATTAGAGACAGTGGAACTGAAGGAAATAAAGGAAGCAGAGCTGGAGGTAGCAGAGCTGAAGATGTTGAGATTCTCGTTGGGAGAGACAAGGATGGATAGGAGAGTCCATCACAGGGACAACCCATGTTAGACGTTTTGGAGACAAAGCCAGAGAGGCCAGATTGAGGTGGTTTGGACATGTTCAGAGGCGAGATTATGAATATAGCGGTAAAACGATGCTGAGGTCAGGCAAGAGGTCTAGAGGAAGCCCAAAGAGGAGATATATGGATGCAGTGAGAGAAGACATGAGAAGAGGGTGGAGAGATAGAGGCAGATGATTCGCTGTGGCCACTCCTGAAAGACAGGCAGACATGCATATGGCCTTCAACCTGAAATAATATCAATAACTACATTAAAGCTGATAAACTTATTTATAGCTCTAACCTTTTAACTATTTCTACAATTCTTTTACCCATGTGTGTGTATATACTGTATACTGTGTCTATATTTCACTTCAGTGCCACTGAAACCAATCTTCTGCTACAGAGCGTAATTCCTCTATGATTGCATACGTTCAAACATGCATACGTTTCTCTTTGTCAAAGCTGTTACACTATTTATATATTTAATAGAATATTTATATATAATATAGAATTTAATAGAATAATATATTTTCATAGAAACAAATAAATATTGAAAAAAATTCAAAAAATTTAATTTTGTTTGTTTATGTAGACATTTGCAAAGATATACTCACAGGTTTGGTCTCGGTCAATTGTTCAAGGAGACTCCCATTTCAAACTCTTAGTTTTTGAACACCAGCTCACATTCTATTTGACACACACACACAACACACACACACACACACTTGTAATCTGAAAACATTCTTTCTTTAAAAGTCATTACTTAATGTAAGCAGAAAAAAAAAGTTTTTCATTAGGTTTTATATGTATGGTGCTCAGAAATGTTTAATAGGTTGGGGTTTTGTTATGAATATGTAATAAGTATTTTTTTTAATTAATGAATGTTTGTTTGTCATGTTTTTTTATTTTTTTTAAATCAACCTAATGGGGTACATCAATGCTGAAACTTGCTTTTAGAACTGAAATGGGTTTAAATTTTAACTAAATATTCATTAACAATTAGTTAAAGAACATAAGTTTAGGACTCACTCACTCACTCATTGTCTATACCGCTTTATCCCGTATTCAGGGTCGCAGTGACCTGGACAGGGTGCTAATCCATCGCAGGGCACACACACACACACACACACACACACACACACACACACACACACACACACACACACACTACAGGCAATTTGGGAATGACAATTAGCCTAATCTGCATATCTTTGGACTGCGGGAGGAAACCCAACAAGCACGGGGAGAACAAGCAAACTTCATGCACACAGAGACGGGAATCAAGCCTGGCCGGGAATCGAACCTGGACCCTGGAGATGAAAAGCGACAGTGCCGCTAACTACACCACCAAGCGCCAAGTTTAGGAATAATCTATTTTACTGAACAGAAATATTTATGCAATATATAATGATTAGAAAGCACAGCATTAATGTCCTGCCGCTATTTGACAGTGGTGTTAGTGTTGTGGCCTGAACAACACTAAAAAAGGCTTTTGATAAAAATGCAAAGCTCTCTCATTTATTGTAATTCAGTGCCGAGGTGCATCATTTACATACTGCGTAGGCTACAGTATATACAGGAAACATGCTGTCATGTGACCCACCCCTTAATTTCATAAAACCATAATTTTAGTAATGACTCTTTACTTGATATTTCTAACTCAACTGTGAATACGTTATAGTGGGTCAAATACTAGAGGGTCAATGTAGATGTCATAAGGAGCCACATTTTTTTTTACTACAAAATAATTACTGTTATGAGTGGGCATTTCGGAACAGTGCAACTTATGTGGTGCGCACCATGGGATATAATAATACTTATAAGAGCCCTTATGCAGGGCTTTTGAGGGGTCAACGAAATAGGAAAGTGTGAGAGCGACTGAACAAGCCTTCCCATTCAGAGATAGCATGGGATTATTAATTAGAACTAAAAATAAAAGTGAAAACATTAAACTAACAGAGCTCCGCCATCTCCTTGTAACTGGACAAGGTTCCGAAAACTAAAAACTAAAATCTCGTCCACACTGGAGTCCAACCCTGCTCCAACATATATGCCATGTAGTTTTCAAATAAGCCTTAATGATTTGATTAGGTGGATCAGGTGTTTTTAATTATGGTTGAAGCTAAACTCTGCAGGTCCTCTGCCCTTCAGAGCAGGGTTGGAACAAAACCCTGCGGGTCTGCGGCCCTTCAGGAACGGAGTTTGACACCCCTGCTGTAGTTGGTCAGACCAAATTCAAAACCCTGATGTTTGCCTACAAAGCAGCTACTTCTGGCTCACAGGCACACACATACATTCCTTACCATGGGTACAGAAAAGTGAGACTTCAACATCAACTGTCAGTGTGAATGAGAATGGAGTAATTAGATTGATTAGTTTCAAGAACTTTTATAATTACTCATTCCAAGTGAGTATTCTTTATATTCAACAACAGTAACTTAAAAAATGGTGTAAATTATCCTGTTCAAAGAGAGTGTCCTAATGGAAGATCTGCAGCAACGTCTGAGACAAGAAACGTCGACACGATACTGCAAGAATGGGCAAGAAGCACCTGGAAGACTAACTTAACTTTTAAAAAAAATTAACTTTAACTTTAGTTAAACAGTAACTTTCACAAACTTTATAGGGTGTACTTTCCTGAATATTGTCGCAGCTGTGCTAGAGAGCTAACATACACTAGAGAGGTACATTTTCTGAAAATTGCCTTGGCAAAAGTCAGGCCCATATAAGTGACATTATATGTCAATGGGGCAAATTTGGTAATATATCCTATACCCTCTTGCGGGGTATGTTCTGACACAGCATGGAAGCCTCTTCAAATGTGGTGAATTTGAGATTTCTCCCAAATTCTCACTCTGTGCTTCACTCCGTCAAAGTTGGTCTCAATGGGACTTAGAAAAGTCAATGGGGCAAATTTGGGGACCTTTTGTGCCCTGGGGGTAAAACTTAAACCCTTGTGCGGGGTATGTTCCGACACAGGTTGCAAACCTCGTCAAATGTGGTAAATTTTTTACCTTTCTCTGCGCTACAATCTGTCAAATTGGGTCTCAATGTTAAGTCTATGGGACTTAGAAAAGTCATGGCACCCCGTTCCTGAATAAGCCGCACGATTGGACACCTCATTCATGGGTCAACGATAAACGGTGAAGGGACTAGTTACCTTTGTACGGAAAAAATAAATAAAATATAAGCCCGTGAAATAATAATAGTAGTGGTTCGCTTCGCAAGCACCATTAATAATACATTTCCCCTGAGTAGGACAAGTACAACAGCTGATAAAGGAGTATTAAACCGATTGGACTACAAACCCCACAATTCTTCCTCTCACGTCATTTCCGCTTCCTTCCTCCATATGCACGTTTGTCTCGTGACGCGGGAAAGCGCTCGTGTCTTTTAAAACGAATGTATATTGTATTATGCTTTAGCACTTTTTGTGTAATTTACTCCGGAACAAGTAAGAGATATTTGTCCGTAGTTTACGTTGAACTGTGTTTCAGTTAAATACCGCTACTGTTGACTGCTAACTCGTCTCGTGTGTGTATTTAGCCTTGTGCTGTTTAGGTTCAATCCCAAACTCCTCTCTGATGTCTCCATAGGAACACTCGGCTCAGATCACCATGGTAACAGCTCGTACCCTACACCCAGTGCACTAGATATCGTCCGAAAACATTTACATTATATCTGTACTCCTGCACAGTGTGGAAGATAACTGAGTGAGTGACTGTTTGTTGTTTAACTCTAATAACACTTCTTTTCTTTTTCTGATTTATAGGTAATAATTTAGTAATTAATGTAATAGTGTGTGAATCCGATGTTAACTGCTGTATATCTGTCTCTGGGCAGGACATGGCTTCATGTCTGCCTGCTGTGGCACAACAGCTACTGAAAGACATTGAGAAGGCGTACACAGAGAAATCCCAGAGTAAGTACTGACATGATCCAGAAATGCTTTTACTTCACTCAGTGTGACGTCACTGTGTCTGCTCTTGAATGCACTCCTAAGCACTAATAGTAGGATTGTGACTGAGCAGTTTGAACAAGCTGTACACCAACACAGATCCAACACATTCAGGGCATGCTGGTGTTGGAAACTAATCAGCGAGAAGAGCTGTGATATAAAGTAGAGTTAATATTAGCATCCAAAAGTGATATTAGCATCCAAAGGTCTCTAATAATAAAAGATGAATCAATAGTGACAAGTTTTAATCTAAAAAAAAAACTGCACTTCAAACTGCGGAAGGCCTGGGCTCGATTCCCACCCAATGCCCCCCCCCCAAAAAAGTGGAAAAGTGCACTAATCACGTGTAGTGCTTCCTCCTCATCGTTTCTTTAACCTTAACATTCATAAGATAAAGAAAAAACACAGCTGCTTGTTTTTACAGAGAAACAGGAAAGTGTCACACCAATGAGGATGTGTTCCCTGTTGAGTCTGGTTCCTCCCAAGGTTTCTTCCTATTGTCATCTCAGGACGTTTTCCCCTTGCCACCATCACCCTTGTCTTGCTCTCAGGGACAATCTGTTCATTATGGCTTTTTTTCCCTGCTGTATTTACATAATTTTTTTATTCTGTAAAGCTTACATTATTAAAAGTGCTATAAAAAGAAATTCGACATCAATCTTTCAGAAATATATCTTTTTTTAAAATAATCTTCCCCAAAATAAATCTTACTAGTGGTATAACGGTACATCAGGACATGATGCCTTGCAATGCATGAAGCGTAGGAATGTACAATGTCAGCGTTCCTGTAATTATGAACGATTATTATTAATTACGATTATTATTCCTTGTTTGAACTCCCGTGGTCCTGATCTATGCAACCATAGAATTAAAATAGATGTAATATCTTAAATAATAGATAAAATAGCCCTGACTGACTTTTTCATTGTAGAACTGTCAGTTTTAGCCGACTTTGAGCTTGATTTTTGCATAATGATCTCTCGTTGTGCTGCAGTTGATCATTTTTTAAAGTCTCCAAGTTATTGACAATTTTAATTTAACTTGCATTTCTTAAAGAGAAATTAGTAAATTGAATTAATGAATCAACTAATTAATTAATCAAATAATTAACCAACAAATTTTAAGATATTGTGGACCTGTAGTAAATTTTTTTTAGAATAGTATACCTGTATTTTTAGTAACTTATAATTTCTTTGTTTTTCTGCAGACAGAAATGCATGTTTGTTTGTTTGTTTGTTTATTTTTACATTTTTTATGGTTCAGTAATAATAATGAAGGATCCTTTTCAGTTGTTATTTTTCTTCATTCAAATTCAGAATTAAATTGAATCAGGAACTCGGTAATGCAGATTGAATTGCACCTAAAAAAAAATAGGAAATCGTACAGAAAATTAGTCAAGCCAGTCAGATTCAAGTATTTGTCAGCACTTGTGTATAAAGCCATATTCCATGACTGCAGCTGAATTCTCAAATCTGATTGATTTGAAAGTAAAAATACCTTCAATCTAGTTCAGTTTTTCTGTAGTAAAATAAAACAAACCACAAATATTATATATTAAGCTTATTTCTAATCCACTATAGTTTTAGTGACATTTGCTCATTGTAAATTTTTTTTCAGAAACAATAGGTAGTTTTGAACAAGGTTCAAGAACATTTCACTTGCTAAGGTATAATTGTTTTGCATTGAAGGTTTGATGTTTATTCTTCTGCAGCACCTTTTGTTTCTAAAGTAGACAGTTTCTTAAGTGCATGCCTGCGCGCCCCTCATTTCATTTCATTTCATAGGGCTGTAATGTCATTTCTAAAAGTGCCACAAGGTGGAGACATGGCGATCAAACACATGCCTCCAGGAGCCGACTGCCAAGTCTGTTGGTGTCTGTGGACGGACATAAAGCCAACTCGCGATAGGCTGTAAAGAAAGAAGACCTTTCTTCTGCATCGCCACAAATCTGTTTGATCAGTGTCACATTTTACACTGTTTTTGCACTAAAAGAAAGTGGAGAACAAATACAGACTATACTGCAATTTAGCCTTTTCTTGTTGCCATGGTTGCCTCACAATACCTCTACATTAGGACTAAAATACTGCAATTTGCAATGTAATCAACACGTTACACTTTGACTAATCAGAAAAAATATTGAGAATACAATAGTGCTGTGGTTTAAAAAAAAAAAAAAAAAAAACTACCACACATTGCAAGCTCTGAACTCCCAGCCAATCAGAAGCTGGTATTTCCCATGCTCTTGGTCCAGGTCCCTTTGTTAGCTCTCAAAAATAAAGCAAAGGACGTCAAACTGTTCTGAAACAGAAAACGTCGAGATTGATTTGATTTGTTAGATACTGTATTGGTCACATAGTCAAAATTCAACTCCGGCACAAGCCTATGATTGCGATCATACCAATGAGGAATCGGTGTAGAAGTATCGGACGAACCAAACCATTTTAGTTGGACTCTAAAATGCAGTGCAGGAATGACGTGCTCATGTGGATGTGCATCAGAGACTTCAGCTAGTTAAAGAGCGTAATGACAAGTTGACCATTTGGAAACTGATACGTTTGGGACAGGCCAAAGCGCCGCTGCATCTCTCTTGATGAATCACACTGACAAAACTATCAGCACAGTTAAAAAGAATCAAGGGTACTATTATAGAAAACCTTTAGTTGCTAAAAGACTTGCCTCAGAAATGATGGTGAAGATGTTAATCAGTAAAGGTTTAGGGATGGGAATCACCAGGAACCGTCTGGTATGATATCATCGTGAAACCTACGTAGGTGCTGTGCGATTCTTTAAATACGAGGTGGTACCGTATGTCCTCCTTCAGATCCCCTAAAACCTGGCAGTAGAATTTGCTATTGACGTTCTGGCCCCTGGGGACGGATTCTCCATGCGCACTGTTATGAATGTCGAAAAAGACTGGTCAAGCCGCGGACCTGCCTCACCTTTTTCGGTCATTGATATAATGGTTTTGTCACCGGTAATGACCCTTGACATGAAGGACGGGTCATCCACGGCGCGCTGACGGAGTTCTTGGTAGACTTTGACGCGATGTTCCTTCTAATTCTCGATCAGCAGCCTGGTGACGAAGTGGCCAGCAACACGGCGCATGTTTAAATCACACGTGAGGATCACCTGGACTGTTCCGGCAATGGCAGCAGTGTTGTGGGTTGTCCTCCGCTGATCATCATGCACAAGTTGCCGACTGGTTTCGACATTTTCAAGGGTTGAGCATGTTGAAGGTCTTTCGGATTTCTCGTCGTCATCCAGTGATGTTGTTCGTGTGTCACCCGGAACACCTCGAACAACTCATTGTAGCATCGCCGCAAACTTGCCGAATCATGTTGATGTCTCTGAAGCAGATTTGCCCAGTTTCACTCAGAATTTTATGTTGTCCATGATGAAAAAGCAGACGTGGAAATGGACATGGTCAGACTAGCACCTGTTGCACACCTCCCGATGTACACAGGATGGTCTCTTTTGGCACACTGACTTATGAAGGTTGATGTTACATGTGACTGTGTGAGCAACCTTGTGCTGTCATCTGTTGGCGTTTTACAAAACTAGTCTGGAAAAAGTTTGATACCACCTTGTATCATGATGTTACAAATATATATAAATGAATATGAATAAATTTGTAAAAAAAAAATGAGTTTACAGATTTTAGAAAAAAAAAAATGTACGATATGTAACCAAACCGCTCCCTGCCATCGCTAGAAGATTAAGTAATTAATTTGTGCGGTCCGGTAACATCTACAGTGTGTGAGAGGTATGTACCTTAAGATCAATCCACACACAACAGTAAAATATTCATTTAAGAGCACCAATCCAAAGACAAGTCATGAAGCAGAAAGATTTGTTACCTTTTTTTCTCCTGAACGTGTGAGAAAGCAATCTGCTTCCTCAGCTGGGTGTCAGATATTGTGAGCTGCTAAACCCTCCTACATCACTGAAGTTCAGGATGTTGTGATGTGCATACGAACCTACCACCAGTGCACGTACCAAAGGAACGCGGTGTACACGTTCCTCCTAAGGGAATGAAGCCTCGACAACGATCTTGACCTACGGATCACACGATTAAAGAAGCATGTTTTGTCTCGTCTAAACAGAAGAGATATGAAACTGAATCAGCTGATCTGTGGTCCAGGGGGGAAATGTGGTCTGCGAAAATTTGCGATGATGATGATGATGTCCTTGCCCAAAGAAGCAAGTCTTTTTTGCCTCAAACAAGCCAAAAAAAAGAAAAAAATCTGTGAGAGGGTATAAGAGAGAATGAAACACAAACCCTCCCACATACACATTTAGTGTAAAGATCAACAGCCGAAGGTCCTCTTGGTTATGGCCTCATATGGTCTACAGCATGTAATCACAGCAGTCAAATAGACCATGATGCAATTTTTGAGCAGAAAACCAAATAATCATGTAGCTGCAGGGAACACGGGTTACAACAGAGCACATGTACAGAGACGAGCATGTGACAGGACACTCGGAGGGAGACGGACAGCATGCATAGAAACATGACAGAACGCCCCAAGGCTTCCTGCCTTTTGAGAGCATTTGTTATTAATGTAACGTCCGTTTTTGCCCGCTGTCGGCCCATCCTGTACTCCGATGCATTAAAGCCTTCCCTGACAGTTCACCTGATTCTGTATTTATATAATTTTATAATATGTTTTTAACGTACAAGCTTGTGTTTTTACCTTCATGTCATTTTGTTAAAAAATTAATTAATGTGTAAATTAATTAATGTGTAAAGATGGCGGATGGTAATAATGTAAGTTAAGTTAAAATGTTGAGAGAACTGAGATTAAGTCTGTGATGAAGGGCCTGAGAGTGAGGGAAGTGGCGGAAAAGGACACATATTTGAGGAGAAAATGACAAACTAGTGTGTGTGTGTGTGTGTGTGTGTGTGTGTGTGTATTTGTGTAAGCTAAAAACAAAAGTGGAGAGTTCAACAGCGTGAGAGAGGGAATGCACTATGTGTATGTGTATAGCTAAAGAGCCAGCTATAGCGCGTGTGTGAAGGTTCATTGAGGAGAACTGGAAATAAAAACACATCCACAATCCCACTAACATGATGCTCGTGTCCTTTAACGTGGCCACGCCCCCACTTTTCCTTTGATTCTAGCAGCTGTTCTGCTCGGGTTAAGAGTGAAATGTTCCCACACTTAGCAGATTTTTGTGGTAGAGCTTTACAAAGCATCTGTTATTATCTAGAAACTCGCTGTCCTGCTGAAGTTTACAAAACCACCAAACACCATAAAGGTGTTACCAACAAGTGGAGAAAATGGGGCACCACAAGTGGCCAAGAACAGGACATCACTGTAAAATTACTGGCGGGAGGGTGCCAAAGAGAACGACAGCAATGGTAAAAAAAAAAAAAAAAAAAAAGCTGCAGGAATATCTAGTTATTTGACGCTATTTGGATTTGGCGGCGTTCTCTTGTTCATCACGTGTCTGGGCTGTGAGCTAGGGTGGCCAAGCACTTTCTCACCCAATAAAAAAAATTGCATTTGGTACGAAAACAGGAAACCAGATCACCCAGAGAAGCATGGTGGCGGCTGCATCATGCTATTGCACCGCTTTTCTTCAGCAGGTATTGTTACTATGGTCAGTTACATTGTTGGGTGTAACGCGCTACAAAGTACAGCAGTGACTCCGTTAGTGTGTGTGTGTGTGAAAGTCGTCCTACAAGCCTCGCCTCTGATAACCCGGTCTTCTGTTATTCCTGCTGTACTGTCCCATCACACCTATGCGGTTTGAGAAGCGGTGTTGGGCACCGTGAGCCGCCGCAAGTGACCGGCCGACGTTCCACGAAGTTCTGCAAGCTTAAGTATAGATAGAAACGTAATCACAGCGCCAAAACCGCTTAGGTGAGATGGGAGTATTAGTACTTAACAGATTATGGGCTAAACTTTGCTGAGTGATGATGGTAGAATAATTATAAAGGTATTAACTAAAACAACATAAAGGAAGCACAAAGAAATTTTCATTTTCTTTTCAATGTAGTGTAGTAGTGGAAAAGTTACTTTTTTTATCAGAAAGTAACGCAGTACTTGTGCATTTTTTAATGCATGTAACTGATTACTTTTTAATGGTTCGAGAGTATTCCATGCACTTATGATTTATTGCATTGTGCTGCCGCAGCTACGAGATGGCTAATTGCATAAAAACGGCAGGTGTTCCTATTAAAGTGGAATGGTTAACAAATGGTCATCAAAATAAGCTTTTAAATTGTATAATATTGAAACCTGTTTTTTTTTTCCCGCCCCCTTTCCTTCTAGTCCCTGATGAGCTCCTAATAGCGTGAGTATCTAGTCACATTGCAATCTTTTAGTCTGTTTATCTTGTAATGTAATGCATTTCCAAATAAATAGCGTAATTATGCCTATTTTCATGATCCCAAACACACTAATTCCACCGAATCCACTGTACACAAACTGCAACGTGTCTTATCTTGTTCCAGTATCAAGCTAAAAAAAAAAAAAAAGGCATTTTTATGACTGCTTATTTTTCCAGCACACATGGCCTGCTTTCAAATGTTATTTTCTGAATAAAAGCACCCAAAAAGCCATATTAGCAGTCATCCTGCAGTTCTAAAGGAAACATTAAGCTGAATAGACGTCACCATTACCGCTAGCTGCTTTTGTGTCGTCGAGAGACAGACGGTGCATGAATGAGAAGATACTTGTGGTGTGAGAGTGCTATCTTTTCTTCCGCAGTTAAAGTCCTCTTGGCATTTATAGCTCAGCTCGGACTGACCGGATTGCGGTTGTTACCTCTAATGGAAAGTAAACGCTACCACATTAATATCCGAGCCTGCATCCTCATTTGGCTTCAAACATAATTCATTATTGTTGGTGCGCTGATTACTTGCGGTGTTCGCTGAAACTTTGTGGGCACATGTCACAAGTTGAAGGCCTTTTCGCTTTCACTAACTGCCTTTGACAGCAAACCACCAGAATGGAAATCAGCTCTGTGAGGCGCCCGAGGCACTTCCTGTTTGCTTGGAGCTTGATTCTGTTTCCGAATATAAGCCCTGAGGTTTTAGGCTTGTATCATTTAATTGCTCTTCGGATGTACAGTGTGACCCTTTCAAAACAATTATCTCTCTACATTTCATCTGTTTTGCATAGAAGTAGAAAAACATTAAGCTTAAGTTCCCTACAATAATAATAAACTTATCATAATCTCTCACTAATAATGTTTTTGTTTTTTCAAGCCTTTTTTATTCACTGAAGTCATGTGTATCAGTTTGCTTCCTGTCTCTGTATATTTGTGTCTCTGTGTCTCTGCGCCAGGTTGAGGTTTATATTCGGCCCCTGTACCCTGCAGGCGTTAGACCTGGTGGATCAGCGGGCTGTAACGTGCGTGTCCTCACCCAGTGGCCGAGTAGTGTTCCAGGTAGGACGGGAGCAAATCCTAGTCTCTAAGGAGTTAATGACTTTCAACTTTATCGCACATCATCTGGAGATCGCTGGTTCGATTCCCGGGTGATGCTGTAGCCTCCCGCAGCTGGGGCCTAGAGAGAGCTGATGGGCCGAGCTCTCTCAGTGGGGATGGGATGGGAGGCACTGGGAGCTCTCACATCAAGTCTCTCTACAGCCAGTCATGGGCACATCGGAGGAAACGCGTGATAGTGTTCGGCCCTCCCTGACCGACTGGTAACCTTAATGTGGGAGCCCCCTAGTGACGAGGAGGAATTGGATATGACTAAATTAGGGAAAAAATTGGGGAAAAATCCAAAACAATATATAAAATGTACGTGTGTGTGTGTGTGTGTGTCTATATACATGTATATATGTATGTATATATATATATATATATATACATGTGTGTGTATATATATATATATATATATATATATATATATATATATATATAATATAATATAATTTATTTATTTATTTTTTCATTGCAATTAATGGTTCTATTCAGACATTTTGTAAAAACTCTTTTTTTTTTATTTGACATTTTTTATCACCATTTACTGATTAAAAATATACAAAATGAGATTTAACTTATTTTTATTTGTCATTTTAAGCAAATATAAATTTTTATATCCACAGACGTTATGAATTCTATTTTTCTTTAAATGAATCGATTATATCTGAGACTCATAGATTCGTCATGGCTTTTTTTTTTTTATTGCCCCTTCTATGTTTCTGTTTCTTTTCTGTCTAGTCTCACCTCTCCTTGCACTAACCTGAGGTTTTTTGCCCTAGACCCTGACAGGATGTGTGTGTGTGTGTGTGTGTGTGTGTGTGTGTGTGTGTGTGTTGTCTTCTCCATGATTATCACTTTGACCACAGTGGTTCATATAAAACCACTCCGTCCACAATTTTTTTTTCCACCCCCATTTTCTTTATTGCGCTTGGCATTCAGCGGTCAGTGAGGCATATTTCCCTTAAACGCCCACTGGTGGACTTTTAGACGGATAAAACAGAATCACAATAAATGCAAGGAAAAAAATGGGTTGTTAAGAAATGCAATGATCTAATTCTGTTGTTCATGTTAAAAGTAAACCTTTACTCATCGGGCTAAAATGAGAGATCTTGTTTTGGAAGCTGTTTTAACCGCGTGTGAAAGCTGGCGGTTCAAGAAGAAAAATATGATTCACTCGGGAAAGAGTAAATTTGCATATTTGGTAGGCTTTAGAAAGCTAGCAAGGGGCCATTAAAAAAAAAATCAGTATTGAAACTGTTATATTTCTCTGTTTTATAGCGATCGAAGTTCTGCCAACTTGTTGGAAATTGTTATCTTAGTTAAATAATAAAAGTAAATAAATGAAACAATAAAGAAATAAATTGTCCCTCTTGCATGGGTGTTTGGACACCTGTCCATTTTAAGCCGTTTTAGACTTTTGCTTTTAATTCAAGAATTGTCGTTAAGAAAAATATTTTCATAGTGTCGTCTACGCAAAGCCCTAAGCAACGGATTGAGGATCTGAAAAAGAAAGCTACTGTACTTGATGCTTACAAAGCAGAGGGAGTCTATAAAAAGAAATCGAAGATGGCTTAAGAGCTGCATACTTCACACTGTTTTTAAAGTCATTAAGAAGGATCTCTATAAGTCGAGACAAAATCTAAAAGACCAATAAACCTCGCAGATACGACTTTCAGTGCGCTGGATGCAAAGGCAAAGCAAACCAACCTGACTCTTGAGTTGTTCTACTGCATGCAGCTTTCCTGTGACTTTAAAGTGCTAGATATTATTGAAAATAAGTTCTGAAAACTGTTGAAGAAACTGTTAAACTCTGTCAGCGATCACTGTGTGTGTGTGTTTGGAGTAAATGTGGCTAGAAACTGAAGCTGATTGTTCTTCCTCAGCCAGTCTCTATGTCCTTAATCATTCAGTACCTCAAAATTTAGCATGAAACACTTCAAGCACTACTGTTGCATGGTAACGGTAGCTTTAAAGGAGAATCGCAAAAAAGCTCGCTGCTTAAAGAAGACACGTTACACAAGGTTTCCTCTGTTTGCAACATACAGAACGTGAAGAATGCAGGCAATAAGTCGAAGGTGGAGATATTTCACAAGAGCAGTCAAATGAACAGACGAGACATGAGTCTCTAATGCGGTCGAAATGATATCACAAATGGCGACTGAAATCAATGGAAGTCTCCTTTACAGCTCGCAGGAGATGCATCTTGTTGAATGTAAGATTCTCAATCTTTTTCCTCCCACGGGTATACTTCGAGGTTCCTATGTAACCATTGACCAGGATAAACGAATCAGGGCCAGACGTGCGCTGTTTTACAACAGGATGAGATAAAGCCAGTCTCAGTCGACCCTTCCCCTTCTGGGGAAAATCTTAGCAGGATTAAAATTCAAATGGAGCTATAAACAAAGGCACAGTGACCAGTGGATGTCCCTTCAGGACGGATTCTGCGTCTTTTAACGTAAGATAACTATCAGTAAATTGGACGTTGCTATTTTGGGCAGACCACATGGCCCTGTTGTGTTTATGTGTGGGTCATATAGCACAACATAAGATTATGTTCTGAAAAAAAGCCCTGTATCTCAAAAGAAACATATACTTTTTAGACACAAATACAAATGATCAGAAGTGGGGAATCTCTGATCCTTTTGACTTGATCAAGGATGATATATTATTCTGTTTCCATGAACAAATGCATAAACACAATGGGTGTTCAAGACAAACTGGGACTTGAACTGGAATGAAATTTCTCATTAACGAAGGCGTAAAAGCGATTGACGTCCATGGTGCGGTGACGAGACTCTTAGCCGCAGTAAAACATTTGAATGGTGCAAAACAATTTTTTTTTTTTTTTTCTTATTTTTCCCCGATTTTCTCCCTAATTTAGTCGTGTCCAATTCCTCCCCGTCACTAGGGGGCTCCCACATTAAGGCTACTACTACCACTCAGCCGGGAGGGCCGAAGACCATCACGTGTTTCCCCCGAACCACGTGACGCCAGCCGACCGCATCTTTTCGAACTGCTCGCTCGCGCACCGTTGGGGGCGGTGTAACACACTCGGAGGACAGCGCTATCCACTCCCTCCGTTGCGCGAGCTCACAGACGCCCCTGGCTGGCTGTAGAGCCGTGATTAATGTAGGAGCACTAAGTACCTCTCGTCCCTCCCCTCTGAGAGAGCTCGGCCAATCAGCTCTCTCTAGACCTCCGGCTGAGTGCAAAACAATTTAAAGAAAACTGCAAGTCTGTAAATGATGATCCCGCACTGCAGTCAGAGAGTCAAATGTGGGAACATTCAAACAGTGGAATGCCTGATCCTTGAAAGCAGACGGATACCTTTTCACCAAGTTGCAGGAGAGATGCAACTGTCTGAGGGAACTGTACACACAATCGTGCACCAACACCTCTTTCACATTACAGGAACCTGGCTGGAAATTACTGCTATATATCTCGGTACAGTCCTGACCTCGCTTCAAGCTATTTTCACATTTGGGCCAATAAAGGAGTTCCTAGGAGGCCAGTGTTTCAGACATGAAGCAGACGGGCAGAGTATGGCCTTAGCATACTGAGAAAACTTTCTACCTTGATGGTATCCACCATCGTTAGTATTATCATCATTAGTGCATTATTGTAGCAGGGGGATAAAAGAGTTTATATAAAGATAGTTTTTATTCTCATAACTGTTTTCTGTACTTATAAAAGTACCAGTTTGACTTGGACACTCCTTGCCTTTAACCAAGCAGTAATATACAGCCAGTGAACCTATTATGATGAACACTGACTCTCATAAGAACCGTCTCAGGAAAGGGCGATCAAGAGCTACCTCTGCTGCAGAGGATAAGTTTATTAGAATAATCAGCCTCAAAAAACACCAAAAAGACCTCAGATTAGAGCCCACATGAATGCTTCTCAGAGTTCAAGGCAGACATATTTCAACATCCACTGTTTGGAGGAGACTGCATGAGTCAGGCGTTAATAGTTGAATTGTGGCGAAGAAACAATCACGTTGTAAATGAATCACAAGAGACACCACAAAAAGAGACTTGCCTGGGCCGAGAAACACAAGGAAGGGACATTTAAATCAGTGACAAACTGTCTTTTGGTCTGATTAGTCAAATTTTTGGTTTGGTTTGGTTTTTGTTAGATGTAGAGAGGATGAACAGGTGGTTCCCGAATGTGTGGTTCCCACTCTGAAGCATGGAGGAGGAGGAGGAGGAGGAGGAGGTGTGATAGTGTGTTGGTGACACTGTTGGTGACTTAGTCAAAATTGAGGGCGCACTTAACCAGCATGGCTACGACAGTATTTTGCAGTGACATGCCATCCCATCTGGTTTGCACTTAGTGGGACCATCATTTAGGTTCAGACAGGACAAGGACCCCAAATACACCTCTAGGTTATGTAAAAGCTATTTGTTCAAGAAGTGTGCTGGATCAGATGACCTGGCCTCCACCTCACATGATCTAAATGCAACTAAGGTGAAGTTAAACTCCTTCAAAATTCCAGGTGACTACATTATGAGGCTGACTGGGAATGCCAAGAATGAGCAAAGCTGTCATTAAAGCAAAAGCGGCAACTTTGCATAATTCCATGTATCTGTCATCATGTGAATGTCTTCAGTATTAATATTCAATGTGGAAAACAATGAAAGTAAAAAAACATTGAAGAAGAAGGTGTGCACTCTATTTGTGGGTGTTCCTCAAACTTTTTGGGGAATTGTCCAGTATGCTATTCCGTAGCAAGATCCAAAAACACGTTTTGCCAATTTTGGAGTGGAAGAACAAGAGTTGCCCGTACAAAAGAAACTTGTCCACATTCCCACTGAACACCCCTGGCCTGAACTGGGGAGCTGATTTATGCCCCTGACATCACTAATGCCTTTGTGGATGAATGAACATGAATTTCCACAGCCATTCTCCAAAAACACTTTTGTAGATGTTCTTATAACAGAGACTAAATTCAGATGGGATGTTTAACAGGCACATAGGCGGCGTGGTGATCTGATAGCGTCTGATCCCCTGACTCTCTGAAGCCAATTACGAGATATAATCTTTCTAGGTGGTTCTCGGTCTATCCCGTGGTTTCCGCCTAGTGGAATGATCATGAAACAGCTCTATCATGAGCCGATCACGCGGCATCCTTGTGAGGTGTGCACACCACCCATACTGCTTCTTCTCGATTCAGAGGAAAAGATGCAGCTTTGCCCCAAGTCTCAGCAACAGTTTCCGTCCCTGTACACTTTATTTACTACTCTGTTTGCAGTTTATTCTATCTTTATCTACCAACAGTTTGTGATTTATACACTTCTCAACCAGGGCACAATGTCCCCCAAGCATGTTTGCACAATTTGGATTCGTGGACACAAAAACTTGCCTCTAATTATTATTTATTTCATTAGCATGGTTTGTTGAACATGCTTTTAGTGATTAAAGTGTCTCTTACTGTGACATAGCAAAGGTCTGCATAGTTCATATATTGATGGACGTCATTCAACAATTATTTGTTCACATTGCCAATACCGTTTTAACCCGACCCTGTAATCAGCTGACGTTCATATATTGCGTAACTAGACCATTGAGGAAGCAGGGCGAGAGGCGGAGCTGACATTAAACCTGAGAAGCTCCGGCGTTCTTTATTTAAGCTTATTAAAAATGCATAGTAATGCCCTATAGCTCAGTGACCTCACCATATTATAGGGCAGAGGCCAATATTGTGGTAATAAGCATACGATTAGTTCTTGAGACTCTCATTAAAAAAAAAAACCCGTCTTCTATATATTATAGACATTATACATGAAGTCTTATAATTGCCAGCCAACATTTAAAAGACATTTCTGTGCCTGTGTGTTTGTGTGTGAGGTATCTATTCCTATGGAGAATTTTCATTAGTGTAAATTTGAACATGCATCCAAGACATCTATTTGTATTTAAAAAGGTGAGGATTTTGTAATTTGGGAACTCTTATCCTCTGCAGCTGTGTTGCTTCACAAGGGCAGGCTGACGTAAAGCGCAACTCAAGTTCCCTCTGTCGGGGGAAAAAAACACACGCATCAGAAGTGTTTTAAAAGAGGAATTCAAAGCACGTCTTGAGTTTTTCATTTTAATTTTATTATTTATCATATTTCCTTTGACGTAGGTCGGGTTATTTGACGATTCTGTTAAGACCGGTGCTGTCTTCGGTCATGCCATGCCACACAGTATTTTATTACTTTTATTGCACTGCTTTCCAGCTCTAATTGCTTGCCATTAGTGTATTTTGGATGTGATTAGGAAGAGGAGAGAAAGCCAGTGCTTTACACACATTCGGCTCATGGTGGTAAACGTGTTTGTTCTGCTTGCCTTTGCCTGTGGGTCTTATCTTTTGACAGAAATGCTAAATGTACCAGTGCAGACATTTGAATATACTTTTTTTTTTCTTTTTGGTAAGGCTGCACAATTTGATAAAAAAAAAAAAAAAAAAAATACATAGCTATTATTTTATGTATATTAAATGTGCAAATATTGGCACTAATTATTGACAAATTCTATATAAATCCCAGACTATACAACCTACATATATAACCTGTAGTAAACTTGCAGCCTTTTGCGATTAAACAATATTTGGATTTTTATTTGTGTGCGATTTAATTGCGCAACACTAATTTTAGGTATTTGAATGATCATGCACGGAAGAGCAGGAATGCTCGAGTCTGTAATACTGATCAAGGCATTCGCTTCAGGAAGTTGTCATATTCCTGATATGAGAATTTACAGCGCCTTAACTTTTGTCTTTTGCACTCTGCAATGCATGTGCGCTGATAAACAGCGTGTGTCCGCGACCCGCATTGTATGCAGCAGTATTTATATTTAGTCCCTTTCACACAGAATAATAGAATATTTTTAGGGAGCCAGATAGCGCGCTTCCTCTCATTCAGGGCCGCGTCTCCTCCCACATGTTTCAGACGCTGAGGGGAAGAGATTTCATTAATATCTCATTTCACTTGTCATCCTGTATGAGGATCAGTGAGCCTAATAACAAGCTGCCCCTGGGCCAGCATGCTGCAAGTGGCCACGTCCCAATCTCATTGCGTCCCCGCTGCCCTCTTCCTGTACCCTTTATTCCACTCTGAATGTTGATGCTGATTATCTGTCGATTATACCGGATGTTCGTGAGACGAGAAGACGGAGTGACTTGCACTTAACTTTTTTATAATGTATATAACTTTGTTTGGGTTTGATGTCGAAGCGAAGAAGAAGGAAAACATTTTTACTTCTGTTTAGTAGGTTTAGATGAGCAGCTGACAATTGACTTAATGGGTGAATCGGGGGATATTTGTGTTCACTGCGATTATCAGAGCTGCTTGAATATCGTCTCAACTGGCTCTGAACGTCTGAGTCTGCTCTGCGTCTCAGCTCTGTGTTCGAGGTCCTCAACTTGCCCTGATGGAAACATAGCTCGCTGCAGAGTCAAAACAAGGAAGTTGCTGGTATGATGTACTGATATGATGTTTCTCTCAGTTTATGACCGAGTCGACAAGCCAAATGTCACAAGTCGGACCAGAGACAAGAAACAAAGGACGTGCTGCAGTACACCACTTGTTTTTTTTTTGTTTTTTTTTGCCTTTTCATAAACCCTGTTGCTGAGACCTGCGACTGAAAAATGTGATAAGGCTATATACAGTATACACATCATAGTGCTGCTAAATTCTCACCTTGCATTGACTGGATTCATTTGATTGTCGATGGCTCCGACACTGTAACTCAAATCACAGGTTTATATTGATACACTTCTGTAATGTCTATTGTATAGTAACATAATCCACAGGGACTCCTCTGCCTTTAAGACGTCATAAATGGTATTTATTGCTGCTGTAAGCTAAGTGATAATTGAGAATACTGTATCTTGAGGAAGTTCCCCACCGTTAGAGGTAAATGTGAAGGTTTCATATCTGTATTTATTGTTATGTTCGCTGAATTGCTGACGATCCCTTCGAGGCGTGAAACACAATTGCCTTATTGTTGCTCTTATCAACCCAGACATCAATGCATGACCGCATACCCACACTTCTCTTTCCTGTCTCGAATCTTTATTGATTTTCACTATGCGTCTGTGTGTGTGTGAGCGTATGATTAAAGGTGTGTTCTGCTGTTTGCATAGACACAAAATAAGAAAGCCACATTATAATCATTGTTTAAACATTCCTACAAGTCTACCTGAGCCTCCAATAACTACCTGGACTCCATGTTAACATCAATTAACATCAACTGTTATACTGAACTGCCTGCCACCTGACACACAGTATGAATGCAGATCAATTCCTGCTTTCTGTTTCACCCAAATGAGGATGAGTCCGGTTTCTCTCAAGATTTCTTCCTATTGCCATCTCAGGGAGTTTTTCCTTCCCACCGTCGCCCTCGGCTCGCTCATCAGGGACAATCTGACCATTTTGATTCATTCACATTCACATTCCATACAAACGTAAATAATTCTTTTGATTGTGTCAAGCTGCTTCGCGATAATGACAATTGGTAAAAGTGCTATACAAATAAAATCGAAAGCCTAAAATGCTTTTTTTCTTTTTTTTTGAAGTGTGAACATGCTAAATAAATAGCGACATATAAAAGTACATTTGACATTTTAGTTTCACAGTACATACAATCTGCACCACATGCATTGTTTAAAAAAAAATATATAATACATTTTTTGGGAGTGCTTGTCGTACAATACAATGATTATTTTTAATGAAATAAAAAGGTTAATCATTGTTTAAACATTCAGCCATAACAATGATTATTTATTGTGATTCTTAATTCTTAAAATAGAATTAAGCATCATCACACACACTTGTTGTCAGCACAGTGATGCAGCCGTAGGGACGAAGGTGCAGCCCAAGTACTGAAGATATCACGGCTGTGCTGATATTCAGTACAACAATTAAATTGTCAAACAAAACAACAGCATGACCTCAAATGTGATGCTGCTTTTATATAACATTTTACAAACAACTTTGCTTTCACGAGTGGCAGAAGTAACTGAGACTGTTCATCACCGGGACTGTCCACCACCTTAGTTCTGAGAAACGTTCCAGATTTACTTTATACTTATTCCGCTTTAGGATATCAGCTAACTTCCGAGTCCTGGGGTTGAATCCCAAAAAGCATAAAATGGAAAGCTAGTGCACTGTGTAAAGTAGAGTGTACAATCACTTGTTCCACACAATAAGTAGTGCCCTTGATCAGGGGGTGGAGAGGGATTTGGGATTGAGCCTTGTGTTGGAAGCTAGTTCGCCCGTGTTAGCCGTGACAAAACGACACAGACGTTTCTGAATTCAAAATGACTTGGAAGCGATCACTAAGGAGACAGTTGTTTCAGACATAACATTTATTAGATGTAATTTCTTGCTGGTTTTGAATGTGGGTTTTGGCAGGCAGCTGCTCTCTCTGACCGACTGTTAGTGTAATTATCTATTATTAGAACACGTGATTCAGAGTGATACATATAGTTAAACATTACACTTCTTATAGTTAAAAGTGCAGTTATTTGACCTACATTTGACCTACAGATCAACCAGCAAATTTAACATTTTCTTTTAATGTGTGTGGTTATAACTTGGATAGAAAAACAATTTCAGTGACTTCCCCAACTCCACTGTATGCTAATGCTCAGCAACGCTACAGTTTATTAGACACGACAGACTTTATTCAGACATCAGTCAAGAATTTCAGAGGAAGCCATATCCCACGGGTCCATCTTCCATCTTCCACTGCCCAGAGCAAGAAAGCGTTTTTCACATCAGAAACAGGAATTAATTATGCAACCACGCCGGGACCTGCTTCTTATTCGTCAGTGCCTGGTGCGGTTGCGGACGTGAGAAAAAGCACGTTGAAAATAAAGTCACATGCCGAGCTTTAACGCTTTATAAGCTTCCCTAGGCAGCAGCCTCTAAAGACCGTCCCCAGTTTCCCATGTAAAGAGCGCGCGTCTTTAACTAGCAGCGGCACATCATTTAAGCCCGTTTGCTCACTGACACTAATGAATTAGCTGGCCTTTGGCTCCTGGCAGATAATACCTGGTGTTTGTCACACTGGCTGCTTTCAGGTTCCGCGCTGATCTTTTCGCCGGACTAATGAGGTGGCCGTGTTACACCGTCGGCTGTTCAGGAGGCGCCGGAGAAAGTGGAGAGAAGTAAGGTCAAAATATAACTCTTTGCTCTAGCGATCGAGATTGCCGTTATTACAACATCGCTAGTATCAAGCAAAGAATAAGCCACAACAGAGCGTGCTGCAAATGGACAACACATTATTATTATTATTTTAAAGTAACTGTCAGTATCTGGAGTGTATTATTATTTAGCTTACATCTAGCAATTACATCAGAGACATGTACTTGCTTATATTATAGCTACGATTAAGCAGTCACCAGTCAAACAGTTACCAGCATCTCTCACTCAAAAGCCGTGCATCCAATTATTTCATCATAAAGTGTGAACTCCACCGTCTTGAACACTTTCTGATAAACTGATGGTGCCGATGATAAACTACCGTCAGTAATTATGTAATGATAGACTCTTACCAAGCACTAACTCTAAAAACTTGAATTCTAAAAATAAAAATCTGTTTATTATCCGTCTCAGATCAGCTATTTGTTTTACAGCCAGAGGTGAGCTGTTAGATGAAAATACAACGCTCGGTATGAGGTTCGAGGCCAGTGTACGTTCTCTAATTGCCCGGATAATACACACCCTGTGGCTTATATGAAAGGCAAAGGCCTCAAGATTATGCTTATTTTACCAAAATAAAATCTTCTCATGCATTGATTTTTAATTATTTAATTAGGACAGAAATGTCAGACTTTGCTTAGACGAAAGTCTTTTCACATCTTTAAAGGATTCAATCAATCACAGATTAGAGCGGCACCTTTGACAAAATTAACACATTCCCAGGTGTGTAGAAGAACACCAGCACACTCAACCTTGACCTGACAGCATGCCAAAGACTCAACCACAGACCAAAGTGCTGATCATCATGAGCCTGAAGACCAAGTCTCCTGCTGAGGTGGCAGACATCTTTAATGTAGCTAAACGTCACGTGGATAGGATAAGAACAAGTTTTGAAGAAACTGGTGAAGTTCATGCATGACAGGCCCAGGTCAGACAGACCCCGTAAGACAAATGTTCGAGAGGGCAACAGTCCACGGCAAGCTCTTTTTCAACTGCAGCAGAGCTACATAACAACTGGTCACCAGAAACCCCTGTGTCAGGGTTGTCGAGGTCTCCAACGCAGTGGACTCAATGGCCAAATTAGTGCTCGGAAACCAGCATTAAACAGAAGACAACTAAAAAATCGTGTTGCATTTACCACAGCCCACAGCTTGCAAGAAGGATGGACTATGGAAAAGTGGCAGAAGGTTGATTTTTCCAATGAATCATCTATTGAACTGCACCCCAATCATCGCAAATACTGCATAAGACCTATTGTAATAAGACCTATTCACACAGAAAACTGTCAAGTTCGGTGGAGGGAAAATCATTTTTTGGGGTTACATTCAGTCTGGGGACGTGCAAGAGATCTGCAGAGTGGATGGCAACATCAACAGCCTGAAGTATCAAGACATTCTTGCTGCCCATTACGTTCCAAACCACAGCAGAGGGCAAATCCTTTCAGCAGGATGGCACTCCTTCTCATACTCCAGCCTCCACTTCAAAGTTCCTGAAAGCAAAGAAGGTCAAAGTGCTCCAGGATTGGACAGCCCAGTCACCAGACATGAACATTATTAAGCATTTGTCTGGGGTACGATGAAGGAGGAGGCATTGAAGATGAAACCAAAGAATCTTGATGAACTCCTGCATGGAGTCCTGCAAGAATGCTTTCTTTACCATTCCAGATGACCTTATTAATAAGTTATTTGAGTCATTGCCGAGACGTGTGGATGCAGTCCTCCAAGCTCATGGGAGTCACAATACACAATATAATTTTTTTTTTTGCCACTGCACCATGACTTTATGTACTGTACATTATTTCAGACCTTTGTCTAAGCAAAGTCTGACCTTTCTGTCCGAATTAAATAATTAAAAATCGTGGCATGATAAGATTTTATTTTAGTAAAATAAGCGTAATGTAGAAGCCTTTGCCTTTCATATAAGCCACTTCTGATTACAAATGATTAACTAGAAGTCAAGTTATTCTTTGTTGTTCCTACAACTTGGATCGGAGACAGAACTTCTGTCAGGGTGCGTAATAAGACGTTACAAATGACTTATTGAATTATTGTTTATGTTAAGGTTTCCGTTGCTCGTTTACTTTAATATACATGACTCAAGAAAGTGTCGCAGGGAGTCACAAGACAGTAAAGGAAGCGCTTTTGGCTCAGTGCTTAACGATCCCGCTCCGTTTCCTTGAGTCAGCCGTCCTCAAACTCACTCTCTCTCTCTAAAAAAAGACACTGTTTAAATGCCAAAGCCGGAGCTGTGCCGACTGTGACGTCTCACATCTTTTCAGTTTTGCAGTCTAATCCCATCTCTTCAATGATTGATGGGCGAACTTTGATTTGCTTTTTTCGGCTTGTTTAAATTTCTACATTTCCATCGCTCGGGAGCAACAATGTCTTGTTGCACGTCCGTCCTCTTTAAAGCCCTTCCACTGCTCCTACTGTGGATTTTTATCTCCGTTTCAAGTACGTAAAGGAATTTGTATTCATATCGGCAGCGGATGTTCTTTTCTATAAAGTGCTCTAAAGTGTTTCTGCCTAGTCTTACACCTACGTAATCAACACTCTTGTGTGTAAGCCTTACCCTAAACATCTCCAGTCGAGTGCAATTTCCAAGCACTTGCGTCTTTGGAATATTCACTTGTGGTGAGTGTCGTAGAAGTGCAAGTGTGAGAATGTTTATGGAAATGATGTTTGTGCAGGCTTTTTGCATTTAGAAATAGACAATACACACACACATGGGATTTGGCATCTGGATCAGTTCTTTGGCAGTCCCGTCTCTCTGTCCTGTGTGGAAGAACTAGTTGTGGTCATGAATACCGTTGGTATTTTGTTTTTGTCTTGCGCTGTTTATCTTGGGTTTTTTTTTTTTGCTAACTTGCTTTTTGTTGACTTGCCAATAAGTATAAATATAGCAATTTATATAGAAATTTCATCCTTTCGTACCTTGTAAATGCTGCTTTCTTATACAGTATTTGGGCCTCTCTGCACTGACGTAATCCCCGGTTGCCTCACATCCTTTAGTCATGCTCAGTGCACAGCAAAAGGAAACGCTAAATGGCACCATAACAGTTTTATGGAGGGCGAGATTTTCCACATAGTGGTTACATAGTGGAGTCCGTATTATATAGCACTGATTCATTTGGGTTGGAGAGACTCGGAGATCATGATCCCATCCCTTACAGCAAACCAGCCGAATCTCTGCTTCATAAATCCTCCAACTTCCCACAGACCCACAGCGAGACACTCCCATGAGGACCATCAGAGCATTTGCTCCGCCTGATAGTGATGGATTGTTTGTCGCCCATCTATAAGGTGGAGTTGCGGGTTTTTTTTTCTTTTCATTTTTTCATTTTTACTATATTTAAGTCTCCCAAGAGGCTGCTCAGTGTGTATCTGGATGGTAGGACTAAAGCCAAGTTCCCTTTCAGGCCTGAGGCATGTTTATATCACAGTGAGTCTGTAACTGATTCATATGGAATTCCCGCCCAGCTGCTGGCACAAGGACAAGACAAGGCACGAGTGTTTGTGGGTAGAGACGGTTACAGATTACCTTTAGGAATGAAGTCCTAACAGTAGAACGGTTTCTATTTTTAGTTTTCAATGCATTTCCAATGAACCCGAATGCCTTAATATATTATATAAATGGTGTTCAAGTGAAACCTCAGATTCTTTTTAAAAAATATTTTTTTTCTATTTCTGATTAAAACTGATTGACGTGTACAGAAGACTTCAAGCACAGCACAGTACATTGATGAGACAATACATCATACCGTGTGTGAACCTACTGCGGTCAATACCGTGAACATTTAAAGAGTGGATTGATCCTGATCCCTAAAAATCAACAGATTCAACTTGCAGAAGAGACGCAGCTGTCTGTCTGTGGGAACTGTACCCGTAATCGCTCACCAACACCACTTGCGCAATACAGAAACTCGACTGAGTTATTAACTCCTCAACTGTAGAGTCACAACCTCACTCCAAGCCATTTCACATACAGTACAGACCAAAAGTTTGGACACAAGTTCCCATTCAAAGAGTTTGAATTTGTATTATGGCAAGAAAAAAGCAAAAACGAGCGGCCATCATTACTTTAAGAAATGAAGGTCAGTCAGTCCGAAAAATTGGGAAAACTTTGAAAGTGTCCCCAAGTGCAGTCACAAAAACCATCAAGCGCTACAAAGAAACTGGCTCACATGCGGACCGCCCCGGGAAAGGAAGACCGAGAGTCGCCTCTGCTGCGGAGGATAAGTTCATCCGAGTCACCAGCCTCAGAAATCGCAGGTTAACAGCAGCTCAGATCAGAGAGCAGGTCAATGCCACACAGAGTTGTAGCAGCAGACACATCTCTAGAACAACTGTTAAGAGGAGACTGTGTGAATCAGGACTTCATGGTAGAATATCTGCTAGGAAACCACTGCTAAGGACAGGCAACAAGCAGAAGAGACGCGCTTGGGCTAAAGAACACAATAAAGAACACAATAAAGAAAACTCTTTGAATGAGAAGGAGTGTCCAAACTTTTGGTCTGTACTGTATTTGGGCCATTAAAGGAGTTCCTGGGAGGCCAGGGTTTTAGATGTTAAGCAGGCAGTCTGATCATGACTCCTGCATACTGAGAAAACGTTCTACCTTGATGGCATCCAAGCACCAGTGAAACACTGGGATAAGTGCATTAGTGTAGCAGATGATTATATAAAGGTAGTTTTTACTCTCATAACTGTGTTCTGTTATTCTGCACAATCAAAAGTCCTGGTTTGAGTTAAATGCTCCTCATGGGTATAATGAACAGTAAAGAACACTCTCAAAAATCTGTTTAGCAAATATGCGTTTGTCTACCCCTCGACACATCCAAACCTGTACATGTTGTTAAGTAGACATGTTTAAGTAATAAAGCACCCATGTTTTTTTTTTTGTTTGTTTGTTTGTTTTTTTGTTAGGCAGCTACAGTACGACACAAATACACTGTGTGAAGGACGCCTTCTTCCTGTCCTTGCCACTCTTAGCAACATCATCTTAACAGTTCTCACAGGAACCGTTTCTCTTTTCATGAATCTGCTTCAAAACCAAGTGCGCTGTGAAGACAGTTTAAAAAAAAAAAAAAAAGGAAGAAAAAAGCCTTCATGGACGAAAGCATTTCTGCACACTAAAACAGGAAGACGTGTAAGCGTAAGGACGGGAAATGGTTCAGCGGCAGGACGTCTCGCTGCAAAGCCTGCCGAGGTGGTGGTGAAATGCTGTCTTCTGAAAGTTGTGGTCGTGTACCAGATGTGTAGACTGAGGACTGGAGTGCATAATAAAAGAAAAAAAAAAACTGTCAAAACTCAAGACCTTAATTTTATTCTTTGACACCTGCGACGTGTCGAGAAGAAAACATGACAGGGGGCTCGCTGGGATTAATAAAATAAAGTCATGCGATCGACAAACTGTAGTTTGTTCATCAGAAATGCCAGGCTGAACGATGCGGAGTAATATGTTGGGGTGGGGGAGGGGACGGAGTGATGGAGGGTTTTACTTTAGCGACGTTATCTTACCTAGTTATACGTCTGTATCTCATTTCTGAAAAAGAAATAAAACAATTTTTTCAGCTTTTAAGTGAAATACCATGCCATGCTTCTCACTTAATTATTTATATATATATATATTTATATATATATATATTACAGTAACACAACACAACACAGACATGTAAATAGAGAAAGATTGGAGACAGGAGTGTCTCTGCGCTTCCGTGTTAAATCTTTGTGTGCCACTGACCATGAAGCGACTTCCAGTTAACAACCAACCCTGGGTTATCACCTCCACCAGTCACGTATGAGTGACGACTCTGCCCTCTCCACGGTTCCAATTACTCCACCGGTGAATCACCTACAACGAAGTGTCGCTTTTGACAGAGTGGAGGGTTGTGTTTTTATTTATTTATTTATTTATTTATTTATTTATTTTATTCAGCTCTGTGGAGTCGGTGTAGAGGAGGTCATTTCGCACGGCTAGCGAACTCGGCGGCGTTCGGCTGGATAACGGAGCAGCGTACAGATTCGTGTCAGAGCAGCGTTCAATAACACGTACAAGCACAAGTACCGGATCTCTGCTTGCCGTAGATTATGTTGGAGATTATCGTGTTTATTGTTATTGTGTTTTCACCGCATTCAAGAGTATTTTTATTTGTATTTTATTTATTTTTTATTTTTTGTCGGTTAAACACAGATTGCGTGTCAGTTAAAAGCCGAACGCAAAAAAATCCGTCGGTGCCTCAGTGATTTCACAGCTCGGTGAGCAGAAAAGCCTGTTCGGGTCATCTAGAGGTTTTGTTGACTAAATTATGGAAAACAAGAAGGCATTGTGGGCATGCCGAACCCCATTACAGCTCTAATTTTACACCGACAGTAATGTCATTTCACACACTTACGCAGTGTTTATGTTCTATCGGCTGCGTCGGGTTTCCGCTCACATGCTCTTTTAACATGTTTCCGCTCACGGACGCACGTTATACTTCATGTTTTTTTTTTTTTTTTTTTTCTTCTCCGTCATTAATGAATTATGAGCCTCGTGCTTATAACACACGGCCCTTGAGGGACCAGTTTTTTTCAGCATTTTCAGCCCCCCCTCTCTCTCAGAGCAGTGAGAACTGTGTGAGATTGTGTCTTAGATATGTTTGATCAGCTGCTGTGCTTCCCTGAAGTGTTTCATACTGCGTCAACTACACACACACACTCACACTACCCCCAAAATATGCCTGAGTGCTAGAGGGCTTGTGGCTTGTGTTGATGTTGAAAGGCGATGAATAAGCGCAAGGTTGGTTTGGTGTCTTTTGTCCGCCGAGATATTCAGGCGTATTATTCCTGGAACGGGGATGACGGACTATATAAAGCTCATTTCTGACGAACGGTGCAGTTTAAAAATGACTAAGGCTAAGGCCTACAGAATATTATGAGAGGCATTCAGGTCAATCCGGGACTTGTAATGAAACAATGTAACCCTTTGTACCACTCGAGCATTAAGTACGACTCGTGAACATTTCGCGAACATTTTAAAGAAGCCGGCACGTCCATCAAGGACGAGGAAAATCGACTGATAACTTGTCTCCAGCTTTGAAGTTTAAGAGATGCATCAGTCCGTGGGAACTGTACACACAGTCATTCATCAACACCCGGCCCCCTGTACACAGTCCTGACATCGCTCCAAGACATTTCCACATGTTTGGGTAATTAAAGGAGTTCCTGGGAGGCCAGCGTTTCAGATTTGAAGATAACTGGGATAAATGCATTAGTGTAGCAGGGGATTATATCGAGAAATAAGTGTTTTTAACTTTTGTAAATAAATGTGTCCGTTTATTCTGCACAATCAAAAGTCCTGGTTTGACTCGAACACCTCTTGAATGATGTCTATATGGCGCTGTGTGAGAAACAGAAAAAAAAACAAAAACAGCCCTAAGTTCTAGGCCAAGTTCCTGTATGTATGTAAATGAGCACTTTTCCTCTGAATGTGGTTTATAAGTTATTCGTTTGTAATCTCTCCTTATACATACAATGCTTAACTACTTCCCTAACTGTACCTTTGCTCGAGATACAAGATGCAAGTATAAAACTCAGTTCACACCCTCCGTCTCTAACAGGTACTGGGCGGATCAGGACGTCTGTACACTTGCTACACTTCCTGTCAGTATTGCCCCTGTCCAGCCTTCTCGTTCTCTGTGCTGAGGAGAAACGAAAGTCTGGTGGTGAGTCTGCTTTCTCCTTTCATTATGTCTTTTACACAAGTAAAACTAGGTTAAAGGTCACTGGCTGTGTTTACATGCGGTTTTATTATTCACATTAAAGTTCCAGTTTCACGGAGGGTAAGATCCGCCGCAATGCAAATTCTCGCGTGAAAAAGTTTCTGTGAGTCTGTTCAGAAGGAATGCTCTTCAGGCAGTGCAGAGGGGTTTGTTTTTGTTTGTTTGTTTTGTTTTGGTTTCCTTCTTTTCCACAGTCTGTCCATGACTTAGCCCGCGGTTGCTCAGATGACACTCTTGTTTCACTCTCCTCTGGAAATCTGCGCTTGGATTCCGAGGTCTCGATTCATGCGGCGAATCCCCATGTCTTTCACAGCAGAGTAAGAGTTTAATCAGCCTGGCCCCGAGAAGCCCCTGAGAGACCCACAGGCTAAAATTAGGCATTCTGTATGAGAACACGAGACCGAAAGAGCACGATCAACATCGCAGACTCGAACCCGGCCGGAATTAAAAAAAAAGAAAAAAAAGAAAAGAAGACGGACATTGACTTTTTATTTGCATGAAGCCGTTGCAGGGAATGTGTTCGTTCGTGCTAAAACTGGTGTCGCAGACTGTGCAACATATTTACATATTTTACACGACACCCACGTCTTCCTGACTTTGTGATTGTGAGAGAGAAAAAAAAAACAAAACAGAGAAATGCTTGGTCTGTAATTCTCATCATCCTCAAACCATATCATGTGTGTGTGTGTGTGGGAAGCTGGCTGCAGTGGGCCCAACAGATGTAACACACAAATACTTCCTGAAACCAGACTCGTCAGGTTCCACCTCCAATATATTAAACAGACTATTTATACCCTCACCTGCCACTTTATTACGAACCCCTGTAGATCCTTCCATTCATACAGCTATGCAGTCAGATGGCGGCGGCGGCAGCAGCAGCAGCAGCACAACGCGCGCTGTAAAGTCACACAGCTGCAGGACGAGGGTGACCGAACCTCAGAGCGGGGGATTAATGTGAAGGCAGTGACTTTGACCCTGGCGAGGGTTGTCGCTCCTGGGATTTTTCGCAGAACGATCTGGAAAAGAAATCAGTCAGAGGCAGTTCTTTGGGCGGAAACACCTTGACTCCTTGTCGCTGGGAGAGGTCAGAGGTCAGAGGGGAATGCTCAGAATGGTTAAAGCTGACAGGAAGGCTGTGATCACTCAAATCAGGACTCTGTGATTAGTTTTTTTTTTTTTTTTTTAAAGAAAGAAACATCTTAGAAAACCTTAAGGATGGATGGGCTGCAAGAGCAGAAGACCAAGAGCAGGAATTTGAGCTTAGAGCGGCACACACTCAAAAAAACATGGTATTTTCCAAATCTTTATCTGTCCAGTTAAAATATATTTTTTTTTTTTACTTTCCTAGGGCTGACAGATGCATGCATGGCCACGGCCGGTATTTATTAACCGTCTCAAAATCACTCCTAAGAATTACGCTGAAAGTTGATTTAGGAGTGAAAATACTCCTATCTCAGAGGACGACATAAACGTAGTTTATGAAGCTTCCTACACTTAAACTTACGAGCGCTTCTAGGAAAGTGCGTGACACCACTGTTTATGATACCGAGAGCCGCAAAGTAGGCTTCATGTTATATGAAGGTGTTGTCATTTAAACAGGTTTTTCTGTGGAAAATCGAAACGCAGTTGTGTGAGAGACAAAATTTATAGATACGTGACTTATTAGGCTGCATGATCACAACTCTCCGATCACAACCGCTTCAAGCCTCTGTAATAGAGCTGTTCAGGACCATCAGAATCTGATCAAAAAGACATGCAGAGGAAAATGTACAGAAATAATAAAAGGAAAATTCTGCCATATTGTTAGAGATAAAAAAGAGAGAGTGGATGGCAATTTGTGAAACCGTGAAACCATCAATGCCGTCTGTCAGTTTGCCGCACGTACCTCTGAGAAGTATTAAAGACGGTGGTGGGCCGTGTTAATGAGAACTGAAGAGCACGTGGAACAGAGAATCTCAAAAAACAGTACACCATCAAATAATCATTTATTTATATAAAATGCTGTGATTATATTTCTAGTTCACATCAGCCTTCTTGTCGCTGCCCAGGACGATTATTTTAATGTGTGTGCCAGGGATGACGCACACACTTGGTTGATTTAATGCTGTGCTGGGGAACTGTATGAATCTGCACATGATTTGTGGTGCTGCAAGAGCAACCAAGGTTTGATTAATTATTGCCAACAAACCCCAATTCCCTCTGTTGCAAAGCTGCATCTTATCTGCTTCTAAAAACATTCACCTGTAGAGACAGCACATGAAATTCTGTATGCAATGTCACAAAATGTATTCCATTTTTATATAAAAGGGTACCTTTTAATGAGCTCCGTATTAACAAAAGGACTCTCCTTCATGCAGTCTCCATGCCTGAATGCCAATTCCATCAGTTAGGACACCTCTGGAGCTCTCCTACATTTTGGTGGAGATACAGTACTATAGGAGTGATGTTTTATTTAAGAATGTTGATTAAATCGCTCTTACTCCTACTCCTAAAAGTAGGACCAAAATTGCATCACTCTGAGAATTCATGGCCACTTCCTACTATGAGATACTTAGTAAATACGCGCCATGTTCTGGTTGTGTCGCCACACTCGTTAAATTCCACTGAAATTTTCTGGAATAAGAATTAATGAGTGTGTGTGTGTATATATATAATATACACACACATGGACAAAATTGTTGGTACCCTTCGGTCAATGAAAGAAAAACTCACAATGGTCACATAAATAACTTTAATCTGACAAAAGTAATAATTGAAAAAAATTCTATGAATGTTAACCAATGAAGGTCAGACATGGCTTTTCAACCATGCTTCAACAGAATTATTTAAAAAAATAAACTCATGGAACAGGCCTGGACAAAAATGATGGTACCCTTAGAAAATACTGAAAATAATGTGACCAAAGGGACATGTTAATTCAAGGTGTGTCCACTAATTAGCATCACAGGTGTCTACAATCTTGTAATCAGTCAGTGGGCCTATATATAGGGCTCCAGGTAGTCACTGTGTTTTGGTGACATGGTGTGTATCACACTCAACATTGACCAGAGGAAGCGAAGGGAAGAGTTGTCTCAGGAGATTCGAAAGAAAATTATAGACAAGCATGTTAAAGGTAAAGGCTATAAGACCATTTCCAAGCAGCTAGATGTTCCTGTGACTACAGTTGCACATATTGTTCAGAAAAAAGCCAGACTGGAATATGCCAAACTACATGTTGACAAGCCACAAAGTTTCTGGGAGAATGTCCTATGGACAGATGAGACAAAAATGGAACTTTTTGCCAAGGCGCATCAGCTCTATGTTCACAGATGGAAAAATGAAGCATATGAAGAAAAGAACACTGTCCCTACTGTGAAACATGGAGGAGGCTCTGTTATGTTCTGGGGCTGCTTTGCTGCATCTGGCACAGGGTGTCTTGAATCTGTGCAGGGTACAATGAAATCTCAAGACTATCAAGGGATTCTAGAGAGGAATGTGCAGGCCAGTGTCAGAAAGCTGGGTCTCAGTCGCAGGTCATGGGTCTTGCAACAGGACAATGACCCAAAACACACAGCTAAAAACACCCAAGAATGGCTAAGAGGAAAACATTGGACTATTCTAAAGTGGCCTTCTATGAGCCCTGACCTCAATCCTATTGAGCATCTTTGGAAGGAGCTGAAACATGCTGTCTGGAAAAGGCACCCTTCAAACCGGAAACAATTGGAGCAGCTTGCTCATGAGGAGTGGGCCAAAATACCCGCAGAGAGGTGCAGAAGTCTCATTGACAGTTACAGGAATCGTTTGATTGCAGTGATTGCCTCAAAAAGGTTGTGCAACAAACTATTAAGTTAGGGGTACCATCATTTTTGTCCAGGCCTGTTCCATGAGTTTATTTTTTTTTATAATTCCGTTGAAGCATGGTTGAAAAGCAATGTCTGACTTTCATTGGTTAACATTCATAGAATTCTTATTTATTATTACTTTTGTCAGATTAAAGTTATTTTTGTGACCATTGTGAGTTTTTCTTTCATTGCCCGAAGGGTACCAACAATTCTGTCCACGTGTACAGTACAGACCAAAAGTTTGGACACACCTTCTCATTCAAAGAGGTTGAATTTGTATTATGGCAAGAAAAAGTAAAGAAAAAAACGAGTGTCCCCAAGTGCCGTCACAAAAACCATCAAGCGCTACAAAGAAACTGGCTCACATGTGGACCGCCCCAGGAAAGGAAGACCAAGAGTCACCTCTGCTGCGGAGGATAAGTTTATCCGAGTCACCAGCCTCAGAAATCGCAGGTTAACAGCAGCTCAGATCAGAGAGCAGGTCAATGCCACACAGAGTTCTAGCAGCAGACACATCTCTAGAACAACTGTTAAGAGGAGACTGTGTGAATCAGGCCTTCATGGTAGAATATCTGCTAGGAAACCACCGCTAAGGACAGGCAACAAGCAGAAGAGACTTGTTTGGGCTAAAGAACGCAATAAAGAACACAATAAAAGAAAACTCTTTGATGAGAAGTTTTTTTTTTTTTTCAATATACTAAATCGGTTGATAATTCCTGATTCTTGGGAACCAAAATTGGCATATCAAATCTGTTATGTTGAAAGATCCCAGCCTTCGAGCAATATTTACACCCAATAAACAAGCTTTACAAGCCTATAAAGTGGCGAAGTAGACAGCTAACCACTTTGGGGGAAAAGATCGGTTTTGTTGCCTGAGTATCAGGCATTGCGTTGTTTGGTTTCTCTAACTAAAGCTAAATGGAGTCGCGCGTTAACCCTTTGAAGAAGCGATAAATTATCTGTTAATTGTTACGTGACCTCGGGTGCAGTCTGCAGCTTATTTCTGTAAAAAGAATTAGGCTAGAATATGAAAACCCAACCGCGGTGGAAAAAAGAAAGAATGTTAGCATTGTACTGTAGGTGGTATAAACTCCAGAGTTCCAGAGACGCCCTTGTCTCAAAACATCACAAGCATGATGCAGACTCCAACCGGGAATTACAGAGTTCAGCTAAAATAACAGCAGCTAGATTAATTGCACAGTAAACTCAGTGCTAAATATTCTTTTTGCACCAAATTCTTTGTGTACTATAGAATGATAAAGTATTGTTTCTTGTACTTGTATGCCTTGGAATAATATAAGACTAACAATAATTAACAATAAAATAACAACCCAGTGAATTAGCTATTATGTAACAAACAATAGCTTGTTTTTGTTCTAACGAGTCCTCTAACGGCTGTGTCTTTTTCAGTGTAAGCACATCTTGGCAGCCTATTTGTGCCAGGCCATGGGCTTGTGCCAGCAGGAGCAGGTCTCAGATCAGCACATGACCCTCATCCTGTCCGGAAGAGCCGAGCCGGCTCCATAAAGAAGGCGACCCAGGAGACGCGTAATGAATTTATGTGAATAAACAGAGCAGGTGGAGCAGGTGAGGTAGCATGGAGGGAGGTTGGGGACCGTAGACATCCTGGCCAGTGGCTTGTATTCGGTTTCCTGTCTCATAAAATTGCCCATGATGCCAAGAAGAGTGCTCTGGATGTTCTCCACACGGATCTGTTTGCAGCGAACGACCAAAGCCATGTGTGCCGATGATTAAAAAACAAAGAGATAACTGAGAAAACACTAAAGTGCTATAACCTCATTACTCATACCACGGCTATGCTTGGAATATTGGGGCAAAAATAATCTTCGTAGTTCATCAGTTAGTGGGACAGAAGTATCAAAAGTCAGCATGCACATTTCCTGGAAGCTACTAAAACTGCTGAAATGGTGAATTATAAGTGTAGAGTCCAAACCTGTTGAATAAAATAAAATACTTTGAAATAAAACGTTTGCACTCCGTCATGTTGTATTGAAATCCAACCTCAGAGCAAGACGGGAAGTGACTTAATTTACAAGGGGTGTTCAAGTCAAACCGGGATTTTTGATTACGTAGTATAACAGAACAGTTATGAGGGTAAAAACTCCCTTTATTTCCCTGTTTCATCCTCTGCTACACTAATGCACTTATCCCAGTGTTTCACTGGTGCTCTGATCCCATCACGGTAGAAAGTTTTCTCAGTACGCCGCAGCCATGATCAGACTGCCAGCTTTACTTCTGAAACGCTGGCCTCCCAGGAACTCCTCGAAACACCCAAAGATGTGGAAATGGCTTAGAAGCGAGGTCAGGACTGTACGCCGATGTGGCAATGATTCCCAGACGAGTTCCTGTATTGTGCAAGATATCGTTTCTGTATTGGTGAATGATTGTGTGCACAGATCCCACAGATCCTACAGATCTCTCCCTACAAGTTGCTGACAAGTTGTCCGTCGATCCGGTTTCAAGGTCTTCTTAGGAATGACTGCAGGGTTCTCTGAGACACTTCTGAGTCATTCACAGATGTTTGTCCTCCCTTAAAAAAAAAAAAAAAAAAAAAAACGTTTGTACAGTTCAAATGTTTTCCTGTGAATAAGAGTCTCACGCCTTCATTCATGCGAAATTCCTCAAAAGTCCTGGTTTGACTTGAACGGTCTTGGTTGCCAAACAATGTTCACCTACTATCATTTAAAGGCTGAGATGCCTCTGCTCTCATAGCCGGCTAAGAATACGCTATTTATAGAATACGCCTTGGATTCAGTGCTTTCTGGCCTTTTTTCAGGAACTCTCTATCAGTTTCATCAGAATATGTAGATACGCTTAAGAGTAAATCTAAAAGCCTTTACCTTTTGGAGAGTGATTACTGTAAGTAATACCCATTAGAAGTAAGTAATTATGATTGAAAGAAATGTGGTTTTGGACTCCTTGTGTTATAATCATTCTGATTGGTCAGAAGGTGTTAAGTTTATTCTCTATACCAGCAACTCTGAAGTAGCCTTCCTACAGTACCGTCCAAGACGACCAGGATTATGGTAAGGACCAGGATATGTTTAATCATTTTAGGTTTATCTTAAAAAGGTGTTCGAGTTTGAACAAAGCACACTAGGATTTTACAGCTTTTTAGTTGTAATTATCCACGTCATAATGCTTAGACAGCATTATGGACAACCTACAAATACTTTAACAAAATTGAAAAAATCATCATAAAAATAAATCATCCAATTTTTTAACCAAAAAAATTTTTTGGGACCTGACTGAAATTCACATGAATAATAAAGATGAACCTGGTGCTTCTTGAAGACCCGTGTATTTGTCGATTCACCAGGATTCTCTTTAACGCCTTATAAAGTAATTATCAGAGAAATCTATTGTTTCTTTATATATATATATAATATATATAAAGGACTTTTATTAACAAAATAAGTCACCAAACATACATATTAACGTTAAATAACAGTACTGCTCCATACAACTGACAAGCATATCGTGATACACGTCAACACAAATACTCAACATCGATTATGAACCACAGTGTATGCTTTACGAATACTGTACTGTAGCACATTGAAAAACACACACTTCTCCGAAAGCGTTTCTGTCTTAGACTGTAAGAGCCAGAGTAGATCTTAATCAATTTTATTTGAAAAGTAATTGTTTTTTTTTTATATATTTTATTTATTTATTTTTACACGCTTTCATCGAAGCTATTAAAAGTACACAATGTATTTTCCAAGCGAATAAAATGTCAGCTTACACCCCGACAGTGCAGTACAGATTGGTCTCCATGGGAATGTCCATTCACTTTGGCACATTCCTGCAGTTTAGCCCTTAAGAGTAGTAATAAAAGAAAGATTTAAAATGCTTCATGTTGCGTTAAGAACCTCCAGAGCTCGTGTTCACCTGCCTCGCTGCATCGTCGAATCGTCGACTAGCCTATTTATTTACTAACTATTTATTTATTTTTTAAGTCAGTGTGACGTTTGGTTCTAAAGTCTATTGGTTTGAACCTTTTGGAGCGACATTAAGCAATTGAACTCTTTCGGTTCAGTTCATAAGCTTAGGTGTTATAGTCAATCTTATCAGTCTCCATTCTGATTGGTCAGAAGGTGTTGATTAAGTCTCTATAGCAGCACCTCCAGCTGCAAGGTGCGTTCACAGGTTCATATTCATGTGCTTCAACATGGATTGTGCAGACATTAACTCTGTAAATTTCTTTTGTATTAAGGTTAAAGCTGTAGAGTTTCCCAACATGGGAACGTCTTCAGCCAGGCGGAGTTTGTGGTTTCTTGGTAATTTGAAAAGCACAAATTTTTTTTGTGTGTTACAGGGGAAACAAGGTTTCATAGCTGTCATAAATTAAGCGATAACATGAAGTAAAAAAAAAAAAAAAAGTCTTTTTTAATAAATAAAAATAATTCATCCTTGGTAATGTGAATGTGCTACACACCCCATCGTTGATTAAATATTTATAATGTTTCAGGGTGCCAAATTGTGTTTTATTTCTCTGTCGAAAAATGACAACATTCAGTATTTTAAATTCTTCAGTGCCATCCGCTCACCTCGTAACGGCATCGAGACGTAAATAGTTAGACTTCTCTGAATCGGGTCTTTATAGTCACATGGTTCTGATGGGTCGTCAAGGACGATGGCTAAGATTCACAGTATGTCGTGTTAAAGAGGTAGGAGGCTGCTAGCTCAGAGGTGACGCTTTAAATCATGTTTGCCAAAGACACTATTTATTTATTTATTTATTTTTGCTCGAATGTTAGATGTTGAAGATGTCTGCTCCAGGCTCTGTGCTCTGCCTCAGCAGTTCGTTGCACTTGGACATTCAATGATAAACCGGGCCCTCGGGAGCGCTGACGCACCCGTGAGGGAGACGATAACCCCGAGTCCAACACCAGGCCAGCTGGGACCACTTGGTGTGTTCTATGTGGGAGGCTGTGTGTGTGTGTAAATTGACGTAATGCCATTTAAAGATGTGGGAATTCCGCTCTTGTCGAGACGTCTTACAAAAGAGGTTCTAATGACGTACAAAGTGGCGAGTCCAAACAGACTTCTTTAGGAACCTTGGAGAACGGTAATACTTCAACTACAGAGTGTAACGTCTGCAGAATGAGAGCAACGCATGAGCTCGATTGAACCATTTACACAGTGCTATCTCTTTCAAAAAAATCGGCAACCAGCTCGGTTTTCCTTCAACGGATTTGTCCAAGACGCCCCCCCGCGGTTTTCCTGAGCTTTCTGTATTAACCTAAATTGTAAAGAATAATTCAAATCTGTCTTTAAAATTCCAACATGACACTTTTTAAAAGACTGTTACAGGTTAAATGTTAGAAGCCGGTTTTTTTTTTTTTTCTTTTTAAGTATTTTTTTTGTGCCCCAGTCTGTCTGGCTGTGTGTCCTTCACAACTCATTGCAGTTCCTTCAAAATAGACTTAAAAGTGTACAATAAATATTTTCCCCACTTCGTGCTGTCTGGACATTGCTCCCGTCCCTTTTGTTTACTGTCGTCTTTGTCCATCACCAGGATTAACCTCTATCCAGGTATAGAGGCACGTTTTCCGTCCCTTAAGACTTGGAATGAAGAGCACAGGTTGTTCAAGCTTGTTAGTCGTGTCAGGGTGATGAGAGATTTCCTTTATCTCTACTGTCTTTAGTAGTGTTAGGTCGAGGAGCATTTTGCCCTCTGCTTTAGTTTAATAATAATGTAAAAAACAAACAAACAAGAGACCTGCTTTTAAAGTGCCACCAATACACTTCCTGTCAGTCCTCATGAACAGCCTGGCAATCCACATTCTGGTCTGTAAACAATGCTCCCAATATTTTGAATCATGCTCATTAAAATAAGATTAAATTAAGTTAAAATATAGCCATTTCCAATGTCTCGTGATCCTATAACAGAGGATCAATGGTCATGGTAATCTGTTCTCTGTTCCGGGTGCTTCCGTTGGAGCTCAGGTATAACTCTTCCCGATGGCATAGAAAGTGTCGTGCCAGAATTTTTCGGAAGGTGTTTCTGAACTCGCGGATGCGGTACGCATAGATAATGGGGTTGACGGCCGAGTTGGCGTGTGAGAGCATAATGGCCACGTACATGACGTACGGCGGCTTCTCTTTCGGGACAAACAGGGTGAGGCAGTTGAGGACGTGAACGGGCAGCCAGCACAGCGCGAAGAGGCCTACGATAATGGACAGCGACTTGGCGGCGCGAATTTCCCGCTGCAGGAACCCACGATGGTGCTGGTGTTGGCGGCTCTCGCCATTGCCCATCACGCTTCCGAGCTTGATCTGGCGCAGCTGCTTCCGAGCCACCGTGAAAATCTTGACGTAGATGCCCAGCATGATGAGCAAGGGCAGCAGTACGCATCCAAAAAAGTTGAAGTAGACCATGTAGCTCATGTCCACGACACTCTCGAAGAGGCATTTTAGCTCGCAGCTCTGGTTTGCTTCCGCCGGTACTCCTTTATCTGTGCTGGAATTCTGGGAACTTTGAGTTTTATTCGGACTGCAAGCACTGGCTTTCTTGTTCCAGCCCGCAAATGGAATGAGGCCGATGATGAATGATAGAATCCATAAAATGGCAATGATCCTTCTGGCTCTGTTTCCTGTCACCAGCTCCTTATACCTGTATAGAGAGAAGGAGAGAAAGAGATGAGTGAAATGTATGTAGTCTTACAACAACAACAACAAGAAAACCCTTCTGACCCCTTATGGCTCTTTTGAAATCGTAGAAAGCTTTAGGGTCAGGATTATTATTGATCATTACTTTTTGTTTTATTAACAGTCTTGATTTATTTGCACATGCAACCCTGACTATTTTGACCTTAAAGTTTTTTTTTGACACCAATAGGAAAAGATAAAAAAAAAACCCATCTGATTGAACAATAATGTGCTGAAAGAGGAAGCGGCTCTCCCTGTGAAGGTTAATCTCTACTGCAGAAGCTTTCCTGTTCTTGCCGATTCCCTAATTTTCCCAGATCAAACAGATTGTCTTTGGTCTGAATATTGTCATTATGGAGAATGTTCTCAAATCGTACAGGTTATAATTAAATCACGATACTAAAGAACATCATGAAACACTATGTTCGTTATTAAGCTCTTACAACCACTGCCGGTGCAAATCTCCAAAAGTTTTTTTCTTTTTGGAGAATCAGACTCAGGTCTGTACACACTGAGAGCAGAGTGATGACCCGAACTCTTCAGCACAGCGCAATTCATCACTGACCGTGCCGAGCCTGCCAACACTGATGAAGTAAATCATGCATTAGGGTGCATTATTCAAGTCTCAACTAATTCTCACACTGCATTTCTCTTCCCCAAGAACAGAAACTGTCCAGAGGGCTATAAGTAAAAGAACCTCCAGACTGATCACTGGAACAGAATGAGTTGTATAGATCATGTGGTATGTACTGCAAGTCTCCACCAGTCGTCTTTAATGCAGCCCTCAACCTTTTTCCAGGTTCCCTTTCCAATGGTTCCTACAAGCTGTATTTTAGCACAAGGTTGTCAAGACCAGGATCAGGACTCTGAAGCAGGTCAAGGCCAATTCAAGATCGCATTCTCATTTTAAGCCAAACCAATTTTTTGGTCTTGGTTGAGATGGTTGGCTTCAGTGGAACATGTCCATCAAGAACAAGACCAATAAAAGTTCCAAAAATTCCAAACGGCAGTAAATTCAGGTCTCGAGACTGGACACGAATCTTACAGCCCCTCTTCTAACTCATCTTTCTTTTGTTCCTCCTTTTCTCCTTCCCTTTCTGTACAAGTGAGTGAAGATGCATGAGTCACGGCATGATTATAGTCATCACCCCTCCGCCCCCCCCCCCCCCCCCCCCCCCCCCCATCAACCAAGTCCCCTTCGCTCACCCATCCTCTCCATCTTCCTCCTCCGCTGCTTCTGGTTTGACTCAGTGCTCAACATCAGGAGGATTGAGTGCTTTAGATGAATAGCCACCAGTTTCTCTGATGGACCACATTTCATAATGCCCATCTCCAGTGAATACCTATTATTCTTCCAGCAGCTTCTGGCTTTCGGCTTCAAGAAAAATCTGATTATGTCCTGAGCTGTCCGATGTAGGTTAAAATCTAAAAGCATTATAGACTCGTCTTTATTATTGGTTGCTTCATATTACTACCATGAGGTTCATCAGGTACACTAGATATTAAAAGGGTAGTGCAAAAAAGATACCTGAACCTAAAGGGCAACAGTGACATCAGTATTAAAACTTTTAAAGCCATAATGTGGAGCCTATTAAAGGTCACAGATGGTGACATTTTCCTTTGCCTTTGATTATAAAGAAGGATGTTCTGCTCAAACATTTGCCCAAATAATACTAATAATACCAATACTACTACTACTACTAATAATAATAAATAACACTGTGTTGAGTTATTACATAATTTATAATTACACTTCATACTTTTCACCAACGTTTGTGTATACGCCAATACTGGAGCAACATGGCCGCACCCATGTCAGGACCAGAAACAACAAAATAATACAGTAAATAAATAACAAACAAAAAAAAACATTCCAAATAATATTGCTTGTTATTGTGATCACGCCATGCGTTTATTCGTTCTTTTGTTATTCACATGGCGTAAATCCAAATTACAGTATTGATTACAATTTAGACTTGCCAATACACCTACCTACATATTTCTGGGTGGAATCCAGAGAAACTTCAGGAAACCCGCACGGGCTCAGTGAGAAAATGCTAAATTCAGCACAGATAACATGATCGAAGCAGGGATCCTGGAACTGTTGGGTAACAAAACTATGACCAAAGTTTGCAGACACATGAACATTTCTGAGCCTTCCCCAAGCGAAGTTGGAAGCACACGGATGTAACAGAAGTTTTCTGCAATGCCGACTGCAGCCCAGGCCTTCTCACCTAAGCCATAGCCACGCTCAAGAATCAAGTGGAAGAGGGAGCTTATTATAACAGTAAAGCAGGACTAAAACAAAAAGCACAAATGGCCATGATGGGCAGGTGTCCACCAATGTTTAAACAAATGACATTATTATTATTATTATTATTATTCAGAAATATTCTCAAGAACCGCTGAGATTCACCAAAGTGTTCAGTACCCGATAAAAATGTTGCCCACAATGTCCGTGTATTTTAGAGGAACAAGCAGAATGATGTGGGAAAAAACAAAAACGTCAAAACTTTGTGGTCCTGACGGCTGCATGGATGAGGACGCTTCGGTGTTGCACGCTTCCCAGTGATTAAAATGCAATAAACATGCGACTTTTAGTTTATTTATTCTGCAATTCCAGAGCGCTCAGATGCAACGTTTAATCCGGACACGACACGGCAGTTCTCAGAGTTCTTACTGAAAGATTCGGGAGCATCTGGTTTCTATCTGATACAAACCCAGCTGTTAAGGTCACTGCATCATAAATTACATCGAAGTAGAGCTGTTTTATTAGGACTGGAAATGTTTTCCAATGTTTCATTTTTGCCATCAACTTTTTATACTTTTTAATATATATTTTTTTTTTTGTCATGATGAAATCCAATCCCGTATTTCCTCGTCCCCTCTGCTTTCATATTTAGGACGTGACTGACTCAGACCTGTATCTGGGTCACATTATCTTACGATGTTGCTATTGCTTATTATTGTGTTATGGGAAGAAGTTGATCAGCTATGGAAAGGCTTTTGGTTCCGTCCACTATATGTTACTGAAAAAAGCATGTGGTGCGCCGCATTGGCACGCTAAGGTTTGGCTCGTCAGTTCAGATGTCCTTACTAATGAGTCATAAAGGCAGAATAAGCGAGATACTGAGTGGAAAAAAGTGAGAATTGTGTTTGAATGTTCCCTACATGGATAGGGACTGGAGCCTAGCAACAGATTTAGAGACGTTCTCAGCAGACATTAGCGACCGTCCAGAACTTTCTCTCCACCTCGCGCATCCCAGGTTCTCACCCATGGCCCTGTGTGCAGTATGTGCGACTCCTCGTTACCACCGCTATCGTTTGTCTGTCTGTTTTCTATTTCATTCAATTATATTTTAAGCATTTTTAGAAAAACTGTAGCATTCGTTTCTTTCACTTGTAATCGGCATGCTCTACATAATGAGTTCAGACGCTTCTAGGAAAAAAAAAAAGAAGTCCTAGAAGATACAATTAAGCAATCATGATGTTACACAGAGCTCTGTGGAATGAATAGAAATGCTAATATAAAGATTTTGTCTACTAAGAAATGCTAATCAGCCGGTCTCGCTTTTAGATCGAGGTGGGAAGGCGTTGAAGGGTGGCTCGTTATTGAGGTCATCAGAGTCTGCTCGGAAAAAAACGTGATCTCTGCGTTCGGGGCTACGTGGAAGACATTAGTGATTAAAGTTGGGGATTTTTTGTGTTTGTTATTTACATTTAATAGCTGTGATGATAGTCATTAGTCCTCCACACTTACGTACATGTGCAAAAACCACATTCAGTGCTCGACAGGGATGTGAAACCTGATCTGGTCAGATTAGTCATCCGTCACCAGTACAGTGAGAGAGGTGGCTCTGTTACACTGTTTCACTGCCATGTGTTGTGTCCACTTGTCCCCTTTATTCAATGATAAGAGTTCAGACGTCCATCCATCCCTTATATATATATATATATATATACCGTTTATCTTATGTAGAGGCTTGGGACACATGGAGCCTAATACAGGAAAATCAGGGCACAATACAAGGTACACCCTGGATGGGTTGCCAACTCATTGTGGTATACGAGCACACACATACGTGTGAACGTAGCCCGCATGTCTTTGAACTGTGGGAGGAAACCCCCACCAAGCACGGGGAGAACACTGCTCACTGGACCGTTCAGCTTTCCCACGTGATTTTTCTTTTTAAGTTTCACGTTGCCAGTAGCGCTGGTTCAGGTTGTGTTCGAGCCTAATCAGACCTGAAAGCCTCATCGAGTTCTCGGATTGAGACCAAACATTAACCTCATCCACTTGCACGAGCGGCCGATATTGACTCGCGGTTATGACCGGCCGTGCTAACTAGTTGTACGCTAATGTTAGCTTCTTGCATGCTCGGTTAAAAAAAAAAAATACGGAAGTGAAGACTTTTGTTAAGAAGCTAGACTTAAGGGTTAATGTGAGCGGATTACTTTTGGGGTAAATTACTACAGAGGTGTTTAGTGTGTTAGAGTGTGTGAGACAGAGTGGGAGAGAGCAAGGAGCGACTGAGTGAATCAATGTGCTGTACAATCAAATAAGGCTTTACCCATTTTAAATAGTAAAGAAAATAGATAATCAATATGTGGTAGTCAATGTTGATATCCTCGCAGATCGTCAGGAAAAAAAAAAAAATCAATGTATGGGAAACAATGAAACACTTGATAGGAGTGGTCTCTTCCTGCATGACCCCGCCCCTTTCCACAGGGAGGTGAGAATAAAAGTGAGGCAGACCTGTGGGAGATTCTGTGGTTCAAAAACAACAGGAGAGTAAAACAATCATCCGAGTTCGTCTGTGCAGTAAAGTTTGAAAGAATCCGCAGCTCTTAACCGACACGCTTTTAATCTGCTTTTTATGTCATAAAAAAAATGGTGGTAAAGTTGTACAGTTTGCAGAGCCATCGTTCGGAACTTACTGAACCGCAACTGGGATTTTCCCATCATATATTTTAACCATCTGTTAAAAGCATGTTTTCTGAAATGTCACAAAACCCAAACGAATGTTACTGTACATGTTTTTCAAACGGCTGATAAATAATAAACCGGCTCAGTTGGAACCTTGCGGTACAATACAATTCCCAAGATCATGTTTAATCTGCGAAAGCGACATAAAGCAGTTGCCCCGGGACCGTTTAGTCTCTGGGCAGTTTTCATGCGGAACGATGCGAGAGGGACCGTTCTGTGCAAAAAAAATGACACCGCACCGACCCTCCTCCACCACTGCGCAGCTCGCTTTGTGTGCAATAATAGAAGGGCATTGGAATGCAAGTCCACGCTTCGGATTAGCCCTCAGTTCTGGAGTCCCTAGACGCCAGGCAAGCAGCCACGCACTACCCCGGGCTTTGTGTTCGAGCAAGTGGGTGGCCGAGCGAATGAGAAAGTCGCACAGTGGTTTTAGTGCTAAATGAAAACTATAAAGGAGTGTGGTGGGAACTCTCGAGTTTGCTTCCCGTTAGAGCACATGTTCAGATTATCCAAAATCCCAAAGTACTTCTTACAAGTAAGTAAGTCTGAGGGAGATGAACACGATCACTCGTGTACAGTAGGAGGGCGTCACACTTTTTCACCTACGCATGCAGCTGCAGAATCACTCGTCTGAGCAGAAACCAAAAAAAGATTGTACTTTTCAGTTTCACTTACAACAGAAATTATGAGCAACCTGAGAACCGTGCCCAGTGTGGCTTTCTTAATGGAATGGAAAAAAACAAACGCGTTTTTGGGTGTTACTGTATGTTGGTTTCCCCCCTTTGGGTTCACAGTTTTAGTTTAGTTTTTTCCCCTCCACCTCCTCAAAACAAGCCAATGGGAGGACTGACTATGGTCAAAACTCTTCTAGATAAGAATGAGAAGGTGTGATGTAATGCGATGCATTCCTGCGTCATGCCTCCTCCACCCTTTGGATGGATTTTAAATCCCTGACCAGTATGCTCAGTAGCTCTGACTTAAGAAGATTTTACAGTATGTCACATAACTACTGCTTAATTTTCTAAAATTCCTGCTGTCTCAAAAATATTAGTCATACATGAGATAAACTTTGTTTCCATCCAGATTGTATCTACTTATGGTTCTTAGAAGAAGAAAAAAAGGAAGAAAAAACATCATCGAGCTGTCAGTGATAAATCCCAGCTCAGTCGTTCATGTCTTAACTAACAGCTTACTAAAAACTCTTTTCTTTCCCTCATCCATAAGTTTCGTTTCTCCTGATGGATTAAAAAGCAAAGTTTGACACCTGACACTCAGGAACGTGGTGTGCCATGCCGATAGCCGCTGGATAAAAAAATCAATCAATCAATCAATCAATCACAGAAGATGTACGAACCCATAAACCGGCGTTACGAGTAAGAAGAACACATTAGTCTGAACGCTCATACAGCACCGTAAGAGCTCATTCATCTGGTGTTACTGAGACGCATTAAGCACACACTTTCAATACGCCCAAGTGTGTGTTATTCTCTCCAGTCCTCACTCTCAGCACTCGCACATTATCTGCACTCGATTAATAACCGCACATCAGATTTCAACCTAATACACAAAGATTAAAGCGGCGCATCGTTATCCTTTTAAAGCGGATAAGGACATCATCGCACTCAGCTGCGGATGTACGAGGACCTGTTGATAATTACAGCATTCAGGCTGTGCTGGTAATCTGTTGATTACTGACGCCTACAGCACTGTGACTCTTATCAGCCAGTGTCCTTTTATATGATTTTTACATTTAAAAAAAAAAGTCATCAGTATTTCATCATCTCAAAATAGAACGCAGTCTACAGTGAGACCTGAAAGTCTGAATCATAAGAATTCTTTCCTTAAATGATATTTGATTATTTTAAACCCCCCCAGACACACATGACTTCGAAGCGAGCAATACAAGAGCGAACAGAACCAGACATCACTAACACGTTTTTTTTATTTATTTTTTTTACTTTACATAGAACAATGTCAAGCAGAAAAAAGTAGGAAACTGTCTCTGCATGGAACATCGTCAGTCCTGATACATTCAAAAATGTTCAGCTCTCTAGTATTCAGTGTAAACACCAGTTTTGCTGTTTTTTTTTCATCACAGATGAACATGAACTGACTTTCATTTCATTTCATTTCATTTTAACCAACATGACTGAGCTACAATATAAAAAGATGTCACATAGTCAAAGAAATAGCACAGATACTAACGTGTTTTTATCGTTGTTTTCAGCTGTTTCTATGACCAAAAAGTATAATAATATGCTCAATTTGAGAGTTCTACATTTCTGTGACATCATATTTATAAAGTGGCCCAGTGTTATGAAAGTAACTTTTATGACATTTGTTGTACCAGACATATCAGAAAATAATTACAGGAATAAAGCTTGTGCATACATTAATCTGATATGTCATTTCTTTCTACCTTTTTTTGACAAACTTAAAAGTCTCGACAAAAGCTGAAACTGTTATATAAACCGTCACTGTAAATCAGTTACACTTACAGAATGAGCAAGTTTTCAGATACTCATTTCCTCACACATTCCCCTAATTTTCTTTGGATTCTGTAAAGCTGCTTCGCGAAAATGATCACTGTTAAAAGCGCTACACAAGTAAAATTGTAATTGAGTAGACTTATTGGCTATGTATGTTAACACACACACACACACACACACACACACACACAAGGAATTTGGTGTTGAGTGGGTGAAGCTGAAGTCACGTGGGTTAATCAGAGAAGAAAAGAGAAAACAGAAGAGCAAACAGGCCTTTCTCTAATCAAGATCATTCCTTGTGGCCAAAGGTTTACTGTAACTTGCGCCTGAGGAGTGAGGAGCGTATCGGCCCTATCTCAACTTATCACACGAGACCAATTTCAAAATGCACAACTTTCTTCACAAACGTCTTATGTTCTCATCATTGTTATATTAGTGTATCATACTTGATTTCTCACATATTTCAAACACATTTCAATTATTTTCCTTAGATGCTGTGAGGCCACTTTTGCAACAACGAGCATGGTTACAGTAAATGCGGGCTATAGAAATAAAAATCTGTAAAGAAGTGAACATTGAAACTCACTGCTCAGATTTGAAAATGTAATAATGATGAATAAAAGAATGAATGAATGAGATTTACAGCCAGTGTCCTTTTATCTGATCAGAGTTTTACATTTTAAAAAAAGGTCATCAGTATTTCATCATCTCAAAATAGAACGCAGTCTACAGTGAGGCATGAAAGTCTGAATCATCATAATTTTTTCCTTAAATGACATTTAACCCCCTAGACACAGAACAGAACCACCACCACTAACAAGGTTTTTTACTTTACTAAGAACAATGTGAAGCAGAAAAAAGTAGGAAACTGTGCTGAATAAAAAAAAAGAATGAATGAATTATTATTATTATTTTTTTAATGATGGTTCTAAGTCAACGTCAGAGATCAAAGAAGTTTTGGCAACATTTTGGTGACGGTTCTAATTCAACATCGGAGATCAAAGAGGTTTTTGGCAACATTTTGGTGAAGGTTCTAGTTCAACATCAGAGATCAAAGAGGTTTTGGCAACATTTTGGTGAAGGTTCTAGTTCAACATCAGAGATCAAAGAGGTTTTGGCAACATTTTGGTGAAGGTTCTAGTTCAACATCAGAGATCAAAGAGGTTTTTGCAACATTTTGGTGAAGGTTCTAATTCAACATCAGAGATCAAAGAGGTTTTTGCAACATTTTGGTGATGGTTCTAATTCAACATCAGAGATCAAAGAGGTTTTGGCAACATTTTGGTGAAAGTTCTAGTTCAACATCAGAGATCAAAGAGGTTTTGGCAACATTTTGGTGAAGGTTCTAATTCAACATCAGAGATCAAAGAAGTTTTTGCAACATTTTGGTGAAGGTTCTAATTCAACATCAGAGATCAAAGAAGTTTTTGCAACATTTTGGTGAAGGTTCTAATTCAACATCAGAGATCAAAGAAGTTTTTGCAACATTTTGGTGAAGGTTCTAATTCAACATCAGAGATCAAAGAAGTTTTGGCAACATCGTGACATCTTATGAAGCACGTGCCTCGCACCGGGCTCGGAGGACATGCGGGAGAAAGTTGAGTCTCACCTGAGTGGGATTTTGACAGCCAGGTATCTGTCGATGGCCACCGCCAGGAGGCTGAAGATCGAGCTCTGAGTGAGCACCAGGACGAAGCAGGCGAGGAAGAGGCAGCCGTAGAAGTCGCAGGGCAGCCCGATGCTGATGGTGATGGCGAAGGGGATGGCGAGGCAGCCGACCAGAATATCAGCGACAGCCAGGGACACCAAGAAGTAGTTGGTCGCGGTTTTGAGGTTGGAGTTGATGGAGACAGCCCAGCACACCAGCACGTTGCCGACGATAGACAGCACAGCGATGATCAATTCAATGGTGATGTAGAAAGTACTCATCTCAGCGAGGAGACACAGCGCGCCCCGCCGCCGGAAAGCCGCCGTCACTCAGGACAAACACCCGCTCGCGCACCGCGCCGCCGCACATCTCCCAGCCCGCCGCTCCTCTACAGCCATCTACCAAAAAAAAAAAAAAAACTTATTACAAACTCACAGAGTTTTAACTTCCTGCAGTAATGTCCACACACACACACACACTTTAGACTTTCTTACCCTCTCACTGTTTCTGCGCTCATGTTACTCCGTGCAGCTGCGCTCAGGAAATGCGCATCCATCACCCGCCTCTCAGACATGCCCATGACAGCACGGAGACACGCCCCCTGCCCAGCCACGCCCACCGCGGGTGTTTGTAGTAACCCCAGCCAAGTCGGACGTTCTAATTATATAACCGCAAACAACAGTCTGTAGTGTGTGTGTATGCGTGTGTATGTGTGTGTGGGCTTAAAGGAAAAGTGATGCACTGTAAAGATTCCCACGTACAATTCACTGGAATGGATCAAACTGGAAAAACAGATAAACGCTTTCAGTTCTCACCAGAAACACAAAGTGGCTGATTTATTAATGAATAGAAGCTAATGAAACCCAAACGCTCGAGTCAAAGACAGAACAAGTTCACACACACAGCTTGAATTTGTGATTCATTTATTCTGACATGATGGATTCCAATTCGTTTACTTTATCTGAATAAATTCATGAATATGAATGCATCAGTTCAAATACCTGCAGATTATGCTAATTGGCGTTCCTAAATTGCCCGTAGTGTGTGTATGTGCCCTGCGATGGATTGGCACCCTGTCCAGGGTGTGTACCTTGCCTCATGCCGCAAGTCTCCTGGGACAGCCTCCAGCACTGTCGCCTTGCACCTCCAGGGTCAGGGTTCGATTCCCATCTCAGGGTCTGTGTGCCTGATGGGTTTCCTCCAGGTGCTCCGCTCCGGGTTTCCTCCCACAGTCCCACATGCAGATTAGGCTAATTGGTGTTTTCCCAAATTGCCTGCAGTGTGTGTTTGTGTGTGCCCTGCAATGGATGTGTACCCAGCCTTGTGCCCCAAGTCTCCTGGGATAGGTTCCAGGCCCCCCCATGACCCTCTATACAGGATAAGGTTGTATAGACAAAGAGTAAGAGTGAGACATACAAACGTCCCTCCATAATTAATTTATCTGCATGTGATTTTTTTTTCTTCATGGTATTTTCTCACAGGATATTTGTAAAAATGTCACAACCTGTAAAAATGTTTAATAACCTGATTTATTAATTTTCATATTATTTTGACACTTTCTCCCCCATTATGTACTTGTAATTAATTTTAAAAAGTAAAAATAAATAAATAAATAACGCAAATAAAATAAATAAATAAATAATGAATTTAGACTATTTGGACAATAGAAGCACTTCCTTTATTTAATGTGATTTTCTTAGACACATGATTCATTTATCTACTTCCATTTACAGCACATCCATGTGATTTTCTTCCCTCTTGATTAATATACACTGCCTAGGCAAAAAAAAAAAACATTTTTTCTTTAAAAAAGCCATTTTAGAAGGGTAAAATTTTTGTCCCGCATTAAGTAAAGACAATCACTACGGACAATTGAAATGACTGGAATGGAATTGGGTTAAGAACAGTCCAGGCCATTATAAAAACTTGGAAGGATAGTGCTGGACCATTTTGAAATATGGTCAGAAAAAAAAGTGAGCCAAGATCACTTACAGTAAATGCTTAGGGAAATTGCATTGTAAAAAAATAAAGAGTAGAGATGTACAGTATAGCAGTGTTTAACAGTTAAATTAAGAGCATTTTCATTTAAAGACAATGTGATGGGAAGTCACAAGATTGTGACCAAACAGCTCTGTCCACAAGAAAACCACTTGTTATTGAAACTATTTCTTGTTAATAAAAAACAATAAAAAAAATTTAGTTAATAAAAAATTATTAGATTTTTTTTTTTTGGGGGGGGGGGGGGGACACATAAAGATCGAACTTTGGAGCAATGTAAAAAGGTCATGTGGTCTGATGAGTCCAGATTGACCGTATTCCAGAGTGATGTGTGTCAGGGTCAGAAGGGAAGTGGCTGAAATGACGCCTCATCATGCATAGTGTCCACTGTACGAGCCTCTGGAGACAGTGTTATGATCTGGGGTTTTTTCAGTTGATCAAGTCTCGGCTCAGCAACGTTATGTGGCGATAAAATGAAGTCAGCTGAACCTGAATGTACTGAATGAACAGATTTTCACATCTACTATACAGTATGGAGTTTTTCTTCCTCTGCTGTCACCGGCATATTCCAGGACTCCAATTGTGAGAAAGTGGCTCTGGGAGCATGAGGAATCATTTTCACACATGAACTGGGCACCACGTTGTGTGCTATAATCAAAGCTAAAGGTGACTGAATGAATATTAACGTGTGTGACTTTTTTTTTTTTTTTGCCCAGGTGGTGTATGTACTGTATTAGGTTACTCAGATGCTGTCAGGTGTATACATGCATGTAATTTGAATATGTTTTTCACTGGTAATCACATTTGAAATCTGACTTATCAAGAAGCATGTGTAGTGGATTCTGTATTCAGAAGGATACGTTCTAGTTTGCTGGTCTTCCTCTCCCATCACTCATGTTTTAATGAGCATTTGCAGAGCAATAAAACTGGGCGTCGTCGTGACTCTTCCCTCTCCTGTTGTGTGGTGCGAGCTTCATCAGCAGTGACAGAGCAAAACACTTTCAGTGACAAATTTACCATAACCTCCTCATTTATTTATTTCATTTTTTAAATTAAGAACACTTGAACATAGACAGAGAACATCTAGACATAAATTCATCTCACCAGGCAAAACTGAAATCCTTCAAACAGGAGAACTTGGCAATGCAAACAAAATAGATCAGTGGTGCCAATAAATAAAAGAGAGACAGGGACACGGTCGTGTTTATTTCCTTCTCAGAATGCGTTTTAGTGTACTGACATATGGCATGGAGTACTAGTGAACTGTTAGCGTTAAATATCACCTCAATTACATCTATGTGTACTTATATACACCCAGCATGACTCGGCAGAAAAATATCTTAATTCTTAAGATTAATATACTTGTTAATCAGGGTAGAGAAAATAACCCACCCTTCTACAGTCTGCTAAAGTTGTGCCTATAGGAATTAACACAAGATTCAAAAATAGTTTTCTTAAAAATACAATGGATAGTAATCCATTCTCTGTGAACAGCATAACACTAAGATCTGTACCGTGCTTTTACGCAGAAAAACAAACAAACAAACAAACAAAAAAAACAATAAAATAACTACTACTTCAAGCGAGCTGAAACAAACACAGTCCAGCCGAAATCACTTTTTCAGTCTGAGAATATATAAATATGTAAAAGGGAAGGATTTTGGAAGTGTGACGCTGCTGTGAGCTCCTTCTGTCATGTGTGTACAGTATGAGGAGCGTTCAAGTCTACAGTTTACTGTATACAGAGTCAGGCAAAAAGATGTATACACTCTTCAGGAAAGAGAAAAATAATGAATATAATATTCATAATATCATCTAATATCAATATATAACATGTAGCAATAAATTTAGTAGCAAACTATTTATAAAGGGTTTTTTTTTCATGAGGTGTGTATACATTTTTTTGTCTGACTCTGTATATTTATATATATGAGGAGCGTTCAAGTCTATATATATATATATATATATATATATATATATATATATATATATATATATATATATATATATACGTATACTGTATACAGTATATACATATGTATGCATGTACCGTGTGATGCACGTGTGTGAAACGAAATGAGCAGTAAGTGCTTCTGGGATTCTGTGCCTTCCACTTGCCATTCCTTCATTAAAGTGTCAAGTCTCGAAGTACTTGTAGATTTGAGAGACATACTGCATGACGCTCTGCCAGTCTGGTCTGTCCGTGTGCATCAGTTCATCAATGTCCTAAACATGATACAGAGAGACAACAAGGGAGGGAGGGCGAGATGGAATTATTAGACACAAATTCTACATCCCAGATGTGCACATCAGTGTCACTTAATTACCTCGCCTTGGTCACTGCCGTCGCTCCTACTGAAGAGGAACCACGGCTGGGACGCGTGTTCCTTTAATAAACACTTATTTATTATGCTATTATCAATGGCTAGCATCGTTGTCTCCCGTTCCCCAGAGATCACATTACACTGTCGGCTGAATGTTTTATTACAGTTTTTTTTCTCCCTCCCGATCAGCATTTAATCAAGACAGACGTGTTTAAAATGTTTAGGGTGTAATTAAATGCTATTTTTAGTCAGGAAGTCAAACTTAGCAGCTCCATCTATTCTCTAATCCTGTGTGCTGTTGAAACCTGTCTAATAGATCCGTCTTCTACAAAAGTCATCATCATTTCATTATGTTATTACAGTCCGTGACTTATAGCGAATCTGTGCACCAGTGAGGAAAGGCAGGAATTACTGTAGTGCTTGCATACAGACTGTGTGTGTAACTCATTCAGATCATAAATGAAAGATTCTTGTGAACCTGTATATACTGTGTGACAGTTAATCTTAGACTTTTGTATATACTTGATGCAAATTCAGGAATTCAGTTGCGACATCTTTCATTTCAGACGCATGAAAATGATCGAGAGAGATCTTATCGAGAGAGTGAGTCCCTCGACTCAAAGTCGTCAAAAAGCCAATGAGCGATTCGATTCACCATATCTCTCGTGAGTGTGTTGAGACGAGGGATTTTCCCGGGCATGTTCATCAGATGTGGGGATTACAGTCTTAAGTCACGGCGGCAGACAGCGACGTCACAGTTAGTAAGACGCATCAGCAATCATTCGTGTTCCAAGAATAGCACACCAGACACAAACGCTGCGCTCACACTACAGTATACTCAGCACATGGCATTCTTGGTACACGATCAATAGTTAGATAGCAAGCGTACTGTATGGATGGGGGAAGCATCTTCGTACGATACAACTGGCCGGATAAAAGCGTCTTTATGGTGTTTAAACGATATTAGAGGACTCTCAGTATCAGCGAGCGTGCTTGGTAAACATATTTGAGCAGTTCAGTTCAGCGAGCACTGAACACCGAGATGCGTCCGCTTCCTTTCCATTCACGAGTCGTTTTTATTCATGTTCGGCTTGATCACAGAACCCAACACCAATGCCAAAACAATGATTAAAAAAACATACTCATACTCCTGTGCGAAAATATACAGTAGTGCATATCCAGCAATGCTTTCATTTTACTGAAATATCATTTTATCATAATAACACGATTTGTTCCCCTTTCAGCAGCACCTTTGAAGGACGCTGATCAGAACAACGTCCGCTGCTTCAGTATCAGGACTAACCTTCTCCCTGTCATCTAATCCATCATACCCGTCCCTCAGGGCTTTCTCGCCAAAATGGTGCCTTAGTGTTTGAAGAAAGGAATCAAGAAGCTCTTTTACCTGGTCTGTATTCATGTCACTGGTGTGACCAATACCTTCTTCCCCCAGTGCAATCTATAGACCCTGCCCTCCAGATATTTCCTTTGCAATAGTTGGGAGTGCGAGCTGAAACGCTGAGTGTTAAATATTTTATGAATCTAATTTACCAGGAAGCCCGCGGGTAAATAAGCATTTGCACGCGCTTCCGTTGTTTTATTTCTTCCATCTTTTTAAGTTGTTGCTGAGAGCTTTTTTTTTTTTTTTGCTTTGCTTTTTTAAATATACAAATGTTTAATTGGATAAGGAAAACAAGTAATTAAAGAGAACCTTGTAAACATTTAAACACATTCTAACTGGCCTTCAAGCACACATGATGTTTCCAAGGGGCGTTTGGAAATCTGCAATACTTTTACCGTAAGTTAAGCTAGAACAGCACTTCCCAAAAATCACAGCACTATATCTTTCCCAGCCGTCCTTTGATTAGGGTTTAAAGCTACTGAATGATTCACGGCAAGGGGAGGGAAGCCAAAACAAACCCATTGCCTCTGGACTGTGAAATGTCAAAAAAAAAAAAAAAAAAAAGACTTATCGAAGGTAGCGGAATTTCTGATATCTTGATTTCTGAATTGTCCCTCGATCGTGGCAGCAAACAAATCTAATCTTGTTTAGCTTTGAGCCCAGAGGAAGAGAGAGAGAGAAAGCAGAAGAGGAATGGACAGCGGCCGGCACGGTTCCAGTTCTGCTTCATGTCATTGCTATTTACTTTGTTTTCCATCAGATCAGACAGGTCAGAGGCGTCATGACCAGAGACGGCGGAGGGTTGGTGAGGGTCGCTGTACCAAATAACACTTCCGGTTCTGAATTTATTTGCGTCATTTAGGATTCATCCTTTCCTCAAACCTTCAAGTACCTCAAACCTCAAAACTGAACAACATTTGTAGTGTCATGCCAAAGCTGTTACTGATGCTTTATTCAGTTAAACGTTTTACTTCTTTGAGAACTGGTCAAAACTTTGCTCATCAAAGCATTTTCACTGTTTCCTATAAAATAATATGGAAACAACACTACGATATAATACATAAGGAATGATGAGCATGTTGAACGATAAAGTCGATTCTTTAGAGTTTAAATTCTGCACTCTTCATCTTTCTAAATTCTCAAATTGGCCGAGTTCCTCACTGCTTCTCAAAAGTTCTCCTAAAATGAGTAATTAGACTTAAATAACAACTAGGTATTAAAGGTAAAAATAAAAGATATGTTTTTATACATTTTTATTTTGTATATTTATACGTAGCAATTAACAAACGAACAATCCGGGACAGACAGGTGACAGATTAAAGAGGGGAAAAAAACAAACAAACATAAAGTGTATCGATGAGATGTTGGGTCTTCACGATCCGCTGGAACAGCTTTAATGCACTGGCATTGATTTATTGAGTTTCGAGCTCTTCCAAAAGACGTTTCCGCTGCTCAGACGGTGTTTCGGAGGTGGCGATAAAAAGCGCCGTCTTAAAACATTGCTCCAAAAACTGTCCAATCAGGTTGCAGATTTTAAGAGTGTGATGGTGTGTGACAGAATGCCTGGGGAGGCCTTCCTGATGTGGGCGGGGTCATCCTGGAGGAGAGTGCTTCCTCACAAGGATAGAAATGATTCATTGGAGTATAGAGTTCCATCCATCAAAAGAAGCTTTGTATTGATTTGAAGTGATGTTTCGGAGTATATGTGGAGACGAGTGGAGACGAAGACAAAAAGAAAAGAAAAATGTTCCTTACATGCTGTAGGAAGATGCACCATTTCCTCACCTGTCTGTACACACACGCACACACACACACACACACACACACACACAGAATATAGTGTATATTTCAGATGAAGATCCAGACATGCTTTTGGAACCGTGTTCACGTGTGATTCATATTTCATTCTCTTCACTAAAGTTCAGGCCGATCATCCACTCTGGGTCCATTCCAGAATAAAAACAATGCGAAACATCAAAAGATGCAGCGTAAGCCGCACACTATTTATACCCTGATGCAGGAAATAAAAGCCGGTCGCATTCCCTGTGTACAAAGGTGAACCTGCTTGAATTAAATCCTGCGTCTGGATTATTTTAATCACTAATCGCTTCTGTAGTCAGAATATCCTGCGCTTGTACTGGTTTTGGAAACACAAATGCACAATTTCTTCATCGCCATCAACAAAATTCCACGCAATGTGTTAGGGAGTCGGTGCAAAGAGGCATAAACGCCACTACCTTGGAAATACAATGGAGTACCAGCCGTGTGAACGCGCTGTTGTAAAGAGCCGTCTATTGTGCGGTTTTCCTCTGCAGTCGTCCTCCACCTGTTGCTTTAGTTTGCATTTGACTCAAAGCTATTCTTCTACACCTTTTTATGACTTCCCGCAGTTTGACAACTCATCGTTTGACAATTTCCACCAATTTACACCCTGTAACCGTTCGCCAGGGGATCGCGCATGTATTTCGTGTCTCATTATCAGTTGAAGAAAGCGTAAGTCGCGCATTCTCATGCATGTGTCTGTGTGGTGTGTTTTCTCACCAGAGAAGGTTTGATCCCGATACTTTCAGCCGCTTGGAAGGCCAGGGTCAGATTGCGGCCCTGCAGAAAAAAACAAACGTGAGTATTAAAGGTCGTATACCACACAGAAAGACGGAATCGACAATAATAAACACAGGCACGCCTGTCGATACGCACCACATGTGGCGCACACGTACGCACACAACCAAAATAGACATCTGTGCGTCTCCTCCTTGTTAGCATGTCATACTAACAAGGACATCTAATTACAGCTTCTAATTAGACATCTAATTACAGCTTCAGTGTTGGTTTGCGTAACATTTTCTCTGCATTGGCGTGCGAGCTCGTCCACACTACTCGAGTCAACGTGTAATATATGAGAACATAATCATGGCCTGCTTTTTTTTATTAAACGGATGGAAGCGTCTCTCTGAGAACGACCATACACACACACAAGCATTTTTAATCATTAGAAGTCTGTACGTAATCCATAAAGCTGAAAGATTTGGTATTTTCTCTCTAATTAATTAACGTCACAGCTGAGTAAATAGCTGCCTGCTGTGTCAGGAGTCGAAACCTAAATGTATGGCATGCGCGGCTAGTTTCTGTTGCAGTCACCTTGAAAACAAAACGCCTTACGAATAAATGACTACCAGTGCCGCAGTCATTTTTTTTTTTTTTACAGCCGGAGCTCTCAGTGGCAAAGTTATATACTGTACGTGTCTGTGGGAGAAAAAAAATAATAAAACAAGTAGTTCCTTTCTCCTCTCACCAGTGCGATGAGTTAACTGTTTGTTTACTGGGTATTGTGTTCCGTCATCCGTCCATGTGCCATCTGGTAATATAAATTCTTTCAACAGGCTGCCAGTCATTCATTATAAGAGACAAAGCAGAAGAGGGGAAGCTTTGAGGACTTACACGGCATGTTTGATGACTAACAGCATCAGGTATCAGGAGCGAGACTGAACAATAGACCCGTAGTACAAGAGGTGAGTATGATTAACTCATGATTAAAAAAGAACTTCTGAACTATAGGAACTAAGGATTCTTTAGGAATGGGTTATTCACAGGGCTCCACGTGATCTACAGCTCAGATATAACAAATAAAAATATATAACCACTGATATACTGTAGCAAAACAGTTATGGATGGAGCCTCTAGTGTAAGTTTGTAATTATTTTCCCCCGGTTTCTCGGTAACACGACAAATCTGCTTATAGCTGTGACAATAAGTGAAAACAACAGTTAGCACTGTGGCCCTGCACCTCCAGGGTCGGGGTTCGAGTCCCACCTTGGGTCGCTGTGCATGGAGTTTGCATGTTCTCTGCGTGCTTGGTGGGTTTCCTCCGGGTTCTCTGGTTTCCTCCCACAGTCCAAAGACATGCAGATGAGCTTAACTGGCGTTCCCAAATTGTGTGCGTCCTTTGATGGACTGGCACCCCACCCCCCACTGGTGTACCCTGCCTCATTCCCCCAACGACCCTGTATACAAAATAAACGGTATAAACAACGAATGAATGAATGAATGAATGAATGAATGAACTGATGTTCCAGAATAAATAAATAAAGTAAATAAATGAAAAAGTATGTGATGTTTGTTAATAAATTAAACTTGATGTGATGAAGGAGAAATTAAACACTTAATGACTTGAATGTTTTCTTATAACAGCACAACCATATATAACCTGTTTTATTTCTTACTTATCATACTAGCTTGTACGTTAGCATCGCCTTAATTGACTTAACAAAGGCGTTCGACAGTGGATAGTTCATCGGGACTTGTTGTCGTCATCGGGACACACTGCACAGTAACATGTCGTCCCCTACAGATCTGTCGATGTGTTCCGTGAACTCTGACGCAATTCCAGACCGACGGAAGCACAGCGGACCCGTAATCGCTGAAGATCACTTGCAGACTGTTGCGCCATACAGTACGTGCAGGAGGAACGTACTGTATGGCAACGTACTTTACCATGTCTAAGTAAAGTCTCAGTAAAACACTTCATGACATGCCCTTTTTTTTTTGGAAAATAAAAACTTTCCATCCTTATACAGCAGCAGCGCGCACATTGTGTTTTAATCCTTAATTAACATGCAAGTAAAGAAGGCCATACACAGTCCTGTGCCAAAGTATTGAGCCACCTCTCATTGCTTCATATTTTGCCAGAGACCTTCTTGTATATCTAATGTAGTCTTGAGGATTTGAAGGATTTTATTTGTCTCTCATTTTCAGTCCCGTCCCTGAGCAATTTCAGAGGAATGTTTTTTGCTTCTTGAGCCTCACAGTGACCTATGACTCATTCAAGAATAAAAAAAAACAAAACATCTAACTTAAAGCAGGAACCAGTGAGAAACAGGTGCAGATGATGAGATCGGTGATTAGTACAGTATAGTGCTGATGCTGAATGCTGAGTGGTTGGAACAGACGAGAGGGGAAATGAGGTCGCTACAGCCATGAACAAAGCCAAAGTTGTACAGTATCTTGGGGCACTTTGCAGCCTGTCACAGTAAAACATTCGTTCCTACTTCTTTCATTTAATCTACAACATTAAGTTGAATTTCATATGAAGAAACAGATGAAATGGCTCAATACTTTTGCACAGGACTGTACTGTACGTCATGTGTGTGTTTTACAGTACCTTGTCCTGGCTGATGAGCTCCTGATAAGGGATGTGTGCAGGTAGATATGTGTGTAGCAGCGCGCAGAAGGCCAGACCGTCACTCCAACTGCTGCTGAAGTTGGTCACATCTACGTTCTAGCGAGAAGAAGAAGAAGAAAAAAAAAAAAAAGAACAAGGAAAAGACAAATCACTGAGGTGTGAAACCTGTGAAAACTCAGACATCCACCTGTAACTAGAACGTACTGTAAGCACACCACCATGTGTCTGACCTCAGGCTGAACTAACAGAGTAGCACCGGAAATCTTTGAGCGATCACGGAGTGCTTTATTCTGACAAAAAAAAGATATTTACATAACTGTATATAACTGTAATACTTATACTGTATGTAGTAAAAACACAGGAAGGCTCAACAGTAAGACTCATAAGATGATAAATACAGCATTATTTGTTTATTAGAGTATTCTTTATTTCAGTTGTACTGTACATAAAAGATACTGTATATACCAGAATATTATATTTTCCCTGTCTGTGTTATAAACACAAAACTGATTTTAAACAGTCATTTTATTCACTCAAGGAAAAGCTTGCTGGAGGTTTTTCTCTATGAACTTGTCTGCAAAAGAACTCTGCAGCATGGACTTTGTCTAGGCCACGCCAAAGCTGTAATTTAAATTACTAATTTTTTGAGTCATTCAGACTTGGTCTTGTGAGTTCTGAGAGCAGAAAAAATTGTGGTTCTGTCTATTATAGCCCTGAAGCAGCAAAGCTTCCCCGCACCATTACACCATCAATGTAAGAACTTTCCTAGGTTGAGTACTTTAGCAAAGATCCATTTCTGTTCCATTTGGAGATGACAATCTACTGTGATGGGTCGGTCATGAACGATTCGTTCTTTTTGAACGAATCTTTAACGTGACTCAGAAGAACGAGTAGTCTCGGAGAGTGATTCGTTCATGTTCTACTGGACGCGCATGCGCAAATCATTGCAAAACCTCCGTCGTTATGTACAGGAAACAGAATCGAACGGTTCTCAACGAATCTTCCAAGTCCCGAGTCGTTCGTTCATTTGTCACGTGACTCCCATAGACGCTATGCCGTACAATAGATTCAAAAGAACGAACGACTCGGACCAGAAGATATGATGGTGAGCTGCTCATTCTGTTTATAATAAGTCCTCAGCTACATTGTAATAGCCAAAACTATAGCCAAAATATATAAACGTATGTAGACGTGTTGGCGGTCTGTTTATTAAAAATGTAACATTTCTGGTCAAACGAACAAAATTAGCTAAATGACTCAAAAAAAAAAAAAAAGATTCAAAGAATCGAGTCCCTAAAATGATTCAAACTTCCCATCACTAGTGTACATCCTACAGAGCAAGGTGTTCCTAGGCTAACTGAACCCAAATACTGATTAAAGCAGACAGACAGACACAACATCCATGAAGAATACGAGCATGTCCATATAATCAGATTTGAAGTTCAGTTTTGATTTATTTATTTTTCTAAAAATGAACTATAATGAATGATAATAATAAATCTCTACATTATAATCCTCGATTTCTTTCATTAGTATTCCACCGTGCTCGTGCGCCGAATTCGGTTACCAGGTACAAAAATATGTTTGGATATCCAGATATTTGGATAATCCCAGCTATCTCCAGGGAAATTTTATTATAGTTTGTGTGATACGCTCAACCCTGGTGAAGTACAGCTTGTGAATGGTTTAGCTCTCGGCGTCATCGCGGTCCCTGAGCGCTCTATTACCTGGAGAGCCGTTATTAATATTAAGAGCGGACAGGATGAGAAGGGGAACATGTGGTGCCGCACGTCCTCTCTTTCACACACAAACACACATACGTGTGCGCGTGCTCGGAGAAAAATCTGGAAGGGAATAAGAAGCAGGATGGAAGTGTGTGTGTGTGTGTGTGTGGGGGGGGGGGGGGGGTGTGCAGGAGCTCTCTTATATGATGTCATGCATTTAAAACGAGCGTGTGTCTGTATGACAGGAGGATGAGAGAGGAAAGAAATCCAGCGTGACAGAGGAAAAAGCGGCGAGATGGATTGCACGTGCTGGACGTCCCACTCCAACCTCATTGTCCTTTGCTAGACTTCCTGTCCCTTTTTGTATCTCCCTGCGCAGTTGTTGCTCTGGTATGTGTGTGTGTGTGTGTGTGTGTGTGCGCACATGGCTGAGTTTGGGAACAGGGCAAGAGGCCAGTTGTGGCTCTCCTGGGTTTAGTGGCTCACACACTTCATAAAAATCACGCATAGAAACACCCTGTGATGTCGGGCTCTTTGTTCTCAGTGACGGGTTGATAAACAGGGACGTGTTGATGGGGAAATTCGAGAAAAATCAGGCCTGCGGGGTGGCGGAGTTTCTCATCACCGAGGACAGTCAAGCAAAGCGCGAGAAGGATCCTGTAAACACACTGTCAGACTTTTGATCAAACCTTCCCAGCAGTTTTTTTTTTACATGTATTTTCTGTTTAGATAAGATCGATGTACTGTAGCGCTGTGCTAGATGACGGACGCGTACAGTAAATTGGAATTAAAGGTCAAGCCCGGGCACAACCAGCTACCAACCAGGGAGGGTGAAAGATAATCTCGTGCTTCCTCTGAGACATGTGAAGCTAGTCAGCCAGATCTTTAACACACTCAGAGGAAAGTGATATCCATCTTCTATTACATACATGAGCTCAGTGGAATCAGTGCTGCTGTGATTGACAAGAGAGCGAGAGAGAGAGTGAGAGAGCGAGAGATACAACCCTGTCCTCCCTCCCAGAGGCTCTTGGCTAGGGATGACCTCATGATAACTCACTATCTCTTGAGATAATACAGAGAATTCTTATCTGTTTCACCCTTCACATTTAACAAAAAACAAAACAAAAAAAACACTCATGTACACACATGCTTGTACTGTAGGAGCATCCACATGCATTACCTCACATGTTATTGTGTTCGTCTTTACGTTCCCCCCAAAACATTAGTGATTTAAAAGCTGCTTCTTGTACGTCAAGCCTATTTTTATTCACCCATCCTTTTTTTTCACCTCTCCTGCATACAAAGAAGACCTGCACAGGCCTGTCGTGGAAGCCGACATTCTTTACATGCCTACACCATCTGCTTCTCTACCGATTCTGCGTCCCATGATCATCAGTAAAGCACACACACACCAATGGAGCTAAATGAGTGCTGAGGCTCAAAATGTGTGTGTGTGTATGTGTGTGTGTGTGTGCGTGTTGTACAGAAGTGCGGTGGAGGAGCACAGAACTACATCCTGGTCACTGTGTCCCGTCTGGTTGTGTAATGAGCCTGACATGTACTATAGGGAGGCGAGAGAGAGAGAGTCTGCAGTTTTAGAAAAACATGCCGAGACCAGGCTCTGAAAAGCAAACAGTGACAGGAAGCCGCCCTTGGCCTGCTTATGTGAGAATGAGCGGGATAAAAACACGAATATGGTGATTTATGGTGATCTTGCTGGTGCAGTGAATTGGCATCAACACAGTGGGCTCAGTTTTAAGAAAGGAAGAAAGAAAGAAAAAAGGGGAAAGAAAAAAAAACAACAAAATGTGACATTTTAAACAGAGGTTCACAAAAACTTGTGTGCATGTTATAAATAGTAATAAAGCCTCATCCTGCTAGAGGAGTCGTCTATCACCTCGAAATATAATAATTCAATTACAGATTTTTATCTTTTTTATCTTTATTAATGTATGAATCCGTGCTTGAACAATGCGTGCTTGAAAAACTCTCACATTCTTTCTTCCCTAATGTCCTTAATGTCCGTTTAATCCCATTGAATCACCCGATTTGTGCCCGCCAACTTTTATCCAAATGATGGCATTAGACTGAGGCGGACAGTAAAGTGTACGCTAGCGCCATTAGTGCTTCCAGTCGTCATTTCCTTAATACAGACGGCGGCGTAATTGCCAGCATGTGGCTTTGGATCATCTGTTAATGAAATTTCGGGCTATTTATACTGCAGCAATTGTTTACGAAATTCGGATCGCTTTGCGCCGGAGCGTCTGACGGAACACACTCTCACACACAGATGAAGTACAGGTCGACAAAGAGGCGGATGCGCTGCAAATGGACTTTCACACTACACGATTATATACTCATGGACAAGTTACACTATAAAGCATTTTATGAAAAAATGTGTACTGTTTAAAGCATTACGTTACAGTGGACAACCCAACTCAAATCTTCTTAAGTGTGATTATGTCCCGCTGACATGTCTTGGTTTCAAAAGTAAGGAAAACACTCTAATTGTGCATTCACACTATGCAGACAATGCTAGCAGAGAGACAGAGAGACATCGGGATGCTTCAACTTGATGCAATGCAAGCAGACGTCGCCAGATGGTGTGGAGTTGGCAGGAATACCGTTTCCAGGCCATGGAACAGATTCCCAACACCTGGCTCCACTAGGGCTTGAAGGCCAAGAGAGTGACAACCCCAAGACGTCACCACTGCTGCTGGCATTCCAGGGTTATATACGGTAAGTGACATGGTCTACGTCATTGTCAACTTTGTCTGAATTTTGAATTCCTGATGGTGATGGACACAAATAAACAGAACAAATATCAATAGAAACCTATAAAGTATTTAAAAAGTAGATAATAACTATAAACTATATGAAAAAAGGGATAATATCTATAATATTTACCAGCTAAAGGTTTGGGCATTTCTTCTCCTTTAGTGTTTATTTAAACTATTTACTTTGTACATTAAAAGTGAACAATCAAACGTTGAAAGAAAATGTACGGAATTATGTAGTAAACAAAAAAAGTGTGAAACAACCGAAAATATGTTTTATATTATAGATATACACTGAAAAAGCTCAAGAACTTTGAATGCATCCGCAAGTGCAGTCGCCAAAACTATCAAACACTACGATGAGACTGACTCATGAGGACCGTCTGAGGAAAGCAAGGCCGAGAGCTACCTCTGCTGCAGAGGATAAGTTTATTATAATGACCGGCCTTAGAAACCACCTCAGATGCTGTGCTGCATGGAGGAGGAGGTGTGATGGTGTGGGGGGGCTTTGCTGGTGACGAAATTGAGGGCACACTTAACCAGCATGGCTACCACAGGATTTTGCCATGACATGACATATGCCATCCCATCTGGTTTGCACGCATCTGGTCCAAACACACCTATAGGTTATGTAAGACAAATAATCTATTTGTCCAAGAAGAAGAGTGATGGAGTGCTGCATCAGGTGACCTGGTCTAAATCCAAATGAGACAGTTTTGGGGGTATGTCAACAGCCAACAAGTACTCAATACCTCTAGAAACTTTGTTGGAAAACCACTTCAGGTGACTACTGTACATCATGAGGCTGACTGAGAGAATGCCAAGAGTGTGTACAGTTGTCATCAAAACAACATATAAAACAAGCTCTGTTATTTAAAGATTGGTTCAGACTATACAAGTACACAAAAAATAAAAAGAATATTCATAAAAATTCGTCTTTGGCCTTGCACATCTAACTATAAAAAAATCATTTTTGAAAATTGTTGTGTGCAGCCTGTAATCTTAGTATGCTAATTAGGCCCAACCTCCCTTCCATTGCACTGAGGTCATGTGACCCGAGACCTCATTATAATTTCCTTCTAAATAACTCTCATGAGCCAACTCGCAAAAAAAAAAAAAAAAAGGGACGCAAGTTTTTATTTTATTTTTTTAATGGAAACTGCCAAGAAAAATCTTCACTTCTTTGGGTTTCCGACATCTTGTTTATTTTGACACTTTGTCACATGATTGTCGCATTTGCATACTCATTCATATTCATTAGTGTCTGCCAAAGATGGGCGTGTACCCTGGATCAGACTGTTTCAGTGTTTATACAGCACATTGTATTTGCTGCAGTATAGTGACTTTATTTGATCTTTTCTCATCATACTAACATACATACTGTACTTACACATGTAATGTTAATTTTGAGAACAACGTTTGGTCTGTGTCAATCTAACACTTTTTTCTCGACTCTATAATTGCCATATTTGTTCTATCATAATTACAATGTCTTCACTATTAATATACAAAGTTGAAAACAATAAAAAAAAACACACTGAATCAGAAGGTGTGTATCAAAAGCAATAATAATATGCATTTTTTTCTTTTCCTTTTCACTCCCTCCTCCACCCCCCGGACATATTATGTGACTACAACCTAATAACGAAAAGTCAACAGTGCTCCTGCAGACTTCAATTAGCTTTGTTTGTCATGCGGTGATATGAAAATTGTTCTCTTAAAGCAATTACAACATTTGATGCCGGCTGAAAGAAGACACACACACACACACACACACACACACACACACACACACACACACACACACACACACTTGATATGTCCTGTGAGTTTGATGATTTATTTTTTTTAAACTGGAAAAGATATTGCATTCTACAGCCATGTCATCCCTTCAATGGCTGTAGACGAATACATACAGTAGATGAGACACTCCTCACTGCCTGCTTCTGGGTCTGTACGCATTCAATTTATATCTCTCTGGTGATGTCTCGTACCTCTTGTACACAAATCCCCTTTTTCTGTACCGACACACTGAATATAACTGGATGCAAGTGCAGCTGTACATTTCGGCCCTTTGAGTGCAAAGCAGGTTTAGACTTTATGTCAGATGAATTTAGTTGACTTTAGAAGCCAAAGTCGGCATGGTCTTAATCAGAATTGAAGAGGAACCCGACTATGCTGCCGGATACATTTATCTGCCGATAAATCAGCAGATATACAGTATCTGGTCTATTTATCAGTGACCTTGCTAGGTGTAAATATAAATCATTTTCAACACATACTGTATGCAGAAATGCATGCACCTGCTACCCGAGTGGCGGCGTTGAACACGTTCGATTGAGTATCTTGTATGCAGCACATCTGCAGGGTTAAAACTCTTGTCCATCTGGTTTCCAAGTCGAACTGCAATGTTTAGATATTTCATGCACAGCCACATTAAACAGACTGACAAGCTTTTTTAAAAACAAATCTTTCTGCTGTTGATGTGATTGTTATCATGATCTGTGTCTTGTACTACAGTACTACCAATCCACGCTGCCCATTTTTTTCTTATCTTAAAAAAAAATAAAATAAAATAAAAATATATATATATATATATATATATATATATATATATATATATATATATATATAACTGTAAGTATTAACACTATACAGTATAACAAACAAGTATCATGCATACAGGCCATTTCAATAGGTACACCATGTTGGAACCCACTTTTGCTTTCAGAACTGCCTTATCAAATTCTGACCCTACCATTAGGAACTGAGGATCGTCAGACTGGGCAAGATTCCTATTGTCAAATTTTGGTGAGCCCATGTGAATTGTAGGCTCGGTTTCCTGAGTTTCCGCTCCTTAGCTGACGCCTGGTGTGGTCTTCTGCTGCTGCTGCAGATGTGTTGGTGCTCTTCCTCATACCTCGGATGTAACGAGATGTCATTTGAGTTATTGTTGCTTTTTTATCAGCTCGAAACAGTCCAGCTACAACAAGACATTTTCACCGAGAGGACTGCTGCTCACTGGATATTTTCATGTTCACTTAAATCCCATTTCTTGATGCTCGGTTTGGACTTCAGCAGATCGTCCTGACCATGTCTACACACCATGTGATATTTGGGTTGATGAGCAGTTAAACAGGTGTACCTAATGAAGTAGCCGGTGCGTGCAAGTAGTTTGAGACACGGCTTTAGGGGACACGGTGTCACATGGTGCTACATGGTCACATGGTGTTTACAACTCAAACACAATTAAAGCAGGATTATGCTTGAGTACTGGACTTGTTCTTACTGTTATGGAGGGAAACGTGTGACTCAACATTATTAAAATGAAGGGTGTATTCCAGAATTCAGCCTTGATACTTTCCAGGCAAACATTCCAATTATAATGTTTCATGTAAATGTGGTCCTGTTTTGCTGCTGAGATCAGAGCCTCACTGCTATCACAATAGTCTATAGACCACACACACACACACACACACACACACACACACACACACACACACACACACACACACACGAACACACACAGATGCTCTCCTCATGGATTGACAGCTGCAATATTTTCGTTCCCAACACCCTTCTACAAAAACAAAACAAACAGTCATGGGTCTGTTAATACATTTACATGGTGGTTTTTGTTGTCTCTCTGAAGAGAGGAGTGCAGCAGGAAGCGTCTGAGGTGAGGCGGCTCAGAGCCGTGAATCACGAGATGCGCCAGACGAGGAGAGAAAACGCGAGACCGCACAGCGACACAAATAAGGTGAGCTGGCACCCAGTGTCTGAGTGAGCGCAAGAGCTGCAGCAGCAGTTTAACAGCTATTAGATCAGACGGCATGAACTCTGGGTTGCGAGTCGATTGATTTATGTGCGGGTCACTATGAGGTGTAGAGGATATTCTCAACTGAGTAACAGCGTGTGGTCGGAGATAAGATCAACTGTAGGTGGCGAAGAAACTGCTGTTTAGGCGATTACATCGATGCTCAAAGAGGAAGCAGTTAATATGACATCTTAAGAGTGACGAGGTGAAATATACAGTACGCGGTTTATATAAATGGATTATATGAATATAGGAACGGTTTCGTTTGCTCCTAAAAAAAAAAAAAAAAACATCAGTAAAATCATTTGAACTTAGAATTAAATTATTCTAAGATGGAAACTCGTCTTGCTCTGACATGCAGAGTGGAACATCAGAAGGGGTAGAGAGAGGGCCTTCGCAGAGAATCCCTTTGGATTCAGTAAAGAGCTACTTGTGTAAAAAATAAATAAATAAAGAGAGATCCTTGCATGCCTGGAAGACATTACCCATGACAAGATCCGGCCCTAAGGCCTAATTACACAACCTCCATCTTGTTTACCATCGTCGTGAATACAGTGAGAGTTCAGCTCCAGGGTGGAATGGCGCACCATGCAACATGTCTAAGCATCGCCTGAGGCTCCTGGAGAGACTGTGGAGCCTCGTCAGGGTACTACGGTGGGGGCGGGTTAACAATGGAGGAGAATGCAAGTGAAAGCACACACCATCTACCTACTCAAGGTGCAAGGCAAAGTCGTTTTTTTCAAGATTCTGGCTAACCGCAAGTGTACCCTTTTTGGAAGTCCCCGCATCTATTTTCAGTTTCAGATGCTGCAAAGGAAACGGCGTAATGATGATCTGATGCATCTCACAGCTTAAGAAGGCATGTACAGGTGAGGCGCAAGGCGGACGAGTCAGCCAGACTAGCTTCTATCAATTATATCTTATCATATCTAACTCTCTCTCTTTAAATTTGCCATTGCAAGGGTCAGATTGTATAAAAGATACCGTATAAACACTCTCGCTCTCACTCACTCTCCACAACACTTATCCTGTACAGGGTGGCGGGCGGACGGGCCTGAAGCCTATTCCAGGGAACTTGGGGCAAAAGGGTAGGGTCACCCTGGATGGGGTGCCAGTCCATTATAGGGCACACAAGCACACACACTCACTGTTACACCCACACACACACACACCCACACACACACGTCTTTGGTCTGTAGGAGGTAACCCAGCAAGTACGGGAAGAACATCCAGACTCTACTCACCCAGACCAGAAGGTTGGACTCAAACCTATTGATCCTGAAGGGGCGTGGTCACAGTGCTAACGACTACGCAGCCGTGACGTCTATTTTTTTGATTCCATAGAGAAATAATTGGGAATCTTTGGCTAGAAAATATAAAAGCGCCGTGTATACTGTAGATGAGTGAGTTTCCGAGCTCGGAAGTGGACGTCCTGTGACGTAGTGATGTTGTGCTGCGAGGTAAACATCTGTGTTAGCAGTGTCCCCGAACGGACCTCTTGTACAGATCTGTAGATCTCTGTAGTGTGTCCGTGTGTGTGGTTTTCTGTGTGCGCGCGTGTGTTTAGCGGGAACTGTTTTACTGTTTTTGAGGAATCCGTTACCTTGGTATCTCTCTCTCTCACATTTCCCTTGAGGCGATATGACTCAGACTTAGTTTTGTCTAAACCCCGCTTCCCCGCTGTTCCCCAAAGGCTTGCTGCTCTACAGAGGTTGCTGATTTTTAGCTCGCGTTTAGACATTTTTTTAGATCCAAAGCCTCCTCCCGGCAAGCGCTGTTTATATTCGCGCGAGAGAGACATGAACAGCTGAATCCTCTGTTTGTACGAGTAGCCTCGGTCCACTGTTTTCTTTTCTCTTTGTCTTCATCCTGAACAAACAGCGGGCCCCAGGTCCTTCGTTTTTGTTCTTCAGCTCCACATAAGAGAAAAGAAATGAAAGCGACCTAAATAAACTGGATCAAAGAGAGCATAAACATACAGTGGGAACACGAGTTTGGAAAATTTTCAGTTTTTCTGTCGTACAGGATACACACCTCGGACATGAAGAATGCTTTTGAACTCGTCTCTCTGATTTCGTGTCTGTGTTGGAACTGCGATGTGACTTGGAGGTTATTAATGGCCTCATAGGTTTAATAATAGCTATATCCTAAACAAGCCTTACACGTGTCCATGTGTGTACCCTCATTAAATCTGAATTGTTCACTCTAATACGTTACAGCATCCGGTTAATAAAATGCTCCCTGATCAATGACTCTTGGGGTAATGGCCATTTAAACGTGAGCTACGTGCGTGCAAAAGTATTGACGTGCTGCTAATGCACTAAATTAAGGGCAGGTAGTGTGTGCGTGGGTGTGTGTGTGTGCACGTGTGTGTATGTGTCTCCGTTCCTGGAGGCAAAAGGCTTTAATGTAGATTGTAGCCTTGGTCAAGCCTGCCTCACTTCGTTATTTACCTTCTGTCAATTTGCCTGTGATTGGGCGGCTGATTCGGTCCTCTAGGCGCAATACATTTGCCATCTCTCTCTCTCTCTCTCTCTCTCTCTCACTTTTCTCACACACTCTCCTCACACAATCATAAATCATACATGACTAATCTACAACAGACAGGTTGCCAGTGACCCTGACATGGTTGTTGGCATCAAACTACAAACGACAAAAAAACAACAACAAAAAAAAACACACACAGTTCAGGGTCACTCCACGAAACCTTCAGTCGAACTGTGATATGAGGGGGAAAAAAAATTCCAGAAATGGGAATTTAGAAGAGCACTCCCACTCCCACACTCCCATGCAGACATTACTGCCAGACATAATGACGTCTGGGTCAAAAGATAACCCTCTCCACTCAAAGCTACGAGCTATCACAGTTACTGCGTCAATGACACAGAAAGAATACATTTATGAAGAAAAAAAATTCAATAAATAACATTAACATTAAGGTTGAAAATGATCAGCAGGACCTCGAGATCTGTCACGTTGAAAACGTCAAGATTAGTCGATCCAATCAGAAAGGATTTCAACACTAGGGTAGATTATTTTCCCCTAATGCAATGTGTTTTGTCATGCTGTCCAGTTATTACACAAGAACACAATGGGCCAGTTGATATTAACAGCTTCTGGGGTATAAAGAAGAAATAGTCAGCAATCTTTAGAAGCAGGCCATTGGTAAAGTTTATACTACAGGAGATGGGTGTAATCTAGCTATCGTTTCTATCTTGCAGTCGAACACTGGAATGCAAAGATGGAACGCTAGTAATTAGAGACGGGGAAGAAATCGATTCCATGATGCATCGTGATTCGTTTGTGTGGCAATTCATATATCGCCACACTGACTAACCAAATTGATTTTTTAAAACTATTTTTGAAAATGTATATGTTTGTATCTAAGGTAATGAAATGTTGATGTTCCTCTACAATCCTACAGGTGGTGTATTCTAGCCTGTTCACACACTGGCAGGCAACGCAGCATCCTGTGTAGCAGGAGTGAATTATTTGCCAAGTTTGTTTAGAATTGTAGCAAAATAAAATCTTTTTAATATTGAATAGAGATACATCTAGGTATCGTGAGAAGATCGCATTGGGGGATCCCTGGTGTTTCCCATCCCTACTACTGTAGTATTAGTATGAAACACAGTCTACATTTTTTCTATCATCAATAACATTATTATTTTTTTTTTTTTACATTTATTCTAATAATAAATAATAATATCAACTGAAGATGAAGAAGAAGGCGTGTCTAAGCTTTTGTCTGGTAGGGCACATTTATAAGGCTGCAGATTTCACTGAGTGAGCCTTCCTTAAAATAACACAAGTATTTTGATGACTCAGTGTTTTGCTCAGTGACGGGTACAAACAGTCGTGGCCAGTCGTGAGAATGACATAAATATTGGAAATTGGAAAAGTGGCTGCTTAAGTTTTTATAATAGCAATTTGCATATACTCCAGAATGTTATGAAGAGTGATCAGATGAATTGCATAGTCCTTCTTTGCCATGAAAATTAACTTAATTCCGAAAAAAACATTTTCCACTGCATTTCATTGCTGTCATTAAAGGACCTGCTGAGATCATTTCAGTAATCGTCTTGTTAACTCAGGTGAGAATGTTGACGAGCACAAGGCTGGAGATCATTATGTCAGGCTGATTGGGTTAGAATGGCAGACTTGACATGTTAAAAGGAGGGTGATGCTTGAAATCATTATTCTTTCATTGTTAACCATGGTGACCTGCAAAGAAACGCGTGCAGCCATCATTGCGTTGCATAAAAATGGCTTCACAGGCAAGGATATTGTGGCTACTAAGATTGCACCTAAATCAACAATTTATAGGATCATCAAGAACTTCAAGGAAAGAGGTTCAATACTTGTTAAGAAAGCTTCAGGGCGTCCAAGAAAGTCCAGCAAGCGCCAGGATCGTCTCCTAAAGAGGATTCAGCTGCGGGATCGGAGTGCCACCAGTGCAGAGCTTGCTCAGGAATGGCAGCAGGCAGGTGTGAGCGCATCTGCACACACAGTGAAGCCAAGACTTTTGGAAGATGGCCTGGTGTCAAAAAGGGCAGCAAAGAAGCCACTTCTCTCCAAAAAAAAACATCAGGGACAGATTGATCTTCTGCAAAAAGTATGGCTAATGGACTGCTGAGGACTGGGGCAAAGTCATATTCTCGGATGAAGCCTCTTTCCGATTGTTTGGGGCATCTGGAAAAAGGCTTGTCCGGAGAAGAAAAGGTGAGCGCTACCATCGAATTGCAGAGGTCCTGAAAAAGAAGGGCCAACACTGCAAATACTGACTCTTTGCATAAATGTCATGTAATGGTCGATAAAAGCCTTTGAAACATATGAAGTGCTTGTAATTATATTTCAGTACGTCACAGAAACAACCGAAACAAAGATCTAAAAGCAGTTTAGCAGCAAACTTTGTGAAAACTAATATTTGTGTCATTCTCAAAACTTTTGGCCACGACTGCTCACTCTTTCAGATTGATAGATTTGTCACTTCCTTTTAACTAGTCTGATTTGATAAGCTGACTAATGAGAATGGTATGAGTTGTATAATCTCGCTTGCTCTATCCGTGTGTGTGTGTGTGTGTGTGTGTGTGTGTGTGTGTGTGTGTGTGTGTGTGCAACATTGGTAGAGTTCTGTCTGTTGCTGAGTGATACTGCCATCTTTTATATAAATGAAGCAATAAGTAGCCTTAATAACGACTTTATGCCGAGAGGACAGCGGGAACCACTCATCGAGGAGCTCTGTTTCAAAGAAAAAAGGGGAGGTAATGTGCTCTGAGTCATACAGAAGTGGTTTACATTTGTGGCTTTAAATTTCAAACAATTTACTATAAAGCTTGTACTCGGTAAGTCAGGCGTTAATTACAGCGGGAAAACAGGATATAAAAGAAAGCATGAAACTAATGGATGAAAATATGATCTTAATTCATAAATGGGAACCAGGCTGTATTTAATGACTAATTTCAGACATGGACACTCACCACTAATGTGTCTTCCTGAAATTCTGAACGCTGCCATATTATCTATCTCCGTGTCCCATCGAATTGCCATGTTTAATAAAACACAGTATTAAAGAAAGAACTACAGTAGTAGATAAAAAATAAACTGTATTAAAGAAAAAAAACCTTCTTTTGACATATTCTATAGGGAGTAAAACACGACTGTGTGGGCTGTTAGCAGAAAATAACCACTGACTGAGTGTTGTGTTGCGTTTATCAATGATTAATGTTCATGTCAAGCTGAGCCTTTATTTCTCACATGTACATTACGGCACAGTAAAAACTCTTTCGTCACATGACAGCTGGGGGGCCGGGGTCAGAGCATGGGGGTCAGCCCTGACATGGTGTCCCTTGAGTGGACGGAGTTGCTCAAGGGCTCAAAAGTGGCAGCGTGGTGGAGCTGGGGCTTGAACTGCTGACCTTCTGATCAGTAACCCAGAGCCTTCACCCTCTGAGATACCACTCCAGGGCAGTTTATTTAACAGTTGGTACATTTTTTTGCGTTTATGTTTACGGAACACCCAGAAGACAAGTTAGTTCCTCTTAATACTAACATTATAGCAGCTATAAACAGCCATTCCATCACCAACCACTTAGAAAAAAGTGCTTTTTAAGGACTTCTGGTTTCTCAGTAATATGGCAAGCTTTTTTTGTTTTGTTTTTTTGGTCATGTTACTGACCTAAATTTTAAATAGCTGTCTTCTTTGTTGAGTAGCAACACTTTTTGCGCTTCTCTCAAAGAACCCAAGCTGGTTGCGGATTTAATAATTTTTTCAAATAAGTGCGTATAAATGAAGCTGAGAGCGTTCTTTTCAATCACCTCCGATGCTTTCGTGAAATTAGATCTGTAGTTCTTATATTATACTACTTTCCAAAAAACATTTATACATTTATATTTACAATGCTTTATTAAAATTCATGTTTTGAGCCTTACATATATAAACAGTATATAAACACCAGCCCTTTGACATTTTGATTATTACTAACCAGACCGTCTCGGGTTACTTGGCTGTAACCCTGTTCCCTGATAAAGCGGGAACGAGATGCTGCGTGAAAACGCTATGGGAACATCTCTTTGTTGCCCGGTTGTGAAGCTTGTGCATGTCAAACCCGCCGAATACCTTCGGCTTATAACCTGTGCAGGCATGACGTCACCGAACAAGGTGCACCTGCAGGTTATAAATAGGAGTGAACCGGAAACATCCTCAGGTCAATTTTGTCTGAAGGACGTCCAGGCACGCCAGCAGTGCGGCATCGGAGCGCAGCATCTCGTTCCCGCTTTATCAGGGAACAGGGTTACAGCCAAGTAACCCGAGACGTTCCCTTTCAAAAGCTACACTCGATGCTGCGTGAAAACGCTATGGGAACGAGAATACCAACGCCGCCGCACTGCAAGTGTCTGGACCCCCAGGTTGTGTAGCGTGTGCGCACAAGCCGAGGAGGTCTCAGACCTAGCTCTGGGATGCTGACTCAAGGATCCGCGAACCTGGAGTAGCATTGACATCCAGACTATAAAATCTAACAAACGTGTGTGGAGAGGACCAGCCCGCCGCATCACACACCTGCTGCAGGGGTACGCCTCTTGCCAAGGCAATCCATGAGGCAATCCCCCTGGTTGAATGAGCCCTGATTCCCAGAGGCGAAGTGTGACCACGCGCCTCATAGGCTAGGGCAATGGCATCTCTCACCCAGTGTGACAGAGTCTGTCTAGTGGCAGCCGCCCCCCGGTTGCGACCCCCATGGCAAATAAAGAGTTGCTCTGATTTACGCCACTGGCTAGTGCGGTGGACGTAGATCCGAAGAGCACGTACTGGACACAGTAAGTGAAGTCTTTCCTGCTCCGGAGCTGTGAAAGGCGGAGGACAGAAGGCTTCGAGAACAACTGGGTGCATGGTTGAGAATGGAACCTTGGGAAGATAGTTCGGGTGAGGATGCAGAATAGCTTTGACTTGCCCAGGGGCAAAGTCTAGGCAGGATGGGGAGACTGACAGAGCCTGCAGATCCCCAATCCTCTTCAAAGAAGTAATAGCCATCAGAAAAACCATCTTAAGAGACAGAAGCTTGACAGGCGCTGACTCTAGTGGTTCGAACGGGGTGTCAGCCAGGCCTTCGAGTACGATAGTTAAGTCCCACGAAGGGACCGTCGCTCTAGTGGGCGGCTTCAACCGTTTAGCTCCACGAATAAAACGGGCAACTAAATGGTGCTTGCCCACAGAAACCCCGTCGTTCAGAGCGTGACAGGCCGAAATAGCGGCTACGTACGTTCTGAGCGTACTAGGGCATAAGCCCGAGGACAACTTTTCTTGCAGAAACTCCAGCACTGAAACAATCTGGCAGTGAACTGGGTCTATGTGTCTTGTCATGCACCAATTTTCAAACACACTCCATTTGAGGGCATAAGTTCTCCTAGTGGAGGGAGCCCTGGCACTTAAAATGGTTTCAATTACGCTGGCTGAAAGCCCAGCCTGTCTCAGTTGGTCCCGTTCAGGGGCCAAACGTGAAGGTTCCAGAGCTCGGGCCGGGGATGAAGTATTGTCCCCTGCGCCTGAGACAGAAGATCCCTCCTCACTGGAATCACCCAGGGTGAGCCGTCGAGGAGAGATATTAGATCCGAGAACCACACTCTGGTCGGCCAATGGGGCGCTATCAATAAGAGGCGCAACCCTTGTTGACGGACCCTCGCCAGGACTCCCGGGAGCAGAACTATAGGCGGAAACGCATAAAGGCGTAACCTGGGCCACGTGTGGGCCATTGCGTCCAGACCCAGGGGAGCTGGAGGAGTCAGAGAGTAGTAAAGGGGGCATTGTGCTGTCTCTTGTGAGGCAAAGAGGTCCACCTCTGCTACGTAAAATCTTTCCCAGATTTGACTGACTATTTCGGGGTGGAGCTTCCATTCCCCCTGTTCTACAGCTTGTCTGGATAGCAAGTCTGCTCCTACATTCATGTGCCCTGGAATGTAAATCGCCCTGAGGGACAGGAACTTGTCCTGTGCCCAAAGCAGAACCTGGTGCGCTAGCTTGTTCAAGCGGCGCGAGCGCAGTCCACCCTGGTGATTTATGTACGAGACTACCGCAGTGCTGTCCACCCGCACTAGGACATGGTAGCCTCTCAACTGCTGGAGGAAGTGTTTCAGGGCCAGAAACAGAGCCATCATTTCGAGGCAATTGATGTGCCACGCGAGAAGATGACCTCTCCAGCTCCCTTGTGCTGGACGGCCATCCAAGACCGCACCCCAGCCCATGAGGGAAGCGTCTGTCGTTAGCATCTTGCGACGACAAGACGGACCTAGAGTGGGACCCAAAGTCAGAAACCGGGGTCTGAACCACATAGAAAGGGTACGAAGCCCCAGGCGCGTAACCCTTATTAGCCTCTGGGGGTTGGCCCTTGAATGAAACCCCCTGGCTCTAAGCCACAGCTGAAACGCTCTCATGTGCAGAAGGCCCAAAGGTATCACCGTGGACGCAGCCGCCATGAGGCCTAAAGATTTCTGAAAGTGATGAACAGTGACCTTCTGGCCTAGCTTGATTTCCTTCAGGGTGTTGAGAATGGATTCGACACGAGCAGGAGACAACTGTGCCCGCATCGTGACCGAATCCCATGTGACACCCAAATATGTTGTCCTCTGAACAGGAAGGAGAACGCTTTTCGTGGCGTTGAGTCTCAATCCTAAAGAATGAAGATGGGCTAGGACGACATCCCGATGTCGAAGCGCTAGCTCCTGAGACCGGGCCAGAATCAGCCAGTCGTCTATGTAATTCAAAATACGGATGCCCTGGAGTCGTAAAGGAGCCAGAGCCGCATCCATGCATTTTGTATATGTGCGGGGTGACAGAGCTAGGCCAAATGGAAGGACCCGAACTGGTAAGCCTCGCCCCCAAAGGCGAACCTCAGGAACTTCCTGTGCTGTGGCAATATTTCTATATGGAAATATGCGTCCTTGAGATCGATTGTCACAAACCAATCCTCTAGTTGAATTTGAGAAACAATCATTTTGACAGTCAACATTTTGAATCTGGATTTCCTGAGATAGCGGTTCAAGCCGCGAAGATCCAAGATCGGACGCAACCCCCCCCCCCCCTCTCTTGGGCACCAAAAAGTACCGACTGTAGTAGCCTGACTCTCTGTCTGGAAGGGGAACATGTTCTATGGCCCCTTTGCCCAGCAGAGTCTTTAACTCCTGGGCCAGCAGATGTGCTCGGTCCGGTTTCACGGAAGTGGAGACCACGCCGTTGAAACGCGGAGGACGATGTGCAAACTGAATCCTGTAGCCTGTGCCTACAGTCTTTTCTACCCAAGGAGATATGCCTGGCAGTAGTTTCCACGCTGCCAGCTTCTCCGAAAGGGGCACGAGCTTTGACACTTCGGCTGGATGGGGGGGTGTTAGGTGTTGGGTATCCTGAAGTATGGCAGGAGATACCCAAACACCCAACTCTTCGTTGGAGACCGGCGCTCCCCGAAACACCAGTGGTGGCGGGGATTGAACACCGGCCTCCCGGGAGTGCCAGGGAGGAGGCCCTGTTTTGTGATGAAAATCCAGACGCCCCTCCCCGGGGGGAGACACCCCCACAGCCCCAGGCGCACGAACTCAGGGCTTCTTCTTGAAGAGAGGAAGCTCCTCAGATCCGGTCTTTTCGAAGCAGGTTTTTGAGAAGAGCGGCGAGCCCCACCCCAGCCTTACGGGGGGGGTGCGCGGCTGGTCACACTCTCCTTCTGCACCTGACGCCTGATAGGGGCCAGACCTGGCCGGGGCCGGGTGGCCGACGGTCCCGGTTCTTGAGCACGGCGGGGAAGGAACCTCCCAACGGCCTGTTCATACAGCTTTGCCTCCCGAACCTAGTGGCGGCGGAATTAACAGCGTCGCCAAAAGGCCGGAAGGCGAGATGGGGGCATCGAGGAGGGCAACACGATCCTTATCCTTGATGCCCGTGAGGTTCAGCCACAGAGGCCTCTTCGTGGACACCATGGCAGCCATGGAACGGCCCACAGCACGGGCCGTCCGCTTGGTTGCACGGAGAGACAGGTCTGTGGCTCGGCGCAGCTCTGCAAACGCCCTGTCATCAATAGCCCCGCCGCTGCTCAGGTCCTTCAGCAGGTCAGCCTGGTAACCTGCCAAACCGCCATGGTGTGCAGTGAAGCACCAGCCTGTCCTGCTGCCTGAAAAGCTTTACCCACCAAAGCAGATGTCAATCTGCACGGCTTGGAGGGGAGAATAGGCTTTTTCAGGGAGGATGATGTCCCAGGAGAGAGATAGCCCGCAAGCGTCTCTTCTATCTGGGCATCATCATATAACCGCGTGCTTTCGCACCAACGATATTCGAATAAGTCGAAGTCGATGGTACAAAAACACGCGATGAATACGGCTTGCTCCATGAAAGAGTTAATTCATCATGGATGTCACCAAAGAAGGGGAGAGAGAGACGTTGAGGCTCCTCCCCCCGGCCACCCGACAGACACCTGTCGTTCAATCTCGAACGCTTGGGGGAATCTCGCTGCTGCGGCCAGTCGATATGCAATCGCTCGACCGCACGCGTTATAACCTCTAATAATTCCTCAAAAGCTCTGTCAGCACTGGAGGAGCGTTGTGAGGAGGCTACTTCCATGGAAGCGAGAGAGGAAGATTCTTCCGCTCCTTCACAAGAAGCGCCGGAGCGCGCTTGCGAAGCGGAAGCTAAAACTTCCTGATCCGGAGAGAGCGCGAGAGAAAGGGGAAATTCCGTCTCGTGCGCGTCTGCCAGATCAGCACGCGAGCCCCAGGAATGCGCCGCGGCTCGCGGTTTCTCTTTAAAGAAAGCGAGCCGCGCGAAGCACCTTAATAGGGAGAAGATCACAGTACTCACATTCTCCCTGAAGCCCGAGGCGAGCGTGTTCTTCCCCAAGCACTCGAGACACAACTCGTGAAGATCGCCCTCCGAAAGAGATCTATCACACGGAGGCACGCATCTCTTAAGCAACTCCGCCATATCGGTGAGTTAATGCTGTTATTTTTATTTCGCTTTCGTTACGGCTTGCATGCACGCGCAAACACAAAGCGGTCCTGAAGACAAAAAGATCTGAGGATGTTTCCGGTTCACTCCTATTTATAACCTGCAGGTGCACCTTGTTCGGTGACGTCATGCCTGCACAGGTTATAAGCCGAAGGTATTCGGCGGGTTTGACATGCACAAGCTTCACAACCGGGCAACAAAGAGATGTTCCCATAGCGTTTTCACGCAGCATCGAGTGTAGCTTTTGAAAGGGAACTGCATATAAAGAGAATAAAAAGTAGAAGCGTACAAAACAATGTGATCAGACAGTACCAAAAACAAAAATATTAAAAGCAGCTGTGATATTGCACATGAAGATCGTGCACATCTGCTGAACTGTAGAGTGCATGTAGAGATAGTGCAGTTGGGTGTGTAAAATTAACCACTAGTGAGTAAGTGTGTAGCGCAGATGGTCCCCTAACAGTCTGTGTCAGTGTTAGGTGGTGTTCAAGTTATGTATGTCTCTGGGGAAGAAGCTGTCATCAAGTCAGTTCGTCTTTGGCGTGATAGACTTGTGTCAGATGATGTCCAGGGTGCCATGGATCTTCTTAGCATATTGCTTGAGAGCTGAAGAAGTCTTCCAGGGACGGGAGTGATCAGCCGGTGTTTTTCAGGGAGGCACCGATGACCCTGAATACCCAGGGGTTATCCTGTCTGCTGCTGTCCTTGTACCATGCAGCCATCAAAACCATCAAAACACTCCTGATGAGACAACGGTAGCAGGACACCAACAGCTGTTTGTGCAAGTTGTTTTTTCTGAGGAAGTGGAGTCATTCTTGATTACTGCTGTGGGTCCAGAAGAAATGATCGGTTTGTATCCAGGAACCTGAAAGCAGGTTTCATGCAGTCTTCATTGATGTGTAATGGAGTGGGGGCCTGCATTGTACTTCCTGTTTATAATGACTTCTATTGTTTTGAGGGCTTCAGGACAAGCTTGTTCTTTGAACTGACAGACTTTGGCCTTCATCGTTGTAAGCTCTCTATTCTCTTCCCACTTTCTAAGGTAAGTCCAACCAGTCGTGTCTTCTGTCAATGTGATAACGGTGTTGGTAGCATGAGTGAAGCTGTATGGAGTATGGCGTGTAGAAAAGGAGTTGCTCAACACACAATCAAGAAAAGTTGGGGACCTAGTCTAATAGGCTAGAACCGATTTGTCAGGAAGTGGCAGTTGGATTGGGAATGTCCTAGTTTGCTAAGCTTGGAGACCAGTCTACCCGAGATAACAGTAGGTATACATGCACAGTTAAGTGGAGCTAGGTTTATAGCTCGTCTAGGCCAGGGGGCTCCAGAGCCGCAAGGGGTTTCCTCCCTTTCATCCCTCTGCTGCAGCTCTGTATGGTGGGAAATAAATAATAAGAAGTATTTCATTTAAATGTATTTTATTTTAGTTCATTCGTTTTTAATTTAATTTTTTATGTAATTCTTAAATAGAAGATTATGGTAATCTTGTAACATTAAAATAAAACATGTTTCATTTTTTGCGTCACAACCTCTGATGTGCGATACCCGATTTTCTGAGCCCCGGTTTTATTCAGGTTGACAGCTGACTGCACGCTCCAGTACACGTGATAAAAAGATGTCTCTCAGAAGCAGACGGCATTTTTGGTTTGCTGCAGGTAGATAATTTAAGTTCGGCTTTCTATTTCATAAATACGTAGAGGACTCAAATAGACATGGAGTATTTTATTTGAAAGTAACCTTCAACCCAGTTGCATTTCACAGATGCAACACATTATAGTTTTTTTTTTTTAACATAACAAAAAGGTAAAAAAAAAAAAAAAAAAATTATATATATATATATATGCAGTGTTCTCTTCATTTTACATGTCAAAAGAGTTTTGTGGCTCCCGGTGTTTTCTTTTCTGTGGAAAACGGTTACAAATGTCTCATTGAGTGTTTAAGGTTGCCAATTCCTTGCATAAGCCATTTAATTGGACTGCTGTCCTTGTCGCATTAAACAAGCACGGCAGGGGAGTCAAATTATTGGGCAAAGTGTGTCAGAGTCCACCACAATACTGTAGGTGGCAATATGCCCCCTCTCAGCTTGTCCGTAGCTGGCCTTTTCCCAGTTGACCTATTACGTCACCAAACACTCAAACAAGTTAGCTGACGAGGAATAGCACGCCGAGCAGTAAAACACAGACAATTTTAGATCTCTGTACATTTTGTACCAACCCACCAACCCCATTGTGTGTGTGCTTGTCTGACTTAGAAGTAGAAAAGTACAATTTAGTACGATTTCAGTCTGCCTAACGTGTTTACATTTATTTTAAAAGTCCGGCTAACACAACTAGTCAGACTAACACAACAACACCATGTAAACATACTGAGATAAATGAAGGCTAAGAAGAGCATCCTCACATAGCTCCCCCGGTGTTCGACGTGTGTCAATGCAGCATGAAGAGCAGCGGAGACGAGTCTTCAGCAGACGAACTGGTGTGAGGAGTTAATATTTAATCCATGTGCTGATAAATCCTCCTGACACAGATCATCTGAGGAAATGCTGGCCACTTGAAATAATTACTCACTGCAAGTACAGTAAATAGCCCGCACCTATCCCAGGAACACCGGGCCTGAGGCAGGAATACAACATGGATGGGATGCCATTCACAACTAGGGGTAATTTATCTTAGTCCCAGTTCACCCACTAAAGGTTGAAGGAAACCAGTGAAAGCCCAAATCTAATCTTGTACTTTTACTAAAGAAGTACACACACACACACACACACACACACACACACACACACACACACACACACACACACACACACACACATCTCTCTGTCTGTCTTCTCCCCACCCTGACAACAGGTGGTAGGGGAAATGATTCATCTGTAAATGAGTTATGTCTATGCGCATACACACTTGCTTAGAAAGTGTTGATCATCGAAGAGCGGAGTGTGTGTAGAGCGGCACCGTGTTGCCAATCTCTGCATGTTAGGTGGCAATTAGGAGCTGTTCAAGTCTCTGAAACATTATTAGGCATCAGTGTGAGAGCGAATAATCTCCCAGCTAATGACCCTTATGACAGAGTCATGGACGAATGCTCTGACCTTTTCCTCGGCGCAGACTGGGTTCAGGTTGAAGTGAGCAAGTGTGGAAGGAGAGCCGGCCCCAGGCCACGACTGTTCTCTGGATTCCTAATCTCTGCTTCCTTATCTCTGTGCCTTTTGGCTTTAATTTGAGACGTATGCTCAAATTAGGCGCACGAAGAGGAATAGCTGTAAATGGACTGAGCACGTGACAGACTGTAACAGATGGTCTTTATAAAAGTTAAAGGTTAATGTCATCTGGTGCTTTCTGTTTTTGCATTAGCCCTCTCCAGATACACGTTTGTTCTGTTTACAGGAAAACCCCAACACCTTCCAACAAAAAACAAACAAAAAAAAAAACAATACAACAACAGCTGTGACCTGATATAGAGTAGGAAATATATGGTAGACATACGGAAAGAAAATTTTAAGAAAATAAAACCCAGAAGGAAAAAGGACAAAACTAGCAATGACATCAGCATACGTTGCACTTTTGCAAAAAAGTGTGAAATATGACTTTAGCAGGAAGTGACACTTACACTCACTGAAGCATATTCTATCCGTCTAACTCTAACCCTCCTGTGCTTACTGTATTATCTCACCCTGTTTCTAATCTAAGCCACTCTGGATGTCGTAATACCGGCATCGAGAAGCTGAAAAAGAATCTGACTCTTAGGAAAGAACTTAATTACAAAGCCACACATGGAATAAATGCACGAGCAAATAATACGCTGACTCATAGTCGAGAACGAAAAACCCCAACCATTAGCGTAAGCTTCTTATTGCATTCCAGCAGCAGCGGGACACACTATTACCCCTTTTTAGGTGAAACTACACATACTGGAGGTAAGAGGAAACAATGAGGACAGGGGGAAAAAAAATCTAATAAAAAATTCCCATGCTCTGAGTGCGTTGTTTCTAAATCGAATGGGAAAATCTTCCCAAGACATGATGAAGCATTTAACAGTCAACGGATGTTAAGCTGACATTTGCCTCATGAAGTGATCTGGTAAATCCACTGGATAGCGTGATATGTCATTGTGAAAGAATAGAATCTCCAGAGCAATAAGAAAGATGACTAAACATTTCTCTGGGAGGTCTGCCTTGGAGCGAACTCATGTTCCTGGAATTCCTCTTCTTTTCTCTCTCTCACACATAGAATAACGGTTATTCTTAGCCATCGACCGAAATATCTATTTATCCTTTAAAAAGTCCATGATGTACAGTAAAATGGAAGAAACCATAAAACCATTCATACAGATCTTTGTTTACCAGAGGAGACTATTAGTGGAGCTAAGCGCTTCATCTCTCACCCATGAACACGTTGGAGGCTCGTCTCTAATCCCCTTTGGCCGTATAGAGGCTATTAGCACATGAGGAGCCATGGGAACAAATCCTAACACTCAGGAAAGTGCAGAAACAGCACTGTAGACCTAAACACACTAACAAATGCTTCGAAACACATAGACAGTGCTAATAATTTCACACAATATTCTTGGTACCTTAGCGCAGGGAAAATAGAAAAGGAAAAAAAAAAAACCCTGATGATCTTGTCATTATCCAAGTTCACACGGATTATTTTTGACTTGCACTTACATGAACCCCAAAGCATGAATGTGACAGCGAGCATTTCTTGTGTGAAAATTTAGAACAAAATACATGAGGAATAGAAAGAGGGAGAGAGAGAGAGAGAGAGAGAGGGTGACGTGAGGGGAGGAGGTTATGGCCTGTGCTCCTTACCGGATAGCCTTCTGTTTTCTTCTGGCACCACTTCAGTAGAGCGTTCCTCTTAGATCCCCCATACTCCCGCGCCAGAGCGGCCAGAGGGTCTGTTCTTTCCACACTGACACCAGGGACACACACACACACACACACACACACACACACAAACACATAGTTGATCACACTGCATCTGTGGATGTATGCATAAAAGCTGCTTACTTTAATTTATTCAGATTAATTAATTAATGACCATCCAAGTTAATGTGTACTGTATGTATATTGTGATCTTTGTCATACATACACACACAAAAAAAAAGTTGCATACTAATATTTCATTGAACCGGCATCACCACATGACTTTTCCAGTGCTTCACAGTTCATTCTTTAATCTCCCTAGCAAATTGATGACTTATTTCCGAGAAGTCTTACTGATGTGTGGTTTTCTTGAGGCTACACAGCTGTTTAGTCCCAATCCCTTGAGGTCTCTTCGCATTACTCGAGTTAAATATGTTGTTATTTGATTCCACGTGAGGGATCTCCCACAGCGCTGATTCAGGATGTTTTTCTGATCACATTTCTTCCTCGATGATGGTGGTCCACCACTATCCTTCCCGGTTTTAATAATGCTATTTTTTCAGTTCTTTTAGCAGTTTTAGCCATCTCTTTATTTGTTTTCTTTGCATGGTACAGGAGAGTAATATCTTTGCCATGTTTAAGAAATGAGAGAGTACCCACTGCATCAGTTAGGGTTAAATAACTTGTTGCCAGCTGAACCATATTAATCACTGCAGTAATTATCCAATGGAAAGCTCTTAAATGTTCGATTAGTTGAATCCAACTGGTGACCTTTTTTTTTTTTTTGTGGAATATACTGTATATGTGCACTAATCAGCTTTAATATTATTATGACCACCCTCACCTAGGTAGGTCTCTGGCCCAGTTGTCTAGCCATCACAATTTGGTCCTTCTCACAGTAGCTACAGTAGCTCATTACAGTGGAAGTGTGTGGAATATATTAGGCAGCAATTGAACATTTTGTCCTTGAATTTGGAAGCAGAAGAAATGGCCAAGCATCAGGATTTGTTTGGCCAAATTGTGATGGGTCAGAGCAACACCAAAAACCGCTCCAAAGACAGGATGATGGTGGCCAAGGTCACTGATGCACAGGGGGAGCGTAGGCTGGCCTGTGTAGTCGATCCAATAGAAGAGCTCCTGTAGCTCACATTGCTGAAAAGATTAATGCTAGCTCCAACAGAAAGGAGTCAGAACACAGTGCATCAATGTTTTGGTTACAGAAGGGGAGGCTCAATATTAGGCGGGTGGTCGTAATGTTATGGCGGATCGGCGTTCAGTACAATATATAATTATATATGTGTGTGTATGAGATACACAACAGAGTTAGAGCTTGTGTGTTGCTGGGCCCTTTCTGTGCCACCTGCTCCCTGCTTTTATTGACGTTAGAATGGAAACATACGTTTTAGGGGGTGACAGGATGAGAGACAACAAGTATGTTTAATCTTGTGGGAAGTGTGGAAGACACTGAGGTCATTGCTCTTAGGAGTCACGTTATGAGCACATAGTCTTCCTGAAATGCCTGTTTGTCTTAAATCTTACACAATAGTGGGAAAATAAAACTGTAGTCATTAGTGCAATCTGACTTCACGATCAACCTGCATGATTATTTCGCCAAAAAAAAAAAAAAAAACATCCCTCAGTGTGTGTTAATGAAGACAAATCCATAATTACTACTGTAGGTTGTTATCAGGAAATGAACTTCACCAGTTGGTTAAGTTTAACAAGTAGGAGATTCCCCCATTTTTCCATTACGCAGGCCTCAGCAACCTCTTCACTGTAGAGTTTTGTATACGCCATTAATTCAGACATTAAATGTTGCAAACATTTCCCTGCATTAAGAACACAATTAAACACTCACTTACAGGAGCCAGTTGAGTACATTAATACAGATGCAAAATACAGGAAGATTATCAAATCAGAAGTAGGAAATGACTCAGCAATAATTGTAATACTTTTTCTTAGAACTTTGTACTTTCATTCTGGCATGAGATTTATGTTTTTTAGTGAAAGTAAATTCACAATTTTTCATTGCCATAGTTTGCACTTCACAATACATCACACAGATCTGCAAAATTGTTCGGATGGCAGCATACAGTATGTTGCTCCAAAAACAACCTATTTTTCTGCATTAATGGTACCACACCCCATACTACTGTGTGAGTGCTGCTGACTTTTGGACATGACGCTGATAACAGCTTGTCTGGTCCTTTTCCTCTTTCACCCAGTGAACGTGACAGCTGCGGTTTCCAGAAACTATTTAAAATGTTGACTCGTCAAACCACAAAACACATTTCCATTGTGCCTCTGTCTTTCTCAAATGAGCCCGTGCTCAGAGAAGTGTTTGACACCTCTGGACTGTATTGATGTACAGTACGGCTTCCTAAAGCCATAAGTTGCATTTGTAAACGCAGAGATAAACGGTGTTAATGGACAAAGGTTTACCAAAGTGTTCCCGAGCCCACATCATGAGATCCACTATGGAAGCATGACGGGTTTTAAGACACTGACGTCTGAGGGAGCGGAGATCACGCGTATTCAGAAGTGGTTCTCGGCTTTACACGTTGAGATTTGACGGGTTTCTTTGAATGTCTTGAGGGGTATCCAAACCCTTCTGGTTATTCTGAAAGTGTTGAATAATTTGCAGAAAACAAACACTTAAAATCACATGGTTTTCTATATTGTACAAGGTGAAGACTTTACAGACATACTGTCCTAGCTTTTTTAGAATGGGTGTTGTAGACAAAACTGCGTCATATTTCAGAAAGAAAAAAAAAATCCATTCCGGATTCAACTGCAAACATATAAAAGCGTATATAATTCCTGCTTCAAATAGCACTTACAATGATTTCTTTGTTTTAAAAGAATGCTCCTTTTCACTGTAGGGTTTTGTATACGACATTAATTCAGACATTAAAAGTTAACATTTGGGCCTCCGAGTGGCGCAGTGGTTAAAGCGCTCGCCCTATCATCCGGAGATCGCTAGTTCGAATCCCGGGTGGTGCTGTAACCTCTCGCAGCCGGAGGTCTAGAGAGAGCTGATTGGCCGAGCTCTCTCACAGGGGAGGGATGAGAGGTACTTAGTGCTCCCACATTAATCACGGCTCTACAGCCAATCAGGGGCGTCTGTGAGCTCGCGCAACGGAGGGAGCGGATAGCGCTGTCCTCCGAGTGTGTTACGCCGCCCCCAACGGTGCGCGAGCGAGCAGTTCGAAAAGATGCGGTCGGCTGGCGTCACGTGGTTCGGAGGAAACACGTGATAGTCTTCGGCCCTCCCGGCTGAGTGGTAGTAGTAGCCTTAATGAGGGAGCCCCCTAGTGACGGGGAGGAATTGGACACGACTAAATTAGGGAGAAAATCGGGGGAAAAAAAAAAAAAAAAAAAAAAAAGTTAACATTTATAGGAACACTTATAGGAAAATCTGTGTAATAATATATTGCAAGTCAGGTTGCTAGTTAAGTACACTAGCTAACTACAGATGCAAAATGCAGCAAGAACATCAAATCCCAAGTAGGAAATGACTCAGCTATAATTGTAATACTTGTTCTTAGAACTTTAGTCATTTCATTCATAGTAATTTTTTAGTGGAAGTGAATATGTTTTTTCTTTCTTTCTCTGGTTGGTGAATGTGAAGGAAAAAATGCTGGTATGATAATAATAATAATAATAATAATAATAATAATAATAGTAGATAGCATGGTGGTAAGTGGTTATCATTATTGCCTCACACCTCCAGGGTTGGGCGTTTGAATCACCAGTCTCTAACCGTAGTATTGTATATGGTTGGGTGTGTGAATATGTGTGCTTGTGATATGCAATGCTTTGGCCTTGTGCCGTCTGTCCCCCCCTACGACCCTACACATCAGCATAGATAATGAATGATGATTAGCATAGATATTAAATGGATTCATGGGAAAATGTATCATTTATAATAATAATAATATGAGAGTGAGTCAAACATTAACCACACTCTGGCTGCAGAAAAAACAAATACATATATATTTTTTAGATAATCTCCTTGCTTTTCGATACACTTTGTCCATCTGTCAACAAGCTTTCACATTCCCACATTAAAAAATGTTTTAGGCTGAGCTGCGAACCACAAATGTGCCGCGGTCTTCAGTTCTTCATAAGAAGTGAATCTTCATCCTCGTAGGGCTGCTTTCAGTGGACAAAACAGGCAAAAGTCTGATCAGGACTATAAGAAGGATGTTTTAATGAACTGATGTAAGACGTTCACACCTGCACGGCAGTGACTGGAGAGACAGAAGCCTTGAACGGAAAGCGCTGATAAGACCAACAGAGGTTTTAATATAACTGGAGTGTGGATCATTTTTAAATGGCTTTGCGACAAAGACCACTGTTAAAAGGGCTATATAAATAAAATAGTGTTTAATTGAGTTTCTGTCTCACCCTCGTAATAATAATAATAATAATAATAATAATACAAATAGAATAAAGGTAAATTCTCTTGTTATGGACGCTAATGAATTTTCTTTTCATTTTGTGAAGCTGCTTTGAGACAATGACCATTTTTAAAAGCACTATATAAATTAAACTGAACTGAATTGAACTGTTTGTAATTGAACTGTAATCCAGCCTTTCTGAGGCTGAGACACAGACTGTTCGATCAATGCTCCAGGGGTGAAAACTGTCACTTTGATATGATATTCCCTTACCGTATGTGTAATATATTAATATATTAATTAGAATAGTCATATTCTACGACTGACTTGTTGAACTGACAAGTCAGTTCTGCTGCACATTTTAAAACATTTTCTCACAGAATTCAACTTCAACTTTTTTGCTGTAATATTGTATTTACAGATGCTCACTAGAAGAGACAGGTCCTAAATCATTCTAGTCACCCTGTGGTGTTTTAATGTCTCTATTGGACAACAGGAGGACGCTCCAAAATTATAAAATGCACTTCATAGAGCAATAAAAAGTTAATTTATAAGCTATGTGTTAACAATCCTGAAGTTCATGGTTTGTGATGTTTTGATGTGGGAACGACAGTATAACACAGTTTGTGTGTGTGTGTGTGTGTGTGTGTGTGTGTGTGTGTGTGTGTGTGTGTGTGAGTGCGTGCGGGCAGATGCACTTTGCTTACTTGAGCTTACTGTTGGCCCGGCTGTAACTGAACGAGGATGTTCTGCTGCTTAGCGCAGCTGGAGTTTTGATGACTGACTCGAGGGACGGACTCTTTCTCATCAGAGACGAGGGCTTCAACTCATCAACTAAACATGAGACAGAGAAGCAGACAGGAGTTACAGATGCAAAACTAAAAAAAAAAACACAAACAAACAGGACAAAAACAAAGAGTGACTCATTGTGTATCAAGCCTCCGGCAGTTAGTTATGCAGTATTTGTTCAAACGATGCTGCAACACACTCTCGTGACTCTTGTAATACTCTTGTATTTATGCAGCTGGGATTTATTAAAAGCATTTTCATAAGACTTCATGTTAGTACATTGAGGGTAGTCATGTCATGTACACTACTGCTCAAAAGTTTGGGATCACTTGCAAATTTCTTTGTTTTTGTTTAGTGATTTATCTTCTACAGTCTACAACAATACTGGGGATTTCAAAACTATGAAATAACACAGATGCAATTAGGTAATTATGTAACAACAACAACAACAGCCAGTTGGAGATGTGGAGATCAGTCTTTCTGGAATATGTAGTTCTTGTAAGAACAGTATTGTCGAGTGCATTTGCAAACCCCATCAAGCACCCTGATGAAACTGTCTCTCATGAAGACCTTCCCAGGAAAGCAAGACCGAAACTTACTTTTGTTTCAGAGAAGTTCATTAAGAGTTATCAGCCACAAATATCACCAATTAAACAGCACCTCAGATTAGAGCCGTTATGAAGACTTTACAGATCATGAGTAGCAGATACATCTCAATATTAACTGTTCAAAGGCGATTATTGTGTATTTTGGACGCCTTCGGTAATTCTTTACAATGTAGAAGGAAATAAAAATCACGAAGGACCATGGAGTTAGAAAGTGATCTTAAACTTTTGAGCGGTTGTGTATGTTCAGCATTTATAAGAACGCCTCATCAAAGCAGGAGTGGACAAAATACACAAATCCTGTACTTGGGTGCTTGATTAAGTAGACGTACCCCAGATAAAATATTACTCGAGTAAAAGCAGAAGTTCTCCATTTACAATTCTACTTGAGAAAAAAATGTTTACTTAAGTATCACACCACTGTGGTTATGTAACAAGGCTATGAACAAATGTAGCGAGTACAAAAGTACAAAGTACAGGTATCTGATGTAGGATGTAGTGGAGTAAAAATAAAAAGTATCCACTAATAAAACCATATGTGAAAACTGTAATTAAATACAGTAACAAAGCAAACATACTTAGTTACCTGTAGTGATGGGTCATTCATGAACGATTCGTTTTTTTTTTTAACGAATCTTTAATGTGACTCAGAAGAACGAGTAGTCTCGGAGAGTGATTCATTCATGTTCTACTGCATGCGCAAATCATCGCGAAACCTCTGTAGGTTATGTACAGGAAACAGAATTGAACGGTTCTCAACGAATCTTCCAAGTCCGAGTCGTTCGTTCTTTTGTCACGTGACTCCCATAGACGCTATGAAGTGCACCACATTCAAAAGACTCGGACTAGATGATATGATGGTGAACTGCTCATTCTGTTTATAATATGTCCTTAGCTGCACTGTAATATTTTCATTACTGGAAATAGAGCCAAAATTTGTGTATGTAGACGTGTTGGGGGTCTGTTTATTAAAAATTTTACATTTTATTCTATTTCTGGTCAAAAGAACGAAATGAACTAAATGACTGAAAAAAAGATTCGTTCATTTTGATGAATGAGATTCAAAGACCTGAGTCACTAAGATTGATTCAAACTTCCTGTCACTACTTACCTGGTATCTCTGCATCAATAGCAACATGCGTAAAGACAGTTACCAATGATTTACGTCTCAAGCTGCTTGCTAAAGAAGGTGATATGAAACAGACTTCTACGAAAAAAACTAAAAACACTAAAGATGTGATTCAAACCATATTCTCATACGTACATTAGAAACATTTCACACTGCCAAATTAAACTGAGAATAACGGAAGAATAACACTACGGTAATCATTGTTAGGATATTCATGTTCTACTGCATGCGCAAATCATCGCGAAACCTCTGTAGGTTATGTACAGGAAACAGAATTGAACGGTTCTCAACGAATCTCAGCCCGACACTGGTTGATTTATCTGTAAAAAAAAGTGTTTTGTTCCTCTTATACCACAGGATTGTGAACCCTTAGTGAAACAAGTTATACATATACATAAGTAATCATACATAATAGAACCTTACATATAGATATTTTCCCAATCCTCTTGAGGTTAATAAAACAAAATCACAACTTGTGTTATAGAGATTCTGGAAAAATTCTAATTTTGTTTTCATTTTTGAGTTTCAATGTCATTTAAGCTTTTTTGTATTAACAAAGGAGACAAATTAAAATGTGCCAGTTACGAAATAACTTAGTAAATTTCACATAAATCACATCTTACACATGGATTCTCACATGGTGGAACCCATTCATCAATAAACGTCTCCTCATCAACCATTTCCGCTTAATTAATGACTGTGACTTCCATAAATATGTTGATTACGGGATTTCCATTTTGTGATGCCTCCCCAATAAAACAATCATCTGCTCAATCAGATATGAGAATGTTTATAATCAACAGTGCTTTTAGTACCTGAGTGAGAGGAATCCATAAGGTTGAGTCTTCTGTCCAGGGTTTTAGACAGAGGCTTGATACCTGAAGGCCTCTGTTACAAAGCAATTGAGGTTATGTTTAGAAAAACAAACAAACAAAAAATACACAGAGCAACAAACACACATTTGTGCGTTGTGGGATTTGTACAGTACAGTTGCACCTGTATGGGTGAGACAGCAGCTGCAGGAGCAGTGCGGACCGGGATCCCACTCAAGGGACTTCTAGGAGATGTTGGCATCTGCACGGTACTGCCGGGTCCATCTGAAGCAGGAAAAAAATAGGTTCGTAATTGGTACTTTGTGTACAGTACAAAAAAAAACGATTGCATGACCGAAATCCATGTTTTGTACAGGAATATCTCTAAAATACACAGTCCTGCGGCGACTCTGTCCTGAACAGTAGCACTGATTGATTACCGGATATACGCGGCCAGACAGCCGTTTGGACCATGTTTCATGAGGCCATTGTAAAAGTGCCATGATTACATGCCTTTAAGATAAACAGTCACAGCCATCAATAACACAGCTCTTTGTCTTGTTATAACAAGCGTATTAAATAAACTCTCTAATCCTACGCACTTATCTTTTCAAAGGGAGCCCCAACAGATCTTAATTTTTATTCCCTACAGAATGTTTTATTTAAAAAAAAAAAAAACAACAACGCTTATAAAAATTGAGCTGCATGAGTCCCCTCTGCATGACAGATGCCGTTTGAGATGACGCACACGTTGTGAGGAGGAATCCAAATTTGGTAAGTGAGGTCCAAATATTTATAAACTAGAGAGAAATTAAAAATATGAAACAAGCAAAATGAAGAGAAAACGGGAGTCCTCACTCTTGACAGATGTGTCCAAGGACTTGAGGAGGGATTTGACTGTGGCTCCGGCCTCTGAAGGTGTGCTGTTTTCACTCTCACTACCAGGTGCATTCTGGGTCATGCCGATTCCACACCACTGAGGACTGCTGTCTGAGTCTGAGAGACTCCCCTCCTCCATCCGTGACCTGCCAATCATACAAATACAGATGCAATGCAAAGTGGAAGGTTCTGGATAGTGGAAAGGAATGTCACTGCTTATAAATTAAACTACTGAACTATATGGAGAAACAGATTTAACATTAAGTATTACGATTATACAGTCGTAGCACTCATTCGGATATTTCATGCTTATCATTAGTAATCACAAACGTCTTCACACTTCACAACTTTCTTAACTGGCCTCAAGCCAACACTACCGCATACTACCGTATGTCTTCTTGGAAATGGACGCACTGAAACATGGGAATGCCGAATCAATCAATCAATCAATAAAATAAAACACACACACAGACATATAGAACAATAAAAAAATTATTTATTAATGGCAGTCAAGATATACATTAATAATCTTAAATGATTAAGATTTGTGTCATCAGTGAATATGTCACAGTACAACTGGTTTAAAATGCAAATAAATTAAAGCTCTGCACAATTAGGAATTTCTGAATGCGTTCTCTGAATGACTGTAAAACCCTAGGTGTGTTTTTTTTTTTTTTCGTGCGTCTCCAGAAAGTTCTACAGCAGTAAGTGCTGTACGGTTAAAAAACGTATGCTTCTGAGGATGCAGTAGATGGCTTTTTGAAACCTGAGATAATCAAAGTGGCAGTGAAGTTTTCAATTAAGATTCTCTGAATAACTGTTCAGTGTTTTCAAGTTGTGGAGGGAAAAGAAGAAGAAGAAAAAAAACACCCTCAATTAAAATGACAACCTCACTGCGCCATCTAGTGGGGGCTAGCACACAACGTTAACTGTTGATAAAATACTTTACTTCCTGAAGGTTCTCTGAAACCGTAGTCACAAAATGAACTGAATCAAAAGTGTAAGGTGAATCCTTGTTGATGTAAACACTCAGAGAAAGCATGAACATTACAGTGTGTGAAACCACAAGACCGCAAATCAAGCAGGACTGTAACGATTACAGTGACTCATACATGGCAAATGTATATTAGAATTAAAGCAAACCGTCAGGTCTTTGTAAATCACGCATACAGAAGAAAGTGCCAGTTTAGTTGCAATGCAATTCTTTTCAAGACTATAAGACATTATATTATCTGTTTTTTTGTTTGTTTTTGTTTTTTTAAGTACATGAGTATAATAAATACTCTACAATTGTTAATTGTAATCCGTCATCACTCCTTTCATTTGAGATTTTAAGATTTGTTCAGTATTCAATTTCTTTATAGTTGAGCTCAGGCTTAAGCCAAATTGTCGAACCACAATTGGAGGTGAATGACAGTATAAGTATGATACCCAGTACTTTGGTATGTACAGTTTTAAAAAGTAAATTTGGTATATGTGCAATCCAACTTCATAAACCCAAGCTTTGCTTTCTGTAAATAAATACTTCTTTAAGTGTTTCATGCAAAATAATAACGCATTTTTTTTTAAATGAAGTATTTACATGGTTAAAGATTCATGCCATCCTGTTTATTACACCTCAATACTGATACACAGACACACACACATTGTAATACTGTCATTTGTTTGTATAAATATAACACTGTATTCTTTATTATCCCTCCACTGCCGTCTTGGTGCCCTCAAACGCTGATCCGGCAGTGAGTCTGAAACACAAGGCAGAAAAAGGTGTCCAAATGAACTAGGATCTGACATGTACCTTATTAAAACAACAACAGCAACAACAGAAATCAACACCTTAAAGCCATTAGAAATGGCCACATCACCAGGTCAGATGCTCATTCCATTATCATGCATGTCTGAAATGCACATAGCACTGTGTTTAATCTAAATGAATTCTGCAAACTACACAGGCAATGTAATAAAAAGATAAAGAGATTTGAATTCAAGTTCCAAGCTTTCTAGAAAATGTTCATACAGACTTCAGCAACTGCTACAAACTGCAGGTGGCGCCGAATACCAAGAGGTGGACAGAGGAAATGATAATAAGCACACACACCAAACAACAAGCAACGCAAAAAACAAACAAACCAATAAAAAACATAAAGGAAACAAAAGAAATAAGCACATTCACATAATGGGCAGAGAACAACCATTACAGACATTAGGGCCAGAGGAAGGAGGTAATAAGATCAGCACACAAGCTCTTAAGTACAGTCATCATTACTTCTTCCACTCTGGTAGATCCATCCATTCACTACTCATTTAGTACGAGAGCTTGGCTGTCGCTAGCAATACACTCACCTGGGTGTTACATAAAGGTGGCCATGTCTGAGGGAAATCCTTTAGAGAGCGACCTCAGCGAGCGTCTGAGGAAGAGGGAATAGCGCGGTACATCGGCTAGTCCGTTTCGGTGCGGTGGGGGGGAGAGTAAAATACAGGTATGTGCAGATCTTTAATGATCTGGCAACCCAGAGACGTCACTACAGTCTTACGATTTCAGCAGCTACGATACTGTTGTTTCTGCTTGACTACCAATCCTAAAACTCTAAATGTTTATTGAATACTGATCTGCCATACGTATCTGGTACAAACCTGAAAAAAAGATCACATCTACAGTATTATAAATTCTTAGATCAGTATTCAATAAAAAAGAAATTCCACTGAGACCTGGAGGAGATGCAACAGGAAATCAAAAAGAAAGAGTGGAGTGGGGCTTGTTAAGAGGGAGAGACAATGAAATAAACTGTAAATTAAATTAAAAAATGCTACTGTTCAGCAGACTCATGCAGGAGACAGAGAAAACATCCATCAGGATAGGAGAGGACACACAGCAGGGAGCAGGACACGTACTACAGGACCACTCAAACAGTACTTAGACCTCAGAGACATGTCTTCCACACCGCCGACACTCAGCACTGTCTCATTTATTATGTAGTTCAAATAATTAAGATCTTCTGTCCTACTATTAGTCACTTGATACAAGTTTATCAATTTCAGTTTGATTACCAATACCTAGCTTGTTAGTATTCTCATTTTATTGACACAAGTCTAATTATTTGGACTATGAAAGCTTCTGACTGGACATACACTACCGCTTGAATGTTTGGGATCACTTTCTAACTCCATGGTCGTTCCTGATTTGTATTCCTTTCTACATTGTAAAGAAATGCTGAAGGCGTCCAAAATACACAATAACCTCCTTTGAACAGTATCTGCTACTGTGCTGCTCGGTAAATCCTTCATAACGACTCTAATCTGAAGCGCCGTTTGTTAATTGGTGATTTCTGAAGCTGGTGACTCTAAATGAACTTCTCCTCTGCAGCAGAGATAAGTGTTGGTCTTGCTTTCCTGGGAAGGTTTTCATGAGAGCCCGTTTCATCGCGGTGCTTGATGGGTTTTGTAAATTTTATAATAACAACTGACTGTTGTTGTTACATAATTACCTAATTCCATATGAGTTATTTCATAGTTTTGAAATCCCCAGTATTGTTGTAGAATGTAGAAAATAAATCACTAAACAAAACCAAAGAAATTTCCAAGTGATCCCAACTTTTGAGCAGTAGTGTAAATATCAGGTACAGGAAAAAGTTACTGTGGGTGAATACATTTAAAAAAAAAAAAAAAGAAAAACAGTTAAAAACAATGGTATGGTATTATATTTTATGATTTCCTTTGCACGAGAAAAAAAGTTATAAATATTTTAAACCTTAACATTTAAAACACTTTTATGAGCTAATAAACATTTACTAATGAGCCTGAGTTTGATCTAAAGGACCAGAGTAAGCATGATTTTCACACTGTGTTGCTGTAAAGAGCTGAGAGAGGACCGGATAAAATTGTATAAAAGAGCAGAAGATATAAAAGCAGCAGAGGTTTTTGTGTTTTTTGTGAGAGTCATTTCGTCTGAAATGTGATTACAGTATACGCTACAGTATACGTGAACATACAGTACAGTATACGCCTTAAAATCTCCAACTCCATTTGACCTAAGGATAAGGATGTTCCAGGTCTTAAAAATGTCATTAACCTGCTATATACTAAGTGTCTTTATACAGTAAGATACATTAGTAAAAATAATTTAAATAAATTGACCTGCCCTGAAGACTAGACCATACAATACATCTGAACCCGAACATATTCAGAGCTCATATGCTTTAAGGAGACGGACACTGTGATTTAACTGGACCTCCTGGAGTTGAGAAGAGCAGTTATTCTGGAGGATTTCTGCTGTACCTGGCCCCCTGTATGTGCTCGAGTTCCGCAGCCAGCCTGACGCTGCGCTCCTGTTCCTCCTGCAGCCGTCTGCGTAGCGTCCGCACCTCCTGCTGAGCCTCGACCTTGATGTCGTTCGCCACGACCACAGCCGTTTGCAGGTCAGCCTGGAAACGCCGCCATTCCTGCGTCTCGTGCTACAGCACGTGCACACACACACACACACACACACACACACACACACACACACACACACACAAACAAACACACAAACAGACACACAAACACACAAACAGACACACAAACATGATATCACGGTCAGATCTGCCGGAGCGAAGTAGATGACTACACAATTACGCAATTAACAATCAATCTGACTGATTGGCCGCAATTAATTTTCAAAATGTACTGTTTATTAGATCTGGTTAGGACATGTGACAAAGCTGGGATTGAATGGTGAAATATCAGTCCTATCAGTGACACCATCTGCAGCTGAAGGCATTTGATTCTGGAACAGATTTCGTATTTAATTTTTTAAACAATTTCAAGCAAATAAAACAAGAATAAAAAAGTAAAAAGAGCTTAAAAAGAGTTTAAACGTTGGAGTTGGAGAATTTCTCTTTAGTTAGCGCTTTCACTCGAGTAGTGAGCTCTAATGAATGTATCATTCATTTACCCCCGTGAGTGCAGTCATAAATCAGCGACAGTCAATTGTAGACTTAAATACTAACAACTTTAGGTTGAGTGAATTTCTTTGTTAAATAGAAGGAATTAGTTTAAATATAAATTAAATTTAGCTGAGTTTTAGTCAGAGACTGATTAGTATACTAAGCACTGCAGCTAATGCTGCCAAGATTAATGACGGACCTAGAGGGGGAAATAATGAAAGACATTCAAAGATTAAGAACGGTGGTACTTGGAAAAAGTAATCTACTTAATGGAATGCTTGACGTGAACACAGTCTCTACATATGATCACGACAAACAAAACATACAGGGAATACAACCGAGTAGAAATGGGGAGAAAAATCGATTCAGCTCTGAATCGCGATTCTTGTGTGATGATTCATGTATCACCACACTCTCTTCAAAATCCTTTTTTTTAACATTATTTTTTTTATATTTCTAATTGAGATGCACCGGTTCCATGACCAATCAGCCTCGCATTTAACCGATTCTGTACGATTTTGAGTGTCGCAACAGGAAGACATTTTTATAGCATTACATTACAGAAGCCTCCGATAAGTCATCTGTCTTTGTGAGTGAATCAGTCACGAAACCCACTCATTACACACTCTTACACCAGTCTCAAAACACCATGAGTGCAAGTTTTTCTCGAAAATCACAGGCATTAGAAGTTGCGTGTGCCTGCATGCTGATTTTCAAACTGAGCATTGAGACTCCGGAGACATTCGAGAAAGTAAAACTTTACAATCATCCAGTGTGGTAGGAGTGAATTATTTTCTACGTTTATTTGGAAACAATTATGGCAGTGGGCATTATCAGAGATACTGTACATACTGCTCAGTGAAAATGTACAGGTTAAAATGTTCAACTCTTGTATTTAGTTTGCATTGTTTAAAGACTTATATCAAACTCAGGCTGCATTAAATTACTCATGTTTAATTAAGTTTAGAATAAATAAATATTCTGTTAATATCGTAAAGCTACGATATAAAACTTTCAAAGTTCAAAGTCTTAAAACTGTAACTAAATTTTTATGTGGAAAAAATGAATATCGAATCAGGATATTTATAAAAACGTGATGCTGAAGGAATCGCAATATAAACTGAATCGGCACCGAAATATCATAGCGGTTACTTCCAACAACCTTGCTCTTAAAGCTTTAAAATATATATATATATATATATACTGTATATATATAAAACCCTGGGCATGGATGGATGAATGGATGCATGGATATAAAACCTACCTTCATTTGTTTGTTTACGGCTTTCAACTGCCTGTCCTGATCCATCTTGTGCTCCTCTAGCCGTTTGATTTGACCTAAAAAACAATTGATAAAACAGAAGATGAGATGAGAATGATGTATTTACTTCAACTCTGCAAGCACACACACTCTTTTTGGGGGAAACTCTCATCAGTCTGAAACAATAAGCAGCTACAGTATGTATTAAGAGTAGAGAAAGATTTATTTCATTAAAGATATGGATGATCAAAAACTAGCTAATGCTCAAGTAGGGGCAATAAAATATTTCAGCTGGAGTTTAACCCAGTGTTTCCGTCCATCCAGACTGCAGCAGCACTAACATTTATTTCAGCTGTTACAGTGTGTTAATCTCATCACTGAGAGAAAGCTATGAGAAAATACAGCCTCCAGTCTGGGGAACAAACATGGCCGGGAGAAAAGTGCACAAAGCTAGAGTGATATGAGGAACAACAAAAACCCACAGAGAAAAAGGCAAAGAAAGAAGGAAAGAGAGGTGTTGTCTCCATACTCTCTAGGTCCAGGATGATTTGGTTGGTGTGCAACTGAACTGCCCGCTGCTGCTCCACCTGGTCCTCTAGCTCAAAAATGGTCTCCTTAAAATCCTTGATCTGGTTCTCTCCATCTCTGCTCTTCTCCTCCAGAGCAAGCATGCTAGCTTTGTATTCCTGCTCCTGTGACTCCAGGCTCTCCTGATGCTTCTGCTGTTCTGCCTCAGCCTGCACACACACACACACACACACACACACACACACACACACACACACACACACACGAATAGGACAGAATTAAGAAAATCCCCAAAGGAATCATTCTAAAGCGGCAGGTCGGTGAAATGTACTGTCCTCCTATAGCAAACCAGCTACACTAGTCTCACACATAAACCTGTTAATAAAAAATTATAAATAAAGATAAAATAAATTATAGTTGCAAGCAACGATGAGCGGGCCCAAGCACCCTGTGTCATCGCCACCCGGGAACACCAGAAAGAAAGTGGGCACATTATTTAAAGGGGACGTACCAATACCATTATGACATAATTTGAGAAAAGAGAGAATTTTATGTATTGACCTCCAAAAAGCCCCAGATGCTGAAAAATAAAAGCATCAAACTATCATTCAATGCGTTAACAACTTTAACAAAAATATTTAAAATATCCTCCACAATTTTGCACATTCAATGTATTGAGATCACAAAGGCCCGATTTTTGGTGATCTTCAGGGGATGCGCATTACCCGAAACTGAAACATGACTGCTCCCTACAGGTAATGTACGTCATGTGCCTGAAAACTTCATAGCGGCCCGCGCACTCGTGAGATCCCATTCCTCGAGGTGCGCATTCTTAATGGCCACATCTGTATAAATCCCCTCGGATAACTGACTTCTTAGTCAGTAGAGCCCATGCATGGCAAAAGTTGTTCAGCTCAATAAGATTTAATCAGCGATCTGTGCATACGTGCAAGTGTGTATGAGCTATGCAGCAAAATCTTGTGTGAGGACGGGGCCCAGACTCTCAGGCATCCTAATGGTAGCAGATTACAGCCTGTCTGTTAATTTTTATTAATGTTTTCTCCCGAAAACCCCTGGATGGTGGGGGAAAAAATTGTTAGGGCGCGCACACACACACTATGACGACATAGGGTTGATGTCATAGTGCTTGGGCCCTTATAAACAAATCAAGCTATCGTGTTATTCTCCTTCTGGATGACCGTAATGCAATGAGACTGTTGCATTAAGCCCACAGCCTGCCCCTGGCTAATCATCATGCACTTACAGTAGATCTATGTTGCAAGAACTACTCTGTCTCTCTCAGATTGTTGTGCTTAGCCAACAATAAGTTGGCCGGACATCCACAAGGCATAAAGCCGCCAGACCAAATCAACAAACTACAACAAGCTCATAATCAACTTGTTGTTCGCTTCTCTGTCTAGTCACGGACACGGCTGCTCAGTCAGCGGTTGCAGTTTTCCCAAACAGAACTGAACCTTAAAGTCTGCAATGTTATCCCAGTTAATCTTAATCACACTGGAATTTATTTGACCATTATATCGCTTGGTAAAGTTTCAACTGTTGCGTGGGATGTTTAGGATCCACGCCATAATCCCCACTCTATTGTTCGCCTCCTTTAATCTTTCACCAAGGCAGCATGACCCTGGACTTCACAGTGTAATACAGGTTCATCAGGCTGGGACAAATGTGCATTAACGGGCACGCAAGATCTAGGGTGGAGCATGTGAGCACATCCACCCCCACACACACACACACACAATGGTTTATTAAATCTGCAGATATTGCTCTTGGTTAAAAATAATAAAAGTATATTAAAAGTAATAAAAAGCTACTATAAATGTGTTATTTTAATTCCAGTTAAGCAATGAGGTGTGTAACTGATGTGTCTGAGGTACCTGAATAATAAGAGTGTGTTCAACCATGGGAAAGTAATTGGTAAGGAAAGCAAAGACTTATACTAATAAACCATAACAAACCACACTGTGCATGTGTACATATTAACTCTGTCAGTGTAAATATTTTCAGTGGTTCATAGCAACACGACTGTCCTCCTGTAGCATTAGAGCAAAACATGAAGTACGCTACTTCCCTCTCATTTGCATTAATATTAAGCTCTTTACTTCTGAATATTTTCCTCCATGTATGTTATTGAGGAAATACTCTACAAGATATCTGAGTAGAATTCCACATATAAAATATTTTGTTCTGCTCCGAGCTGTACTCGAAGACAGCATTGGATATTTCAATAGGCTTCGCTTACATTGTATAAGATTCACCAAGATGTTTTTCAAGCTTTTAAGCCTCTCTGTGTCTTGTTTTAAACAGCAAGAGTCTGAGTTAATGCTCGACAAATCAAAAATAAAGAAAAGAAAAAATCTGAAGGCAGGATGGCGATAAAAAAAAAAAAAGATGGCAGTATTTCACTATTGTTACAGTATATCATTAACGTTACACACTGGCTTTAGAAAAAGATTACAATCTCACGTTTTGCCTCCTCTTCTACTCTGTCTGCCTACATAAATTCCTGTTCTTCCTTTTTTTTTTGCACCCAATCATTTTCAGTTTGCTATTCTGGTCGGACTGGTGGTGAATCTGGAGTCTAACCTAGGAACACTGGGTGTGAGGCAGGAACCCCGGTTAGGATATGATCCCAGTCCATTGTGTAGTATCATGTGAACGCACGCACATGCAGTACATACATTCACATCTGTTTCAAGTGTTGTAATTAAATATAATAAATATTCTATCTACCGACATGGTTTTGAATGGAGGGAGGAAACCGTATTGTAAAATCTCAGTGTACTCTCTGCAACTTCTTTATTAATAATATTTTTTTTAGGGGTGAAATATAATTCAAAGATTCCAATAATCTTGCCAAGTCTCATGCATGCAAATCTAATCCTGTAGATAGATAGATAAACAGATAATTAGATAATTAGATAGATAGATAGATAGATAGATAGATAGATAGATAGATGAACAGACAGACAGATAGACAGAAAGACAGACAGACAGATAGATAGATAAATATTACTTTTATGTTTATTTTATATATACAGTCATTTTACAGCACTTTGGACAATGTTGTTCTCTGTAAATGTGCTTTACAAATAAAATTGACATTGACATTAAGTGCATTAGCGCAGGTGGAAGTCAAGTACGGGACAACCAATGGTTCATTTTGTGTCTGAAACAGCATGCCTGCACCATACAGTAAGTAAACTGGCAGCGCTTCTTCGGTTAGCATTTCATATTCGAGCTGTACTGCTCTGCTCTAGCACGGCACGTAAAGTTATCTGAGTGTCACGTTCACATTAACAGAGTCTCTATGACTTCTTCATACCGGCTATGAAACCATCTGGCAGTTTAACAGAGTTAAGCTTTGCTAATTTGCATAGAAATCACACCCACCCAATTTACATGGCCTGAGATAAACTTTTGAAAACAGCGTTCACATGCAGATGAAACTTCTCCTAACTTCACATTAGAAGCGAAAACTAGGGCTATAATGTATGAATGCAAAGCCATAACGTCTCAGTTTAATCAAAGCAGATGAACCACCCTGTTTTCTTTGTTATGGCACGAGCCAGGAAATTAGTAACGTTACAGCTGGAGAAGCAAATAAAGCCATCCTTCAGTCATGAGATCATAAATCCCCTGAGACTTACCCTTTCAAACAGTAGAATATTTAGCCTTAAAGGATTTGGAATCGCTCTTGTTACAGCAAGCTGACAGCCTCTGCAGGAGAACGAGCAATAAGCCACAGGGTTTGGCTTCCTGGCAGAAGTTTAGTCAGAGGACACACACTAAAGGACAGACAGTTATTACGTGCTGACGAGGTTCACGAGGTACAGGATTCGTAACTGTCGCGTGTGTATATCTTTTCATTCTTATGGATGATGTGGACTTTAAGCCATATAACCAGACAGCAATTCAACTGCCAAAGAGGTAAAAACAGTACGCGTACAGAAGACCCTCTCTGTGTATTTCATGGCAAAACTACTGATCAGACATCTGATAAATCTATTGCTATTTGTTTTTTACCATAAAACTATCACAACTGAATCAGTGCTCATGAACATTAATTCTGCCATAACATGTCCTTACAGGGCTTCGTGTAAATTCATATGATACAAAAGATTAATGGTAAAGGTTCTTATGCAGTCATTTTCATATACAGTATACTACTGTATATGCGTGTACGTGTCAAAGCTAAGGATTTTCATCAGACCTCTGGCTCATGATGCAGGATGCACCAAAATGAAACCTCAGGGCCAAATTCAAGGCTGAATTCCAAAAATCACTGAGCAGAATATCAAATCCCAAGTACCAATATTTAATTTATTAGACTGTTTGTTTTAGTAGCATTGCATAAACTATAGCTTGCCTTGAATTATGCCTTTTCGCGAAACTAAATACCAAAAACTGCACAGTGAAAGAAAAAAAAAGAAAAGAAAACCTTGGGCCAGAGAACTTTAATCATTGGGAAACGTCCTTTTGCGATGAGAAATTGATCGCTGATACAATGATCTGTTCGTACTGTATTTTCACACATGTTCAGTAAATAACAAATTAAGCAACAATGCAACAAACATAAGCACCTTTGACACCTCTGGCTTGTTCATTGTGGATCTACATCTGGATTCTGTAAAGCTGATTAGCAATAATGTCTTTTATGTTCCGAACAATTTGAAGTAAAACTTAAATGCTTTTTTTCTTTTGGGCCAAATTATATGCCAAACTTTTATTTTTCCATACCCGTTATGCTAATTAAGTGCGCATTTGCCTCAGAGCCATGGACATAAAGTAACCCTGGACTGAAGTCAAGACTTGGTTTAGTGTCAGGCTTGCTTTGTCACTTATAGCGTTTGTCTCTCTGCACCAAGGTATTAAATAAATTTTTTTTAATCACCTAACATGTTTATTTGCCTGGAAGTACGTGACAACATGAAGGTGTTTTAGTAAAGATCTGGAAAGAACAGATATTGGTTAGAGAAATAAACTGACAGGGAGGGGACAAATAGTCACCCTACACTCCAGAATAACAATATTACACGTACTAAAGCGTTAATTATATGATGTAGAGACATTCAATGATGACAGCTGAGACACCTACCTTACTGAGCAGTCCCTGTATGCGCTCAATGTCCTTGTGAGCCTGCAGCAGTTCCTGTCTCAGGTCAGTGCAGGTGAGCTCCAGTTTGTCTCTGTCGGTGTGTGCGGTTTTCAGTAAGGCCTGCAGCTCTGTGCTGTTGCTGGCACTTTGGACTGCATTCAGCTCTAGCACCTTCTGCCTCTCTGTCTCCACCTGAGTCTTCAGACACTCATTCTCCACCCTCAGAGCATCCGCGGCTTGACGCTGTTCCACTCTTAGCCTTGTTGCCTCTGCTCCAGCCTCCTTCTCGCTTTCCAGCTCCTGTTGGAGATTCTCCAGCTCATCTTTTAAGCCTCTCACTGCCGCCTGGGCTTCCTGGTGCTCTTTCTCCAAAGCTCTTAGACTCCCTGTCAGCTGCTGCTGAATGTCCACCAGTTTCTCCCTCTCAAAGCGGGAGTTTTCTACCTGCTCCGCCAGACGCTGTTCCAGCTCTGCAGCCCTGGACGCTCGCGAGGCCTCAACTTCCTGACTTTGGACTTGCTCTCGGAGTCTCTGGAGCAACGCCTCGTTCTTCTGTGCCAGGAGCTCTACACGCTCCCTCTGCTGCTGGTGGGAGGTCTGCAGAAGACTCTTCTCTTCAGACAGGCGCTCATTCTCAGCTGTGAGCTCCTGCACGACCTGCTGCTGGTCAGCCAGCTCTTGCAGCGTGGCCTGGAGCTCTTCCGCCGTGCTGTGGTGGCTCTCCTCCATTTTCTGAATGCGCTCTGTGAGACACCGCAGCGATAGATCTTGTTCCTTGGGGCTCGGCACGATGCCCTTGCTGCTGCTACTGACTGAATCTGAGCGTGACGGGATCTTCTCAAACTCGGATGAGTCTGGTGATAGAGAGCCTTTGGTAATGTCGCTACCAGATGATACGGAGGTTTTAAATGGACTACCACTGAGTGGTCCACATGCTGCCATTTTGTTGCTGCTAATCTCTGGTACAATCCCATTAACAGAGTGTTTGTTTGGGCTGGTTAGTGATGTAGAATTAGCGATGCTGTTACCACAGGAGACCGGAGATTTCTCCAACAAGGTAAGCTTTTCCTTCAGAGACTGATTCTCTTGCTGCAAGGCAGACAACTGATTCTGAAAACATCTGTTCTTCTCCTTCATCTCCTCGACTAATGTGTGCGAATCTGTGGAATTAAGCTCGGTTTGCTCCCGCTCTGACGTCCCATCTGGCGTGCCGGCGTCCTGTGGGGAGCCTTTCCCTCTGCACCTTTGCAGCTCCATACGTAACTTGCTTATCTCAAATTCTTTGGCCTTGGCCTCAGCTAGCAGTTCTTTAACCTGACACTCCAGGAGGGCCTTGTCTGCACTCTCTGCTTCCATCTTTGACTTGACAGATCCGCGGGAATGCTTTGCTAGAGCGGACAGACTGGAAGTGCTAGCACTGGGGATCATCTTTTTGGTTGAAGGAGCCTTTAGCTGGTCTCTTAGTGGAGTGCGGTCTCGGGAAATGGTCTGAGGGATGTCCCGTGGAGCAGGTATTCCTGACTTTTTGGTTGACTGGATACCTACAGGAAAAACACAGTAAAAGATTTACTGTTACGATTAGCAGTGTAAGTGTGTGGGATTGTAGCTCAGCGTTTAGCAGTCTGGCCTCCAGGGTCGAGGTTCAATTCTCAGCTCAGACCTGCATGTATGAAGTTTGCAGGTTCTCCCTGTGCTTGGTATGTTTCCTCCGGGTACTGCTAATTGGCGTTATCAAATTCCCTGTAGTGTTTGAGTAACTTTCTGCTTGTGTGCCCTGAAATGGATTGGCCCCGTGTCAAGTGGGTAACCCTGCCTATGGCCTCATGCCTCCAGTGACCCTGTACAGGATAGGTGGTATAGAGAATAAGTGAGTGAGTGTGAAGGATTTGAGCTTTCGCTCATATGAAGATGATTCACCTGGTATTCTATATTGCTGAATTTCCAATCATAGGTGTGATTATTGTGTTTGTACTGTTCAGTAAAACCTGAAAAACTTTGCGAGTGTTTTGCAAGATTTCCTCAAAATCCTCAAAAGGAGGCAAAAAGAAAGCATCAATGGATAGATTCCTTAGTAAGGAAGTCACAAAAAAAGTTGTATTTTTACTTCATATTTTACTTCATAGTCAGAGTTGCTATGAGGTAAAATGTGATATTTTTACTTTGATATACAAGTGTTTTGGATTAAAGCTTGCTTCCGAATCAAATTACGCTTGCAATCCGAGGTTTAACTGTATTTGACAATTTCTCGTCATGGTAAGGGCGATCGTCTTTTAGTAGCAGTGGCTGTTTTTAGTTAACTACTGTTCAAAACTGATTACTTTTTCATAGGCGCTTGGTTCCATCCAACAATGACGTCTTTAATTTTAATGTCCGGTCAGTGACTAGACAAAAAAATGCTTTTTATCAGCAGATCCAAACAGCTACCAGGCACGGCCTCTTGTACTACAATGCAACCACACGACCTCAGCAGATACAACAGGGATTAAGTGACTCCAGAAAGTCACACAGCCCATGTGTCTCAGATAACACAAAAAGGCCCATGAGTACACTTGTATAGTAAAGGTTTTCAAGCCACCAATAATCAGCAAACACAAACACGTGGGTCTTGTGATGACAAAGCTCCTGCAGTGGAGGGAAATGTTCTATAGCAGTGTGTGGGGATTACAAAGACAATGCTGTGCTTTAGGGTGACTAGCGCCAACCCACTGGCCATTCAGCAGAGATAGAATGGAAAATTTTCATGATGAGACAAATTGGATGAAAACACAGAGAGAAAAGAAACAAATTAAAGAAAATGTACAGTATACAAATAACTCTTAACTACCCCCTTCTCTCTCTCTCACACTCTCTTCTTTATCTAATAGAAATCATGTGCTTACTATTCACCCTTCACAATTCATAAGAAATAAAAGGTCCCTGGAGCCGAGTGGTGTGAGAGCCAACACCGGAGCAATCTATAGTATCACATTATGTCACATGATATCATCTATTTTTAGCCCCAGCCTGCACAGTCTTTTAACACATTCAATTGTACCATTTTGTTGCAATACGTATCTAAATATTAAAGTGACAAGATTTACTATTGGATGAATTTGTGCTTGAATTTTTCCAGTGCTGATTAATAAGATTTTGCTGTCTGTCAGTTCTCTGAACGTCACCAACTTCCTTCTCTCTCTTAAACCCTTTGACAAATGACAGAACAAGGGTGCACCCTCCTAAATTATATAATCCAGTCGCTCAGTAGATCAGAAAAAAGTTAATTTCCTTCAGTCTTCCACAGCCTCCAATAACAAACTGGACTCAATATTACACACGTGGACAAAATTGTTGGTACCCTTCGATCAATGAAAGAAAAACTCACAATGGTCACATAAATAATAAGTAATAATTAAAAAAAATTCTATGAATGTTAACCAATGAAAGTCAGACATTGCTTTTCAACCATGCTTCAACAGAATTATTTTAAAAAAATAAACTCATGGAACAGGCCTGGACAAAAATGATGGTACCCCTAGAAAATACTGAAAATAATGTGACCAAAGGGACATATTAATTCAAGGTGTGTCCACTAATTAGCATCACAGGTGTCTACAATCTTGTAATCACAGTGGGCCTATATATAGGGCTCCAGGTAGTCACTGTGTTGTTTGGTGACATGGTATGTACCACACTCAACATGGACCAGAGGAAGCAAAGGAAAGAGTTGTCTCAGGAGATTCGAAAGACAATTATAGACAAGCATGTTAAAGGTAAAGGCTATAAGACCATTTCCAAGCAGCTAGATGTTCCTGTGACTACAGTTGCACATATTATTCAGAAATTTAAGATCCATGGGACTGTAGCCAACCTCCCTGGACGTGGCCGCAGGAGGAAAATTGATGACAAATCAAAGAGACGGATAATCCGAATGGTAACAAAAGAGCCCAGAAAGACTTCTAAAGAGATCCAAGGTGAACTTCATGCTCAAGGAACATCAGTGTCAGATCGCACCATCCGTCGTTGTTTGAGCCAAAGTGGACTACATGGGAGACGACCAAGGAGGACACCATTGTTGAAAACAAATCATAAAAAAGCCAGACTGGAATATGCCAAACTACATGTTGACAAGCCACAAAGCTTCTGGGAGAATGTCCTATGGACATATGAGACAAAAATGGAACTTTTTGCCAAGGCACATCAGCTCTATGTTCACAAACGGAAAAATGAAGCATATCAAGAAAAGAACACTGCCCCTACTGTGAAACATGGAGGAGGCTCTGTTATGTTCTGGGGCTGCTTTGCTGCATCTGGCACAGGGTTTCTTGAATCTGTGCAGGGTACAATGAAATCTCAAGACTATCAAGGGATTCTAGAGAGAAATGTGCTGGCCAGTGTCAGAAAGCTGGGTCTCAGTCGCAGGTCATGGGTCTTGCAACAGGACAATGACCCAAAACACACAGCTAAAAACACCCAAGAATGGCTAAGAGGAAAACATTGGACTATTCTAAAGTGGCCTTCTATGAGCCCTGACCTCAATCCTATTGAGCATCTTTGGAAGGAGCTGAAACATGCTGTCTGTAAAAGGCACCCTTCAAACCGGAAACAACTGGAGCAGCTTGCTCATGAGGAGTGGGCCAAAATACCTGCAGAGAGGTGCAGAAGTCTCACTGACAGTTACAGGAATCGTTTGATTGCAGTGATTGCCTCAAAAGGTTGTGCAACAAACTATTAAGTTAGGGGTACCATGATTTTTGTCCAGGCCTGTTCCATGAGTAAATTTTTTTCTTATAATTCCGTTGAAGCATGGTTGAAAAGCAATGTCTGACTTTCATTGGTTAACATTCATAGAATTCTTATTTATTATTACTTTTGTCAGATTAAAGTTATTTCTGTGACCATTGTGAGTTTTTCTTTCATTGACCGAAGGGTACCAACAATTTTGTCCACGTGTGTAACTTAAAGACATCAACTGCTATATTGAACGTCCAGCTGCCTAACACTCAGTATGACTGCAGATCAATCCCTGCTATCCGTTATCACCCAAATGAGATCAGGTTGAGTCTGGTTCCTCTTAAGGTTTCTTCCTATTGCCATCTCAGGGAGTTTTTCCTTGTCATCGTCTCCCTCGGCTTGCTTATCAGCGACAGTCTCATCATTTAAATTCATACATATTTTCTCACATTTCATACACTTTCCATAATTTTCTTTTGATTCTGTAAAGCTGCTTTGTGACAATGGGTGATAACGGATAGTTAACGTCCACCCTTGTTCTGTCATTTATCAACGTGTTTAAGAGAGACAAGGAAGTTGGTGATTGTTAAAAGCGCTATACAAATAAAACTGAATTGAACAATATGCATTTAATTAATATGATCATTTTACAAAAAAAAATCTGCACATGTTGTGCTCCTTTGTGATTTATGACTGATATCTATTGAAATTATATCGATATTTCAATATTACCATTTTTATACTGAGGCCCATTTTTATACATTTTTTAATTTTTACTAAAGTCCTGTATAAATCTAAGCGCATGCTGTAAGCCGAAATAAGCTGAAAAAGAAAAAGTTTTCCCCAATGACGCATTATGTTCGTAGCCATGTATGATTTGCGTTTAATTGGTGATCACAAATCTCTACAACGCTCACAGAGAGCTGAAAACAGCAAAACGATGACTGAATGGTCAAACATGAATAAACAAAGTAGTTGTTAGGAAAGACAGTGAGGTATCTTATTGTGTAGTCTAATGTGTTAACATCCACAGAATGCTTTTACATGACTTATGATTGTAGCCGTATCACAGACACGTAATCAGACCACATCTGCAAAGTTTTTACAAAGGATCCTTTTCAAGCACATTATTGCAATTATTGGTTGTTAGAGCTGAAACTTTTCCAAGACAGTGGTAAAATATGTCTATAAATCCTGGGGTTATAAGTCCTACACTTAAGACCAAGAATAATACCTCTATGTATCACTTTGCATTGCAACAGCATGATAAGAATCCACCCAAATCCATCTGTTCCCACCTCCCTCAAAATCACGATTTCAATCGGTTTGTTTGAAATTGAACAAAACACTATTCTGAATAAGATTTTGATCTGGGCACACGATGGAGAAAACAATCCGATTCATGCAATGTCATTTTCATAATAAATATTATTAAAACCTGTCCTAGTGTTTGAAGCTCCTTCTAGATGTAGCATAAATCATAGTAACACATTGACTCTTCACCTCTGCGGACGAGGGTGTGCAGCTGTAATAGAAAATCTTTGTAAAATGAGAAAAGCATAGAAGAGGTTACACAAAAATCACACTTCACTGTTCTTGTTTCTCCACAACGGGCTGCTTTTGGTACCAAAAGTGAGTGAAAAACATAAAAGGAAGAGAAATAGTTCAAATCACAGGAAAAGACAGAGAGGATCCATATGCTGGGAAATAAGTCAAACGAATAGGATAAAGCTGCAATGGTAAAGCTACTGAAAGTCACCATTTTTAAGGTGGAGTCACAGGAAAGACTCTACATAAACTATGAGACGTCCTCAATGCCCTTTAAAAAGAGGAAGGGCTTTTTAATGCCCCAGACTCACAAACTCACCTCGCTGTTAAACGCCATCATATTGGATGGTGATATAAAAGAAGAAAACTGCTGTTCATCCCCTGGTCAGGACCTCGTGATCTCCCTGGACAACAATCAGATCACTCCTTCAGCCGCTGCCTTGGGGTAACTGGACAATTGAATGTCATTTTCCAGACACATTGCTATCCTTACCAACATCAGAAGAATTCACCCAGTTCTTTCTTCACAGGCTACTCAGGTACTTGTTCAGTCTCTTGTTATTTAAAGACTGGACTACTGCAATTCTGGCAGATCTGCCTCTGTCCACCACTCGTCCTCTGCAGCTGATCCAGAATGCGGCTGCACGTCTCGTTTTCAATCTTCCCAGGTTCTCCCACATCACCCCACTTCTCCGCTTTCTGTAGCTGCCCGCATCAAATTCAAAACCCTGGTGCTCGCCTACAAAGATAAAAACGGCCTAGCACCTCTCAGCTCTAATCACACCACGCACTGCACCACGTTCCCACCGATCCTCCAGGACTGCTCTCAGGGATCGAGGAAGACGTACATCTAGACTATTTTTCTGTTCTGGCTACTAGGTGGTGTAATGAACTTCCTCATACAGCTGTGTCTCTGGCAATCTTTAATGTAAACTGTTCTTTGTGTTCAGTAACCCAGTACTTGGGTTAATCTCTCTCCCATTAAAATGAAAAACAAACAAACAAACAAAAACCCTTCCAACAGTGTTTGACTGACAGTACATACTGTAGTAACCAAGCAACCCAGTGTAAAGATCTATCCAATGATGGAAACATAAAAATAAAAAAAACATTTAAAAAATCTGCAGGAAAACTCACAACTATGTTTAATAGTGAACGCAAAAGCATTTCCAACATGAACAGAACTTAAAGCAATGTGACTGAACAGCTGCGTGGCCATAAGAAACCCTCTTGTTAGACAGAAAACAATTGACAAAAGAGGCATAAAGATTGAACTTTAGAGCAATGGAAAAGAGGTCATGTGGTCTGATGAGTCCAGACTGACCCTATTCCAGAGTGATGGGTGCATCAGGGTAAGAAGGTGAGTACCTTCATCCATAGTGGCCACTGTACTAGTGTTATGAATATGTGATCTCCCTTGTATTTGCAATCAGTATAAGATTGCAGGAGGGTTAAAAACAAATACACACTTCACCAAAGCGTGCTGTTAATAGTGTACTTTGGATTCCTGGTAAGATACTGTATGGCACTGATGGCTAACGAGAGACGGACAGAAATGTTAGAGTGAGAAAACCACACACTCATGCTGATAGCACAAACATACTTATCTGTCTGTGCCGAAAAAAACATGAAGCAACAGATACACACACACACACACACACACACACACACACACATACAAGTCTCTACTGAATACTGAATCAATTACTGAATGAAAAAATCTTCTGAAATCTGATGTTCATGCTGGATGCGGTTTGGGATCACAGTAAGAGATGTAGATGTTTTCTCTGCATGACCTGCCAGCAGGGTTGTTAGAGCCCAGTGCATTCTGGAGTAATTAACTGCACTCTGGAGCGCTTACAGATAAGAGACCACTGGAGGCCAAGCTTTGTCTTGAAACACTGGCATGACACAGAGAGAGCTGGAATGCTGAGAATTCCTCTGAGGTCCTGGGTTCTTCTGTACACAGCTGCCAGTTTTTCACTGATGTGAGGCCAGCGTCCATTCATAAAGCGCTACAGACCTTCACACTCATAATCCTAATGGTCGCAAGCCTTCTTCTTTAGGACAATAAAGTTCAAACGGGGCCATTTTTCCACGTGGAATTTAGGAGTGAAACTGAAAAACAAGCCCTGTTGGGTTGTCGCCCTTTCCCTTTTGTCCTGCCAGTATAAACGGGACGGGCACATCAGAGCGGATTCCGAACGTGTATACAGTACTGAGACTGAGACGTTCTGTATCCTGTCATGCCGGGGAAAAAACAGGATAATATTTCCCTCTGCGTCAGCATGATAACGTGCAAAATGGTCGGTGTGATCGGAAACTGGAGAAGCAGAAGACTTGCTGCATTTCGAGTGTGTCTGTGTGTTTACTCTGATCTTCAAAAACACTACAGAGTTGATCCTTCCTCATCCCATGCATAATTAAATTCAATATCCGTATACAGTCGTGGCCAAAAGTTTTGAGAATTACATAAATATTGGAAATCGGAAAAGTTGCTGCTTAAGTTTTTATAATAGAAATTTGCATATACTCCAGAGTGTTATGAAGAGTGATCAGATGAATTGCGTAGTCCTTCTTTGCCATGAAAATTAACTTAATTCCGAAAAAAAACTTTCCACTGCATTTCATTGCTGTCATTAAAGGACCTGCTGAGATCATTTCAGTAATCGTCTTGTTAACTCAGGTGAGAATGTTGACGAGCACAAGGCTGGAGATCATTATGTCAGGCTGATTGGGTTAGAATGGCAGACTTGACATGTTAAAAGGAGGGTGATGCTTGAAATCATTATTCTTTCATTGTTAACCATGGTGACCTGCAAAGAAACGCGTGCAGCCATCATTGCGTTGCATAAAAATGGCTTCACAGGCAAGGATATTGTGGCTACTAAGATTGCACCTAAATCAACAATTTATAGGATCATCAAGAACTTCAAGGAAAGAGGTTCAATTCTTGTTAAGAAGGCTTCAGGGCATCCAAGAAAGTCCAGAAAGCGCCAGAATAGTCTCCTAAAGAGGATTGGGTGGACAAACAAAAACCCACTAATTCTGACAAACTCCAAGAAGTGATTATGAAAGAATGGGTTGCTATCAGTCAGGATTTGGCCCAGAAGTTGATTGAGAGCAGCCCAGTCGAATTGCAGACGTCCTGAAAAAGAAGGGCCAACACTGCAAATACTGACTCTTTGCATAAATGTCATGTAATGGTCAATAAAAGCCTTTGAAACGTATGAAGTGCTTGTAATTATATTTTAGTACATCACAGAAACAACTGAAACAAAGATCTAAAAGCAGTTTAGCAGCAAAATTTCTGAAAACTAATATTTGTGTCATTCTCAAAACTTTTGGCCATGACTGTAGGTATTCTGATAAAATAGATACTGTCACTAAAGCAGATTTTGTTGTAGATTTTGATTAGTATTAAACATCCATAAGAAACAGAATAGAATATCTTTATCGTCATTGGAAGATGTGGGAAGTCCAACGAAATGAGTTTTTCAGCACCAAGAACTCCCTTAAATGACACAAAAGGGAGCTCGTCCTTTTCTTGGGCGACACAAAGTTATAAATCGGTACTCTTCTAAAACTTGAAACTGAAAAACTAAACAGTACACAACATGTTGAAATGAGCACAGTGTGCTTCGTAAAAGTCGTAAAAAGTCCTTTGTGCATACTTTGGGAAGTACGAATCTTTCAGTGTCTCTCAACAGGAGGTGAGTCACAGGTTCCCTAACGCTGAGGCCGTTCAAAGTGAATCCAAAAGCCCAAAGTTTTTTTTTTTTTTTTTTCACACCCTTCAGCAGAAGTAGACATCATGTTCAAGTTTGCAGTGAAAAAAGATTGATTGAAAACTTCACCCTCTAGTCTGAACCTTAGATCAGACTCCTTACTACACGTAATGGTGTTTGACACTAATTGCAGAAATACACTTCTAAGTTTGGGATCATTTTCTAACTCCATGGTTGTTTCTAATTTTTTTTTCTTTCTACACTGTAAAGCAATACTGAAGGCGTCCAAAATATTCAATAATCTCCCTTGAACAGTTGATATTGAGATGTGTCTGCTACTTATGATCTGTAAATCATTAATAACGGCTGAAATCTGAGGTGCTGTTTGTTAACTGGTGATTTCTGAGACTGGTGACTCTAAATGAACTTCTCCTCTGCAGCAGTTTTGGTCTTGTTTTCCTGGGAAGGTCTTCATGAGAGATAGTTTCATCATGGTGCTTGATGGGTCTTGCAAATGCACTCGACACAATACTGTTCTTACAAGAACTATTCCAGAAACGGTGATCGACGTGTCTTAAAATAACACCTGACTGTTGTTGTTGTTTTTGTTACATAATTACCAAATTCCGTCTGTGTTATTTCATAGTTTTGAAATCCCCAGTATTGTTGTAGAATGTAGAAAATAAATCACTACACAAAAACAGGGAGGTTTGTAAGTGATCCCAAACGTCTGAGCACTTTAGTATATATCTAATCCAAATACAACATGTCTGCCTCCTGGTCAGATTTGTTTTACAAGCATGGCTGCAGGGGACATAAGCTATAGTTACTACTGTTCTTATTTATACAGAAGTTAGTCATAATGCTTTTATTACACATTTGTGGAAGAATAAATATAGTTTTTTATAGATTTTATTATAACGTTATGAGTTTATTTTTTCATGGAATTGAAAGTCGTTAAGAGACTTAATGATTCTAGCCACCACTCTGACAGCAACAATGTTCAGTCCCCATTTAATTTACTCACAAACTCTTCGGCACTTGATCCTCTCTGTACAGTAGATTGATGATTGAAGTCTGATTTACCAAGAAATTTATTTATTTATTTATTTTGTCTGCCATATCAAAGTGTCTTTTTATTTTCTTTCTTGCCATTGTTGAGTAAATCGTTTGGTTCCTGGTTTTGGAAATTGCATAGCGGTCTCCTGTGCAATCACATAATGGCCTGCCACCATGTCTGTATAAGCTACACTGCTCTCAGCAGTAACACATCAAACTGTCAGTCCTCAGAGTGAGTCAGCTCCTTTTCTATTCTGCTTAGTGTACTTCACAAATAAGCATCAAACACACACACACACACACACCCCACTGCTGCGCTGGAAAACCGGAGGATTTACTGCAACAATTCAGCTTATCGGAAATCCTGTTGTTTATTTAACACATCCCGACCTTTATGGAGCAAGCACGGCTCTGGTGTACAATCTAATAATGATAATAACGAATAAGTATGAGGTTTAGAAGATTTAAATTCACGCAGACGACCTGGGTTTGACCTTCTCTTAGTTATAGTCCATAGTCACAGTAAGTGTAGCGCTGTCTCTGTCTCCCAGCGCAGAACACTAAAAAGCCAGGGAGCATGTGCCAACACATCATTTCTTCTGTGCATGTGGCATTGTCAAATGTCTTAGTTCGCTCAAATGAAAATGCTGGGCACTCGACAGAGCCACGTGGTCACTCGGATGCCTGGAGAAAAGGAACATGACTTAGCTGTATGGGGAAGAGGAACTCGGTGAACACAATACTTCTTCCCATCTCCGTATTGATACAGTAAGTATGATTCAGGAAGTACAAACTGTACTCGATGCACATTTGTGAAACATTACGTACTGTATATGCCTTCCTGATAACATCTGAACAAGTGGTAAAGAAGCTTTATATAGTAAGGAGCAACCCAAGGAGCCACGACAAAGACCTTAAACATTCCTGTCAGTACAGCTGATTCAATAATCCAGGAAGAAGGTTACAATGGAGATACAAATAAGCGTTCAACATTGAACATATTTAAAATATGACGTTATTTATTTTTATTTAATAGAAACTATATTAATTTTTTTTTTTTTCGATTTGTTTTCTCAGACTAGAGATGTGCAGTGTAATGATGGGATAACTTTTCAGAGCATGTTTAAGACAGGCTAGAATAAGCTACGGTGTTCAGTAACTTACTGTAGGTGTGCAGTATAGATGCGTTTTTCGATTGACAATATGATGGGTTTGACAATTTGACATCATATGACAATATGATGGGTTTGAAAAACATTAAATTGACAATATGATGGGTTTATTATGTTGAGGATCAGCTCTACAATATATTAAATCCGTCCTGTATTCTAGACCCAACAAGGAGTAACCTTAATGTTTTGAATTTGTCCTGATTGTGAACCAATCGAAGGTTGAACACAGCAGAATCACATCTTTCTCAATGTTTGTATTCTGTTAATGTTGCATTTATATATGAGTAAATCTATAACAGCTAAAACATAAATGTTTGATCTTACTCTTAATTGCTCTTTTTGAACTTGAGACGAACCAGACTCAAAAGAAAACTCAACTTTCTCCAATCATTTCTACACCTGTTTAATATAAATTCACAACAGCACTGAGTGTTTTTAAAGGATATTAAGTAATTAATAATAATACATTTTAATTATAATGCATTTTGTACTTCAAACGACTCTTAAAGTGCTGCAAATAATTTCAAACCCAAAGCTCTGATTAAAAAATAAAAAAAATTTTAAGACCAGATTTAAAAGCATCAACAGTCTGTAAGAGCATCATAGTCGTTAAGATTGCAGATTTAATGCGGTTCAGCGGCCATGCTTTCACAGAGATGCAGCTGACACGCTTTGTACTCCAACAGATTCGTTCTGCTCAGGCGAAGAAACACTTGAACTGAAACGGTCTCTTTTTGAAACAAGAAGGAATTTGGAGATTTGTCTCCTGCAGTAGACGAAATGTTCTTGGTTGTACACCAGTATAAATGTGCTATTTTAGTAGTTGGCAGACAGAAAAACAAACCTTAAATTGAATCAGGATAACAGTTTGTAACACAAACAGATATCAGTTATAACTAGTAGAGTAACTACTACTGAAATCCGTCACACATCCATAAACCCTACTGAAGACTGAATACATCTTTTTCTCATGAGAATGAAGGACAAGAGGACATACAGTATAAAATGAGGTTCATGTGATGTGACGGGACACACTCGAGACATGTGTGATTTTAAACCCAACAGTTTTTCGTTACCAAAGAAGCATTGATTCTGAAGTGAACTGGAATTGTGCTGCTTTAACGGGGAAAGGCACAGACATGGTGCTGCTGTGCTTTTGTTTTTATATTGTGAAAGAACAAGGCATCACTTAGTGTGACTAAATGGGTTTCAAACATCAACAACAAAAAAAGTAGTGAATACCAACGAAGTTACTGGATTCTCAGAACAGTGCAGCACTGCTTGGATCTTTAGAGATGTTTGGGCAGATTTTACTACACGCCAGGACAACATAGTTGTTTTACAGTGATCATATTGGTTTTGGTAGCCTTCCTTTTTATAATGGTTTTTATCATTTATCATTTCAATATAACATGGAACACCCTAAGAAGGAAAAACTGAAATAAGAATTAGTAATTGCGTTCGGGTGCACTAGAGCTGGGTTACATCAGACGTAGACAAACAGGACAAGGGCACATTCAAACACAACACACCTGCCTTGACAAACAGTAGGAATAAAAGAGTTTAAAAAGTTGGTAAAGTTCAGTTCAGTGGAGCGAACACTCCGCATACAGCCGTTGGAAGGTGTGGGGTCCCTGCTAGAGGGTTGGCCTCTCCACCCTGAACCTGTTTATCCTGACTACGTGGAATTTCTGTTGCCTGGTCATGTTATGCCGAGGCGATGCTGGGTTTGGGTCGTCTCAGGCTCCGATCTGAGGCTCTCAGAGTTCGTTCAAGCTGTTAGAAATGTCATACTCTCAGATTGAAACACTCTGTCTGTGTGAGTGCTGAAATGTTGAAGTAAGCGGTGCCATCAAAATATCTGACCTGAACTATGATGAGGCACAATCTGTCACATTCTGAGAAGGAAAGCAAAGAGCAGTTGCCAAAGTGTGTGTGTGTGTGTGTGTGTGTATGTGTGTGTGTGTGTGTGTGTGTAACTTGAGGAAAAAAAAAAGTAAAAAGGGCACAAATTCCCCTGGGAACAGAGCCTCATGTTTGACGGTAATTCATTAGCATACACTACAAAGTTCATCACAGTCCATGGTTTCTCAAAGATGCATGAGAGTAAAATAGAGGAATAAAATTTCAGCACACACTTTGCCCTCGTGTAGAAGTGTAGACCTTAACGCTCAGAGCATTTAGCCGTTATTTGTTTTGGTGTTTTGTAATAGATACATATACAGTCGTGGCCAAAAGTTTTGAGAATGATACAAATATTAGTTTTTACAAAGTTTGCTGCTAAACTGCTTTTAGATCTTTGTTTCAGTTGTTTCTGTGATGTACTGAAATATAATTACAAGCACTTCATACGTTTCAAAGGCTTTTATCGACAATTACATGACATTTATGCAAAGAGTCAGTATTTGTAGTGTTGGCCCTTCTTTTTCAGGACCTCTGCAATTCGACTGGGCTGCTCTCAATCAACTTCTGGGCCAAATCCTGACTGATAGCAACCCATTCTTTCATAATCACTTCTTGGAGTTTGTCAGATTTAGTGGGTTTTTGTTTGTCCACCCGCCTCTTGAGGATTGACCACAAGTTCTCAATGGGATTAAGATCTGGGGAGTTTCCAGGCCATGGACCATAAATTTCAACGTTTTGGTCCCCGAGCCACTTAGTTATCACTTTTCCCTTATGGCACGGTGCTCCATCGTGCTGGAAAATGCATTGTTCTTCACCAAACTGTTGGATTGTTGGAAGAAGTTGCTGTTGGAGGGTGTTTTGGTACCATTCTTTATTCATGGTTGTGTTTTTGATGACACCAGGCCATCTTCCAAAAGTCTTCGCCTCACTGTGCGTGCAGATGCGCTCACACCTGCCTGCTGCCATTCCTGAGCAAGCTCTGCACTGGTGGCACTACGATCCCGCAGCAGAATCCTCTTTAGGAGACGATCCTGGCGCTTGCTGGACTTTCTTGGATGCCCTGAAGCCTTCTTAACAAGAATTGAACCTCTTTCCTTGAAGTTCTTGATGATCCTATAAATTGTTGATTTAGGTGCAATCTTAGTAGCCACAATATCCTTGCCTGTGAAGCCATTTTTATGCAACGCAATGATGGCTGCAAGCGTTTCTTTGCAGGTCATCATGGTGAACAATGAAAGAACAATGATTTCAAGCATCACCCTCCTTTTAACATGTCAAGTCTGCCATTCTAACCCAATCAGCCTGACATAATGATCTCCAGCCTTGTGCTCGTCAACATTCTCACCTGAGTTAACAAGATGATTACTGAAATGATCTCAGCAGGTCCTTTAATGACAGCAATGAAATGCAGTGGAAAGTTTTTTTCGGGATTAAGTTAATTTTCATGGCAAAGAAGGACTATGCAATTCATCTGATCACTCTTCATAACATTCTGGAGTATATGCAAATTTCTATTATAAAAACTTAAGCAGCAACTTTTCCAATTTCCAATATTTCTGTACTTTTGGCCACGACTGTACATTAGGGCTCATGAGTGTGCAGTAGAGAGTGATCTTCTTTTTTTTGGCGCTAAATAGACAATATGATGAACCGTTCATTTTAGTTCATTTTAACCAACTGCCTAAACATGACTAAGCAAAAAATTTGAAAATGGGTCACATACTGTATAGTAGGCAAAAGAATAGAACGGATCCAGATGGTCATGTGTTTTTATGTTTGTTTTCGGTTGTTTCTAAAACAAAAAAAATTATAATAATATGCTCATTTTGAGAGTTCTACATTTTTGCAATGTCATTCCCATATTGTGGTAGTGGTAAAATGTACCCTTATGTAAATGTCAAGTAATGATAACTTTCATTCTACCCGACATATCCAAACTACGCAGTTTGAAGTCTGAAACCTCCCTATTAACCCACAACAGCAAGGCGTACATATAAGCACAAAAAAAAATAATTATGTAAAAATCAAATGTGTTGCCGGCACGTATCTGTGCCGCTTGCGCTTTATTAAAATAGTTAAATGGCACATTGTGTTCTTTAGGTCCTCTGCTACAGTATGCAAGATTTTCATTAACCATCTCTGCTGTTGTTCCACACAGAGCAAATTCACATGTAGTTCATCCATCCCACCATCCACTGTCCATACCAGGTATCACTGTATGGTGGGCCGCGATCCGGACCCGGACCCGGACCATGTGACGGTTCTATATGGACCCTGATGCTTTTCTGATATACAAGAATAATTAATATACCAGTAATTTTTTTTCCCCCCCGAGGTAAGCGTGACTACACGTGTCACTCAACAGATCCAATCGACTCAATAGTTTATTGTGTATGGACGGAGTGTGAGGAAGAAACATAAATGAAAGTGTGACACGGCAAGGCTTACTCCAGAACAAACGTAGACTTTGAAAACTGAAACTTCATGGACAGATCAATATATGTTTAATTCTACCTGGGGGAAGATTAAAATCAGTTTGTCTCATTTGTTCCGACACCGTGGCGATAATAAAAAAGCATTAATGTAAAAAAAAAAATTTTTTTTTTGAGCAAACATAAGCGAGGTGAGGGCATGTAAATACCCGAACTGAAAGGTCAGTACAACTCCTGGGCTTGTTAATAAGTAATTAAGGCATGGAAAAAAAACAAATAAAACAAATGAACAAACAAAAACAGTCACTCAGTCAAAGCTAATGCTGGTGAGGTTGAGTGTACTCTAAGTTGTTGATGGCTCTTTCACAAACTGTCGAGTTAAATACTGTAAATGTAAAACCTGAAAGTGCTCATAATTAAGAAATTCTATTCAGATTTACATTAAGCAATCATACAAATACAAAATGAATAGAAAATATTTTAAAAATGCAAGAAACTTCCGAATACTTCAACACAAGTATGATTGTCAGATCGTGCAACGACCCACAAATATCCAGACTAGAACTCCCGTTTCTCTGCCTGTTAAAAAAAAAAAAAAACAGCACAAACTGTGCTGACACATACATATGACATTATGGAATGAAGTGTTTTTTCCAGTTTGCTACACACCGACACGCGCGCACACACACACACACACACAATACCAAACATGCATTATTGTCCTTGTCTACTTCCAAGCAACTGCGTCACTATCACCAAAACCTCCTGCAACACAATCATGAGGTTCTCGCAAACAATCCCCGTTCAACAAAGTGACTTGGCAGCTGAACTTAGCATTACACAGGCTTTCAAACATTCGGACAACGCGAGCCCAGACACTGACGACCTCTCTTCAAGCCTTTTTTGAGCATGAAAGTGTAAAAACTGCTTGTTTCCTTCCCCCATACTGGATCTCTTCATTCTTCCAACCCACCTCGTTGGATAAACATATTAAACCTGGTATTATTTTGGTATCCAAATAGGCTGTGAACCAGACGGATGCACTGTATCCCAGCACTGAGCCAATCAGGATATCTGCTTTAGCACCGGCATTGGTCCACTTGACTAATTTGTTTTGAAACAAAATCTGCCACATACTTTCTCTCACACATAACAACATAGGAACAATAAGAGAATCAGTTTAACGAGAACGTGCCAAACTATTTCCATGGCTCTGGAGTTTAAAAGTACATATCTTCCAGCAAAGTTATTTGATTATGCCGGTCTGCTGAGCTCTCTGATGTGGAACAGGGGAAATGATTCAGGATCTTGAAGTGATACAAGGACAAAAGGGCAGCTGATGTTTCCTGCCAGGGAGGCGTTAAGCCTTCAAAACAACGCACCCCTTCCACCCCCCAAAACCCCCCCACCCCCCTGCTTCCCGCAACATGCACGAACATCTGAGACAAGGCCAGCCAATGCTCTGGCTATGAGTCAGGGGCCAAAAGTATAGTGGTCAGACGACAGTGGAATTTAAACTTGGCTTGTGTTATCTGAAAGCTGAATTAATTAGGCTTGTGTTTCTATGCCAACTTTGTGCCACAATTTATGTCCTTTTTTTTTTTTTTTTTACTGAAGTGTAGTATTTCTTAAAGCAGTACATGAGTGACAAATTAACAAGGATTCCCTTATTACCTAGTATCAGGTTCAGACTCTGAAATTAAGTACAGTTTGTAAATTGAACCATAACCAGATTAAAGCCGAATATGAATGAATGCAGCATGATATGCAGTAAAATCTTATTATTTTGACAGCAACGTGTCTCCGCAATCCATCACGGTCCACTATGTGGTGTTATAACTAATGTTATAATCGCTTCATATTGCATTACGGTCCGCGCTCAGCGTTATTTATAAGCGCTGGATGACTTGATTAATGACATTCCATTACTGGTTTAGAATGTGTTTATCAGGGCTTATCTCACTGCACTTCCTGAACACTTACACTGATCGAATAGCTATAATACCACAGAATAAGCCCCACCCCCACGGAGAGGTCACCTACAGCCTAGACTTTCTGTGGCTTACCCTGCTCGTGGAGGGTCTCCATGATCATCTTCAGGTCAGTAGTCTTCCCCATGATTGTGGTTGAGTAACTGAGAGACACACAGAATATTTATACTGGATAAATACTCTAATTTGAACTAGAAATAGATGTGATAACCTGGTCACTCACTACACTCAGGTCGTCAGCTGACTTCATTTTATTGCCCCATTACTTTACCTGGCCAGATCATAACACTGTCTCCAGAGGCTTGTACAGTGGACACTATGCATGATGGGTGCACATGCCCACCACTCGGCAATTGACAGTAGGGTCAATCTGGACTCGTCAGATCACATGACCTTTTTCCATTACACCAAGGTTCAATCTTTATACCTCATAACAAACTGCAGTGGAACCTTGATTACGAGCATAACTCGTTCAGGAAGCAGGCTCGAATTCCAAAACACTCGTAAACCAAATCAAATCTTCCCATAAGAAATAATGAAAACACAAACAATTAATTCCACAGCCCAAAAAAATAAATACAGAAAAAAATTAATACAATATATAAAGTAAAAATAAAACAAATTCACCTGCACTTTACCTTTAAAAAAAGTTAAAATAAATCCCAACAGATAAGTGTTTCTGTTTGTGCACGCAGACGCCGTTTATTTCTGAGGAGAAGAAGAAGGCAGAGTGGGTGGAGGTAACTGGAAGGATACGGTAAATCAAACAATCACTCTATACATCCATGGTGGGCAGAAAAGCATATCAGAACGCACATGCTGAATCTTAAAGGTTCCACTTTAAACCAAAAACAGGAATCTGATGCTACAGTGGGCTTGGGCCCAGACAGACCCTGAACACAGTTAATGATTAAAGAAATGTTACCAATATGAATGAGCGATACTGCTGGTGTTTCCATGCTATCTCTGTGCTAAACGTAGAACAAATACTGAGAACGATTTTTTAAAGAGCTGTACACAACATGGTTGACAAACTGGACTGGAATCTGTCTGAACCAAAGTTTCATTTTGAAAAAGACATTCTGCATGAATGAGACCTCGGCAGTGCGCAAGGTCGTGTGGTGGTGCGCTCACATCTCAAGGCTTCATCCAACTCCAGAATTTTCTAAGGGATAACCCTCAGCAAGGTTCTAACAAGAGCGAATGTAAAACGTGTGTGTGCTGTGTGAGTCCATGTTTTTCTGCGTTTTGACGTATTGGATTAAAACACACACACACACAAACACTCATGCATACCCACACATACTCAGACTCACATTCACTCAGTCCAAAAACTTTCCAGGGAAATGGAACAGGAGGTTTGGTCGTCACTGATCTATTAAAACCTGTTCTCTTTGTTTCCTGGTGCTTACAGTAATAAACATGGGAAGCTTCAAAATAAGACTACACTACAATACAGAACTTTCTCTCTCTCTCTCACACACACACACACACACACACACACACACACACACACACACACACACACACACAAATACTTCTGACGGATGATAAGGTCCCTGCAGTGGTCTTGTCTCCCACAGCCAGGATACACAGAGACCACTTCATTCACCTCCTACACACACACACACACACACACACACACACACACACACACACACACACACACACACACCACAAAGGCTTCATTTTTAAGCCACTCTTTCATTAGACTACAGATTAACACGCATACCCACACCCTCTCTGTCTCACTCTCTGTCTCTCTCTCACACACACACACACACACACACACACACACACACACACACACACACACACACACACACTCTATCAGCATTCATATAGGAAGCTCCCTGCATCGCCTTCGTAATGAAATACCCAAGCCACCAGATCAGGTGGGGGAAAAAATTTAATAAATCTGATTCGTCATGCAAATAAATATTTTTAACGCAAGTAATTTTTTTGTTATTGTTAGTTGTTGTTGTTGTTTTTATTAGAAAAGATTATAGTTTACTCATTTTCAGCTTGAATTTAGTAACTGTATCTAGGAATAGGATTAAGACTTATATTTGTTCTTCAGTGGCTCTATGATGAGAAATATAAGAAAACCTTTCCTTCCAATCCAATAAAATTTTATTTATATAGCTTTAAACAACAGTCACTGCAGCTTAACAGAATCAAAAGGAAAAAAATTGGGAAATGAGTACGAAATGTGTATGAATCAAAACGATCAGATCGTCCCTGAGCAAGCCGAGGGCGATAGTGGGAAGGAAAAACTCCCTGAGAAGCAACAGGATTATTATTTAAGAGATCTTAAGGTGATAAAATGTGTAGTAGAGATTGGAGATTAAAATTTTTTTTTAAAGATACGGTTATGTGTCAGGATTCTTCTGTGCGGTGATTAAAACATTTTTTAAATTAATTTTGACCATTTTTATACAGTCGACCCGCGCAAAGTGGCGATACAGAGTTCGCGTCCTTGTCGTTAGCGTACTTTTCCTTAGGACCCAATTTATAATTGTTCGCCGAAACGCCGGCAATTTCCCAGATAACTCAAATATCCTCCACATTTTTCATGGCATTATATCATTTATCATGTGTTTTAACACTAAACTATTTAGAACAATATAATTTACTAATTTTGTGGCATAAATATTAACGTAAATTCAGCTAAATTTCCATATAAAATATAATACTATATTAATGTTTTAGTACTGTAAAGAGAACACAAAGCGACCGTAGAGGAAGACACGGCTTGGGGCGGTGAATTATAACCATATTTACCCCACAGTACCTTTACCAAAGAAAACATACAGAACAGATGAGTAACATCGGTATTTTACATTCCAAGACTGCGGGAGACACAGCAGTACAGCACTGTACAGTACACGGGTTTACCTTCACATCCTTTTGTATTATTAAGGGTAATTATTAAGCTGAGTTTGAAATGAAAAAATTTTTGGACACAGAAGCAGATTTACTATAAGAAGATGCCTACTATTATAGGCATTTATTTAACCGCATCCAAAATTCTCAGTTTTTCTCAATCAATTCGCAGATGCTCTATGAACGTACTGTAACCCTGTAATTTCCGCGGTCGTTTGTATATGTTTGACTCGTCACAGTTCCTCTATAATCCCACGGGTGATGCTCTCTAAACTATTCACACACTGGCAGACTGCAAAGTCCTGTGTTGTAGGCGCAAATTATTTGTTACATTTGTTTACAATTGTAACAAACCCAATTGTAAAAAAACAAAAACAAAACAAACGCAATACAAATGGAATCGGCACATGGGTATGGTGATCATATCGTATCGGGAGGTCCCTGATGAAACTCCGGTGGCGTACTACACTCACCCACACGCTCACACACACTCACCCACACGCTCACTCACACGCACACAGACACGTCTCCTTTTTTCTCTGAGATTTCTGAGAAAGCTTTCCGAATCCTGATAAACGGGAGTAAATAAAACCTTGTCTTGTGACTTCACCATTCGTTAAGCATCCCTGTTACTACAGCACTCGTGTTAGGTTTCACTGTGTGATCGTCACCTGAGAGTGTGTACAATGAGCAGAAGAATAAACAACTAATCACGCATGGAAAATGTATAATAGGATGTCGAGACTTGAAACGACCCGGAGGCTGTTCGTATACTGTACCTGCACGATATTTATCATCTAGAACGGTATGTGAGGAGGAGACCAGAAACATAAAGCAAATGAGGAAGAGTAAAGAATCAGAGTAGAGAGGAAAGACAAAGAGACGCATATATGTCTTTTTTTTTTTTTTCAGACCTGAGTCTGGCTCCTCTGCTCTGCCTGCGTGGTTCCCCATGGCTATGTCTGTTCAGAGATCAGCTCCACTCGTCTGGCTCTCTCTCCACACTCACACACACACAAAATAAGCACTAATCCATTAGAGTGAAAACGCTGTGCCGTCCTGAGCCGGGTACGCGAACACTGTGTAGAGGAAGCACTTATCGGATGCTCTGTGCTTTTTTTCTTCTGTTTCCTCTCTGCTGTCCAGCTGTCACTGAGAGCACCGAGCAAAATTCCCACATCCAGAGTCTCTCTCTCTCTCTCTCATTCGCTTTCTCTCGCGTAATCTCTCTCTCTCGCTCTATCCGTCTCTCTCATGACACGTTCAGGCAGTAGCAGTGTTGTGACTGTTTCATTAGACGTTTCATCACACGCACACAGCAGCACACAATGGGAGTGGCTTTCCGCTGTCCGAGCCACACGCATGCACACACACACACAGACAGAAACACACACTCCCTCGCTTATTTTACCTCTCTCTGCTGGCTTCTGCTTGAGGTCAGTCAGTCCGTCCTGGAGCTGATTCTTTAAAGTCGCTGCTCTCCGCCTTTCTTGCCTTTTCCTGCACTTATCGCTTGTTAACTCTAACAGTCCTGTTTACTTTCCTTAACTTTCAATTTCGAGAATGAGCGGGTAAAAAAAAAAAAGGTCTGTCTGTCTGTCTTTCTATCACACCTCGATAGTGGATCTTTCCCCCTTTATTACTTTATTTCTCCAAACATGAACCGTGCTGACCTGATCCATTCATTCATTCTCATTGATCAGGCTGGTGTTTTGCACACTCACTTTCTTCTGCCTACACACACACACACACCCACACACACACACACACAGTGCAAGCCATTGTTCTCATGCTGGCCAAGAAAGGGAAAAGACGAGCTTGTAAGTGACAGCAGAGGTCTGAACTGCCGTCATCCTTGCGGGATCCTCTTGGCCAGAGCGACGCTCTTGCATGTGAGTGAAATATTAATGGGCGTAAAAGCCACAAAATAAATGAAGCTGAAGGTAAACGGATGTGTCATCTCTGCTTGAAATAGCTCTCCTCTTGAGAATGGGGAGGAGTGCAGGTCTGTCCAGTGATTTTTTTTCTTTCTTTCATATTTCCTCCTTCTTCATTTACAACTCTGAGTTCTGTGCTTCGTTACTAAACTGTGTCAGGTTCTCTTTTTTTTTTTTTTTTAATCCAATTAAGGTTGTGCGAGTATTCAAAAAAAAAAAAAGGCAATGAGCTGCTGCCTTGGTCTACACAACGTCCATTCCTCTTTCTTTCTTTTCCTCATTTACTCATGATTATCCCTCTCCCCCTTCCTTTGTCTCTCTCCCTCTCTCTGTCTCTCTCTCATTTACTGGATCCCTTTAACAATAAAACTAAACAAAATCCCTTTAAGTGCACTACAAATCATTCAACATCCTTAAGTGACCTGGGAAATGACTTTTCTAAAAACTAGAGGAACCCTTCAACCTCTAACCTTTTTAATCAGTCCAGAGAATGAGTGATGGCCTGTTTCTGCATTCTAGATCAGAGATTAGCCTGTGTTTGACTGACAGCCCCTGATATGGACCCATGAGCCACCATTTGTTTGTGTGTTTTTGTAAGCTTGCGCACTGACATGAAAGCACATGCCACATTTGTTTGGATGATCAGTAAACACATTTGCAGCATGCGCCTCTGCTCGCCAACATTGATTTCTGCCTCGTACGCATACAGTACAACACGGTTAACAGACGCTGGGTGTATTGTATTCGCTCACCAAGGTGCTGCAGATTCACCAGACCCTCCGAGATGAGATGAGATGAGATTTCCCATCATCCCTTACTCTGACCAGACTGTCATCCTGCTCGGCATCCTTCTTATTAGTCACTGTGCCAGAACACTGACAAACACTCTTTCCACTATGAGATAGAGAGGGACACTTGGGTTCTCTGAGTTACTATGACTTGAAGCTCAGGATGTAGGATTGACGTTAATCTTTTTTTTTTTTTTTTTTTTCCCCGATTTTCTCCCTAATTTAGTCGTGTCCAATTCCTCCCCGTCACTAGGGGGCTCCCACATTAAGGCTACTACTACCACTCAGCCGGGAGGGCCGAAGACTATCACGTGTTTCCTCCGAACCACGTGACGCCAGTCGACCGCATCTTTTCGAACTGCTCGCTCGCGCACCGTTGGGGGCGGCGTAACACACTCGGAGGACAGCGCTATCCGCTCCCTCCGTTGCGCGAGCTCACAGACGCCCCTGACTGGCTGTAGAGCCGTGATTAATGTGGGAGCACTAAGTACCTCTCATCCCCTCTGAGAGAGCTCGGCCAATCAGCCTCTCTAGACCTCCGGCTGCGAGAGGTTACAGCATCACCCGGGATTCGAACTGGCGATCTCCGGATGATAGGGCGAGCGCTTTAACCACTGCGCCACTCGGAGGCCCAATTGACGTTAATCTTTGAGCAGACTGACACGTTTTTTTTTTTTTTTTCAGTAACTCAGCTAGAAATGCAGCAACCTTGTTTACTTTCTGTTACTGTGAGTTGTATGAATCCTGCCCGAGTCATTTCTCCATGCTGAGGATTTCCCATATTCGAAGAGCTGACTAATATCGAGCAAACATTTTGCCTTCTGATGTTTGTCTCTCTAGCAAAGAGTGAAACAACAAGCATAAATGTAAACAATAGTAGCTAATAGCATTAGGGAGTGACAATTAGGACATCCTATTCGCTTGTGCTAAATCAGAGTTAAAAGTTCGACACTCTAAAATCTATGTGGGGAATCCGGCGAAATATTCGGGGAGCCCTATCTGTGCTACGATGAGTAATGCTGACCGCTGTGGTGGTGTTTCAGATCGACCACAAGGTGGCAGTGAGGTCCGGAACGCGAGCTCAGGAAGTGGGCAGATGAACAGCTGTCTTATCTATCAGACAGCAGATGTGCTGCCACAGTCTTGTGCCCAGGAGCTGGCGAGTGTACGAGGAAGTATTCCAAGAAGGTTGAGGATCTGTTTTAAAACATGCGGACGGAGCAGAGATGAATGATTTGAACCGGTCCTGTTGGATCAGGCACAGCACCGGGCAAATAGCCATGGCGATTCATCCGGCAGACTACAGAGCTACAGTGTTGATATCCCACCATTCTGAGTGAACCCGTTACTAATGTTATTGCAGGTATTTAAGCCCTCGTCAGTGATATACTGCTCACTGTGACACAGCAGACAGTTAAATTACGTCATTCTCATTATGAGAAAATAATCATTCTCATTATGAGAATGATCCCAACATACTGGATTGCAAAAAGGGACAGACAAGCTCTTGTGAACGTGTTCCACACCACTTCTATAGCCTGGTTGTATGAAAGCATGTGAAATGGAGATACACGGATATACATACAATATATATGCCTTCACAGGAGTGTGTCTATGTGGAATTTTTGACTATTCTTCCAGAAGCGCATTTGTGAGTCCAGACACTGATGTTGGATGAGAAGGCCTGGCTCGCAGTCTCTGCTCCAAGTCATCCCAAAGGTGTTGAGGTCAGGACTTTGTACAGGCCACCACACCAAACTCGCTCATCCATGTCTTTATGGACTTTGCTTGCTTGTGCCCAAACTGTTCCCACAAAGTAGTGAGCATGAAATTGTCTTGGTATGCTGAAGCATTAAGAGTTCCTTTCACTGGATCTAAGGAGCCGAACTCCTGAGAAACAACCTCACACCAGTTCCAACATGACTGCGCACCAGTGCACAAAGCAAGGTATGTAACACTGTGTACAGTGAGGCGGTGAACACACACGTCAAATACTTTCATTACACATACCGAGGTAAATCAACACGCTAGTAGTGCGTATGCTAGTTTCTTTCAGAGGAAATAAACTCACAGATGACACAGGTCATTGTGATTCTCAATATGAAATGCAATCCTGGGCACAGACCCATTCCTGCACACCATGGACAGGTTGACAGTATGCCACTTGGGGTGAATAAACAAGTCAAAACTTTTCTTCAGGTTGTGTCCAAACTCCATGTGGAAAGACTCTGGGATCCGATTTCCTCCTAAGTAAAAGAGGGAGTTGTCTGGCTTATCACTGAACTGGATCTACCCCATCATCATAATCATCTCCTACTATCACGCATGTTCACTTCGGATGAAATGAAACCCCTTCACTTCCAAGAGACTATATTTAGAGATTATATTTAGAAATGCCGCTGAAAGCAGACGGATTTATCTTATAAGTGAACAGCAGGGCTATTTATGCATGACTGACAGCTGTACTGAATCATGTGTTTGTGCTGCCTGTCCACATATCATCACGACTGTCAGAGCTGATTATGGAATCCGCATGGTCCAAATATGGAATGAAGCTTCACTTTAATAAACAACACTGGGCATGTTTTAATCACTAAAAAAATAGGAAAATATATATATATAAATAGCTACTAACCTCCTAATTTACACTGTCAAAATAACTTCAGTTCAGGTCTCCCTTTGAAATATCACCAGGTTACTCTAAAAATTAGTGTGGCACAGAAATCAACAAAGTGAACAACACACACTGTGGCTGTGGGCACAAGGAATCTTCAAGCCAAACGGTACCATGAAACATGTAAAGGGAATAAACGGCATGCACTCGAGGGCTCCAGAGATGTGTGTGTGTGTGTTTGTGCAACCTGACTATTCATTACATCAAATCAATCGATCGAAGAGATGTTTAAACATGTGATTCAATTATAAAGACGGGCCTTTTGTACAAATGAATTAGGATCATCATTACAAATAAAGAATGTTGACTATTCAAGATATGAAACATTTCCTTTCTTAATAAACAAAAAAAATCTGATTAGAAAACTTCATGTTCAAACTCCAAAATGTATTATATTTCGTATTTTAGTATAATAAACCTTGGATTACGAGCATAATTCATTCTGGAAGTTGGCTTGTATTCCAAAACACTGGTAAACCAAATCAAATTCTCCCATAAGAAATAATGAAAACTCAAACAATTCGTTCCACAGCCCAAAAAAATTAATACATACAAATAATTAATACAATATATAAAGTAAAAGTAAAACAAATTAACCTGCACTTTACCTTTAAAAAAAGTTCAAATAAATCCCGACAGATAAGTGTTTCCGTTTGTGGAATTAGCCCCTTACCTCACCTCGTCTTACACAGTAAAACTCCTCCTCCCTCCCCCCACCTCGCTTTTTAAGTTTCACAACAAACACACACACAACGGAAACAATGTTTTAAAGGAAAAAAAAGAAATCTCTCTAATAACACTCGCGTGAGCGCATGCTAACGGAATCACTGCTGTAAAGTAAATAACAAATGAACCAGCACCTTACCTTTGAATAGAAGTTTTCTGTGTAAAGCAGAGAGTGTGTGTCTGTATGTGCGCGTGAAGCCGGGGAGCGGGGTGCAAAGGAGAGGGTGTGTGCGTGTGTCGGTGTCAAATTACATGCGCACACACACATAGGAGAAACGCTGAAACAGAGAGGAAGATGTTGATTTTACCGGTAAGAGACGAGCACTAAGACCCAGCAGGGGAGACAATTACCCACAATTACGCAGCGCAAGAGAGAGAAAAATCAAGTTGTGATCACGTGACGCTCGGTGTCAAAACAAGAGCGCATACGTGATGCATGATACTCGGCACTCATAGACTTGTTTGGTTTTTCAAGTCAAAATTTAGTACAAATCTTGTCGTCTCGTCTTGCAGAACACTCGTAAACCGCGTTACTCGCAATCTGAGGTTCCACTGTAACTCTGCTTAAAAGCTAACGCTGCTGTCTGTTGCTCACTGTGTGACAAATATCAACCATCATTATCCAAGCCTTGATCATTAAAATACATTTTGATTAAGTATTACACAAAACAGATCACAAAACACAAACAGGCCCCCGATCTGAACAGGTAGGATTTTTGAGAAAGTTCAGAGAGAACTGGTAATTAGTTTATGACATAGAGGGAATCCACAAGAAACAGTTTACTGTATGCTTCATCTGCTTTACACAGAAGAGTAACAGACAAACTGCCAGCCTGGGCTTAACGCTAAGGTGTGTTTACACCATAAAAGTGTCTGACATACAGTACACCACGTCTTATCGGTCTCTCTAGTATTTATCTAAAAAGTTGTGCTAACTGGTTTGAAAAAGAAATATGTGACAAGGGAATTGTGAACTTCTGTGACAAATTTCTGTACATTCTGTACATTCATGTACATATTCAGGAAGCCATCAAGAAGGCATGAATTGAAAGTGTGACACCTTTTTAAGTCTACGCCTAGTCAGTTCCGGCAGATTTTAAAGAATAAAAGACTTTATTACTAAATACTGATTGTTGTATAGCAATTTTATCGCATAACAAATCCTTATTACCTTGATTGTAATTGTTTTAAATGTTTGAGAATGTCATTAAGAAGGCTCTGTTCTTCTTAAATAAGCCTGGTGACTTTTGAAAAGTGTCATGAGAAATTAATTGCTTTATTCTTTTAAATATTAGTATTTAAAATCAGGGCAAATAATAAAAGCATTCAGTCATTCATCTAAAGTGGGTTGAAATAACAGTTTGAACTGTAGACTACTATGTGCTTGTTTTTTAAGCAAATCTAATAAAAGGCCAGGTATTGCAGGACAAGACCAGTTAATTCACTCAACGTGAGAACGAACAAACAAACAAAAAAAATGATTACGAGTGCTTGATTGACTATTTAGTCATTTAGTCCCTATAGAGATTTTGGGGTTTGGATACAGAGCAAACTTGTTCTCTAAAATAATAGGAGATTATTCTTCCTATATTATTACAGCTCAATAGAAAAAATTATGTGTTAGGAGTCAGAAGAGGGCACATGGACTGTCAGGGAGAGGCCTGAGGACCGTTGAGGAAAATGATGATGTTTTAAGTACATAGTTGTCGTTGCTGTGTAATTAACTTCGTCCTCCATCACAAAGACATGCACATGACTGGAAAATGTACAAGCAGAGGTGTAACACAGTAACCCACACGAATCAACAAACGAAAACCAAGGTCGCTGGTTCTCTCGTCAATGGCTTAGCTGATGAAGATTTTGTTCATCAATTGTAAAAAAAAAAAAAAAGAGAGAGAGAGCGAGAGAGAAACATTGTGTGAAATTACTGTAATTATAGCAACACTTGGTCTCCTGCACACACACAAGCAAACACTTTTGATTAATCAGAATGAAATAAGACATGGATCAAAGATCCTCTGCTTTCTGCTTCCATGAGTACAGTATTCAACACAAGTCCTGTTTTCCACATTGAACTGAACTGAGCGCACTAAAAAATACACACACTCTGGCTTAATGGACAGCAGGTCCAATGTGACATCCAATAAAAACATCTTCAAGCAGCTGATCACGGGCTGTGGTGTGTGTGTGCGTGCGGGGTTAGTTACTGCGAGTTAGGACAACTCGAAAAGCAAAAAGATGTCTCCATCTAGTGGCAAACATGGATAACTTCCCTTTCTTTACAGATAAAGAAGTAAAACAAACTCTTCATTAAAAACATCAGGAATGTGATAAATCCCAGGACATCTTTGCAATTAATGCCACGATTTTATGATATGCATTATGAAAACGAATCACATTCTGTACATGAGCATTTTATTTTTGATGAATCTAATGTCATTGCACTGTTTGAACAGCAGAGGTCCCAATCTGGGCGAGCCATGGGTCTACTACATACTGTAGAGTGCAGGGTCCAGTAGCTCTGGATCCCAGAGACCATGTTAGAACAGTTAAAAATAGCAATAGTGACTTTCGAGAAACACCAGATCTGTGCTGCGGCGTTGTATAGTGATGAGGAAGACACTGCCGACACAGTTTAGGCATTTTAGTCAACTTTTAAGCTTTTTCTAGTTTCTAGTTAAACATGATAACAATGACTCAGTTGCTGTTACCATCGATAGATTTTCCTGACAAACAAAATTTGGGGGAGAATTTCTAAATGAATAGATTAATTTTACCTTCATTTTCAGTTGAAAAAATGTTCTGAGAATTGAACTGAATCAAACCGTAAAGCTAGTTTAATATTAGCATAATTTCATAAAATTATGACTTTCAGTACACCTCTAGGGAATGCTAAAGATAACTACAAAGTTGGCTTCTACAGTATATTTGCCTGTATTCAGGGTTTCAGTGGATTTTCACTTGGTTTCTGTTGTGTTAAATTATTTCATGGTTTTATTTCACAAAGTATTTGTCCTTACTCTATGCTATACTGAAGCTTGTGCATATACACACGTGGACAAAATTGTTGGTACCCTTCGGTCAATGAAAGAAAAACTCACAATGGTCAGAGAAATAACTTTAATCTGACAAAAGTAATAATTAAAAAAAATTCTATGAATGTTAACCAATGAAAGTCAGACATTGCTTTTCAACCATGCTTCAACAGAATTATTTAAAAAAATAAACTCATAATAAATAAACTCAACAGGCTTGGACAAAAATGATGGTACCCCTAGAAAATACTGAAATACTGGCCAGCTCATTTCTCTCTAGAATCCCTTGATCTCAAGACTATCAAGGGATTCTAGCAAGAAATGTGCTGGCCAGTGTCAGAAAGCTGGGTCTCAGTCGCAGGTCATGGGTCTTGCAACAGGACAATGACCCAAAACACACAGCTAAAAACACCCAAGAATGGGTGTGAAGAGGAAAACATTGGACTATTCTAAAGTGGCCTTCTATGAGCCCTGACCTCAATCCTATTGAGCATCTTTGGAAGGAGCTGAAACATGCTGTCTGGAAAAGGCACCCTTCAAACCGGAAACAACTGGAGCAGCTTGCTCATGAGGAGTGGGCCAAAATACCTGCAGAGAGGTGCAGACGTCTCATTGACAGTTACAGGAATCGTTTGATTGCAGTGATTGCCTCAAAAGGTTGTGCAACAAACTATTAAGTTAGGGGTACCATCATTTTTGTCCAGGCCTGTTCCATGAGTTCATTTTTTTCTTATAATTCCGTTGAAGCATGGTTGAAAGGCAATGTCTGACTTTAATTGGTTAACATTCATAGAATTCTTATTTATTATTACTTTTGTCAGATTAAAGTTATTTCTGTGACCATTGTGAGTTTTTCTTTCATTGACCGAAGGGTACCAACAATTTTGTCCACGTGTGTAAGATAATCTATATATATACGGTATATATACAAGTGTACAGTATATACACTACCACTCAAAAGTTTGGGATCAGTTTTCAACTCCATGGTCGTTCCTAATTTGTATTTCTTTCTACATTAAAAAAAGCCAAAAATATGCAGTAATCTTCTCTGAACAGCTGATATTGAGATGGATCTGATCCTCATGATCTGTAAATCCTTCATAACGGCTCTAATCTGAGGTGCTGTTTGTTAATTGGTGGATTTTGAGGCTGGTAACTCTAAATGACCTTTAGTCGGCCCCGGCTCTGTCTTTACTTTCCGTCTGTTGTATTAACCCTCTCTGCTGGTGCCGTGTCATGGCTGACCCTGAACTCTGACCTCAGATTCCTAACAAGCTGAGTTCACAAGGAATAGAATTTCACTGTACTATAATGTATATTTGGTATCTGTTTCTAGAATGATGTATGCGGATGTGTGTGTGAGGAGGGGACGGGGGGGACGGGGGGATTTGTTTACTTTAAGTTTTCTGAAAGCTCTTTCCTACCCATCAGGCTGTGCGGTCTGTTGTCTGCCAGCTCTGAAATGGCTCCTGTAGTGACAGTCTTCTTCAGACGAGACGCTGGAGCTGCCGGTCCCAGAGTGGGCTTGGCCAGAGCATCATCACTGCTCGCCCGCTTCAGCTACACACACACACACACACACACACACACACAGTAATAAATATACACATACACCAGGGATACCAAACATACCTCCGCTGTGTTGCTATAAATGTTTAATATTACAGTTTTCTGGTTATATGAAAAACTGCAGCCTCATGCCTAATTCTTAAATTTTTTTCATTCCTTACGAAAGTTTTTCTTCTGTCTTGGGTTCATCTCAAGGTTTCTTTTAAAGGGAGTTTTTTATTTCACTTGTTCATTTATTTGATCTCAATTCAGACCTACGTATGAATTTTTACATAAATCAAACTGGAATGGAATGAATTCTCGCTATAAAAGCTGTACTTGTCTCAGCTCAAGGTCATGGTGAACATAAAATGGTGACCGTTTTTAATCTTTGAGATTGCAGCAGGCCGTCAAGCACAATTTATAACGTCACCATGGACTCCCAAGCACCTACATGATGCACTCTTGCACTATCCTCATCCTGATGCCTGGCAGATGTTCTCGTTTTTACTGCCTTGCGGTGTAAAAGCCGCTGCTTTAAATCAATAAAGGCGTTAAGCTTGGCTCTACACTTTTCTATATTTTTATCTGTAACTGTAACTTTTTCTTTCCTCCCTCTGCATTCATCCTCCCTCTAGCACTTCATAACTCTTTAGTCTATGACTGAATTTTCAATTACACATTCATCAATAATGGATGTTCTTTTTTTTTTTAAAGAGCATTCTTGTGTGTACAGTATGTGTGTATCTCAAATGTCTCACCCGGCTGAGACGCAGGTCGGAGGCGATGGTGCTGGACGATCGGGATGTCTTCATCATCGTGGAGCCGCCGCCGCCGCCGCTCGTGTGGCCGATGGAGGACGGCAGCCGGCCCCGCTCTGGAGCACCCGTCCTGGGCAGGGCAACCTTCGTGGTGCCCCCTCTTAACATAATGCTTCTATTGATTTACTGCTGATCCACACTTTCAGGCTGTGAACACAGAGAAGAAACAGGGTGTGTTTAGATGAAGAAAAATGTAAAAAGAATAGTTACAAGCAATGAACGGGCCCAAGCACCCTGGGCCACACCTGAGGCCCAGACTCTCAGGCATAAAAAGTAAACCTTAAATGTGCAAAAGGGCCCTTCACACACTATGCCAACATGGGGCTGATGTCATAGTTCTTGGGCCTGGGAGGGAGTAGTGAGGGGAGAGAAACTGTGTGTATACATCCTATAAGTGACATGATTACTAGAACCCACACACCCTAAGCATGTCAATGTGGGGGACAAAATTATACCAACCCGATTTTTTTTTCCCCTGCAGGGATCCAACATGGCTACTACATTACAGTTATCCTAAAAAGCAGACACATTGTGAACACAGGACACATTAGTGCACTTAGGGAGGGTAATGTGAGAGAAGTGGACTGACAGCTATTCTCTGTAGAGGCGCAAGTGCTCTTTACTACAAAAAGCAACAGACTGGAGAACAAAGAAGGGGAAAGTGTGTACTCATCGGTCTCATTGATTTGTCTGATAGTGGGGTGAAAAGGTACACAGACTCGGCTAGTAACAGCTGGCATCTCTAGAGACCCGGGGCTGCGAGTCTAAGACGGAGCTCGACCCTGCAATAGAATAAAGACTTGAACAACCTCGATATTTGTAGTGCAGAGTCGAGCGGTGTTCAAGGCAAACTGGGACTTTTTGATTGTACAGAATAATACTTTGATTGTACGTGAATACTTTGATTGTACAGAATAAAAACTTCCTTTATTTCTCTATATAATCCCCTGCTACACTAATGTACTTATCCCAGTGTTTCACCAGTGCTCGTATACCATCAAGGTAGAAAGATTTATCACAAGAACAATGAGAGAGTTCAGAGAAAAAACGTTTGCATCATTTAAATCCTTCACTGCAGCTAAGAGTCTGATCCCCGTACTGTGAGGAGTAATTTTACGTCTTTGTTCATGAGAAATTTCATCACAGATCCCAGTCTGACTTGAACGACCCTCATGTTTCCACAATATGAACCAATGTCGGATATAAATACATCCTGAACATTTTTGAAAGATTTTTTTTGGTCAAAGCTAAAAACAGCCACTACTTGCCTAAAGACACGCATCAAACATCTCACTACAATATATTCCTTCGGGACAGGAGCACAGCTCATCTCTATCCTTCATCTCTCATGATATAAGGCAGATATGCAAGGACTTTATCTTTTTTAAATTTTTTTTTTTTAAACCTGGCACCCAGATGTAGAATGAATTTCCCCCGACGCTCTCTGAACCTCTGAGTCTCTGACTGTCTACATTTTTATGACAAATATTTCTTTAAATACTTCAATTTTTTTAGTAAATTTATTGATGGATGCAATCTGCTGAACAGACGACGTGAAACAGCATATAATGGTGGAAATGTATTTAACAGACTTGCACTGATCTAGTATTTTTCGGTCAAATAGTGATACCTTGGCTGTGTTTTTAAGTCGATACCTGATACCGATCGGATTTTTTATTAATAAATTGGAGTTTTCTCACATCCTTGTAGTGCATCTACCCATGTTAACGTCTTAGTCATCAGCATGATGCTTATGGAGTATGTTGTGTTGGATTCTGCAGTGCTACGACCACTCCTCACAACATTTCTATCAGATCGGTGCATCCCTGGTATTCGATAAAAATCTGTCTATAAAAATGCGATGTGCTCAACTTATGTCAAACTTATACCCTGAAGGCAGAGCACATATTTAAGTTTGGGCAGCGCTGCAAAACCATCATGCACTGTGTATCTCAAGGGAAGAATAAATTGCAGCCTCCAAAGGCTGTAGTTGTGCTATATTGAGACTCTGGTCGCCATGGCACCCTGTGGGTTGCAAATTTCTTAGTACTTGCTTTTTGCAAGGCTAAAACAAATACACCCCATAAGTTCATTTGCACACAGGCTACATTTAAATAATATTATGTGTATAAATGCCTATATTGCAGGCATCTGTTTTGGTAATAATAATGTATTTAAACAGACACCAACCGGCCTTTTCGCAGATGTTCTAAAAACTACAGTGAGTCCCCGACTTACGTACGAGTTACGTTCCCTGAGCGGAGTCCGCGGGTTTCACATTTTGGCCGCAAGTACGCTTTCACCGTTTTTGCGGTTTTGGTGTAGCAATTACGTTTCCAATCTTTCCATGATAAATTTTTAAACATGTTTAAAAAATTTGAAATGTTGCATTTTTTGTTGGGCCTCATAGAAGCATGCGGACCCTGCTGAATCACATAGAGCGTCAGATGGTCTCACTCACAGTTCCTAACACCACGTCTCTCACACACAACGTCTCTTTTGTACAATACGCTTGAGCTACTTCCGACATTTGTACGTTTCTGCGGGAATTCATAACCCAAAGGTTCGTAGGTCGGGGACTTACTGTTCTAACTCCTGAGCAAGGGAACTACTTGGTGTGTGAAACAAGGGATTCTACACTCTACGTTTCATAGTGCCTACGACCGCGTCATAACCGTCCTGATATTCAATACAGCAGGCACTTCCTCTGGACACTGCTTAAATATATACTATTTTCTAATATTATCATTTCCCTAGGATAGAGTTATACAGTATATAGTTGTATATAGGTTATACATTACAGTAGATATGTATATAGACATACAGTAAAGTCCGTAGACTTACTTGATCTTGAAATCAACAGTTGGCCACTGCCCTGGGCAAGTAATATCCAGTTTAGTTTTCATCAGGCATGTGAACTTTAAGCTCTAATGACCCCACACGTGCTTATCGTATCTCTTGGTAATAAAGCGTGCGATGAGTGACATGGGGAAAAAAAATTATAATGTAACAGGTTTAAAGTTTGGTTGCAGCTTTGACACGTGAGACAACAACAGATACAGCATGCACGCAGTGAAGGAACTGTATTGCAGCTTTAGTTAACACGGTTGTGGGTAAATGGTCACAAAACGTCCAGTTCGGATACCTAAGAATGAAGTGCAGTTTAATTATAAATGTAGAACATTCCATTGCAGACAATGTCCACCAGTTTGATTTAACATTTAAAAACCTACTCCCCAACTGAATACTCATGGAGTGAAACGTGCTTGAGTGTTTTTAGCCCGACGTCAAGCGGTGGAGCAACTTCTAAACAGTCGATAGAGATTTCAGCCGTCATTCCATCATATGTGAAAGCAGGTCTGGCACTCGTCCCTTAAAATACAAGTCATCCTGTTTAAACAAATATAATGCTATCTGTCCCACAAATGTTTGCACATGGCGTGTTGTAACTACACAAGTCTTCACCATGTCGGGAAAAGCATCATAGTGAATAAACTCTTCACGATAAATAGCGAAGAAGCTCAAACTCAGTGTTACGGAAATGGAAGAATGATTTCCGTGTGTTATGGATTGAAGGTCAGCCTTATGGTTGTCATGGTTACAGGACCTTGAAACACGAGATGGTTTTAATGGAAAAATGGTTTAAATAGGGAAAAAAAAGAAAAAAAAATTAAAAGAGATATTAAATTTATACATTGCTTATTTCATGTTTGAAGATACGAGTCCAGTAGGTGCACAGGAGGAGGAAGGATTCCTGCATCTAGATTTGTGTAACATTTTGTATGCTGTATATTTCGTATAGTATGTTCTGAATAAAAAAATAAAACACCCATTAAATATTTTAAACAGTCAGACATTTACTTTATACATAATTTAGAAGAGGTATTATGAGCTTTATCTTTTAACTATATGTCAAATCCCTGTTAATTTAATTTGTTTCTTAATAGGCCTATATTTTCCAAAAGTTAGTTTAATTTTTTTTTTTTTAAGTACTGGAAAATGATTGTTTCGGAAATTATTGGGGGAAATCCCAAGCAAAAACTGTGTGTTTTAAGGAAATATCCACGCTGGACTGTTCATTCAAAACAGTATTTTTTTTTTATTGATTTTGGAAGAAGGACATGCCTCCCAAACAAATTTGGATAAGGAAGATGACAACTGGAATGACGATAAAAAAACTTACATAGTTAAAGGAAAGACAGCAGAGATGTAAGTATGTGGAATCCTTTTGTTTTACAAAAGTTTGTTTTGTTTTTAATTTAATAATTTGTAAATAATTCTCTTATATGTGTATGTATTTGGTTGTATATATAAATATGGTAAAAAGTAATTCCATTCCTAAATATTTGCAGAAATTGGATGATGCTCTTTATAGTCCAGCTTAATTCTTATTAGTTTTCGTCTAATGTTTTATATGAAAGTATTTGTAAACTTCAATAAAAATATTGTTTAAAAGAAGGGGAAAAAAGTAAGTTTGGCTATAGGGTAATACATCTTAAATTAAAAAAAAAGCTTAATGTCTAGACCTGCTTATAATAAAGACTATTTCTGAAACACAACCTCGAGACATCTGTCAGTCAGATCCTTCTGCAAACACTGCTATTAATACTTATAATTATATACGTAAACATTCATATGATAAAATCTTCCCACGTATACCCACGTAACTGGCTATGGTGTGTGTATTTGTCTGGGTTAAAACAGTTGTTTTTACAGGTCAGTGATTTTGTGCCAAAATTCTAAAAAAATATATATAAATCTGGGGCCCAACAGAAGAGCATTCGCCTCATCACCTACAGGGTTTATTTCTGACAAAGTTCATAGCTGACAAAGCCACTGCAAAGTTGACCGTGCTCTTGAATTGGGAGACTTGCATCTCTTATCTCAGTGATAATCATAGCACTAGCAAACTGCAGGTGTCTGTGAGCTACACGTGAGTCCGTGAGTCAGAAGATTCGGTCGACAATTCACAGATTCGATTCAATTAATATTGTATTTGGGTTACACATGTGGGTTCTTTTTTTAAAATGACATTGTGACAAAGCAGCTTTAAAGAAATGTACAAATACCAGCGATAATAAATACATACATTTTTCCCTAATAAGGCCTATGGCAGTGGTTAGCACTGTCGCCTTGCACATCCAGGGTCCGGGTTCAATTCTCGGCCAGGTTCGATTCCTGCCTTTGTGTGAATGGAGTTTGCATGTTCTCCCCGTGCTTGGTGGGTTTCCTCTGGTTTCCTCCCACAGTCCAAAGACATGCAGTTTAGTCTAATTGCCGTTCCCTAAATTGCCTATAGTTTGTGAATGAGTGTGTGTGTGAACTGCAGCGGATTGGCGCCCTGTCCAGGGTGTACCCCGCCTCTTGCCCTAGGTCTCCTGGGATAGACCTCAGGCTCCCTGCGACCCTGTAGACAGGATAAAGCGGTGTGGATGATGAGACGAGACAATAGAGCCAATAGTGACTTTGGCAAGAAAAAACTCCAAAGGATGGTATGAGAAAGAAGGAAACCTTAAGAACCACAAGAATAATCAGGAGATGACGTCATGACGTCATGACATCTGGTGAAGGACAGCAGCAGTGAACATGACTAAACACAAGCTTGCTCCATTTTTCCAAGAAGTTCCTTTAATCTCTGTTTTACAAATCAACAGCTGTTTTTGTAGGTGCAATTGCGCTTTTCCTGCACTGGAAATGGTCTGATGATTAGACCACATTATCTAGTAGCTTTACCATGTCTGTATTAATCATCCAGACTTAACCTACTGCAAGAGTCCAAGTCTTTACAGTGCAGGTACAGATGATGCAGAGTCTCTGATTCTTCTTTGTCTACAGATGCACAGATTGCAGTAACATGGACAATGCTTTAATGTTGTAGATGAGGTTGTATTTTACACATAGCTGTCAACTTCCTGTTAGTGTTTATATTTAAGGAAGAGAGGAAGGAAGTAAGTCATGACTAACACTGCTCTCAGTTTCTAAGCCACTTATTATACGCATATAAAAACACACATACACAATGGCTAAAATATCACACTGCTTTATCATATCCTCATTAGGTGTTTTTTTGGGGGGAGGGAAAAAAATTGAATTCTAATTCACCACAAGCCAGAATAATACTCAAATTGTTCACTGGAGAATAAAAAAAAGACAATGTAGTATAAAAACACAATTCCTGCTTACACCGTTGTTTCTGAGGGGATTTTTTTCCAGACAGTGTGTTTAAATGAGAACTAAAGGATATGAAACTAAGGACAGGGAAGTTTAAAGGACAGTCTACACAAATACGGAAATTGTTTGAGTTGAGAAAACCTGTGTACACAACCTGCACACTTATAAACACAAATTAAATATTCGAATAAAATACTAGGTATGCACTTGAGAAAGCATTGAAACGTACTTACTGGAAGCCGTGATCTGCTCTGTGTGTAAAACTCCGACTTTAACTAGCTAGACGAGGTTCCAGCAGACAGTCTCATAACACATAACACAGCCCACAGAGCCACGAGATACGGCTGCATGCCATGTCTACCTCCTCACCCTGAGTAGGATCCGGAAGCAGGCTGTGTGTGAGCAGAGAGTTTTACAGCGTGATAGTGAAAGCGAGAGAGAGAGAGAGAGAGAGAGAGAGAGAGAGAGAGAGAGAGAGACAGGGAAGTTCCTGCTATCCTCAAACCGTTTCTTTATCAGTTTAAACAGACAGCACTTAAAGAACAACAGCCATACTACTGGTCCAGATTATCCATTCTTTAGAAACCTAACTGCCTAGTGAGCAGCGTCCTGCCTGAATCGCAACATGTTATGACACTTAATTAATTGTGATTTCAATACTAGAGACCAAAACTATTGTGTGAAGATGAGGTGTGTACAGTGCCTAATAATGACTTGTTAAAAGATAAACACACACCCTGCATGAACGACTGGATAAAATGCATCAATACTATCTTTGTGTGTGTCATGTTTGGTTAAAAAAATATTAAAATCAAACATTAGCATTAACCTACATTTAATGTGCTTTCACGTACGCTGTTTAAAACTGGTTAGAATTGAACCCTGGTATATTTTCCTTGGTGGTGATGTTCGTTTAGGTAAGTGTGAACAAAAAAAAAAAAGGACATTTAGACCAAATCTGACCCGCTCTCAAAACCGAGGAGTCTCGGCCCAGCTCCAGTCAAAATCTAGCGTGGTTGATTTGATTGCTGTGAAAAAGGATTTGATATACAAAGAGAAGCGAGCGTGCTGTGGATTTTGGGCTGTAAGAGACATTCTTGTATTATAATGTGAGCTGCAGAACTGAGCCATGAGGTGCAGAATGAGCCAAAGAACTCACACGGACCTGATGTGCTGCAAAAATGTGTTCCTGAGATTTCAAGATACCAAAGAAAATAACAACGATGATAATACTGGTGGATACGGTATGATACACAAAGATGGTTTGAACTAGTCATTTCTATTCATGATTTGTTCCTGACAAAATATTTTATTTCAGCCAAGCTTTTGTTGTCTTTTTAGTTCATTTAATTACATTCAGTCAGAAATCAAACCAAACCGACCAGCACTAATGAACTAATGAACGAATGAACAAATGACAGGTATAAAATTTTGCTTTGATTCAAAATAAAGGAGAATCAGAGGAATATGTGTAAAATTGCTTCAATAGTCTGAGCCTACCCAACCTTACGTAAACACGAGACCTTGAAACATCTCACTGTTACTTAGCTACAGAGAGCTGGTTCGGTTAATTAATATAATTTTGAATGACAACGTTTACGAATCTGACCCGGGGAACCTGATCACAAGTGGACAGCACTATGGACAGCACTAAACATCCGTACTATGATGGATGTGGTCACATCTGCTGTGTGGACAACACCCTGGACCTTGCTGGTGAAGGTCTCTTCTCATATTCTCATATGTAGCTCCCTCTGTGTGCGCTGTTTCTCTCAGTGACTTTATTCACAGCAGTATGGTGTGAATTTATTGATAGCAGTAAAATGTGACGACTTTATGACTTTCGTGAAATAACAAAAAAAAAAAAGGTGTTTTAATACCATTTTATTAACAATGTTAAATCATTAAATGCATGAACAGCTAAGCAAAAAGCCACAGAGCAGAATGACAGTATTTTATCAGTTGATGTGAATGCCAAGAAATAGGAAGGGGAATAAATAGTAAATGCTGGGCCCTGAGTGGCGCGGTGCTAAAGTGCTGGTTCGATTCCCAGGTGATGCCACAGCCTAGAGATCTCTCAGCGGAGGTGGACTGGGTGGCACCTACTGCTCTCACATCAATCACAGCTCTACAGCCAATCGTCTGTGAGCTCTGGCAAGCGGCACGTGGTTCGGAGGAAACACGTGATAGTCTTCGGCCCTGACTGACTGGTAGTGGGAGCCCCCCTAGTGAGGGGGTTATAACTAAATTAAAACACGACTAAATTAGGAAGAAAATCTTTGGGGAAAAACAATAGTAAATGCTGTTCAACAGGGGCGGCACGATGGTCGATTCCCATCTCTGTGTGCATGGAGTTTGTAAGTTCTCCCATTGCTTGGCTAATTGGCGTTCCCAAATTGCCCATAGTGTGTGACTGAGTGTGTGAGTAAGTGTATGTGCGCCCTGCAATGGATTGGCACCCCGGGATAGGCTCCAGGCCCCCCGCGACCCTGAATACAGTAGAAAGCGTTATAGACGATGAGTGAGTGAGTGAGCTGTTCAAGAGTTAAATATGCCGTTCCCCTTGTGCCACCAGAATATCTCTGTCCCCTTGAGGCATGACTCCACAAAACCTCTGGGGTGTGAGGCGGTTCCTTTGGGTACTGTGGGTTGCAAGGTGGGAGCTGCATGGATCAGACTTGTTTGTTCAGCACATTGCATGGATGCTGAGCCTGAGATCTGGGGAATTTGGCAGTCGGATCAACAACCGTGAACTTTTTGCATGCTAAGCCCCATACGCGGCGGCAGTCTGTGATACACTGAGTGTTCAGATACCTTTCTATCTTTCTATATCTACATTTTTAGCAATTTGTGCTGCACTGGTGTTACTGTGAGACCAGACAGGAGACGTGTCACTAGTCTACACGTATATACAGGTAACGTTCACCTGGCGGTGGCGTTGGTTTCGTGGCTGACTGTTGTATACACGTTGTTGGAATGTGTCCCATGAGTCCAAAAGTATTTGAGACACATAAAAATATCAGGTGTCAGGATATCAGGAGGTTCATACACAGTCTGGACAGGGCCCATCAGATCAGAGTAAGACACACTGAAGACAAACCTCTACATGAATGCCTTTTTAGATGAGTTTGAGATCTGTGAGGATCCAGTTATATGTGGCACGAATGATCAAAGAGGAAGTTTTTCAGTCATTTCAGTTTTTTAAAAACCAATCCTAGACCTTAATCAAAGGCACAGGAGGAACAGAGGTGATGAGAACAAAAAGGAAGTAGCCCGGTTTTTGAAATCAAAGTGAAAAGCGGTTTGTGGCTCGAGGCAAAACAGGGAACTTGGACTAGCCACGCCCCTCGGCCTGTTTCTCCTGCCCTGGTTAATCGGTGAGAAATCTGAAAACAGCTTCATGAGCCACATCCTGTTTAACGCCTCACACAATTTCAAATTACGATAGACAGCGAGCTTTCTGCACATCTCTGCAGACTCAGAGTGAAAACAGGGACACGGCTGTTAAATGAAAACCCTCATTGCACTCTGACTCTACTCCACTAAGGAGCAAAATAAATAAATAAATAAAAGAAAATCCCATTAAACTAATTAGACCATCACTCATTAGAAGAATAAGCGAAGCCTTTAATTGAAAGATAGCATTTAAATGAGCTACCATCTACTGTACGGACTGCGATGACATCTTTAATTAGACTTGTATTTAGCTCTGCCACATGTGCATCCACAGATGGATGAGAACATCTGTGCTTCTGCACTCTATATAGACGAGTTCATTTCACAGAGCATGCAGGTCCGACTCGCACAGTCTGAAGGAACAGAAGAGACTGAAGCGGCTTAGATAATGCAGAGCTGTGCAGTGGGCACGAGGCCAGTCCAACACAGACGCTCTGACACAGCCACCTGTTGTGTGATGGAAACACCACACAACACAAGTGGGCTGAGGACTGTGGGCTGGTGATTGAGGACGCCAGAGAAGTTTTTTTTTTTTTTTGGACTTTTTGTGTAGTTTCTTGTTTTAGCTTCCTACATAATACTACAAGTATGCGTATGTTGACGGAAGACCTCAGTCGGTGCGGATCGGGAACTGCACCTCCAGCACCACCACACAGAGTACTGGGGCCCTCCAGGGCTGTGTGCTCAGTCCCCTGATGGTCACACTGCTGACTCACGACTGTGTAGTGACACAAATACTGTATGCATACTTGGGAGTTCCAACCACATCATCAGGTTTGCTGATGACACGACCGTGGTGGGTCTCATCAGCAAGAACGACGAGTCATTGTACAGAGAGGAAGTGCAGGGGCTAATGGACTGGTGAAAAGACAACAACCTGTCTCTGGACATTGCAAAAACGAAAGAGCTGGTTGTTGACTTCAAGAGGACACGGAGCAACCACTCTTCGCTGAACATCAACAGCTCCTCCGTCGTGATCATCAACATCAATAGCACCAAAATCCTGGGTGTCCACCTGGAGGAGAACCTCACTTGGTCCCTCAACACCAGCTCCTTGCACATGAAAGCCTAATGGCGTCTTTTCTTCCTGAGATGGCAGAGAAAGGCCCAACTTCCACCACCGATCCATACCACTTTCAATAGAAGAATTATGGAGAGCATCTTGAGCAGCAAGAGAGACCCCGAGATTCCCAAACTGTCTGGTTTGGGAATCTCGGGGTCTCTCTTGCCTCTGTTGAAGACATCTACACCACACGCTGCATTCGCAAAGCCACCAGCATTGAGGCTGATCGGACACACCCATCAAACACACTCTTCACCCTCCTGCCATCTGAAAAAAGATACTGAAGCATTCGAGCCTCACATCCAGACTGTGTATCAGCTTCTTTCCATAAGCCATCCATCTCCTCAACAAAAAGAGCCGGACTGATAAACATACACACACACCATCACTCAGATAAACTCAAAAGATTGGGACTAAACTGATAAAATCACACCTGCAAACGCACTAATCAACAACCATCTAACAATTGTTCATACCAACATGTAATTGTTGTACTTTGTAAATTGTAATTTGCACAATATTTATTACTTAATTTCCACAAAACTCTTTTCTATCTTCGCTGCCTCTTACAAGGAATGTTTACTGTTTCTTCTTCCACTACCTGAACTTATTACCTCATCACCACAGAGTATTGAAATGTGTCATGTTGTCTCTCTGTCGCTCTTGTTTGCACATTTGCACATGCACTTTATGTTGTCTCTTTTGTGTAGGACTTAGATAGTTTTCTGTTAATTTAAAAATGTCAATCTGTCTTGTCTCAGTCAGTCAGCTAATTAGGTTTCTTAGTTAGCTACAGGTTAGTTTTGTTAATTTATGTTGCATGTATGTAGCACCGTGGTCCTGGAGGAATGTTGTTTCGTTTCACTGTGTATTAAACTGTATATGGTTGAAATAAAAATATTAGATAAAAGTCTACTTGACTTGACTTGACGTTGTATGAAATAAACTGCGGACATTTTCAAGTAGTGCAGTTAAAAATTTTGTCTTGCACTGACTATATAAGAGATGAGTTTAAAAAAAAGTGATTCCCCACTGAGACATCATTCGCACCTAAAAATGCACACATTACTCTTTTACTCGAGCGAGACATCAAAGCTGAGGCATAAATGACAGCACTGCTATTCAGCGCTACAATTCCAGAGTGGAAAGAAAGAATGACTCTCTATTCTCTATGACGTACGCTGCATTATTTCTGAAAGAGCTGTTTGATTCCTGACAGCCTCCGGACAATGGAATCCTGCTGCGACTTATTCCCTACAACTAAATAAGTAAATAAATAAATAAAACACAGACATATATACAAAAGCAAACACAACAACACAGTGACTGATTCCTCACGGCGACATTCAGCCACAGTGTTGTGTTATTTTTGTCCACAGTGTAGATCTCTCTCTCTCTAAATAAAACTGAATCAACCAGACTAGTCCTCTCTGCAAATCTATTCAGATTCTTTATCCATTCTCCAGCCATAGCTCTTGGATCAAAAATAGCTGCCTCCCACTTGACAAATGAAATATAAAATATTTTGCACATCGTCCAAAGGACCTTTTTTTAGGACCTCACTGTTTGAGTTTGCATCTGTCGCCCTTTTCACTAGCAGCTGTGGCTTCTACGCTGAGACGAGGACGATGGCTTTAAGCCAGGAAAGAAGCCATCAGGACGATGGAGGAATATGCTGTTAGCGGAGCATGTGACTTTGTTACCAGGCTGTAATACAGTTAAACCTTGAATAGTGTTTTTGCTGTAATCTTTTTCTAACCATTATTCCACAGAGGGCATTTTATAGTCAGAAGTTTAGCTGCCATTACCACAAAATCACTAGGTTTTTCGTCAAAAACAATATTTTTTAGCATAAATGTAACAAATTTAGATAAAAAAACATGAATTAATTCTCAAGATCCTGACGAAAGACGAAAATTGATATAAAATGACGGATTTATTTGAAAAGGAGGAGAACCAGTCGCGAGACAGAGAGAGAGAGCGAGAGAGAGCACTATGTGTTGTGCAAACTTTGAGTCTGTGACTAAGTAAATGTTATACCACGTCAGCACAGTCTCAGCATCTGTATTCCACCTGGGCTTGCTTAGTGTGCATGTCTGTCTCTCTGACTGTGTGTGTGTGTGTGTGTGTGTGTGTGTGTGTGTGTGTATACACACGTCGATTTACTGGCGGGTAAAGTGCCAACTCATGATGCCTGGAGTCATAAAGCTGAAACAGGAAGTCTTGAGCTCCCACCCCTTTCTCCCCTGTGGTTACAACTTTTCCAGCATCCCCTCTGATCTTCTGCACAATGTGAAAGTATCAGAAGCTAGCGTGGGCTCTGACACTGAGCACTAAGCTTATCGCTGCATAGCACGCATTTCAAATCTTACTGTGAATCATTTTGCACCTCAGCACAAACCATGAACTTCCTTAGGATGGCACTGAAAACTATAAATATTAAATTTGATCCGTGGTCATTAAGAGCTCATTAAAAATAAAAAAACACACAATCTTGATTACAGCTTTAGTACTTTTACGTGTCATAAATTAATTTACACGCAGCTCAGTGACTAGGATTTTATAAAAAAGTGGGGAAAGCTTCATGCACGCAAGGTGTGTCAAAGGTTAAGTGATAAGCATCGAGTTTCATGGCAAGTGGAACGGCTGGAAACCACCAATGAGTTACTGTATGAATTTTACTCATGACTGACGATAATCACACTTTTCAGCCTCGTTTTGATATTATTTTATAAAAGCAATTTTATACACAGAAGGACACACCCGAGAGGCTGTATGCCAAGTGGGCACAGATGCTGCCCAAAATGCGAGCCGTCTACCTAAGCAGCTTCCTCTTAAACGGGAAACACTCCCCTCCTTTGCAGTACTAAACAGGACTACTCAAAATTGTTAATCGTTGTATCACTATGTCTACATTCCAACGTTTTTGTTGGAGCAAATTCACGTTACGAATGTATCATTTTACTTCTTCATTTCCAGACTGTTAAGAGAAATGTGTGTGATTCCAAGCACAAGCAACCAACAGTTTGTCACCTATTAAAATTTTTAAAACCAGTAGCCTAATCTTTGCTCTGGGGTCGTAGATGTTAATGACATTTTTACACACATCGCTCCACAGAGTCACCCAGGCCCACTCTGATTTGCACACCAAGTATGCAGTCCATTTCCTGCGCACATTCCTGTTTCCTAAGTCTCTTCCAACCAAAATACAGCCACCGCAGGCCTTTACCACAGGAATAATGATTGAGCTTTAATCATCTGAACGGCTTCGTCGGGCAGAAAATCCCTTCCTACGTCCTAGACATGGAGCTATATATGCGCATACAATTCCAACCTGATGCAGCTTCTGCACCAATGAGATCAGAATTCTCTAAAATGTCTAGTGATGAGACGAACGACTTGTGGCATCACCCATTATAGACTAGAAATCAGTAGACTAAAATAACCGAGAAGCTTGAGCACAAATTCAGCAAAAGCTAAATGCATGAGACTAAGAGTTAACTTCATAAAGGGTAACAGAGGAGCATCATGGGATTTCTCTTTAAAAAAAAAAAAAGTGCTGATCCACGACTTAAATCTTTTACAAATCTGATTCTGATTTTGTAAAACACTCTTGAGGCTTATTTTGGATTAGTCTGACCTACAGAGGTGGAATAGAGCTACGCAGTTATTACCGGAGTATCTCTGGGACCTTACCTTATATAACGTTACAGGTATAAATCACCCAGCTATAGTATATACAGTACTGTATCCTGTCTGAGCTGACATACTGGCAGAGACTCCATCATAAACTCAGGGAAAACATTTACAGACACCTTAAGAAGCAAAGAGTTTCAACAAAATAAAGCCAATGTTCAAAAGGACTTGATCATAATGACAAAAATCCTGACGGCTTTGAAATGAAATACTGTTATCACACTTATATACAGTACAGTACATGCTAATCCCATGCAGCATGCTACTCAATTTGTTCTTTGCATACATTCTTGATAAGATCATTACAATAGCATCTATAAAATGTAGGTACTTTTACATACATAGCAGAGAATGCAATGCTTTTGCGTCATTAAACATACCTGAGAAGTAAGCAGAAAGAAATCAGATACCTGTCTGGCGGAAATGCTGTAACGCCACACAACAGTTTATCCTACATGCGCTAATTCTCTTTGATCCACAATCAGCAAACAAATATAGTGTGAAGCAGACATGTGCTCTCGCTCTCTCTCTCTCTCTCTCTTGCGTTCACAAATGATGAATGCCTGAACTGCAACACATAATCTCTCTGCAGTCCTTATCTCTGCAATTAGAAATAGCATTCAAGGGAAGGACGTGCTGCGTCCTCCTGGGCAATGAGGTACTGAACTTGCGAGAGAGAGAGAGAGAGAGAGAGAGAGAGAGAGAGAGAAGGAGAGAGAGAGCGCAAACATCACTTCAAAACAAAGTACAGGTTATAACACACATGTTCAATCAAACTCAACAATGAACAGAGATTAAAACCCTGAAAAGTACCAGAAAATTCCACACACAAAGAAAAAAAAACCAACCTCACGCTGCCAAAAGCAGAACAGATTATTAAGTTAAGCCTTTATTTGTCACATATACAGTACTGCACTGTGAAATTCTTTCTTTGCATATTGCAGCATAGATGGGGTCAGAGCGCAATGTCAGCCATGTAACGCCTCTGGAGCAGAGGTTGGGTCTTGCTCAAGGGCCTAACAACAGCACCTGGTGGAGCTGGGGGCTCGAACCACCGACCTTCCGATCAGTAACTCAGAGCCTTAACATACTGACAATTATTATTAAATTATTTAGGGGTTAAGAGCCTTACTCAAGGGCTCAACAGTGGCAGCCTGGTGGTGCTGGGGCTTGAACCCCTGACCTTCTGATCAGTAACCCAGTAACCCAAAGTCTTAGCTTATTGAGCCACCACTCGTTTGTTGATGACCTGAGCAAAACTTTGTTATTTTTACAAGACCTCTGAATCTATCTACAGAACTAATTGTTAAAAAAGCCACAAGTTTAGTGTGGATAAACATTACGTCATACTCTGATTTAAAATAGCAAGCACCTCATAGAGCTGGCTTTTAACTAACTGACTCACTAATTCATTGACTCACATGGACAGCTCCTCCGGCCCGGTCTGGTGCACGCAGAGCCGAGCGAGATCCCCGCCGAGCAACACTTTCTCACTTCAGCCAGAGTTTCATTCTGTAGGTTGCCTGCAAAATTAGTCTGGCAGGTTGCTGAGGTATGAGCTCTGCTACTTGATCGGGCAGGAAGAGTCGAGACAGACTTACTCAACTTCCTCTGTTCTAAACTGTTTCACCCTGACTACAGAATATTTTTTGAAAAGCAAAGCAGCGTCCACATTTTTTAACAAGCAATATCATCTGGAAATATTCGGGTCAGTCAGGTCAATAATCGGACCAGACGTGCAAACTCCAGCCAGGTTGAATAAAGATCTTCAGTTCAATCAATCACACCACTGATCCTTGTTCGTTTTATATATCTCAATCCATCACTATTACATTATCACTATTACTCTGTTACTTACTCCCATATTTGCCACACAATAATAATAATTCATTTTTTTATGCTTAAAATACATGTGGCACAGACAAATAGCTCTCCCGTGAACATCTGGATTTCCCTAAACTATAAACTGCAAGTGGCTCACAGTACATTTTCTGCTCTGATCCTGCGGACCTAAGAATCCCAGGATCATCCCAGCAAATGAGCATCTCTAAACCAAATGCTTCTGTTTGTGTACCAATAATGATTATTACCATGTCGCCTAATTAACAGCACATTACTTACTTTAAAACTAAGAATGAATAGACGGTGAGGTACATGACCAATATTCTTACTAAAAACTATATCTGTAAATTAAAGCAAAATTCTCAAAAAAACTGGTGCGACAGTCTCCTACAACAAGATCTACAGTATTACAACTTATGAGATACTGCTGCATTAGACGTACAAGATTACAGATTGTATTGAAGAACGCGCTGTTGATTTAAAACACAGATTAAAACGGGTAGAAAAACTTAAAGACAACAAAGAACATCAAGTGAAAAATGAGGAAGAATTTATAGCTTCGAAAACCCCAACGGTCAATGACAATGAAGTCACAGTTTCTTTTTTTGGGGGGGGATTTTTCCCCGATTTTCTCCCTAATTTAGTAGTGTCCAATTCCTCCCCGTCACTAGGGGGCTCCCACATTAAGGCTACTACTACCACTCAGCCATCACGTGTTTCCTCCGAACCACGTGACGCCAGCTGACCGCATCTTTTCGAACTGCTCGCTCGCGCACCGTTGGGGGCGGCGTAACACACTCGGAGGCAGCGCTATCCACTCCCTCCGTTGCACAGACGCCCCTGACTGGCTGTAGAGCCGTGATTAATGTGAGAGCACTAAGTATCTCTCATCCCTCCCCTCTGAGAGAGCTCGGCCAATCAGCTCTCTCTAGACCTCCGGCTGCGAGAGGTTACAGAACCACCCGGGATTCGAACTAGCGATCTCCGGATGATAGGGCAAGCGCTTTAACCACTGCGCCACTCGGAGGCCCCAAAGTCACAGTTTCATTGTTTTTGTCATTTCAGCGGTTCGTCAGAATGCAGTTTTAATAATGCAGCCAACAAACGCACTCACACATTATGTGCTGTGAACATGCTTGATACCTAACAGATGATTTCAACTTACACATGCAGAAGCATAAAAAAAAATTACATTACTGAAATGTTTACTTCAGTTTGAGCTATGAGGAAAAAAAATCCTTAAACGTCAAAAGACTGATACATGAGGCAGATTGTTCCAAATTTATAGTGTGAAAAAGGTGTGTATTTTTTTTTTTTATCCTGGTCAATTTGGAGTATACGTGAAATAGATGAGGAGAACTAACAGATGAGCAGCAGTGAAGACACTCAGTAAGACACGTATCAAACTAGTCCGGCGCTATGAAGCACAGTTCCTCAAGTTATCCTGCTCTATGATCTCAGGTAAGCACCTATAGAAATCACTGCAGAAATGTGTGAAGCTGTCCAGCTTTAACGATCATGTGTAATATACCCAGGAAAGTCCGGTGCAGTAGTGACTTATGCAGTGCAGTTATGACACACGGCTTGTGTAAGTGTCTGTAACCTATATTTTAATTCTGCTGCAGCGTTGCGTTGCAGAAGGAGGGAGAGTATCATGTAGGGCGAGCGTAGCACTGTAGCTGACACAGTGAAAGAGAAAATTATCTTTAGTACTTGACACAGATAGTGATCTGAAGACAAAATACAGGGGTTGGACAATGCAACTGAAAAACTGGCCACTATAGTGTTGGAGGTTTCAAAGCAAATTTTGACCAGCCTGGTGGCCAATCTTCATTGATTGCACATTCCACCAGTAAGAGCAGTGTGTTTTAATTAGCAGAGTAATAGCACAGTTTTGCTTAAAATATAGCAATGCACACAACATTATGGGTGACATATCAGAGTCCAAAAGAGGACAAATTGTTGGCTGGCGCATCTGTGACCAAGACAGCAAGTCTTTGTGATGTATCCAGAGCCACGGTATCCAGGGTAATGTCAGCATACCACCAAGAAGGACGAACCATATCCAACAGGAGTAACTGTGGACGCAAGAGGAAGCTATCTGATTGTATCCAAAAAACATAAAGCCACAGCTGCCCAAGTCACTGCAGAATTAAATGTGCACCTCAACTCGTCAGGAACTCCACACGGTCAATGTACATTGTCGGACTGCTATAGCCAAACCTTTGGTCACTCGTGCCAATGCCAAACGTCGGTTTCAATGGTTCCAGCAGCAAAAATCTTGGGCTGTGGACAATGTGAAACACGTATTGTTCTCTGATGAGTCCTCCTTCACTGTCTTTCCCATATCCGGGAGAGTTACGGTGTGGAGAAGCCCCAAAGAAGCGTACCACCCAGACTGTTGCATGCCCAGAGTGATGCATGGTGGTGGATTAGTGATGGTTTGGGCTGCAATATCATGGCATTCCCTAGGCCCAATACTTGTGCTGGATGGGCGCGTCACTGCCAAGAACTACCAAACCATTCTGAACGACCATGTGCGCCCAATGGTTCAAACATTGTATCCTAAAGACGGTGCCATGTATCAGGATGATAACGCACCAATACACAAAGCAAGACTGATGACAGAGTGGTTTGATGAACATGAAAGTGAAGATGAACATCTCCCATGGCCTACAATGACTCTTCAGTTATTAAACCACTAAAAAAATTACAATTGCTTATATGACTATGTTGGTTGTTATAGTGATGATCCATGACCGTTTATACTGAGTGTGGTCCTGTCACTTTTTATCAAACTACAAATTTACCTGTGCATTATATTTCACAAAAAGACCATGTTTAGCGACGGTTGAGAAACACCTAATTATTTCCCCAGGCAGAGAACTGCCCTCCTTCTGACTTTCTTTTATGATGCCGTATGTATCCGTCATGGTTTTATAACATACAAATAAGGGCCACACAAGAAATGACAAAAACACAGATGAACGTCAGGGAAAACGTGCCCAGAATATTATTTTTGTTTCAGGAATTTTCATTTGTGGTTGAGGCTGCAGAAATTTTGTGCAACTTGGGCAGGCCAAAAATCTGATCTGAGTTCCTTGATTATTTGACTGATGTCTTTTCAATAAAGCTCTGACGGTCAATAATGCACAGCATCTCTGGCATCATAAAAACATCTGTGCGCTAATATGGAAACACAAACACAAAGATAAATGGCGTTAGGAAAATCAAGTAATCTCCTCCCTCCTACATGAGAATGTCTTTCGGGGACACACATCTGACCCACTGATGACGACCCACAACCGATTTTCCTTGCAGAGTCCCTTTTTTCCAGAGGCCTATTTATAGTCACTTCATTCCCCTTGAGAGCAAGTGTTTGTGTATGTGTGTGTGTGTGTGTACATATGCTTCATTCTGTTTCTGTAATGAGCCTTGTAACAGGAAGTGGATGATGTGACTGGGAAACATATTTTCCTGTTCATCTCTTATGAAGACGCTAGAACAAACATAAATGATGAGGTAACCTTATCTCCATAAGTAAGGTTATTGATCGAGTCTGCCAAACTTGAACATACGCTTTAAAAGCCTTTTCCATTTAGATTGGAAACCTTTCAACCTTGATGCAAGCTAATGGCTTTTACCTGTACAACTTCAACCACTAGTTATTAAATGGGGAACATGAAAAGAAATTTATTGTTCCAGGCCCCGCAGTTAAATTTTTGAAAACAATTGTTGTTGTGTTGACTATCATATACCATTTATACACAAAGGAGCGCTCTCTATACTAAGTGAACTCTATTATGCATATTAGCAAAAATGTTTTGCGCCAAAATATTCAGTACTGAAATGAAAAGATGAACAATATAACCTTGCTGTCCTCTGTGAGTTTATTTCTCTACTGTATTAGCGTGTTGATTTACCAAGGTACGCGTTATGCAGGTGTTCAAAGTGTGTGTGCACCGCCATGATGTAGATAGTGTTTGTATCATCCACGCAGATTCTCAACCCGGATTCCCAGAACAAAGCTTGCCACGGACTCTTTCAAAAGAAGACGACTTGTTCGTGTAATGCAGGAACAGTTCGTGGCAGATCTTCACAGGTGAACTCGCTCTCCTTTAACTTTCCCAACAAGTAGGCGTGTAAGATCAGGGGAATGGGATGGGTACGGGAAGGAATTGTTCCGTCACCTTTTTTAAAACTCGATCCCCATTCACGACCACTTCTGTATGAGCGGAAATAATACTCTACTAAGAATACTTTTTCCTCCATTGAGAGTCCCATTTCCAACAACAAATGCACAACACAACTTCCTCTTCACTACTGGGAAAAGGCACGTCTGAGATGCGCGAGTTTCAGTACTTTATATTTTGCCGCATACCATACCAAAATGTAGAATTAGACTATCATTAGTTATAATACTGTCATACTAACATTATAGGACTTCCTGAGTGAGTCACCAAATTGAATCCTTCTCCATTAAAATTTAGAATGCTCATGCCTTATAAATGCACAAAGAACAAATAACTGAGATCTCTACTTCTTTAAGTGTTTGCTCAAAGATAAACCATGCAGGCCATGTACTGTATCAGTACTTTAATAAGTTTAATAAGAAAGAAAGTTGTATTTTTAAACCAGCACTGTTTAATTATTAAAGCACTTTTTTTGTTTCAAATTAACATTCTAAACCATTTTCATTTCCACGGTAACCGCTCATTCACGTGGGCTTGTGTGGCAGACACACCACTGATAAGCCCTGTAGTTTATGTAAAACTTGCACTGGGGACAGCTTTCTTTGACGAAGGAGTCACCCGTGTAACCCCCTGCAACACTGACTACAATTTCTGCCATGTGAGACGCTTCACAACAGAGGACTTTGGTGTCTCTGCAATGTAACAAGCTGTATTATTATTATTATTACTAATAATAAGGGTGAAGATGGCATGGCTGTTTATAGCAGCTTAAAGCGCAAGTGATAACAGGAACTAATTAACAACAATAAATCTAACTATAAATAGTTTCAAAGTATGCCATGTCCTATACAACCTAATAAGTGCAATAAAATACTTAGAGCTTAGCAACTTATTCACAGCGCACTTTATAAATATAAAACATCCCAGCAATTCACACAAGCAATGCCTCTCCTATCTCTAGACTCTGATAAGCCTGAAATGTTTAAGTGACAATAGTGTGTAAAAGCTCTGCTGATTGAGACGATCAATCTCCTGCACATACTCAATTCAAAACTCCACGTCTAATTGATATTTCAAAGTTAATCCTGAAAGATTAATCCTACCAGATGCCATGATTTAAAATCAGAAAAGGAAAATATCGTGCTGTGCCGCTCAAGTGTAGCTCTCCTCTGTGACTCACACAGCTCCATCTAGGACAACGTGTTCTCGGCAGAGAGAGAATGGCTCTCAGTGACACACTTCTAGCTATTTCCACTTCTTGGACAGCTTGGCCTGAGAAAGTAAAGGGTGTAATTACCTACAAACATAACTGTCAGAAGAGGGATGTTTTATATGCACTGTTTTTAGCTGCACTTCTGGTAAACTAACAAAAAAAGAACAAAAATATATACAGTATATATGTGTATGTGTATTTCACTAGGTCAGTCTTTTATACAGGGCCAAATGTTATACGCAGAAAAACATGAAGCTCAAAATGTTCAGATTGGACGATTTAGATTTTAACAGAATAATCTATTCCTTTTCTAATGTAGCAGTTCAGTGGACCTGGCTAGTTTGTTTCTCTGAGGCTTGCGTTTTCTTTAAAAAGCATCAGAGAGAGGAGGTGCCACAGGGAAGACTTGGCACTGTCTTATTGCAATTGCATTTAGCCTTACAGATTGCTCTTAATATGACATAAGGCTGTGTTTAAGCCTATTTTGTGCAAATGAATGATGAAAGCCGCTCAGAATAAAAAATGTAAAGTATAATGTAAAACACAGTGAGATGTGATATTGCAAGAAAATAGTCAACTAATAAAGCAGTGATTATTTTTTCAATTTGTATTGAATTCGCTGAGAAACCTGCATACAAAGTAGGGCTTCATGATTAATTAAAAAAAAATCTCGCTTTATAAATACACTTGATCTCATTTCTGATTCACCTGCATGTATTTCCCTGCATTCAGATCACACTGGATTCGTGTTACCTTATTTACTTGACAACAATCCCAGACTCTGGATCAGTTACTCTCATTGGTTACAGAGATAATCAAATGGTTCAGTCATACAACTCTTCCTCATTTACCGCATTCCGCTGTCACTCACGTGAGGGTTAAAAAGGGAAGCGGACCTAAACAGACTTTTTACTTAGTGGCGTTGGAGCAGTATGCCTTTATTTCCATGGCAAAAAAAATGTGCGTGAAACTCTGTTTTTTGTGCTCTGGTTTTATGTTTGCTCACTTAAACTCCCACTTGCAATACCAAACTCATGTGCTAGTTTATATTGTTATTATTTTCATCATAATACAGTAAATCTCTCTCTCTCTCTCTCTCACACACACACACACACACACACACACACACACACACACACACACACACACACACACACACTTCATTACAAGACAGCTGAAATTTCTGTGGACAGCACATGTTTTTTGTACCTGAATGCAATGTTTTTATAAAAAAAAATTAAGAGAGAATCGAGAAATTCCCATGGAGAAATATCATGTTTTACATTTTAGAAGGAATCATGCAGCCCTGGTTCAAAGTCCTCTATTCTGAAGACTTTCCTAGAATGGAAAACGTACTCACCCTTATCATGGAGTATAATGTTAACTACAGCTTACCTCAGAGAAACATGACCATAGTATGGCTTAGCTTTTTTATCTTAAAAAAAAAAAAAAAAAACTACTATTGATTTTATCACCCGCTGAGCAATCAGATGGGAAAGTGCAACACTGCTGGAACCTTTGTCATGACTAATATCTAGAGAACATAATCAGAAAAACAGAAGACAAGGCATGGCCTGTGTGTTCACATGGCATTCATAAAGGATGCTCCAGCTGCTTCTGCCTATTTTAAACTTTTTAAAGCCCCCATCATGTTTATGAGCCCAGCATGTAGTTGGATGTGTTTCTATAAAAATAGCAGCCCTTGTCATAACCGAAATCCCATGTAGAATCCCCTTCAGGGCCCATTAAAGCAAATGAAATTACAAGATGCCTATAGTAAAACTACAAAGGTTGGCTACTGCTGCTTATTGTTATATTAAACAGCTTTTTTTTTAAATACAACAATGGATTTTTTTTTTCTCTTTCAATGTTAGTGTATGTGGTTACCAAAATATTTTTTTTTATAGATAGCAACGACTAACTGGCAACTGAGGAAATTAAAAGTATTACACTAAAAGAGCCTTTCCACTTTTGTACTCTTTTGCTCTCTTCTGGTGAACTGATGCCACCTGGAAGCCCCACCCTTCCTCTATCTCATCTGCTCTGGACTCACTGTCTATCATAGTGAGTTAATTATTTAAAAAATATCACACTCTTGCACGGAATATTGGCACGCATGTGATGCACTCATAGATTTTAATATCACATTGTGCTGTTATAATATTATATATAACAAAATTATATATTATAATAATATTTCTTTTCAGTAACTATGGTAAACATGTGGACAATCTGAACTTTGATGGCTTTGTATATTTCTTTGTATTAGTATGGAATACAAACAACAATCTTTAATCAATCTTTAGTGAATCTTCATCTGGTTGCTCCGTCATACTGGGCTCCAGTTTGGGTATTTTACATGCCCTCACCTCGGACTGCTGCGCATATGTTTGCTCTTACGACCTGTGTTTTGTCTCATAGCAGTGCCACATTATTGCTTTTTATTATCACTACGGTTTGAGACATATGAGACAACCTGGTTTTAAACGTCCTGTAGGAAGAATAAACATATATCAATCTGTCCATTCATCTTTGAAGGTTCAGTTTTCATTCCTTTTCTTGTAGTAAGCCATGCTGTGTCGCACTTTGATTTCGGTTTCTGCTGCACACTCTGTCTATACACGGTAAACTATTACGTTGTTTTTCTCTACTGTGTGAGACGTATTGCCAGAAAAAAAGCGGTAGATTACTGGTATTACTGGATACAAATTATTCTCATTTATCAGAACAGTATCAGGGTCTGGATAGAGCTGTTGCTCAGCCCAAATCCGACCCACTGCATGATGCCTGTGCAGGGTCACGGGGGGCCTGGAGCCTATCCCAGGAGACTTTGTATACGACGCTGAGTACACCCTGGACAGGATACCAATCTATCGCAGGGCAGTCACCTTGTTATGGAGAATTAAATTGCAAACAAAAGGAAAATGCTTGGCGGGACAAAATTAGTACAGAGTTTCTCATGTTCACATGGGTTTGCTTTGGGTTCTTTGGCTTTCTCCAACCTCACAAAATCATTAATAAGTCAACTGATGATAGAAAAAAAAGTATCCTTGTAGGTGTAAATGTATGTGTAAATATGTGTGTGTGTTTGTGTGTGATGGGGACGACTGGTGTCCCATCCTGGATGTACTCCAGTGTTTGGGATGAATTAGAAGAAAGCCTTTTTCGCATAAATAAATATATATTTGGTCAACTTTGTACTGTGTAGATCCAAAAACTGGTTATTTAGGTGTTAAAACATTTTTTTAAAAGACCGTATTCACCTGCAGTGTGTAGCCTTGAGCTAAGCTTCCATGACAGAGCAGCCTGTTAGCTATTAGCTTCAGTTAGAAGTTTGACAGAAAAAAACGCTTCAACACTTGAGCTACTGAAGCTGCTTCCGCTGTGGTATTTACCGCAGTCTCCCACACATCCAGTGGTCTTTAATAAGCAGCTCTAAACATGAAATTCTCCTCAAAAGAGAATATAATATACACGTTTAATGGCACTCAACACTTAACTCGCCTTCTTGCTAACTGGCTAATTCCAGTTCTTCAAACCTCACGCGACCGTTAAAGAAATAAAGTGTAATAATGATGAAGTAACGGTCAAGTGTCCAGGCGACGCCGGTGTCCCTGACAACCACGGACACTTAACGTTGGTGTGTGGAATTAAATACATAAATCTACCTAGGAGTAAAATGTAAAACGCGAGAAGTTAAAATAATTTATGTAAAAACACAGAATAACGCTTTTTACCTGTTTTTGTGTGGACGTTGCGGAGAGATGCGCGCGCGCCGCAGCTCTGCGATGCTCCGCGAGCGCGTATGGCTTTAATGACCGCCAGGTGGAGCGGAGCACGCGCGCTTGCGCTGGTGGCGTAATGGTCCGCGTGCATGCTGGGTAATGTAGTCCCAGGAAAAAGGTTTTGTTACGGTTGAGTATCTTATGCCTTGTTTACGCTAAGTTGTACACACTCTCTGTTCGGTAATATGAGAGTGAATCACAGATGAGAAATCGAAAAAAATAGATCGGATAAAAGATAAAGATTTGGCTTAAAACGACAAAATCTGCTTGGACAGACATACCAACATACAGACAGATAGACATTTTCTGAGACTGGATTTGGGTTATTATTGAGAGAGTGAGTTCTGACCAATGTACAGACAAAACCTTTGCTTTATTTATATAGATACAGGGTCATATAGATATGGACACACACAAACACACACTACGGGCAATTAGCCTAATCTGCATGTCTTTGGCCCGTCGGAGAAAACCAGAGTATCCGTAGAAAACCCACTAAGCACGGGGGTGCACACAGACCTGAGTCGGGAATCGAACCCAGATCCTGAAGGTGCAAGGCGACAATGCTAACCACTAAACACACTACTTTCCAATCTCCTCTAGAGTAATCTTGCTATTCATTCATTCACCTTCAGTAACTATCAGTCTAGGCATTCATCTAGGAACCTCTGTTGTCCAACTAGTGACTGTGGAGGCCAATGGTGACCATTGTATTTATTTACGCAGACCCTGAGGCGGGAATTGAACCTGAACCGTAGAGATGCAAGGCAACCATGCTAACCATTACGCCACCACGCCACCTTTCAGTAACTTTGCAGCTCAAAAAAAAAAAAGGAACACCTTTACCCAATTTGATTTTGTCATAAGGGGCATTCAAATAAGACATTTTAAGGATATTAATATATATTAATAAACTAATAATAATTGTTCCCTTAATTATTTAGCAGTATATTTCATCATGAAAGGGGTTGATACTATTTTTTATAAATTAACTTGTCAGGTTTTGTAATACGATGTAAACTTTCCCATGCCTCTATGACCATAAAACAACCCCCTCGTTGTGCTTCCTGATTCCTTATATAGTGAGACTTCCGACAGCCTGTGTTTAGACAAAGATACATACAAACAGCTTGTGCCTGCTGAAACCCATTTGTTTAACTAGAAAATGCTAATGTATTTCCTATCGTCTGTCTGTCCCCGGGTCTCTCTATGACTTGGTTGTTGATGACTGGTTCTTTTGATGTACAGGATGTACAGTAAGTGACACAGGGCACCTGGCCAAGAGCTTAAATATGCTCTCACTGCTGATAATAAATCTTCAGACACATCATGCATGAGTGTGTGATTGTTGTTCGCTCCCGGCTTAGCCCCCCTACATTAAAGGCAAAAAAAGTATTTTTCATATTTTCAAATGACCTTATATAAACCAGTGCTCCAATTCAGCAATCAGACATGACAGAAAATTAAAATCCATGATTTCCTTCACTATTCAGTTAGTAACAAAATGCGCTCAGCGTTCGACTACCATGGTGCCACTATCTCATAAATAAAAAGATGATAGATCTGTCATCACCTGGCTGTGGTGATAATACAGTACTTTAGATCCATGTTGTAGGACTTCCTCCCACCAGCAGAGGTCAACATTAACCCATAAGTGTTAAGAAATCCCTATCTGTGAGTCTTCACAGATGATAAACTTTTTCCGTGCATTGTAGGTCAAGTGCTATTTCCTTTGAAGTATCTTCCCTCCCAGATAGCACAGGGAGATGGCATAATGAAGAATCCTATTAGAACACATACAGCCAAAGACGGCAGTTACTGTCATTCACTCCAATGACCAAGAAAGGTGATGGGGTCAGAGAGAAGGAGTAGCTTGATCAGTTAAAATAAATGAATAAAACAGCAATAACCAACATCCCAACTACTATCACCATCATCACCATCTAACATCACCATCACATCATCATCAATAATAACAGCACCAACAACCCAACTACTAGCAATCATCAATTGTAAATACAACAAAAATTAGTGCCGACACCACAACTTACCATCATCATCATCATCAATAATAACAACGGCAGCAATAACGAGGAAATGCACCAACACACCAACCATCAACTCAATTACCAACACCAATCATCATCATCATCATCATCATCATCAATAATAACAACAGCAACAAATAACAAGGAAACACACTAACAAAACTACTAACTGTCTACAATTATTACCATTGTCATAAGTAACATCAACAACAACCCAACTACCAACAATCTTCATCATCATCATCACCATCAATAATAACAACAGCAACAAATAGCAAGAAAACACACCAAACATTACCTATAACATCACCTATAGTACTACATAACAAAAATCATCATCATCGTCATCAGTAATATTAGCAACAACCAAATTACCAACAATCATCATCATCATTATCATCATCGTCATCATCATCAATAATAATAACAACAACAGCAACAAATAAGAATGAAACATACCAACACCTCAACTGACAACAATCATCATCATCATCCTCGTCCTCATCAACAATAACAGCACCAAGACACCAAACCAACATTACAACGCAACTACCAATAATCATCATCATAATCACCAAGCACCAGTAAGTACACCACTACGTACAATGAAAATGAGTCATGAGGATCGTCCCAGGAAAGGAAGACCAAGACTTCTCTCTGCAGCAGAGGAGTTCATTTAGAGTTACCAATCTGAGAAGTCATAAAACAGCAAAACAGCACCTCAGATTAAATCCTGCATAGAGCTCAAGTGGCAGGTACATCTCAGCATCAAATGTTCTGAGGAGGCTACAATATAGAAAATAATAAAATGAAGACAGACCATTGAATTCGAAGGTTTGTACAAAATGTAAAAAAAAAAAAAAAATTATATCTATATTAGATTGCACATTGTGAAATTAGATTACGCATTTCAAGTGAAATAGCTTTTCAATTTAAGTGTGTGAGACGGTGAGTGAGCAAACGCATGATGGAGAGAAAAAATATATATAGCGATCAAGAAGTACTGATATGAGTGCTGTATGAAATGATAGGAATGAACAAAACTTAGTCACGAATAATTACCTTGTATTGCACCAATGATTCACTCACATCATTTATTTGTAGTGAAACTGTCGGTTGTATAACAGAATCGCGTCAATGCATATAGGCTGTTAATGTCACACTAAAGCAATAGTATTCTCCTTGAAACATTCTGGTTTAATAACTCAGCAGCTTAATTATGGTACGACACGTGTCTTAAGTCTTTAAGTCTATAGTAAATTAGTGCAGGAAATTAATTCTGTTTCACAGTAGATCTCCAGGTAAAGGGTTGCCGATCGCTGCCTTAGATAGTGAGCTTAGTTAAAAGGTAACCCACGGAAACCTGTGGGCATGGAACAATCCCAAAAAGAGTGTTTTCAGACCAAAAGTCGAGAACCTTCCTGTTTCAAAAACATGCAACAAATTTTTATTGACTATGTTTAGAAATAATTTGTTTCTCTCTTTTCTCGTTGGTGTACAGATCAACACATGTGACTCATTGCAGGGCAAAACAGCATGAAGAGTTCTCAGTGAAGACCACTGTGAGACACCAAAACAGCTTCAATGAACCTTGGCAAAGATCTCTAGAGCTCTCCTGGAGAAATGAACACAGTTCTTCCAAAAGATGTTCCCTCAGTTTGAGCGCTTTCCAATACATTATTCACTCTGAAATCCCCCACAGATGTTCAGTTGGGATCAGATTTGGTGACTGACATCCATAGTAAATTACATAATTTTTACACTTATCAAACCATTCAATGATGCCTAATGCCCTGTAAATAGGGACAGACTCATCCTGGAAGAAACCACTCATACTGGAATCGCCATGTTTTAGCACAAATGAGCTTCCTTCAAAAGATGAAGATAATTACTCAATCTTAGGTCTCTATACCACTAGTCCTGGGGCTACAGGGTCACAGGAGGCTTTGAGCCTATCCCAATGTATGTACAGGTGGAGTACACCCCGGACAGGGTGTCAATCTATTGCAGGACACAAGCATGTACACACTCACTCACACACTTTTTTTTAGGCAATTTTGCGAATGGCAGTTAGTCAAACCTGCATATCTTTGGACTGTGGGAGGAACCCGGAGGAAACCCACCAAGCACAGGGAGAACATATAAATTCCACACACAGAGCTGAAAGTGGGACTTGAACCCTTGATGGTGGGGGAGATCAGATGGTTAATATAGGCAAATCCATGATCAATTTCCTGAAGAATACCCAAACACAAGCAGATATTAAAAAGAAAACTTTATGAACCAAAAACTGGGACAAACAAGGCCCCCAAGGAGCTAGACCCAGAAAAATGAAAACCGCCTTAGAGTTCTAGTACAAGACAATGATTTCACAATACCCAGACCCAAAAAGAGTGGCATAAACTAAGGTTGAACCATTCAACAGAATAAAGATGAAATACTGCATTTTTTATATACTGTATACAGAAGCAGCCGAAAGACCAACAATAACAGTAGACAATGTATTTAAATTATATTTTATACTAGCGTTAATACCTGCCGTTGGAAAGGGAAAAGAGTTTATTAGAGTTATTGTAGATGTAGTTAAAAGGTTAATGCTAAAATAAGCTAATCAGCTTTAATGTAATCAGTGATATTATTATTTCAGGTTGAACATTTTGATTTTAGCGCATAACACTCTCAGTTTGGATATTTTACGCGCCCTCAACTCGGCCTGCTGTGGATAGGTTTGATGTAACGACCCGTGTTTTATCTCATAGTGGCGTTCCACATTACTGCATTAATTAGCACCACAGTTGCGGAACATATGAGACAGACTGGTTTTAAACTTCCCGCAGGAAGAATAAACACACATTGATCCGTTCACTCATCTTTAAAGGTTCAGTTTCCTAGTCTACGTCCCTTAGTTTTTTAGAGTTTCATTTATAGCACAGATTTAACTTCAGGCAAATACCAAATGACTGGCAAAGTGTCATTAAATTCAGTACAGCCTGTTTTGCGTGATGCTGTGACAAAAGCGGCTGGACAGACATACAGATATACAGACAGACAGAAAAATTGGTTTCTGGTCCTCCAATGTATAAAACATATACAAAGATATCATTGAAAGAGCAAGTTCTGACCAATATACAGACAAAACCTTTCTTTTCTTTAAGTATTTTAATTTTACCTACAGTATTTATACCATGGAATTGTAAGAGTTAAAAAAAAATCCATTGACATTTAAAACTTTAAAACTGTTTGTCTTTTTTTTTTTTCTCTAATCAGATAGTTTTAATATTGCACTGCAGTTGCTTCATTCATACTTCCCCGGGGTTCACCCTGGAGGGGTTGCCAGTCCATCGCAGGATGCTTCATTCCATCCTTTTTAAAACAACAGCAACTTTGTAAAGCAAACTCTACAGACAATACACAAAGAGAGGCACTATATTTAGGTCTAATACATTTATATTTCCTTTATTTTAATTGTGTGTCAAGATTCAGTTTCATGCTTTTGTAAACCTGGTCACCTGAGTAATGTGAACCAATTAAAACATACAGCGGGTACACAAACCTCCACATCTTACCCTTGACAACTTTGCATGATAATTGATTTTAGCACATTTCCATCTATAACACGACAGTGATCATGGTGTATTAGTTGTCGTGACACACAGCTGCAAGAAAGATTACAGACTGCCTGTGAAATCCTTCCTTCAACAGTTTCTAAAGTGCAAAACCTTGAAGATTTTCCAGTAATGGAAAGCATATAGACTTTATTAAATTCCTGACACTGGAGACTTCTTTCACAGTCTGTAAATGAAGATCTCCTTAGAGAAAATATTAAATAGCAGCACATTCAATTCACTTAATGTTAATATTATATTCACTTAATAATGTCACCCTGTGAATTACCCATTACTGTATTGTAAAAATGTTAACTTGATCGAATAAACGCATTAGAGCCAACAGTAAGTGCTGTATAGAACATTAAAGGTCCCATATTTGACAATTTCTTTCACAAGTTGACATGGTTGTGTTTGTCTTAACGTTCTAGCTGAAATATATACAGTATATAATGCAGAATTTTTTTTCATACCTGCATTTTTTTCATGCTTGAAATATTCTGTCATTGATCATCAGAGCTGAGCATGGTACTTTCTTATATGAGGTCACATTAGGGGCAATTTAACTAGAGGGCAATTAAAATAGGGGCCGATTTAAAAACCCTGGGCAAATCTAAAAAAAAAAAAAAAACATTTTTGTTTCTACAATAGAAACCCAACCGAATGTCTAAACATTTTTCATAATTGATCCACTTTAAATGTGTTTGTTAGATTGAAGCTATTTTAGGATAAGGATAATGACTTTACAGCTTAGTGGTTAGTTCCTGGGTTCGATTTCCACATCGAGCTGCATGCTCTCTGGTCCAAAGTCATGCAGATTAGGCTAATTGGCATTCCCAAATTGCAGGTAGATGGAAAATCCAGGCAACCCATTGGACAGTATCCTGGTCAAGAAAACCCCATTGGACAGTATCTAGGAAGGCTTGGTGTGCTACAGTATGCTCCATGAAACGGACACGACTGAAGGACTAAACAGAGAAACAATGACTTTACAATAAACTGCAATATACGGTATAGTATGTCACAGAATGCGAACGTATGCGTACGTTTGGGCACAGAAGGACACATGTTAAATCAGTCAGTCAATGTCAAGCAAGATACAGAGTAAATGTTTCAGTGATTACGCTTCATCTTCTTAATTCATGTCCTCACTTCTTGCCATTCACCATGCTTTACCTTATAACATCATGAAGAGCTTATGTGTGCATATTTGTATGTGTGTGTGTGCGTGTGTGTGTGTGTGTGTGTGTGCTGGTGCATGAGGATATGAGGAGCAAAGATAAGAGAGAGAGAGAGAAAGAGAGTGAGAGACAGAGAGAGACAGAGAGAGACAGAGAGAGAGAGAGAGAGAGAGAGAGAGATGTGAGTAAGCGTAGCTGATATCACCACCGTGATAAAGTGTGTTTCAGCTGCCTGCCAATAGCCCCAGAGCACAAACGTACTCCTCATCAAACACCTCTCTCTCTCTCTCTCTCTCTCTCTCTCTCTTTCCTCTTTCTCAGCCACTGCACTCTCTAACATATGCTGCCCAGCCACTGAAGGAGTAAACAGTGAGAAAGGCAATGGACAGACAAGGAAGCATGTCCTCTGAGTCACTAGCAGGTAAAATAATACTTTTTTTTCCTCTTTAATTATAATGTGTTATTTATTGTAGTGCTGGCTTTGTGTTAAGTCTTTGGAATTTACATTCATTTCTGGCATATTCTTTCATAATAGTGGCATATTTTCTTACAGGGCATCTACAAGTGTGCTGTGTTCACAAACCCTTTAATTCTACATTTATTGTTATTATTATTATTATTATTATTATTATTATTATTATACAGAAATGAATAAAATAGTAAAATCTCGTTCCTGGACCGACAAATGATCTATATGAATGGAAGTTCTGTACAGTATAAAGATGTCTCCAGTTTTGTTTTACACATAGCGAATCAGGTGCGACGTCTCTTTGAAACTTTGAACTTTTCTAACTTAAGATTTGTAACCTGCGCTTTGAAACTATTGAAGGTTAGATTGTCAGGTTAAGTTAAGCTGCTTCCTTGGGACCCATTTCTAGGTCCATTAAGTGTGTGTGTGTGTGTGTGTGTGTGTGTGTGTGTGTGTGTGTGTGTGTGTGTGTGTGTGTGTGTGTGTGTGTGTGTGTGTGTGTGTGAGAGAGAGAGAGAGAGAGAGAGAGAGAAAGATTGTTTTCCACGACGCTCATGAGCATGCATACATCCATGTGCATTAGAGGCAGTTCCTGAAATACAGAAGGCAAAACGAACAGCTGTGGAGGAGGAGAAAGATCGAGGGAGAGAGAGAAAGAGAGAGAGAGAGAGAGAGAGAGAGAGAGAGAGAGAGAGAGAAAATAGTCCATGCCCTGCAATTTGACGACCTAATTAAACTGAAGAGTGTGGAGTATTCCATCAGCGACAACTTTCTAGGCAGCCCTTTAGTAATCGCTGGCAATTAATCACATCGTAAAAAGCACTTTATTAGCAGAACGAGCGAAAATGTGATTCCTGAGAAGCTGGAACAAGATGTAGAAGTGCTTAAGTAATGGTTATTCATGGGAAAATACAATAACCTTCTGTGCCATGCCTAGTCATGGAGGGTTTATTTAATTTTCTTGTGGCCGTCTCTTACAATAGTCTGAACATCCGTACAATACAGACCCTGCAGCAAACATGACCAATGATTCATTGTTAAAACATTTCATTAGGGTTTTTGCCCGGAAATGTAACCAGATTCATGCTGCTTCAGTAATCTGAGCAACAATGGGGCTATTTATAAAGTCAGAAAAAAAAAAAAAAAACTTTTATTACATTTAAGGAAGTTCTCTCTATCTTATGGTGGCTGTCGAATAAATCTTCGCTTCGGGGAGGAACTCTGGTGCCTCAGGCTGTGCAAACGGAAGATAGAACAAATATCATGGGCCGCCAGCATCACCTTTCATTCAGGGCAAAAGACATCTCTACATACAGAACCTCTTTTAGAGAAAACTTCGAACGTGATTCATTTGTGAAATTTGCATTGTAATACAAGGAGCGTTCAAATCAAGACAGGACTTGGAACGGATGATTGTTAAAAACCCCCCGTATTCCTCTATATAATCCCCTACTACACTAATGCACGTGTCCCAGTGATTCACTAGTGCTAGGATACCATCAAGGCAGAAAGTTTTCTCAGTACGCCAGAGCCATGATCAGACTGCCTCGCTTACATCTAAAACCCTGGCCTCCCAGGAACTCCTTTAATGGCCAAAACACAAGCTGGCCAATGGATTCACAAGAAATCTTCATTGCATCACAAGTCCCGGTTTGACTTGAACACCTCTTCTAGGTACACTATATGGCTTTCCTCAGAGGAAGAATGGAGGGAATTATAATGGGAACTCTTTTATGATTAATCGTCATGGTTATGTACAGCATATATATTAGTGTAATACAGATTTTCTATATTTCATGAAATGCAGTGTAGTGTAACAAAGTCAGTTTAATGCTGTATGTCCTTATTATTAAACATACACTCATACAATTACATACAATTGTCTACTCATGCTGTGTAGTGTCTCTGTGATCAACTCGTGCATTAGCGGGATTTAAACTCTGGGCTCTTATCTGGGTTTTTTTTTTTTTTCATTCATTCATTCATTATAAAAAATCAGATGGTTTACTAATGTGAACTTAACTTTACACACTTATTATCAGAAGGTCACACGGTCATTTAGTGGTCGGCACTGTCGCCTTGCATCTCCAGGTTCTGTGTTCAATTCCCGCCTCAAGTCTGTGTGCATGGAGTTTGCATGCTCTCCCCGTGCTTTGGTGGGTTTCCCCTGGGTACTCCGTTTCCCTCCCAGAGTCCAAAGACATGCAGATTAGATAACTGGCGTTCCCAAATTGCTCATAGTGCGTGAATAAGCATGAGTGTGTGCCCTGTGATGGCACCTCATTCAGGATGTACCCCACCTCGTGCTCTAAGATAGGATAGGTTCCTGGGATAGGTTCCAGACCCCCCACGACTATGTATACAGGATAAAGAGGTATAGATGATGAGTTAGTGAATGAGTGAGTGAATTATCATATACAGTACTTTGCAGGGGCGACACGGTTGTGTAGTGGTTAGCACTGTCGCCTTGCACTGCCAGGGTCGGGGTTCGATCCCCGGCCAGCCTCGATTCCCGTCTCTGTGTGCATGGAGTTTGCATGTTCACCCCGTGCTTGGTGGGTTTCCTCCGGGTGCTCCGGTTTCCATTCCAAAGACATGTAGGTTAGGTTAATTGGTGTTCCCAAATTGCCCGCAGTGAGTGTGTGTGTCTGTGCCCTGCGATGGATTGGTACCCTGTCCAGGGTGTACCCTGCCATGTGCCTTAAGTCTCCTGGGATCGGCTCCAGGCCCCCCGTTACCCTGAATACAGGATTAAGCGGTATAGATGATGAGTGAGTGAGTGAGTGAGTGAGTACTTTGCAGGAACAACGATGGGAGCAGAGGATGGTAGGAACTCACTGGCGCCATCTTTTGTGCACTAAGTCATCAAGCCTTTTATTTACATAAGCCTGGTCTGGGAACATATTTACAATTTACAATTTATACAATATCAAATTTATTCATGACCTGACAAAGCATTACTGCCTTCACACATTAGGTGCGTGTTAGAATTGAATCCCTCCGAGATTTGGGTATTTTGGTTCTGTGGGAGCACAAATGCTGACACTTTCAAAAACAGAAGTGAGAACTGAAAACAAAACATCAAAAATATGAGTGAATGCAACCGTATTGTTCTCTATAATGTTTTAAGAATGCTAAATAACATGAACGTATATTTAATTATTAGATTTTTAGATCAACTCAGTGTGTTGATGTTTTAGCCCACCTGCCTCAAGGCTTCAGGATGTTGTAGGTTCTGAGATGCATTTCAGCTCACCTCGGGTGCACAGAGTGTTTTTTTTTTCATTTTTTTTTAGTTTCTGTAGTCTTTGTCAAATCAGACTCACCATTTCATCAATCAACAGAACTGTTGCTCACCAGATTTTTTTTTTTTAATGGCGTTCTGTCTAAACTCTAGAAATGTCATGAGATCATATGTTTTCCCCCATACTGACGTTAATTAAAGCTGTAACTGCAAGAGTGCATGCATTATGTTATTTCCAAGTTGTTAGCTCTGCTAGAAGCCAGTCAGTGCCTGTATATAAAATTATAAAATTGTTATATTGGGTTAAAACAACAAGGTCTGTCAGTATCATCGCATTAATCTATTCAAATTCAAGTTTTATTTGTCACATACAGTCATGCACAGTACGGTATGCAGTGAAATGCTTATACGACTGCCTGTGACCTTTAAAAAAAAAATTATCAATAAGAAATAATATTTAAAAAAAACCTTAGCTAAGGAAAATTTAGCTATAGCGGATAAAAACAAAATATGAAATTTAAGATAAACTTAGCTGTACGAATATTGAAAAATTACCTGCTGTACAATTATATGAAAATATACAATACAGAACATTAGTTGTTTACAAAATAGAAGTTAAATAAAAATGTCCGGGGAGTGTGCAGATTCAGTATGCATGAGTGTGTAGATACAATGCCCATAAATGTGCAATGAGCAAAAATGAATAAAAACATGTTCAAATGTGCATGAAAGTGCAGATGCACATTTCAACGCATAAATCTATATTAACATGGATAATAAGATGATCGAGGAAACACCACCCGGTGTTCTGAACAGCAAAGTTCATTATAAAAAAGCTTCTAGATGAAAGTTTAGATAAAACCAAAAAAAGCTACAGTACCTTTGAGGGGAACTACTGCATTTTTCCAAGAATACATTTAATGTAAGATACTGGAATGGCTATGAAAGTGAGGCCGTTGGCATTAACTACTTTGACCACTGGAAATCAGTAAGTAACCACAACTATCTCTGTGTAACTGCGCATCTAGTTTGCAGTGGCGGCCGGTCAATACGGGGCGCAGGGGCGCCGCCCCCCTTAAAGTTAAGCAGAGGACAATGCTACTGTAACATGTAATTATTTAACATAATAATGATTTATTTTAATAATGAAATGAAGTGATTTAGTCACAATATTCCGCTGTATTTCTTAATATCATTTATTTGCAGTAAAAAATCTCAATCGAAACCGTATTACGTTCATTTGTGTTCGTGTACGCGGGGCGCCGGACAAACGAGTGTCTATGTAGGCACGTACATTTTTTCGAAAAGCATGTGACTTGAGGCTGAGCTCTGATTGGATGATAAATGGCTATTTACAGGCGAGTATTAAAAGTTTAATTTTATTGTTTGCAATTTTAAAGTAGTAATAAGTCATTTTTGATGAACTTTCCCAACACTGTTAATCACAGACTATGACTGTGATTAACTAGATAAAAAAATCGATGTCATCGATTGACATAACAATATGTAGAATTATGTGAATATGAAGTGTCATAACACTGTAATGTCTCTATTTCATTATATTATAGCGTCACTAAAGAAGCTCGGAAGAAATAAAACGTAATTACTTAATTCCTTCCTACACGAAGGGGCGTATTTGGCATGCGGAGACAGAAATTCTCTAATCACCTAAGAGCTGTCTTAAGCATCAGTCTGCTAAGTTGTGTTTCTTGCCATCAGCATAAAACTCAATAAGGTGTAAAAACAGGCTAAAATGGGCTTATTTCAGTGTTATCCTGCATAACTTTTTCTGACTTCAGCTGCAGTATGAATTTGCATATTCCCTCACCCATACTGTATGCTGACTTTAATCATTGCCATCATTTCTTTCTTCATTTCTTCCTTTCTTTCTTTTAATTAGAGACCCTCCCATGAAGTCAAAAACGTCTTCCCCTCGCAAACAAGCAGCCCACGTCCAATTAACCTTCTTCCTCACACATTCGATGCCTCGTGTATAAGCCGTAACTATTTAGACAGCAAAGAGTTCAGATTTTGAGGAACGAAACAATCAGTAAAATCAGTTTTAAGTGATGGGAAGAAAAATGTGTTGTCCCTCGTTGTGTTTTTCAGCCCGTGCCATGCTGCTGATAAGCTCTTTTTTTTGTTGTTGTTGTTTCTGCTCCCTGATCGCAAAGGCTTGTAAATGGCCCTCAAAGATTAAAGACAACTGGTTAGAGAATAGCCATTATCTTTATCAAGAACGCTTTGTCAAGATCACAACAATTGTAAAAATCTGAAAAGAGAGCAGGATTGAACAATGTGGCTATTTCCTTTACAATATACACAATGGAAGGTGCATCTTTTCATGGCATTGTACATTCTAGCATCTAGGATTGTATGAAGACTTATAGCCCTTGTGCAGTTCTGTTTTACCGCACGAGGCAACAACTGGTGTTAAATAGAGCCATTTGTTTCAATCTTGTCTGATTGCTGTGCCTCATATCCGCTGCTTGTTCCTGCTACGCCAATAAAAACAAGCTGAAGATTGAAACGCTGGGTTTTTTATCTACAATATAAGTAACTACCCTTTGCATTTGGAGTGAGAGGAAATTTGTTTTCGTACATGAACCTTGCTGTTTACTCATCTACGCGCTATTTAAGATCTTTCGGAAATTGGTCAATAAATCCATGAAGCCATGGCAGCACAAGTGCGGGGCTGTTTCTATAGCATTGCTATAATTATTTCTGTCTCCTGATCAAATGGGTTAACGTTTCCTCTTTTTTTTTTTTTAATGCACATTTTAATACAATTAGGAGAACTTCACATACTGTAATCTTTGATCTTTCCAGTTATGGCTTTTCATTAAACGAATGACCTTAATGTGTGGAACTAAATTAAATATACTCTATGAGATTTACAGCATGTCATTAATGTTATTACCAGGGTATCGGTGCCATGGTAGTCCAGTGGTACCTGTACCATTGTATTTTTGGCAGTCCCCTGGAACTTGTTTGCTTATATACATTATGTGTCACACTATGGGACATGGTTCTAACATAGTATGGAAATATGGAACATACAGCTATACCAGGATCCTGTCAAAAATATGTTATACATGTTTATGCACCATAATGATGACTTAATGGTAAAAGTGGGCATTGGTCGATTAGTGTGTCGAGGCTCTGAATGATTGCTCAGAAGATCAGTGATTCGAGCCCCATCTCCACCAGTTTGCTGCTGTTGGGCCCTTGAGCAAAACCCTTAATCCTGTATGCTCCAGTGGTGCTGTATAATGGCTGATTCCGAGCTCTGCATCAGCCTCCTAACAAAACTGGGATATAGGAAGAGTAAAGAATTTCACTGTACAGTAATGTATACAGTACAGATCAAAAGTTTGGGCACACTTTCTCATTCAAAGAGGTTGAATTTGTATTATGGCAAGAAAAAAGCAGCTAAGTGAAGAAAAAAACGAGTGGCCATCATTACTTGTTGGAAATGAAGGTCAGTCAGTCTGAAAAATTGGGAAAACATTGAAAGTGTCCCCAAGTGCATCACAAAAACCATCAAGCGCTACATGCGGACCGCCCCAGGAAAGGAAGACCAAGAGTCACCTCTGCTGCGGAGGATAAGTTCATCCGAGTCACCAGCCTCAGAAATCGCAGGTTAACAGCAGCTCAGATCAGAGAGCAGGTCAATGCCACACGGAGTTCTAGCAGCAGACACATCTCTAGAACAACTGTTAAGAGGAGACTGTGTGAATCAGGCCTTCATGGTAGAATATCTGCTAGGAAACCACTGCTAAGGACAGGCAACAAGCAGAAGAGACGCGTTTGGGCTAAAGAACACAATAAAGAACACAATAAAGAAAACTCTTTGAATGAGAAGGTGTGTCCATACTTTTGGTCTGTACTGTATGTGATGCCTAAAGGCTTAGCTTGATTTTACTTATAATATGGTACCATTTTACCTGTTATGGTACTCTTCACACATTAATAAACAATACTTTGGTATATACCAGGCACTTATTGGGTACCACTTTGGCTACAAAGGTTGAGCAGGTGACTATTATGGTTTATTATATGATTGTACATACTGTATGGTGGAACGATGGCTTAGTGGTTAGCAATGTCACCTTGCACCTCCAGGGTCCGTGTTCAAAGTTTGATCCCCCCCCTCTGTGTGTATGGAATCTGCATGTTCTCCGTGTGTTTGGTGGGTTTCCTCCAGGTACTCCAGTTTCCACCCACAGTCCAAAGACATACAGATTAGGCTAATTGGCGTTCCCAAATTGCCCATAATGTGTGTGTGCGCCCAATGATAGATTGGCACCCAGTCCAGGATGTACCCCGCCTCGTGCCCCAAGTCTCCCGGGATCCAGGCCCCCCACGACCCTGTACACAAAACTAAGCAGTATAGACGATGAGTGAGTGAATGAGCGTGAGTGTACATACTGTACTATATAGACTTGTTAGTACATACCACTGATATGATATAGTACAGGCAGTAGCATATTAGTTACCTTCTAAACTTTGGTAGCCAATGTGGCTTTCTACAAGGTTTAGGAGTGTATTTTTTTACTATTCTTCCAGAAGCACAGAAGTAACTGTGGACGCAATAGGAAGCTGTTTGAAAGGGATGTCTGGGTGCTAACCCGGATTGTATAAATTTTTTTTATTTTAAACCACAGCTGCCCAACTCACTGAAGAATTAAATGCGCACCTCAACTCTCCTGTTTCATGTCAACGATTAATTTACAAGGCCGGCCCGCTATAGCCAAACCTTTGGTCACTCGTGCCAATGCCAAGCATCAGTTTCAATGGTGCCAGCAGCAAAAATCTTGGGCTTTGGACAATGTGAAACATGTATTGTTCTCTGATGAGTCCACCTTCACTGTCTTTCCCACATCCGGGAGAGTTACGGTGTGGAGAAGCCCCAAAGAAGCGTACCACCTAGACTGTTGCATGCCCAGAGTGAAGCATGGCGGTGGATCAGTGATGGTTTGGGCTGCAATATCATGGCATTACCTAGACCCAATACTTGTGCTAGATGGGCGCGTCACTGCCAAGGTCTACCGAACCATTCTGGAGGACCATGTGCACCCAATGGTTCAAACATTGTATCCTGAAGGCCGAGCCTACAGTATGATAATGCACCATTGCACACAGCAAGACTGGTGATAGAGTGGTTTGATGAACATGAAAGTGAAGTTGAACATCTCCCATGGCCTGCACAGTCACTAGATCTAAATATCATTGAGCCACTTTGGGGTGTTTTGGAGAAGAGAGTCAGGAAACGTTTTCCTCCACCAGCATCACGTAGAGACCTGGACACTATTCTACAAGAAGAATGGCTCAACATTCCTCTTTCCGCTGTGCAGGACTTGTATCTGTCATTCCCAAGACGAATTGATGCCGTATTGACCGCATAAGGAGGCCCTACATCATACTAATGAATTATTGTGGTCTAAAACCAGACATTTCAGTTTCATTGTCCAGCCCCTGTATGTATACACATCAAATTATGTTAATGTGGTTGAGGTCTTTTAAAAGTTGAGAATTTTATTGGATTTCATATTAAAAAGAGACAAACACTGACCCTGATCTTAACCAACAAAAAATGTTTACGCTAAAAAGTAGTATCTAGTGAAATTATCTTACGATCTGACATATGATTACATATTTTACAAGCTTCATTTGATTTATAATCATCTTTGGATAATAAATAATAGGAGAATTTGCACAAATCCAAGTTATCTTTGAAATTTTCACAAAAAATTGTCTCCTTTGGAACTCATTTATTTTAAATATTTACATAGGGCAGTAATAAAGGTTGGAGGCTTACGAAGGCTCAAAAATCATATAAAAACTCATACATATTCAGGACGATTTTTAAAATAATAATTTCAACAAAGACTAGTAAGTTTATACTGTATACAGTATACGAAGAAGATGATAAAACATCTAAAATCTGTCAAAGTTGCTTCATAAATAGTCCTAGTCATATTCATTGCATTTTTAATTGAACAATATGTTTTTCACACTCATTATAAGGCAAAATATGAAATGGCATGTGATCCAGCACATCCTAATATATATATTTTTTTTATATATCAAATCACATGACCATGACTGCTGCACATACTGTACACCCAACTTAATGTCACCAACTAAACATGACTTAAAGTTATAATGGAAACCATGCAAAAATTCAGTCCTTGAGATAAACACTGTATTCAGGTGAACGAAAAGAGAAAAGAAAAAAATATATATTTTAATAGTTTTTAAAGGGCGAGAAAATGCACAACTTTTGAGTAGTGTTCATTTTCAGATTCAGGTTTGAGGTCTGAATACCAGTGTGTGCAAATGTCAGTATTAAATTTTTGACTATGTATGCTTGACCTAGCTCTGCATACAGTGTATAAATACATTCCAAGCACATTATTCTATAAAGTAATGACAATGTTTTCCCTTGGCATAATTGAAACCATAAAAAATTCAGTCCTTGAGGTAAGCAGTGTCTGCACAGCAGGAAGAAAAAAGAGAATGAATTGCCTCTGAACATTTATGTTGTGTTTTGATTTTTCATTGCTGCTTGTTAATCATGAGGGCGAGCTTCCGCCAACTTCGCGGACAGGGTTATGACTCACCTCATTGCTTTGTTCACGGCTAATGCAAGCTAAAGAGCTAACTACCTTTTACCACAAGGTTTAATCACAAAATCTCCTCTCTAACCCCTGATCAAGGGCACTTCTTTTTGTGTGGAACAAAAGATTCTACACCTACATACACCAGAGCACTAGCTTTCCATTTTGCGCTATTTGGGACTCAACCCTGGAACCGCTAGTTACCTGAGGCTATTCTAAAATGGAGAGATAAACAAAAATTATGATTTTCCACCACCTTCATAATTTATTCTCTTCATCTTTTGGTTACATAGTGCCAGTATGAATTTTAAACTATTTTAACCCCTGGTTATTGGAACATGGTGTGATGAGGGCCGGAGTAACCTGGTTTCCACACAGAGACTAGGGATGTTAATGATTAATTATTTGATTGTTGGTAAATTATTACCAACAATCAAATAATTAATCATTAACATGATTTTAAATCATTGCTTACCTGATTAAAATTAATTAACCAATAATGATTGTTTTTGCGTAATATTTCTCTGTTTCCAACATGTATTGACTTGTACACCACAAGAGGGCGCACTTGCAGTTTACCCAACGCGCAATATTGGACATTACATTTTTAGCGGCATCAATCCTAGAAGAGGACAAAGAGACAAGCCGTATTTTTTTTACATGCCTATTAATTTGATCTTTTGTATTCTTTTTCTCTTCTTTATAATATTATTTTTTAATTATTATTATTATTTTATTTTTTATTTTTGTTTACATTTTTTTTTGTTTAAAATTTTTTTTTTTTTTTTAACTGCTTCATTCATTTGGTTTACTTCTTTGTTGGGAATGTGCCACTAGTGGAACTAAAGAAAAATAAAGGGTTTGGTTAATTATTAATCAATAATGATTCTGATTGTTAGCATGTTTAAATATTGAATAAGAAAAATGTGTGAAATGTGCAACCCCACCAAAGATGCTGAATATTTTCCATGAACAGCACATCTGAAATATTGTATTCATCTCATATCACAGCAGTTTGCTAAAGATTACGATTTTATAATGAATTAAAGAATAACCTCTCACTATTTATTCATTTATTAATTTTTGTTTCAGTCCTCATCTACGTTTTTTATTATTTTATCATCATTTCAACCAGAAACACATAATCACAGGTGGCAGAAGCTACATCACATTGAAGATTTAAAGATCCACTTATCCTTTGCCTTAGATTACATGGCCTATCATTGTCTATGTTTATGAGTTACCATAGAGACGATAGAACAAACACATCAATATTTCATTAAACATGTCCTTTGCATTCTGGAAAAACAAAATCTGTCACAGAAAATGAATACTGACCTTCTGACCAATCAGATTTCAGATTTCAATCACAATAATTGTTTGTTTGTATAGGCTATCATACCAGGAATCATTTTATGGTGTTCTGGACCTATACACAACTTAGACAACACGCAGTCTCCAAGGTGCCAAGATATTTACAGCTCCGCTAAGTAATAATGTCCTTTTATAGTCCCTCTGAGTTTGCCTGCATGTGCAAGCGAATATAAGACAGATTGTGTAAACACAATTTGGTGCTATGTTGGGAGACATCACTTATGTGTCTCAGTGGTTTGTGTGTGTGTGTGTGTGTGTGTATGTGATAAAAATGTAATTTATGAGGCATATTAATTCTCTGCCCTGTAATAGACCCTGCAAAGCTGGGGGGTCACATGACTCCTGAGCATGAGAGACATTTTTTAAATGGGTTTCGAGTTCTATTTTGCTTTTTCATTCTCATTCTCACTTCACAATCCCCCCCCCTCTTGCACTTTCTTGTCCCAGCACTAATTTCATCATTTAACTTTTATCTGGCATGGTTTGGACATGAATAGCCAGTCTGTTCTTTTTTTCTCCAGTCTGGTGAAACGACATCCGAAATCCGCTGAGCCTTCAGTTTTGTGTCGCTTCACAGATTCGGTCTGGCATTGTCCTAATTGCAAATGTTTGCACATCTGGCCATCGTTGATGAGCAAATTAGTACACCAGGCAAAGAAAAGCTAATTTATGACCTTTGTATCATACATCTATTATATTCTGTAAATCATTTGTGAGACTAATCATTTGAACAATTTGTAATTACAGCAATGTAATGTGTAATGTTGCAGATCAGAATTTGAGAACTTAAATCTGATTCTGCCAGAGAACAAGAAGCAGGCTTACCTCCAGGCATAGTTGAGCATTGTGTGCCCATGATCCTGTCATTAGTTTACTAAAATATAATTACTAATTAATGTTATTCACCTGGTGTTGGATTTGTGGCTGATCAGTGAATGTCCATGCGTAGCTTTTCCACCTCCATAATGTTCATGATTTACATGGTTTAAGTCATAAGGGGGGGTGGGGGGTGGGGGGGGGGGGGGATATGAAAAGTATTCTAGCTTTGAAAAGGTTTTTTAGTGGACAAAGATTTGAATCTTTCAGATAACAAGTTAAAGCCTTAGGATAAGTTTAGGGTCAGGATTAAAGTTGAGGTGTAAAATCTTGATTCTAAAATGAAATTCATCCAAATGACCTTCATTCTTATAAAAAAAAATCGTAAATTAAATTCTTTTGCATATTTATCACACTTAAATGTTTCAGATAAACATCATTTAATATAACATTTCTAACATGTCAAAACCTACCTGTCCCTATTGCTCAATCATGAGTGAACTGTGATTTTTGAAAAGCTGTGTTCAATTTCACTTGCCACACCCAGGCCTGTTTACTGCCAGACCTGTTGAATCAGGAAATCACTTAGCCAAATAGATACAAAGTGAAGCACACATGGATTATGCAGAAGGAAAATACAAAATTGGTTTTCAGCTGGCCTAATCAAAGTCCAGACTTAAATCCGATTGAGATCCTTAAACAAGCTCAACAAAACTCACATATAATCAGGTTGATTTTCCATGTTAATGCATTTTTAATGTAGATTCATGTAGATTTGCATTTGAGGTGGAAAAATGCTGCCATTCCTCTATAATCCTACAGGTGGTGTCTCCCATGCTCAGTCTCAGTTAGATGGGAAGTTTGGATCATTTTAGTGACTCGGTTCTTTGAATCTCGTTCATCAAAATGAACGAATCTTTTTTGGAGTCATTTAGTTCATTTCATTCTTTTGATCAGAAATAAAATGTTACATTTTCAATAAACAGACCCCCAACACGTCTACATAAACACATTTTGGCTAAAGTTGTAAAAATATTACAATGCAGCTAAGGACATATTGGAAACAGAATGAGCTGCTCACCATCATATCCTCTGGTCCAAATCGTTCGTTATTTTGTTACGTGACTCCCATAGACGCTATGCAGTGCAGTACACAGGAAACAGAATTGAACAGTTCTTCTCATGAGTCTTCTAGTCCTAGTTGTTTGTTACACTGCATAGCGTCTATGGGAGTCACGTGACAAAATAACGAACGATTCGGACTAGAAGACTCAAAGGTAACTACTCGTTCCTGTGTCCTGTACATAACCTACGGAGGTTTTGCGATGATTTGCGTATGAAAATTAACGAATGACACTCTGAGACTACTCGTTCTTCCGAGTCACTTTAAAGACTCGTTCAAAAAAAAAAATTAGTGTTCATCCCATCACTAGCCTCAGTGCACGTGCATCACTCGTATAGTCACCATCCGTGTGCATGTTTTACTGTTATTTATTATAACACTGTGACCACATTTGTGTGTGAGCGTGTAAAGCAAAAGCAAGTGTCATTAGAAAGGATCCTTGTTAAAGATACAGAGTCTCTCTCTGTCAGAAAGCAGTCATTCCGTTAGTGGTTGTATGCTTGCGCAAGTGTAACTAGAGTGGTTCCTTGTTTAAGAAGTTTCCTGACACACACACACACACACTCACACACACACACACACACAGTTTCGGAAACACTGTCCTTCTGGCTTCTTTTCAAAGGTAAAGTGCAGGATAATTTTTTTATTTTTACTTTACATTTTGTAATAATTATTTTTATATGAATATTTTTGGGTTGCGGAACGAATCATCAGAGTTTCCATTATTTCTTATGGGGGAAATGTACAGTACAGTCGTGGCCAAAGGTTTGGAGAATTACATAAATATTGGAAATTGGAAAAGTTGCTGCTTAAGTTTTTATAATAGCAATTTGCATATACTCCAGAGTGTTATGAAGAGTGATCAGATGAATTGCATAGTCCTTCTTTGCAATGAAAATTAACTTAATCCCGAAAAAAAACTTTCCACTACATTTCATTGCTGTCATTAAAGGACCTGCTGAGATCATTTCAGTAATCGTCTTGTTAACTTGTGAGAATGTTGACGAGCACAAGGCTGGAGATCATTATGTCAGGCTGATTGGGTTAGAATGGCAGACTTGACATGTTAAAAGGAGGGTGATGCTTGAAATCATGGTTCTTTCATTGTTCACCATGATGACCTGCAAAGAAACGCGTGCAGCCATCATTGCGTTGCATAAAAATGGCTTCACAGGCAAGGATATTGTGGCTACTAAGATTGCACCTAAATCAACAATTTATAGGATCATCAAGAACTTCAAGGAAAGAAGTTCAATTCTTGTTAAGAAGGCTTCAGGGCATCCAAGAAAGTCCAGCAAGCGCCAGGATCGTCTCCTAAAGAGGATTCAGCTGCAGGATCGGAGTGCCACCAGTGCAGAGCTTGCTCAGGAATGGCAGCAGGCAGGTGTGAGCGCATCTGCACGCACAGTGAGGCGAAGACTTTTGGAAGATGGCCTGGTGTCAAGAAGGGCAGCAAAGAAGCCACTTCTCTCCAAAAAAAACATCAGGGACAGATTGATCTTCTGCAAAAAGTATGGCGAGTGGACTGCTGAGGACTGGGGCAAAGTCATATTCTCGGATGAAGCCTCTTTCCGATTGTTTGGGGCATCTGGAAAAAGGCTTGTCCGGAGAAGAAAAGATGAGCGCTACCATCAGTCCTGTGTCATGCCAACAGTAAAGCATCCTGAGACCATTCATGTGTGGGGTTGCTTCTCATCCAAGGGAGTGGGCTCACTCACAATTTTGCCCAAAAACACAGCCATGAATAAAGAATGGTACCAAAACACCCTCCAACAGCAGCTTCTTCCAACAATCCAACAACAGTTTGGTGAAGAACAATGCATTTTCCAGCACGATGGAGCACCGTGCCAAAAGGCAAAAGTGATAACTAAGTGGCTCGGGGACCAAAATGTTGAAATTTTGGGTCCATGGCCTGGAAACTCCTCAGATCTTAATCCCATTGAGAACTTGTGGTCAATCCTCAAGAGGCGGGTGGACAAACAAAAACCCACTAAATCTGACAAACTCCAAGAAGTGATTATGAAAGAATGGGTTGCTATCAGTCAGGATTTGGCCCAGAAGTTGATTGAGAGCAGCCCAGTCGAATTGCAGAGGTCCTGAAAAAGAAGGGCCAACACTGCAAATACTGACTCTTTGCATAAATGTCATGTAATTGTCGATAAAAGCCTTTGAAACGTATGAAGTGCTTGTAATTATATTTCAGTACATCACAGAAACAACTGAAACAAAGATCTAAAAGCAGTTTAGCAGCAAACTTTGTAAAAACTAATATTTGTGTCATTCTCAAAACTTTTGGCCACGACTTTGATATACAAGTGTTTTAATATACAAGCATGCTTCCAGAAAAAAAAAAAAAAACTATGCTGGTAATCCAAGGTTTAACTATAAAATCACAGTACGCACCTACTGTAGGTATTGTCATAATATTGCATCATCCGGAGATCTTTAGTTAGCTTCCTGATTGATGCTGTAGCCTCTTGCAGCTGCGAGCCTAGAGAGAGCTGATTGGCAGAGCTCTCTCACAGGGGAGGGATGAGAGGTATTTAGTGTTCCCACATTAATTACAACTCTACAGCCAATCAGGGGCGTCTGTAAGCTCACGCAAGAGGAAAGAGCAGATCAGAGCTGTCTCCTGGTGTCACAAGGTTCTTATAAATCAACTTATAAAATTTGATGTGATCCAGCAAATCCTAATATTTTCTCTTTTTATTTTTGTATATCACATCAGCTGCACATGCACCCGATGTATATAATACATTTATGAATTTGATCATGTTTTATCTATATTTTGTTTCCCCTTGGTATAATTAAAATAAAGATAATTTTTTTTTTAATGAAATGAAACAATGTAGAATATCTGTTTTTTTATTCTGATTTCATTTTGAATGTGTGCAAATGAAATTCTGACTATGTAGTGTATAGTTCATTCTAAGCACATACAGCAAGAAAGCGTTCTGACATCATAGCTCAGATGGCGTTTGTGATGTTTTGCTCCCTTTTAACAGAGTGTATTTTACATTATCTTAAATGAAATGAGAATTAAATGAGATTTGTTACCTACAGTATACACGCACCATGATTCATGACACGTTCACTTTCCTCTGTCATACTCAGCAAATTTTCCCAGCTTGATTTACTCTTGTGCTTTGGTGCAATATTTGAACTTATCGCACCCCTCTTGTTGTCAGACCTTACTGGCAATAAGCTCATTTCCATATAAATGTGTTCCGACACACTTGATTCATTTCGTGACGCTATTTGCAGATGGTTGAAGGGTTGTTTGTTTCCCAAATCTTTCCCAGACTGTTCTCCCTGACTGTTTTGGACTTGAGGGTAAATTGACTCATGCAGAGCTGGCAGGTGGAGGAAGAGAAAATCATAAATTACAAACTTATTTTATTTTTTTAAAAATTGGAAACATTTGCATAATCACTGCGTAACCTTTTGCTTCATAAGCATGTGAGTAAAGGGAATCATCAAGTCTGACCATGTCCTTTCGATGAACTGTTTAGCAATTTACAGTTGCATAATTCTCTGCACTTCTTTTTCTAATCTCTGACTTCAGATATAAGGGGTCATCCTGAGCACTCGTTCTCAAGTGGGCATCCACGTTTTGGGCAACACTTCTGGAATCCAAAGTTCTGTGTGGTCACAGATGGTCAAATGCTGCTTCTGGATAAGGATCAGGTATGGAAACACACACACACACACACACACACACACATGCACACGCACACGCATACACACGCACACACACACACACACACACACACACACACAGTGTACTGTAACTAGTTGATAGCCTTCTGGTTTATTTCTCAGGTCCCAAATAATACCACTTCATGTATTAATAAAATACAGTATCTCGCAAAAGTAAGTACACCCCATCACATTTCAGCAGCCACTTTATAATATGTTCTCAAGGGACAATTCTATAGACGTGATAATTGTATATACTTTAGAGTAGTACATACAGATTTACTGTCCTCTAAAAAATAACTCAACATGCAGACTTTATCGTCTAAATAACTGCAAACGAAAATGAGTGCACCCTAAGTGAACAAGTCAAAACTGTGTCCAACGTCACGTGTCAATATTTTGTGTGAGCACTATTGTTACTATACTAACTAGCAGGGCCTTAATCCTCCTGAGCAAGAAATTGCACATTTCAATTCAATTCTATTACATTTGATGTATACAGCATATAGCACTTTTAACAATGATCATTGTCTCAAAGCAGCTTCAAAGAATTCAAAGAAAAGTATGAAAATTATGAAAATCGTCCCTGATGAGCAAGCCAAGGGCGACGACGACGAGGGCAAAAACTAAAAGATTTCAAGGTTTCTTCCTATTGCGAGGAACCAGACTCAATCCTCTTCCACTCCTCCATGATGATATCACAGAGCTGCTCCACAGGTGCTCAATAGGGTTCTGGTCTGGAGACATACTGTACAGTACAGTACTTGGCCACTGACAAACACATGAACATGTCAGACATAGGTCATGTGCCTTTGCATGGTTAAAGATGTTACTCACTTTTGTTGCCAGCTATTTTGACAATAATGGCTGTATGTTAAGTTATTTTTGAGGACAGCAAATCTATACAGTTATACACGCTGCACATTGACTACTCTAAAATATATCAAACTTTCATTTCTATAGTATTGTATTGTCCTTTGAGAAGATATACTACATTTTTTACTGAAATTAGTGGGGTGTACCCACTTTTGTAAGTGGGTGTACACACCTGCTTTAGAAAGGGCTACTATAGCAAAATAACATTTTGAAGCAATATTAGCTCCAATAGCTTCCCATGCTGTACTCCACGTGCTAACACATTTTACTGTCCCAAAAGCCCCAACATTGTTTGATTTAAAATTTGAGAACACTTTCACTTGCTAATTTCCTTAGCAAAATCAAAATGACGCACCGCAGGTAGCCTGAATTGTAACACTTTTTCTCAACTAGTATTTGTTGTTATTTTTTCTTTGTAACTGGTGAATATTGTAAATAAAGCGTAATTCAGCGTAATTCATAATTTCTGGATATTTTTTCTTATTTAAAAAGTTTATTTATCTACTGTACAGTAGCTGTCACTACCTAAACTAGCTCAAATTTAGCTCGCTAGTTAGTAGTTTAGCCGCTTTTTAGCATGACCTGGCAGACAATAATAATTTTGTCAATCTGCTTTTGCTTATGGGATGTGACTGGGAATTAAACATTAGTCAAGATTATTATTTTTTTTGTTTTGTTGGATTTTTCCCCGATTTTCTCCCTAATTTAGTCGTGTCCAATTCCTCCCCGTCACTAGGGGGCTCCCACATTAAGGCTACTACTACCACTCAGCCGGGAGGACCGAAGACTATCACGTGTTTCCTCCGAACCACGTGACGCCAGCCGACCGCATCTTTTCGAACTGCTCGCTCCCGCACCATTGGGGGCGGCGTAACACACTCGGAGGACAGCGCTATCCACTCCCTCCGTTGCGCGAGCTCACAGACGCCCCTGATTGGCTGTAGAGCCGTGATTAATGTGGGAGCACTATGTACCTCTCATCCCTCCCCTCTGAGAGAGCTCGGCCAATCAGCTCTCTCTAGACCTCCGGCTGCGAGAGGTTACAGCACCACCTGGAACTAGCGATCTCCGGATGATAGGGCGAGCGCTTTTACCACTGCGCCACTCGGAGGCCCTTATTAGTCAAGATTATTAAAATGAAGCAGATAAATCAGACAGCCGTTCCAAAAAAAAAAAAAAAAAAATCCAGCTGTCCCTACCCACATTGATGTTGTGCATAAAACAAGTTCTCATGTACTCTAAGATTTTGTTTAACTGCCATCAGCTTTCATTACCGTGCACAGTAAAGTGTGAAAATGATTCCTCAGGCTCCCAGAATCCCTCTTTCACATTTTGAGTCCTGTCACTCCATACAGTAGACGTGATATTCTGGTCATTCAGTACATTGAGGTCATCAGCTGACTTCATTTTATTGCCACTTAACCCCAGATCATAACACTGTCCCCCCGAGGCTTTGTACAGTGGCCGCTATACATGATGAACACATCGCTTCATCATCCATCACTGTGGAATATGGGGTCAGTCTGAACTCTTCAGACATCATGACCTTTTTTCATCGCTCCAAAGTCCAATATTCATGCTCAAAGCAAACAAAAGTGTGTTTTTTTTTCTTTCTGATTAGTCGCACTAACATGGTTTTCTTATGGACACAGCTGTTTACTCCCAATCCTCTGAGTTCTCATCACATTGTGTGTAAATGCTCTTATTTTCACTATTAAACCTAACAATGAATTCTACGGTCAATTTCTGATAGTTCAGTACCACCCTTCCACATTTTAAAGAAGGGTTGAACAGTTCTTAATTGAATTCCAGTAATTTCAAATTCTCCTTAGTTGTTTTCTTTGCTTGAGGCAGCCCAATAATATGACCCTTCTGAAACAGTAACCTTTTTTTGGCCAGGCAGTCTATACTGTACATACTGTATGCTTGACATAAAGTGTTTTATTCTCAATTACTGTATGGTTTAAATCCTAAACAGGAAAATAAATTCTACCAGTGTTGTCACTGGTGCTCCAGTATGTGAAGGTCATGGAGATGATCTCTGAAAATTTGATGTGCGCAGTTATAATTAAAGCTGATTTAAAGTTTTAATCTATAAAATACACAAACTTTCAATACATGTTTTCACAATAACATTTACTCAGTTTGTGAAATTTTGTTCACTGTTTTATAAAAAAAATAATTTGTATGTTAAGCACACTTTACTTGGCTATATGTTACATGTGGTGCTTGGTCGTCTCAAGCTTTGAGAAAGAACCCTGAAAAGAAAATTAAAAATAAATATTTTAAATGGTATTATATTGTGCAGAGGGTGTAGCGCCAGCTCTGATTAACCACCTGTGTGAAAATGAAAAGGATACATTACCAGTCAAAAGTTTGGACACGCCTTCGAACTCCATAGTCTTTCCCTGATTTGTATTTCTACATGCTAAAGGCGTCTGAAATACGCAATAATCTCCCTTGAACAGTTGATATTGAGATGTGTCTGCTACTTACTGTATGATCTGTAAATCCTTCGTAACGGCTCTAATCTGAGGTGCTGCTTGTTAACTGGTGATTTCTGAGACTGGTGACTCTAAATGAACTTCACCTCTGCAGCAGAGGTAAGTTTTGGTCTTGCTTTACTGGGAAGGTCTTCGTTAGAGCCAGTTTCATCATGGTGCTTGATGGGTCTTGGAAATGCCCTTGACACAATACTGGTCTATTCTGACCTTCATGACTTAAACTAACAACTGACTATCGTTGCTGTTATTACTTAATTATGAATGCCATATGTGTTATTTCATAGTTTTTAAATCGCCAGTATTATTCTAGAATATAGAACGATATTGCATGATTGTTTGCAGTATACAATAGATTCCAATATTGCATCAATATTGTTGCATTCTACATTTGTCTATCCTATGTTGAGTTTGTGGATTTTTTTTGTCTTTATACTGTATTATTTCATTTATTACTTCATGTTATTGCATTTACTGTATATTTTTCACTCACTTTGCTCTTGGAGCAGACTCTGGGGTTCATCTCGGATTAATAAAGTTTTATCTTATCTTAGAAAATAAATCACTAAACACAAGAAAACACTGAATTAGAAGTTGTGACCAAACCTTTGACTGATATTGTGATTCATTGGCCAGTCTTGCAACAGCTGATCCAATCTTGACATTGCACTGCCAGCAAAACAACGTGTCTTGTTTAAAGTAACTTGAAAGAGATACTTGAGGAAAAGTACCAGTATCTTCCTAGAAACTTGCTTTGGTAGGGCAGGGGTAGCTCAGTGGTTAAGGCATTGGACTATGGTTCAGAAGATCCCAGGTTCAAACCTCACAACCACCAAGTTGCCACTGTTGGGCCCTTGAGCTCAATTAACCCTCAATTGCTCAGATGTAATGAGATTAAAAAAAAAAAAACGTAAGTCGCTCTGGATAAGAGCGTCTGCCAAATGCCTAGATGTTGAATGTAAAGTCACCTTTTAGAATATAACTTAAGTAAACGTCTCAAGGCGGCATGGTGGTGTAGTGGTTAGCACTGTCGGCTTGCACCGCCAGGGTCGATTCCCGTCTCTGTGTGCATGGAGTTTGCATGTTCTCCCCGTGCTTGGTGGGTTTCCTCCAGGTACTCCGGTTTCCTCCCACAGTCCAAAGACATGTAGGTTAGGTTAATTGGCGTTCCCAAATTCCCTGTAGTGTGTGATTGAGTGATTGTATGTGTGTGTGTCTGTGCCCTGTGATGGATTGGCACTCTGTCCAGGGTGTACCCTGCCATGTGCCCTAAGTCTCCTGGGATCGGCTCCAGGCCCCCCGTGACCCTGAATACAGGATTAAGCGGTATAGATGATGAGTGAGTGAGTGAGTAAAAGTCTCAAAGTTTCTGATATTTACATACTTAAGTATTGGTAAAAGTAAAAAAAAAAAAGTGAGCAAGTAGAATTTTTATTATGAAATCGCATTAGCTAGAACATGCTAGCGTGATACATTAGCCAGATATCTGAACAGGTATACAGTATGACCTCAACTAATTACCTACTGTTAAATAACACTGATGTTGTGGCTACACTACAGCCACTTTAACTTACCTCTGTGTGCTTTTTCATGTTGGACAGCTAGTTTTGAATTGCTAATATTTCTGTGACTTTTGGTAAGCATTAGACGCACCTTTTCTGGTAGGAAGCATCTTTCATTCCATTGCACAAAAACATTTCTTGCAAAGTTGTAATGTTAGCAGAGAGACATGCTGCTCGATGCAGACCTTAAGGGGTGTTCTTACAAAGCTCCAGGGTGTGTTTTGTTTTAGTCAGAGAGAGTGATGTTAAAGTGGTTCCTTAACCTTACTTCCTGAGGTACTGTGGTAATGACTGCAATGTGAGTGCGTGGGGGTGATTTATGTACACTTTCGGGAAGACCTTCCCATTCAAAGATAACATGGGTTTATTAATGGAACTCAACAAATGATGATGAAAGTAAAACCCAAAACTCAAAGCTCCATCGTCTCCTCGTGGCAGGGTTATTCTTTTTAACTGAGTTTTCTTTTATCATGTCACTTTTCTTTACTTCTCGTGTTTTTTTGCTTTTATGACATTCATTCTCTTTCCTTCATCTTATTCTTTGCTTGTCTTTGTTTTGGTCTTTGCCCCTATTACCAGAGTGACATGCTCTCATATACCTGGTGCTGCAACAGTGGAGTGCATTTTCCTGCGGATCAGCCCCTCGTGAGACCCACGTCGTTACACGGAAACCCACTAGAATTGGTGCAACAATGAGTAATAAAGATGTTCATAGGAAATGCAGCGGAGTAAAAGTACGCATTTTGTTTAGGAAATGAAGAGAAGTAAAAACGAAAGTTTGTTAGAAATATAGATAAAAAAGTAAAGTACAGATATGTGAAGATTCTACTTAAGTACAGAAAAAGGATGTATACTTTGTTACAATGCAACGCTGCTTCCTGATGGTACTTAGACTTAGAGGGTTTGGTGTGATTGGTTGTTTTAAATCTACAAAAGTTCTCAAATGATTTCATCACGCCATTACCTCGTCATGCTTCAACAAAAATGTACTTTTTAACTTAACAATAAAATAAATTTGAAAAAGCATGACCCTTACTATTGAAATCACCTTAGCTGGTCAAATTCTCAAGAGTTGAGACAAACAGGGAAAGATACAGTAGATGGCAGAAACAATTTTATCCCAACCAAACCAGCAGGAGATCCACAACACCACACGAACCGAATCCTTACAACAGAAAGATAGAAAAACCTAACAATTATTTTATTTGCCTAACAAGAATAACTTCTTACTTAAGCAGCACATTCAGACCTGAGGTTTAGAGCATGCTGTGTATGATTTACAAGCAAATAACCTATTGTAAATTGCCCCGAATAAACATTTCCATTGTCGTTTCCATGAGCTCCGCGGTTCCTGGTTCGATCCGGAGCTTGACTTGCCGTCAGTGTGGAGCGAAAAACAACACAGTGTGAGAGTTTTCATCACAGACGCATACGGCATGTTAGCGACATTCAGTTTATCACCATGACACTTTAATGGCACACACACACACACACACACACACACACACACTTGCACACTACCTGACTCTGACCAAATTCACACAATTTAAGGCACTAAATCTCCAAGAGACGATCAATACATAATCTAACCTTGTAGAAAAAAGTACAGTCCTCAAGTGTGGTCAATATACAATTTCCCTTATCGTAAATCTGAACAGTTAAAGAAAGGAGCAGTAAACATAGAAGAACAATGAATTAAAAAATGTGTGTTTAATAGTGTTCAATAAGAATTGCGTACAGTACTTTTTTAGCATGTATTAATATAATTATGATGAATATTTATCCTACTATTTAGATGGCATGGTGGTGTAGTGGTCAGGGGTTTGTGTGCACGGATTCTTCCGGGTTCTCCGGTTTCCTCCCACAGTCCAAAGACACGGATAATAGGCTAACTGGTGTTCCCATGTTGCTTGTGTGCCCTGCGGAGGGATAATCTCCAGGCCTCTGCAACCCTGTACAGGATAAGTGGTATAGAAGATGAATGAATGAATTGCATGACTGAACCCTACTATTTATAACTAAGGCACTTCTACTCTTGCCACGTATTATTATTTGCAACTCTGTGAGAAATTCTTAGAAGCTCCTGAGAATGAAAACCTTCACGCCAACTTTTCGGGCGTCGCCACGTCATCATCATTTCTTGAAACTCTGGGATCCTTTTGCTCGGCTGTATGAATTATCTGGAGAAGCTCTCATTAGCACAAATGGTTTCCGCGTCCCGACAGAACCAGGAGTCCTTACATTATAATGTCTGCCCTTTCGTCGTACTAATTAGCACACAGGTTCAGGTTTACGAAATCACATTGCAGGTGCCAAATGAATCGATTTGCATAAACCCTGCTCTGTATTTTGCGCTTTCGGGTAGAAAAGTCTCTAATCACATATTTAAAGAAAAACATACAAAATGTTTTGCTCGTTGGAACGACACAACGCCATAACAGGGTTGCACACCATTAGTGTACCTTTAGTCAGTAAAGTCTTCTGTCTTACTTACTACTATACTGGTCTGTTTTTAAGTAAATGAGTAGATTTTCGTTATTATGAATTGTCAATGTGGTGGGTTTTAATCACACAATTATACAAGATATTCCAGACTAAACGGTCCTGTTTGTGAATTAACCCTTAGCACAATGGAATAATTGATTACCTAATGGAACAGTTAAATATATACTTATAGAACAAATAGTTCTGATTTAGGAATTTGATTAGACAAGAGGCATTTCATAAGTGGTGATAACAGAGCATAACAGCACTGGCACATTTAACTTCATGTATCACTCAGTGTCCCAGATGTTCTATATAATCTTTAATTACACTAAATGTCAGTCGTCAGCATGAGTTAAGGTAGGTCTGTACGGTCCGCAGTACTGACAAAAGAGCAAATGTCTGCAAAAACCCATCATCAACGCACTTTCAGCAAAAAAACAAAACAAAAAAAAAACAAAACATTATGCCATCTTAAACAACACTTTGTCTCCTTAGTAAGTGTTTGTAAGTTGTTCAGAATTGCGTCGGAACCGTCCTTCCCGGCTAACACAAGCTACAAAGCTAACTATATTCTAACACATGGCTGAATCCCAAATCTCTCCCTAACCCCTGATCAAGGGCACTACTAGGTGTGCGGATCAAGGGATTGTACACCCTAGAGCACTAGCTTTCCATTTTACCCTATTTTGGATTCAACCCTGGAACCGTGGAAAGTGTTCCAGGGTTGAACCCAAAATAGCGTAAAAATCTTATATCTTAAGCCACTTATCCCGCTTTAAAAAAGCGTATAGATTTTCTTAAATCTTGTTAGTTTCTCAGGACTGTCCGCAAAGTACAGGTAAGAATTTCAAACTATTTTCACCCCTGTTAATTACGCTAACTGTTGGTCGCCGGCTCAGCGCTAGTTCCACTAGTTGTCCAAGGATGTGTTGTGGAATGGTATATACTGTAAGTAAACATCAGATCATAATCTTTTGACAATAACAGAAACTGTTGTATAAAAGCAATATGGCATTCAAAGTCATGCTGTTGTACCGAATATAAGCACGGCTGAGATATCCTCAGTACTCTGTACTCAGTACACTATTCAGCCATGCTGATATTCAGTATAACAGCACTCTCTCTTTCATGTGATATTGCTCAAATTTGGGATTGGTCAGATTTTCTTTTTTTAAGAAGCACTAAATGTGCATCTCTGCATCAAAAAGTCTAAAACAAATTGATATGATGTGACAGTTCATGTGATTGATGACAGTGCACAGCTGCACGGTGTATATGGTACGTGACATTTGACAGCTGAGTCTGACACATTGGAACTTATCACATTAGATTGTAATGTATTCAAAGAAAGAAAGACAAAAAAAAAAAAAAGATAATCATTATGGAAACTGGGGCTTGGCAGCTTTCCATCAGCTCACAACCTGTTTGGAAACACACACATGCACACAACAGCTCAGATAGACAGAAAGCGGTATCTTGCTATTAAGAGCCTAAAAACAAGCATCGAGTGTGCCATTTCTTATTCCCCCACTCCTAATAAGACTGTGACAAAAGCCTGCCCCACCTCCCACAGTGTACTTTTGACTTGCTAGATTTTGTGGTGGCACATCATTTGGTTTGAGACTACTTTTAAATAAATCTTTTGCAATTCAAATGATTGAGTTCTGACTCCATCTGTTCCTACAGTACAGTACATCTCACCTCGTTGTTTTAAGGGATGATGTAAATTCAGTATGACTTGCCACAAAAGCCTGTGCCTTGCATAAGGATGATTATCTGCCTGTCAGCTCTCTCTAAATGTGTTGCGTCTCATAAGGGCAAATTTGTACGTGTTTGAGAATATAACCAAATAGAAAACATTATTTGGAAGGAGCAGGATATGTGTTCTAAACGGATTTGAGTACTGACATGAACAGAAGTAGCATTATTCATCCCAGACCTAGTGAGGCTAGAAACATGGAACAGGACTGGCACAACGCGAAATGCAAGAAAAATTTGGTTAAATTGAATTCTTTTACTTTCATTCATTTTAGTCCAGCCATTTTTAGACTGACACAGAAATGGATAACAGTTGCCTGTTGGACAAGAAAGGAAGCATGGTGGCCTTGCACCTTCAGAATCCGGGTTCGATTCCCTTCTTGTCGACTATGTGCATGGAGTTTGCATGTCTGCATGTGCTTGGGGGTGGGGTGGGGGGTTCCCCCAGGTACTCCAGTTTCCTCGCACCGTCCAAAGACATGCAGGTCAGGATAATTGGCTTTCCCAAATTGCCTGGACTGTGTGAATGAGTGTGTGTATGTGCGTGCCCTGCGATGGATTGACACCCCATCCAGGGTGTACCCCGCCTGAGTGAGGAGTGGACTAAAGGGTAGCATTCAGCATTTTCACTGTTTTGGCCCCTGTTTCCTTCCTGTGCCAAATGAAATACCTTATGGTGCAAAGATTTTTTCATATAAAATTGAATAAAATTAAATGCTGAATTAAATAAGATTAGCGTAAATTGGAATACATTTAAAAAAAAAAAAAAAGCTAAAAATGTTTTACTGTGACAGGCTGCAATAAAACTTTTAAACTGGTTGTCTATACTGAGAATTGAGGTCTGGCTCAAGACAGATGATGTCACTACCACTAACACCTTTTATTACAACTTCAGTTGAATAACAGCAAATAAAATCACTACTTGATGAGTTAATATTACAAATTTGGCTCACGTGGCTCCTGAATACACAACACGACTTTCCCCCAAAAACGTCCTCACATACCAACCCTCTGTGACCTCATCAGCACCTTGGGAAATTGTTTTGTTCTACAGTATCTCCTGAAATTGCTGTGTATCTCAGCGAAGACTTAATTAACATATTACATATTACAGTGTTGAAAAAAAAAGAGAAAAAAAGCTGACACCAGTTTCCCAGCAACAGGTTAGTAATTTTAGCAAACAAATCCATTTGCATGCACAATTCAACTATGACCAGCATAACCCAGAGCCACCAGTCACACAACACAATGGGAGCTTTGGACTCAGAAACAGAAACACCCCATGATTTAAATTTGACCTGTCAGATTTGCATATGTTTGGCAGCTCTTTGATTGTGTTCTTGTATTTTTAGATTTCCTTGCAAGCAGAGCCTTAAAAAAAAAAATAGGGATATGTTGTTCATGAAAAAAAAAAAAGAAAAGAAAAAAAGCAATAGAGGACCTAGCAGAGCTCATTTGAAAAGTTTTATTTTAATGTGTGTGTGAATACAGGCAAGGGTACTGACATGTTGAAATGACTTATAATAAAATTAATTTGTTTTGTTTTTAGTTCACTTTTCACCACCGCATTGGCTGAAACACCACTAATCACCAACTATACACTAGAAAATTGGTGCACCCAAGGCTCATTTATGCCCGTGGGGAGCAAAGACCCGCCTATCCAGTACAGTTCCACTGGAAAGCCAATCCAGCACAAATTGCTGAAAAACTTTGGCCATGATCGAAAGACTCCAGAACACCCGGTGCATTACAGCACACTGACCTGTCGAGGATCGAGGCACCGGACAAACAAGTCCGATTGACGGAGACCCCACCCGTCAACCCAAAGGATCTGCTGCCAATGTCCTGGAACACACCCCCAGATGCCCTGTGGAGCCACGCCCCAAAGGGCCGGAACTGCCCCGTTGCCACCTTGTTATTGCTGTTTGTTGTACTGTACATTCAAAAACTTCTGCTAGTTAATCCCTAATGCAAATTTAAATCATATTAGGGGGTAATCAAATCCAAAATGAATTTGTCACGTACCTGTACACCACCATACACAGTTCAATATGCAGTGAAAAGCTTGCATGACCAAAAACGACAGCGATAGAACAATTTTATGTTGATTTTTTAAAATGCCTTTAGCATGTACATTTTTATTTTTAGCCTTGAAATAAACAAACTAAAACTATATTCAGAGTGTCATCACATTAGAAAAACATCATCCAAAGTCTATAGAGTGTCCCAAAAGCCCATATAAACCTTTTCTGTTTTATTTCACAAAAGTTCCATTAATATGTTGTAGTGTTCTGCAAAAACTGATATTGATATCTCTTGCTTCATCCTGTACTGTATATCCTTTTCTCTTTTCCCTACTGTAGGTCGATCCCTTCCTCCTACAGCAGACGATGGCCGACACATGCAAATTGCGCTTACTACGGCGCACCATCAGTGTCCCTGTGGAGTCACAGTTCCCAGCGTTCCACAATCACACGGCGACTGAAACCTGTAAGTACCGTGGTATAATTCCTACAGCATGTCAGGGCAACGGATAAGAAGCGGTAGAGTATAATGATAAGACTAAAAGAAGAATACAAGGCACAAGGTATTGGAATGGCCTTGCATTAAAATTAATGTGAGCTGGGGTTTTGTTTTAGTTTTTTTTTTTTACGTACTGTATGTAACCAGTGGAGAACCAGAACACCACCCTGAAATGGGTCAGGGTCATGTTGGAGGGTGAAATCATTAGCCTTGGAGGGGAACCGACTGGAGTCCGTGTTACAATATGATGTGGCACATTATGAAGTGGCTTGAGAAAAAGGCAGCAAGTCTTTGGGGAATGTTTGGATATACTGTAATCTGTGTTGTTGTGTCTTTGTTTTTGCATCTGGCAAATCGTGATAGTGACTTACTGGAAGTCTTTTGCTTTTACATTGATCTTATACAGTGCAGATTTGTATAAGAGTGCATATGACTATTTAAAAAAACAGCTCCTGTTTCCAGTGTAGGCTATTATACAGTATGTCTATATTTAAAACCATGAACACCATGAATACGTGTTTTTTCTTCTTCTTGTTTTTGGGTAACGATTGCGACAGGGTGCATATACTGTACAGTAATCAGCTCTGCTGCATGGTGCTTAGAAGAATAGTTTATATACTGGTCATATGCAATTTGACCAGCAGGAGGAGAGATTGTCACCCGCTGCTTGCTGTGGACTTCATGTCACTGATTTTCTGCTCTAGTGTCAGTTGACTGTTTAAATCCTAGTTAATTTGACTCATTAATGAGAAAATGTTACATAATCCTTTATTCTTTAGAGACAAAGAAAAAGGCCTGTTGTGGCCTAAAGTTCTACAATACAGCATGAATCTCACACGATGCTGCATAATTAAGTTTAGCATATAATATACAGTACAGTGGAATGTACGGATTTTGGCCTGCATGGTAATTAACAGTTAATTTACAGTGCTACTGCGCCATCTATTTTTAGATTTGACTAGGAAAAATGTGCAGAGCTTCTTTATTCTTTTGCTGTAGAGTCTGTGACAAGATGTGACCACAAGTTTCACACGTTCCAAAAAGACGGCATGTTCCTGAAACAGCGAAATACAAACAGTGTTACAGCTTTAAAAAAAATAAAAAAATAAAAACACACATTCTGAAAAATCTCTGTGATGCGAGATCTTTGACGGGAGAGTAAACATCATCTTACGCTAACTACAGGGATAGACTGAAATGGCATTGTGGATCAAGAGCCATTACAATAAGGAATTGAAACGGCTCTTGATTGTGATTGATCAGATGAATTGGTGACAACACCAACTTTGGCAGATGTTTCTACTGTATATGTGCAGAACTTATGTAAGGAGTCTAACGTTTTAGAACTTTGCAACAGAAGTCAGAAGTGCATTTGTGCAACTAATATTTGTAAATGCATGTTACATTTTACTAATTGAATCACATTTACCAAAAGTAACAATTTTTTTTTTTTTTTTTTTTTAAATCACCCCAAGTTATGGAAGTCTACCATTTGGTTGAGCTGCCTGTTTGAGGTAACAGTCGAAGCACCTGTTGAGCACAATGGACCATTTGTATGGTTTTACTTTTACAACTAAACAAGAGCCGGCTTGTGAATCTATCGGGGGCGTTCATGTCAAACCAGGACTTTTGATCTAGAAAAAATAACCAAAGAGAGCTATGAGAGTAAAAACGACCTTTTTCTCTATATAATCCCCTGCTACACAAATGTTCATGAGTTATTATGTTCACATTATGTCTACAGTTGACTGTACACTCCATTGAATGTTCACGGGAACGACTGCAGTGGGCTCCGAGCCCCTTCAGCCAGCATCGTCATTCACGGATGTACGACCTTCTTTAAAACGTTTGAACCATTCAGATGTTTTATTGCAGCTAAAATCTCATTATCGTACTGTGCTTGGAGTCTTTTGTGAATGTCAGTGGAGTTTATGCCTTCGTTCAGGAGAAATTTCATCACAATTCCTGGTTTGACTTGAATTCCCCTTATATCATGTTAAGAACACATAAAAAAAATTATGAACACTATATATTGAAAGTACAATGATAAAAATTGCATAACCGTGCGGTTGAGCTTTATATTAGAGGTTCATTTTGCAACACAGTACCTTTTTGAGCTTTCTCAGGAACATGACAAGATACATATTTTTGTTCCATTAACTTTAAAAAGAGAGTGAAAATACAGGCTATAATGTGACTGTGAACACTACTCAGCGTTAATATTGGAAAAATGATAAAAAAATTTAGCTTGGTGACAGTAACTCTGCTTCATGTGACTGCACCATCTTATAACAGCCCATCTTTCATTTCCTATAACAGCACACGATTTATCCCTTCTAACCCACTTATAGACAGACTGTCTGGAATAATAAGCTAAAACACTGCAAGTCCCTCAGAACATTTTAGATGACTTAAGATTCAAAAACAGCTGCAGTAAAGAAACTGAAACCAAGTATTTCCTAATTCTAAAGGAATGCAAATATCATTTTTAGCCAGTGATCTCTTTCTTTTGCTCTTTTATAATTCCTGACTGAATAAGGTCTGCGATCAGCTACCAAAAAAAAAAAAAAAAAAAAAACGCTTATGAAAAAAGTTTACAAAATGTCTGAAAGTTTATTTGTTAGTTCCTAGTAGAATACATCTACAAGTTCTGTTTTATCGCTGGATGAAATGCATTTATTCCATGCAGTATAGATGATCTGAGATGAAAAAGAGATAACAGACATTTATACCTCCAACATCTCACAAATGCTTATCATCAACCAGAAGTTACCGTTATCATTTTCTAGGTCTGTTCCCCCCCCCCCCCCCCCCCCCCCCCCCCACAGGACCTTCTTGTCCCTTTTTCCTCTTTTGACTGACAGAAGCCCACTTCATCGTCTGTAGAAATTCTCTCAGTTCAACTCAAGAGCTTGTTGCGGCACTCGTTATTTATGAACTCCCGCTTCCCGCGCTCTTCACGCCGCTCAGTGCGAGGCTTACGAGAGATGAAAGGACTGCAGAAGTAAATCGTTCACTTCCCTGTCTCGCTCTGATTTTCTTTTATGATTTGAAGTTTAAGTGTAGCTACACCATTCCCGTGACTCAGCTTTGATTCCTGGTCTGATTTACAGATTTAAAACGTACTAACTCAATCCTTGTGACTTTTATTGTACGTTATTGAGACGACACAGGCGAGAATCTTTTATTTGCTGAAATAAAGAAAAAAAAAAGATTATTCTGTTCGCTCATCACTCGTCGACAGCTAGCACGAACAGGATGTCCTTTATCTATGTTTTATACTTTGTACATAACACAAAGAAAGCTGTTTGCAAAAATGATGAGGTAAAGTATTCTTACAGTATATCTTATAACAACAACAACAACCAAAAAAAGCAAAAATTTACTGTATACACAAATGATTGGTGACTTAATATAAACGATTACTCTAATACTTATTGAAGGAAAGTTATATGCATACAAAATCAGCCTACATGCACCTGCATACACCTCCTAAATAACCATAAAACTCAATTGGCACAGATACTGTAAATGCCGACAACACAACATAGGTTAATCGTGATTTAAAAAAAAATCTATATATACTGTATATCGGATACCTCAAGTAGAACAAAAATTATCTTAAAAAAATTATATGGACTTTTGTCATGTGTGAATGTCATGCCTTGTGCCCTAAGTCTCCTGGGATAGGCTCCAGGCCACCCGTCACCCTGAATACAGGATTAAGCGGTATAGATGATGAGTGAGTGAGTGAGTGAATTTTACCACTACCGGAATATGAGAATGATGTTGCAAAAAAATGTAGAACTCTTAAAAGTAGAACATTATTATTATTATTTTGGTCTTAAAAACACACGATCATGTGCATCTGGGCTATTTTTTGACTATGTGACTCATTTTTAAATTTCATGTTGGTAAAGTTAGTTAAAATGTAATTAAACTCAGTTCTTCCTATTGCCTTCGTTGTGCTGAGAAAAAGGATGCGTCACTCTAAACTGCACAATCCTGAGCCCTACAGGGTCTTGCAAAAGTATTCATACCCCTTGAACTTTTCTACATTTTGTCCCATTACAACCACAAACATGAATGTATTCTATTGGGATTTTACGTGACAGACCAACACAAAGTGGCACATAATTGTGAAGTATGGAAAATGATAAATCAAGTCAAGTCAAGTCAATTTTATTTATATAGCGCTTTTAACAATTGACATTGTCACAAAGCAGCGTTACACAATAAAAGAAGTAAGTTTGTATGCAATGTGTATGAATCAAAATGATAAGATTGATAAATGATTTTCTACAGTATGAATTTTGCGAGGCACTGTATATATATATATATATATATATATATATATATACAGTGGAACCTTGGATTACGAGCATAATTCGTTCTGGAAGCAAGGTCGTATTCCAAAACACTCGTAAACGAAATCAACTCTTCCCATAAGAAATAATGAAAACTCAAATAATTCGTTCCACAGTCCAAAAAAATAAATACAGAAAAATAATTAAGACAATATATAAAGTAAAAATAAAACAAATTAACCTGCACTTTACCTTTTAAAAAAGTTTTTAAAAATCCCAACAAATAAATGAACCAGCGCCTTACCTTTGAAAAGAATCGAGAGTTTCTGTGTAGAGCAGAGTGTGTGTGTCTGTGTGAAGCCGGGGAGGAGGTGTGTAAAGGCGAGAGAGTGTGTATGTGCGTAAAAAAACTTGGCACTCGTAAACCAAGACATGCTCGTTTTTCAAGTCAAAATTTATTAAAAATCGTTGCTCGTCTTGTGGAACACACTCGTAAACTGAGTTACTCACAATCCGAGGTTCCACTGTATATATATATATATATATGCTTATTTAAGAAACAATTTAAGAAACAATTAAATTGCTAAAATGCTCAGACCTGTGTGAATTTTATAGCTCCAATTCTTTTTTTAAATAGCATTAAAATAGGGGATAGAAAATGCAGTCTGACAACACAAACAGCACCTTTTATTTACTAAAAAAAATATGGTATTTCAGTAACAAATTCTAATTTTACTTGTTACATATACAGTAGTACATATCCATACACAGTGTGATAGGCCGCGAAATGCTTATACAATTCCCCGTGATTTCAGCTTTAACATGACTAGCTGCATTTTTTTTTTCTTTCATTATTATCACCTTCAGAAGAAAACCAATAATGATGAATGTCAGTCTACACAACCCTGAATAAGCTCAGAGTTACCTCAGGTAGCAGAATTATCCAGTTCTCCTATCTAAGCAGTGTTTGTCTTACCGGCTTCCAACCTGATATTTTCTGAGTTCATAAAAACCGTGAGAGCTCCTAAAATGTCAAGGAACTCTTGATAAGCTCTGTTTCTTTTCTCATCATAGGGAAAATGCTCGTGTGTGAAATCCCTTTTGTTGAAATTTTTTTTCAAGTTTTAAAAACTTTGTTTTGTCTCCTATTTCTACACTATTCTCTTCTACTCTGTATACATTAAAACAGGGATGTACAGTATTTATCCCATATACAGTATATACATTTACACTGGAATGTAAAGTTTAACTTTCACTAGCATGCTTCAGAAGTTTCAGTAGGTGTTGTAGGCCTACGTATAGAACATGTACAAACCTTCTGATTCACTGTTTTTTGTTGTGTGATTTCTACATTCAGGAGATTCTAAAACTATCAAATAACACATATGGCATTAGGTAATTAAGTAACACCAACAGTCAGTTGTTATTTTAAGACATGAAGGTCAGCTGCTCTGGAATAGTTCTTGTAAGAACATTATTGTCAGGTGCATTTGCAAAACACCTCAGATTAGAGCCGTTATGAAGACTTTACTACTTTAAGTAGTAGACACATCTTAATATCAACTGTTCAAAGGTTTTCAGGTTAACAAGTGGTTCATGAAAAAAAAAGTCTTTCCAATGTCCAAGGTAAACTTTTATTAAGTTCTAGCTTTGCCTCTGAAACTGAAAACTCTTTTAACAAATGTTAAAGCAATCTCTCCTGGGAAAAACGTCACCATATCAAACATACAAATATACCTTAAAAATAAAAAAAGTGTGAATGGCAATCCCGGCTGAGGTGGCTCAGAGCCCACTGCAGTCATTCCCATGGAGTCAGGCGAGTGAAACGTTTAATCCTTGAAAAAGTGATGGATACCTTATCGCCAACTCGCCGACTGACACATCTATCTATGGGAACTGTACACACAATCATTCACCAACACCACTTCCACTTGCACGTTATAGGAATTTAACATGGACCAGGCAGTTCGAGCACGGCTCCGGCGTACTGAGAAAACTTTCTACCTTGACTGTATCCAAGCACTCGTGAAACGCTGGGATGATGCATTAGCGTAGCAGAGGATTATATAGAGAAATTGAGGGGGTTTTTACTCTCATAGCTGTGTCCTGTTATTCTACATGAAAGTGAATAAAATGGTAAATAATTGCATGTTTAAAAACTGACATTTATTCTTTCATAAAAGATCAAAATATTTTTTGAGTGTATTATAATACAGTGAAACCTCGGCAAACAAACGCCCCATCTCATGAATTTTCGCCTTAAGAAATTTTATTTTATACGAAATTTGCCTTTTATAAGAACTTTGAAGCGTTTTTTTTTTTTTTTTTTTGCATACGAGCAACCGAAGTTCATAACTTGGAAAACCAAGCAAAGCCAATTTACATATTTTTTTGCATATGCTTTTTAAAAAAATTATTATTTTGTGCAAGCCATGGGTTCCTAGAATGTTACCAAGCACAGCAGCAAGAAGAAAATCAGTTTGACTTTTAAAGCAGCTGGTGTCAAGAGGAATCATAAATTAAGGTTAAGTGAGGTTTAATGTCTATTCATTTCATAGTTTGCTTCATTTACATGTCTTTTCTAAATGTTTTGATTGGTTTCATAAGTAAAAATATGAGTATAGAGTTGGAAATTGGTAATATCTGTAATGTTTTTCGGGTGGCTGGAACGGATTATCTGCATTTACATAATTTCCTATGGGAAAATGTGTTTTGCAACATTTTCAGAGTCTTACACAGCTGCTTCGAGGAACCCATGGTTGTTGAGTGTCCGCAAGTGTGTGCACAAGGTTTGAAGAGTCAACGTATTTGTAAAGCTTTGAAATTGGCATTTACTAATGACAGCTGTCGCCATGCATCAGATCCAACGAGCTGATTAAGGTCTGAAACCTTGTAGAAGGAATCTGAGACTCTGGAACGCTTAGGGTGCCCAAACTTTTGCACAGTGCCACAATAATGTTTTTATTTTTTATCTTTGTCCAGTTTATGATTGTTAGGGTTGTATTTTCTGAACTAGTACGCTCTCTACTAGTTTCTCTCTGCAAGCCGGTCCGTCTGCACTGCACCTCTGAGCTCAGGAGAACAGGTCAAAGAACAGCCACACACAGATGATTGATCTTTCACCAGTCTGATTTGTATTATGGAAGCACACACACATATATATATATAGTGGTTTGACACCCTCCTTTGCGAGCAGAATACAGAAAGGAGGGGGCTGGAACTTTAATGTCTACAACTGATATAAAACAAACATAAAGGTCATACATGTAAGGTGTAATATCAAATAATACGTATCTATGCATTAATGTTTGCTGAAAATATTGGGCATTTTTTCCATTTCCAAGAGAGACTGTGTTAACATGATTTCAATTTAAAAGATCTGATATTTAGCAAGGGGTGCCTAAACTTTTGCATAAGACTGTATATATGTATATAGAGTATACATCTAAACAACGTTGAATTCAGTTAATTACATGTTTGACCAACATTTGTACAAAGAACAGCTTGTGCTGGAAATAAAGGGAAGAGACACGACCTCTGATGCACATAGTAAAGAATTTTCTAGCCTGTCTATGCACTAGTTATTTGTCACACCCTCCAAAACACAGTGCGTACTTTTTTATAGATGTTATAAAACTGTAACGGGAGAAAAGAGCGAGCCTCTGTGTCTTTAAGAATCAGGAAAAAAGAAAGAGGGAGAGCAAGAAAAACGAGGAACTTAGTAGAAACAGCGATCTGCATGTGTGCCACATGCTCTCTCTCTCTCTGATTCTTTAATTCTCTCTCTCTCTCTCTCTCTCTCTCTCCGTCCCTGTTTTCTACACTTCTCCTTTGCCTTCTCGAAGCTTTACTCATGTGCCTGTAGAGCAACAGTTGGGGAAAACTCACTTCCCCCCTCCTCAGCCTCAGTTTTTTCCAACTCTGCACATCTCAGCAGCTACAGTATCCAGGAGTCTCATTTCATCCGCATGGATCTGGAGGCAGGTCCCGTGCCTGAGGGTCAGTCCGGTAAGTGCTTGAGAGAAGGACAAGAAGAAAAGAGGCCCCTTCATGTGGATGCATTTGTTCCTCAGCTTCTGTGCCGGTGGTCTCGGGATGGCCAGATGCCAGGAGAGTGTTGATGGCTTTAGCGTGATGCTGAAAAGTGATGGCAGGTCTCAGTGAGAAAAATATATTTATGCGTTTGCTGTGTGTGTGTGTGTGTGTGTGTCAAGATTCGTAGAAATGAATTGTACAGTATGGATGAAATTTCCCCTATTAAAGGGCAGGTTGTGTTAATATGAAAAACTCTGCGCTAGATGTTCAGACGTCTAGACGTTCAGTGTGTTGTGTATTTCTTCACCCAGTTCTTGTGGTTTAGTTTGTAGGTCAGCATGTGGTGTTTGTGTGTGTGTGTGTGTGTTGTGTTCGTGTCTCTCTGTCTGTGGGCTGGAGTGTGAGAAATTTCTCCGCAGTCCATCCAAAAAATTTTGCACGTCTATCTATTTTGTAACAGTTCCTCCTTAAAGTGTCCACTTGTACCTGAGTAATCCATTCTAAATCATATTCTTCAACACCAGCAGTAAATAATCCCCAGAAAATATTATACGGTGTAGTTACTAGAGTGGGGATCTTGAACAGTTTAAGGAGTCAAAGATCTTAATCTTGGTGAGCGTTCCCGATCTCCCGCTACTATTTACTCTGCATAGGGTGTTGCCAAGTTCCGCCGTGAAGGATGTGTAACCTTCACAAAGAATGCGGTTTGTGAAATGAGTCAACGTCTGAAATATTTTCAGGGAGGATAGAAACACCTTTTTTTCCTCCCTCCTCTGCACAACAGCGGGTTTAATCCCATTACAGAGCAAGAGAAATTTAAATGAGAGTAGAGTGAAACGGTGGTTGTCGAGGTGTTGAGGGAGACGCAAAGACGAAAAGGTCAGGCGGAGGCACCACACTGGCAGCGCTGAGACTTTAAAAACCACCGTGCAGTCAGCGGTAACGTCCAACATCTGTGTTATGCACGCACCAAACCTCAAAAATATCCCAGAATAAACCCAAATAACACGCTGCAGTAGTACTTTGAATTCCGTCCCTGCCCTGCTACACTTTGCTAAAAAAGTGCATGTCAGAAGGACACCGAACGTTCACGTTAGATTTGAAACATCCATTAGGAACATCTTAATGGAAAACTGCATGATGGTGTCATGCAACAGCATAGAAATGCAAAGCGGCCGTAGACTGCAAAAAAGCGAGAGGTAATCCCAACATAATCTTGGAGGCTCCTTTCAAAACGTAATCCCAGACAAACATTCCAAGAAGCGTTCCATGATGTAAGATATGGACTTATTCAAGTGTTACAGAAGAAAGAATGCCCTCGGAGCAGGGCTTCTGACAATCATGATATTGTTCCTACAAATGATTCACTTATCACATGAAGATATGATGCTACAGTAGATATGCTGTCATGTCTATGAATCATGGGTTGGAACAGTTGGAAAGTGCTGTTTCGGGAAAATGGATACGCCTAAAATGATGTGTCAGAACTTTAAAAAGATCAGCAAATTGTTGTGTCGAACTTTATCATATATCGGGTTTGCGTGTGATACAGTATGGTGTACAGTACCGTGCAAAAGTCTTGAGCCAGACCTCAGACCTCATGTCTTTATATTTTGCTTCCAAAGACTCAGGCCTTCTTGTATTTTATAATGTAGTCTTGTGGAATAGTTCTCCAGGCGTCCTGAAAGACCTTTTGGCTCTCATTTTTGGCAAGCTTCAGTCCGGTCCCGGTACCTGAGCAGCTTCAGAGGAATCATTCAAGTGTGAAAAAAAACATCTAACTACTGTATCTAAAGCATGAACCAGTGAGAAACAGGTGCAGATGATGACAGATGATCAGGCTGGTGATTAGTACACTGGTGATGCTGAATGCTGAGAGGTTGGAACAGACGAGGGGGGAAATGAGGTCGCTGCTGAGGTTGTTACAAAGATTTATGTACCAATTTTTAAGTTGTAAGAGCATGACTAGGGTATTAGAGATTGTCTTATGTCTTAAAAGAAATAAAGCAAGTATAGTGGTGGGGTTATGATCTGATAGCCTCAGTAGAGTTTTTCGGTCCTGAACTATGTTTCCCAGATTTCCTGTTCTGTCTATCTATCTGTCTGTCTGTCTGTCTGTCTGTCTGTCCATCTATTTGTCTGTCTATTTAACTGTTTGTCTGCCTGTCTGTCTATCTGTCTGTCTGTCCGTCCGTCCGCCCGTCCATCCATCTATCTATCTATCTATCTATCTATCTATCTATCTATCTATCTATCTATCTATCTATCTATCTATCTGTCTGTCTGTCTGTCTGTCTGTCTGTCTGTCTGTCTGTCTGTCTATCTATCTGTCTGTCTGTCTGTCTATCTATCTATCTATCTGTGTCTGTCTGTCTACCTATCTATCTGTCTGTCTGTCTGTCTGTCCATCTATTTGTCTGTCTATTTAACTGTCTATCTATCTATCTATCTATCTATCTATCTATCTATCTATCTATCTATCTATCTATCTGTCCATCTCTCCGCCCGCCCGCCCATCTATCTGTGCGTCTGTCTGTCTATCTATCTATTTATCTGTCTGTCTGTCCGTCTGCCCGCCCGCCCACCCATCCATCTATCTGTCCGTCTGTCTGTCTATCTATCTATCTATCTATCTATCTATCTATCTATCTATCTATCTGTCTGTCTATCTATCTATCTATTTGTCTGTCTAGCTCCATGTTGGTCAGTGTTAAACCATTTCAGGTCACTTGAGAAAGCACCTGATCCTGAGAGAGGGGTCAGTTTCATTGCCAGACAGTATGAGGGACATGGACGTCTCCAAAAAATGCCACTAAGTCACTTGAGCCCTAGACTGAACCCACAACCATGAGGCTGTCTTGACCATGTGTTTTGTATGTATTTTTAAACAGACATACAATGTGTTAATCATATGCAGCTTAAATAGCAACTTACAAGATTTTAAAAGTTTGAAAACATATCCAAAAGCCAGTTGGAGAATATGCGTTAAGGCAATACGGCCTAATGTGGGCTGATGGAGTGTGATATAGTATCGCTATAGTATCCCACAGTTTCTTCAAAGTTATCTTTTGGATACCAAAGCTGAGCTGGCATAGTTATTATAGCGCTTTATCATCTTTGAAATCCTTCAAGGCTTTATGGAAGTTGCACCGACGACGATGCAAGGGCCGCTTGCTTTCATCTGTTATAACTTTAATGCAGGTATTTTCACTATTAATTTCAAAAGGGCATGTTTTTCCTCAAAGGACCGGCGCAAGATTTCATCCCAGCCAAATAAAAGACAGATGGTGTAGTGGCGATGTTTTGGCAATTTATGAATTTCCTATCGTTTTCATGCCACCATATGAATGGTCACTTCTGAATTAAATGTGCATTCATAACTAATGAAGACAATGAGTTAGACAACCCCAACACTCAATTTTTTTTTTTTTTTTACATTTATTTCAGCTTAATTATGCAACTCTCACATATTACAATACTCAAACCCTTTGACCAATACTTACTGACTTGTTTTGAAGCCAACTTTGTTCAACAGACTTGTTTATATGATGCATTATAGGCTGCACATGTCTTTTGTACTGGGGCATACAGCAAACAAAACAGAAGCTCTCGAACGGTTAATATCTTTCTCAAAACAAACGAAATTCGCCCGCTCATAAGTGATAATCAAATGCCGGAGTTGGCAAAATAGAGCAAAATTAATGCACACTGTTATTATCACGCTACCTACAGAAGCACTTGTTATGACTGACGTGATGCTTCATGCTACACATACAGTCCATGTGTGAACTCAGGGGAAATCTGGGTCTGCTGGTGGTTCTTGGTGGATTTTAATGTGTTACAAAAGCTGTTTTGCTGATAAATCTAAAAAGGTAAATCAACAGGACATGATAACCTCGTATTACTCCGTTGTTTGCTTGTGCCACTTTAAATAGAAATGTAGCACTCCTGCTGATCTGAGACTCTGAGAGTATATTCTTTAGGAAATTGCTCTGGCCTACTCCAGACAGGCTCACGCTAGACCTCCCATGGGCCATGTGCTTTGCCCCAGATGCTGACCTTCTCGAGACCTGAACCTGGATTCGTTCCAAAACACATTCTCGTCCACTTCCTATTATGACTCAAACCTGCGTAAAACATATGCCAGTGTGTCATATGAATGGTCAGTTGCAGCACAAGGGAATATACGTCTATCAGGAAGAGTTATAAGCACTTTGCGCATGTGATATCTGACCAGTTTCCTTGCAGTTTGGGCTGTCCAGTTCTTGTTTTCAATGTACAATATGCCATAAAGGATTGGCTAGCTATAGTATTAAACCTTTTATCTGTATTTCACAACTTAAAATGATAAGATTCTATCTGACAATTTTGTGATTTAGAAATCTCAAATCAAATATTTTGACTAGCAGGGTCAAAGCAAATATCACGCTTTATATATATATATATATATATATATATATATATATATATATATATATATATATATATATATATATGGGTTTATTTCATACAATTAATATACTGTAATGTCTGGAGATTGCTATTTTAAACCCAAGTGCTTCTAGCTAATCATGCACTTATATATATCTCATAAGGAGATGGATAAATTCTTATACAAGACAAAAATGAATTTACAACTTAAGTTTACAGTAAATGAAAGTGAAAAGAAAGTGGTCATGTATCTATAAAAAGTGGTCTCTGACATGCAGTACACTTTTTGGAAAGGAAAAAGGAGTGTTTTGTTTCTCAATGGTTCCTTGAGATAGGTAACAGATTTAGCTGTGAAATATGGTTCTGCTTGGACCATTTTGTGAACAACGTTTTGGATTATGCACGGATTGCATGTTCAACTAAGCAAGAGGTGACGCCACTCACAAGTTACACTTGTCATCTGCTAATAGGATTAGGGTTAATGCTTTTATATCCAATAGCCTAAGCACTTCAACATTGCCTAACTGTACTACACTAAGCGATGATATTCAATTGAATGGGATTTTGATGGGATGCCGTCCATCCTACTAGGGACCATGGAGGCCAGTGGTGACCATTGTATTTATTCCCATTTTAACAACCGTGGTAGTACCCCCAGTCACCATGAACATACTAATCTGCATGTCTTTGGACTGTGGGAGAAAACCGGAGTATTCGGAGGAAACCCACCAAGCACGTGGAGAGCATGCAGACGTCATGCACGCAGACCCGAATCGAACCCGGAACCTGGAGGAGCAAAGTGACAGCGCTAACCACTGACCCACCGTTCCACCTATGATGGGATTACTGGGACGTAACCCCATTGTAGGATTTATTTTATTCCATCTTGATTTGTTTGTCAGTTAATTCGAGTACACCTGCGATCTGTGTAATGAGTACACCTGCTCTTGCTAAATTCATTACTAAAATGAAAAGAATAATGTATAGCACAATTGCAACTCTGCACTATAGGGAAGGCATACCACCAAAAGTCATTTATCAAAGTTTAATATTGTAGTTGAAGAATGAAAAATGAAGAATTTTGTAGATACATGAACCATCTTTGGTTAAGTTCATTAAGGCTGTAGTCCTTTAAAAAAAAGGGGAAAGTTTAAAGGAGAGAATACTAATGCAAGGTGCTGAAGCTTTACTGTACATGCTCAGTCTATGATACAACCTCAATCATATTTTAGACATGAGGTGGTATTATTTGGAAAATGAAAAGCTTCTATAAATGACTCATGCTTTCCTCTTTCCATCACTCCTGTCCAGATTAATCTTTGTCTCAGCTGGACATGAGACTTATCCAGGACCTCTACAGCCTTTGTCTTAGCTTTCTAGCAAGTTGTAACCTGATCGCTTCAATTCTTCGACATTGCTCTGTATTTTTTGAGGTAATCCCTCAGAGCTTGTGCTTTATTTGATCCAGCTCTTTATATTAGTGTTTAATAGGTTTAAGGCTTAGTTCCTGGATATAGTTCACGATCTGATCTGTTCAGGAGTTTCAAAAGAAGAATTTACTCATGATTCGGTGTATTCTTCAGCCATCTGCTAATGTGGTTTGGCGGGTTGTTTGCTATGAGACTGACACTGAGTATTTGGCGCTCATGTTGGGAACCAACCACATCAGAACTGTTTCCAGATCTAACGATGTCCTGACATACAGAGCCTCCGGCCAAGAAACTGGGTAACGAGCTTCCCGCTTACTGTGCTCAACCAAAATGGGTGAGTAGTCATATAGTGTCAAGTCCTTGTCATCTGCCAAAAACAGTCCAAACGTTCAAAATAATGCTTTTATGCTAACATCACCATCAGCTCTAATGAGCTGAGCCGCTTTGCAGGTTACACACCAGGTCTGTGTGCCGTAAATGTTTTTAGTAATTAAGGAATTAACAAATGACTCCATATAGCTCTGATGTGTCACAAGTCACCTAGTCGATTAGTTTCCTATGACAGCGCATTATATTTTAATCCTAACCTAAAGGAGACATGTTATGCAAAATTCACTTTGTAGTCATTTAAATGTGTCCCCAGGATGTGTGTATAAACCAAAAAAAAAAAAAAAACCATTAAGTATTTTTAAGATCATTAAAATAATTAGTCTTTAGACAATTAGATCCCCCCTAATGTGACCTCATATAAGAAGATCCGCTCCCCCACATTGTACCTCAGCTTTGCTTTTAGTTTGATGGGCGTGGCTCAGCAGTGGCCCATTTTACATAAACACTGAAAAGGTGCTGTTGGAGGACGAGCGAACAAAACAATGTGTTTAAGGTATGAAAAGCTGCTTTATCTGATGGTCCTTCAACTGGAGCATTAACACACACACACACATTGGGATAGATCTGAAGTAACTTGTTAAAGAAATAATAAAATATGGGACCTTTAAATAAGAAATTATTATTCACAATTGTAGTACCGCATTAAACATTCAGTTGAAGAAACTAGATTTATAGGGATCTATTTGAAATTGATTTCTATGAGTTTAAGATGTATTAGGCATAGCTTTAACCCAGAATTAGATACAAATCTATTTAGAAGGATTTAACTTTGATAGTTGTTTGCAAAAAGTCAAAGGCAATAACTCCAGGGTCTCCATTTATTGATTTATTGATTTATTGATTTATCAGACACTGTATACAGCTTATCCTGTTCGTCAGTTATAAAATTGTATATTTTTACGAGATTCAAATTAGTATAAGGCACCACAACAATTTACTGGAATTATTGACATATGGTATCTTTCAAATTGATTCGTCTCAGAGAGAAAATGAGATTTTCCTAGTAGATATTCTTAATTTGTGGTCTCACTGAACTTGTAACAATTTTCAGAACTTTGCATAAATAAGGAATTGAAACTTGTTCAAAGTTATATACATTTCCTGTCAGATGAAAAGAGTTGAAATATTAAATATTATACTGGGCAAATAATATGTTTCTCTAAATGGTATATATATATATATATATATAAAATGTTATTATCTAGAAACTTTTTTCATATGTATGCAAAAGTTATGCAAGTAAGTTAATATTATTACTAAAACGCATGTAATAAAATGATGTAACAATCTCAAGACCGGAAACGGACGACAACAACAACAACCACCACAAAACCCACGCTTACTTAAACACACACACATGCACAGCGTCTACTCTGAGATCTACACTTGCCATGTGCTATTCCAAAAGGCCAGAGTGCTGTAACCTTTGAACTTTTGTCTGCAGGGATACCATTACATCTGCACCAACATGTCTCCAAGGAAGGACAGTCAGACAGACATAAGATACACTCTCTTTCTCTCTTTCACACACACATTTGTGACAGTGTCCAAGCTATATCCAATCAAGAAGCGACTTAAGACTTCCTGATTTAAGATCAAGCCATAAAGGAAAGTCAAGACTTAGTGGAAGAAGGGAAGAAGCAGAAAGGTGTGGCAGTTATTTATAAACGGATAACGTGACTTGTCTGGGGGGTTTTGTGTGCGCATGTCCTTTGAAACCCGAGACGTTTAAGGACGTTCACCTGGAGGTGCGTGCTGTGTAAATTACAGGAAGAATGAACGGATACCTTTGTCAGTTTTAGAGAGAAATATCTTGTTTTTACTCCTGAAACATGAAACTATCAGGCTGGAGTGTGTGTGTTTTGGGGGGAGGGGCTTGTTTTTATTTCTTACTGGGGACCAAATGGTTCTAGTATGTGCCAGTTTTGACCTTGTGGAGACATTTGGTCCCCATAAGGACAATAACTAAAAGAGTGTACGTGTGTGTGTGTGTGAATGATTAAATGTAAAGTTATCAGTATGTTCCTGTTGCGTGGTGTCTTCCTGGTGTTTCTTGCCACGAACAGATGTAGAGTTCGAGTCCAGTGTCTTTCCCTGCTCAGGCACAGGCTGCATTCTGATTGGCTGAAACTTCGTCTGGAATTCCACTCTCGTGGCTCTTGGCTCCGCCCCCTCTCCTCTGCCCTCCTGGTGGCGAGGAACAACGGCATTCCCCCGTATAATTTGTAGGGTTTTGTGTGTGTGTGTGTGTGTGTGGTAGAAGAATAAGAAGGTGGTAGTGGTGGTGGTGGTTGTGGTGAAAAGTACTCACGCATAGAAGATAATATCTGTCATAGGGAATAGACCACACACACACACACACACACACACACATTCCCTAAGAAAGCAAGTGTTGACTTCATTCACAGGTTTTTCATTCTTTGTGAGAAAGAAATGTGGCTAATTAGTGTTTTCACACACACACACACACACACACACTACTTAAATCTTCTTTGACACTCTCTCTCTCTCTCTCTCTCACACACACACACACACACACACACACACCTCTTTCTCCCTCTGTGCTCATTTGCATGGTTTAGATCTGGAAAAGGGGAGGATCTGAACTCTGCTCACAGCCTGTTCTCTCTTTCTCTATCTCTACTTCTCCTTCTCACTCTCTCTCTCTCACCAGACATACACACACACACACACACACAAAGACATGGGGTTCGACACCGGGACTTGCATTTCTGCTTTTGATACAGACATGGAAAGTGTGTGAGTGTTAAAGAGACATACACACAGCAGACAGACAGAGACAGTGCGAGACTGAGGGACAGAGGGACAGAGACAGTGTTTAGCTCTTGGCTGTCCATGTGCTGAATTGGGAATTTACTCTTCTATTTTTTAAACTTCTGAAAGAGCCGATCCAAGTTTCAGGTAAGGCAGAGTTTCCCTCCTTTTTCTCTTTGATCAGGCTGTGTGTGTGTGTGTGTGTGTGTGTGTGTGTGTGGTTTTTTTAATGTAGGTTTTATGTGTCAGGTTGTTTGCAAAACAGAGAAAGTTCAGATGCCAGAATCCCACGGAGCCACACACACACACACACACACACACACACACACACACACGCACACACACTCTCTCACTCACACTCTCTCTCACACACACACACACACACACACACACACACACACACACACTGTCTGGCACATGTGCATAAAGGTTGTTTAATTGTGCAGAAAGTGCAGTGCTTGGTAGTTCTTTCCACACTCGCATAGATAGATAGATACTGTAGATACCGTCTTTGTGAAATTTATTCAAATTCCTCCCAGCCTCTACGCCACACATTTACACCCACTACATTTAAACCCGAGTGAATCTCTATAACTTTAGATTGGGTTTTGTCCTGCTTTTGCTTTTGCGCTGCCCCAAATCCCTGTCCCTCCCGGTGCTGCATCGTTCTGCGTCCCCGCTCCCTCCTCCAACCTTCAGCCTCGTCCTGGTATAATCTTAGCATTCTGTGGATCCTGGAGTCGAGAGATCCTGTACGCGGTCCTCGGAGTTCATTGTTGCTCTATTAATAGCTCGGGGTGGGATGGCGAGCGAGCCGGCAGCTGGCAGGAAGGAAGTGGCTTTGGAGAGGCGAGGGATTACCGGGGGTGCGAGCGCTGGGGTCACGCACTGAGATCCAGGATGACGGGAATCAAGGTTGGATATAAATGAGTGAATGAAGGATTTGTGCAGAAGCGGTTCAAGGAGGTGAGGCTCGATCTTGGCATTGAGGTTGATATCAGGTGTGTGTTTGTGAGTGTTATTCTGGGATGACATGTACAGTAAAATACACTTGATTATGTGGAGTGTTCGAATCAAAACCGGGACTTTTGATTGTGCTGAGTAACAGAATGCAGTCATGAGAGTAAAACTTCTTTTCCCCCTCTTTATTTCTCTATATAATCCTCAGCTACACTAAAGCACTCATCCCAGTGTTTCACTAGTGATTGGATACCATCAATATATGATGGCTTCTCATTACGTCAGATCTGAAACGCTGGTCTCCCAGGAACTCCTTTAACAGCCCGAACATGTGGAAATGGCTTGAATGAACGGGGGATGCGGCAATAAATCCGCAATACATGTGAATGATTGTGTGTATGGTTCCAACAGACAGATGCGTGATGAGTTATCCGTCGATTTTTCGAGTGCCAGGCGTTCCACTCGTTGTGAATGTTCACAGAAACGGCTGCAGCGGGCTCCGAGCCACCTCGGCCGGAATCGTCGTGCACGGATGTATGGCTTTATTTAAAACGTTTCCACCGTTCAAATGTCTCATCACCGTCCTGTGCTTGAAGTCTTCTGTGAATGTCAGTCGATTTTACGCAATCGAATTACACGCTTGTACTGTATCACTGCACTCGCTCTAATGTGTCACTGTTTCTATAGTATTAACGCGGAAAGGGACTTATGTGTCTGATGGACGCGCCACATGACCAGATAAAAGACGTATTTAACAGTTTTCTGTGACGAGATGATTGTTCTTTCCTTATTTCCACAATCTCCACAGAGTTCCCACCGACGACACAGTCTGTAAACGTCTTGCTCACTTTACAGACAGGAAAGTTACAAAATAAGGATTACTGTATGTTTTGCCATAATAACTGCAAAATGGATGAAAAATCTTAACGTATCGGCATTTTCATATTAAGGACTGAATTTTGCGCCTAGTAAAATATGGAAATGATCGTACTGTAGTAAACATAAAGATAATATCAATATGTAAATGCTAAAAGAGAGAACATATGTTTCGAGCTGATATAATATGGATAATAACAGGAATTAACATGTTGCATAGATGTTCCATAACAGTTAAATGTATAACTGGATGAAAACAACTCTGATGAGTCATATTTCAATAAATGCTTTAAGTTATACTGTTAATAAAAATGAGCATCTTTAATAAAGTATGTTATTAAACAATTAAACAATAAAACATAATCGATTTAAACGTACGAATCCTTAAGTATTGAGTCAAAATCCGTGCCAGAAAATAAGGGGAAAAAAATACTAAACAAGTTTTCCACTTAAGACCGAAAATCTTTGTATCTCATTACAGAATCTAGTTGTTTCTCCTTTCGCTTTCAATGCTTTGTGGTTGCTATAGCAACAACCAGAAACGGTAAAGAGATGTTATATTCATTTCTGTTAAAGTGTCGCTCGTGTAATCTCCATGGCCTATCAAAGAGAGGGAAAGTTTGTTCCCAATAATCTGTGTGCCGTTTCCAGCGCTGTAAATTCTTTTGTATTACCCTGAACAGACCTCGACTCAGGAATGTTAACTGCCTGCGCTGTTTTTCCCTGAACACACCATTTTCCCCTCTCCTGCAGGAAAAGCCTTTGCTACAAGGGCATGTTTTCTGTCGGTTACTTCATCGTGGTGGTTAAATTTTCAGGTGTACAGGATTTGCACATGTTGGGTGTGGGTGGAAACTTTTCTTCAGATTCTCTTGAGGATCGTATCGTATCCCACTATAAGCCTAAAAACAAGTCTTACAAGTGTAGCCGTAATAATAGTTGATAGAGGCTCACTGTAGACGATTCAGCCATGCTAACATCACGACAGAAAAGCTTAGTATGTGTTGATAGACATGATTTTTTCCCAGATATGTCCCAAGCATCAGTTTAATAAAAAAAAGTCTGGCTATTGATTGTTACTTGTAAAAATCTAGAACCTCTGTAAATACTTCCCGTTCATTCATTTGTACAGTCTGCACATGGACTGTATACTAATATGTGTATATTCATATATGTAGATGTGTGTATAGGTATACTCTGCATTCCCATCCGGCGGCTAAGTTACTCATATTTATTCATATGTATATTCATACTATTGCACATAATGTAAATTCACCTATATATAGTTTCTGTATATCTTTATTCCACATATTTATAATTAGACATATCTGTAGATTTACAATTATTCTGTACATTAATTTATCCATCTATGCTCACTTTACACTGTATATCCATGTATATATATATATATTTTTTTTTTTCTTATATATTACCTTTTTCTTTCTTTAATACAATTTATACATAGACATTTATACTTACTTTTATCATACAAGTTTTATAGATCTGTATATATGTTTATATTGCACTGCTAACTTGCACTTCTGGTTAGATGCTAACTGCATTTCGTTGCCTTGTAACTATGTGCAATGACAATAAAGTTGAATCTAATCTAATCTAATCTAATTATTGTATGTGGTAGCTTGGGGCGGCACGGGCGGCTTACTGGTTAGCCACCTGTTGGCGTGCACCTCCAGGATCTTGGTTCGATTCCTTCTCTGTGTGCATGGCGTTTGCATGTTCTTCCCGTGCTTGGTGGGTTTCCTCCGGTTTCCTCCCACAGTCCAAACACATGCAGATTAGTCTAATTGGTGTCCCCAAATTGCTCATAATGTGTACGTGTGTGGATTGGCACCCCGTCCAGGGTGTACCCCACCTCGTGCCCTGAGTCTCCTGGGATATGTATAGTGAGTGGGTGTTTAAGTTTCTCCTTTAATAATAATGGACAGAAAAGAGTTTAATCTTAAATAACATTCTGAAGAACCCTCTGTTGCTTAGTTTTTATGCTTGGAGTACATTAAGTGCCTCCTGTAAAGAAAATATCTGTTGCAGTATGGTTTCCTGATCACAGCAGTGGTAAAGAGTTGTTATTTGAGTTAGCATGCTGTAGCCTTCTGCTTGGCTTATTGGACATTTGGATGACAGCTATACTCCATCCATTCATCCATCCATCCATCTTTATTGTACGGTACTATGATTTCAGTAGCAGGATATGATTTCACAGCAGTGCTTCCAACAGATGTGAAATATACTTGCGGTGGAAGACAACGCATTTACGAGCCAGCGCAAAAGTGGTCTACCACAAACAACAAACAAGACATACACATGACCTTTCATGCAATATTTTGAGTTCTTTGATATTTTTATTAGTTTCACATTTCAGAGATCCAACCTAAGAAGATAAATAAAAAAATAATCTTCCTGGGTTTTTGAAAGAACAGCCTGTTTCTCTGCAGAGCATGTGCGACTGTCTGTAGGAACTTCTTAATCTACCGGGGACTCTCCGCTACTAGCTAATCGTTCGTTGAAGGCATTGTATTGATTTTTAATAAGGGTGGGCAAATATACTTGGGTGGCCGTCAGTATACTTGAGCGACACATCACAGTATACTCTTTTTTTTTTTTTTTTTTTAATTAAAATTTTTTTTTTTTTTTGCAATTAAAATCAGATTAGGTCTGAAATGTATAAATGTGTTTCAAGGCCTTAATCCTGCTGAGAGCATGTGGGAATGACTTCCCTCTTCTCTGTGAGCTTGGTATCTCTATATTGGTTTACATATATTACTGGTTGTTGTGGACTCCTGGCCTTTTGGACTTGGCTGTTGCCTTTATAGCTTCATTACATCGTATAAGTATTTTTTTCTTGAAATTAGTTTAATAGAGTAATATATATATATATATATATATATATATATATATATATATATATATATATATTCAGGGTTGTAATTGTTCTCAACTCATTTTTAAGGATGGGTGGGTGGGCTGAAGCCTATCCCAGGAGTCTCCATGCACACAGATATGGGAATCAAGTGGTTAAGAATCTGATGGTTAAGAATCTGATTGTTCTTCCAGTTACAGTCTTAAACACAGAGCCACCAAGAAGTTATAGATAATTATCAACAGTACATTTAAACTAGGAAGAATATCATTTTTAATGTTTACACTATTAGTAACTGGAAGCAGACGAAAGCTTGCATTACATTATTGTTCCTCTTCTTAGCACTAATCACCTGTATTTCAAGTCTTTAAAAAGTGAATACGCTTAGCTGTTGTATGTGTGTGTGTGTGTGTGTGTGTGTGTGTGTGTGTGTGTGTATTATCGACACAGGATGCTCATTGTTCTCAACTCATTTTGAAGGATCTCTTGGTCATTTTGTCCTCTCACTGTGCTGATAAAAAAAATAATCCATTAATCACCAGCGTCTCACACGGGCATATTGTACTGACTGTTAGACGTCTGAATCACTTCCAACCCCACCGTAATCTTAATCACATGCTATTTTATTTAAAGCCGTGTAACAAAGGGCAAAAAAACCAAAACAAACTGCACTAAGTTCCTGTTATGACTGGTTGAGGTTTTAAAAAGAAATAGTAGGTACTGTAGGTCTTACTCCCGTATAAGAGATAGGGATGAAAATCAACCCGAATCACCAGATACGCCATTATCACGACACCAAGGTTGAGAATAGATTTGATTTGCGATTCTGTAAGTATCATAATTATATTAATATCCCGACATGATATCAGATACTTTTTTCAGATTTTGGCACAATTTTACCCCCCTCCAAAAAAAAAAAGAGCAAATACTGAAACTTGCTCCAGTACCTGCCAATAGGTGACTAGTTTAGAGAGTACCACCTGTAGGATTATAGAGGAACTGCAACTCACTCATTCACTCATCATCTATACCGCTTTATCCTGTATTCAGCGTTGTAATTGTTCTCAACTCATTTTGAAGGATGGGTGGGTGGGCAGGAGCCTATCCCAGGAGACTCCATGCACACAGATATGGGAATCGAGTCCGGCAGGGAATCGAACCCGGACCCTGGAGGTGCAAAGCGACAGTGCTAACCACTACACCACCATGCCGCCTGCAAACATACAGTACAGTGGAACCTCGGATTGCGAGTAATGTTTTACGAGTGTTCCTCAAACCGAGCAAAGATTTTTAATAAATTTTTATTCGGAAACCGAGCAAGTATTAGTTTACAAGCACCGAGTATCATGTATCACGCATGAGACTCTTATTTTGACACCGAGCTTCACTCTCTCACCTCCCCCACCTCCCCCCCTCATGGCTTCGCAAACACACAGAAACTCTGCTCGTCTCTTATGAGTGTGTGCGCGCAATTTAACACCGACACACACACACACACACACACACACACACACGCTCTCTCACCATTTCACCTCCTCCCCGCCTTCACAAACACACAGAAACTCTGCTCTGTCGCGATTCTTTTCAAAGGTAAGGTGCTGGTTCATTTGTTTTTTGTTTACTTTACAGCAGTGATTCCCTTAGTATGCGCTCACGCCTGGTCAGAGAGATTTTTTTTTTCCCTGTTAAAACGGTGTTTCCGTGTTTGTGTGTGTCCGTATGTTGTGAAACTTAAGTAATTCTGTTAGTATGCGCTCATGCCAGTCTCGCTTTTTTCCGTTTTCCAGGTGTTTCCGCTGTGTTTATGCGTTTGTTGTGAAACTTAAAAAGTGAGTCCGTTAATATACGCTCATGCCAGTCTCAGAGATTTCTTTTTTTCCTGTTAAAACGGTGTTTCCGTTGTGTGTGTGTGTGTGTGTGTGTGTGTGTGTGTGTTTGTTGTGAATCTTAAAAAGCGAGGTGGGGAGAGGAAGGAGGAGTGTTACTGTGTAAAACGAGTCGAGGGAAGGGACTAATTCCACACACACACACACACACACACACACACACACACACACACACACACACACACACACACACGGCGGCTGCGCGCACCAAATGGAAACACTTATCTGTCAGGATTTATTTGTACTTTTTTTAAAGGTAAAGTGCAGATGAATTTGTTTTATTTTCATTTTATAGATTGTGGAACGAATAATTAGTTTTCATTATTTCTTATGGGAAATGATGATTTGGTTTACGAGTGTTTTGGAATACGCGCCCACTTCCACAACGAATTATGCTCAAGGTTCCACTGTATATAAATGTAAAAAATAATTTAAAAACATATCATCCTTTTTGACGGTGTATTATTATTATTATCAATAACAATTATTATTTTTAATACTTTATTTATTTATTTATTTTTCTGGAACACAATTTTTTTAAATACTTGATTTTTTTGTTGATTTTTATTAGACTTTTTAAGCCGGCACATGCTGTTTATAGTGTACCGATCAAAATCACTGACAGTCAATGTGAATAATGGTTACTACTGTATATCTCATTACATTACCAGGTATATTAGGCAGCCTGAATGTCCAGTATTTGAAGTTAATGTGTTGGAATCAGGAATAATGGGCAAGTCTATGGATCAGAGGGCCAAATTGTGATGGTAAGATGACAGCATCAGAGAATCTTCAAAACGGCAGGTCTTGTGGGGTGATCAGAACCTAATAACGAATTGGCCTTAAGAAAGACAACCAGGAAATACAGTAGGATCATGGGTAGCCTTGATGTCTGAACTAAGTTCGACCAGCACCACCTTCAGAGATTTGTGCCTTGATGGGACCTACACAATGCTGGGCAGCTGGTTTTAATGTTATAGCTGATATCTTTATCAAGAACTGCATAATTATACTGTATAACCTAAAGATTTTGTTACCAGTATTTTATTATTATAGTTGTTATTCTTTTGGTGGCTCCCTGCAGCAGACCATCCGATCTGCTCAACAACTTGGCACAGGTTTTATTCCGGATGCCCTTCCTGATTTAACCCTCTCCTTTTATCAGGGCTTGGAACGAGCGCTGCATCATCCAGTGGCTGGGGTTAGGGCGTTGGGTGGGAATCGAACCCGGGACTTCCGCATGGCAGGCGGGAAAACCTTGCCTCCTAGCCACTTTAGAATTTAACTTAAAGCTCAGTAATTACAAAGAATAAACCTGTTATTATAATATAAAACTAGAAAAACAATTCAAGTCGGCTTCAGTCCAGTTTCTGTAAGAGCAAACCTCTAATGGTTTAAATAACTTAATATAAACCATATATTATAGGTGAGTTATATTTATAGACACATGAGGACACTGTCACCTCCAAAAAATACTGGATTCAAAACCTCTAGAAAAATGGATCTAGTGTTCCAAGTAGGGCGTGAAGTCGCCTGAATCTTAATTTAGTATGAAGAGAGCGAGCGCGCGCGAGAGAGAGAGCTGTTGGTGTGCCACAAAGTGCAATGCACATCCTCTAGTAGAAGGCAGGAATTATTTTCAGTTGTCGTAGTTGTGAGGGTGTGAGTGCAATGCCACGAAAATTTCCCTACTGTTATGATGTGTCATCATGTGTGTGAAGTGTACTGTTCCCACCAGTGTGCACAACAAGCGCACACACACACACACACACACACACACACACACACACACACACACACACACACACACACACACACACAAAGACTTCATAGCTCTGGGACATAGAAAACAGGAAGTCAGATATTGATACAAACTTACTGTAAAGCCTCAAGCGTGAGTCAGTTACACTGTGTTTTCAGAGTAAAAGATTACGTATGTCTTGCACAGTTTTTTTTTGAGTGTAGGGGAAAAAGCAGTGAGTAGCTCTATGAAGAGGTGGAGGACATGAGGCACAGCTGTGTGTTTTGAAGTACAGGCGGAATGTGGCTGGAGCATCAGTGTGTGGAACACCATGTGTGTAGTCACATCATTGTTATACTTTACAGCCAGACATCTACATCTTCAGCTCTGACGTTCAACTTCAAACAACTCGCTAAAATACTTCAGTGATTTGTTTCAATACACAGTTTCCCTGAATATTATAAATACTACTTACACTACTACTGCTACTGCAACAGTACTGCTATTACTACTCCTACTACGGTACTTCTGTAGGACTGCTAATACTACTGCTACTACTTCTACTGTTATATCACTACAGCACTGCTTTTACTATTGCTTCTACTACAGTACTGATATTACTTACTACTACTACTACACTACTACAACTACAGTACTGATATTACTACAACTACTACTATACTACTGCTATTACTACTGCTACACTACTACAACTACAGTACTGCTATTATTACTGCTGCTTCAACTAATACAACAACTACTACTACTATTTCCTCAACTACAGTACTGCTATTATTACTTCTGCTTCAACTACAGTACTACTACTGCTACTGCTATTATTACTGCTGCTTCAACTACTGCTACTACTACTACTACTATTTCTTCAACTACACTACTGCTATTATTACTGCTGCTTCTACTACTGTACTGCTATTATTACTGCTGCTTCAACTACTGCTACTACTACTACTACTACTATTTCTTCAACTACACTACTGCTATTATTACTGCTGCTTCTACTACTGTACTGCTATTACTGCTGCTTCAACTACAGTACTGCTATTATTACTGTGACTATAGTACTGCTATTATTACTGCTGCTTCAACTACTACTACTATTTGTTCAACTACAGTACTGCTATTATTACTGCTACTACAACAACAACTACAGTACTACTACTATTACTACTACTACTGCAACTTCTACTACAGTACTGCTATTATTACTGCTGCTTTTACTACAGTACTGCTATTATTACTGCTGCTTCAACTACTGCTACTACTACTATTTCTTCAACTACACTACTGCTATTATTACTGCTGCTTCTACTACAGGACTGCTATTATTACTGCTGCTTCTACTACAGTACTGCTATTATTACTGCTGCTTCTACTACACTACTGCTATTATTACTGCTGCTTCTACTACAGTACTGCTATTATTACTGCTGCTTTTACTGCATTACTGCTATTATTGCTGCTGCTTCTACTACAGTACTGCTATTATTGCTGCTGCTTCTACTACAGTACTGCTATTATTGCTGCTGCTTCTACTACAGTACTGCTATTATTACTGCTGCTTCTACTACAGTACTGCTATTATTACTGCTGCTTCTACTACAGTACTGCTATTATTACTGCTGCTTCAACTACAGTACTGCTATTATTCCCATGACTATAGTACTGCTATTATTACTGCTGCTTCAACTACTACTACTATTTCTTCAACTACAGTACTGCTATTATTACTGCTACTACAACAACTACAGTACTACTACTACTATTACTACTACTACTGCAACTTCTACTACAGTACTGCTATTATTACTGCTGCTTTTACTACATTACTGCTATTATTGCTGCTGCTTCTACTACAGTACTCCTATTATTACTGCGACTTCTACTACAGTATTGCTATTATTACTGCTGCTTCAACTACACTACTGCTATTATTACTGCTGCTTCAACTACACTACTGCTATTATTACCGCGACTTCTACTACACTACTGCTATTATTACTGCTGCTTCTACTACAGTACTGCTATTATTACTGCTGCTTCTACTACTGTACTGCTATTATTACTGCTGCTTCAACTACAATACTGCTATTATTACTGTGACTATAGTACTGCTATTATTACTGCTGCTTCAACTACTACTACTATTTCTTCAACTACAGTACCGCTATTATTACTGCTACTACAACAACTACAGTACTACTACTACTATTACTACTACTACTGCAACTTCTACTACAGTACTGCTATTATTACTGCTGCTTCTACTACAGTACTACTATTATTACTGCTGCTTCTACTACAGTACTACTATTATTACTGCTGCTTCTACTACAGGACTGCTATTATTACTGCTGCTTCTACTACAGTACTGCTATTATTACTGCTGCTTCAACTAAACTACTGCTATTATTACTGCTGCTTCAACTACAGTACTGCTATTATTACCGTGACTACAGTACTGCTATTATTACTGCTACTACAACAACTACAGTACTTCTACTACTGTTACTACTACTACTGCAACTTCTACTACAGTACTGCTATTATTACTGCTGCTTTTACTACATTACTTCTATTATTGCTGCTGCTTCTACTACAGTACTCCTATTATTGCTGCTGCTTCTACTACAGTACTGCTATTATTACTGCTGCTTCTACTACAGTACTGCTATTACTACTGCGACTTCTACTACAGTACTACTATTATTACTGCTGCTTCTACTACAGTACTGCTATTACTGCTGCTTCTACTACAGTACTACTATTATTACTGCTTCTTCTACTACAGTACTGCTATTACTGCTGCTTCTACTACAGTACTGCTATTATTACTGCTGCTTCTACTACAGTACTGCTAGTATTACTGCGATGTCTACTACAGTACTGCTATTATTACTGCTGCTTCTACTACAGTACTGCTATTATTACTGCTGCTTCTACTACAGTACTGCTATTATTATTGCTGCTTCTACTACAGTACTAATATTATTACTGCTGCTTCTAGTACAGGACTGCTATTATTACTGCTGCTTCTACTACAGGACTGCTATTATTACTGCTGCTTCTACTACAGGACTGCTATTATTACTGCTGCTTCTACTACAGTACTGCTATTACTACTGCGACTTCTACTACAGTACTACTATTATTACTGCTGCTTCTACTACAGTACTGCTATTACTGCTGCTTCTACTACAGTACTACTATTATTATGCTTCTTCTACTACAGTACTGCTATTACTGCTGCTTCTACTACAGTACTGCTATTATTACTGCTGCTTCTACTACAGTACTGCTAGTATTACTGCGATGTCTACTACAGTACTGCTATTATTACTGCTGCTTCTACTACACTACTGCTATTATTACTGCTGCTTCTACTACACTACTGCTATTATTACTGCTGCTTCTACTACACTACTGCTATTATTACTGCTGCTTCTACTACAGTACTGCTATTATTACTGCGACTTCTACTACAGTACTAATATTACTACTGCGACTTCTACTACAGTACTAATATTACTACTGCGACTTCTACTACAGTACTACTATTATTACTGCTGCTTCTACTACAGGACTGCTATTATTACTGCTGCTTCTACTACGGTACTAATATTATTACTGCTGCTTCTACTACAGGACTGCTATTATTACTGCTGCTTCTATTACAGTACTACTATTATTACTGCTGCTTCAACTACACTACTGCTGTTATTACTGCTGCTTCTACTACAGTACTGCTATTACTACTGCGACTTCTACTACAGTACTACTATTATTACTGCTGCTTCTACTACAGTACTGCTATTACTGCTGCTTCTACTACAGTACTACTATTATTACTGCTTCTTCTACTACAGTACTGCTATTACTGCTGCTTCTACTACAGTACTGCTAGTATTACTGCGATGTCTACTACAGTACTGCTATTATTACTGCTGCTTCTACTACACTACTGCTATTATTACTGCTGCTTCTACTACACTACTGCTATTATTACTGCTGCTTCTACTACACTACTGCTATTATTACTGCTGCTTCTACTACAGTACTCCTATTATTACTGCTGCTTCTACTACAGTACTGCTATTATTACTGTGACTTCTACTACAGTACTAATATTACTACTGCGACTTCTACTACAGTACTAATATTACTACTGCGACTTCTACTACAGTACTACTATTATTACTGCTGCTTCTACTACAGGACTGCTATTATTACTGCTGCTTCTACTACGGTACTAATATTATTACTGCTGCTTCTACTACAGGACTGCTATTATTACTGCTGCTTCTATTACAGTACTACTATTATTACTGCTGCTTCAACTACACTACTGCTGTTATTACTGCTGCTTCTACTACAGTACTCCTATTATTACTGCTGCATTATCTACAGTACTGCTATTATTACTGCTGCTTCTACTACAGTACTGCTATTATTACTGCGACTTCTACTACAGTACTAATATTACTACTGCGACTTCTACTACAGTACTAATATTACTACTGCTGCTTCTACTACAGGACTGCTATTATTACTGCTGCTTCTACTACGGTACTAATATTATTACTGCTTCTTCTACTACAGGACTGCTATTATTACTGCTGCTTCTATTACAGTACTACTATTATTACTGCTGCTTCAACTACACTACTGCTATTATTACTGCTGCTTCAACTACACTACTGCTATTATTACTGCTGCTTCTACTACACTACTGCTATTATTACTGCTGCTTCTACTACACTACTGCTATTATTACTGCTGCTTCTACTACAGTACTCCTATTATTACTGCTGCATTATCTACAGTACTGCTATTATTACTGCGATTTCTACTACAGGACTGCTATTATTACTGCTGCTTCTACTACAGGACTGCTATTATTACTGCGATTTCTATTACAGTACTGCTATTATTACTGCTGCTTCTACTACAGTACTGCTATTATTACTGCTGCTTCTACTACAGTACTGCTATTATTACTGCGACTTCTACTACAGTACTAATATTACTACTGCTGCTTCTACTACAGGACTGCTATTATTACTGCTGCTTCTACTACGGTACTAATATTATTACTGCTGCTTCTACTACAGGACTGCTATTATTACTGCTGCTTCTATTACAGTACTACTATTATTACTGCTGCTTCAACTACACTACTGCTATTATTACTGCTGCTTCTACTACACTACTGCTATTATTGCTGCTGCTTCTACTACACTACTGCTATTATTGCTGCTGCTTCTACTACACTACTGCTATTATTACTGCTGCTTCTACTACACTACTGCTATTATTACTGCTGCTTCTACTACACTACTGCTATTATTACTGCTGCTTCTACTACACTACTGCTATTATTACTGCTGCTTCTACTACAGTACTGCTATTATTACTGCGACTTCTACTACAGTACTAATATTACTACTGCGACTTCTACTACAGTACTAATATTACTACTGCGACTTCTACTACAGTACTACTATTATTACTGCTGCTTCTACTACAGGACTGCTATTATTACTGCTGCTTCTACTGCGGTACTAATATTATTACTGCTGCTTCTACTACAGGACTGCTATTATTACTGCTGCTTCTATTACAGTACTACTATTATTACTGCTGCTTCAACTACACTACTGCTATTATTACTGCTGCTTCTACTACAGTACTCCTATTATTACTGCTGCATTATCTACAGTACTGCTATTATTACTGCTACTACAACAACATCAACTACAGTACTACTACTATCACTACTCCCACAGTAGTGCTGCTACTACTACTGCTACCACAGTAATAACGTAATGGCATTGTTATTGTTGAGCTAATCCCTACCTAACATCCTTTGCACTGCTGGTGGTGGTGTGATAGAGATGACCAGAAATGACCTCTTGTTAAAATACAATTTGAATTCTGAAGGAAACGAGATTGCTGGCGCATCCCTTAACAACAGCAGAGCATCCATCTGTTAATGGACGGATACAGGATGTTACAGCAAGGAAAATGCGCAATGCAATAAGGCCGAGTGTGTCCAAGAAGGGTTCTGCGAACATGACTATAAATTAGGTTTAATGCACTGGCTAGTTGAACATCTGTGAAATGTCATAAGCTGTTTGGAGCAGAAATCGCACTTGCAGTCAAGAAAACAAATGTACAGTGGGAACTCATGGGAAGCCGGCAGAGGTGCGGAAAGTACCTAAATTATCTGGATATACAGTACAGCTTCAAATTCTTTGCACAAGACAGTAAATTCGTACACAACAAGCATAAAGAATCATTCTCAGTATAACAAAGAGTTTGTGGGATTTTTAATCGACCTACATCCAAGCCTGAATACCTTTTTTCTTTTAATCAACAATTTATAACTCTTTCTTTCCTGTTGTATATGAATTTCATATTTGAGATGCACACACACACACACACACACACACACACACATGCACGCGCACACTCAGCACTCCTTTCTCTCTCTGATGTTGTACCCAAGACATGAAACGGAATTGTGTTTTGGAGATATGCAAATGTGCTGGCTAACACACACACCCTCACGTGTGCGCACACACGCACAGATAAACACATAAAGAGTAAACAAACCCAAAATAGACAACTCAGACTCCACACTATTCAAGTTAATTGAGAATATGCAGACATCTCGTGTTTAATGTAGAATCTGTCCGGCATGTGTAATGTATAGAGCACAAAGGCACATGGAGCTACAGGGAAAGTAATCTATGCTGTGATGGTGGTGTGTGTTTCTTGTTACCATAGGAACGCTAAATGTTTTAGAATGAGCACGTTAATGTAAACATTGCAGCCGTCACCACTGTCATAGCCGCTGTTATAGACAATTAATCAACACCTTTTGAAAAGTGTATATTCGTTGTATACATACTACACATATTTACTGCACAGCCTTGTTACATAATACCGTGCTGTGAAAAAGTATTTGCCCCTTCCTGAATTCAATTTTTTATATAGTATATATATTTGTCACACTGTATTCAATTATTCAGATCATCAAATACATTTTGATATTACACAAAGATAATCAGAGTAAATGCAAAATGCATTTTTTACATGATCATTTCTTTTATTTTTTATATATATATATATATATATATATATATATATATATATATAAATAAAAAGCTGTTCAAACCAACCTGGCCCGATGTGAAAAAGACATCCTTTGAGTGGTCCTTGAGAAGTCCTTTGTGTAAATACTGTGCATGGAAACGTCCACAAATGCCAAGGAAAAAACACAGCCATGCAAGAAGTAAAGAGACCCCCCAATAATGAAATGTTGGCTTTTCCGTATTTCCTTGAACGGCTTTAAGAGCAACAACTTACAGTACCTAAGCATAGAAATTGTGAAATTGTGCTTAAAGAAAGATGGGCATGTCGTGCCATAGTAGGGTTGACAGTACCATGGAACCAATTTATTGGGTGGTACCACACAATGGTACTAACACGGTTCTACCATGGTCCATACTTTGGTTCAACAGGACCTGCACTATACTGTAGGTTTTGTAATGTACCATAGTATAGCATTATTGAACCAGGATACTGTCAAAAAGATGTGGCACATATTCATGTACAACAAAGTTCATCATGTGCCTAATATGGTGCTGCCTGAACTATACCGTACTATAGTATGTACTAATGTATCTAATATACAGAAGTAATCACATTCAGTGATTAGTACTGTATAGTGGTTTGGTTTGGTGGTACTGTACATACCATAGCTCTGCCACAGTACCCACAGAACTGCGATAGCACCTACCCTGGTATGGTACTCTATAAATCTCATATTGTGTCTACCATGGCCATGTCTGAAGTACCACACTAATGTTATGGGGTATTTTGTTATGTACTGTAGTTTACCATCGTAAGACACAATAGGTGTCAGACACTTCATCACCCGGACTGTTTATCACCTCGTACAGTATATTGTCATAAGTTCATGTGCATTAGGAGTTTCCTATTTAGCATCAATGAAATTTCCACTTTTATCTGTTCACCGATGACTTGTCACATCTCCGGCAATTAATAAACTCGAGTGTCTGAATAAGAAGAGGAACAGGAAGTCGGTGCTACTTATTCATAGCTGACTTAATGGCGGATGATTTGGTGCTTTTAGTGTGCACCACCTCAAGAGACAAGGCAAATGTATTTTTTTTTTTTTTTATGATTGTAGGACTCTTTCAGGCTTCTCATGAATTATCAGTGCCATATTCAATCCATTGAGGACATCTCTGTAGATCTACATATTAATGAAATATTTTACAGTGCTGTACGTATCGTGGTAGTCCGGTGGTACCTGTATTATGGTGTATAGTACCATGGTTGTATTAGATACTCACATGAGTTTTCTGCTACACGCCATAGTACCACCACAGTACCCATTGAAGTACCATAGTACAGTACCTCCAATGGTACACTATGAAGTCATATGGTGCCTAACATGGTAATGTCTGAAATAGTCACAATCAGATTTCTTATGTGAAATGACACTTTAAAAGTCTGTCAAAATGTACAAGTTATGTACATGTTATGGAACCCTTAACATGACAAAAGTATTTGGCTATAATTTTGGATATTTAAATTACATCCATATTACATTATTATTATTATTATTATTATTATTATTATTATTATTATTATTATTATTATTATTTACTATCTTTAGCTTTAGACTGAACATTGCTAAAGATGAGGTTTTCCCTACTGATCATATTTATTGACCTTTCTGAGATTTCAGAAACAAGTAATAAGTAATATTAAATTTAATAAGTAATATTAAATTCTCAAGAATACAGGTTTGGCGTAAATTAAACCAAATGTCTAGGACTTGCCAGGAAACCACAGTTTCAGCACATGCTTTTAAAGGCAAATCTTGTTTTAAACAAATCTCTTTGTTCAAAACAAAGAAAAGAAACCAGCATGAAAAGTACACTTATAGTATCCAGTACACTGCAGAAAGAATATGTGATACATAATACAGAATATGTGAAAACGTGATACCTCACATGGGTGACACATCTTTCTTGGAAGACTCAGATTTTTATTTTATTTTATTATATATTCATACATTTCTACAAGGACATTTTGTATTGTCATTTTACTAATTTACTTTTTATTTTTACTAGATTTTTAAAAATTATTTTCACTTAATACTTTTTTTTTTTACGGTTTACCTTATCCTTTTTAAAGTACATACTTTTTAAATAATTACAATGTATTTTTTACTGATATATTTTTTTAGTTACTGCATAGTTGTTCTTCTTACTTGATACTTTTAAAATTTCTGTGCTTTTTTTGTATTATTTACAGCCACAGAGCATCTTCCAGGTGATGACATAATAAATCTTATAAACTTATATATATTATAATATATATTATTATTATATTATTAAAAATAATGCATTTTTAGCATCGACTTATCATGGTTTAAAACCATTACAATGTGATAAATTTAGTGTCCAGGGTAATAGGATGATTACATCAAGGACATTCTTGTTTTTTATTTCAAAAAATCTATTTATGCATTTGTTTATCTGTTTGTTTGTTTTTTTTCCCTCCAAATTAATCAGTCATTTTGATACTGGAAAAGTGACATATGAATGCCTAATGGAAAAAGACGATTCACACATTAATCCAAACAATAATATGATTGTTAAAGTATTTTAATGATTAGGAATTGGATTTGACTTGGATTTTTTTTTTATTGTTATAGATTTATTGAAGATAAAATTTTTGTTTCTTAATTCATTCTCTTTATCTAAAACTTGCCATGTATGTAACTCTCTTTAAAATGTATCATATTATCACATTACTTATACATATTTGTAAATGTAGCAACAAGAAAAACGTCTTTCTCAAGGGGTATGAGAGAAGGTCTTTTGGTTTGGTGTTTGCTATATCTGGAATGCCTCTGAGTTTCTAATCACATTAGAAGCTTTAAGGCCACATTTAGCAAGCGATGGATGGATGGTTCTGTCTAGGTCCCTCCCAGCACATCAGGCAATGGATATACATCCGCCATTTCTGTGGAAATTATTTACAGGGCCGGGTTGCCAGCTTGATGTCTGATTGGGTCGGGTTGCCAGCTTGATGTCTCAAGGATCCAACAATGGCGACCCAGCGGTGTCGGGGCTTGAACCGGGGACCTCCTAGTCTGCAGTGCAACCCTTTAACCACAGAGCCACCGACACATTTAGCAAGAGTTTATTTAAAATGAGAGACACAGACAGACGGACAGGTAAAAATAGAGAGAGTCAGAGTGAAATTTTTTTTTTTTTTAATTTATATACGTTTGCATTTGAATCTGTAACATGTTGCAGTTCCTCATCAATCCTACAGGTGGCACTCTAAACTATTCACACATTGGCAGCATCTTGTATGGTACAGTAGGAGCGAATTATTTGCTACGTTTGTTTAGAATTGTAACAGAACCTGAAAAAGAAGTAACATGGAATCAGGATAATTATAACATCATGATACTAACAGAATCGCAATACAAATCGAAACAGCATCTAGGGATCCTGATAATATAATAATTATTATTGGGTGATCCCAGCTGATTCCCATCCATATTAATAATGTTTATTTGATGGAAGTAAGACTCCTACACACGCACATGCACGCACGCGCAGACACACAATGCACAATTGGACTACGGTTCGGAAGGTCCCAGGTTCAAGTCCCACTACCACCAAGTTGTCCCTGTTGGGGCCTTGAGCAAGGCCCTTAACCCCAACTGCTCAGATGTATAATGAGATAAAAAAAAAAAAAAAGTAAGTCGCTCTGGATAAGGGCGTGCCAAATGCCTAGATGTAGATGTAGATGTACAATAAGATAAGAGATGAAACAAGGTACATTTGCATGGCTTTGTACACCCTAGAATGCTACACACACACACACCCACACACAAATACACACATACCATACACATTCTGTAAGCAAGTCTGTAAGCAAGTTTATTGGATATACACTATATACACTATGGATACCATATAACTAATAAACTGTGTCCGGAGGCTAGACTTGCATTTGAGACATTTACATACTGTAGGCAACGTACCTGAAATTCTTCGTTCTCTTATGAATCTGGATCAGTTGTCTGCTATTTGACCTTTAACTAGGAATGTCTGCGAATCTTAGTAGGATTTCAGCAGAAATGTGACAGGGTTGTTTAAATAGCCAAATAAAACACACACACATACAAACACTATATATACACCATTATTCGTTACATATACATTACTGCACAGTGAAATTTTTTTATCTTTCGCATATCCTTGCTTTGTTAGTAGGCAGGGGTCAGAGCACAGGGTAAGCCGTTTTACAGCGCTCCAGGAGCAGACAGGGTTAAGGGCCTTGGTCAAGGGCCAACAGCAGTAACCTACTGTAGCAGACCTGAGGCTCGGAACGCCGACCTTCCCACTGGGCCCACTGCATTACACACCATATGTTGGGTTTTCCTTGCAACACCCTTATGACTGGTTAGTGTCGCACTCTCTGGTGTGTGACATCCCTTTTAGTTCCCTTTAAGTTGCCAGATGTTTGGGTAGTGGTGGCTCAGACGGTTAAGACTCAGGGTTACTGAGTGGAAGGTCAGGGGTTCAAGCCCAATGCCCCAGCACTGGCAAATTGCCAATGTTTAGCAAGGCTAAACTTGAGCAAGGCTCTTAACTGTACGTACCTGCTCCAGGGGCGCTGTACCCTGGCTGACCCTGTGCTCTGACCCTTGCTTCCTACATAACTGGGTTATGAAAAAAAAAATCACTGTACTGTAAGGTACATTTACATTATGGCATTGGGCAGACGCCCTTATCCAGAGTGACTTACAGTACATTTTTATCTCATTATACATTTGCATGAGCAGATGAGGGTTAAGGGCCTTGCTCAAAGGCCCAAACGTGGCAAATTGGTGGTTATGGGGTTCGAACCTGGCACCTTCTGAACCATAATTCAATGGCTTAACCACTGAACTACCGTTTGAGAACTAATTGAATCCCAATGACACTTTTAAGTAAAAGGTATCAAACATGGATTTGCTAATTATTCCAAGTGGACGTTATATGTGCCAGGACATATAGTAAGGGCCAGATATATAATTTAGGACTGCTGTAATTGGGTTTGCATTGGGAAGAGTTGTGCTGTGATAGGAAAATAATCATGCCATGTTGGCTGGGGAAAGCAGAAGTGTCCTATTTTTAGCGTGCAAGTGCATTGTTCACACGCTCTGTATACAGTATAGCTTCTGTATATCCGGAAGATTTAACATGACTTCCACTAGAGAACATACTTGTTCATCAGGTTCCAAGTCAAACTGTGAGATCTTCATCTAAACAGACGGACAATCTGTGTTTCTCTAAAATCTGTGTTACCTTCCGCTGTTGTCATGATTGTGGTCATGGGTTGCAGCTCAGATGGAAAAAGCTGACTTTCTGTTTAGAAGTACAGCATTTACTAATCTAGAAAATCCTAAGCAATGGTACGAAAACCTGTTAGGAATCTCAGTTAGTGATAGTACTCGATAAGGATGTGGAATAGTACATGAATATGCCATGTGAGACACAGTGCTAGTTTTGTGGAGAGATCCGCCCGTTTTTATTAGAGCATTAGTACAAACTGTCACAAACTTTCTAACCGATCGGATTTGAGAATTCGCAGGCGCTGATTGGACTGCTCTTATGTACACTAACAGACCAATCTCATAAGTGTGAACTTTTACGGAGTAGAGAAAGCATGCATGTTTAATCACAGTTCTAAACTTCATACGTTTAATGAGCCGGAGGAGATCTTGCAGCAGGACAGGAGGTCAGGTTTCTTAGTTCTTCACAGCAGACGGTGGTGGGTGTCGGTATCGATGAAGTCGAATCGATTGACCTCCTCAAGCTGTAGAGGTCTAAATATAAAGAGATAAAAAGACAGGATGTGCTAGAGGACAAAAGCAGAGGAGTGAGATGAGCGTGTACGCGGATAAATTATTCAGCTGCACGGATTAGAAGTGAGGTGTGACTTGTAAAGATGAAGACACCTCCGGACACCCAGTTGACCATCCAGTTGCCAAAATGCACAACTAGAGCAGAGAGAAGGAGAACTGCAATCACTTTTGGGCAGAGTTTTCTTTTCTTTTTAACCTCTTGTCTTGAGACAGCGTAGAGAATGCGTCAGAACGTCACAGTCTCTGTATCGTGCTAGTGCTAAAAATGTCCTGAGTCTCAGAGGTTTCAGAGGGGTTTGGATTGTAAAAAGCTAATTCTGTTTTTATATATTTTAGATTTATTAAGTTCAATATGGGAGAAAAGAGATGCATGTGAGGGATTGACTGTTTAGAGCTAAAACGAACCTCGTTTTACAGTCAAACAAATAGCCGCTAGAATCAGAAATTAAAACTAAAATAGCCGCTAGAATCAGAAATTAAAACTAAAATAGCCGCTAGAATCAGAAATAAAAACTAAAATAACTGCTAAAATCAGAAATAAAACAAAAATAACCGCTTGAATCAGAAATAAAAGCAAAAGTAACTGCTAGAATCAGAAATAAAAGCAAAAATAACTGCTAGAATCAGAAATAAAAACAAAAATAGCTGCTAGAATCAGAAATAAAAACAAAAATAGCCCTAGAATCAGAAATAAAAACAAAAATAGCCGCTAGAATCAGAAATAAAAACTGAAATAGCCGCTAGAATCAGAAATAAAAGCAAAAGTAACCACTAGAATCAGAAATAAAAACAAAAATAACTGCTAGAATCAGAAATAAAAACAAAAATAGCCGCTAGAATCAGAAATAAAAACAAAAATAGCTGCTAGAATCAGAAATAAAAACAAAAATAGCCCTAGAATCAGAAATAAAAACTGAAATAGCCGCTAGAATCAGAAATAAAAACTGAAATAGCCGCTAGAATCAGAAATAAAAACTGAAATAGCCGCTAGAATCAGAAATAAAAACAAAAATAGCCGCTAGAATCAGAAATAAAAACAAAAATAGCCGCTAGAATCAGAAATAAAAACAAAAATAGCCGCTAGAATCAGAAATAAAAACAAAAATAGCCGCTAGAATCAGAAATAAAAACAAAAATAGCCGCTAGAATCAGAAATAAAAACAAAAATAGCCGCTAGAATCAGAAATAAAAACAAAAATAGCCGCTAGAATCAGAAATAAAAACTGAAATAGCCGCTAGAATCAGAAATAAAAACTGAAATAGCCGCTAGAATCAGAAATAAAAACTGAAATAGCCGCTAGAATCAGAAATAAAAACTGAAATAGCCGCTAGAATCAGAAATAAAAACTGAAATAGCCGCTAGAATCAGAAATAAAAACAAAAATAGCCGCTAGAATCAGAAATAAAAACAAAAATAGCCGCTAGAATCAGAAATAAAAACAAAAATAGCCGCTAGAATCAGAAATAAAAACTGAAATAGCCGCTAGAATCAGAAATAAAAACTGAAATAGCCGCTAGAATCAGAAATAAAAACTGAAATAGCCGCTAGAATCAGAAATAAAAACTGAAATAGCCGCTAGAATCAGAAATAAAAACTGAAATAGCCGCTAGAATCAGAAATAAAAACTGAAATAGCCGCTAGAATCAGAAATAAAAACTGAAATAGCCCTAGAATCAGAAATAAAAACTGAAATAGCCCTAGAATCAGAAATAAAAACTGAAATAGCCGCTAGAATCAGAAATAAAAACTGAAATAGCCGCTAGAATCAGAAATAAAAACAAAAATAGCCGCTAGAATCAGAAATAAAAACAAAAATAGCCGCTAGAATCAGAAATAAAAACATAAATAGCCGCTAGAATCAGAAATAAAAACATAAATAGCCGCTAGAATCAGAAATAAAAACATAAATAGCCGCTAGAATCAGAAATAAAAACAAAAATAGCCGCTAGAATCAGAAATAAAAACAAAAATAACCGCTAGAATCAGAAATAAAAGCAAAAATAACCGCTAGAATCAGAAATAAAAAGAAAAATAGCCCTAGAATCAGAAATAAAAAGAAAAATAGCCCTAGAATCAGAAATAAAAACAAAAATAGCCGCTAGAATCAGAAATAAAAACAAAAATAGCCCTAGAATCAGAAATAAAAACTGAAATAGCCGCTAGAATCAGAAATAAAAACTGAAATAACCGCTAGAATCAGAAATAAAAGCAAAAATAACCGCTAGAATCAGAAATAAAAACAAAAATAGCCGGGTCAATGGCGCATAAATGTAAAGGACAAGCACGAGGTGCACCTGAAGCGAAGGTACTTCATTATTGTGTGGACATACAAAATTTCCCATCAGCCATTGCACCTGAAAAGGGATCCATTCATCCATCGTTTATACCGCTTTATCCTGTATACTGGGCCGTGGGGGCCCTGGAGCCTATCACAGGGGGCATGAGGCAGGGTACAGATCCATTTCAGGGCACACACATATACACAAACAAACACACTACGTGCAATTTGGGAAGACCAATTACCCTTATCTGCATGTGTTCGGACTGTGGGAGGAAACCCACCAAGCACGGGGAGAACATGCAAACTCCACGCACACAGACTCAAGACGGGAATTGAACCCAGACCCTGGAGGTGCAGAGAGATGGTGCTGCCCGCGAAAAAGGGATTTACATACTTATTATTATCATTATATGATATTAATATTCCGCAAAGAGAATTGATGTAATATTTTAATTGAATCATAATTAAAAAACTATTTAATCAATACATCCTTACTATTACAAGTTAGTGTAATCTGTAAAAAATAAATAAATATATATATATATATATATATATATATATATATATATATATATATATATAATTAATCTAAATAATAAATAAAATAAATTATTCTAGAGTTATATACTCTAGAATAATTTCTCTCTCTCTCTCTCTCTCTCTCTCTCTCTCTCTCTCTCTATTTTCTTTATTATTTTTCAGACATTTCCACAGTGTAGCTACTGAATTAAGTGAATAAAATAATAAATATAGTAATAAAAATAAATATTAAATGTCATTAGATTGTGTAAGTGCTTGCACTTGCACTTAATATGTGTAAAGCTAACTGTTTTTAACTAAAAGAATGTAACGAGACAAGGGCTACAAATAGTTTTATAAATACATCAGTCATGTGAATTAAACAGCAAGTAACCAGTTATTCGTGAGATGTTTTTAACCTTTTTCCTTAAAAGCAAAAATGCTTAAAATGTTTAAAAGCAAACACATTTAAGATTTTGTTGCATAATCCCAGTTACAGTAGGAAGCTGGGGTCAGAGCTCAGGGTCAGTCAGGATACAGGGCCACTGGAGAAGATTAGGTTAAGGAATTAACAGTGGAACCCTGGTGGTACTGTTTTTTTTTTTTTTTTTTTTTTAACCCCTGACCTTCCGATCAGTATTGAGCCACCACTGCTCTTAGCATCCTGTTCGGCTCTTTACTTTCTCATCATCACTTTAAAAAAGAACCGAACATGTGTCACACAGTCTCAGACTGGATTCGTTCCTCCAAACGCTGCAGTTCTGCTCCTTGCCATAAGATGGCATCGCGTGCACAGAGGCAAACAGCTGCGATTCAGAAAGTTTGGCTTTAAATCTCGCCCGTTTCACAGGCTGCTCTCTTCTGTCATGTTCCCTACTATTTTTATTCTTTTGAAAGGTCATGCAAAGTTGTAATTACATGACATCCTGCTGCTGCGCTACTGGATGCTCGTTACCATGACTACCTTTGTCATGACGACCACATTCGTCTACTTTCAATACATGGTCCTACACGTCCTACGACTTTGTGTATTTATTGCTGTACTGTAATCAGCATAAAGGAGTAGGAAATAATGACATGCTAGTGTTAAGCTAAATAAATCCTGCACTAATTACACATATTATATGTAATAATAATAATAAAAAATAAAAAAAACATAACTGAGAGTTTTTATTACTAAAAGCCAGAGCATTAAGTTCAGAAGTTTAAGTAAACCAAGTGTAAACTTTCATCAGATCTTATAACGAACATATCGATGGAATTTCTAAAAAATGCATCATTTGGTGGTTGAATAAGTATTCGCACCCTTTGGTCATGACCTAATAGAACCAAGATGCATTTGCACCTGCAGTTCTTCTAGGACAGGTTTCTATTAGCTTCGCACATTTGGAAATTTTTGTCAGTTCTTTTTGCTCAAGCTGTGTCAAAGTGGCAGGACATTGTTGGCAAACAGCGATTTTCAGGTCTTGCCGTATACTCTGGATCAAAGTTTGGGGTTTTACTGGGTAATATGAATGCATGCAGCCTCTTTCTTACGAAGGCACAAACAGGTTTTCTTCTTGCATTACCTCATGTTTTGCTCCATTCAGCTTTCCCTCAACCCTGATCAGTTTCTTGGCTGTCTTTTTTTGAAATTTTGGCATTCCCAAACTGCCCGTAGTGTGTGAGTGAGTGTATATGTGTGCGCCTTGCGATGGATTGGTACCCTGCCTCGTGCCCTAAGCCTCCAGGGAAAAGCTCATTCATCCTCTGAATACAGGATAAAGCGGTGTAGACCATGACTGATGTTGGACGAGAAGACCTGGCTCACAATCTCCGTTCCAGTTCATCCCAAAGGTGCTTGATGGGATTGAGGTCAAGTTCTTCCACACCGAACTCATCAAACCATGTGTTTATAGTCCTTGCTTTGCGCACTGGGGCACAGTAGTAGTACAGGGTCAAACTTTTGCCACAAAGTTGGAAGCATGGCATTGGCCAAGATGTCTTGGTATGCTGAAGCTTTAAGATTGCCCTTCACTGGGGATAAGGGACCTGATTGAAACACCTGAATTCAATAATAAACAGGTTTGTCCGAATACATTTGTCCATAGTGTATATCCAAGCCAAGATTTTTTCGATCTTTTCATTTGCTGTGCACATTGTGTTTTATGCCTCACCTACTGTACGAGTGTATAAAAGTTCATATTGCCTAGCGAGCATGCTGATATTGCGTCATGTTTTGCAGATAATGAAAAACACAAATGTATGCAAAGCTGGAAAGGTTTTGCATAAGTATGTGGAAGAGTTATTATTTTATATGCAACAGATTACAGTCCTGAGATAAAAAAGACCTCATGTCCATTCTATAAATATCCATCTCTAGCATGCATCTGTGTTCTATAGAGCTCTAGCTCTAGCATCCTGTGATATACCCTTTCTTCATGTATAATGGCACTGAATACATTTACTTGTGATGAATACACAAAATTACACAATTCTTTAAAAAGGCAATTATAAATGTCGAGTTCAAATCCTGAAGTTGTTGCAGAGCCACGGTTGTGTCCTTTTACATTAATAACCTGGCCAAAAATTGCACTTTTTGTCCCGAATGAACATAAACAATCAAGACACTGGATTAGTGTCCACTATTTTCCCATTTTAATTTTGCACTCGTCCTACAAAGCTAATGTATCATAACTTGTTACAACTACCTCAAGCTGTTAAATGGAACTCAGGAGAATTTTGTGTTGTTGTGCTTATGTCCTCTATAACATACCATAATTTAGCACCTAGCACATGGAGTAACTGGAGTAATGGTCAATGGTTAATGGAGTAACAGCTGGAATGTCAAGCGACAATGTCAATTGTTAAAACTGCTCTGCAAATAAAATTCAGTTGAATTGAATAACTTAATAATCAGTATTAGCAGCTGGAATAACTTAATGATCATTAAGAGCAGCTGGAATAATTTAATAATCAGTATTAACAGCTGGAATAAGCTAATGGTCAGTAATAGCAGCTGGAATAACCAAATGATCAGTGTTAGCAGCTGGAATAAGCTAATGGTCAGTAATAGCAGCTGGAATAATTTAATAATCAGTATTAACAGCTGGAATAAGCTACTAGTCAGTAATAGCAGCTGGAATAATTTAATAATCAGTATTAGCAGCTGGAATAAGCCAATGGTCAGTAATAGCAGCTGGAATAACCAAATAATCAGTGTTAGCAGCTGGAATACATTAATAACAGTAATAACAGCTGAAATAACTTAATGACCAGTAATAATAGTTCGAATAATGTAACGACCCGTATCAGCAGCTGGAATAATTGAATAACCAGTAATATAGTAATATAGTAATATTCTAATTTAGCCACACAGTTCGCAGGTTCATCAGCCGTCCTCGAGGTTGTAATTTCCTTTGCTCGTTAGCTTCATTAGCCCCGTAGCGCTATTTGAGGAGCATTTAGGGAGAAGATTTGCTTTACCCGTCAGCGGCCTCGGTTCGAATTTAAAAATAAATCCACCATAACAATAGCTAGGATAACAACAGAGAGCATCAACATTCAACAGAGACGTATTAGCGTACGCAAATGTTACACAAATTCCCAATGATGAAGTTGGATGAAATTGTCCAGGCGTATTGTTTTCTTCTTCTTCTGTGATTTCTTCATGTGGAAACTCAGCCCATCCTGTGTGTAATGTACAGGAAGTAAAGAACATGGTGTTTTTATGAAGGGTCAGCGAGCTTTCAGATTTTCCACAGATTCAGTTCATTACACATGAATTATTTCTTACAGAAGGTGCAAATTATTAACTCTCGTCACCTAAGAGATATTGACAAATAACTATAAATGGATATAAATAATAATAATAATAATAATAATAATAATGTGGGTAAAATGAGGGGAGGAAAGTTATTTTTTACTGGTTTTAACTTTTTATATATAAGAGATGGTTATAATCCAGTAATAATAATTGAATATAACTGGAACATGATTAAGGATATTAATACTGCTGCAGGAATTCAGTCTTATTTAGATGTTCATCCTTGTTCATTCAGTTACGTGCGAATAAAGTAGGTGTACATGTGGCTCTTCCTGTGTGTGTGTGTGTATGCGTGTGCACATGTACGTGTGTGTGTGTGTGAGAGAGTGTGCACCCTTGAGTGCTACAAGTGCTGTTTTTCATTACACTGTGAGAGCGAGAACGGATGAAGTTCACTCATTTTTCCTCTCTTTCTCCCACTCCTTCAACCTTTCAACCCTCATTTCTCTCTTTGAACTCTTTACCTCGCTCTTTCACGTCTTTTTATTTCCTCTTCTGCTCCTCACATTCCTCTCCTCGATCACTCAGAGGGCTTTTTTCCCCTCCTCTGGAAACGTTTCTGCACATCTGACGTTGTGTCTTTCATTCAGCGTGTGCTGTAAATATGCACTGTGATAAATTTCCGTATGTGCATTTTTTCCCATATGCATTTCTTTTAGGCCTCGTAGTCTTGTTGATGTTTTTCAGAGTGTGAGCTTCCTAGATGTATAACAGTAGATGAACAATAACACGTAGGAAAAAAATACAATACAATTGAAAAAAAAAATGCAATGGGCAACCAAAACTTAAATTGGTATGCAGTTAAAAAAAAAAGAATTAAATAATTTATTAAATCATAAAGTATTGACGGATTGCTTAATTGAGTGATTTATCATCTTTACATATTATTAAAAAATTACTATGAATATTAACTTAAAAAAAACAACTTTCTGCTTTTCCGCATCTCTCGAACAAACAACATAAACCAAACGTTGCATCAGCGACTGTGAATTCCCATAATACACTGTGAGTGTACACATGTATCAACATAGTTAAATTAAGGGTGAAAGTTTTCCTCAAGCAAAATAAGTAAATTCAACTAAAATAAATAACTGCAAAAATATGACATTCATGTTAAACCCATTAAATAGAATTAAGTACATTTATAATAATAATAATAATAAGAAGAAGAAGAATATGAAAGCAAAAATAATTAAATGATCTACATTTCTTAATAAAAATCTACTTATACTGTACAAATGAGCAGAAAGTAAACAACATCTGCATTTATTGTCACACTTTTGCATTTTTACATTATTACGTTGGGAGTCTCAGGTAAACTCCAAAGAGTTTTAGACGGAAATTAGCTGGCAGGTTTTCTACCCATCATTGAGAACCTAACACAGTTTGTCCAAAGACTTCTTTAATAGCTTTTTTAAAGGGATAGTTTGGATTTTTTGTGCAAAATGTGCAGTTCCTCGAATGTCCACTGGGGGTCGAGTGCAAAAGTGAGTCAATCCCCATAGACCCCCATGTTAAAATGGCCAACTTTACAGCAGAAATAAACATTTTCAACCTGGTACAAAAAAAAATGGTTTTGATCTAGATAGCTAGATTTTACGTTAAGTTGAGTGACTGTATTGCAGGTGTCAAACCCCTAGCTATCTGCCATGCTAACCAGCTAACTGAAATCATTGCAGTTTAAATTACCAGAAGAAATGTAGGAGTTGACATGAAAAGGAACATTAGCATATAAATTAAAAGTAGGCATCTTAGCATTTTAGCTACACTAAAGCTAATCTAGCTAGCTTGTGGTACCACTTATGGTAAGTACTGTAAGCATGTTCCAACCAACAGCCAGGCGCTGTTCACGCCTCCCATATGCCCATTTAAGGATTACTCAGGGTGTGGGCGGAGTCAGCTCCTGCCAAAATGGTGACATGGAGGGTTTACCCAGTTCTTTTTTTTTTTTAACTGTGTATGTTTTTTCAAATCTGTCTTAAATGAAAATTGAGATGCATAGAAATACATGATCAAAGATCTCTGTCATAATAAATTTTCCTGCTCTGCATGCTGACCGTGAATTTTGTTACCCGGAATGCAAGTACAATGTGAGTAATTGGTGCCAAATTCCACAACCCTCACTCCATGCAAAAATGCATTCCAAAGTTGATAATAATGCATTTCAAAAGTTGAATATCAGCTGGGACTCATATCTTCATCTAGGCATTTGGCAGACGCCCTTATCCAGAGCGACTTACATTTTTATCTCATTACATCTGAGCAATTGAGGGTTAAGGGCCTTGCTCAATGGCCCAACAGTGGCATATGACACTTCTGCAGTCCCACTGAGCTAAATCGCGTTTCAAACTCACAATGTACTGTATGGCTAACCAGAACTAGCTTCATACGAATCTAAGCTGAACTTTGGATAGCATTCTTACGCAGATCGAGTTTGGCACCAATTACTCACGTTGTACTTGCATTCTGAGTGACAAACTTTACGGATAGTAAAGACATTTTATAATGATCGAGACCTACAGTATGGCAGTGTCCTTACATGCACCTCAATTTTGACATGTAAAACCTGAACTATCTCTTTAATTCAGAAGTAAAAAAACAACAAAAAAACAGGCGTCTAAGATAAAATTAGTTAAAAACAAAAATCAGATTACACATAATGTTAATACAGTAGTGTTTTTGCAATATGTGTTAATGTCGCGCAGGTCAACAAACAGACCTGTTATGAATATTCCACAATTTTGGTTCACCGTAAATTGACATATATATTGCTGTAGTCTGTTTGTGAATTGAAAATAAATTAGTGTAATGCACACGAGCATTCATTTACTAACTATATGAATATAGGTTAATTAAATCTGATTTGGTTGTACATTGTAAAATTATAGCAATGCTATGATAACGAATAAATATTAACATAACACTTACAATATGCGGTATAAATAATGACTGAAATTTGACTGCTTATTACTCAATCAAGAATGTTCTACAGCCAAAAATCTAAAAAAAATAAATAACAGACTAATAGCAAACTATGCTGTTAGGGGAAACACAACGTCAGTGACAGTGAGTTGCTGTAAACACCTTGAAGTTGACTCTCTTACAGTAACCACACCTCAGGAGCAGTTTTATCGATTTCACACTACGGACTAGAATCCGCCAATGATTATAGTTATGGAAAACTAATCAGCCCCCATTGTGAGCCGTCGGAATAGAGACTTCAACTGCGATGTGATGTAAAGATGTAATAACTGTGCGAATCCTAACGGTAGTACGTGTTGGAATATATTTTATTATGAACTCTTTTGTCAAATATCTTATAATTAATCATCTGCCCGCTTGCTCTTTGTGTAGGTTTTTTTTTTTCTCTCTCTCTTTTTTTAATGAAGAAGACGTTCAAGTGGGTTTGGAGATAAAACCCAAAATCAATAAAGAGATGAATGAGTGTAGGTCTTGAGTATTGATTTCCTTTCCCGCCCTTATTCTTTCTTTTTAACGCTGGTTATTCCGAAAATTTGATCGTTTCAGGACGGGAATGCGAAAAGCCTCCCGATAGAAAGACGATTTAGACGTTAGTGGGTTATTAGGCGAGAATACAAAAACCTCTCCGGGTCCAAAGGAACAAGGAGGCTAAAGATCACATGTGGAAAAGTAGTACTGCAAAGTCCATTTACTCACACTCTCACATTCGCACATAACCTTTCCCTGTCTTTTTTGGCACACACGCACATACACACACATAAATAGAGTGGGTGAAATGACCCTGATATGGTGTCTCATTATCTCTGGAGTTTAATATCATACTATGACTCGCTATCCTGCGAATGTAACAAACTTGTGGTAATAAACAAGAGGTTAGAGAGGGTTATACATTTATTGTGCTAATCCAGCTTTCTTAACAATTATGACTTTGCTAGTTCAGAATCTTGTGCCAAGCCCTGAGGGCTGTTGTTTAAGCGTGGGCAAATGCGATCCGCTTTATGAGTAAAGGTGAGTACAACCTCAATGCTGTGCAACTTTTACCTTCAAAGTTCGAAACTGCGGTGTTCATGGCTCTTCAGTAGGTATAAGGCAAGTGTAGTTTGAAAGTTGCGAAAGTGACCTTATTTGTAATATAAAACAGAACATATAGCAAAGTTCTACAAGAGTAGGTAGCGTACTGTATAATAGTCTCGAGCCACGCCTCATTTCTCCGTATTAAATGTAATTAACTGGTATAGATTAAATGAAAGAATTAGGAACATATGTTTTATTGTTACATGCTGCAAAGCTCCTAAAGATACGATTTAAAAATCGCTTGTTCATGTAACAACCTCAGCAGCGACCTCATTTCCCGTCTCGTCCGTTCCAACCACTCAGCATTCAGCATCACCAGTATACAGTACTAATCACCTGCCTGATTATCTGTCATCATCTGCACCTGTTTCTCACTGGTTCCTGCCTTAAACTAGATGTTTAAAAAATTTTTTTTATGATCGAATGATTCATATACTGTAGTAGATCACTATGTGGCTTAACAAACTAAACGATAAATCTGAAACTGCTCAGGTACGGGGACTGGACTTAAAATCAGAGACAAAAAGTTTGGACACATCTTCCAGTTCCATGGTCTTTCCTCTAAATAATCTCCTTTGAACAGATGCTATTGAGATGTGTCTGCTACTGACGTGTATGATCTATAAAGCCTTTATAACGGCCCTAATCTGAGGTGCTGTTTGTTAATTGGTGATTTCTGAAGCTGGTGACTCTGAATGAAATTCCCTGAATGAAGTTTTTTGGTCTTGCCTTTCATGAGAGACAGTTCCATCATGGTGCTTGATGGGTTTTGCAAATGCACTTGATGATACTGTTCTTGCCAGAACTGACATTCATGTTTTAAATAATAACTTTCTTAATTACCTAATTTCATAGTTAAAAAATTATTTTTTTTTTAGTATTGTTTTCTATTCTTGTGCCCAAACCTTTGACTGATACTCTAGTCTAGGTTGTAAATTTGGTGATCTCATGAGCCGGGTTCGACCCCCGCTGGGTTGCCACACCCCGTCCTACCCAGCCACTGCATGCAGTGCCGGTCCCAATCCCAGATAAAATGCGAGGGTTGTGTCAGGAAGGGAATTTGGCGTAAAACCTGCGCAGAGTTGTGTGCAGGTCAGTCGGTCTGCTGTGGAGAGCTCTTGAAGGGAGCAGCTTTTAGATGGTATAGTCTTCCATTAGCATTTGTTATCATTTTAAAGGTAAAATCAGCTACCTGTATATCCGTTATAAACGATTCATCAACAGAACTACACATACATTATATTAGGGCTTCAACAACTAATCGATAATGATCGATAATGAAATTCGTCGTCAACGAATGCCGTTATCGATTAGTTGGACTGCTCACGTTACGTCTCGCGCGACCACAAGATGCACAAATACACAAAGATACACAGCCGCTCGCGGAATGGAGGTTACAGAAGCGTCTGCAGGAAAAAAGCGCGCGCCTGTGGCGTTATATTCCTGCCACAATTCTGAGCGCGCGGTTTGACATTTTGAGAGCAGACGAAGCGCTCTATGCGCGTGCAGTGTCTCCACTGCGCGCTCAACAGCTCGATTCTGCGCGTGCAATGTCTTCCCTGCTCGCTTAACATGTTCTCCGCGCACGCGCGACTCTGCCTTCACGCGCAAGCAACATTTATTTTCCGTGCGCGCTCGGCTTTGTCCAGTGTTCCAAAACTGCCACAAAATTGGCTGATTGGCTGTTCCTTCTCTATCAGCTGGCAATATATGCAATTATTGTGAAAACGCTCTATTTTGCATACTCAAATGCTGTTATTTTATTTATTTTTAGAAAGAGACAAGTCAGCATAAGTGAGTTCATTCAAAAAAGAAATCCCCCCCATGCACTCCACAACAAGCAGCCACTATAACAGATGCCATCCAATATAATAAGAGTACAACAATTGTTTTGCTTATTTATTTATTTATATTTTGGATATTTAGAGGAGTTTTACTGTTCAAAAACAAACTTTGTCTTTAATTTAAGGATTAAAATGTCAAAATTGAAGATCATTCAACTCTGTGGCTTTTGCACTTTTAAAAGTTTAGTTTTATACATAACTAATACCCTGATGTATGGTTTTATATAGTTATAAGCAAAACATCAAATTAAAGAAGCATTTAGTTTTATCTGATTAATCGAAAAAATAATCGCCCAACTAATCGATTATCAAAATAATCGTTAGTTGCAGCCCTACATTATATTAAATTATAACTGCGTGTTTTGTTGTGACCTCTATGTTACAATAACAGCTCTAAAAAAACCTGTCGTTTCATAACTTTCTCTTTAAGAGATCATGTTACTGAGAAACCAAAAAGCTCATAATCCACCCATACATAGTGGTAAATTTCATGATATCGCTTTAGTTGAAAATGCTGACGCTGGAGACTCCTTCCTAAAATCTCCTCTTAAATGTCGTCACTTTGTCAACTACTTTTTTTTGGTTTTTTTGTTTGCATTTTCTTTATTAAATAATAGCACATGCAATAATATTACTGTGCTGTAGGTGTAGGTCCATCATGCCACTTCTTGTAAAGGAGCTGTTACCATGGCAACAGTAATGTATTAGAATTAATGCACTGATCTGCCGGTTATGATCTACTGATAAAGCTTCATTATCGAAAATAAATCATCACCTTGTAACTAATCAGATGCGAGAGGTCAACAGCGCAACTTTAGCTTAACGCTATAATGTTATAGGGATAGGCCGCGCCTCCTGTGGCTTTTACCACGCTACAGAGCTTTACTTTATTTCCTCAGGCATAGTGAGCTGCTCTTTCTCCCCCTTTTTTCTTTTGTCCTGTCTATTTGCCTTTTAAACACGAATGCTTAAGGATACAAAACAAGCGGCTATCATCTGTCTTTGTCGTTCCTAGCCGCTAATAGCATCTTCACCCATGGCATTTACACAACGCGCTTTATTTGCGTTTTGCGTGCAAGAGCTTGTGTGTGCGCATGTGTACTATCACTCATTAAAAAAAAAAAAAAAGAAGAAGAAGAAAAACAACCTTAATGGGTTTCAATAAATTTGAATAACATCCTGAATGTATTGACTGGAAACAAGGTTTAATGACATTTGACATTTAAATTGCATATCTTATCTAACATCTCATCTCAAGTGTTCAAACAGCATCGGAATCAACAGAAGCCTAGAACACTTCCTCAGGAATCTGAGCTAAAGCATTGATGTGCTGTTCAAGTAACTCATCAGAGAGAGAGAGAGCGAGAGAAATATATATGGACTTGATCTAAATGTAGATTTCATTTCTTTGTGAGTTTCCATATTTTTATATTAGCTGATGGGAAGTGAGTCCTACTTACTATGCAAAGCTGCACAAAATGTGAAAGAGGGAGAAAAAGAGGCCATAGTGATGCTTGCTATACCATTTATTGATAATGTTTGTGATGCGATGTTTTTGGGAAACTCAGCCCATATTAGTAGGTTAAGTATAACTACGCAGTCATCTAGACTACGTTCTGTTCTGGCACCTAAATGGTGGAATAAACGTCCCATAGATGACGATCTGTTTCTTGGATATCTGGATTAACGTTCCCTGGGAAAAAAAAAAAAAAATTTGTCCCAACTGTTTTTGACTGATGGTCATCCAGTTTGTAATCTAAGGAACCAGTGTAATGATGTAATTATTGATAGGAACTTCAAAGCATTAATGTAAGCTGCTCTGGTTAAGAGCGACTCTCAAATGCCGTAAATGTAAATATCAAATATTTTCACACAAACCTAAACATGTCAAGGTAATGCCACACAGGTCCGCTGTATTTAGCTGGTTTAAAGGTATATTTTATGATGAGTAGCAATTTATTTGATCATGTGACTTAAATAAGTCTTAGCAAGTAACCTTTTTGTTTATATTTCAAAAATCCTTGCAACAATTGCTTGTTCCTCAGAAAATGTATATTAATCAGCCATTACATTCAAATCATTAACATAACAAGAGTTTCCCATGTGCCAGCTCTGGCCCCTTGGGGTGTGGCTCCACAGGGCTTCTTTTTATTTTATTTTATTTTTTATTTTGGGGATTTTTCCCCGATTTTCTCCCTAATTTAGTCGTGTCCAATTCCTCCCCGTCACTAGGGGGCTCCCACATTAAGGCTACTACTACCACTCAGTCGGGAGGGCCGAAGACTATCACGTGTTTCCTCCAAACCATGTGACGCCAGCCGACCGCATCTTTTCGAACTGCTCGCTCGCGCACCGTTGGGGGCGGCGTAACACACTCGGAGGACAGCGCTATCCGCTCCCTCCGTTGCGCGAGCTCACAGACGCCCCTGACTGGCTGTAGAGCCGTAATTAATGTGGGAGCACTATGTACCTCTCATCCCTCCCCTCTGAGAGAGCTCGGCCAATCAGCTCTCTCAAGACCTCCGGCTGCGAGAGGTTACAGCACCACCCGGGATTCGAACTGACCATCTCCGGATGATAGGGCGAGCGCTTTTACCACAGGGCTTCTAAGAATGCGCTATAGAATGTAGGGTGGGGTCCATGGGTGCTTGATTGGATTAGGATTAAGGCAATTCGGCAGCCACGTCAATGGGATTTTTGCCTGCTAAACCTCATACATGCCGGGCTGCGGTGCACTAGGTCTTTTGGCCATCGACTTTTGGCCAGCGTCCGGTTTCCTCCCACAGTCCAAAGACATGTAGGTTAGGTTAATTGGCGTTCCCAAATTGGCCGTAGTGAGTGAGTGTGTGTATGTGTGTGCCCTGTGATGGATTGGCACCCTGGCCAGGGGTTACCCCGCCTCATGGCCTGAGTCTCCTGGAATAGGCTCCTCGTAACCTGAATACAGGACAAAGCGGTATAGATGATGAGTGAGTGAGTGAAGTTAAATTTTTCATATGGCCTAATGATAAGGTTGATTTTTTAAAATTATATATAATGGCATTTTTAAATTTCAAAGTTACATATCTTCTCTTCCTGTGGGCCGATTAGAATGAAACAAAGCCTATATGTTACCTCAGGCTCGTCCTAATACACTATTTAAGAACTCATTCAAATTTGTTTGGTAGTTTTTACGTGATAGGTGAACAAACAAACAGACAGACAAAAATTTCAAAAACCTCTTGGTGTTCTATTACTCATCTTACGTCACCACAAATCATTTTTTTGTAAATATCGTCAACTTACAGTACAGATGCGACAACTTTATATATATATATATATATATATATATATATATATATATATATAGAAGATTACCTCATTGATTTGGGAAAAATATATACTTTTTATGAATATTTTTTATCATTTTCTCTCTCTCTCTTTTTTTTTAATTGGCTGTTTGCCAGGGATTTCTCGCAGTGGCATCGAAGGGGTTTTCCCCAAACCCTTCACCACACAAACACTGTTATCCGGCCGCTTCCTGCACGCTCTCTTTTCTTGGCATGTTGTCTTTATCTGTGTGTCGCATATCAGCTGGAGTTAAGCCAATCGAACATCTTTCTCACACACACACACACACACACACACACACACACACACACACACACACACACACACACACACACACACACACACACACATGCAGTATGATGAGGTCAGTCCCCAGAGTGTCTGAGTCCAGGGAAAGTCTTGAGAACAGGAAACGAGTACAGCCCCTGAACGTGACCCCAAATGAGAAAGGACCTCAAGAGTTTTAGCTACGAACAGAATGACTGTGTGTGTGTGTGTGTGTGTGTGTGTATGGGTCCACAGGGAGCGATAAGGGCTATCAAACAAAGAGTCACACAACTGAGTGGAGAAACCAAATACTCAGGTAGAATTAATCATTTGACTGGTTTATGGACAGTATATGTGTGTGTGGGTGTGTGTCTATGGGTATGTAAGGGCTGATTGTGTGATTGTGAGAACACTATGTAACGTTAACCAGATTGTGCATTCCATTCTGTCTGCATTGAACTTTCTGATGAAAGCCTCTTATATACTGTAGCTCTGCATACTGTACGTCCCGCAACAGGTGTGGAGGTGTGCTCTTTTTTTCCGTCCATGACATTCGAGATGTTATTCTTTTGACATTATTTATCATCCGTCTGCACTACTTGTGTGTGTGTGTGTGTGTGTGTGTGTGTGTGTGTGTGTGCATGCTCGCATTTATACGTCTTTGTGTCCATCTGCTCAGCAGTCCTGCAGCTGCTTGACCCACACCCACAGCTAGCTCCTGATTGGCTAAGCACAGCTAGGCCTGGAGAAGCTCGTCAGGGCCCCTTATGAGCGTGTACACACACACACACACACACACACACAAACACTGGCCTGGAATCCGACCACACCGGAGCAGGAATGTTGCAGTAACACAGCACAAGGATTACATACAGTACTGTAGGACATGTTGTACAGTATGTTATATAATCATTTTGCACAGTGTACACAGTACAGTGTACTTTTACTCCAGCAAAGATTTTATGAAAAGTTCATTCTTTTATCAGTTTCGGAAAAGCAGTTATAACCAGCCTGTCGTCTCTCGCTCTCTAAATTAATAAGCTGAAAATGATAAGTAATTAATAGTTATTAACAGCATTTGGCAAATGAACGTTTAAAAAAAAAAAAAAATTCACTTAGGAAAATTCATTCATTTTTTTAATACTACACTATGATGCATCAATCGGTGTATTTCCATGGACCCCTACTGTTCCACTAATATTCTTGAATAAGCAGAGTAAAACTGTGACATACTGTATAAGCATTACGATGTGTGCGTCTGGAAATGCTTTTACTTTCACTGTTAAACATATCTCGGTCTTCTTTTTTTTTTTTCACGATGCAAAACTTCACCAAGCGATCTCCATTTTTTTCTGGAATGCACGTATCACTATCCTTCCAGGTTTTAATAATGCACTGGAGGATTCTTGTCCCAATTCCAGTCATTTCAAATCTTTTCTTTTCTTGATACTGGGCGACAATTTTACCCTTTTTAAATGAGAGCTTTTTATGGCCGGGCAGTGTATAAGGCCAATGAAAATACTGAAATACAACAATGCACTGTTGGAACAGTGTCACTTCCAAACAGACATAAAGAAACAGTTTAATTAAAAGTGCACTTCAATTTACAAGGGTACAAAATGCAAAATTATCCGGTTATATTAAAACTTCTGTTGGCCGCGCTGTCTTATGAGGGATTTCCGTTCAAAGCTACTGTCTCTCCAGTCACTGCTGTGCAGGTGTGAACGCGTTACATCACTTCATTTGTAACTGCGGGTCGAGCAAAAATGGATACCCCGCTTGTGATTTGCACGAAAGACGAACAGCGTGCAGTGATCCCTTTTTGTGTGGTCTGAGGGAAGAGCATAAACAGAAGCGCTTGGATATCTGCAAGCAAAATGTGGACCGATACTCTAAGGAAGGTGAAAGAAAGGTTTCTTGAAGAGAATCGTTCCTGGTGACGAGACACGGATTCATCACTACGAGCCTGAGAGTATGGAACGGAGACGTCCTCAATCGCCAACCGAGAAGAAGCTCAAAAGTCGAACATCAGCTGGAAAATTCATCAACGCTTACAGTTTTCTGGGATTCTCGAGGGCCAAAGGTATTGGCACGCCATCGGGAAAATTGCTCAACGATCAGCGAGATGCTTATCGAAGAGCCGAAGCCCAATTTTTCCAACCTCGCTCCATCGGCCTTTCACCTGTTCGTTCCCCTGGATGGAGATTCACTTCTGATGAGGAGGTGAAGACAGCGGTGCATTCGAGGCATTCGAAACTCAACTTATAGCATCTTTAATGATGCAATATGAAAGTGGATTGAAAACCAATGAGATTATGTGGGAAAACATTGTATATGTCTTTTTGACTTAATTAGTTCATTAAAACCTCTCCATTAAAAACACCTCCTGCAGCAATGATTTATAAGTGGTAAATTAAGGGGGGAAAAAAACAACCCTTGTCCTGTCTCTTACGTTGACGGGGAATTTTGCTAGCGTGGTCCGGGTCGCTCGTCATCGTCGAGGAATGGCTGGCTGCAAATGATTAGCTCAGCACCTTTGTCCCGTGATTAAACATTTCTTCCCTGATGGGACGGGTGTCTCTCAGCTTGACTTCTGAAGCGGTTGATCAGGAGGAAAAGATAAAAACGTGTACTGTAAATGTGTCCGAGGTGCCGTTCACAGTTGTCCTAATGAGTGATTTTGGACGCCAAATATATCTTTATGAAGGACGGTGTCCGTTGATGTCCAGTAGAGAGAGAGAGTGAGAGAGAATGTGCATTGAACTTTATCTTTTGTTTCTCAGCCAACTCATTTTCCTTGCCGCCTTCTTCTTCTTCAGGCTCTCGAGTCCACTCCAGGTTTTCCCTCGAGCCCAAAACTTTGTATTGTTCTGTCTGTGCACTCCATGGCAGATCCCCACCTCCAGAGCTCACACAGATTACAAACAGTGTGGAGGGAGAGCGTGAACAACTTTTTTTCCCCTTTTTTTTTTCTTTCTGCTCCTCCAGTTGAACTTCTTTTCTATGGATCTGTTCACTGTGTGCTTTTAAACAAGTGGTAAGCAGAAAGCAAGGGAAGCCTTGAAGAGTGTTTGCTTGTTGATGTGCCAAGAGAATGTCAGGAATAACTAGGAAAGGTTCTGGGAGACCCGGGTACTACTACAGGCTGCTGGGTCGAACCCGGCTCCAGAGGCAACGCAGTCGCTCCAGGAGCAGGACTAGACCTGCGAATAAGGGTAAAGGTGCTTCTGATGATCTTGAAATGTTGTTTTTTGTTTGTTTTTTTAAACAATTTTGGTTTCAACTGATTTTATTAAAGGTAACTGTGGGCAGGGAAGTGAGTGCAGGGGTTAGGGTTAGGGTTTGGGTTAGGCTTATGTACACTTCACCCTATGGATTTTGTTTTACAGTGCATTGAGTAATTCAATAGACAAATGCAAAATGACATAAACCGTCATTATGAAATAATGGTTATAGTTGATTGATTGTCATTACGGCAGACCTTCATATGGAAACCATTGCAACATCTCTCGTTGCCCCCAACAATCATCAACACAATGGTGATTTAACACCAGTGCAACATTGCCACAACATTCCAACAGTTTTTTTTTTTCTCTTCTTCTTTTCTTCTCAGGTTACTCTATTGTATCTACACACTTCGTTTCATTGGGTTGCTCAGAGCGAAGCTTTGTAGTTGCTGCACACTGCGCATGAGCTTGTTTTGTGGCATTTGTAACATCTGCGCTGGCTGTAAAGTCACTTTATTGCTTCGACTCATGTGTGCCGCTGTGATATTTAATTTGGATTTGCACAGTTTTAGGTCAACATTCAAACAAATTCATCAGCATGCTCTAATAACACGTGACCATAAAAACACACGCACACTTCGTGATAGTGAGAGCGTTTTAATTAATGTCACAGAACGACCGGTCTAGCAGGCCATGACTAAATCAAATCATTCGTAATTACGTGATTACTGTACGTTAAGTAAAGAACTGAGCGTGGCTGCTGTAGCGAGGTGTGGTGGGATGTGATGCTCGCGTCCTGAAGTTTTTATCAGTTAGGTGAAACAATAATAGAACGTCACATGTCGTGGTTCAAGGTGACACGGAGCCGCAAGGGTTCCTTCAAGAAGTACTGCGTGTGTGTTTATTGGATGAGACACATCCTGCATGCTGTTATATCTTTGTAGAGAAAAAAGAATACTTAAGAGGTTTGATCAATCAGAAGACCGATGTAACTGTTTCAGTAGGTTAAGGAAAATGTTTGCTTTCACAAGGGGCGTTCAAATCAAACCAGGATTTGATGAAATTTTTTGATATGGTGTACTATACTATACTATACCGTTCAGTGTATACTGTATATACAGGTAGTGTTCAAGTCAAACCAGGACTTTTGTGAATGAAGTCATAAATTCAATTGACATTTGCATATGATGATGAGAGTCTTAGCCACAGTAAAACATTTGAATGGTGCAAACGTTTTTAAAGAACGATCCCGGACGAGGTGGCTCGGCACCTACTGCACAACGTTCAGCGAGTGGAATGTCTGATGCTTGGAATTCACCTGATAACGTGTTGCAAACTTGAGGAAGAGACGCATCTGACTGTTGGAACTGTACGAACAATCATTCATAAGCACCACTTGCACTTTGCTGGGCGTTATTGCCACATCCCCCCTACAGCCCTGACCACGTGTTTGGTTCATTAAGGAGTTCCTTGGAGGCCAGCGTTTCAGTCGTAGAGCAGGCAAGTCCCATCATGGTTCTGGTCGTTCAGAGAAAAGTTCTACCTTGATGGTATCCGAGCACTAGTGAAGCACTGGGATAAGTGCATTAGTGTAGCCGGGGATTATATACTGTAGAGAAATAAAGTGAGTTTTTAACTCTCATAAGTGTGTGCTGTTATTCTGAGCAAGCAAAAGTCCCGGTTTGACTTGAACACCCGTCATAGTTACCGTAGTCAAGCTTAGAGATTCTGTATGTTCATGTGTAACTCAGTGATAATGGCTACATAGTTGAAATGTTTTTACAAGTTATATTACAGTAAGTGTAAACGTGTGCACATGGGAGTGACATTTAAAAGATGCAATGGTCAGGTCTTTTTCCTTGCTAAAATCATAATTCATTATAAACAAAAGAATGCATTAAACCGTGTGTTTGGCAAAAGTTCAGAAAGTCGCTGAGAAAACTTGTCATATAAACTGTTTGTATCTGATCTGGAACACTCGCTTTGTGTTTAGATTTGCATCGGGTCATTTAATAGACTTTCCACCTAAGGTAATGGGGCAGAGCTTTGTGGACTTGGGTGAGAAAGTGGGAAATCATTCACATATTGAACCCACCTAACCGTTAGAGACTCAATCCTAAAACAACAACAACAACAACAAGTCTAATCTCACTTAAAGCACCTTTTAATGCCTTTTAGATTCATTCTAAACTGAAGTAAATGGAGCCAGATAGCTGGACAATCGCGCTCTTTGCTTTTTTTTTAACCTATTAATCATTTGTGTTGTATTCCATACTGTCACTAGATAGTACGAGACAGATCATGAACTTTAAATGCTGTAGAACTTCTGTACGCTCTTTGATGCCAACTTGCCCCAAGCTTGTACGTGTTAGAGATTAATGTTAGTTTTGGCCCCGTGCCTCGGTGGCATCTGATAAAGAGAGAGAGAAAAAAACGAAACACTTCAGAAAACCTTTCCGGCAGGTGCTTTACAATTAAGGATGACCTTAAATACGCGTATCTGATCGATTGTATCGTTACGTATTCATCATCTCCATCGCTTTTTCTCATCGCGTCCAAAAAACCCTCGCGCGAGGTATGGAAAATCATCCTCTTTTGGACTCACACGGTTCGTTATCTTTGCCGTTTGTTCGTGTCGACCAAAGGAAAACGCGGCCCGGTGAGACTCTTATCGCGCACTACAGAGTTAGGCTTTGTGATGCATTTGATTATGCAAATCTAAGCAGAACCAAAGGAGATATCGAGTTCAGCGGAAAGGAAACGCATTCTGACAGACTATGGCTTTGTATTCTTTGGTCTCATGATGAGGTATAGCTCATGAGTGGAAATTACTCTGAATTACACGAGAGATGGGAATCACTAGGGACCACCCGATACGATATCACGATACCTGTCTGCTGATTCGGGTTGTATTGCGATTTTATGAATATCACGATTCAGTGTAACATTTTTTCAGACTTTGTTTCAGATACCAATTGCATGCCAATGTGTGGATAGTTTAACGTGCGCCACCTGTAGGATTATAGAGGAACTGCAACAGTTTATTGCCTCAAATGCTCAAAAAACAAAAATATTTTCCCCCTGATTTTTCCCCAAGTTATCTCCTTAATTTTGTCGTATCCAATTATTTATCCGACTGCCACATTAAAGCTACTACTACCAGTCAGGAAGGGCCAAGTGTTGCCTCCAAACCACGTGATGCCAGCCAACCGCATCTTTTCGAACTGCTCGCTCTCACCCATGATTGGCTGTAAAGTCATGATTGATGTGAGTGCTTCCCATTCCACCTCGTTCAGAAAGCACGGCTAATCGGCTCTCTCTCGGCCCCCGGCTACATCACCCGGAAATTGAACTAGTGATGTCCGGATGATAGAGCAAAGCACTTTTTTTTTTTAGTTGTGGTTTGCTGTGCAAAAGAATTGTGATACATAACCAATTCAATATTTTTCTCTATGTCCCACAATCCTGGAATGATGGATACGTCGGACGTAAATGCCTCAATGGACTCAAACTCCAGGCTGTAATGGAGTAATGTGACGCCGGCTGATGCGAAGCCATGTCATGTCACTTTTACTCCTTTGTAGTTACAATGTAATGTTGTGGAATTTCCACGAAACGAGTTAGTTCATGTTGTTACTTAACCTTAACCTATTCCTCCGTCCACAACGTCTTGAAGATAATAACATGCTGTCATGGTACCGAGAACCTGTAACGCTCGCTCAATCCTAAAAAGCATTTACGCATGAGAGAATTATGTTACATCTGTGTTACCATGAGAAACCACAGGCGACACCTTCTGAAAATGTTAAACCAAACTCTGTGGTTATTATTACTGTAGTTTTAAACTATTCAAGACTATTGTCTGGGCTGCTTTTATAGAAAATGATTGAACCATTTCTAACCAATCAGATTTGAGGATTCAAAGACGATGCGGTATAATAATGCACTGAACGTTTAAGATAAAATTCTATATTGTTTTGCGTTTCAGGAATGTCTTATAGCGTCTATATATCTTGCTTTTCAAGAACCAGCAAAAATCGAATGTAGAATTATTAACGTTCATAAAAAGAACACCCTAATGTACAGTGTGTAATGTCACAGATGGCCACACATTCCATGAGTGCTGTTGATGATTTTGCTCTCCGTTAGAAGAACAAATACTCTCACAATTGTTGCGGTTAACAGAAAACGACAGCTGCCAGGCTGTGTGAGGTGTTCGGCTTCAGTCGCAACACATGCAAGAGTGTATCTGGAGAAACAGAGATCCAGTGATCTGAGTCCGAATTGAGCAGACGAACAGGTTCTCTAAAGGTCACACGCGCACGCTTTAAGACTGCTGATGTTTATTCTCGGCGCTGCTTGTTCACTGATAAGTCCTGTAAATAGAGCGTCATAGTCTGTGTCGGGAAAATAAAAAAAGGAAGTTTCGCAGAACTGCATATGGGAAGTGTCTGGCGTGAGCTGGTGACATTCCTGGCTGTTACACTTTATCCATAAAACGCTGGGAACCGCGACAGACGATGGCTTAAAGTCCTGTGATATGGTTGTGTGTCACATGAGGAGCAGCGCCGGTTCTACTGCATCTGTGTGTGTGTGTGTGTGTGTGTGTGTGCATGCTTGGCACAGATAGCGAAAAACATTTCAGGGGCATATGAGAAGCTGGGGGTCAGTAGACATGGTGTAATGTAACATTATGGCAGCGAGGAATTTGAGAAAGTCAAAATAAGAGAAAAACAAGAGGAGAGGAGAGAATGAGGAAAGGAGGAAAACAGATGTGGGGAAATAGAGGGAATGGCAAATAGATAATAGAGATGAGCTAAGCTGTTTGTGCGATGTTGGGTAACATGTGAAATCCCCAATTCAACTCGAATTTTAATGCAAAAGAGATGTTAGTTTGTTAGATTACCATTTTTACGTAGATGTTCAAATGAATTTTGCTTTAGAAATTCTCACGTCCTGCATGCGTATGAATTCCGATTGTCACTGTTAGTAAGAAAGTCATTTAGCACACAAGGCGTGGTTTAATGAACTATCTAGAGCCGGGTAAGGGGGGGGGGGGGGGGCACAAACTTTGAAGCAGACTGATAAATGAAACAGCTGACCGTCATTAGTGTTAATGTTTAATTCAAAATGTGAAGGGTTGACATGGATGAAAAAACGCTCAATTTAAAGAGATGCAAAGGGAGCGCAAACTTTTGCACTGATAAAGCAAGAGGAATATATATTTAAAAAATCTGACTATTTGTAACCCTGACTCACATGAATGTTAATGATAATGTGCAGCTTTTGTCATGTTCATGTCTGAAGTACCACATTAATACCGTGGTGAAACATGGCTGGTACTATAGTTCACACATCACCAGGGACCGAATGATACGATATTATTATCACGATACTCAGGTGCAGGTTCAATCTGTATTGCGATTATGTAAGTATTGCAATTTTATGGACATCCTGATTTTGCTTTTTGGGGTTAGTTCATAGGATTTATAACATTTTACTACCGCATATGCAAATATATATATACATTTAAAAACGAATAAAAAAATTGACACATACTGTAGGAATCACGATAAGTAACTGAATTTTATTTCCCTCGTTGACTGTAATGAATGCATTTTCTTCTTTAAAGAATATGAAAGCATGATTTTACTTAAAATCACGTATATACAGTATAGTACGGTGAGCTTGTTTGCCATCCTGCTCTTATAAAATCAAATGAAAATGCCACACCAATAACAACAACGACAACGACAAGAGCCTCCATATTACAGAGTAGAGTGTTCCGGCTGGCACAGTCTGTTCAGAATTACTCAAACTACTTTATAATGACTTCAGCCTTGGGAAAGACACCTGAAAGGTCTCCGCTCGGATTCTCTTTTTTATCCGCTGTAATAGAATAACGGCTTCTAACAGTATTCTAACAATAAAATCGCTGCTTTTAAAACTTGCTTTTTCTCTCAAGACATCAAAGACAAAAACATTAAACAGCGTCTAGAACAGTCTGTGCTAAACTTTGAGGGATTTATTCTCTCTATTATTTAAAGCAATAGATGAAAGCAGAAAATATACTGTAATGTTTTGCTTCTAAAATGTATTTCTATATTAGACTAGATGGTCTTCATCACCATACTGTACAGTACATTGCTGGCACCCAAAATCTAAAGTCTAACATACTGTAGAAACAGGTTTTTGGTAGCGTAATTTTATATTTCCTGCTTTAATTTATTGCGTTAATAAATAAGAGAAATCGCTCAAACCAATGAGATAGTAAAAACAAGCAACCATCCAAATTAAGGTAATGTTTTAAAATGAAAGGCAATAAAACATTGATCCCAATTTAATAAAAATGCACCTTCCCTTACGTTCTGTAGTACTGATGGTGTATTATACTGTACTATATTCTATAATATAATATTCAGTATATACCCACTATATGCAAAACTAGGACTTGGGATGAAAATGAAATTTGTCATTAATGAAGGCATGAAAAACCGATTGACATTTACAGAAGACGTCAGGCATAGTGCGGTGATGAGACTCTTATCCGCAGTAAAACAGCTGAACAGTGCAAACTTCGATGATTCCGGCCGATGTGTTCCTGTGAGCGGGACTCCTGATCTTCCATAATCGATGGATAACTTTTGCCAATGTTCAGAAGAAAAATGCATTTGTTTGTGGGAACTGTATGCACCATGATTCACCACTGGTAGCTATTGCCACATTACCCATATACTGTCCAAGCCGTTTCCACATGTTTAGGCCATTAAAGAGTTCCGGGGAGGCCAGCGTTTCAGACGTGAAGCAGTGAAGCGTCGGGATAAGCGCATGATCGTAGCATGGAATGGTATAGAGAAATGAAGCTTTTCTCCTGAGAAGTTTTTCTCTTGTAACTGTGTTTGGATATCCTGCTCAATCGAAAGTCCCGGATTGGTTTGAACGTCCCTTGTGTGTTCCAACATAGTTAAGCTCAAGTTTTGGGACTTCCCTTAAAAAAAAGTTATTATTTTATCCAATAGCACTTTAGAGTCAGTTAAAAACCTCACGGTGACGAGATGGCTTTGAACCTTATATTCTTACTTTTTAACCTTGGTAGATGTGTTGGTCATGGTTACAAAACTCGAATACTGTCAAAGCTGAAATAATAAGACAAAAGATTACTGACAAGAACTGAGTCACATTTACCGGATTTGGTTTTTGTTTTGATTAACGCGAACTCGCGCCGACTTCCTGTTGCCTCAGACAAAGACCTGCACATGAGCCGGACGTGAGACTGAGTGAGAATCAAACCTCAGATCCCACTCACAACACACCCTAAGTAGACTAGACACTAGGTACGAGTGCACACTCGAACACTTTAACATGTTTATATTGACATTATTACATAAGTGAAATGTTCACTCAAGTAAAAGTACAGTATAAGTCATCCATATATATGTATATATTAAGTATTAGCACCAAAACCTGGAGTTTATACCATCCATCCGTGTGGTTATAATAAACTAATCCACACTTTCTGACCAATCAGATTTCAGAACTCATGTCATGCCATGGTTTATAATAATGATAATTCATGTCTTTAAAGTAAATGCTCTGTTGATCGTTTACAAAAGTCTGTGATCTCAAAAGGTTCATCCGCAGATTGCACACCCAATTAGAAATTGTCCACACTTCCAAGCAAGTCTGTGCTTCACATAACAATAGAGGCGGAATTAGTTAGTTGAAACGGCTAGAGACATTGGAACAACCTGAACCGGAAAGCCGGGAAGCTCTGCGACATTCCTGCTCATGGTACAGGAAGTGTGTTCTCTCACCATGTGTCTGTGTGTGTTTGATATGAGGCAGGCTGGAAACTGAGCTCTGTAAAAGCAGGGGAAATATAATATGCTCGCTTTCTGTTTGCATGTAGTAATATTATTGTACAGTGTGTGTGTGTGTGTGTGTGTGTATATGTGTGTGTGTGTGTCAGGAAAAAGAGAGAGAAGCAGTTTTTGAAAACCTGGCTGGCATTAGCTACAGGTCCAGTTTTTAAATGCTTTGTGTGTGTGAGCGCGCGTGTGTATGTGTGTGTGTGTGTGTGTGTGTGTGTGTGTGTGTATGTGTGTGCACATGCCCATGTGTTAAACACGCCTGTGCTTAAAAGACAGATGAGTTTTTAAATGAATACTTATGTTAAACTCCATGTCTCGTTGTCTTTAATTGCGCTAATTAGACTAATTAAATTAACAAAACCGGCCTTTGATGTTAATTAGGGATCGGCGTGAAGTGTGAGCGGTTAGTACATCTGTGTATTCTAGATGCTATTAACTACGCTACTGTTTCTGAAAATTTCTAGTCCCTAATCAACATATGTTATTATATAAGAATGAACTCATTTAATACTTTATTATCTTAGAAATTTGAATTATTTTATACATTCCTCCTCCTTTCTCCGCTTACACAATGATTCACGATCGCTGCGTCTTTGTGATCTTTTGACATTAGTTATACTGTATAAGTTGCAGTTTGTCTTTGCCTCACTTCACTGGTTCTGCCTGGTAACATGAACCTTTTCAGAAAATGCATATTAGCTTAAGAGTTTGTAGAAATCGTTAAAAATAATCTAATGAGTTTTAATGCGTGGTGTAGTGGTGTAGCGTAGTAATGCGTTAGCACTGTCGCCTTGCACCTCCAGGGTCCGGGTTCGATTCCCGGCCAGACTCGATTCCCATCTCTGTGTGCATGGAGTTTGCATGTTCCCCCCGTGCTTGGTGGGTTTCCTCTGGGTACTCCGGTTTCCTCCCACAGTCCAAAGACATGTAGGTTTGGCTAATTGGCGTTCACAAATTGCCCAGAGTGTGTGTGCCCTGTGATGGATTGGCACCCTGTACCCCATCTCATGCCCTAATTCTCCTGGGATAGGCTCCAGGCCCCCTGCGACCCTGAATCTAGGATAAAGGGGTATAGACGATGACGATGAGTTTATTTCAGGTTGTAACCCACATACAGTACAGACCAAAAGTTTGGACACACCTTCTCATTCAAAGAGTTTGAATTCAATGAGTGGCCATCATTACTTTAAGAAATGAAGGTCAGTCAGTCTGAAAAATTGGGAAAACTTTGAAAGTGTCCCCAAGTGCAGTCACAAAAACCATCAAGCGCTACAAAGAAACTGGCTCACATGCGGACCGCCCCAGGAAAGGAAGACCAAGAGTCACCTCTGCTGTGGAGGATAAGTTCATCCGAGTCACCAGCCTCATAAGAATGCCGTGACTTAATCTGGCTGGACAGACATGCAGACAGACACAGACAGACATGCAGACAGACAGACAGACATGCAGACAGACATGCAGACAGACAAACATTTTCTGAGACTGGTTTCAGGCCCTCCAATTTGAAAAATCGAATTCTGACCAATGCACCGGGGAAAACCTTTCTTTTATTTATATAGATTCATGTTAGAAATCATGGGCGCCCCTAGTGGCCTGGAGCCTTTATTGACATGAGAGAGAGAGACACATAGATACAGAGGTATGCCTACAGTATGTACAAGTAGGACAGTATTTGGAATAGAATTGACCAGGATCACGTTTCAATATAAACACAAGTGATTGCCGGTAACTTCTGACATTCAGAAGTCAGTAGTATCCTGAAGCTTCTCTGGCTTGTGTAACTTCTGAAGATTGGGCACAGCCTTACTTCTAGTGTCTGTGCGTGTGTGTGTGTGCATGCATGCGAGACAGGTGGCATTGTTTCTTCAAGCCAGAATGCTCTAAATTCCCCCCGAGATCCAGTTGCCATGGGAACGCGGCGGCTCAGATATTGGACATTCTGTCCGACCGGATCTTAGCTGTCAATCGAAATGTCATCAGTGACAAGGGAGGTCTGATAGAGACATGTGTTTGGGAATTGTGGGGGCAAAGAGCATCTCGTTCCGTGTGTGTTTGTGTGTGTGTGTGTGTGTGTGTGTGCGCGCTCGTGTGTGTGTAAAGGATATAAGGTTATATTTACCGTCAATCACAATTGATCTTATAATGGAGTGAGTATTCCCAAATATTACCATCAGATTAGAGACAAAACACACACACACACACACACACACACACACACACACATGCTGAAGTGAGTGTACATAAAAACACACCCAGTATTATTTGCTCAGGCTCTTTGGCGCATCACTGTAAAGGTGCTATTGACAGGTACACAAGAAAGAAACTGGTCCCAGCAGGATCTCGGTGCAGATCCGTTTGTTCTCCTGAACTTGCAGGTACAGAAAGTGTGAACGCACCCTACGAGACAAAAGGCCACGTTTGACTCTTTTGTCACCACAACGCAACATACTCTGTCACAGACATCAACAATGATCTCCTGGGCACGGCCAGGCCTTCCTGCTTGCTCCGTGTTATGGCTAAGGGTGTAGGTTTGGAGTCTATGTGCACACTAGGTACAGTATAGAGGGAACTAGGATATTATTATTATTAAAGTTAACACCTGAGTGAGAACTCAGTGAGAACCGCAACAGGTACCCGGAGCGGGAGCTCATCACAACTACAGAATGTAGTTTTCTTTATCCTATGTATAGTAATATGCCTCAGCCAGGCACCGGCACTAAAAGCGCACCGTCGAGCCGGGCCCGGAAGAGAGCGAGGTCGTTCGAATTGATGACTCACTGTACTGTAAGCGCCGACTTCCATCTTCAGGTTAAAAAAAAAGTCATTATGGTTTTTGTCAGCGTCCTCTAAATTAATGCCGGGGTTTTAAATGATGTCGAATCTACTGTACGTGTGCAAGCTGCAGTGCTTATGTCCACCTGTCGGAGGCGCAAGCGAGTGATAAATAAATAAGAAAGGAAGAAAAGCATTTTTACCTTTGTCATAGCCACACACACAGCCACAGTTTACAGTGATTTAAGGTCAATTGCTCTTATCACTATTCCCCAGACTCAGATCTCTCGCCTCTCTCTCTCTCATTTCCTCAATATCTTTCGTCTTATCCTTATTCTCTTCATGTCCTTCTCCTCCTTTCATTCCCCTCCTGGCTATTTTCACCATGACCCTCTTCCCCTCTCCTTCATTTCTGTTTCTCTCTCTTTCTTTCTCTTCCCATTCTCTCTCTTTCTCTTACTCAATCTGTTTACGTTCTACATCTCTCTCTCTCTCTCTCTCACACTTCTGTCCTTTTCACTCTTCCCTCTCATGCTCTCCATTTGTCTCATCCCACCCTCATTCTCATTCTTTCTGTCGTCCATTCCTTCCTGTCTCTATTTGTTTTTCTTTTATTCTAGGTCTCTCTCTCTCTCTCTCTCTCTCTCTCTCATTCCCTCAATATCTCTCTCCTTATTCTTATTCCCTTTATGTCTTTTGCCCCCTTTCATTTGCTCCGTGTCTTTCGTTCATTGTCTTTTTCTCTTCCGATAGCTTCCTTTTTTATTCTCTAAATGTCTCTCCTTTCATTCTCTCCCTCTCTCTATTTCGTTCCCATTCTCTCCATTTCTCTCACTCATGTCCATCATTTCTCTCCTCCTCCCTCGATCTCTTCCTGTCTCTCACTTTTTATTTCACCATCTCTCACATTTTGTCCGTCTCCCTGAATCTAGCTCTTTCATGCTCTCTCTCTCTCTCTCGCTCTCTCTCTCTCTCATTCCCTCAGTATCTCTCTCCTTATTTTTATTCTCTTCATGTCTCCCCACTTAAATTCTCTCAATGTCTTTCTTTCATTCTCTTTTTCTCTTCCCATGTCTACTTCCGGTTATTTTTCCCCACGACTCTCTTCTTTCCTTTCATTGTCTCAGTGTCACTCTTTCTCTCTCTCTCTCTTAGTCTCCCACATGCACTGAATAAAAATAAGGTTTATTTCCTATCAGAGAAACAAGCATCGAATGTTGCCGTTAAATGAGATTTTGATGCTAATGACATCGGCGTAGCTTTCTGTGACGCTACCAGCCTGCTGTATGATGAGTTGCAGAGATGTGTGCAGTGCTTATACAATGTTATAAACCATTATAAAGGTTGTGTTAGTGCGGTACGTTGCACTGAATGACGCGCATTAAGACACACATTCCATAGACAAAAAAAGACGACGTGCTCGGATCTGCCTCTCCAGTGAAGAAAGGATGAAAAGCTGCATGGAAAGCCGTAGACCTTTTTGTACCACTGTGTGTCTGGGCTTGTATATGTGACGTAATGTGGTCCGTGTTAATTGTTTAAATGTATTTATTTTTTTAACCTTAATGAATTATGCAATTAAATTGATCATTTTTTTGTCCATTCGATTGATTGAATCAGTTTTCACACTTTTCAAATTTTTAAATTGACGAATTCTTTGAAAATATACAGCTATTTGCATTTTCCACAAAAGCCTTGCAAAATACTCGTTTTGCAAGAGTATCACTTTTACTTCTTCTTCTTCTTCTTCTTCTTTTCTATTTATGGGTTGTTAAAAGGTACATTACCGCCTCCTACTGGACTGGAGTGTGGAGCGCTAGCAATAAAAGTACAGGACTCATTCGTAAAGGACATGATGTTCACCCAATTAACTACCCAGCATTTAAATTGAAGTGTTATTGATTCGAATCGAAATTTACACACACCCCCACAAAAAAAAAATTTAATCGACAGTCAAGTTGTGATCCACAGCTCTTTTTCTCGCATTGCTAATAGTCACACTTTATGTTTCCGGTTTCAGATTCTCCTCCTGAGAGAGCAGGACGGAGGCGGAGCATGCCCGGCTCCGCCCCTGAGAAAACCCCGGCCACGATGGAATCTACAGCTGCTGCCACGCCCTTTAGAGTTACAGTAAGTTGTGTGTGCATTATTACAATGGGACCAAAGACGTCCTTGTCGTATCCAAAAGCTGGTCTTTTTAAAGAAACTTTTTTAACAACGTGCACAAATATGGTTAAAAAAATAACGTTTATGCAGGCTGTTTAAATAAGGGAAAAATAAAGACGTCAATTGAACGTCAGTCTGAACAGGTCAAATTTTTAAACTTAAAAGGTTAAAGGTGATGTACTGTATACTTTTTTTAACACATCTTCAAAATGTTTTGTGGCTTCAAATGCTAACGATGCTCCTCACAGCCTTTTGTGGAAGTGCATTTTTCCAGCTAATCAGGACGCAGGAAATAGAATATATATATATATATATATATATATATATATATATATATATATATATATATATATATATCATGTTTGGGCATTTCATATTTTCGTGTATCTCCCACCCGTTTTCACGCACCACTTGTCTTCTAAGTGCTAACGGTTAATCCTAGCTTTGTTTAGCGCTTAGTGAAACAGAAGAGCTGGAGATTCAGGTTCGTATCAGTTGTGTTTTAACTCTTACATCAGCAAACAGGTGAAGTGAGGATGTCATCATAACTCAACACGCATATAGACACAAAATAAGCTAGGTTAGCCTTTAGCAGTTAGCTGCTAACCTCCATTATTTAGCTAAAAAAAACTAACAGAAAAAATGATTGGCTGGGGGATTTAGCTCCATAGTAGTCACATTTAAAATTTTATATTGTTAAACAGACTCAAATTTAAGAAATGTCACACGAGCCTAGCTAAAGGCAAAAATGAATGAACATAGCAGATTTTTATGAATCATTAAATTCATGCATTTGTTTGTTTAAATTTGTTGAAAAGGTTCTGAACATATAAGGAAACACGTACATGTGGTAAGTGAATGTGTGTGTAACAGTTTTTCATTTGCCAATTACCCTTCACAAGTGTTTTCCTTTAAAAAAAAAAAAAAAAAAAACTAATTTCCCCCTTTTAAGGTTTATTTAAGTTGTGTTGTTGCTGTGTTAATTAAAACACGTCTCCGTTCTCATAAACACTTCACACGCAAACCTTAGCATTTCCTCAGTCGTTCCAAACCGACTCAAAAATGGAAGGCTGCGCTCTTATAAACAGCTTGTTTCTAGTTTATAGATACAGCTGTGAAACACATGATTCCTACATTACATCTTCAACATCCTGCCATTTAAACACTTCTACTTCCATGTTTCCTCCACTGAAATGGATAAACACGTGAGATTAAAGTGAACAGATGCCAGACGTTGGAGCAGATGGGTGAAACTTAATCAGAAGTTGGTGACTGATGATGCTTTATGAGCTGTTGTAGTCTGTGGGTATTTAGTCCTTCAGATTTGTGCTACCAAAGTGATCTGGAAATCTCAAATCCGATTGGCTGAAGAGTGTCGAACCATATTTGTTTGTATACGTTATCGTTTAAATTCAGACAGCTATTTCACAATTCTACCACTAATACTGAATGAAAAAAGATGCTGTTAGAGCGTGTAGAGAAAAAACATTTACAGTAATATGCTTTTGGGATTATAATCCAGATTGGAATCAGATTGCTTTTTGCACAGTCTGAACCGTATCCAATTTGAACCGCATCAAATCAGGGGTGGTTTGAAATCAGATTCAAATCAAATTCCTAAAGATGTGTCTCAATCTGGATGTTCTACCCACTTGAATCAGATTTCAAACTGTCCATTTTTTTCCCCCCGGGTTCGATTCCTAGACAATGTGCAAACAAGTGCCAGTCCCATATAAACTATGAGGAAAAAAATGGAAATGGACAGAGTGGTCCATGAAGGGTGGGTGAGATTTGATATTTCGGTTCTTAACTGTCCCGTTGTTATAAGTCGCCAGCATTTGATGTCACACAACACACCTGCTACAGTTTACCCTCTGGTGTCGTTGCCACAGCAACCAACGCAGATACTGTAGGTCGACAATGCGCTGGATTTGGGCTGCTGGTCTGAACAGACCAAGATACTGTACGTCCTGATCACGTTCAAATAACATGTGGCAAAAGCCAGTCCTGAAGATCAGATTTCTGAAACTAATCGGATTTGCTTGCAGTCTGATGCATAGGGATTGTTAGCTGCGCTCAATAATTAATAAAAGAGAAAAGGAATGAACTTTTGGCTGTTCCACTACATAGAAATGTACTGTAAGTATAAAATAATGAAACTGATTGATTGAAATGATTGATTTCCAAACAAACAAAGCTCACATACGGTACTGTATAATCGTTAGGACTAATAGAGGAAGTAGATAAGTAAGCTGTAACGTCTTCCTGCACATCACAGTATTGTACTGGATGTTCCCGGGACAGGCTCAAGATACACTGACTATGACAAAACAGAGTGCTCACTAAAGCGTAATAAATAAATGAATGCATCTTAACTTAGTCTCGGGTTAGCATTAGTGTCAGAACAATGTCTTTGACTATCCAGAAGAATAAGTGATTACTTCTAAACTTGATTTGTTCGTTTTTTTACTACTAAATTAAATACAGATACTGCTTCTTATTGCTAAACATAGAAGTTATATATCTAGTTTCCTTATGGTCCTGGTGTGAGAAACAGCATGAGTGTTTTCTCAGTTTATATGACTGCCCGGTGTGTGTGCGTGTGCGTGTGTGTTTTCAGAATAAGGACCGAGTAGCTGCACTAGGCATCATTTCATATACAGAATGCAGAAAGTACACATTGAGGCCAAGTTTTGTCATACAGTTCGAATGAATGATAATGCAGTGAAATGAAATTGGCATATATCGCATATCAAGATAATAAGCCATGACAAGACGTGCATCCTTGAGCTACTGTTACTGCTTCTAAGTTGATCCTTTTCCTATAATAGCATTTCCTGAGGTGACTCACAGTTACACCATCAAAAATACATGTTTAAAATATACATTACACTGTAACAAAAAACGGTAAATTTTACAGTAAAAAACTGGCAGCTGCGGTTACCAGAATTTTACCGTAAGAAATACGGTAGCATCGTTATTGCACTGTAAAAAAAACAAACCGTAAATTTTACGATAAAAAAACGTCAGCTGTGGTTGCCAGAAGTTTACTGTAAAAGATAAGGTAGCAATGTTTTTGGTTCTACGGGATCGCACTCATTATGCTGCATTTCCGAGCCTGGCCGGGAATCAAACCCAGACCCTGGAGGTGCAAGGCGACAATGCTAACCACTACACTACCATGCTTGCTACAGAAGTGTTGTCGTCGTTGAGTGCAGTGTCAGAGCCATGATTAGACTGCGATTCACTTCTGAAATGCTGGCCTCCCTGGAACCCCTTTAATGACCGAACCTGTAGATAGATAGATAGATAGATAGATCATACCTCTACAGGTGAGCAAGACTGCTATATAGCTTAATATCATGGTGGTATAGTGGTCTGTGTTTGTGGATTTTGTATGTTCTCCCTGAGCTTGGTGAGTTTCCTCCCACAGTCCAAAGACATGCCAGGTACACTAACTGGCATTTCCTGTAGTGTGAGTGTGTGTGTGAGTGAGTGAGTGAGTGAGTGGGTGAGTGAGGGCAAGCGAGCGAGCAAGCCCACACGCCCGCCCGCCCGCACGCCCGCCCGCACGCCCGCCATATGATGGAATGTCCTCATGTCCATCATGCCCACGAGTCACCTGGGCTTGGCTCCATGCCTTCTGCAACCTACAGGCTAAGCAGTATAAAGATTAGATTAAATCAGATTTAACTTTATTGTATTTGTGCAAAGTACATGCACACCACCAATGAAAAGCAATTAGAATCTAATTATAAGTGTCCTTGGTGTGTGTATATACATGTATATGTATATATAGTGTATAGTATAACTGTGCAAACATTTTGAAGTAGATAATGCCAAGAAGATATACATATATACATATATGATACAATATATACCGAATAAATATGGGTGGAATAAACAGTAGCACATTGATAAACATAATGAGTGAGTAATTAAATTAGCATCATAAACCATAAAAGACTTAATGAAGCAGCTAATATCCATCCCTTTTAAAAATGACACAGATCAGATCAGAATAGCTGGTGGGTGGAAATCAAGGCTTCGTTAAATGAGTGAGGTGTGTTTCAAATTAAACTAATAAGCCAGCACCAGTAACACTGAAGAACATGCTGGTTACTCACTAAGAATCATTTTCTTAAAATAAAGCTGAGATCTTTGTTTGTAAAGGTCAGTTTTTTTTACAGCACACAGACGTGATTCTACATGCGAGTGCAGAAAATAGCTAATCAGATTCCAACTTTTAAAAGCCCGAGGCTTGCGGCCAAAAAGAAAGACAAAAGTGTGCACGAGGTATCAGATGCTCTGTGGCCAGTGGGTGGTGTGTCTGAGATTGAGACCAGTATCTGATTAGCTTCCTTTTACTCCATATAGGATCAGACAGCTCTGATATCCGCCTTAGTGAAGTATCTCGAAGTGAGATCGAGTGGTCTGATTGAATCAGATGACGCATAGTGCAGAGATTATATTAGGATTTGGATGTTCGCCATGATCTCCTCAAGTGTTGTAGATCATACTGCACCACCATCAGAATGTCCTGTGACCCCGCTTATAGCTGGTTTTATAATAGGAGCATCTTAATGTGGGGCTTTCTTGAATATTAAGTTACTTACAGTATGTTGCCGCTAAAACTTGCAGCACAAACTCCCACAGTAGTTTTACATCCAGCGAATAAACACATTTTCTTACTTCAGTAAGCAAAAGTCTGCTCTTAATTCCTGACTGTATTCATGAACAGAATGCATCCACCTTTTAAAAACATACAACCTGGGATCACAGATGTGAGTGATGCATAAATCAAGCTTTTTGCATGCTGAGCAGATTGAGCCAGGGGATGCAATCAGAAACTCACAGATGGATACAGTATATTACAGTGGACTCTCAGGGGTCTAAACAGCCTCCAGGTTCCCACAAGCCACTAGTACAGGATGGCGTGGGAGGCTATGAGCGCATAGACTGCGATCCTGAGACCTCTAGGACTTCTCGTGCTGCTACAGATGGGACAAAAATGGCTAAGTAGACAAAAGCGGGGGGAAAAAAAGGATAATCTGTGTCTTTCCCTTTTTCCCTATTGGATTTTGGGTAAACATATGTCTAGCTGTTCCGCTAGTAAAGACGTGAGCAATGAATTCCGTAACGTCATTTAAAAAATGAAAATATTAATTAAGTTTATAAGTTGATATAAAAAGTTTTCAAGAGAGGAAAATTGGTCGATGGCACTTTCATCAGAATGTCTTCATCTGCACTTTGAAGTGGCATGAACAGCAGGTCGAAAAAGAGAAGGTGTCTGACTTCATGTATCTTGAAGGAACCATGTGCCAGGCTTCACCCTCCCTAATTCCTAGCTGTCAAGCTCGTGGGCGGAAATTGGAAAAGAACCAAATTGGTAGAAAACTAGACTTAAAAGCACTCTCCATCCCTCCAAAATTCGTCAGTTCCCTTATGCAGTTTTATTATATATATCTAGGTATACGTACGAGGGCCGTTCAAGTCAAAGCAGGACATTTCATTGTTCAGAATAACAGAACACTACAGTACCTTTATTTCTCTATATAATCTCCTGCGTAAGACATATGGCCTTCTTTAAAACGTTTAAACCGCTCAAGAGTCTCGTCGCCGTACCGTACTTCGATTGAATTGAATTTATTGCAGGATTTGTATATTGATGTTGTATGAGATTAGACACATTAAAATCCCATATAATCATGTTGTCATGTAAATCATTTCTAAATGAAATGCTGTGTGTAGTAATACCGTAGCAAAGTCAACCAACCGGAAATACCAAAACACTGGGAAATTATTAGCGTAACCATGTTTAAACTAAAGTCAACTAAGTTAGCTAAGTACAGAACTGTTCTCATTGGCTAGCATGCAGTCAGATCATTCTTACCGACATTGACTCTTAGCCTCATATTGAAAGTATTGAAAGTTAACTACTGGCTGAACATGCATTTAAATAAGAAACAGAATGCATAAAGGCAACACAAAATCGCGCATGCTAGTGTGTAAAAAATCCTATAAGAAATTGATGACTATTAGCTATAAAACAGCACTATAAGTGCCGCTGCACCCCGCCCCGAGGAGGATATTCATGCCGGGAACTCGTATACCATGACTATATTATTAGCGCAACATCTCATTTTGTTTTTTCGCCTCCCATCTCCTAATTTGCATCGCTGCACTGTGCCTTCACATTGTAATTAGCGCATTGAAACCTTGAGTGATTAGTCTGTGATTAGGCGTGTATAAGGAGGAAAGTGTGTGTACTGTATGTGCGTGTGCGTTCATTTGTCTAGAATAATCAAATATGCAGATGCTGTAATTGTGAACAGAGCAGCTTAATGAATGGCTGTTTACGATTGTGTTCGTGCGCATGGGTGGGCATGTTTTAGCACCATGCGAGGAATCGACGTCTCCACAGCGATAGGAGTGCGTGAGGATTTGAAGACCGTGAGGGTTCACTAAGCAACCCAACGTTAAACACACGTTTAAAGTTAAGTTTAAAGTTAAGTTTTTACATTAGGGTGACATTTATTAAGCTACATAACTGCTTTATGTCAACTCACATAAACCTTAAAGGCATTTAAAGGCATATTACATCATGACATATACAGAACCCCTCATGACACCCGGTGAATATAAACATTTTAAGTTTTTGTTTAAAGATCGTTTCCCCTAAAGATACATAATAAAGCTACATTACAGGTCATGGCATGTACATGACAACTTCCTGATAGCATTTTAAAAGGTGTAGGGGGGGGGGGGGGGGGTCCAATTCCTCCCCGTCACTACCCGGGGCTACCACATTAAGGCTACTACTACCACTCAGTCGGGAGGGACGAAGACTATCACGTGTTTCCTCCGAACTACGTGACGCCAGCCGACCGCTTCCTTTTCGAACCGCTCGCTCACGCGATGCTGGGGGCGGCGTAACACACTCGGAGGACAGCGCTATCCGCTCCTTCCGCTCGCGTGAGCTCACAGACGCCCCTGATTGGCTGTAGAGCCGTGATTAATGTGGGAGCGCTAAGTACCTCTCATCCCTCCCCTCTGAGAGAGCTCGGCCAATCAGCTCTCTCTAGACCTCCGGCTGCGAGAGGTTACAGCACCACCCGGGATTCGAACTGGCGATCTCCGGATAAGTACCACTGCGCCACTTGGAGGTCCTGGATTGCTTTTAGATATTGCAATAATTTAATAATCCCTATATAGTGTTATGACACTTGTCATAATACGCTTATATACACTCACCCGCCACTTCATTAGGTCCACCTGTTCAACTGCTGGTTAACACAAATATCTAATCAGCCAATCACATGGCATCAACACAGTACTGTACACTTAAGCATGTAGACATGGTCAAGACGATCTAAAATTCAAACCGAGCACCAGAAAGGGGAAGAAGGTTGATTTTAAGTGACTTTGACATGGCATGGGCTGGTCTGGGTATTTCCCAAACTGTTGATCTACAGGGATTTTCACACACAACCAAGAGTATGGTCTGGAAAAAGAAAAAGAAAATACCCAGTGAGCAGCAGTTTTCTGGGCGAAAATGCCTTGTTGATGCTCGAGGGCTGAGGATAACGGCCAGACCGGTCTGAGCTGAAAGAAAGGCGACACTAACTCAAATAACATCAAGTTACAACTGAAGAGGATCTCTGAAAGCATCAAAGCTTCAAAGCTTGGAAACAGATGGGCTACAGCCGCAGAAGACCACACCAGGTGCCACTGCTTTCGGCTAAGATCAGGAAACTGAAGCTACGCTACAATGTGCATGGACTCTACAAAACTGGACAAGACTGGAAAAACGTTGCCTGGTCTGATAGTTAATGATAGGTGATGCCTGTTAGTCTTTATAAACATTTAAGTAGTTTTATGAGGGTTGTCATAAAGGGCTGATATAAGAGTAACAATCCACCTACCCACCACCCAGGTTCAGTTGTTTAGGCGGAGAGTTATTTAATGAAGCCAACATCTCTTAGTGTGTGAGTGAGTGTGTGTGTACACACTGTACTCCCCCCCCCCCCCCTTTTTAATATACCTTTTGTTACTTTTTTTTTTTCCCCTCACTGTTTTGCACTTCTGCCCCATCAGTCTTAAAGTACTTTTCGCTCCATCTGCCCTTGCCTCCTTGTCTATCTCTCGTTCTTTCACTCTCTTTCCTTTCATTCTTTTTCAAATTTCTCACTCGCCCCAAGTATCTCCATGGTAACAAGAAGAAGTTGATTCTTGAGTGGCTGAAAACACACACACACACACACACACACACACACACACACACACACCAGAGAGAGAAAGAGAGAAAGAGCATGAATAAAAGGAAGTGAAAGATGACATGAAATTAGAAGGGGTAATTATATTGTATGACCTTAAATCCTGTATAAAGTCTCCACCTCCGTCTTTCTTTCATCTATTCTCTTATTTTGTTCTGTCGCTCAAGGTGCAATCAGTGTCTATATACTCAGAATTCTGCCTCCATATCTCTTTAGCTGAACAGCCTAAGAAATCCTTGTGGCCATGTTCACTTAATCGTTACTGTCTTATTTTCTTACTTTCTAATTTCTTTGGCCATTTTCTCATTTTTATTCATCTCATTATATCTGAGCAGTTGAGGGTTAAGGGCCTTGCTCAAGGGCCCAACAGGGGGAAAACCTGTTGGTCATGGGATTTGAACCTTTCACTTTCGAACCGTAGTCCAACGCCTTAACCACTGAGCTACCCCTTACTAGTCAACATGCTAAAACGTTTCGTAAAAAGGAAACATGATGGTACACTACACATTACTGAACAATCCTAACATACTGAACATGGAACAGCTTCATAGCCTTAAGAGTGTCCCAACTAATCATCCCCTTTCTCTGTGTCATTGTTTCTCATAAGGGCTTCCTGAGTCGCAGATTAAAAGGATCAATAAAGCGGACCAAGAGTCAACCCAAGCTGGACAGGAACAGCAGTTTCAAACACATCCTTCCTGGCTTCAGACCTGTAGAGAACGAGAGGTAAGAAGGTCACAAGTTCGTCCTCATTGTTCTAGTGTGAGAATAACGTTACTCTGGTTTTACAGCTCGCTCTCATTCAGACGTTTGTTCCCCCTTTTACTTTTGCGAATTAGTTCATCCGGGTCACTTCGAAACACTCGTTCAGAAAGAAGTGATCCTTTGTAAATTGCCGATCATTACAGGTGAACTCTTAAATTTGAAGATCTGTTTCAAGTTGCAGTAGTACTGATTTTTACTTTCACTTCAGCGTGCAACTGCTGAATGTTATGGGTTTTTGAATGTTATCTCTTTTATTCATTTCTTTTTCTTTTATAATCTTTTTAATCATAAATGCTCTGAGAACACTCTTTCATGCACACTCTTACACCTACACTGCATTTTTGTTAATTAAATCAACTCCTAACATTTCAGTGGCACAGAAGATGATAAGTACAGGTTACAGACAGTATTAACAGAATGCATTAAAAAAAAAAAACAAAAAAAAAAAAAACAGTCTTTGCTGTTCCGGCATTGCACATGCATGTAAATCTGGCATTTGGCGTAGGTGACATTAGTTGCACTTTCCTACAGTGAGCTTTTTCTTTTTGTGGCAGCTGTTACTGATGTACTGTATAAGTGAGTGCTTAAAGATTTATGCATGCACATAAGTAGAAATGTGGCAAGTTTCTGTGTCTGCGTTTCACAGCAAGCCGCTTATCAAGGTCGCTGCCGACACGCTGTGAAAACCGACAGAGCTTTACACTGCAGTCTGTCATTTCTCCATCTCTCCACCCTTCCGTTTTTTTTTCTTTCTTCATTCTCAATTTTTAGACACAATGAAGCATTTTTTTTTTTTTCGTTTGTCACGTTTCGCAACAGCTTCCTTTTTTGCTGAGTAATTTTTATAGCTTATTTCGCCTATAGCAAAAGCTTTTCACTTGAGAACAGTTGATAGGAAACAGTCTGAAGTAAAAGAAATAGTCATTCAATAAAATACAAGGATGAAGAGTCATACAATCAGGATGAAGTCACATGATTAGGAATATTATCAGTTCGTAGTGTACAGTACCATGTTAATACAATTTAAGACTTAGGAGGTAGCAGCTACTGTAACCACAATCGTGGCAATTGTCATCGTTGTATAAATGCAGTTCAAATGATATTTTCACAAACATGCAGTTCAATAAATAATTTCAAAAAATTCTAACAAAAATTCAAAAATGGACACAAAACAGCTCTACAATATCAAAAAACATCTGCGAAAAGTATTCATAGTACTGTATTTTGTTTTTTCTTTTCATTGTAATACACCATATTTTGTGTCCATGTGGCTGTATTCACAGTATATTGGCAAAACAAAGAGGAAGGTAACGGTGAAATTATCAGTACACCAAAATAAAAGGCACTTGGCCTGGTAACCCTCAGCATCCCATGGCTGTACATTACAAAGAGGCTAATCATGGATTTCTGATATGGAACACATTATCCAGCCAATCGAAAGTGAAAACTGGATTTACACTTTAAAGCTACTCAGTGATCAGGACTTCCTGACGTCCCGAGGCCCAGGCACTACCCTTACAGTACTGTATGTACGCTGCAATTCCTTTTCACTATAATGTTTCTCTTTATAAGCAGCCTCTTTATTAGTTTTGGTTTTGCTTTCCTAGGATGGTCTTTATGTGAGCCGGTTTCATCACAGTGCAGTGTGACAAATGCGCTTGACACTTCTGTTCTTGCAAGGACTGTTCCAGTTCCACTGACCTTCAGCTGACCTTTGTGGCTAAAAATAACACCCGACTGTTGTTGTTGCTTAATTACCTATTGCTTTATGTTTTCAAATCTTCAAGGTTTGTTCCAGAATGTACAGTAGACGATTTTTGTCTGTTACTGTGTAGACCGTGGAGTGTCTTTATATGACGACTTTCGGGTCTCAAGATGTTAATTGAGAAATAGATTTTACACGTCTGTCATTTATTATAAACAGTTTCTAAACTGCATTTTAACTGCATTATTCATAATACTAATAATGCTAAAACTTTCCGTCACTAATATGATAGCTTTGATGTCTTTATTGTTCTTATGAGTGTGTCTTCTAAATGTTGCCACATAAGGAACAAAACCAGATAAAACCCATAACACTTTGTAACGTGATATTGAACGGCACATCACAGTGTTCATTTCTACAGTTATTTGTCAAAGCTAACAATGTCTTAATCATTAAAGGGTGATGCATCATAGATTTTCTACACATAATGTTATACTTAATGTTATGTAATGTTCTTGAAACACGTGTTATCATTTGAAATATAATAGCTATAAACAGTCATTCATTATCAACTTCTCTTTTTCCTGTCTTGAAGTTGACACAAACACACACACACACACACACACACACACACACACACACACACACACACACACACACACACACACACACACACAAAAAAAAGACTTGCGTGTTTTTAAGAAATCAGAAAAGTGTTTGGGAAAAGTGTCTCAGAGACACTGGAGGCGCCTTCCATTGAACAAATGTCTTCTTAACAAAAGAATAATCATATTGATTTTTAGACTTTTTAAAAATGCAAGGGAAAAAACATCACATGATGCATGAACACCCAGTAGACAACGCTAAATGGAAAGGTACAGAACATGCTTTGCCAGAAGCAGAAGAAATGAAAAAAAAAGAAAGAAAAAAAAGTTGGCAAACACAACACATAAACAGTTCAGCAAGAGTGTGAGGTAAAGTGCCAGAGAGTGTGAAATAGAGTGAGAAAAGCAAAGAATGGACAAATTCACTTTCAAAGTTGCAGTGTGAAAATGTAAGGCGTGTAAAAAAAACACCGGATATTCTTGCACTACTTGCTCTTTCATTTGTGTTCACATTTCTTCAGTACAAAAACCGACACCTGGGTGTTTCATGATTGCAGAAACTTCCTGAAATGTTCTTAAGGGCTTCGTCACACTTCGACGAAGACCACGAAGTTCCCAGCGCATCCTAAAAATATCAGCGGGAATGGGGTCAAAATGATTTATCAAGTTCATACTACTTCCCAGCTTGTTCGTACTAGTTCCTTCCTTCCCTGTCAGGTTCTCAATGTGTCTATCGAGGTGTCTTTCATTTTGCATCATGCACATGATCACACTCTCAACAGACCCGAACCACGTTATTAGGCACCATGCTTTTATCGCGTGCTTATCTCATCTTATGAGATTGCTTCCAGCGGGTTCGTATGAATACCGCAGCATGCTCAGTGCTTTGCTGATGTGATGTGATGGTGTGAGGAATTTATACCAATGGTATTTATACAAAATTCTCTAAATGTGATATAGATGCGCTGATGGTCACAGCACAAGCCTGAAGAGGTCGTTGTAAGAATTTTACTGACATAGCAACAATGCAGTGACATCCCAGTGACAAGTCAGGCTGAACGCCATCCAACCTTTCACGTTCGTGCCATAGCACGTCAAGGAATTCCCTACGAGGTATTAGTCGTTAACTGGTCAACGCCGTCGATGATACTTTCATATTAAGATCTTTCTGCATCTTGCTTCTACCACATCTTCACCAGGCCTTTTTTGAACATGTCCAAAACAGCATGGCAGCTCCACGTCAACGGAGACAATAGTACTGTACGTCCTTACTCGTTTCTTCAGTGTTCCTGCCACGTTCAGCCAATTTTTTGAGGGCGTAATGGAAACGTGGCTCAGTGTGACGGGGGTTTAAGATCATCAAGTACGCTTTGCCCCGGAGTTTTGTGCTGAATAAGCTCGTTAGGATCATTTTAACCCCTCCACTATGTGCACAATAGCGGCTTCTCCTTCAAGCTTGCAAACCATTTTATGACCCCTTTACTGCCACAACTTGCACTGCAGTATTCTTCGCCTGAAATGACCAAGCATCAATATTCCTGTCGCTATATTTAGCTGTAACCTAGACTCTGATAGTCTTTGCCAAAAGTAGCCTTTTGCTAATTATACCCTCAAGCCTCTGCTTGAAATACACTTATCAAAATTTCTCTCTCTAGTCTGGTCATTAGCTCTTAGCATTAGTTTTGCCCTTGATTTAAATGTTGCCTCTTTTCAGAATTTCATTGATTGTTGTTGCTGTTGTTAGCCACTAGCTTGAACATTTTTCTGAAAGGCCAATACATCAGTATTTCTTTAAATCATAAAATTCATAATTCATTATATGATAAAAAAAAGAACCAAAATCCCAAATGTCAAAAGCATTTACTGTATTAAACTGGATTATGTATGTGGATACTGTAGATTTATGACATATCCTTTTATGCTAACAGGATTAGCAGTAGAAAGTATCCCAGAACAAAAATGCTCCAAAGCCTTGTATGTGTAGGATTTTCTACAGCAATGAAGAACATTTGTGATATGTATTTTTAAAACATATGTAAAGTACAAACTGCTATTTTGCTCTTTAAGTGTAAAATGACTTTGCTAGATGTTGTTTAGCATTTCTTTGCTAGCAGAAAGGCAGCAGCATCTGCTTGTAAACAGTTCAGTCAGCAGAGTGCTGTCTCATTTATTTTTACCTGGCTTGTGGTGTAATATTTTTTCTTAATGTTCAGCATATTCACTAGCTAGTGAAAAGAAAAAAATAAAAGGAAGACAGCTTTCATCTTTTATGCTTAGCACTTTCAGCAAGAGAGAACAGGCCAGTATTCAAACACATTTGAAAGGAAAGAGTTATGCCTAGCATTAGCTTTCATTCACCACAACACTAATGATCCTTCAATATACACAGTAAATACTGTTTTGTTTGATATCACCGAGTGTGTTGCTCATTTTTAAACAGCAAGGTTCCGGGACTATTTTTGTAACACGCCAACAGATGGCAGCACAAGGTAGTAGTCACAGGGCGCACCGACCTTCATAAGTCAGTGTGCCAAAAGACAAGTGTTTGCAGCTGGTGCTAATTTTGACCATGTCCAATGCATGTCTGATATGTCATCCTGGACAGCAAGTTAGCAACATAGAGCGAACATAAAATTCTGCATGAAACTTGGCAAATTTGACGGGATGACGTTTGACATGATTCAACAAGTTTGTGGCGATGCAGCAATGAGAAGTTCAAGCTGTTTTGAATGGCACACGTGTTTTAACAGCGGAAGAACAAGAGATCAGGAAGACCTTCAAAAAGCTCAACCCCTGGTAATGTTAAACCTATTTGGCAACTTGTGCATGATGTTCAGAGAAGAACAATCCCCAACACTGCTGCCATTGGTATGTCACACGGAACAGTCCAGGCAATCCTCATGTGTGATTTGTACATGCGTCGCTGCCACGTTCGTCCCCGGGCTGCTGACCTGGGGGCAAAAGGAACATCTCAGTACTGTCAGCGTACCGTGGATGACCTGTCCCTCACGTCGAGGATCATTACCAGTGACGAAACTTGGGTGTATGGTTATGACCCTGAGACGAAGCAACTGTCTTCATAGTGGAAAATATATATACAATAGTGCTTGTAAACAGAGCTGATCTCGAAACCGCCTCATATTACATTTACATTTCTATAGCACAAAATTCTCGTTTATGGTCAATGAAAAAGAGAAAGGCTTTAGACTATTTTTAGACTTTTAGGCTTATTGTAGATTCTGGTACAGTTTATTCCATTTGATATCCAGAGCACAAGCTCTCTCTCTCTCTCTCTCTCTCTCTCTCTCTCTCTCTCTCTCTGTCTCTTTGTCTTTCATGAATGAAATTGCATTTTGTGTCGCCAGACAGTCTAATGCCAATTGCCAAACCTTCTTATACAGCTCTGTTTGCATCAACCACTCGTATATATATCAGAGAATGTTAGCATCTGTAATCACAGCCTGTTTACAGACATGCATGACGGCTCGTATTAACAGGTTAGAAAAGATCAGGAAAAGGTTCTCACTTTTTGTTTAATTGAAAACTACAAATTTGAAAAAAAGAAAGAAAAAACAATGTTCCCTGGAGCATTGCCTGCATGTTTGCAATAAGGCTTTGACATTTAACATGATTAAGCTGAGTACATTTTTCACCAGGTTGCTTTTCTCATGCCTCCGGCATAACCCCTAACTCTGAGTGTCTCTCCTGTTTTCACTCGTCTTTAATTTGGAGCTCTACACCCGTCTTTTCCTTCATTGCATAAATGCAGCAATTAACATCGATTTCCAATCCTTCCCTCTGCTTATCCCTGACTTCCTTTCCAGCAATCGCCTTAAGCAGCTACAAGCCCTGTCTCCTACTCTATCTTATCAAACATAATGTAGCGTGAAGAGCAAGCTGCATTCTGAATACAGTGCAAAAGTTTTAGCACCCCATTTTTAAAAATGAGAATTTTTTTTATTCCTTCATGTTTGTCCTACGACTTCTACATTATGGAGACAGTGTGTGCAAAAAATAAATAAATAAATAAATAAATAAAAGCTACACAACCTTTTTTGCATGTCTGTCGAGGAAGGATGTACCATGTGGTATGCTGGCTTAATTTGTAATACTGTCGCCTCACAAATTAGCATTCCCAAATTGCCCGTATTGTGTGAATGAGTGTGTGTATGTGTGTGTGCTCTGTGATGGATTGGCACCCTGTCCAGGGTGTACCCCACCTTGTGCCCTAAGTCTCCTGGGATATGCTCCAGCCCCTGCGGCCCTGAATACAGGATAAAGTGGTATATAGTGAGGGGCTCCTTGCACCTTCAGGGTTAGGGATTGAATCTCACCTCTGGTCTTTTTGCATGTTCCCCCTGTGCTTGGTGGGTTTTCTTCAGTTACTCTGGTTTCTTCCCCCAGAAGAAAGAAATACACTGTACTTCAATTGGCGTTTCCAAATTACCAAGTGTACGATATAGTATGTGTGCTTGTAGCCTGATTTGAACCCCAAGTTTCCTGGTATAGTATCCAAGCCCCTCTTTACCCAACACATGATAAGCGGTATAGATCATGGATGAAAGTTGGTTTATCGTTAGCAGTGTTGCCAGGGGTCTAATCGTACCTCCATTCTGTGTTTGTGGATCCATACAGTGTATGCAGTGTAGGCTGATTGGCCTTAAATGAGAATGGGCAGATCGGAATTTGTTGCCACTTTTTTGACATACTGTAAGGCAGAACCAGAGATATATGGTGTTATGTAAATATACTGTTCTGAAGTAGCATTATTTAATCATGGTTTTAAGATTGCTACTGTATATCATGGCAAACTGCCAGATTATTGCACACTATTTGTGTGCAAAAGAAGAAAAAAAAAAACTCCTTAAAATTTTATAAGCAACACCTATACTGTTTTATTATTACACCATGCATCAGTGCAATAGTTTAGCTATTAAGCATTAATTTAAATCATTCCTGGGAAATGCTGCATATTAGAACATTCAGTCAGATTTTAGAGGAAGATCTGTTGATAACAATATGCAAATACATTAAAAGTATATTGTGCAAGCATGCATGAATACATTATATTATCATGCATATCAAACATTAATGCTGTAATTATTTGGTGACATTACTTTTAATAAATCCCAAAGTCAGTGGAACATTTAAAAATAACATTTATTTTCTGTCCATATTGTTCATTCTCTCTCTCTCTCTCTCTCTCTCTCTGGTCCACGAATGATGTCGTCAAGGAAACTGTGATATTGGAACAAATCTCAGCAGGAATGTATTGCTTAATAAACTTTTCCTGATAAAAAGAGAGATTTATTGTCTAAAATGACAGAAGCTAGATCTAAGTGACTTTGATTTTTGAACTTTTTTTTTTTTTTAAACCGGTGGTCTTAAATTTGGATAATTTATCAACACTACTGATACTGTATTACACATACTGTATGACAAAATCTGGATTTCTGGTTGCCCACCAATATTGTGGTACACATAGTATATATACAGTATATGCACGCGCACACAGTCATATGCTAAAGGTCATCCCCCTCTTTTTTATGCTACCAGTCAAACGTTTAGACGCACTTTTTTTTGCACTCCGTCATCCATACCCTACGTGTCGTCCCGTCTCGACTTCTATATCGTTAATGGTAAGATAAACTACAATGATTCTAGTTAGATGGTTAGCTAAAGTGATGCATATCAGACAGATAGCGGTTTGACATCTGCAACTCAGTTGTCACTTAACTGAACCACACCCCTAATTATGGATAATTTTATGGCTTAAAACTATTTTAATTGTACCAGGCCAACATGTTTGTTTCAGTTGTACGGTTGGGCATTTTAAAACGGGGCTCTATGGGAATTGACTCACTTTAGAGTCAGCGCCTAGTGGTTATTTGAGGAACTGCGTGTTTTGGTATTTTTTCAGAACTTGATGTTGCCCCTTGCTCGTTGCCTCCGTCAGGACCGGCTTTATCATTTGGGACGAACTAATAAAGCTATAATTTACACTTTTTAAAAAAATTTACATTCCATTTTTTCAATTATTTCTGTATAACTGGTTTGCAACCATACAAGTAAAATTGAATCAAATTGAAAATGGTCAATCGAATTGAATTGAAAATGATGGTGTAGTGGTTAGCACTGTCACCTTGCACCTCCAGAGTCCGGGTTCGATTCCCGTCTCTGTGTGCATGGAGTTTGCATGTTCTCCCCGTGCTTGGTGGGTTTCCTCCCACAGTCCAAAGAGATGTAGGTTAGGTTAATTGGCATTCCCAAATTGGCGGTAGTGTGTGAATGAGTGTGTGTGTATGTGTGTGTGCCCTGTAATGGACTGGCACCCTGTTCAGGATGTACCCCGCCTTGTGCCCTAAGTCTCCTGGGATCGGCTCCAGGCCCCCCGCACCCCTGAATACAGGATTAAGCGGTATAGATGATGAGTGAGTGAAAATGGTCACATGACGAGCTCCTAGTTTATCTTTAGTCATACTGAGAAGATTGTCTGTTAGAGAGTGCTGCTCACATATATTCTGTAAAGGAGTGTTCTTTATAACAAATGTTAGGTTTCTTTTAGATTCCAATACATTGTTGTTGAATGTGAAATGTAGACACGCTTCTTTTACAATAGGTGACATGGACCTCAAGGGAGTGGAAACGGTCTGTTAAATGCTTCGTGTTGTTTCGGGTGAACGGTCTGTTTTGAATGGAAGTTTGCAGTGAGTGTTAATATGTTTTGATTGATTATATGTTGGGTTTGCATTAGCACACTGCCAGCCTCAAACAGCTGCGGGGATTCAATAGAGATGAAAGGCAGGGATTTGGCGTGGCATGAATAGCAGTGTGTGTGTGTGTGTGTGTGTGTGGGTGGATGGATGGATGGATGGATGCATATAAGGGAGAGACGAAGAGATTGTTTAAATGTAGAAGGATTATAGCGGGTGAGGTCGATAGTAGATAATGTTTCATTCCATCGTCTTGCTCTGTCTCGTGTTCACTTCTGCTCCCCTTCTCTCCTCACTTTCTCTCTCATTCTCTCACCTTTTTTCTTTTGTTTCCTCTATCTCTTGCTCCAGTCCTTGTAGCTATTTGTGTTCTCATCTCAGACTCGGAAGATTTAAGATTGTAAGCCACAAGCCAGACACACACACACACACACACACACACACACACACACACACACACACACACACACACACACACACACACACACACAGAAACACAACTCTTTTATATTCAATTCAGTATATATGTGTGATATCCTAAACTATTAAACCTGTTAAAAATTTCCTGCATGATTATTTGCTGTTGACTCGCCATAACGGACTCCAGCTTCCCTTTTCTCCCTTTCATGCTACACCCCCCCCCCCCACCCTTTTTTTTCTCTCTCTCTGTTTTTATTGCTAACATTTCAAGGATCTTTTTCTTTTTAGTGATTTTATGAGGCTTCAAATTGTCATGTAGTCATAATGTGCTTTCATAAATTCCCCTTTAACTTTAATTGGTTCCATCATTTTATTACTACCACACAAGAAATCGCCTTTTTTTTCTCCCTCCCAAACCAATCTTTATATCATTCTGTTCATCATTACAAATGCATGGTGTTGAATTGTCTATCCTGATTGGTCAGAAGGTAGAGTGGGCTGCAAGGCGAACCATGAGCTGTGTTTTGTTTTGTTTTTCTTCCTAATGAACATTAGTATAGACAGAAAAGAGACTAGTTTGGGAGAGACACATGCCACCACCCTGTTGCTGATTATTTTCCTATAAACTTAGTGCCCTTGAGTGGTGCTTTCATTCTTATATGTTCTCAGGAGCAGCTGGGATTTGCTAAAGCCTTAAAGGAAGCAATGCATTTACAGTATGCAAACTAAGTACAAAAGGAGCACACACTCAACAGCATTACAGTAAAAACGTAAATGTAAAAAAAAATCTGAAATAGTGTGAAAACATCCACAGATAATGCCAAGCCTATTGTATGTATTGAAAACAAGTTCCTTACAATCATCTCTAAAGGCAAGACTGTTATTATTAGTTTAATAATGACATAACTATCTTTATAATTTGTTGATGTTGTTGTTAGTCTAGAACGTGTATTAATGGATGGATGAGGACATTTTAATGAATTCTCCTGGGGGCTATACAGTAGTCGCTATCATCGTACATCATTAAAACCATGGTTGTACTGGATTTCACGCGTTTTGCCATAGAGATTTTGGTCCATATTGACTTGATATCGTCACGCAGTTGTTGCAGATTTGTTGGCTGGACTTCCATGATGTGACTCTCTCGTTCCACCACATCTCAAACGTGATCTATTGGATTGAGATCCGGTGACTGCCGAGGTTATTTGAGTACAGTGAACTCGTTGTCATGTTAAAGAAACCAGTTTAAGGTGATCTTAGCTTCACCTTGTGTGCTCATAAAGGGCATGGAGGCATTAAAGGGTTGTGGCATTTAAACGATGCTCAATCGTTACTAAGGGGCTGAAAGTGTGCTCCCTCAAACCATTACACCACCAACATCAGCAGCCGGAACTTGATACATACAGTAGTAGGATGGATCAGTGGGCTCATGGTGTTCCAAATTCTGACCCCACTATACGAATGCTGTAGCAGAACTTGAGATAAGGCAATCTTCTCTTGTCTAATTTTGGTGAGCCTATGGGAATTGAAGTCTCAGTCTCAGTGTGGTCTTTCGCTGATCTGCCTCAAGGTTTGATGTGCTGTGCCTTCAGACATATTCTTTTAAACACCTTAGTTGTAACAAGATGTTATTTGAGTTACTGTTGCCTTTCTATCTATAGCAGCTGAAAACTCCTCCAGCATTTCTGTGTTGAAACTGAATATGACACTATGGAGGGCACAATGTTGTAAGACGTTCTCCAATTTTGCCCCGGTCTCGCGAGATGTTCTTTTAATCAATCTGGCTTTGTTAAACATAATATTGTGTTGAGTACCAAGGTATGTCGCGGGATTTGGCCGCAAGCACAATAGAGTGGTAGAATAACCTACAGTAAAGTACGTAACACGCATTTTGTCTTATAGACTTGAGGTACATCATTTGAACTGCTGCCATGGTTGGATGCCTGTGGTTTGAGGTTTGAATTGCCCCAGAGCTACTTAGCAACCTGAGCCAGGAAGGAGAACCTGATCTGGACTTTCCTCTACAGCACAGTGTGAAGTTGAGGTAGACACAGTGAGAGGCGAGGTTACAGGGAGATGGAGAGATTAAAAAGAGCTCACGTTCTGCATTTGGTGCTGTATTGTACTTTGATTAAAAGAAAAAAAAAAAAGAAAAAAAAACAACTCAAATCATAGGAATGATGACGATGATGTAATCCAGACGTAATAGAAAAAGGATCTAACGCCTGAAGACATGAGCATCACCGATCTTGTTTATTTAAAACGGGTTGAAATTTGGATACCAAGAAATTATTGGCACCCACGAATTATGAATCTCTTTTTTTATATATATATACATGTAGGATCATCTCAGCATCCATATTCCATAGCATCCAGAAATCCGGCACAAGCAAGCTAGTATCTTCCTGTGTCAGCTTTTGAAACCTTGGAAACGCCAATGAATGCGCTGATGGAGCTGAGAAAGTGGCGGACGTCCAAACATGGAGACAGAAACTCTGAACAGGAAGAGAAAGAGAAAGGACATGGCTTGTGTGTAGGTGTGAATGTGCAAGCATGTGAAGACTTTAGCTGTAAACATTGAGATAAAATGAGAATGCAGCCAGAGAGAGAAAGAGAGAGAGAGAGAGAGAGAGAGAGAGAGAGACTGGGCTGAAACGAAGAAAAAGCAAGGATGGAGGGAGTCAGGACTACACAGCCCAGGAGATGGCAGTAGAGACAGAGAGAGGGAGAGGGAGAGGGAGAGGTCGTTCAGTTTCTGCCCCGCCTCTCTGTAAAAGGCAGGAAACCACCAAGCAGGGGACAGAAAGACCGAAAGAAAGAGAAGGTGAATGAGAGAGGAAGAGAAAGAGAGAGAGAGCATTCACAGCAGCAGCAGAGAGAAGAATGAGGCTATGAGAACAGCACTGCACCTCTCCACTCTCCTCATTCTATTCATCCAATTCTAGACTCATTCGTTCCATGTCATTGCTCTCCAGCCTGTGAAAGCTCGGCAGGACTCAGAGGATGCCTGGTGAGTGCTTTGGTGAATAACATTGTAGCACTGATGTAATACGGCTTTGATGTGGATAGTCATTTACACTCTGTGTGTGTGTGTGTGTGTCTGTGTGTGTGCTGAGCAAGGACATCTGACCATCGATAATTCTTAGATCATCTGACAAGGAAAATTCAGTGTGTGTGTGTGTGTGTGTGTGTGTGTGTGTGCTTACTCTGGGAGGATGTTGGCTTTCAGTCACACCATAGTCCGGGTCATTTGACTCATTTGACCAACTGCAGCTGCTGGTACATAGACATGAATATACACATGGATTGAATTGAATCACATTTCCTTTGGGGTATTTTTTCATGACTTTTTCTTTCTTTCTTTTTTTTTTTTTTTTTTTTGCTTTATTGAATTATAGTACCAAAATATAAAACACCTATTCATTTTAAAACATGTTATTCAGTAACAACTGATGAACTAATGGGGAAGGTGTACAGTTGTGTACAGAGTGTGGAAGTCCGTGGCCATTGATGGGTTCTGAGGGGTTCATTTAAAGGGTCAATCCACGTCTTAAGGAGCTGATCGATTAACCGTATTGGTTCTTAGGTTATTATACAGTACGTACGGATCTGTCTTCTAGGATTATATTTGGTTGAGGTTTATTACCAGGATGCACTTTAGACCCGGGTGTTAGTGTTCTTCCTGATTGCTCATACGCTATACCGGTGCGGTGCTTTAATCTTTAAATGACACGTTCTGCTGTAAAGTGCCTTTTATATAATACAAGTCTGGAATGAATGCCCTACATATTGACAAAACAAACCTAACCACAATGTGAAGGACGCAAGATGAGGGTGACTCAAACACTCACCCTTTACAGTCATTGCCAAGCTCTCGGACTTGCTACTATTCTGTCGGATTATGACTCGAACGAATAGAAAGGAAGCAAATATGAAATGATATTGATAAGCATTTAACATGATAACAAGATATGATAAATAATCAACATTAGAAAAAATGATCAAGTAATGAACGTTGCTAAATATGATAAATATGCTATTTGCTTCTGCAATGATCGAAGAGTACAAGGGCTGTACCGGAAGTAACGCGTAAAAAAGTGAGCGTAACGTTTTTACTACCTGACAGAGAAACTGTTCCTCTATACAAAGGTACTACTCAACATAGTCTCCATGCATCACAAGCCATGCATCTGCGTCATCATTGAACCCACCTATGGAATCCTCTTTGAAAATCGCAGTTGACGGTCTCCCATGACTCTACAGAATGCTTACCGAGGTGTCATCATTGACGAGAGCAATGTGCACAGATGGATGAAGAAGGGGAAACCTCAAGAGCATTGAGGACAAACCATGCAACTATGACAAAGGGGATTTTTAAAGAATTGGGTTCAACCATGGTGCAAACGCATCTCTTGTGAATGAAACTGTTGAGTAGTACCTTTGTATAGAGATAGAGTTCCTCTACCAACATGTCAGAAAAAAAAAAAAGTTATGCCCACTTTTGCATTATGTTCATACAGTATGTATATAAATGCAATAAAGGCAATCATTATAATATTACCATTTAATTAGATTAATAATACTATAACAGACCAAGGATGTACAGTAATATGTCTCAAAGTGCTTGGCAAAAAATAAATAAATAAATAAATTCTCTGTTATGTAAAAAAAAAAAGGTATTTAAATTTTATTTTTCTTTTGCATTTGGATAACATTTAGCGAATCAATGCGCAGCTCTTTTTTTTAACTTCCCGAGTCAACAAGAGATTTACAAAGGCTTATCATATTTAGTCAGCAAAGCAGACATCAGGGTGTGGCAGTGTATTGACATGACGGCGAAAATAACTAGTGCGTACGGCGAGGAAGCATGATGTAACCAATTCGATTTCCAAACCAAAAAGACAACAATGACGACGCCAAGGACATTGGAGAATGCTTCAGAAATAAATACCCCCCCCCCCCCCCCCCCCCCCCCCCCAACCCACACACACACAAAAGAGGAAGACACAGGTCAGTTTCAAGATTATTAAGATATTTTCGTATATAAGAAAGGGAATAAACAGAGGCACTTGGGCATTAGTGTGAAGCAAGCTGCCATGGTGGAGCAACAGACACTTGCAAGAAGTCACACATCCCACATTATGCATGCAGATGTCACCTTAGTGCACAAGGGGATCACTATGTGTGTGGGGAAAAAAAGGGAAAGAAAAAAAAAAACATTTGACATTCACTGGCTTCCACCTGGAAATGGGAAATAGAGTGCTAGACATTGTGAAAGAAAGAAAAAAAGGAGAGATAGAGATGAAAATGTAGGGAAGTTAGATGTAGAGGGATGAGGCAAGGGTATCTCGTAACCTGTGTTCTGAGATTTTACACGCTCAGCTGGTATGAGGAAATGTTGCGGACGGACGAAAGGTTGGTTTTGCATGCCTTTGAGTGTGAAGGTTTTTTTTTCTTTTAAATGGATGTCTCATCTATCTTTCTGTCTCTCACTCCCTCTTTATAATTGCGCCGCCATGGCCAATCTCTCTCCCCGTCTATTGATTTGCAGAGAGACACAAAGACGGGTACTTCACCAGTTCTGGGAGTGTGTATGTGAGATCGTTGATCATCTTGTCTCAGATACATAGTGAGCTTCTTAAAGAGGAACTTGTTTAGTAACCCCAGCCTTCCTGTCATGTGTAAAGCTGGTAACCTGATTGACGGTGCAGGCTTCATGACTGAAATGTAAACAGACACACACTAAAGAACGAAAAGAAAAAAAAACAGACAGACGCAAATGAAGACAGACAGACCACTCTTATTTGGCTCATCCTTTTTTTTTCAGTCTCCTGATTTAGAAGCTGAACATGATCATGTATGATGTACAGTCATTATATATGTATCAAGATAAATTTGGTAGGTGCTTATCAAATGCAGTGGGAAACAGTTGTTCTGGGTCTGAGAGCCGGGATGCAGATAAACCAAGCGCAAAGGTGAACACAGATGAGGAGATATAAAGGACGCAAATATGATCTGCCTTTTTGTTTTGCTTTTTCTTCTTCAGAAATGTCTTGTTAGTTCATATTTTGTAGGTAATGCGTTAGTCAGCTGAAACCCGAGCCAAGCTGAACTCAGCTTTCCACCGGTCAGCAACGAACAAAACATGCAGCCCAGATAAAGTAATTACAATTCACTCATATTGCAGTCAGGCACTTACCTGATTACAGAAACCTACTGTACATCTCCAGTACACATGACCAACCCAACCCCACCCATAAGAGATTTCACGTACTATGGTAAACTATAGTACATACCATAATATATTACCGTAGCACTTCAGACATTACAATGGAGGGCATCATAGGACTATATAGAGTACCAGGGTATGTACTATGGCACTTCAGTGGAAACCATGGTAGTCCTATGTTGTGTACCACCATGTTTTGGTGAATGCCATGGTACTTATTGGGCTACCAAATGTCAGCAGACATCATCAGACACTAATACTAATACAGGCACTACCATGGTTTCTCTCCAACAAGAAATTTTACCGTGGAAGTCCAATGGCATGTACCATGGTATATAGTACCAGGGTATTTATGACAGTACCATAGTACGTATATGCTGATATAGTTGTATTGCACTACCTCTTATGCTACTCTCCAAAGGTTAATACACAATACTATAGTGATTCCCAAGGCAATTGTTGGGTAGCAAAATTTAGCAGTTATCTAATATGGTACTGCCTGTACTATATCATACCAGTATCATGTACTTATAGATCTGTGTGGTACAGTATGTACAAACATATCATCCCATAAGAATTTTAACCATGGTATAAATGCCAGTATCACTGGTATCATGGTTCTTATTTGCCGATATAGTACATATACCACACTATGGTACATGGTTCTACAGTGATACATGTGCACCAGTATGGTACTATGGAATATACTTAGATACCTTAATTTTTTTTTATATATGTTTGGCAATGGTAATATTTATATAGTATGGCATCATTGTATGTTTGTACTGTTGCATACAGTGTATGTTTAAATGTAATATTAATATTGACTACAATAATATGGTACTGCCTATACTATATTATAGCAGTACGTATGTGCTAACATATCTAATATGGTATATGTAATATCAGAGGAGTGGTGGCTCAGGTGGTTCTGGTTCTAGGTTCTGTTGAACTTTGGGAGCCAAACTGGTACCCAGTAAGTACAAGGTAACAACTGAAGTGCCAAACACCTACCCAAGTACTCTGTACAGTCCTATAATTTACCATGGTAAAGTCCGAAGTACCAAGGTAATACTACGGTATATTATGTTATGTAGTATATTTTTATCATAATGCAGTATACTGTAGTACATACCACAGTAAATCATCAATGTGTAGCATTCTGGCCAGATAAGCATGGATTTATGCTATGCTGTGTGAAATTACTGCTATTTTTGTGGTTACTACATATGTGCCCTGTTATTTAGCTAGTTAGTTAATGAACTAGGGTATATGTATGTTTCACAGATGCACGCTGGTACGTTTTAATATCGGAGTCTGTTTCTCAGTTTTCTCAGTGTTTATCTAATAGCAGTCAAAACCTGTCAGATTTATTCAGCTAAAGGATTTATCTACCAGGTTGTTGTTGTTGTTGTTGTTCAGGTTCTCTTCTGAAAAAATGCACAGCTTAAGAACAAACAAATGCCTATTTAGTGTTGATTCAGAGATATAATTGTTTAAAAGACATAACTAAACGACCTCTGCTCCTCTACCTCACATTCTTCCAAGTGGTTAGCTAGCCGGCTAGGTCATGTCCATTAGCTCTGTTAGCTCGCTAGCGCACCAGGTATTCTCGATAAAAGTTTATATCACACACATATCTCACACATCTCACATGTAGAGTTTTTTTTTAAATTATTATTTCACAAATTATATGAAAGAAAAAACAAACAAACAAACTAGCTCTGTGGTAACAAGTCACATCTCATCTGTGTAATTAATTTCAGCTCTCCCAGAAGCAGGTAGCTATTCCTAAGGAAGCTAAGTCCAATTTTAAATGCAAGCACAATTTCTTTCTTTCATTCTTCTTGTTTTTGTGCGTATATATATTAAAAGTGTGTGAGCGTGTGTGTCAAGCTCCTCACCTACTGCCGAGTGCTAACATGAATAAAACATGCACCGTGGCTGAGGTGCCCTCAGGCTTTGGCTTTTGTGTTGAAAAGCTCTTGGTGGAACATTCCCCCGTTTTTCATCAATAATCGAATCACCCACAGCATGGCGCACACGTGTACGTGTGTGTGTGTGTGTGTCTGTTTGTGTGTGGACACACGTGTGAGCACTCCTGTGCACTTTATATCGTCTCCGGACGATTCCGGGGGTAAGCTGCATTTCCGGGTGGGTGGATTAAGGGATGAATTCAGCATGAGAGAGAGAGAGAGAGAGAGAGAGATGAGGGAATGGACTGGAGGTTTATGAGCGGTTACGTACTACTAAAACCACATGATGACACAGGGAAAAAACACTCTGCTTGTCCTTTCTTGGGGAAAAGCATGTTTGATTAGTAATATTGGCTTAAATGAAGTGAAGCTCAAGCTACGCTAAGAAACATTTTTCAAGACGTGAGACAGCTGAACTTAGACATCAAAAACGGCTCAGGTCTTAAAAGAAGAAGGAACACAAGTGATTTTTCGGTTAACTATTGTCCATGGTTAACTTGCATCCATATTAATAGCAAGAGAAAATTTCAGATTCATCATTTATTCATTTTCAACCCATAATTTGGGCTGTGACATTTCTACATTTAGATAGATTGATAGGCAGACAGTGTCTTTATTGATCCCGATTAAATTTACCTCCCTCATCATTAGCCATGTTTACATGGACGATATTGAGTGAGATCATTCCGATTAAAGATTACAACTTAATTGTTTGCATTGACGCTGATCTAACAAGATGGGTGCTTACATGTACAAATCATTTAATCAGAAAATGCGCAAAGTGATTCTCCCCGCTGTGAGGAGTTTAAATTGCTGCTAATATGACCGAAGAGGGAGAAGAAGCATGATTTTTCTCTAGCTTTAACTTTGAGGTTGGGTTATGCTTCCCGTCCTTGCTGATGAATCCCACCTTCTGCATTATGAATTCATGAGGTGTGCATGAGCCCTGGGTGCCCGTGATCCTTTCACCAGTTTACTGGTATATAATGTATAATTCTATTTAACTAGAAGTGGTGTTAGTGTTATGGCTGATAGGTAGACACAGAAAAATAAAATGTATGCATTATGTTACTTTTCCTCTTTCAATGACCTTCAGATGATGAAAACCACTAGCGAACTACAATATGGATAATTATCGTGCAATTTAAATCACTAGATGTTTTTAGCTAGTCAGTGTGTAACTGTAGCATCATACTGTAGCTCACAATTTGTGTTACAGTACTGCTATGTTATTCTCCATTTATTTTCATACTCCTCAAAATACCTTCACTTTTTGTTATCACTTAAGTTTTTTTTTTTCTGTTATTGTCAAATGAAAATGTTAGATAATGCACAATTTACAGGCAAACGTCCAATTTATCTTCACGCCTCTATGTGAGCGTGTTTCAAGCCGAGTCCATAACCGAGTACACAGAAACGAGAGATGCAGATACTGTACAATGTTTTGATAAAAATCTGAGATTTTAAACAGGCTTGTTAGTTTACACGTGTCTCCGAGACTCCCTCATTACCTGTCCTTCTTTCTCAACGCCCCCTCACCCCCACCCCAATTCCTTACTCTCCGTCTGATGTTTTTATATCTTCGAGGCATGAGTATACTTGCCTGGAATGTAGGCCATGCATGGGCATATGAGGATATGTTTTTGGCTTGGCCCGGGAATTGCATTTTCTCTCATCTTGCTTCAGAAGAACGAATCAGGTGACTCAAAGTCCCATTGCTTGATATGGATTTTTCTAGCATGTTTTATTCTAAGCGAATAACATGAGGGAGTGCTATATGAGAATGTAACATGTAGGATGAAAGTAAAGAAAGGAATTCAATGTCATGTGAGTATGAAAACATATTAAGCCATTTTTTTTAACTGTTTAGTTTATACATGCACATCATATACGCTGCATTTCAGTCCCTGCTTGAAGCCGGTGTGTTACATGTACTGCTTTTGTGTAACTTGCATGGGAAAGCATGTAGACTTAGCAGGGTTTACTTTCCGAATTGTGGCTGGGTGTGTGTGTGTGTGTATGAAAACACAAGGAAGTGCCTCTAATTTCTCCTCTGGTTAGTATTTAACCAGCTAGTAAATAAACACTAAGAGCTCAAGACAATAATGATAAGGCCATACATTGCGCGCGTGTGTGTGTGTGTGTTAGGTGCATTGTTGAAACCTATTTACTACGTGTTGAATATTGAAACCTCAGATTACAGCTTGTGTTTTCCTCTATTTGTGCAATATGGAGCTTTTGGCAGCTTTAATATGTGTTGTAGCTGTGAAGCAGTCCATGTGTTAAGCCATACATACGCATCGAGAGACAGAGAGAGAGAGAGAGAGAGAGAGAGAGAATGGGTAAATAACTGAATAAATGATGGGAGAAATACACAGAGGAACAACTACAGTAGACAGGAAGGAGACATAATGTTTACAGAGACATCTTTATACATACGCAGTGTTTCACAAGCGAACACATCTATCTCTCCTGATACTCTCGCTCTATCCATCTCTCTTTTTTTAAATACTTTGCCCTTTTATGCTGTTCTTAAACCAGCAGATATCACCATGATCGCAGATCAGGGAGTGACCTTTAGTCTTTATGTGAAGATTCCTCCTCTGGGAGAACAGCGCTGGTTTCAATCACTTTGTATGTTTGTGATTGTGTGTGTGTGTGTGTGTGTGTGTGTGTGGGAGGTGGGTGTACGTGAGTGTGGGTGTGTCCTTACATGGATAGGAATATTTGACAGTTTTGACCTTGTGGGGACATTTGTCTGGTTCTCAAAAACCCGTTCGGTTCCCGAGCTTGAGGCAGAGCATTAATCACATTAATCACCTGCATTAATAATGATGTCAATGGAAGGTCCTTACAGGGATAGAAAGACAAATGTGTGAGTGTGTGGAGCCAGACGGTACTGTCACAGTCGTTTGGGATGTGTTTTTTTTTTTTTTTCTCCTTATTTCTTTTTTTTTTCTTTACATTTGTTCTCACCATGACGTCATGTCCTCTCTTTCTATAAAAGCAAACAGGGGACACATCTGGTGACGGTTTACACAATGCAAAAAAAAAAAAAAAAAGTAAAGCAACAATGTCTGTTTTCTCATTTGGCTTTGATTCATTTATTTTTTCTTGACATGAGATACATGTGTGAAACAAAAGGACGTTGTCTCATTATTATGTCTTGCACGTCTATTGAAATGCCCTTTGAAACAAATGAGATCGATTTCAGAATCTCACGGTCCTTTTAATTTCTTCGTTTCAGAAGGTGTTAATCCTATTAATATTACGACAATATAACAATAATAAATGCAAATATGAATGGGTTAATAATAAGAAAATAGAATTGTTCTTACAGTAAATAAGAAGGTAATAACAGTAAGTTCGCTTCGTGTCTAGCTGCGTCGCGCCACCCTGTTGTTTTTCTTGTCCCCAGATGCCATATTCATCACAGGGGACATTTTTAGACATTCACATGGATCATTAAATACGTTTTTTTTTGTTCCTTATTTTTCAGTTTTTCTATTGACCATTTTGATTTTACATCTATTGTGACCTCATATAAAAAGAAGCCCCTCCCGCAGCTTGTTGCTCAGCTCTGATGTTCTCTGGAGGGTCGTGGCTCAGCAGTATCTCATTCACATAGACGCTGGAATGGAGGAGGAGTAAAATAAATAAGAGGGAACACACCCTTTGCTGTGTAAACTTGTTAAAGAAATAGTACAATATAGGACCTTTAAGACCCAAAAATGCAGTTGGAGGAGGATCTGGCAACCCTGCCTAATTGTACACATTCACTGGTTTCCTCTATAATGAGTGAGATTGTGATAAGACGTCATGACACTGTGTGCTGTTTATATAAATCCAGACTATCCCGATTAAGTTGCTAGCATTTAGCAGTCATCCAGGCAGCTGTTTTAAGTGTGAATGCTTTTCCCTTTTTTTCCCTCCCTCGAGACAGAGACTGGGAATCGTGTACAAACTCGCCATGGGTGAAACCAAGTCTGCTTAGGGAAACTGTTAGACTCAGCCCAACCTATTAACCCGAGAGTCCCGCTAAAAAGGGTGGAAAAAAACAGCTATTACGTTGTAGTTCAGACCTCCTCACTGGAAAACCCTTGCTGAATCACAAATAGCTCCCATGGCTCAGTACTTCCTGTATAACCGCACTGCTAGGGCATGAAATAATGCTTATTTCCAAAAGGGAGCCATTTGGGATTCAGCCCAGGATTTGTAGGCTCTTTATTTCTCAGCCCTGTCAGTGAACTGAACTCTTGCTCTGATGAATTATCAGCATGTGGGATGTAACAAGTTCTACATTTCGGTCAGCAGTTTGTGTAATATACACTACGTTTTTTTTTTAAGTAGCAGTTTGTACTGTTTCAATAAATTGACCAAATTTTTTTATTAAAAAAATGGAGTATTGTCATAGCCATACATTTTAAAAGAGTGTATTGATATCATATTGTCCTATCCCAGTGCACTGTTCAATTCTTTATTCTGATTGGTTAAAAGGATGTTGACAGTTATTTCTTCCATATACAAGGGGCGTTCAAGTAGGAAGAAAAAAAAACATTATTTAATCTCTATATAATCCCCTGCTACACTAATGCACTTATCAGAGTGTTTCACTAGTGCTTGGACACCATCAACATACAGTGGAACCTTGGATTACGAGCATAATTCGTTCAGGAAGTGGGCTCGTGTTCCAAAACACTCGTAAACCAAATCATCATTTCCCATAAGAAATAATGAAAACTCAAATTATTCGTTCCACAGCCCCAAAAAATAAATACATAAAAATAATTAATACAATATATAAAATAAAAAAAAATAAAACAAATTAATCTGCACTTTACCTTTACAAAAAAGTACAAATAGTCAGTACGCCAAAGCTGAACCGCTGGCCTCCCAGGAACTGCTTTGATGGCCGGAACAGCCCGGGTGGAAATGTCGTGGAGCGAGGTCAGGACTGTACGGGGGATGCGGCAATAACTGCCAGCCGAGTTCCTGTAACGTGCAAGTGGATCAGGTGTTCCACTCGCTGAATTTTCACGGGAACGTTGTGTGCTCCGATCCAGCTGGGCCAGGAACATCATTCTTGTACATACTTCCTTCTTTAAAACGTTTGCACCATTTACAAGTTTAATTATCGAAGTGTTCTTGAAGTCTTCTGCAAATGTCAGAAGTCGGTTTTTACGACTTCACACATGCCCAAGAAATTTCATCACAAGTCCCAGTTTGACGTCATGTAGCGGACGAAATCTTTATAATGTTTCCATAGCAACAGCTAATTTGCCAGGACAAGATCATTTGTGGTTTAAGAAGGAGAAGAAAAGAAATGTCGAATTATTGATATGATGAAGTTTTTGAAGGAGTCTCCAGTGTCAGCTCTCTTTATAGCCAGAGGTAAAGTTGTAACATTAAAGGTTTCCTTCCCGGGAAAGTCGTCATGACTTCCATGATAACGTTGTGGATGTTCAACTGCGAATGGATAGGAAGTACAATTGGTTGTAATTTGATTCATTAAAAGAACTCGTGAAATTGCTATGTAGTAAGAGGAATAAGACCCTCCGGGACATGCCTTTTTGGGGCCTGTGTTTGCAAAGCATTATCCCTTGCTGTGGACTAGAACGCAGGAAATTACCTTTTCTTTTGTGTTTGTATAACCGTAGCTTTTTCCGCCAATGACCGGAACCCCGGCAGACGCTCAAAGGTAGACCATGTTAACTTTGTTTGAACCCGAAATGTGACATTCGGACAGGACATATACTGTTCTGTCCTGGCTTAATCTCTCTGCTGTTCATTTCTCTCTGTCTGTCTGTTTAAATCACCCTTCAGTGACCGCTTGTCTCGTTACTCTGACCCTGTTGGTTATGGGTCACTGAGCCTCTTTGGACTGATTTATAACCTGCTGTGTAACACTGCACAGTGACCCTGAGTATACACACAAACTTGCCCGCACACACACACACACACACACACACACACACACACACACACACACACACACACACACACACACACACACACACACACTCTGTTTATTTGCTACCAACTAAACATCAGTATACTGTAATACAGCATTACTAAAAGTTGGGCAAGTCATTAAACAAAATAAAGCTTTTGCGATGTGAAAATAGTCACACTCCGTGATTAAACTTGGGCATTATGGGTAATGCTTCCAGAAGTACTTTAACGATGACTCATTAGCAGTTTTATTCTTTGTATGCACTGTTTCTGTATTTCATGCCCTATTGGTTCTGTAAGTCTAATATGGCTAGAGATCATTCAGTGCGAAGAACAGGACAGAGTTCGGTGGTTGTTTTGAAGATTGTTTTCCTATTTATTTATTTTTTTCTTCATTGTGAATGTCATAATTACAGGAAAACGTGGAAAGAAAGCATGTTTATTTTTATATAAATTGCCTCCTTGCCTCAAACCTTGTCGATTAGCCAAGAGTAATGGGATACAAATAGTGCTCTTTTGCTTTTCTATGAGCTAAGAGGTAATGGAAGCTTCGACGTAAATAAGCCAATACGCAGTTAGTGTACTGAATACTGAAACTGTCCTTGCCTCAAACAAAACCGTCTGCACTCAAAGCGTAAGATTGACCAGACTGCTATAGGCTAATGCACTATTGCTATAAACTGTACAATAGAATAGAGTTGTATTTTTCTTATTTAGTACAGTAGGTTCAACTCTACAGTATATACATGCACGATTTGGAGCACAGCCAAACTGTGAATGTCCAGGGATTTTTGTCGTCTTTTTTTCCATATTAAGCATTACCAATGGCTTGTTGCCATGGAGACGGTCATTATTTATTTATTTATTTATTTTATTATACTTTTTTTTTTTTTAAATAATGTTGGTCCGGTCAAACGTATGCAAAAACCTGAGCAGAGCAGAAACACTGAAGCATGCGCAGTCCTTCGGTCTGTCTCTCTGATCCAATCATTTCCAGGCGAATGATTGCTGAAGCAATGATGACAACATAACCTTCCTGCCGAAACTGCACACACCCTTCCTTATAGATTCAGGGCGGGAAAGTGCTACAGCTTCCTGTTTTTTTTTTTTTTTTTTTTTTTACAACATGTGTACAGTATAAACAGTATAAGTAGACAAGTTCGACTAGTCCCGGTTTGACTTGAACGCCCCTCCCGATATATAAACATGGCTATCGGTGTTATTTCCTCACCCTGTCAATACCGTGGTTTAATCAGGTTGTTGTTTGGAACTGGTGTGTCGCGGTTAAAATAAGGTTTTATTCGTAAACGGTCCAAATAAAAGCAGTCAAATCAGATGGAGATATGATTAGAGACTAATGCTGAGATTTAGTGTTTTATGGACACACGTGTATATTTTATGTTATATTTACAGCATTTTGGCAGATGTGCTTATCCAGAACGACTTCCAACCTGAGTTGTAGGCCAACTTCTTAACCACTGAGCTACAGTCCCTCTGTGTGTATGTGTATGTGAAGCGACTGGTGTTTTTGGCGTTTAGTGGTCTCGGAATTGGAATGAAATACTTAAATATTTTAAATTAACAATTTTTTTTACCTTTAAATGTCTTTCCAAATTTTTGAAAGAAAAAAAAAAACGTCTTAATTTTAGACTTACGCTATAATAACTCATATGTTAGTAAATGGTTTAAGCCGCATCATATACAGTCAGTAGCGAGGATGGGAATTACCAATCAGCTCCTGATACAATATCATCATGATTCGATTCGATTTTCGATGCTATAAATTTCACAATTCTATAAACATCTCGTTTCGATATTACATTTACCCCTGATATAATCTGATATCATTTTAAACCTTTAAAAGAGTTTAATGAGTAAACATAGGCCGTTCCTTATAACCCTTATAAATTTGCCCACTTACTATATAAACCAAGTGCAGCATGTCAACAATATAAATTAAACTTAACAAAATCAAATTAAACAAAGTCAAAATATCGATTTTTTTACTGAGCAATGCATATCTGTCTTCTGCCATAACTATTATTTCCAAACAAACGTAAGGAATAAGTCCCTCCTACCACACAGGATGAAAATGTGTGAATTGTTTAGAGTGTGCCCCCTGTAGGATTATAAAGAAACAGCAATGTTTTACCCCCTCCAAAGTCTCGAAACTCCACTTGACAGTGAGCGTGCGGGTTCAATCACAGCTGTGAGACGGTGCGGCTTCCACGCGGGCTTTCTGTTGCGTCACTCAGAAGCTTCTGCGCTCAAAAAGGAATTGGTTATATCCGAGGCTGATCGGCCGATCCTCGGGTCACACTATAAACCCGCCAGTTTTATTCACTGGCTGATCGACTTGTTCATCTCTTGTTCACCTCATCTCTGACTGAATATTTTATAGTTTTATATATTTTTTTCCCCTCTTCAAAAAATAATCATTTCTAACAGGTTCCCCCCCCCCCCCCCTTTAAAACACTCTCACTCTCTTGTTGTTCATGTTCTTTATTGTGCTGCTCTCATGCAGTCGATAGAAAATCGGAGCTTATTTTCTGTGTAATGAGCTCTCATTATGCCGAGTGCTCCGGCACCGCAAGATGACCAAACAACTGATAAAACTGAGACACACACACATACACACACACACACACACACACACTTAGAGACATGGTCAGACCATAACAGGAAGTTTCCTCTCTGGAAATAGAGCAGTGACCAGTTTATCTGTTGAGCATCGCTCTAAATTATAGTAGAATCGGGTAATGCCTGGAAAGGGAGGTATTTGTGACATCTCTTTTATTTATTTGTTTATTTATTTATTATCTATTTATTCATAACTATCATTAGCACATACTCCTATTTTTTTCAGGAGCATGACTTCCTAACCTACTATACAATATTTTAGCTATGTTGATCAGTCTCAATTTTTGTCTAAAAATGTTTTATATTTAACTTCTAAGTACAGTTTGGCCCATTGGTAAGGTTGGGGGAAAAAAAAAAAAAAAAAAATATATATATATATATATATATATATATATATATATATATATATATATAGATTTTAGTCATTTTGTTTTGTGCAGAAAGATAACACACTTTGGTTCTGGTTTATTGTTCTGTACTTAACCAGCGCTCAAGGAATGAGGTACAGCAAGTACTGTACCAATTTCAGTGCACTACTTGAAATATTTACCAGCGTAAAACAAAACCCAACCCGGTGTACACAACAAGACAGAGAAAAAGAAGCAAGAGGGAATAAACAGGCAATTGGTCAAAGTCTGTCTTTTTGTTGTTGTTGTTGTTGTGTTTTTTGAAAGAATTTATATACAACAATAAAAAAGGATCATAAATGAAACCAGGCAGGCGATCAACAAACAACATGACAGTTCAGAAAGACTTGATACAGTAAGTCATTCAGATACTGTGCACACTTGGCTTTACAGTACATCATTAATCAGACACCTGTGAACTCGAGAGAGCTTCGGAAACGGAATCCGTGGCGGCGTTTATTGCAAAGTGGTCAGGGAACTGGGCTCCGCCGCTGACGTGACATTTCCCTCTTCCAATCTTTACAGTTTATCTTACAATGCATCATAACTCTTCATAACTCTGGTTTATGTATTCGCATTATACAGTACATGCGCGCTGGATTGAGAGTGATTGTGTAGTTTCATATGCAGACTTTTAAATACACTGTAAGTGTGTAGTTTTGATCTTATTTAACGTGTGCGAGTCTAATTCCCTCAACCTTACAGCCTCAAAGCAGACAAAGGCTCGCACACCCCCTGTAATCTTTGGCACCCCCTTAATTGGAGCAGGGGGCGAGGGGCTGTACTCCTTGCTGGGAACCATGGCTCTAGTTGGTGGTGGGGTTACTATGGACACTGTGCTGAGTCCTTTTGCCACTTTCTGCTGAGGTTTTTGTGTTCTACAAACAAGGGCGGATTAAATTGAGTGGATTTTTGCTGAAGTTGGAGCTAACAGATGTTGAACAACAAGTTACTTGTTCTGGAATCATTGCAACTCAGAGACAGCAGGAGACATCGAGGAGACGGTGACAATGAAGTTCAACTCAATTGAAAAACAGAAGCATAGAAGCTAGAAATGTCTTGCCACCAGATGGACCAATCACAGCTGTTGCGGTCTGTGTTAGCTGGAGAGGTGCATGTCAGGCTACGGCATACTCTATGGCATACGCAAGACCTACGGGTTTGTTAACGTAGCCCACATTGGCAGCATTAAGTGTCAGGGCTGGGGCAGCACAAGACCTGCCCCATTTGGCCTAAAGGGCTTATTGCACTCATTTAGCTAAATTGGGCGCTGAGAAATGAACACGGTATGGAAATGGAACACCAACTGGTATTTCGACACAATTTAAACTGGATGAAGACTTTTCTGGTGAAGATTAACATTTGTTGTATTGCTCATGTACAGTGGAGCACACAAGCAAGCACACCAGGGTCCTCTCTAAGAATAGCGCATCACATCAATCACACCGCGGGGGTTTGTTTAGATTGTATACAATCAAGCACGGAATTTTTCACCGAGGGATCTCATTAGATCTCGGTTTCCGTGTCGTGTTGCATCGGTTAACCGTTTTATTGGATATTTCAGGCTACTGATCCAATTCCGCACCCACAAACCTAGTTTGAGGCCTTTCGAAGGAAATAGCACAACAGTCTCTTTTTTTTTTTTTTTTTTGCAGCAAGGAACCTTCTTTTTTAAAAAATGCAAGCATTCAATGGAGCTATTGGATGTGATCCAGATGTTTAAATGGCACATATCATATGCTTTAGCGTAAAGAGAGTTAGCATATATTAGTTTCCTGTTAGCTTCCATGGCTCTTGATCCGTTCCTGGTTTTACTCAGAAGAACGGCAGATCTCTCAATAAACCTTGCAAATAACTTTCTTTATCTTCTTTGTCATGATGGACATGACAAAGCCGCCTCTTTTATAAGGTTCTGTTGATAAAGTGGCATGGGAAGCCTGTGGAAAGCCGAATGAAATAAATCCCACGGCTTCGTGATTTGATTGATCCGTCGCCTCAGTCGCTTACTTTCAGAGCGAACGCTTCTCCTAGACGAGAGACGGAATTAAAACTTCTCCCATGTAGCGCGGGAAAAAAAAAAAAAAAAAAAAACTTTTATATCCTGCCGTCATACATACCTGTGGGTCTCTAATGAGCGCTCCCTGTCGTTTTCCCATCTGTGTCACCCAGGTTGGGAAAACTGATATCGGAAGCCGATGTTTTTTTCCGCGTCTTTAAAAAAAAGAGAAGGCTCCGTCTCTCAGGAGAAATTGAGAAAAGAGATTCATCCAGAACACCCTAGGGTTCCAGGCGCTCTTTTTAGTCTTATGCCTGGTTTCATGCCCGCCAGCTGGAAACAAGAACACACACACACTCACACACAAACACACACACACAGACACACACACACACACGCACACAAACGGATTAAAGCAATTAGTTAGTACTTTTAGGGTTCAGTGGGTGAATGATGGGCAATGTCTCAGAGGGGTATCATTTGAGATGAGTGGAAAGAGGCATGAGACAACACGGGATTGGAGATCAGAAAACGATGTGATGAAAGAAGAATATAGACTTCATAGAGAAAATTGCAAATAAAAGTGGGCGGACATAGACGTGAGTCTTTATGATTCAAGCTTTAGATGTGTTGCGTCTAACTGTCAGGATTTCTAGATTGTTAGATTAGGTGTTAATTTGCTAACGAGAGAAAACACAAACGAGCTTTGCTAAATCTTTAGTGAGTTCCTTGTGGGAATCATTGCCTGCTGTAAATGACACCATAAGCTGTCCATACATTCTATGGAATCTACTCTCCATTTTCTTTGTACTTAAATATGATATTCACATTTTCGCTTACAGTAAGTGGAGCATTACAAGTCCTTACAGTGCCAGTGTAGGATGTCGCCATAGAAACCATAAGATACTGTATTGGAAACGTGTGCATTAACATATTCATACCACATGAAGAGATGATTCTTTTAAAAAATTTTTTTTTTTAAATACCACGTTCAAATTTAGCACAGTCCTTCATCAAGTTCCAGCGTATCCAGCTCGGCCGACTCATCCGAGAATTATGTGCTGCAGGAAGCATAAATAGTTAATTAGATCTGAAAAGGTAATATGAGCTTTTAATATCTGCAGCAAGTGCTGGGAATAATGGGTCGAAGATGATACATGATTATTATTAGTATTTTTTTTTTTTTTACCTGCCTTTAGTGTAATAATATTACCTTTTGTAGTTTTAACAAATGGAGAAATTAATTTTCTAAATAATAGGTTGTAGGACAAATGCAATAAAGAGGGTTTACATAACAAAGTCAGATCTTTTTCTGAGCCTGGTACAGACAGGTGTAGTGGTTAGCACCGTCGCCTTGCACCGCCAGGGTCCGGGTTCGATCCCCGGCCAGGCTCGATTCCCGTCTCAGTGTGCATGGAGTTTGCATGTTTTCCCCGTGCTTGGTGGGTTTCCTCCGGGTACTCCGGTTTCCTCCCACAGTCCAAAGACATGTAGGTTAGACTAATTGGCGTTCCCAAATTGCCCGTAATGTGTGAATGAGTGAGTGAGTGTATGTGTGTGTGTCTGTGCCCTGCGATGGATTGGCACCCTGTCCAGGGTGTACCCTGCCATGTGCCCTAAGTCTCCTGGGATAGGCTCCAGGCTCCCCGTGACCCTGAATACAGGATTAAGCGGTACAGATGATGAGGGAGTGAGTGAGTGATAGCTACAATAGCTAGAGCTACACAGACTTCCTGTGGTATTGTAAACTATAAAATCTTATTTTCTAGGTTTTCACAAAATACAAGACTGTATATCTATTAAACAAATTTATCCAAAGCAAGAATTCAGGTACGAATTACATACACAGCATACATACACAGTTTGTATATATGTGTGTGTCAAAGGTTATGTATTAGACATTACTATCTTGTCTATGTTCTCTTGTCCATGTCTGTTTATAGATAAGACGCTTGTGCTTGTGTCTGTGGTCACTCTTGATTCACTCTTTCTCTCTCTCTGGTTCTCTCTCTCTGGTATCTCTCACTCAGATCTCATTTGATGCCGAGGCTGAAAGAATCGCGCTCTCACGAGTCGTTGCTCAGTCCCAGTAGTGCAGTGGAAGCTCTGGACCTCAGCATGGAGGAGGAGGTCCTCATCAAACCCGTACACAGCTCCATCCTTGGTCAGGACTTCTGCTTCGAGGTGCGCGCGAGCACACAGGCCTTCATTCACCTGCACCATCTTGTACCGTTGACATACTGTACTGTAGCGGTGTTTCGTATGCTGTAATTTCATTCCTGCACTATTATTCTGCGGGCTATTTTTATGTCATTTGCGTAAAAAAAAAACAACAACAAAAAACGTCAGGATGTCTGTTTGGGTGCAGTGCACTTTTTTTTTTAGTACTCATACAGTACATGAACGCATTATGATGGATTCGGTGGAGCAGGCCAAAAATAAGGGGGTGTGACGTTCATAATGTGCAGACGCGTTTAGATTTTCGAACCTAATTTGGGCTGAAAATGTGTTAGCCATTTCCTTTCTTAACAGTCTCCCATTTCTTACAGTCCACTTTTTTCATAATGTTTTTTATTCACAATGGGCGTTCAAGTCGAACCTGGACTTATGATTGTACGGATAACAGAAGACAGTTATGAGAGTAAAAACTCCCTTTATTTCTCTATATAATCCCCTGCTACACTAATGCACTTATCCCAGTGTTTCACTAGTTCTTGAATAGCATCAAGGTAGAATGTTTCACCGGTGTCCTAGAGACTCCTTTAATGACCCCAAGATTAAAGCAAGGTCAGGACTGTACGGCGGATGTGGCAATAATCCCAGCCGAGTTCCTGTAATGTGCAATAGGTGTTGGTGAATGATTGTCTGTACGGTTCCTACAGACAGATGCCTACAGACACCTCGGCCGAGATTGTCACTTACAGACATCCGGCGTTCTTTAAAACGTTCACACCGTTCAAATGTTTTACTGTCGCTAAGAGTCTCAAACCTTGTTTTTTGACTACATAACTAGACAGAACAATACATAATGAATATTGTATTGCCTAGGGATTAGTACGAGAAACCATGGAACGTCAAATTGATATGTCATTAATAACCACGTAAAACGATGTTTTAAATATTTTGAAATCATACAACTTTGGTTGTATTCTGGCTGATATCTGCCATTCCTTTTAGGTGAGCACCTCAACAGGAAGCAAGTGTTTCTCGTGTCGCTCGGCTGCCGAGAGAGACAAATGGATGGAGAACCTCAGACGAGCCGTTCACCCAAACAAGGTAGACCACACACGTGGCGGTGTTGCTTCCTGCCATACCAATGAAGAGCATGGAGTTGCACGCAATCCCTCTTTCTCTGAGCTTGATACAGAAACAGACTTCTCTTTCCTTGCTAAAAAAAACAAACAAACTGATTTACACCCAGGGTCCTAATTAGCTGAGTGATTTTCAGGATGCGTCCTTTCATAAACGTTTAGGACACTTGGACACAAACCAACGTCCATTGCAAGCAGATTGTTCTCGCAAAAGGACGTAATGACTGATTAGGATGAAATACGAGCCAGCTTCTGTTGGAGCAATTAGTCTATGTTGTAATGACGGTTGTTATGGAACACCTGAAATCCAAATTGCGAAACTGACAGCCCTACCCTGTTCATGCAGTTTTATGTCGTTGCTTGAAGGCAGGTTTTTTTTTGTGTTTTTTTTTGCTACATGCAAGCAAAAACAAAGATAACCAGAGCGTTCAAGTTGTGACATCAAAGTCTCATCCCTGCCTGAGGTTTACCATTCCCATTTAATGTTGACTTCAGCGCCAGCCTTTCATGTGGTAAAATGATGGTTAAATATTAATCAGCTGTAGCTCTACACTTGTACCACTTTAAACCATCCCTCTGTGAAGGCTGCACGTCCTGGAAAGACTTACTTTTTCGAGCAGACTTTCTCACCATGGGAATGACTTTAACTACCAAATGATGTCATTAGGTATTTATGCAGCCTTTCCCTTTTCCCTTTATAGCAGGGACATGAAGTAATCTAAAACAGAAAACATCTAATCGTAGCAGTAAGCAGCAAATGAAACAGAGTTAGTTTTTTTAACTTATAAAGTCAGCCTTGTTTACAAAAAAAAAAAGAAAGGTGGTATATTTCACCTGCCAGATTAAAAGTTTCTTCGGTTTCTTTATATAGTTATGGGTTTGGCACATAGACTGTATAAAAAAAGAACTGGACAAACCCTCTGTGATGTCACCCCTAGACTTTCTGAAGAGCAGTTACAAAGCTCTGGCCATGTGGGAGCTCTGGTCGTCACCATCATGGCAGGAGCTGACGCCACCTAAATCCCAGTTAATCCATAAATGGGCAAATGGGCAGAGCAAACAGGGCCTGGCTGTTGGTAGAAATACTTCTACCTGTGTTTTTTTTTTTTATTTTTTTTTTTAGTAAATTTGGCTGTTTTAATATGCCATTCCATGTGGATTGACTCACATTTGCACCTAGTGGCCATTCAAGGAACTACAAGTTTTCCATATTGAAATAATTATTTCAGAACCGGAGGTTGGCCTTTGGTTCTACATAAGATATCAAATGGTTACTCTTTTAAGAATTCATCGATTTCACAGTGTTTGTCAGCTGGATAATATAACCACCACTCAACGGCCACCACCATCACGCAACTACCCCTGCACCGTCTGCCTGCACTGATTTTACTACTCGATATCTATTGTATCCTGTGTCCGCATCATTAATCCTGTAATGCCTTGTGCTTCCCCCTGGTGCCGAATCCCCCCCCCCATTTGCCCATTCTTCCGTCTACCACATGAGCACTCAACAAAATGACGTATTTGTTAAACGGCTCTGGAATTCAATTCAAGAATTTCCCACATTAATAGGTGCATTCTTTAAGAAGGACTCCACTTGCTTAACAAGCTTGAGAGTGATATGTTCAACTTATTTAAAACTGAATTGCTGATAGAGGTGTATTTCTGCTTTTCATCACAGATTCTTCCTCATTTACATTCTCATCATTCGCTGGCTTCCCCCACCACCCAAAACTCAGTGTTGCAGCATGCATCTTTTTCAGCCTAATAGCTAATGACAGCATTTTTTTTTTTTTTTACTGTTCACGAGAATATTTTATGTCTTTCAGCCTTTTTCTAATGATGTCAAATGCAAGCATTTTTCAGATTTGATGTCATTTTAATTTAACTGGAAAAGTGTGTTGAGTTATAGGGCCAGGGAAAATTCACATTCAGCGAGTCCAGCTTTAATGGTTTAGTTTTACTCTTGGGTTAAATGTACTGTATGTATTTTTTTCCCTTTTATTTTCAATAACTGTCTGACTGGTTTACAGTATTATTAATAAAATAATGATTTACCAGATAACGTCTGGCAGCTTAAAAGACAGATTGGCAAACCCCATTCCCTATTAAGAATGATTTGTGAGAGCTAAGATGCAGGGTGATATTTCAGACTGCAGTAGAATCCAAACTGTCGAATATTACAGTACCATATACCTACCACCATGCATCAATGGATCTCTGACCTCATTCTGTCTCTGCTCTCGTCTCTAGGACAACAGCCGTCGGGTAGAGAACACCCTTCGCCTGTGGGTGATCGAAGCCAAAGACCTACCGCCCAAGAAGAAGTACTTCTGCGAGCTGTGCCTGGATGATGCCCTTTATGCCCGCACCTCCTGCAAGCTGAAAGCAGACAACGTCTTCTGGGGAGAGCACTTTGAGTTCACCAACCTGCCTGCTGTCCAAAACATCACTGTCCACGTCTACAGAGACTCGGACAAGAAGAAGAAAAAAGACAAGAACAACTACGTCGGACTGGTGAACATTCCAGTAGAAAGCGTGACCAGTAGACAACTTGTTGAGAAGTGGTACCCCGTCAACACACCGAACCCAGGGAAGGGGAAGACCGCGGGACCTACGATCCGGGTAAAGGTGCGCTACCAAAGTATGAACATCCTTCCAATGGAGATGTATAAGGAGTTCGCTGAATACACTACCAACAACTACATGCTGCTCTGCTCTGTGCTGGAACCAGCGATCAGTGTCAAGAACAAAGAGGAGATGGCTTGTGCCCTGGTGCACATCCTGCAAAGCACTGGGAAAGCCAAGGTAAAATAAAAAAGAAAGAAAGAAAACAATGCTATGTGATTTTGTTTGTAAGCTTCAGAAGCCTGGTATATTTGGCAGACCAACATCAGAGCAGGATTCAAAAGTATTTTGTGGAAATTCACTAGGACCTTATGTGCATTAGCTAGTCTAGATTCCTCCAAAGTCTGAGGTTCACTCCTGATCTTTACAAGTTTCCCATAGGTTACTTCTGAATACTTCCACTTTTAAAAATCCCATCTACCAAACATGCTCGGAGTGGACTCGCTTCTTCAAACTGCCCCAGATGTGAATGGGTTAGAAGAATGGGTTTGTGGTGCCTAAATTAACCCTTAGTCTAAATAGATCCACCACATCCCCAAACCAGATAAACTAGGTATGCAAGAATCATTGAGAATTCTGTTTACTGTGGATTAAAGTTTGGTAAGAAATAATATGTTACAAACTTGGTGTCGAGAGTCTGCTGTATCATTATGTTACCTTTGATGCCTTTACCATCTTGTGTCCCTAACCTTGGATTGCCAGTTCATTGAAAGCCTGCCCCCTGATCAGTTCCAGCTAGATTTGTATTCGATGATGCAGACCCGTGACTGCAGAGATTATATCTCATGATTTTCTCGGGTACATCCGGGGGCCCCCCAGAAGGAGTTGAAATATGTGGCTTGGGGTTGACGTGTTGTTACTGCGACCCCCAGCAGGAAAAACAAACAACGAATGAATGAATGAATGAAATGTTAGTGTTGGAATAGCAGGAATATTGGCCTTGCTTGTCAAAAACAGTTTTAGTATCTGTGTATATGGCTATTCCTGCTGGAAGTTGTTGCCTTAGGGATCCCTACAGAGCTAACACCTTGCCAAACCCTCCGCCGGGGCAAGATAACTGATTCTTCTTATTTTTGGCCCAGAGAGGAGAGAGCGACCAACTCAGCAGCTGTCATCTCCGTCGGCTGCCTGAGCTATGTCTGGTCTGACTGGCGCAGTTTCAGTTACTGCAGTAACACAGTGCATTTGTGATGACTCATGGGATGAAATAAACACACTGGGGAAATAACCATACATGGTGGTGGAGATGTCTCTGGCGTGCATATGCTGTTTTCTGGAGCGCATGTTTGGACTACATTAACTGCCCCTGTCATTCCCCTGCTGTACAAAAGACAGGGCTAAGCAAGGGGTGCACTGCTGATGGCGTACAAGCTGCGCCTCCAGGACTCGTCAGAGATTTTCAGTAACGCTTTCGAATCGGCCCTCCTGTTGCTACCCTGACTAGCTTTGGGAGATCAGTTTATATTAAATTAACCATGAAACAGGTTTTACTGTGGGAGGATTGACAGACAGCCTGGTGGCTAAATCTGTCCTTGTGATCGAAATTAATTGATAAACATTGAAGTTGCCAAGGTCCTAAGAGCCGAATTCTTCCCTCTCGCGTTCCTTTTCCGCTCTATTTTCGCCGCTAAACAGCCCTGGCTGAGCGTCTGATAAGCGTCGCAAAGACCAATGTTAAATGGTACGGTACAATGCTAATGATATTGGATGCAATCTGTGCCCGTCACGATGGTCTTAACATAACAAGGCATTCGAGAAAATGGACGACTTTAGATTAGTTCGCATTTTATAACTATTATATAATATTAGCAATGATGACCTGCACTGTAAGCATGTTTTATATTTGCACATCAGCACTTTTTATTTTCGTGCTACCAGTTTATTCTGTGCCAGATTAAAAATTGCTGAAAAAAAAAAAATACACATTATTGAGAAATGCCACAGAAACGTGCAGACTATGCTGTAAAGGTTGTAGTACCTTGTCATTCATGGTGTCACAACGTCATTAGGCATGGTCAGTGGGCCAGGAGAAGCCGCTCTGCCTCATTATCCACCAAGTGCTGATTTCGAGATTACTTTCTGCCTCAGCGTCATTATTAGCATGCCATTAGCTCGCTGCTGTTCTGGGTGCATGCGCTTAACCCTTACCGTTGCAACAAGGATGAGTGGCAGCGGCAAACAGAAGGCAAGTCGCCAAGGCCATCGCCTTCTCTGTCCCAGTCCAGCAGTCGATTCTGGATCCTGAGGGACGTGGCCAATCCCGTTAGCCGCCGGTTGTTAATTACAATGACTTAATTACCCTGTGTCTTAAAGCGGCCCAGAGGGATACGGCCCGTTAAAAACTCGAACGTACTGTACACAACACCACCCGAGCGTTCCAAGGTCATAAGTTATGAGGACAGCTGTTAAAACCTGACTCTTGTACACTTTAGCACGTGTTTGCTCTTGGACTCATGACCATGTGTGAAATTAATTGAGCGCATTATTCATGCTAAATAGAAGCATTTCGTTGTCAAAGCTTTTTTTTTGTTTTTTTTTTTGTTAAATTGCTGGAGTAATACAAGCTATTTGGAAATAACCTAGATGATCTAAAAAAGATTTCGTGTCCTCTTAGGACGCAGCTGTCTTAAAGCCTGGGAAACCATTTTAGTGCAGCAGATTTCGCAGCTAGTTTCCCTTGAAGGGAAATAACTTGGAATGATTGTAACTAATTAGCGAGTGTGTAGCACTGTCTCGATCAATTAGCACCAGACATACTGTACTGCATGTTCAGCTTAAAAAGATTTCAGTTTAAGATGTGCGTGTCCTTACATCTTAAACTGGAATGTTTATGTAGAGAGCATTTAGCATATTTCGCTAACTCTGTCAGTATTGCTAGCAAGCCTGCAGTTAAACGTCTTTCAATCTAATGAAAAAAGAGGCCACAAATAATCTCAGGCCAAATAAGGTCAGGACACAGATGAACCGATTTGCCTTTTTCTGTCCTTTTAGGATGTTGTGCAGATTTTGTCCCCCACGGGGTGAGTTGAACTTTTCTGAACTGAATCAAAGGCGCCTCGCTGTTCCCAGTTCCCAGTTGGTACAATCATTATAGGAATCTTGGCATTTCAGTGACTCTTGCCCCCATAATTAGAAAATAGAGAGAATGTTAAGTAGCGAGATTGTAGCTGTTAAGAGATTTTTGGAAGTAGCAGTGAGTGATGCTAGCTGTTTTGATCCTATACGTCAGAAATTCAATTAAATTCAACTTTATTTATATAGCGCTTTTAACATACAGAAATTAGTCATCGCCGCAAAGCAGCTTTACAGAATGAAAAAAAAAAATATGGAATTGAGTATGAGAAAATATGTATGAATCAAAATGATCAGATTGTCCCTGAATGAAGTCATTTCATACAGTCTGAACCATTTATTCACTGTTGGACATTAACTATGCTTATATGTATATAATATTTCTTCAAGCTGATTAGATTAGTTTAGGCTTCCCATCTTTTCTGTTCTGATAAATCCCGCCTTCTGCCTTCTTATGATTGGCTACAAGAAATTACTCTCATTTACAATACGATTGGTTAGATGTTTTACTATATGGGAAATGCGAACCAATCAGTGCTCCTCCCTCAGCCAGAGACGCACTGGATGAAAGTCTGAAGAAAAGTCTCCTTCTCAAAATTTTCTTCCTGGAAACTTGTCACATCGTCACCATGAGGGGCAGATGTGCAGAACGATTATACTTACACCAACACGTGAGAAACAATCAGATCAAGTGTTTACATGGATAATATTTCCAAATACCAAATTTCAGGACAGACTGCTCCGATTGACATGTTTACATGTTTGTATATTTCGATGAAGCTATTCTTCCTATTATTAGTGGAATATTAGGGTTCCTGTACACAAACCTATTAACACTCACCCAGAAATCTTTATTACAGAAAAGAAAAAACTCTTCTGTATAAGTAATAGTTAATGAAACATTTTTCGCGTTAACCAAAATCAGTATTTTCCTGTTATTAACTTCTTAATTACAGTCATTATTTCCTTTGGACGCGTTTCTTCACTCCCATCTGCCACCCTGCCTCTTCCCCTCCTCTCTGCTCCTTCGCTCTTCTGCTCTCCCTCTTTGTGTGTTAAGCTTTTCTTGTTCTTACTCATTCTTTTTGTGCCTGTCATCACTTCCATCCCCCCCTCTCTGACTCTCTCTCTCGATCTTTCCCTCTCACACATGCTCCGCCGGGCTTTAAGGCAGGCTCACACATAAACATAAAGAAAGGATGTCGTCTCCCGTTTGGAGCAGCACATCACCATGGCAGACCCTAAACAGTCCTGCCACGATTGCACACAGACGCATGTAAACAATCTATGGAAAGTGTCAGACTCTCTCCACACTCTTAGTGTGTCCAAATGTATAGTTATGCAAGTAATGGCTGCACCATATGGATGGAAATTAGCATACGGTAATTATGTTTCAGTTCTGAAATCCAGATAGATTACACTGATATTACAATTTATTAACACCGTGATACACTTTCTCTATCATGATACAGTAGGTCAGTGGTTTTGTACCTTTAGTGTTAATGCCTCAGATCTAATCGCACAGATAATGCTCTCACTTTTCTGTTGATCTGATTTGCCAGAATGTGTTCATTTTCTTTAACACTAGCTCTGACTGTCAAGATCAAATGTTTTAACGTGTTAATGCACTCCGTTTAATACATGTGTTTAATGTTAATTTTTCTAATGAATGCATATGGTGGACAACAGACATAATCTTAACATAGTAATAATAATAATAATAATAATAATAAAATACAAGCAACAGTTAAGTCGAACCGGTACGTTTTGATTTGTGCACAGTAAAAAAAACCTTATTTCTCTATAGAATCTCCTGCTACACTAATGCACTTATACCAGTATTGCACTAAGGCCAAGTTAGGAAGTTTTCTCAATACACTGGATACTCTTCACGTCTGATACTCTGGCCTCCCAGGAACTCCTTTAATGACCCAAACATGTGGAAATGGCTTGGAGCGAGGTCAGGACTGTGACTCCCAGCCGAGTTCATGTAATGTACAAGTGGTGCTGGTCATTGATCGTTGTGAGATTTTGCAGTTCCCACAGACAGATGCGTTTCTTCCGCAAGGTAGCGACAAGTTACCCATCACTTTACAAGGGTCAGGTGTTTCGCTTGCTGAATGTTGACGGGAACGACTGCTGTGGGCCCTCGAGCCATCTCGGCCGGGATCCTCGTTTTTTGGTAACAGGTGCTATTTCGTGTCTCATGTACCTTTAGGGAAAATTACTGGATCATTATTCCAGAATAATAATTACACCTACTATAACATCAAAATAAATAAATAAATAAATAAATAAAAAATATATATAGTAAAGCTCCGCTGCCAGATATAACCCATTAACTAACACCATTGTGATTGTATACTAGTGAAATGAGCCATATTTAGTCACAGATCGGATTGTCTTTGGAACCATTACTTCCGTACAAGCATCTTAACTAACGCTCTTCAATATTAACATAACGTACAGTGAAATTGATTAATGCAATAAATAATAATATTGGAATGTCTGAAGTTATCACCGCGGTTGTTCGGCGCACTCCTGCGAAACCTCTAGTATAGATTACGCAATATAATTCCGCAGGTATATTGTGGTTTGTTAGACGGATGTGAGATCCGTATTGGAAAGCCGAGTGTTGATATAGGGATTAGCAGTCATCCTACACGTGCGCACATGCACATACAGACAGTACACTGTATCTCTTGAGTCCTGACCCAGAAGTCCTGCTGTCAGCTCTGAGAGCGAGTCAAAAGAATATCTCACATCTGTCTAAGAAAGAGCTCGGAGGGGAAAAAGAAGGTGAGAAAAGAGACAGAAGCTAGGAGTTATCCTAGCACGACTTTAGCCTGGAGTTTAGCTCGCTGTGATAAGTTCCTCATTGAGTCAGGTGTGTTACAGAAAATGTGAAGTGCATGGGAACTTGGGAAACTCCGCCGGCTTCCACTGCTTCTTGGCAAGGCTTTTGCGGAGGGAAGGAGCACAGATGTCCGACTGTAACGGAGGAGGTTCACAGCTGAAGCCCAAAGACATTCCAACTCGCCATGCAGGGACCAAAAACAACGCCCTGGGAGTGCCAAGATACACACTAGGGTTATCACACATACTGTCACTTTGACAACACACACACTCACTCACGCGAGTTCAGTTCTCTTAAAAGCTATGTTGTAGAAGAAGGGGGGTGATGGGAATGCAGGGAAGGAGTCAGAGTGATATTTATATTGTGTTTCGTGTGGTTCTTCGGACTGAATGGAGGTCACGCAAGCTTAGATTGTGTAAAATAAACACCCCCCTACATGTGCACGCACAGTATACTGTAGATGTTTCCATTCATCTCTGTGAATCTTTTTTTTTACACATGGCTCTAATGGAGAAGAAAGAAAGTGTGGTAAACTGGTAGACAGACGTTTTTGTTAAAGAGGCTGACTGCATTTAGATAAAAAATGCTTTTGTTAGATAGAACGTTTAGGTACAAAGCTGAAATCTTTATGGTTAAATTTATAATAAAGGAAGAATCGCTCAAATTGTCTTTCACACCTCGATATCTATTAGACATGGGAATCACCAGGAGCGCATGATACGATATTATCACGATATCAAGCTGCCGCTTCGATTTGTATTGCGATTTTATAAATATCATGGTTAAATAGATCGATAGATTTCTAAAAGAAAGGACGCTGCCGTCTGCCGATGTGTGGATAGTTTAAAGAGCACCACCTGTAGGATCATAGAGGAACTGCAACAATCTCTGATGCTAACAAATATAACTTAATCAATCAAAAAAAAGAATATATATATATATATATATATATATACATACATACTGTGCAAAAGTCTTAGGCACCATATTATCTGTAGTACAAATTTTGTTATATATAAACTACAAAATAGGTAGTTTTTACTGAGCATGCTGGAGAATATGAGTTCTTTTGGTAACTTCGTCACACTCACTCCTTTCTATTTTCATGCAAAACCCAGGAGTCAACATTATTGATTTTTTTTTTTAACCCACCTGAAAACTGGTCTGTCATGTGATATGTCACTTTCTTTACAGACATGCAAATATTCTTCTGTAACGTTATTTATTCATTCATTTTAGTGCATCTTTGTTGTACATAATAATGCAGTCATAATAAACTTATATTACAAAATTTGTACTACAGATAATATGGTGCCTCAGACTTTTGCACAGTACTGTATATACTGTATGTTTTTTTGAGTCAGTGACGAAAGAATCAGAATACATAAACGAATTGATTCCCCCCCCATCTCTAATTTGTTTACTGTTAGCTACGATGTACCAGCCGGGACAGAAAGCAAACACACACACAGCATGCAGTGAAGGCGATGTCTGATGTTCTTCACAGAACAAGAGGCATATAAGCAATAATTCATTTCCTGAGTCTACTACATCAAAGCTGGTCGATGTTCTATAGAAATCCGGGGAAACAGAAGTGTCCTAGGAGCCATATAAGGAATGAAGAGGGATAAAGCAGACCATGGAAAGATAATCCTGGGAAATTTAACGTCATCTAGGGGAAGTGTAAGGAAACATTACCAAAAAAACATATCTACCTAAACACTTCACGAGGACATAACCGAAACTTTTAAGCATGTGTGTGATGTGATGGGGAATATGGTATGACATTATACTGTATGACTATATGACATTTCCATTGAGACGAACTTGATTGAACCATTTTAGAAAGAAATCTCCATACAGTATCCGTATCAGTGCTCTGTAACACTCAGGCATGGCCGTATGTTTGTGACACAGAGAGGTCTCCGGGACGAAGGAGGTGTGAAGGAACTGCTGATTATAGATGCATTATATAATGTAAGTGATAAGAGGAACTACCTGATAAGTGTTAGTATTATTTATCTAAAATGAGTTATAAAGAGATGAAATGTGTGAATCGTTCAAGATAGATAGATATAGCACTGGTGAAGTAGTATTTAGAACATACACACACACACACACACACACACACACACACACACACACACACACACACCAGGAATGGGCTACTCAAGCCTTATCAGAAGCTCTTTATCCACACACACACACACACACACACACACACACACACACACACACACACACACACACACACACACACACACACACACATTATTGCTGGTGTCTGTCAGATGGTCTTGCCTTTATTAGTTTTCACCGCCAGGCTATGCAGTCACCGGGAGGCTCCAGGATCTTATCCTTTCTTTAATCCTTCCGTCACAATTTTTTATTAAGTCTCCTGCGCCTTGTTTATCTCCCTCCTTTTTTTTGGTTTTTTTTTTTTGCTTTTTTAAACCTTCTTCTTCCCTTCCTACTTTTTGTTCACCTACAATGTGATTTATTTATTCATCGTGGCCGCCGATATGTTTGCGTGTTTGCCTCCCTGTCTGATTTGGCGATGAAGTACGGGTTAGCTGATCCGTTCAGACAGCAATATACGTAGACTGGCTGGTTATGATAAGTGTGTATCCTCCGAGCTGCGTGAACGTGGTTGCGTATCTGAGTGGTTTGAAGAGCTAGTAAGGGAAAATAAGATCTGTATTTACATGACTTCGGGTTACGATGGTTGACAGATGAATAGAGGCTGTTGGTTAGGAGATGCAAAAATATAATGTTATGATACCTGAAGACACAAAGATTTATTCAGTGGAGATAGGGGGAAAATAGTTTGTTATTCATCAGGGTGTCAATTCATGTAGACTCCAAAATAGATTAAAAAAAAAAAAAAAAGATTTTTACATTTACATATGTTTGCATTTGAGGCCGTAAAATGTTGCAGTTCCTCTATAATCCTACAGGTGGCTAAACTATTCACATATTGATAGGCAGAACAACATCCTGATTAGCATTTATTACCAATTATGTGTGAAAATTGTTTCTAAATGTAGCAAAATATTCTTGAAATAAGAAGAATAGGCTCCAGGCCTCCCACGAGCCTCTAACAGGATAAGCGGTAAGATGAATATAAGATGAATGAATGATACTAATAGAATCGCAATACAAAAGGTATCGGCACATGAGTATCGTGATCATATCGAATCGGCTGTTCCCTGGTGATTCCCATGTCTAGTATCAAGCTATAAAAGTAAACATACCACAGCGGATTTAAATAGCGGATCAGATGCTTTTTAAAAAAAAAAAAAAAATTTATGTTATAAATATAGTAATGTTTAAAGTATTCAGATATGACCTTGACATGATATTGATACAAGAACTGTATTGCTTCAGCACCATTCGACATGCAACAGCAGAGGTCCTGTTAGCAAGTGACATGCTGTATATACTGTCATAAAAACCTGCTTAAAGCAAAATTCATACCTGATCGCGAGCCCATCCCAAGAGCACTTGGATGGGATGATGTCCTGAATGTTAAATTCCTAATTAGAAAACAAACAGTGAATGAATGAAGCGAGTCACGGTTCAAAACAAGGCAGTGACACGTTACACACTTGTTAATTCCACAAGTAGCATATGAGCTGCTTCTGGCTAAAGAAAAAAAAACAAAACAGAAACACTTCCATGACTAATCATTTAACCAGCTGCTAATGTTCCTGCCTTCCTTTTAACCTGTTTTTCCCTTTTTCTTTTAATTACGGTGCTCTTTCCACCCTCATCTGATTCAAATTTTCTAGTAAATAAATGCTTATTTAGTATGCTCAGCATTCCTTCTACTGCGGTTCAGAAATACAACATGTACTATAGAACTAAACATTCACCATCATCCCCAATTTCTTATCACATCCTCGTTCCTTCATGTTTTGCCTTTTTATTGAAGTTTTGAGGAATAGTTCTCCAGGCTTCCTGTAAGACTTATTTTCACAGTGAACTATGAATCATTTACAGATCTGGCCATTAAGAACGCACGCTTCGGGAAAAGGGATCAGCTCGCGGGAAGCTGTGAAAATGCCGTTCATTACCTGTAGGGGGCAGTCGTGTTTCAATCTGAAGTATTGTGTGTCTACTGAAGCCAAAAATGTGTCCTCTCTCTTAGGCGCCCATTGACAGCAAGCGACAGAGCACATAAACGTGTCTAATTATACACAATTCTTCGTTGTACTTGGTCTGGTTTTTAGGTAAAGTCCTTCCATGCGCCATCTGGCGGATATTCAGTGAAGCACAACACATTTATTTAAATTCCCGAATGTTGCTTGTGGGATCTCGCGGCATGCCGCGCGCCGAATTGCGGGATCTTGCGGGAAAAAGCGCGCATTCTTAATGGCCGGATCTGTAAGCATTAAAAAAAGCATCTAACTTAAGGCATGAACCAATGAGAAACAGGTGGAGATGATGACAGATGATCAGGCTGGTGATTAGTATAGTGATGATGCTGAATGATGCTGTAGTGGTTGGAACAGATGAGAGGGGAAATGAGGTCGCTGCTGAGGTTGGTATTGTACATAAACGACTTGTATCTTTAGGAACTTTGCAGCCTGTAACAGTAAAACGCTTGTTACCATTTTTGGGGGTTGAATGCAGGCTGTTGTTTTTTTTTGCATTTTCTCCCAGTGCTTAGTGGGAACACTGGTAGGGAAACACTGGGTTTCCTTCCCAGTCCAAAGACGTGCGCTAGGCTGATTGTTCTAGGCTAACCATCAGTCATGATGACCGAATAGATACAGTAGATGTACAGTAGAACTACTTCTAATTGTTTTAACCTCTATTAACAGCCCATTTCTACCTGGAGAACTGGGATGTCTTTTTCTTCGTCCTACCATTCTAAAGACTGTTCTTCATGAAACTTACTCATATTCCCAAATTCCCCCAAGAATTGACAGCCTAAAGCCGTTGAATCGTATCTGCTCAATTTCGTACATGGCTCTCCTGCCACATGATTGGCTGAATAAATAAATGCACGAACCAGCAACGAGCGCAGGTGTCTCCATTCAAGTGGCCGTCTACAGTACTTGCTCTGTCTGCACAGCCAGTTTTATCATAGCTTCTTTTCTTACAACCAGTTAGTCATACCTACAAATAAAACCTGATGGCTCGAATGCTAGCCCACATGTGTCCAGAAATACTCCATGTTTACTCCCTCCGTCTCCAAACCCCTGTTCGTTCTTGAGTTCAGGACTATTTTTCAGATCGGAGTGAATAGATCATAGATGAGGTCTTCAGAGATGTAAGTTTGGTGTATCTCGTCCTTACTGAGATTAAAAAAAAAAAAAAAAACGTTACATAACGCCTTGATTTCAGGAATAAAACACCAAGTTCTGGACAAAATATTTGGCTCGGCGCTATTTACATTTGTGCTGCGTCATGAAGGCAGGGAGAGCAGGAGATAGGACGGACACATAAAAAGAGGCTGAATAAAGGGAAAGAGAGTGAGGCGATGCAGGATGTAGCGTAATAAGAGAAACAGAACAGAAATGTGACCCACTGCATACTAATCAGATGAAACCTACACAGTTCCCTCCTGTGTTGCCATTTCAGCATATTGACATTTGCATTATGGAGCTGCTCTAATTATACCTCGGTGCACACGAATGCTCGCTTCTGATTGGTCGGATCTGGGTCCTGTTCCGTATTCGCTGATACGGTGCCGTTTGTTATGAGCGAGCTATCTTTGAAAGGCATCTCTAGTGTCAAGCGATGAAGCTCTGCTTTTATTTGTGCTTTCTCATGAACTTGACCTGCTGTATTATTATCTTCAAGGAAGAGAGAAAAGAGATGCTAGAACAGGAACTACTGTTTATAGCGGCTGTAGCAAGTCAGAACAGGAACTAATATGTATATCGTTGCTGGGGTTTCAAAACTTCATGTCATGTATGTATAAACTGATAAAGTGTCGATCGTCGATTGCTGTGCTGCAATTTGTGGGAAATGTTGATGGTGGGCCGTTCATGGATCAGACTTGTTAGTCCAGAACATTGATTGAGGTCTTGGGAAGTCAACTCTGTCATGTCAAACCGTTCTGAATTGATTTTGTATGTGCGACAGGGCGCAGTAACCTGCTCAGAGAGAGAGAGAGGCCAGCTCCATCAGGGAATAGTTGAATGCCAGGATTCAGGGTTTTCAGCATAGCATTGCCAAGAGCATCACAGTACCTCCACTGGCATTACCGCTTACCCTAATGCATCCTGGAGCCAAGTATTGCCCAGGTAATTAGGGCAGACACTCCCGGCCATCCACATGGTCTAAGACCATCAACCTTCATGCATCGTCCATGGTCAAGTTCTGATGTTCACATGCCGATTTGAGGGGCTTTCAGCAGTCGACAGCGGTCAGTCAGCATGTGCACTCTGACCAGTCTGTGGCTATGCAAAGGTATACACAGCAAGCTCTGACACACTGTGGGTTCTGACACCTTTCTATCATGACCAGAAATAACTTTCTCAGAAAACTGTGCGACACTAGCTCGTCTGTATGATCGACCCTTTGCTTCCCGTGCAGATTAACGAGCCTCGGACGGCCATCGCTCAGTCCCTAGTTCACTGGTCGTCCATCCTCTGACTACTTTTAGTAAGTCGTAACTACCGACTACCAGGAACGCCCTGGAAGACCAAATGTTTTGGAGATGCTCAAACCCAGCTTTCCAGCTCCTGTTAAAGATCCTTACACTTGCCCATTTTTCCTGCTTCTAGCACAGGGGTGTCCAAATCCAGTCCTGGAGGGCCAGTGACCAGCACAGTTTGTAATTCACCAACAACTAAACACACCCACTGAACCTAGTAATTAACAGATTAGTTAAATCAGCTGTGTTTGAGAAGAAGAAGCACCAAACTGTGTTGGACACTGGCCCTCCAGGACTGGATTTGGACACCCCTGCTCTAGCACATCAACTTTGAGAACTGTCTGCTCACCTGCTGCCTAATAGACGTCCCATGGCAGATGGCAATACAATGAGATAATTAATGTTATTCACTTAACCTGTCAGTGCTTTTAATGTTTTATATACTGTACAGTGGAACCTCGGATTGCGAGTAACGTGGTTTACGAGTGTTCCGGAAACCGAGCAAAGATTTTAAATAATTTTTTCTTCGGAAACCGGGCAAGTATTAGTTTACGAGCTCCGAGTATCATGCTTCACACATGCGACTCTTATTTTGACACCAAGCGTCACTCTCTCACCTTTCCGTTGTGTGTGTGTGTGCGTGCGTGCGTGTGTTTGTTGTGAAACTGTTGTGAAAAAGCGAGGTGGGGAGAGGGAGGATGAATGTTACTGTGTAAAACGAGGCGAGGGAAGGGGCTAATTCCACACACACACACACACACACACACATGGAGCGTGCGCGCACCAATGGAAACACTTATCTGTCAGGATTTATTTGTACTTTTTTTTAAAGGTAAAGTGCAGATTAATTTGTTTTATTTTCATTTTATAGATTGTATTAATTATTTTTATGTATTTATTTTTGGGGGCTGTGGAACGAATAATTTGAGTTTTCATTATTTCTTATGGGAAATGATGATTTGGTTTAAGAGTGTTTTGGAATATGAGCCCAAATTATGCTCGTAATCCAAGGTTCCACTGTATATGACCTCATTTACTGTATACAGTAAGGAAATTAAAGAATTGATGTATTCTTTTAGGTGTTGCAGTTTTTTTATTCTTGTATTTTCAACCACCGGAACCCAAAATGTTACAATCGTTGGTTCTACTGTACAGTAAATATACATTTATATGTATGTTTGTTTTTTTTATTTACATAAATGTTATATGTATAGCAACTTACTATACATGACAGACTTCATCTGTAAACCAGAAATACAGTAATAATCAAATTCTGCTCATGTCCATCTCCTCCTGTCAGAAACATGGAGATTGTGCTCGCAGAATAACTTTACAGAAAAAAATCCTGACTCAAGCCTTTCTGGGTTAATATATTAGTCAAATGTGAACATTTGTGCATAAATCTGTGTATGCCGTGTGTGTGAGCGGGTGCGTGATTTTCACCAGTGGTTCGTGCATACAGATAAACATGAGATATTGCATACATAATAAATGAATTCGAATCCGCAGGGTCACGCGCGGCTCCGTTATTTTGTTTGAACGTGTTTTGGGAATCAGTGTGTGCATCCTGTCTAAAATAAAAAAAATTCCCCTGATTGGTTTCCTGCTGGTTCGCTTTGATTAGGACGGATCTGTACATGAGCCGCCATGCTCGTTCTCGGTTTCTCTTCCTTTCCGTTGCTGTTGTTTTAATGATAATGTATATTTGCATAACAACGACGTCAGTACGGGTGTTGTTTCAGCAAAACGAGTTTGCTTTATTCCTGCCTACTTAAGATTTGCAGAGGAACAATGTGACCTAGAATTATATCAAGAGCCTGACTTGACATTACGTGGCGTGACAGTAAGATTAGCGTTCAGCTCTAATTTGTTTATTCTTTGAAAAGTGGAGCTTTCGTAACTGACCAGAAATTAATGTGAATGCAGTTGTGTTTTTGCTAATGTTGTTGTTTGTCTGTTTGTTCAGGACTTCTTGACGGACCTGATGATGTCAGAGGTGGACAGATGTGGCGAGAACGAGCACTTGATCTTTCGCGAGAACACGCTGGGCACCAAAGCCATCGAAGAGTACCTGAAACTCGTGGGCCAGAAATATCTTCAGGACGCACTGGGTAAGACAGGGACCGGCTCATGCAACCAGACGTTATGGTGATTATTTGAATAGGTTATTGAAGGAGTCTCCAGTGCCAGTTAGGTTTCCAGACAGGGACGATGAAGCTTGAGGGAACGTTGTGTTTTCCCGGTTTGTCTGTCAAATTGGAAAGATAATGTTAAAAGTACCGTATAATGTTATAAGAACTATAAATGAATTATCATAATGTCATTTTGTTCAACATTTTATCCACTAGAGGTTCGGGACGATTCAGTTCGAGTTAGGTATCGCGATTCTATTGTGTGATGATTAGTCATGGAAGTGTTTCTATTGTTTTTATTGTGTGAAAAATCAATCTCCAAAATTATTATTATTTTTTTCAATAAAATTTGAATTAAAATATATTTGCATTAGGCAGCATGGTGGTCAAGGGTTCGATACCCGCACCTTGGGTCTGTGTGCATAGCGTCTGCATGTTCTGTCCATGCTTGGTGGGTTTCCTCCGGTTTCCTCCCACAGTCCAAAGACATGCAGATTAGGTTATTTGGCGTTTCCAAATTGCCCGTACAGTGTGTCCTGAGATACTGTGCCTTGGCACCCTGTCCAGTGTGTATCCCACCTTGTGCCCCAGGGGACAATTATTTCAAATTGTAATGTTTATAGATACTCACGATATCACAGTAAAGATCGAATCGGCACCTAGGTATCGTGAGAACATCGTATCGTGCGGTCCCTGGTGTGTCCCGTCTCTAGCATCTACAGCAACGTCTCCGTTTCATTTGCTGTTTTCGTTCTTTACAAAGTAGGTGACCTTGTTTTAAAAATCTTGGAACGGAGACAAGCTGCATCTGAAAATAACACTGTCCTGGACACCGTCATCAACACGCTTAGCTATTTATATAGCAGATTCCCTTATTAGGGCATTTCGTGTAATCCCCAGTACAGAATCGGTACATGTAGTGTAATCCGTGTAGATTTTTGGGTTGTACTTGGGAGGCAATCACAATATTTTCTCATAGAGGTTGCTCATAGGATTTATTTATATTTTTAAATGGAAGCTGATTGGATTTTTTTCTTCCATGTTCTTGTTTTGTTTGTTGCTAATATACACACACGTTAGTCGATGACCTTCACTCCTGACTGCATGTGCAAGCCAGAAACCAAAAAAACTTATCTCTGTTTATCTGAAAAGAGAAATACAGCTGTAAGTTTCACACTATTTCCGCCTGCACCAGGGGACCTAATAAGAGACACAGAGAGAGATCCAATGCCTGTGCCAGTCTGTGTATCTCCCTTAAGGTTTCCATTAGGACCACATTTGGCAGTACTGAATAATGTAGAGCTGTTTTTCTCCAATTAACGCGACTTGTGAAGCTCGGCTGAATTATTGAACAGCTTGCTGCTCAAGATTGACTGAGAGCCACAGAAAAGGACGACATCAAGGGCAGGACCTAAATATGTCGTCTTGTTGTTTGTGTGTGTGTGTGTATGCTGATTACTTGAGAGGGAGAACTTTTTTACCGTGCCAATGATTGGAACAGCGACCGAAGCAGATGAAATCATTAAAATGATCAGCACCAGATGAGTCTCTGTGGCTGAGCATCCGCTATAGTATGTGGCACTCATCAATCCTACAGTAGTAGACACGCCGTCGTCCTACGCTGCAGCCGTGGCGTGTCCTCATGCAGTAGTTAGGCTGCTTTGTGCTGTACGAAATATACTGTAGAGGCTGGAATAAAGGAACGCCATTTAACCTTTTCATGCATATTGTCTACGTTAATTGATGGACAGTCGATTTATGGCAGTTTTCAGGAAAATCTCATTCCTCATAGAGTTTATCCTCTGCTTTAAGGAAGAAATCAAATGTAAATCACTTCAAAACATAATTTTCCCAATTTCTGTTGCTCTCTGAAAAATTTTTATGTTTGGTTTTTTTACAAACTTTGTGCACAAAAAACTAATTTCAATTGAAGCCTTTCAATCTTATTGAATGTACGAGGTGCGTTCAAGGTAAACCGGGACTTTTGATTGTCCAGAATAACAGGACGAAGTTATGAGAGTAAAAAATCCCTTTATACCTCTATATAATTCCCAGCTTTTCACTCTTGAATTGCTTGGATACCATCAAGGTTGAACACTGGCCTCCCAGGAACTCCGCTCATTGCTCAAATATGTGGAAGTGGCTTGGTCAGGACTATATGGGGGTGTGTGGGAATAACTTCCCGCCGAGATCCTGTAATGTGCAAGTAGTATTGGTGAATGACTGTCTGTACAGTTTACACAAACAGATGTGTCGCCTCTGCAAGTTGGCAGCAAGCTGTCTGTCTGGAGTTTCACTCGCTGAATGTTCACGGGAGCGACTGCAGTATGAGGAATATGAGGATATATGGCATTCTTTAAAACATTTGCCCAATTCAAAAGTCTTCTGTAAACATTAATCAGCTTTAGCTTGACATTCACCAGAAATTTCATCACAGTAATAATAATAATACATTTTATTTATAATGCACTTTATATTTAAAGTGCTACAAATTACAATGCACAAGTCCCGGGTTGACTTGAACATCCCTCGAGATGCCTCAAAAATTGCCTACATGATGCATGTCTTAAAGTGCCCAATATAAATATAAAACATAAATTTATAAAAACCTAAAATGTTGGATAATAATTTTTATATGCCTTATTTAGTGTTTTAAAAAAAAATTGTATTAACAATTAATATATGGAAATAAAATCTTAATGAAGTCATTTTAATACATTTGCAGTGAAACAACTGATGAAATAAAAGCTGTACTAATCGTTTGCAGCAGCTTCACCCTTTATGTAAGGTTTTGCTCAAAGGCAGAGCAGTTTGAAAACCTTTGTGTAGGATTGTTGTATTGCTTGTATTGTGAACGCATTGTGTTTGATTCACCTTACCAGATCTCAGATAGAAAAAAATGCATGATCAAGATGGATTAATCTGGCTAAGTGGCTGTTGGCCAATAAAATGCGGTTAAGCAAATGAAGGCATGTGTTGTTCATTTTGTGGTTAAATGCATTCTAAGATCTTAACGATGGCCTTCAGCGGCGGTGAATTCAGGATTCTGATTCACAGAAGGTGGCCGTCTAAAACTGAGAAGGAATAAACAAAATGTCCTTTGCACTTTTTGAACATTTATGGAAGGAGTCTCCAGTGTCAGAGCTTTGTAACAAAAACCTGTTCCTTTTGAAAGCACTGGAATTTGTGTTAATTTGTTGGCAGAATTTGTGTTTTCGGTCTTATTATCTTTCAGAGAAAGTGAAGGAAATGGATGTGTTCCGCTTTAATAAATAATAAAATTGTACTTGTTGGCTAATTACTGTGGTTTAAGGGAAATGAAACACTTTGGGACATGCTGTTCATGGAAAATAACAAGCATCTGGTTTGTTTATTATTTTCCTCTCAATCTAATTTGTCCAATTAGGATGCTCTTTTAGGGTTTCAGTTTCTTTTTGAACTCAAAAAGAAAGGATTAAAGGACAACAAAAAGGAAAATCTCTGTTTTTTTTCTTCTCTTGTAATTTATATTATATTCAATAGACAGCCCGTGATTATTATGGATTTGCAAAAAAGTGGACACTTTTGGTACTTCAATCGAACTTTTGTGAAAAGATCTTGTTAGGGATGTACCTTATCTGAAAGTGCATCTGTATGTACCAGCATATTAATCACAAACTTCTGATTTTTGAGTTTCTTTCAGCATCTATTTTAAGAGCATGCCAGAGAATGTATTTTGGCGGGTTATGTAACAAAATGACAGAGAATGAGAATGATTTTCTTTTATTTCTTTTTTCTTTAATTATAAATTACACTTATTAAATTAATTTAACTTTATTATGATTAGCTTTAAAGTGGCTGTCATCGAGCCATTATTTTGTGCTTTTTATTCGATTTATACGTCAACAAATTCATTCCCACAAAGGGAAAATCCGGCCATAAAACCCACTTGTGACAGCTGAAAGGAAATGCGCAGTGTTTCAGTTACAATGGACTGCTTTCAAGCTTAATGAAGTAGGGTATTAGTCACAATGACTCACTTTACTCTTTGCACAAAGGATGAAACAGACACAGTAAGAGAGCCTCCTAGCTGTCAAATTAGTGACCCACAGTTGGATACAAACTTATTCTTGTAACCCTGTTAATCCCATAAAACCATTTTATCTTTTAGATCTTATTGTGTGTGGGGTTTTTTTTTTTCTTAGGTGTGCAAACAACTGTCAATGTTCATCTTTTATCCCTTTTCACATTTCTCTCGTTTTCTTTCAATAGGAGAGTTTATAAAAGCACTGTACGAGTCAGATGAAAATTGTGAAGTGGACCCATCGAAATGTTCAGGCAATGACCTTCCCGAACATCAGAGCAACCTGAAGATGTGCTGCGAGCTCGCTTTCTGCAAAATCATCAACTCCTACTGGTAAAGCAAGAAACTACAGAGTTTCTGTATGGAAACTCCTTAATTATTCACTCAAAGATGGATATTATTTACAGGAAACAGGAAAACTGTTCTAATGTTAGGAGCAGCAGCATGTCACCCAGTAAACAAATATACAGAGTGTATAGACACATTTTTCTATTCTAAATATTTTCAAAACTAAAAAACTTTTAAACATTTATTTTACTCTACTCTAATTAAAAACTTAACATTTACTCTACATGATAATAGTTATTCATCTCATGTAGCACAGTGAAATGATAAAAAAATATATATATCCCAGTTAGAGAGCTGGAGTCAGCCAGGATACATCACCCCTGGAGCAGGTAGGGGCTTGCTCAAAGGCTCAATAGGGGCTTGAACCCCCAACCTTCCGATCAGTAACCCATATAAGATGCTACGGATTATGAAACATTTTTAATTGCAAATATTTGCAAAACAGTTTAAAAGTACTTAGATTTTTTTTAATCCCACCGTTTAGACAACATTTGAAACATTTACAAAATGTTTTAAACCTTAAAACATTGTTACTAAACAATTAAAACTCTTTACAAATAAACATTTACAAATAAAATTTTAAGGTACACAACTTTTAAATTGTTGAACATTTACAAAGCAAATAAGCCCTTTCAAATCAAAACCATTTACAAATCAACTAAAATATTTACAAAACATGTTAAATAAAAAAAAACATTTACCTTTAAACCATGAATATTTACAAAACATTTTACAAAAAATTTGCAAAACACTTTAAATCAAAAACATTTACAAATCACTTTTATACTATAAATATTTACAAAACATTTTAAATAAAAAAAACATCTACCTTTAAACCATGAATATTTACAAAACATTTTAAATAAAAAAAACATTTACCTTTAAACCATGAATATTTACAAAACATTTTACAAAAAATTTGCAAAACACTTTAAATCAAAAACATTTACAAATCACTTTTATACTATAAATATTTACAAAACATTTTAAATAAAAAAAACATCTACCTTTAAACCATGAATATTTACAAAACATTTTAAATAAAAAAAAACATTTACCTTTAAACCATGAATATTTACAAAACATTTTACAAAAAATTTGCAGACCACTTTAAATCAAAATCATTTACAAATCACTTTTATACTATAAATATTTACAAAACATAAAAAAAACATTTACCTTTAAACCATGAATATTTACAAAACATTTTAAATAAAAACATTTACAGAACACTTTTAAACCATAAATATTTACATAAATACTTTAAATCAGAAATATATATATATTTAAAAAAAAACTTTAAAAACATAAATATTTACAAAACACTTTAAATCAAACATTTACAAAACACTTTTAAACAATAAATATTTACAAAACACTTTAAATCAAACATTTACAAAACACTTTTAAACCATAAATATTTACACAACACTTTAAATCAAAAACTTTTAAACCATAAATATTTAAAGAATTAGCATTATTACTACTATAATTTCTGCAATGCTTCCATATTTATGACAGTACCTGTTAATACAAATTTTGTTGCATCACTACAGTGACAATAATGTTCTTTTCATCCTTATCTTTATCTTAGTAAACATTGAAAAAGTCGTGGTAAACACTCTTTTCGTTTCACATCTTTTGAAATCTTGTTGACTGTTAACTTATAATCCCATTGTAATTGTAATTTTTAATTCCTTTTCATTTTTTTCTTGCAGTGTTTTCCCACGAGAACTGAAAGAAGTGTTTGCATCGTGGAGACAGGAATGCGGTAACCGCGGGCGTCCGGATATCAGTGAGCGTCTGATCAGTGCCTCGTTGTTTTTGCGTTTCCTGTGCCCGGCCATCATGTCTCCGTCCCTGTTTAACCTGACGCAGGAATATCCGGATGAGCGCACGGCTCGCACGCTCACACTCATCGCTAAGGTCACGCAGAACCTCGCCAACTTCACAAAGTGCGTACTGCTTTGATACTGATATTATGAACCGTATGAACAGAGTCTTTTCACTGTTTAGCAGGAGATGCCTCAGGCTGTGTCTGGGTTTTATGGCTTTATCATTTATAATACAGTAATGTAATATTACACAACTGGTTTCTGCCTGCAAGGTTCGGCAATAAGGAGGAATACATGTCCTTCATGAATCAATTTTTGGAGCACGAGTGGACCAACATGCAACGCTTTCTACTCGAGATCTCCAACCCTGAGACTATCTCCAACACCGCTGGCTTTGAAGGCTATATCGACCTTGGCCGGGAGCTCTCCACGCTGCACTCCTTACTAGCTGAGGTCGTGTGTCAAATGGATCAGGTGGGTCCTCTCGCTAAGGCAGACATGTGCTTAATAAAAAAAAAATGTATCATAGAGCACTGGGCCATTGTTTCCATTATCAGTGGAAAAGAATCTCACAACTGTCTATCATTTTTTTGTATTTTCCTATATCCCTTTATGATCCGAAAGTATACTTTCATCTCCTTAAAGAAACTTTGGGCTCGAAATAAGGAAAATTCCCACATTTGCACTTTGGAATTGAATTATGAATAATGTGTTTACATAATCCATCACTTTTTCTCTCATAGGTTTTGAGCTCTACATGAGAAATCCATTGAACTCCCAGCGACTATTACTGATTAATAGTTAGCTAAGCATTAAAAATTGATTCAGGAACAATCCATAGAGTATCTGTAGTTGTAGAGTATTTCATGGTGTGTTTTATGGGATGGATGTTAGATTCTCTCTCTCTCTCTCTCTCTCTCGCTCTGTGCATCCTTTGATCTCTTTTGAAGCATGAGCCATTTCCATTGCACAAAACACCACAGAACCAGATCCATTTAAATCATTTAAAGATTCGAAGTAGGCCAAACATTTAAAGCTTTATTTTATTTTTAAAAACCTCATAAAAAGTGTTGGCGTTTTAGGGAGTCAGGCCCAGCCAAGGATTCTCACAGTGTGCATTGGCAGCACAGAGAGTTTTCCTCGCCCTCAGAGGGCATAAAATGAGAATCCACAAGCTTTTTTGTCTTGTTTTCCAATGCCATTAGTGTCAAAGAGGAAGGAACCTTGCCACTTGTTTATGCCCACTTTTCAGTGCTTTCTGTTAAAACAGAATCTCAAACACATACTGTACTTTATAAGATGTGCAGTGATATTGCGCTATTGAAGGTTTTTACAGTTTACGCTCTATTATAGATGAATTGTGTTGAGTTGATTAATGCTTCCACCCCTTTCAGGCTGCCACCACCAAGCTCTCTCCGTTACCCAGAATCCTCCGAGATGTTCACACAGCACTGACGAATCCCTCGAGTGTTCAGGTGGCTGTGCCGTCTGATGGCGCTCCATCCCCTCCTCCTGCTGGGTGCAGCGTCTCTACCAGCCTGCAGAAAATGACAATGGATAGTGACTTATCAGGGTAATGTATAAACACACAAAAACACACACAGACACATAAACATGCACACATGAATAGTATATTTAATAATAGTGAGTCCACAATTTTCTCAGTTATGCTTGGTACCCGATCTGATCTTCATTGATTTCTTTATTTTCTTCTTTCCATTATCTTAGCCTGGTCGACTTCACCCGTCTCCCCTCGCCAACTCCAGAGAACAAAGACCTGTTTTTCGTGACACGTTCTTCAGGTCTCCATGGCTCACCTGCCCGCAGCTCGAGCTACTCCGAAGCCAACGAGACTGAACTTGGCCTATCCAATGGCGCTAAAAGCTTGTCCATGGTGGACCTACAGGAGGCCACCAGGACCTTGGAACTCATCCCGGTCACAACAGAAGGTACTGTCGAGAAGCACATGGTGGCTTGGAATACTCAGACACCACAGTGCAACCCATCCGGAGGCCCCACGCTCCAGAAGGTGGGGCAGAAGTCTATAAGTACAGCAGGGGAGGTGATGCCAGGCAGGCCGGTTCAGCTCCTCGCCCCGCTGTCCTTCCAGAACCCTGTGTACCAGATGGCAGCAGGATTGCCTTTGTCTCCAAGAGTACCAACTGGTGGAGACTCTGGCTCAGAATGTCACAGCTCTCTCAGCTCGCACAGCAACAACGAGGAGACTGGGTGCGGGAAACTCAGCTTTCTGAACCATGGGAGTGGGGTCGGGGATGAGTTGGTGAGACGGTCTGGAGAGTTTTCAAGAAGGCAGCTCTCGCTTACAGAAGCGCAGCATGGAGGATGCCAATCTGCAGTGCCACGGCAAAACAGTGCCGGTCCCCAGCGCCGAATCGACCAACCTCCACCACCCATGCAGATTGCCGCCCCGCGTGGACGGACTCCACCCAGCATGCTGAGCTCTGCCCCTTACCCACGGCCGTCGAGCGGCAGTGCCATTTCGTCATCTCCTGATTGGCCAGGGAGTGGCGCGAGACTTCGGCAGCAGAGCTCATCCTCCAGAGGCGACAGCCCTGAGATGAAGCAACGTTCACAACACAAGGTATTGTAGCATTGTTTGATTTAGCATGTATGAATGTTAAAAAAAGATGAATGAAAAAAAAAGATGCCTGATGTGCAGTTGTAGCTCACAAAATCAGCTGCACTCCAAGACTGATTCACCTCACTATTTTTGTTGCATCCTGCAGGATCCGAGTACCGATGCCCAATTCATTTTAACCATAAAACAAGCAATGAAACCCCATTAGTGCTCCTCCTATTCCAATTTGTATGCATGCAAAACACATTATCTGCTAGTTCAAATAAAGTGTAGCTAGGATTACATGGTATACTGTAAATAGTAATACTGCATAAGTAATATATTCATCAAAAACATCCAGTGATTATGTAAGCTATACTTGTTTTATATTCCCAGCACACTTTCTGTGCCCACATGGTGCACATGTAATGATATCATTTCTTAAATTTTATTCGCAGAGAATTGTTATCTGCACTGGAGGCTGATCTAGCCATAGTTTCTGTAATAGCATGGATTACAGAAACTATTCTCACTTCAGCACTGTAATTCTGCAGTAAATTGCTGTAATTGCAGTACGTAGGTTCTGCCCTGGGCATGTGGACCGCTGTCGATGATCATAATTGTACTTTGAAGGGGACAGGAAGGGCATTTCCTTTGTGAATGCTTTGGACACTCTCTCTGGGGATTTGATAGATTTGGCCTGAATGATTGATGCAAACCCCGAGGCAGCAACAATATCCCTGTCTCTCTCGCGCTCTCTCGTTATTGACTGCGAGGTTACCAAGGCCATATAGTGAGGTCTCCATGAATAGGGGACGGTGCAATCTAGGATATTATCCTGTGGCCCATTAATAAAAAAAATACAAATATATTTTTGATTAATTTGTTAGTTTTTTTTAAATATTTATATGTATATAGTAATAAAAGATTAACTGAAATAAAAATTCTTCCCTATAACAGCTTTTATATATACTGTTAAAAAAATGAAGGGAACATTTGTCCTGGATTGACTTGAATGCCCGTTGTGTATATGAGCTCTAATTAAAGTGTTTACTTAGATGTCTGAGCAGTATATATGTGTCTGTCTCATCACTCATCATCACTCCTCGTATATACCACTTAATTCAGGGTCACAGGGGGCCTCGTGCGTATCCCAGGAGACTTAGGGCACGAGGCGGGGTACACCCTGGACAGGGTGCCAGTTCATCACAGGGCACTGTGTGTGTGGGTGTGTGTGTGTGTATGTGTGTGTGTGTGTGTGTGTGTGTGTGTAAATCTCCCATGGATCCTTCTTTTGCATATTGTAATAACTTGGCTTGTGTGTCTGTGTGTCTCTGTGTGTGTGGGTGAACTAGGCCCCGTCCCCAGTAATCCCCAGTGCGTTGGATCGTACGGCTGCGTGGTTGATGAATGTGCCGTACTTAGAGCAGGACTCAGAGACAGATCCACGCAGGGACGATCAGGTGCTCAATGAGAAGGTAATAATCCAAACAAACTCAGACATCCACAAACAAACCCTCACTTTTTTGTTCCTGTTCTACAATAATAAGGACTATATTAACATTATGAATTAACGATGAATTATGCAGTGATCAGAAGACGTTTCAACCATAGATCTTTAAGACAGAAAGAAATATGAACGTTTCCAATAAAATTCCATGATGCATGTCTTACCTTATGACACGTTCTCTCAGTAGATCTGTTTAATAATAGCATCATTAATTCTGAAATTACCTTCAAATATAATAATCGAGAAATCTGGCAGCTCGAGGTTAGTCATTTATCCCACATCCCTCAATACCCTGAAAAGCCATTTCCAGTATATTAATGTTAGTTATTCCTTTGTGCTGTGATATATTTAGTTACTGAGTTGCGTGTCTCGGTATGAAGGAATAAAAAAATTTTTTAAAAAACATCTTTGAGAGGGGGAACTGCACCGAAGACAAAGACTGAACTCATTGTGTCAAAGTGATGTACTGTATAATAAAGACGTGTTAATGAAATATAGAACATCTACAATGTCTTAAGTGTCTGTGAGGAGTGGGAAACACTTCTCACATATGACTCAGACGTTTGTAAGAATTAGTTGACAATTCAGTTACAGAACATCAATATGCAGTTCTGCATTAATAACACCAGAATTAATAATAGGTGAAGTTTTCAAACAGCCATTTCTGAACTTTTTTTTATGTCTGTCTTAAAAAAAAAAAAGACAGTCTTCATTCATACTGCTTTACTAAGAATTTGAAATCCGTTCATTTTACAGATATGGGTAAACATCACAAGTCCAAAAACTCTTTTGATGCTTGATAAAATGTTTTCACATCAAACAGCTACACTTAACATGAGATTAAAGCTGTGAGACAGCTCCAGTCAAAGGCATCGTCAGCGTTTATTATCTTCTAACTATTTATCAAACTGCTTCTTTTACAAGATGTGTTCAAGTCAAACTGGGACTTTTGATTTGTGCAGGGTAACAGAAAACAGTTATGAAAGTAAAAACAACCATTATTTCTCTATATAACCACCAGATACACTAATGCACTTATCCCAGTGTTTCACTGGTGCTTTGATACCCCCAAGTTAGAAAGCTTTCTCAGTATGCCAGAGCCAAAATCAGACTACATGCTTCACATCTGAAATGCTGGCCTCCCAGGAACTCCTTTAATGGCCCAAACATGTCTGGAGGACTGTAATGGGGCGATGTCTTGTCCGAGTTCCTGTAATTCCCTCTTTGCACGATTTAAATGTTATACTGCAGCTAAGAGCCTCATCACCGTACCGTGCTTGAAGTCTTCTGTAAATGTAAATCGGTTTTACACCTTCATTCACAAGACATTTTTTTCCGGTCCCAGGTTTGACTTGAACGCCCCTCATATATTTGATGATGAATTAGTTATGCATTGAGCATCATGTTTACGGTTTCAGCGTTTTTTTTCCTCTCTCTCATCAGCTCTGATTTAAATTACTGTGTATAATCTCAGCAATAAAGGTAGCAATCTGTAGCCTTCAAAAGTATTGGAACATCAAGGCTTGTCCTTTTGATTTTTCTAAATAATGAAGACATTTGGGTTTGAAACTATAAGATGAATATAAAAACACAATTTATGAGAATTTTCTGATATTTAATAGATTATTAAATGGTAATGGTGGTAAAGCCAATTTTAGATTGGTTAGGAATAGAACCTTAATTTCGTTAAAGTAGCAACACTTTATATTTTCCTTTCTTGCAGTATTTTTGTTAAATGGTCGACATCTGCTCAGTAGATGTCATTGTGTGATGGCTCTGATCATGATCTTTTCTTTTCTTACCATCAAAATTTGTCCTTGGTCTTTGTTTTGGTTTATCCTTTTTAATAAGAAATACAGTCTTCATAGAAAATAAACAACCCAGGCCTCAAACCAAGAGAAGACATCTGGTCTGTTGTCTAATCTGCTCATATTTTGACTTCAAGCCCAAATGTCTTCAATCTCGAGCAAAAACAAAAGCCTTCCTGTTCAAATCCTTCCAGAGGGTTTGTAAATAAACTAGTCTGTTTGTGCATGTGTGTACTTACCTCAGTGTCCCTTATGGTCTCCCTCTCAGTATCAGGCAGAGATTTCCGTGCTGCAGGATCAGCTACGCGTGTGTGTGCAGCAGCTGGAGCAGTGTGAGGCTCGTCTGCACTCGCAGGATGATCAGGCTCAGCAGCTGCTGCTGCAGTATCAGAACCGCCTGGAGGACGCTGAGCAGAGACTGCACCGCCAGCAGGAAGACAAAGAGCTGCAGATGAAGAGCATCATTAGTAGGTGAGAGACTACTAGATGCTGTATGTACAGTTTACTCCATTCCAATGACCAGATATGTAGTGGGTATGTTAGGAATATACCATGACGAGGTGTGTTTTGTAGTTGCATGTAATGTTGTAGATTTTATTCATACTGTAAATGTTAGTAAGTCTGTGCTTCATAAAACACTGAAACTGGAGACTCCTTCCAAAAATGTGAAAAATAAGTATTTATATGTGACATACTGTAACCTCACACTTAGAATCAGTCTTAGGTTATTTAAAGCATCAAGTCTCTTTGAACAAGTTGTTATTACAGCATCAACACATTTTAGAAGAAGCTCAGTGATCAGAATTTGGAATTCAACAGTGCATCGGTTTAAATATTTACTAATATTAAATATTAGTTATGGGAGGACGGATCTCTGTAATTAAGGCTTCTGACTCTCACAGTTGTTGAAAAATTGTTTATATGTGTCAGGGATAACCCCTAGAGGGCGCCAAAGCGCCCTGTGATTTTTCTGTGTAGTTCCTTTTGATTTCACTTAATTTCCCATTAAGCACCTCGGTCAGGTGACGTGGGGCGCTCACCTGAACCGAGTTGCTCATTAGTTTTATTATAAATGGTTTGTTTTAGTTCTGTTTAGCGTCTTGCATCTGTTGATTTAACCTCATTAATGTCTGTGTGTTTAGTTCGCGTCTCCCGGTGTCCTTATACGTGTTTTGGTTTTGTTTTCGCTTAAAGTATTCTGTTTGTTTGATTTTCCTGTTTTGTATTCAATAAATACATCGTTTCCTTTAACACCTGGACCTCTGCGTTTATGCCTCGCACCCAATTTCGAATGCAAGACCGTACAAGAGGCATAGCAGAGGAGCCCTTCCCCCGGGAGATTCTTTTGGGGGGGGCAACGATGTATGCGTTGTGGGGAGCCGGCGCGGGAGGTAGCCGGATGACCCAGCAGGGTTGGAGCAGCTTTCGGCGGTGCGCGAAGAGAAATGAAGAGCGCATTTGTGACCTGCGGGAGCAGGTGGCCACGCTCCAAGGGCTGCTAGCACAGCTGCACCGCGCCGCCGAGCACAGCGAGCTGCCGCCACTGCACTGCGGCGAAGAGGAGGGCGAGCTGCCGACGCTGCACAGTGCCTTCGTGGACGGCGAGCTTCCGACGCTGCACAGTGCCTTCGTGGACGGCGAGCTTCCGTCGCTGCACAGTGCCTTCGTGGACGGCGAGCTGCCGTCGCTGCACAGTGCCTTCGTGGACGGCGAGCTTCCGTCGCTGCACAGTGCCTTCGTGGACGGCGAGCTTCCGTCGCTGCACAGTGCCTTCGTGGACGGCGAGCTTCCGTCGCTGCACAGTGCCTTCGTGGACGGCGAGCTTCCGTCGCTGCACAGTGCCTTCGTGGACGGCGAGCTTCCGTCGCTGCACAGTGCCTTCGTGGATGCCGAGCTGCCGTCGCTGCACAGTGCCTTCGTGGACGGCGAGCTGCCGTCGCTGCACAGTGCCTTCGTGGTCAGCGAGCTTCTTCTTCCTCCGCTGCCGCCTTCATGCGCCGCCGAGGTCAGCGAGCTTCCTCTTCCTCCGCCGCCGCCTTCATGCGCCGCCGAGGTCAGCGAGCCTCCTCTTCCTCTTCCTCCGCCTTCATGCGCCGCCGAGGATCGCGAGCCTCCTCTTCCTCCGCCGCCGCCTTCATGCGCCGTTGAGGACAGCGAGCTTCATCTTCCTCCGTCGCCGCTTTCATGCGCCGCCGAGGTCAGCGAGCCTCCTCTTCCTCCGCCGCCGCCTTCATGCGCCGCCGAGGACAGCGAGCCTCCTCTTCCTCCTCCAACGCCTTCATGCGCCGCCGAGGACAGCGAGCCTCCTCTTCCTCCTCCAACGCCTTCATGCGCCGCCGAGGACAGCGAGCCTCCTCTTCCTCCGCCGCCGCCTTCATGCGCCGCCGAGGTCAGCGAGCCTCCTCTTCCTCCACCGCCGCCGAGGACAGCGAGCCTCCTCTTCCTCCGCTGCCGCCGTCATGCGCCGCCGAGGTTAGCGAGCCTCCTCTTCCTCCGCCCTACTGCAACGGGGGCATCAGGCCATCGGGCCCGCCGGACACAGGTGCCAGCCTCTGGGTGAGGGGGGCGGACATTGGACCCTGTAGGGGATGCCCTGGACCTCCTATGGCGCCCCGGAGTTGCGCCCTTTGAGGGAGGGTTATGTCAGGGATAACCCCTAGAGGACGCCAAAGCGCCCTGTGATTTTGTTTGTAGTTCCTTTTGATTTCACTTCATTTCCCATTAAGCACCTCGGTCAGGTGACGTGGGGCGCTCACCTGAACCGAGTTGCTCATTAGTTTTATTATAAATGGTTTGTTTTAGTTCTGTTTAGCGTCTTGCATCTGTTGATTTAACCTCATTAATGTCTGTGTGTTTAGTTCGCGTCTCCCGGTGTCCTTATACGTGTTTTGGTTTCGTTTTTTCGTTTAAAGTATTCTGTTTGTTTGATTTTCCTGTTTTGTGTTCAATAAATGCATCGTTTCCTTTAACACCAAACCTCTGCGTTTATGCCTCGCACCCAAGTTCGTGACAATATGCTTCTGTAGGAATCACAATGAAGCTCAGCCTAGGTCTAACTAACTGTAAAGGGGAAAAAACTCAATGAAGTACCACAGTAGCAATAATATTGTAGTATAGTAATAATATTATAACATAATATGTTATGTCACTGTAAACATAGGACCAAAAAGTAACATTTACATTTACAATTCATACTGTAATTTTGTACTGTATTAAATTAAGCACAAACACATGACAGGCTGTATAGGTTGCTAGCTAGGTTTTTAGCTAACCTGCTAGTGAAATTAAACAGGCTAAAAACAAAAAAGGAAATTCAGTGAAATTCAGTATACAAACCACCAAAATATATAAAATAACATGCAAGCGTTTGTAGGAACATACGATGAGGTAAAATATAAGAAATATAGCTTTCCCAGTTATTAAGTGTCTTGATTTTGCAGAACCCACAGAAGTCGGTTAGCAGTTGATGCTAAATAAAATGAGAGTAATTTCAGTCACATGGAGTCTTTTCTTAGTAATTCTTAGTAATTTTCCCAGAACATCTGAGGTAAATATACATCATTCTGAAGATAGTGTTCTGCCTTAACATTTACATGGAGCCTAATATTCCACTCATAATCAGAATAACAGCCCATAACAGAATAAAACTGCATTGTATAAACACCTCAATCGCAACATTCTGACCCAAATCTGGCTCTTTGAGATGAAATTTCAGTCAGAATGAGAGGGCTTTGATAGTCCGTTCAGTAGGTAAATATTAGCCCTGCGAACGCTTGCTCCACGTGAGGATAGGTGGCATGATAAATTTACAGGAGTTAAATTTGGCAAGGTCGCTTAGTGGTTACCACTGCCGCCTTGCACCTCCAGGGTCTGGGTTCGATTCCCACCTCAGGTCTGTGTGCACGGAGTTTGCATGTTCTCCTCATGCTTGGTGGGTTCTTTCCAGGTTCGCTGATTTCCTCATACAGTCCAAAGACTTGCAGATTAGGCAAATTGGCATTCCCAAATTGGCCATAGTGTGTGGATGATTGTGTAATTGTGTGTATGCGTGTATGCTCTGCGATACACCCTGTATACACCTCTGGGCACCTCTCGATACACCTCTGGGCACCCTCTATACCCCATCTCTTGCAATAAGTCTCCTGGGAGAGGCTCTAGGCCCCCAGTAAACCCAGTAAACAGGATAAAGCGGTATAGATGGTATTAACTGTATTAACTATAAACTGTCTTTACTTTCATCGAGGGGCTCGCATTTAATATGTAGTAAAGAATTTAACCAATCACAGATGACACTGAATTCTTGCAAACAAAAATAACACGGAAGGTGGGATTCTTTGGAAAATGTTATATTTTGGGTAGATGATATGCTTCAGAGAAGGCAGAACTACTTTGCAGGAGTCAAAGAATATATATTCTGATTAATTGCTTTGAGCATGTAAACACATGTAAATCTAATCAGATCAGCATCCATGTAAACAGTTAAGTTGGAATGATTTCTATCAGATTCAAGAAATATTGTCCATGTAAACATAGCTAGTGTATTAATTATAGCTAATTGTTACTGTCAATCATAAGCAATCCAGATTTCCCAGTTGCTAAGCAACCGTGTTCAGATCAGTACACACTTGAAGAGTGAGAAATAAAATACTAGAAGCACAAGATCATGACGAGGAGTGCTTTATTTCCCTCATAAAAATATATTTATTAGATAGTATTGTCATTTTGACATCTTGCTGTGTGCTTTGAATAAGGTTTAGATTTATGTTGTAGCCGATTGCTTTGCTTTCGACGCTTTATTTAGAAATTCTTTTAAAATGTTTATCGGGATAATGAATGGGAGGGAAATGTCCAGAGCTGAGGCAAATAACAAAAAATGTTCAGCTCTGTCAAATTCACTGAACTGAAGTAAACCACACCGAACCGAGCGCTCATTATGGACTGAAAAAGCAGCAGACTAGAACAGACTAGCTCAAACAAACAAAGAAATGGAAAACTCTGATCTGTACTCGGGTGGATTTTTTTTTTTTTTTTCATTAGTGCTGAGCATGTACAGGTCTGGATGGATAAAACTGTGAGCTCTTATCAAGTGTCAGTTAACTGAGATTATTATGGATACATTTTTAGTGCAAGCCCATTTTCTGATGATGTGGATGAAGATGATGTTGTTTTTAATGCAGGTTGATGTCGGTTGAAGATGAGCTGAAAAAGGATCACGCTGACATGCAGGCCGTTGTCGACTCCAAGCAGAAAATTATAGACGCACAGGTACGAATGTTTAAAAATATTAGAATGTTCCCTAGAAAATATAAGTAATTAATTATTATTAATACATAATATTAATATTATTGAAACTTTGTTTAGTTTAGTTGAGTTATTTCTCTCTCAAGTAAAACATTGCCCAAAATAAATAGTAATTATAATCCATTAAACACAAACAGCTGCACTAATAGTATTGATGTATTATTGAGCTGTAAGCCAGGAGGCACAGTGGCACAGCGGGTGGACTTGCCACCCAATAGCTCCAGGGGCTGTGGTTCGATCTCGAGCTCTGACACTATTGTATAACGAATTGATTAACTGTGAGATAAAGCCAAGGTTCCAATCATTAGCATTAATTATCATGTTGCACTAATTAAAATTGATTATATAATTTGTTTTTTTACTTTTAATCACCTACAGTACTGTGCAAAAGTCTTTACCCCCCTCATGTCTTCATATTTTGCTTCCAAATAGTCCTGTCCCTGTACCTGAGCAGTTTCAGAGGAGTTTTGTTTGTTGTTGTTGTTGTTGTTAAGCCACACAGTGACCTACTGTACGAATCATTCAAGCATAAACAATGCATCAAACTCAATGCATGAGCCTGTGAGAAACAGGTGCAGATGATGACAGATGATCAGGCCGGTGATTAGTATACTGGTGATGCTGAATGCTGAGTGGTTCGAACAGACGAGAGGGGAAATGAGGTCGCTGCTGAGGTTGTTACATGAACAGCCATTTTAAAAAATGTCTCAGGGGAATCAGGGGTGGCTCAAAACTTTTGCACATTTCTGTACTCAGCATGACTGAGTAGATATGTCAGAAATGAGACATATCGTCTAGCACTTATGATTTCAATTTTTTTCTGTTGTGTAATTCTCCAGACTGACTGGTTAAAAGGTGTTGATTTTTTTCCTTTAACAGCAGCTGTGACAGTAGTTCCAGCTGTGCTCATTCTACTGTATTACTTTATTGTTTCTATAGTAACAGCTCGTCCAGAGAGACTGGCATAGTGGAAACTCATAACATATACAGTTCATACAGTACCAGTCAAAGGTTTGGACACAAGTTTGGATGTATTTTCTACATTCCAGAACAATAATGGATATTTTCAAAAATATTAAATAACACATATGCATTAGGAAATTAAGCAACAAGAACAATACGGTATTATTTTAAGACACAAAGGTCAGTCCTTGCAAGAGCAGGATTGTCAAGTGCATTTGCAAAATCCATGAACCACCATGATGAAACCATGATGAAGACCATCCTAGGAAGGCAAGACCAAAACGTACCTCTGCTGCAGAGGAGAAGTTCATTTAGAGTTACCAGTCTCAGTTAAAAGCCAGTCTCAATTTAAAGGCTTTATGAAGACTTTATAAATGTTAGTAGCAGACACATCTCAATATCAACTAAGATTATGCATTGCCTTCGGGCATTGCATTAGAGTTATGTATGTCACCGATTCTTAAAACCCTTGTCCTGCCTCTTCCCACAGTTCCTGTTTTTGTTTACCTGCTCATGATATTTAATTAAGAATAACGTTGGTTCTTTTTTCTCCAAAAACTGCTGAACCAAGATAAAGCTGTTGTTGAAGTTAACTTCTTGTTATTGATCACGAAGCTTTGTACCTGACCTCACACTCACTCCCTGATAAAAACTAATTTGCCTAATCCTGTTTTAGACCCCACACAATCCCCAGGCTTTTCGTTCACGTTTTCTTTTTTTTTGTCTCTGCAGGAAAAGCGGATCGTTTCTCTGGACGCAGCGAACTCGAGGCTCATGGGCGCCCTGTCTCAGCTCAAGGAGCGCTACAGCATGCAGACACGCAACGGCATCTCGCCCACGAACCCCACCAAGCTGCAGATCACTGAGAACGGAGAGTTTCGCAACTCCTCTAACTGCTGAAGCCCAAACAGAGAACCGTTCAAGTCTTAACCGGGACTGAAAGAATGGATGAGGACAGTATATATGTCTTGATGTCACTGGAGGAGAAAATGAAGCTTTTTTTTTTCCACTTGGAGAAAAAAAAGATGAACTGTTTTGAAAATTCGCTGCATTCTATTGACTGTGCTTTTGGAAAAGCTTGTCTCTGTGACCTAGCAGTAGTGTCTGCTACATCAGTTTAGGACAAACCACTAGATGTAAATCTCTATACGTAAAAATACAGGGCAAACTGGTACATCGCTTTATCAATACGGATACTACAACTCGATGTGCTAAGTCCTTAAACGTTCCAACCGTTTATTGGAAAAGGTCATTCTCTGAAGCGTTTAGTGTTACATGAATACCACGCTTCTTCAGGACATCAAGTGCTTCTTTGCACCCTGGACTGGACTCTACTGTATCAGACCGCTCGACTTTGTTCCATATGTAGTGCACTTTGTGAGCTTTTAACATGATAAGCCTTAAAAAAAAAAAAAACGAACTGCAGCCCCTTTATCCCTTGACCTGTGTCTGTAAGCTAAAGAGTCAAAAGTGTTATTTATTTTTAAACACAGTCTTGGTAAAAAAAAAAGAAAGAAAAAAATTACGGTTAAATATGACGCACAGGTCGTGTGTGCACAGTACTTGAGTAATAATAATTTAAAAAATGCAGAATAGTTTAATACCAAATGATATGATATAATATCAATAATAATAATATTAATAATAAGATGATTATCAATATATCATGAATTTATCAGAGATCACCTCCTTAAGCTTCGACAGCACTTTTCACTTTATTCCGCTAGCTATGCCATTTCTTGACAGCTTTCTACTCCGCAGTTTTTTTTCTTACCTTCTCATACACAGATTCCATTTTACCCGATCAATACTTCCCAAGACTTTGTTAACGACTCCAGACACCAAGTATGCACTCAGTTCCTGTTATTATACATTATTTATTAATGTTTATGCATCATGATAAAACAGCCTCCATAGACTCATGATGATGATTTATCTTTTTCTTGTTTTCTTAATTTAACCTCTCCATCAACTGCAACTTCGGCGTCACCGCTACCAAATTTATTCGATGGAAATTTGCACACGTTCTCCGTGTGTCGTTTTGTTCCCCGTTTCTGTAACTCCGTGCCTTCTTTCTTTAAAGGCAGTGTTTTGTTCTTTACGGTTTAGTCCCTCAGTGTATCTAGATCTTGTATATTTTTGTATTCCTGTTCCTAACTGCTTTAAGGAGCCACATGCGGTTATTTATGACATGCGCCGTGGTGAAGCTTGAATTCAGCCATTTTTTTCCCCTCACCAATACGAACCACGAGAGACAAATGTGGCTGTCTTTATGTGACTCTGAATAATCTAGCGATGCAACAGGGCTGGGTTTTTGGAAACTCAAAAATGAAAATGGTATCGCTCTTTTTACATTTACAGAGAGAGAGGAATAAAAACAGGTCTGTCTGCTGTAGCAAGACAAAAGGTGTGTTCTGTAAATATTCTATAAAATAAAAAATATATATATATTATATAAATATATATATATATATATATATATATATAAGTATATATACATATAAACTTGAACATGTGTTCCGCTGATAGGACTTAGAGATTCCATTTACATTTACAATGTTACTGGTGTTTAAATGCCATGTGTCGTTTTATTTTTTATATCCAGTCGTGAATGCAGTTGTCCCGCTGATTTATTAATATACGTCGTGGTCAAGATGTAAAAGATTTTGTTTAGCCAGAGAGTTTACAGAAAACAGAAGCACAAAAACCTAGCATTTGATTCGGCCCTGTTAATTAAGCATTAAGCCAATGTGCTTTGGTTTCCTTAATGGCGGCATGGTGGTATACCTCAGGGCTGTCACCTCACACCTCCAGAACTGGAACACTGAATCTCCGGTCCTGTATGTGCGGATTGACCATGTTCTCCCTGTGCTTGGAGGGTTTCCTCCCAGGCATGTGGGGTAGGCTGATTCCAAATTGTGTCAGTGTGTGTGTGGGGTTGGCATCCAGAGTGTACCCTGCCTTGTGCCCTAGGTTCCCTGCGATTGGCTTAAGGCCTCATGTGACCCTACACAGGAAAAGCGTATAGATAATGGATGGATGGACGGATGGATGGTTCTCTTCAAATGGAAGTTACAATCTCTATTCTCAAGTTTTCTCAATTCCTGTTTGCAATGCCAAAATAAGCAGCGGTACCCTACTGGAACCTGTGATTTCTGCTAATTCGAAGGTCGTAAGATTGAAGGTCATCCTAGACCTACCCTTGAACTGCTGTTTGGTGCTTGCACTGTAAAAAACTCAACTACAACCATGCTTATTGATCTTTTGCGCATGACGTCACAACGTTTGTCCACCATGGTCCCACAAAAGGGACGTTACTTACCAGATGCTGGTGCCAAAATCCACATTTAAAATCCGATGGTAACGTTATGTCGTGTTAAACAACACTTTGTCTCCTCAGTCATTGCTTCAAGGTCGGTCCGAATTCCTTCTGGCAATAGATCCAAAGGCAAGGCTGAATCTCAAATCCCTCTCTAGCCCCTGATGAAAGGCACTGCTTGGTGTGTGGGACGAGGGATTGAACGCTGTTTGTACGCGATTCAACTCTTGAACAGTTAGTTAGCTATTACTTAAAAAGCTTGAAACGGCAGTATTCAACGTTCGTTAACGTTACCCGCACGTCATTTTATGAAGCGGAAAAAGCACAGCATCGTCTCATTTGGAACGGAAAGTGCTGAACGACATATTTGTTATTTGTCTTCACATATTTGTACACCGTCTAAGGTAATCATGTTATAATAAATCTAAAGTCTGAAAATTTATATTCTTAGTACCTTCACCTTAGTACCTTTTAATATGCTTTTGTCTCTTTTGAAACTCCATCACACGTGAAAATAATAAGCAGATTGCTTATCGATTGCTAGCTTACACCTTTTTTTTTTTTTCCGTGACAAAGCATCAGGTAATCATCAGGTAATATATCTGTTATTTTTTTTTGGCTCCTAAATAGACCTCAACAGAAATACATAGCTAACGATGCTTCTGCCGTACACTGCTGTGACTGACGTCATGGTTGTCACATGTTTGCAAAAGGTCCATAAGCAATTTACTTTGTTCCTTTAAAATAATAGAATAGGGATAGGAAAGTGGATACAAGTCTAAATCATGTAGCAAATCAAAGTGTGAAAAACCAATTCGGTTCACTTCTTAACACTGTGCCCACTTCCAGATGAATTAATATGTAGTCAAAGTCAAGGTGAACTGGAAGCACTTTCTGGATTTTTGTTCTTATTTTTACTTTCGGGGTATAAATTCGAAGAAGTTTGGTGCTTTCTTTCTTGAAATTTGTAGCCAGCGATATAGAAATGAACCTGCAGCTCTTTTGCATTCTAGCACTATTTAATCCTAAACCGCTAGCCGTGTGCTTCAAACCCATGATTCAGTAGCTCACGCCCGAAACGACCTATACGCCTTGCCAAATGACAATCTGTCCGGATCATCGTTTTTTTTTTTTTTTTTCTCTCGAAGTGATCGAGTCATCGTGTTGATCGTGCAGCATACAAAGAGAAGTATTCGCTCGCAGCTCCAAGTCCGTTTGTTTTCCTTTCGCTCTAGATCGTCAGGTATCTCAGTGGCACACACCCGTTCTCAGCAGTCGATGTGGTATATAAGCTTTGTCAAAAGAGACATGAATCTCAAACTGAATATATAAGACTATGTTATTATATGTTGTATAATCCTTGTAGAGAAACCTTTGTAAGTATGTTTAAAGTATTGGCTTCTTTCGAGGATGACGAAAAACAATAATGTACAGAGAGATATGATGTCCATGTTAAGAACTATGAAAATGTGGCTGTGCAATTTACATGTACATTGGCAACTAGGATAATTAAAGTTTTATTTAGATATTTTATATATCCGCCTGCTTGTTTTGATTTGATTATGCTGTGCTCTTCAAAAGCAAGTCTATTATTTTCCCCCTCTTAACCAGATATGTATAAGTACTTGACTACTGAATGCCAGACGCACTTGACACTTGAAAGCTATTGACCTGGATTGTATCGGTTTTACACTCCATTAGGTACACCTTGCCAGTACAAGTCCGGGTTGGACCCACTTTTGCCTTCAGAACCGCTTAAATCCATGGTATAGCTTCAACAAGGTGCTGGAAACATTCCTTAAGAGATTTTGGTCCATAATAGGTGGTTCTACTGGATTGAGATCTGGTGACTGTGGAGGTCATCTGTGGCTGTACAGTTAATTCATTGTGATTTTCAAGAAACCAGTTGGAGATGATTTCAACTTGGCACGTTATCCTGTGCTCATACTGTAAAAGGATGGACATGGTCAGCAACAATACTCAAGGTATTACCCAATGCTCGGGTAGGAAGGCTGTAGCATTTAAACCATGTCCAATAGGTACAAAGGGTCGAATTTGTCTCAAGAAAATACCTCCACACCGTTACCACCACCAGTCTGAACTGGTGATACAAGGCAGGATCGATCCTTGCTTTCTTTTTTGTTCTGACCCCACCATCCCCCTTCCACTGTCTACTTTCCCGTTCTTAGCTGACACGAGTGACCCACAGTGTGGACTTCTGCTGCTGTAGTTCATCTGCTTCAAGGTTCAACATGATGTGCTTTCAGAGATTCTTTTCAGCATATCTCAGTTTTAACGAGATGTTACTTGAGTTATTGTTGCCCTTATATCAGCTCGAACCAGTCTGGACATTCTCCTCTGACCTTTGGCATCAACAAGGCATTTTCACCCAGAGAACTGCTGCTCACTGGATATTTGCTCTTTTTCATACTATTCTCTGTAAACCCTAGGGATGGTGTGCGTGCGAAAATCCTAGTAGATCAGCAGTTTTGAAAATACTCAGAGAAGCCTCTCTGGCAGCAACAACGGCGCCATGTCAACGTCACTTAAATCACACTTCCTCCCCATTCTGATCTTCCCACCATGTCTACACAGCTAACTGCACTGAGCTGCTGCCATGTGAATGGCAGATTAGTTTGCAGGCCGGTGAGTGTATTTTACACTGCTGATAATTGCATGAATATGCTCAAGTGCTCACAAGATTGAATATCACTGTGACGTTATGAAAATGTAACTAATTAAGTAATGTAACAAAGTAAGTACACAAACAAACCATCTCGTTCTGGAGTCCAAGCTTTATTCCACATGTCCATCCAAAATGATTAGAGATAAAAAAGTGCCATATTAAACACACTATATATATATATATATATATATATATATATATATATATATATATATATATATATATACACTTTTTTATAGTGCGTTTAATATATATATGCACACAGTCGAGCCCGAAATTATTCATAACCCCTGGCAAATTCTGACTTAAAGTTACTTTTATTCAACCAGCAAGTTTTTTTCTTGATTAGAAATGACACAGGCGTCTCCCAGAAGCTAATAAGACGATGTACAAGAGTACAAGATGTACCTTGTGGAAAAAATGATTACTCATCTTTTATTTACATTTGAAAAAAAAGTGGCATGTCCAGAATTACCCTTCTCAATAATCAACAGAAAAGCCTTTATTGGCTATTACAGCAATCAAACGCTTTAACGATTTAAGTCAGGACTCTGGCTGGGCCATTGCAAAACCTTAATGTTTTTGTCAGTCAAAAAAAAAAAAAAAACTTGCTGGTTGAATAAAAGTAAATAAAAAACTTCAAGTCAGAATTTGCCAGGGGTATGAATAATTTCAGGCTTGACTGTACATATGTATATATACACTGTACTATAGACATATAGTGTGTTTAATATAGGTACAGTATATACTTTATATATATACACACACACATATATACATACATATATACATATATAAGTATTATGTATATATATATAGTATATATATAAGTGTTATACAATTAAATATCTCATTATTATGATGTGTAACAGACTCAATCACACATACAACAGTGAAGCTCTCCGTTACATGAAAATAATATTCAATAAATGATTCAGAACATAAATACAGTAGTCGTTTTAAAATAAACGTTTAGTGCACTCAGTGTCATAATATGGTGTTAACACCACGATTTCATTATAAGGCCGCTTCTTTAGAGGAGCCGTCGGCCACATCGTAGCTCGTCAGTCGTGAAACGTCAGTGCTACGAGTCCATTTAAGATCAGATATACTGCAATTTACTGTCCCTGATTCTGTGATAACGTGATGTGCAATCTTCTGTTGTGCAGCTTCGACAAACCGTGTTGTGAGCACGAGCGAGAGTCTCTAAATACTGGCATCAGAAGCACACAATAAATATGAATGACTTGCCTCTTGTTGTCGGGATGTGTACGTGTTAAATACACAGGTTAGATATGCGTTTCATTTCACGTATAGTATGTGTACAGCATGAAGCAATCCCAGATGCAGTCAGTAGTTACCTGATATATTAAAAGCTATATGTCTTGAACGTTAAATAGTTTACTTTGCCTTTAATCACATGAGGATGACTTTTACATGATTTCCCATGCATAATAGATCAATGATTTTCCTTTCTTCACATAAGACACGATGTGTTCTTTTTTTCCTCCGTTATTGCTTCCTGTTTTAAGACGTGCTGTGTGGTTCAGCGTCCCAGGTCTTCACGTTTGCCTTCCCAGAAGGCTGAAGGTGGCGAGTGGCAGCAGGGGAATTGAGCGCGGTCGGGACGGGGGCAGGATTGAGACCGGGGTGAGATTTCGGTGGGCGTGGCTTCTCATCGTGTCCCTCCCCCTCGAGTGTGGCTTCGCAGAGCTCCAGCAGCGAGAGCACTTGGTCCCTCAGCGGTGTCCCCTTAAACTTGCGCGAGGCCAAGAAGCAAAAGGCCTCCACGAAGGCCTGCAGTCCCATTCCTGCTTAAAGAGGAAGCCACAGTGATCGTACTGTTGTTACACATGCTTTAGCTGAAATAAACATTCAGTGAGATTTGTGACATCACAAAGAAAAAGCAGCAGCCAAATATGAGCTGTGTCTCTCCAACAGCTGTAAGGATGGTCCACTGTGACCCTGATCATTTTGGCAGACGCCCTTATCCAGAGTGACTTAGTTGAGGGTTATGGGCCTTGAGCGGCTTGTTGGTGCTGGGGTTTGAACCCAGTACCTTCTGTTCAGTAGGTAGTACGAGATAAGTAGTATGAGAGAGCAATTAATGACCTATTGCCACCTTATTTTAAAATGTTCTAAAGTAAGGCACTACATGCATAAAAGTAAATGATATTACAGTACAGTAAGATTTTTGCAAAACAAGTGCTAATATACTCACTTGTCAGACAAAATGCAAAACACTATTTTGCTTACCAGCTTCTCTTGAGTCGGAGCCCGCTCCAGTCCAGCGGCGGGTGATATCGATGTACAGGATATCCACTGATGCCATGGTGAAACTGTTGTTACTCAGCTTGCAATTCCTACAAGAGGCAGCATGTTAGTATGAAGCTGAGAAAACACTTCAAACAACCATCAACCCGCATTGATCTCGCTGTACTGTACTGCTTCATTCTGGCTGGTCGTTCGTTCCTTTAAGTTGTTAGCTTCCTTCCTTCCAGATTTCCATTTTTTATGTTTACATTACAATCTAATTTAGTACAAGAGGAATAAAACACCTCGGGATATGTTGTTATATGAAAATACATTTTCAGCCATTTCGCCTTAACCAGATGTTGATTATTTTCCTCTATCAGCATGCTCCATCATGTCCACCATGTTCTATTCCTTTCAAAGGGAAGAATCAACCAGATAAAAAGTCTTGCCTGATAAAAGTACGGAAACTGGTCGGGCCGAGCTTCATGGTCCCTTTGACCCCGAGGAAGCGCAAGAAAATGTCAGCGATTCGTTCTAATATTCGCAGGTAGTTGAACTGCTTCATGTACTTGGGGAAGACTTGTTTAAGACACAGAGACGGAAGTGACTCGACAAGCTCCGCCTTCTCGTCTGATCCAGCGTCCTCGATGATGGCTTCTTGGTTTGATCTGCTGACAAAGAAAGAAACAGGTGACCTGGGTTAACCTACTGAAAAGAGTTTATTTTATATCAGAATCAGTCGTCTAGCTAGCATTTTACTTACGGATCAAGACAGAATCTAATTAATGTGTAAACCCATTAAACCTTCTAAATCTTGTTTTATTATACTAAATATAGATATATACTTTTCAGCTTTTTAGTCCATCTATATTTATATGCTAGACGCGTGTGGTCTCGCCGCAGTTATCTTAATTTCACGGCAGCCATCTTTAATGCTCCTGCCCAAACTGATGAGGTGCAATAGGTTGTGTTTATTTTCCCTCAATCTAATTTTATGGGCCATTAGTTTTATGTAAACATGAAAAAAATGCAATAATATTTTATATATATATAAAAAAGACTGAAAATGGAATAAAACCAACAAACACACCCACTCAAAGCGCGCACACATTAAACGAGTGATATTTAGGATATTTTGCCAATATCAATATAGTAATAGGTTAAGGCCATGCTTTTTAGCTGCAATAATAGTTTTCTCCATGACCTACACCATCACAGACAAATTTCATTCACTTACACAGCTTAGCATCTGAAAGATAAAGTGATTTTCAGCCTTGTGACCAATAGTTATCTTATCCAATGTCACAGAAGGCATATGGTCATCAACAGACCAGTGGTTGACCAATAATGAGCCAGAAGAATGAATATGGAGAGCGAGAATGGCACCATAGTTGCCAGCAGGTGATTACCAGATTTAACTCCACAGAATATTTGATCAAGTGTTCGAGAGCAAAGGCATGCTATGATGGACTTCAAAAACTGAAATGAGCCAAATTTACACAAGCGAGTATGTTATATCGCCATAGGTACTGTATGTGGAACCCTAACTATAAAACATATGTGGTTGTTTCCCCAAACAGTTTTCACAAAATGTTGTGAATACACTGTAGTATTACAATTTCCCTTTACTTATTACAAAACCACGACAATGCCCTTGTGTAAAAAGCAAGCTCTATGAACGTATGATTTGACAAGGAGGGCCTTGAGAGAGCCCTGATCTAAACCCCCACTGAACACCATTGGGAAGAACTGGAACACCAGACCCCCTCACCCAACATCGGTGCTTGACCTCCCCAATGCTCTTATGTCCGAATGATCTCAAATCCCACAAGTCTTGTGGAAATCCTTCCCAGAAGATTGGAGGTTAATATAACGGCAAAGAGGGACTAAATCAGAATAAGATGTTCAACAAGCACATATGGATATCATCGTGAGGTGACTACATAATGTCCTTTGGCCATATGGTTTACCTACATTATAATTGCGTGAAGAGGATCCACTATTTTTTTTTTTTTTTTTAATAATGATTATTTTAACATTCAGTACAATATTTTGTTGGTATAGCACTTGTAATAACAAGCACTGTCCAAAAGCAGCTTTAAAGAAATCTGGATAAAGACTCAATGAGCAAGCCAGACGTGACGGTATCAAGGAAGCTCTCACTGAGATGCAGTGAGGATGAAATCAGACTCAACAGGGAACCCATCCTCTTCCGGGTGAATTATACACCTATCGGTCATAATATTAAATCCATTAACATCGAATCCTCCTAGGTTTTGGCTTCCCTTTTTGATACCAGGGTGGCTCTGGCCCCTCGGCAGGACCTCTGGGGGTGTGCTGTTGTGTCTGGCACCAGGACATTGGCAGTGGATCTTTCGGGGGCTGTGGTTTGCGTGACAAGGCCTCTCTGTATCTGGATTGTCTGGCCTTTGTTTGTCTGATGCATCCCATGGGTGGCACCAGGACGTTGGAAGTGGATCTGTTGGATGCTATAGGTTTTGGGGGAAGGCCTCTCTGGATCCGGATTGTCTGGTGCATCCCATTCGTGCTTGAGTGAATTGGGATCTGGGGAGTTAGGAGGCTGTGTCTGTGGTGCAACGGGTGTTCTGGTGCCTTTATTTTGTGGCCAGCATTGATCAAACTGGACATGCTGGCCTTTGGTTCCCATGGGGATGGGTGAGCCTTGGTTGATCCCATGAACCCGTCACCAGTTTGCTGTATAGCTTGTTCAAATTACCGGTCATGGTAATAATGTTATGGCTGATCAGTGTAGAGTTGTAGATGAGTACAGGAAAACAGTACTAAGTGTGTGGAAAGGGTGTTCATTATGAACAAACATGAGCACTGAACAGTCCTAATGACTACATCAGCATTTCTTAGCTACACCATCCAACATAGCCTGTTTCGGGCATCTTTCAGGGCATCCAAGCAGAACCCTTTCAAATCATTGGCACTGTAAGTGAGTCACAAATGCAGAAACCTCCAGAATCTCCTGGACAGTGTCTACTATAATCACCAATGCTTGGGCTTTGTATAGACAAAGCATTAGCACAGTCTTTCTCTAGAATGATAGCAGGACAAGCAGAGACCATACAGTATATGTGAACTAATGAAGGTCTTCAGATAATTAAGAGGACTTGATTCAGTAGAGACAGAACGAAGGGTGTTTCTATTTAGTTGCCCACACTTGAGCAAAGATTTGTGTGAGAAGTGAGATTTGTTGAAGTGTGAAAGCAAAAAGCACAGATGATGACTGGGATAACCAGGATCCTACGCTACACTAACAGATTGCAAGATGTAGAAGAATCTACCCTAAAGCACTAATGACTATTAGAAATGCCAAGGGTTTTGAAATTATTGGGAATTTGATACTTTACAAATGGACGAACACTGTTCTTTACAACAAATGTTTTCTCCTTAAAATCTTGCTCATTCTTACGATTAGCCTTCTGCAGCCCTTTAGTCCAATGGTCAGTGAATAGATTTGACCTGAAGCCAAGTGCTATTTTCCTGCAGCTATTCATGTCCTGTCAGAGAACACTAAGATCAAGGTGAAAAATAGAGTCAGTCATGCTGACCATGTACTTCCCCTAGGATTGATGAATCAACTGGAAACCTAGATGTGGCGCAGGGATGCGATACTTTATTGACTTCAGACTTAATTCCATTGGACACTGGTCAAGACGTTCATCCAAAATGTTAGATTTATTAAACATGAATTGGGGCTAAAGAAAACCTGTTTACAGGCCAACTGGTTTTATTGGATTTAAGGTTCTCAGCATAAGCTTAGTGTAGCGACTATATACTGGTATTTGTTCCATCAAAGGGTAGTATGGTGTTTGATGTACAGTGGAACCTCGGATTGCGAGTAACGTGGTTTACGAGTGTTCCGCAAACCGAGCAAAGATTTGTAATAAATTTTTTAATCGGAAACCGAGCAAGTATTTCAAATTCTGAGCGAGGAGCGATACAAGATTTGGGCGCACGCTGTGACAAGGATCATTACAAGTGACAAACCTTGGGCGTATGTGTACGACCCTGAGACAAAGCAACACATGATTTCTTCACAGTACAAGCGCGAAACATCTCCACAATCTCATTGTTTTTTTTTTCCACATTCGTGGCATTGAGAATTAGTCCCCAGGGGCCAGACTGCCAATAGCGAATTCTTCTGCTTCTACTGCTGTCTTAAGGCGTCTGAGGGAGGACTTGTATCTCAAAAAACGTTTCGATACCCCCTCATACCTATTGTATATTTTCTATTCTATCTTGGTGGGGTGCAATTTCAAAACTATTTCAAACTAAAGGAGAAAAGTTCACATGCATTCTTAGTTGAAAAATCAGTAATACAGTGTTTCAATCATGCATGAACTTTGAGAAATGTGTGGGAAGTGTTTCTAAACACTCAAATCCTTTTCAACAATTGCAGGAAGCCTTACACCATGAATCTCGACTACATTCTCTGTTCCAGCCCTTATTATGCAAAACAAAGGCGGCAGAACGCCCACGCGCAATTCAACAATTTGATGTTCTCGCTTCTGCCGAGTTCTTGTTTAAATTAATCTCGGCGTCTTACTTCCCCTTAAGCCGTTAGTAAATGGTAAAAGTTGGGCGTGGAGGTTTCTCGAGGCTGAAGTCAATTTCGATGCTCCATTTATTTTAATTTACTAGACCATTTGAGATAAGAACGTATACACGGACAAACAAACATAAAGAAGCTGAAGTCGGAACGCGCGTTAATGGTGATCCTAAAAAAAAAAGAAGAAAAAAAAGTGCGCAAACGAAAACAAACGCGCAAAGACGCGCGCAGCAGAGCTTGATTAATCTGTTTTTCATTTCTGTGACAACCCTGCTCCAGACAACAGCCCCGTTTTTACAAATCAACTCAGATCAGATGAATAAACCAGCAGACGACACTTGTAATGAAGTGCCTTTGTTGTGCAGTCACACAGTCAGATAAACACACATGCTGTAGGTCTTAGAAATCTACAGATACAATGATTACCTGAGAATCAGCTGAGCATCCTGTAATTCATTCTGTAGAATTAATCAAACTATAGCACTGACGTATTGCACCTCCGGGTTCGATTCCCGTCTCGGGGTCTGTGTGCATGGAGTTTGCATGTTCTCCCTGTGCTTGGTGGGTTTCCTCCAGGTACAATTGCCCATAGTGTGTGAATAAAAAGAGCGTGTGAGTGTGTGTATATGTGTGTGCCCTGCGATGGATTGGCACCCTGTCCAGGGTGTACCCCGCCTTGTGCCCCAAGTCTCCTGGGATAGGCTCAAGGCCCCCGCGACTCTGTATACAGGATAAAACCAATGTATAGATGATGAGTGGGTGAGAATGAGTTTTCTGTTTGCTTCCAGTGTTTACAGGATTTTAATACAGTGGTGAATACATTAATACCCTGGTGTGTCTGGGTTATTCGTTTATGGAAAATGTGCTGCACTACATACATCGTCTGACAATTGACAGTAGAATGAGCTTTACCAATATTTTCTTTAGTCTGTATTAACTAGCTAAAAACCCTAGCCATCAGTTATGACATCATGCTAGTTAAGCTTGCAGGCAAAACCCAGGACTAGGCGAACACTCCGGAGCTTAATTAGTTATTAAGAAGCCATTTGCCGATGGCATTCTTCAGCTAGCAGGAATAGTTGCAACTACAAACTACTTCTGCACGTCTCTCTAGATGCCAAATGTTCAGCACGTAAATGTTAAAGCAGAGAGAGCGCGCAAAGGTTTCAGCAATGTGGATGGAAAAATGTGAAACAGTATGACCCTCACTACACTAACGACATACAGTAAATGTGCGTGTGGGAGCATGTCGCAGACCTCTCGAGTTCACGTTCAGGCTTTCCTCACTGCTGTTTTTGCTCTTCTCCTCCTACCGTTATCAGCACTCGCGTCTCGTTAAGTCTAGTGACCCCCTGAAAGAAAAACACACTCACGTGGGTGGTTTCCTCTGGACCGGATCCATAAGGCGCAGTGTATCTCTAATGACGCCTACTTTGACTTCTTCGTCTACTGGACTAGGTACGTACTCGAAAACACCAGGCGACACCTAAAACATTGAGACAGAACACCAAGGAGTCGTTAGTGGCGTTCCAGTATACAGTAAATAAAAGTATTGCATTTGCATAAGGTGCATTAGTGGTTAGAAGTTATCTCGCACCTACAGGGTGGGGGTTCGAATCTCAATGGTCTAAGTGAGTGAAGATTACATGTAATGGGTACTCCAAAAACATGCTCCGATTGGCCTTTCTAAATTGACCAGTGTATAAATAAGACGTGTGTGTGTGTGTGTGTGTGTGTGTGTGTGTGTGTGCTTGTGCGTTGGAATGGCAGGGTGTGCTCTGCCATGTGCACCAAGTTTCCTGGGATAGGAATTTAGGCCCCACATGACCCTACACAGGATAAGTGGTGTAGATAATGGATGGAATTGTTCTTTCCATACAAGAACAATTCACAGGCAGAACCTTCAGGTTCTGGGTTCAATTCCCACCTCGGGTCTGAGCGCATGGAGGTTGCATGTTCTCCCTGTCCTTGCAGATTGCCGTTCTCAAATTGCCCATAGTGTGTGAATGAGAGTGTGTGTGTGTGTCTGCATGTGTGCGTGTCCTGCGATGGACTGGAACCCTGTCCAAGTCTCCTGGGATAGGCTCCAGGCCCCCCGTGACCCTGTGTATAGGATAAAGTGGTGTAGATGAGTGAGTGAGTGAGTGAGTGAACAATTTACAAAAATACTTGATATACAAACAATAGAACAATGGGAACAATTAACATTTTATTCCACATCCAAACCACATGCTAATACAGTACAGCATAGACATTGCAATATTTGTCTGGATTTGTTATCGGCAAAAAACCAGAAAGGTTTGTTGAGATTCCTAAATCTCGAACCGCCAAAATATGTTTCAGCTTCATCAAAATAACACCAAGGCCATGGTTTGCACAAAGGCAGAAGCAGGAATGAACCAGAGCCATGTCACCATGATAAGGCTCTGGTCTTACAATATGCTCCTATCTCTTTGCTGGCGCATGGATAACGTCCTGGTGACATACACACTGATGTCCGCACTACATGACTCAACAGAAACGTTGGCCCATCCGATGGCTAGACCACGCTCAGTACTAGTAGGACGCATCACCTTTCTCCCAGTACATTTTCCTAATAAGATCCCGCAATTCAAAACCACCTGCCTCGAATCATTCAGTCACAAGCGTTAAACTGGGCTGAGGTTGGCGAGGATCTAAAGAACAAAGTGGACAACATTGTGCAGTCTAGACTTTGTGGAGACAGTGAATGCATGTTAGGGATTCAGTGAATAGAGTCTGAAAGTCTGGCCGTCCAGAAAGCCTCCATTTCAGCGGTGTGGGGATTTCTCTCTTATCAGAGCTGACTGTTAGGATCCAGATGTTTGGGGGGCCTGCTGCCTCTGGCAAGTAAAATATGTGCACCTCACAGGAGACGATACTCTTACCAGGATAGCTATGTTTCATCATGGAAGGTACTTTCCCCTCTTTGTTCAGCAATGACTCGAGTGGACCCAAGCATGGCAGTAATCTATTGCATAATATACCTGTTCTTTCAGTGTATGCCACATGAACTCCTCCCTTCCAGCATTATGATCACTGGATGTAAGCTTATGTTCACCTTATTTATTGACATCGTTCATGTTAATCTGAATGCAGATGTCACTTTAGTCACTGTTCCGATTGAAACCCAGCCAGCTGAGCAGCCTTTGTGACTGAATCTGCTGCCATCTGTGCCTCTTCCCATCTTGATCCAAAGGAAGAAAAAAAAAAAGAAAAAAAAAAGAAAAAAAAAGTCACCTGGGCTTGCTCAATCTGCATGGCCAAAAAAACGTCCCTGCTTCCGAAGGGGCTTAATAATCGGTCTGCATCAAGCAAAGAAAACGAGAGTTGGGTTAAGTACAATTCAGTGCATTAGTAAGAAAACATGGAAAGACAGTGTTGGACTGTCAACTTTACAGAAGATTGACTGTAAAAATGGGAGAAATGTGGTAAAAAATTTACAGTGGGGTAGATCAAAACAGCTGTGATGTGTGTCCATAAGAAAACCACTTGTTAGTGAGAATAATCAGGAAAAAAAGGGGGTGCAAAAAAGGTCATCACTCTCCTATTCCAGAGTGATGGGTGCGTCAGGGTAAGAAGGGAAGTGCATGAAGCGATGCACCCATAGTGCATAGTGGACAAGCCTCTGGAAGCAGTGTTATAATCTGGGGTTGCTTCAGTTGGTCGAGTCTAGGTCATGGGAGCATGAGGAATCATCTTCACGTATGGCTCAATGAACTGCGCAGAGGAAATCTAATACTTATTTTTAATAACCATCCGGTTTATCATGCAAAACACCTGTCCACATACTTCCATTTCTCCACCCGTTTATACAGGATTGTCTGAATACCCCAAATATTTTATTAAAAGACTGGACTTGCTGTTTTCACCTCCTGTTCGTGTTCAATCCTCATGCTCGGATTGGCGTTGACCTCGAGCAGAACAGGCCTCAAGTTCTTCATCAGCAGGATGTCAAAGCCCAGGATCTGCGAATTGGTCATGGAATAATGTAAAGTTATTCATTTATCTTTGTTGCCATGGTTACAGTTCACAATGGTTGCATACTATTATGAAGATCAAGTAATGACATTTTGTTCCATTTTCGACTTGTCCTACAGCATCTCTGTATCGTTCCCGTTCATATATCTTTAATTCGTCGATTTGTACATTCATCCCAAATTTTTACCTTTTACATTTTTCTTTTATTGCATTAAAATCCTGTTATCTTCCTGTTCTAGATTCCTTTCTCTTTATCTTTCCATTTTTAGTTTCTCGAACTGTTATACATGTCACATGTGTCATATATCACTGCATACCATACACTGTGTACGGTTCGAATCATTGAACTTACCTGGAAACAAGTGGGTCCTGGTTTGCCTGGTGGAATATCAGCTTGGTAATAGACCTTGAGTTCAGGAACAAGTGCAATAACCGTCTTGATAACCAGCGCTATGATATCTGACCAGACCTTCTTAATGTCCACTCCTTTGGAGGCGAGGCGATACAGGACGCTGGAAAACGTGCGCTTGCTGCCGGTGTTGGAGCTGTCCGAATGCACAAAATTCCCGCTGTGGATGTTCAGCGAGTAGTTCGTTAAGTGCATGTAAACATGACTGAGGTTTTTCTGGCTCGGTTCCTGGTAGGGTTCGGTGCAAAATCTGGAAAGACCTTCTTTGGCGATGTAGATTTCTAAAGGGTCCAGCGAGCGGACAAGTACGTAGAGGCGAATGTCAAACTTGAGCTTGTCGATGAGAAGGGGCTTGTGGATGTACTCTTGAACCACCGCCTGCTTGACTTGCGATCCCGGGACGGCCCGGAGGTCAGCGGGGTCACGGATGAGGTAGATGCCGTCGCCTTGGGAGCCCGAGTCGGGTTTGACGATGAATGTGGGTTTCAGGCTGGAGTCGCTGTCCTTCAGCACACGGATCTATAAATGATTCATTAGAAAATCATTTAATAATGTACAGATGAAAGAAAGATTTAAGCAACAAAAAAACCCTCATTTGACTCATAGTCTAGGTTAGAAGATAAAGTAGAACTCTGCTGCCCTCTAGAGCATTTGGAATCAAAATGCACTTTACAGTTAAATAGTGACAAACACGACGGATTACGTTACCCAAGCAAACAGACAGGGGAGCGAATAGTAGAGCTGTAGAACGAGCTCAAATATCAAGAAGCTCTTTAAACTAGGGGCGTTCAAGTTAAAACGGGACTTTTGATTGTGCAGAATAATATTTGCTATATTTCTCTATATAATCCCCTGCTACACCAAAGCACTTATTCCAGCTTTTCACTAGTGCTTGGATGCCATCAAGGAGGAAATTTGTCAGTATGTCGGAACCATGATCGAACAACGGTCTTCAATGCTGGCCTCCCAGGAATTCCTTTAGTGGCCCAAACATGTGGAAATGGCTTGGAGCGAGGTCAGGACTGTAGGGGCGGGGGATGTAGCAATGACTCCTAGCCGAGTCCCTGTGATGTGCTTCGAGTCACCTCGGCTAGCACTGTACAGAAATCTTTAAAACGTTTGCACCATTCAAATGCTCTACTGCGACTAAGACTCTCATCACCGTACTATGCTTCAGTAATGGCCCGTCAGTTTTTACACCATCCTTCATGAGAAATCCCGGTTTGACTTGAACAACCCTTACAGGATTTATTTAGATCCCGTATCTACACTTGTCATTCACAATAAGCTGGTTTCCTGGCAGTTAAAAGGCTTTTAAGCCGGGTTTACATTGAATCTACCTCTGCCAGCTACTGGCAAGTAAACAGAAATAGACTGTGTGTGAGTGAAAGTGAGAAGAAAGGACTGCACACTGGGGTTGTGCCAGCCAAGTACAAGGACAGCTGCTGATAAAGAAGCCCTAAGCTGGATTGCTTGGTGTTTAAATGTTATTTGTGAGCAGTTACGAGTATATGCTCTGCCAGCCAAGCCATGAGTACAACAGCTAGTCGCACCAGTTGAATGCTAATTTCGGTTCCTCCACGGACACTTAATGAAGGTGCACTGTATTGCGCCTTATGTAAGGATTTAGAATTAATTGAAAATCATTCAGTCCATTACGTAAAAGGGATTTCAGCTCATACTTTCCATATAAGGAAAACATTATTCAGAATTGATTATTTGTTCATGTTGTGCACATGATTCTTGTACCTGATTGGAGAACAGCTGAAACTCATCGGGCAGGATCCACGAGCGAGGGTAGAAGTTGTACTCCTCTGGGAAAAGCTGCTGCACAGTGCGCACCGCGCGACTTAAATTGATCTTGCGCAACATCTCGATCATTCCTGCACGTGAACACGGACAGAGCTGTGTATTCCCAGTACACTGTTTCATATTGGAGAAAAAGTCCTAACGTTGACCGGCCATGAAATCAATGACAAAGTGAATTAACGTGGCTTAGTGCGAGGTCAGGTTGAGATTCTCACGCTAGTGGACATACAAAGTGTCACAGGCAGGGGATTGGGTGAGGATCACCTGGACGCCTTTATGTGAATGGACGTACAGTACTGGACACATGCCAAGAGCTTTCAGCTAAGTGACAAAGTGATGTATGATGCAGTATTTTTCAATAAGTACAGCTGTCATGCAGCCATTGTTCTCTTTCAATCTCTCACTCCTTCCATGTCAGACTATGTGTACACCAAAAAGAAGTGATTTGTAACTATGGTCAGGTAACCAATCTTCTATACTGTAGCTACCAAGAGATGAATCCCGCCTGGCTCTCTCTGGAGATCAATACGCCCCGAGTCGGGGTGGGAGACGGGGTTCCTCGCTTTGCATTAGCGTTTCAGATGCGTTTGTTGCCAGGGCAGCTAACGTCGTCCAAATATAAAAACATCTTGTGCCTTTTGCGCTGGAGCTGGGGTACCGTTTCTGTCCTTCCATAGTCGATAGTTACATACCGCTAGCATTCATGAGTGGTCCTCTCATGATCCATAATGGTTTCAATGAGCCGTGCTGGATTTAGAATTCAGACAAAAAAACTGGAATCTGTGAGTCCTGATGAAAGTTTCACAGTGATACTGTACAGTACATGCTCCTCTTCCAACGGGGCCTAATCAATATTAGACAGCAGGTTTGCCATTACTCTACATTTTATGGCTTTTGGCAGACACCCTTATTCAGAGCAAGTGGTCAGATCTTACTCAGGCCATGCAAATATAGGGCTGGTTCCTGCCAGTGGATCTGCACAACACCTACAGTATTTCCATGTCCTTACGGCCTCGAACACAATACCTTTTTGAGATTTGCCTTCCAAAACCAGGCATTCCATGCTCTACAATACTGCCTCTCTATCACAACAGGTCTTATCCTAATGTATTTGTAGGAGCAGGTGCCCCTATGGCACTGGTATACTGCTCCATTTAGATGACTGATGACCGTCCACTCACATCAAGGAGTAGGCCATTCACGACACATGCACCTTTTCTGCTCACATTACATACTATAAGGGTCTACCTTTTCTAAAAGGTCCACATAATCACTGTGACCTATAAAACAAACAAACAAGAAAAAAGGTCGGATATCTAAGCTGTACCATAATACGACACTCATAACCCGAGTGTCTCCTGCTTATGGACTTTACTTTGGTTAAACTCGACCCCAGGATATTTGTGCTGCTGCTGCAATTTGAAGGGAATGACCAGACACCTTCTTCAAGCTCTTCAAATTTAACATCATCCCTCATAGTCGTCTGAGTGCAAGAATAATCTGTGGTTGTTTGAACCCAGGATGACCTCTTGAAGAGAACATTCCAGGGAAAGGCAGCTGTAAAACATCTGTATTTATTGCAAATCCATGTGATTTGACTGCTCTTGTTATTATACATGGGGTTCATCCAAAACCACAGCTACAGATGGAACTAGCCTTTATTTGTGTAATGGTCAAGCAGGAATGTTCAGCAGTGGGACAGGGGGCGTATTAAGATCCTGATTACCAGTTGTTAGAGGAAGCATTTAATCAAAATCGTATTGCTTTGCATTATTTGTGAAAATTCAGTATTTCTGATAGCTTGATTGCAGCTCGATCACTACTGTTTAATTCAGATACAATCAGAAATGACTTTGTCTGTTTAAACTATGGCAACTAGAAAAACAGTTGTATATTAATTATTAAATATAAGAAAGGGTATTACAGTATTACGGTATTACAATGAGTCGCATAAGCAAATTTTGGTATTTAGTTTAGTTACATGATTATACTTCTGGTATCTTATAGTACAGCCAGTTCAACGATATGTCTAATGGTTTTAAAACCCATAGGCAATTCTAAATACCAGTGGCTTAGCACTGTCGCCTTACACATCCAAGGTCCAGGTTAGATTCCCGCCTCAAATCTGTGTCCATGGAGTTTCGTGTTCTCTCCGTGCTTGCTGGGTTTCCTCCGGGTTCTCCGGTTTCCTCCCATAGGCCAAAGACATGCAAATTAGACTAACTGCTGTTCCTAAATTGACCGTAGTGTGTGAATGAACACAACCGTAGTGTGTGTGTGTCTTGCCAAGGATTGCCACCCCATCTAGAGTGTACCCTGCCTCATGCCCCAAGATTCCTGGGACGAGCTCCAGGCCCCAAGTGACCCAGGATAAGCGGTTTAGAAGATGAATGAATGAATAAATGAAGAACAAACATGCACACAATATTTTCAGAACAGCTTTGTACTTTGTTAGCTTTGATGTGAAAAAAAATTTCATGCAATACCACTATTAACAGTGCAGGAAATTGATTAATCATAATCAGTGGTTAATTAATTCACAAGGTGACTTACCTGGGAACTTGTTGACCTGCCCTGAAACAATATTCTCGTTATCATGGAAGGAGACGCCATGCCAGTAGATATCACACGCTGACCGTCTGCCCACTGGAAACTGAGAAATCAGATTTTAAAAAGTCAATTAAAGAACAAAAACTAAAAACGAGATGTTTTTTATTCTTTGCATTAATATTATTGTAATTACTGGTTTGTGGGCCTATGTATTATTTGTGTGTAGCTTGCATTGATTCTGTGTCTCCTTCTCTGTAGGCTCTTTATCATAGAAATCATGCTATAAAAGTGATAAGATCTCGTCAATACGGCAGTTTCCTTGGTGTTGGGTAATTCATACAGAATTGTTCCTTAAAGCAGCATGCAGCATGCAGCATTAGCACAACACAGTATGACATTAGTATGACGTCCACCATATGGCTGAAAACACTGCGCGTTCCTTTTTTAAAAAAAAAAAAAAACAACAAGAGCAGGTGAACCGAGTGTTGAGGTGTGAGGCTTGTACATTTACATCTCTCAGTAACTGCAGATCTGCTCAGGGCTCTCAATCTCACAGGCCAATCCCATTTCTCACTGACAAAGCACTTAACTGAACAGGAAAAAAAAGGCTGCCTTTAAGTCCCGCCTTCGCTCTCTAGGATTGGTTCTTATTTCAAAAAATCTGCCAACCTAAACAATCATAGAAAAAGTTAAATTATTATAGCCAATCATAATGTAGAAGAAAGGATTTATTTTACTAGATGTTATTTTTATTTCTTACTGTCTCTGTTATGGAATCATCCCAGTACAGTGGAACCTTGGATTACGAGCATAATTCGTTCGGGAAGTGGGCCCGTATTCCAAAACACTCGTAAACCAAATCATCATTTCCCATAAGAAATAATGAAAAATCTAATTATTCGTTCCACAGCCGCAAAAAATAAATACATAAAAATAATTAATACAATCTATAAAATGAAAATAAAACAAATTAATCTGCACTTTACCTTTAAAAAAAGTACAAATAAATCCTGACAGATAAGTGTTTCCGTTGGTGCGCGCAGTGTGTGTGTGGAATTAGCCCCTTCCCTCGCCTCATTTTACACAGTAACACTCCTCCTCTCTCTCCCCACCTCGCTTTTTAAGATTCACAACAAACACACACACACACACAACGGAAACAAAGAAAAAAAGAAATCTCTCTGAGACTGGCATGAGCGTATATAAACGGTCTCACTTTTTAAGTTTCACAACAAACGCATAAACACAGCGGAAACACCGTTTTAACAGGGGAAAAAAGAAATCTCTCTGACCTGGCGTTAGCGCATACAAAGGGAATCACTGCTGTAAAGTAAACAAAAAAAACAAAAAACAAATGAACCAGCACCTTACCTTTGGAAAGAATCGCAACAGAGCAGAGTTTCTGTGTGTTTGTGAAGCCAGGGAGGGGGTGAAAAGGCGAAAGAGCGTGCGTGTGTCTGTGTTAAATTGCGTGTGCACACTCATAAGAGACAAGCAGAAATTCTGTGTGTTTGCGAAGCCGTGGGGGGGTGAGAAAGTGATGCTCGGTGGCAAAATAAGAGTCGCATGTGTGATACATGATACTCGGCGCTCGTAAACTAATACTTTGCTCGGTTTGCGGAACACTCGTAAACCACGTTACTCGCAATCCGAGGTTCCACTGTACTGCCTATTGAAACACTTTTAATACAATCCAAAAATAAAAGACTGGCCCTGCTGACCAATCTCAATCTTTCAGATCATTGTTTTTGATGTACTTTGATGTCCTTTATGCTGTGCTATTAAGTGTGGTGCGGACATCTGATTCACTCTGTATAAAGTATGTCATTTGTACAAAAAGTAAAAAGCCAGAGTATGCCATTTAAATCAGCCGATTGAATGTTTCACTGCAGCAACCCCTTAATGGAAGCAGTCGAAGGAACAACATTAATTGTACAGAAATATAATGTATCTTGATGCAAATATTTTAAAGCCACTATAAATATTCACAAGTATGTCCCCTTACTTTTTATTCATTTATTTATTTATTTACTTTTGTCATTTACAATTTGTAAATGCATTTGAATGCAGATCTACATTATCATTATGTTTATCTCCTCAACAATGTGGTTGTTAGAGCAACTATTACGCATTATATGCTTAATGTCTAACTTTATGCAGCTGTAAATGTGGTGCTTTATTATTATTATTATTATTATTGTTATTGTTGTTGTTTTTGAAAGGGACCCTACTAAACAAGGGTTCTTTAACTACGTACAGTCAAGTTCAAATGTTTTGTGAAAAGCATATTAAAAATCATCTGATCATAACGGCTCTCAGTACTATATTAGCCAAATACAACCTAATACGAACAAAATATAACTTTTTTTTTTACCATGCTGTTATTTATTTGACAAAAATGAAGCCAAAAAGAAAAATAAAGTAGACAAAACTAAGTACCTCCCTGAGTCAACAGCTTGTAGATCCACTTTAGCAGCAATAAGTTCAGTTCAGTTCATAGATGTTTTTCGGGAATTAACTTATGCACAGCTGTCTTATTAAATGAAGTTAAATTACATTTTATTTGATTAACTACTAAACTAAATAAGTAAAAAATAAAAGTACATTACATTTACTTAATCTTTATCTATTTTAATTAGATTAATAGTTTAATTAACCTAAACTAACTAAATTTTATTATGTAGATTAAATGAATGAAATAGGAAAATTAAAAAAACTTTAAAATTCCTTGTTTATGTAACAACCTCAACAGCCTCATTCCCCCTTTCATCTATTCCAACCACTCAGCATTCAACATCACCAGTATATTAATCACCGGCCAATCATCTACATCTAGGCATTTTGGCTTACATTTTTATCTCATTATACATCTGAACAATTGAGGGTTAAGGGTCTTGCTCAAGGGCCCAACAGGGACAACTTGGTGGTTGTGGGATTTGAACCTGGGACCTTCTGAATCACTGCGTCCAATGCCTTAACCACTGAGCGACCCCTGCCCTATCATCTGTCATCATCTGGACCCATTTCTCACTGGTTCATGCCTTAAGTTAGATCTCTTTTATATATTTGAATGATTCATGAGTTACTGTGTGAATTAACAAACAAAACCTATTCCTCTGAAACGGACACGGACTGGCCTTAAAATTAAAGCCAAAAAAAAAAAAAAGGTCCTTCAGGAAGGCTTAAGAACTATTCCTAATGGTCTGTCTCTTTTTAAGGACAATATGAAGAAATCAGGGATGGCTCGAGACTTTTGCACAGTCCTGTATATGCATGTACCATATTTTAACTCTTGAGCCTTGTATTTGAGCCTTCTGTGCCTTTTTCGGATGAAATATAATCACTATGCTGCACTCGGTGTGTGCGAGATGACGTGACCGAATTGGATTCCTTGAAGATTATGTCAGTGTTTAACAGGCTAAATGAGATGAAGCAGCGTTCCTATATTAGGTGCCTGGCACACTAAGGAAGAGAGGGATGTGATCAGATTAGGAATGTGTGCTTGGGGTTGTGGGAAGGTCACACGCATTCGAGAAACCCACTCGCACGCAAATTGTTAAGAAAAAGTTCTACGAAGACCAGCTGGGTCTCATTCAACCCTGGTAATCTGATCTTCTGTGTCAATGTAGCTCATTTTTTACATTCTTCCAATTAATAACAAAGTAACAACATGAACGCAGCTTCCCTAAAGGCTTCTGTCTTTTAAATCCTTCATTGACCTGCAAAGCGTAGTGGGATAGAAATCAGATTAATCGCTAATCACACTTAATCATTTCCTACCTTTAAAGCACGACGCATACGCTAATGCCATCATGCAGCGCTGAGACGCGTTCCTGACGTTTGTTTTATCTTATAGCTCACTTATCCGTTTTATTTAGCCGAGATTGGGCTAAAACAATTGCATAAAAATATAATTAAGCACAGGTGATTATAACAGCCGAGATGAGGATAGATAAATTGAATATGGATCTATTATTGATTTTTGTGTGTGTAAGGGTGCCGATAATTCTCGAGATGGCTGCATATGACGTGAGACATCTAGAACATCTGTTAACCTGCCGACCTGCGAGATGATGCTTATTAATGGCTGCGTGCTCCGATTGGCTGGGAGAGCCGTGACCTCACATTTCTATCTGGTTCCAGCTGAGATACAGAAAGAGGAAAACGTTTAATATGACCATCGTCACTAAGAAATTCTTCACTTAGGGATCAGCAACCAAATACAAGAGACGCCATGAGTTTTAGTAACTGAACCGTCTTTGTTTTTCAGCCAGCTAATACCACTATCCGAGAACATATGGTGCCGGTTATTTTATCATTAATGGACAGCGCAGGACAAAAGGGGAAAGCAGATAGAGTTCATCTGAAACCCCAGGCTTATGAGGATGGTTTAATGTTACTTGTGAATCCTGACATGCGTGTGTTTTAACGTGTGTAGACCCTGTGCCAAGAAGCTGTCACACAACACGCATGCCTGTGTGTATGGTTCTGTTTAATGGCTAATTAATATATTTATAGGTGGGGTCATTTCTAATACCACAGGCAGTGGAATGTAACTGTACACGAGTGACTCAGGAAGCGTTAAAGGGCAAAGTTGAGTTGTAAGTGGTGGGTGCTAAAATATTCAGCTAAGGCTCCAGAGGCATTGGGAATTTGTCTCTTGTGACAATTAACTAATATGAGGGGCGTTCAAGTCAAACCCGGGACTTTTGATTGTGCAGAATAACTGAACGATTTTATTTCTCTACATAAATACCATGCTTCATCAATGCACTCATCCCAGCGTTTCACTAGTGCTTGGACACATAAAAGTAGGAAGTTCTCAGTACGCCGGAGTCATGATCAGACTGCTTTCTTCAAGTCTGAAACGCTGGCCTCCCAGGAACTCATTTAACGTGTGGAACTTCACGTCTCAGGTACTCTAGAATCCTTAATCACTCTAACTGTCAGACACAGAATGAGTGAAAGTAGGTCTTTACAATCCACAGACCTGAGGGGAGAGCAACTGCCTGCCGAAAAACACTTTCAAATCCAGTTGGGGAAACACTTTCAGCAAGAAAACACATGCAGCTCCGGCAGTCAAGGAAGGATATGTGTTGGCAGAGCAAAATAACTTAAACAAACAAACAAATCATAATGTTTATAATAATAATAATAATAATAATAATAAGACCGCATTGCAGCCGTGCTGATAATCAGCACAATAGCACCATCTCATTTATATTGCTTTTTTTAATTTCTTGTTTATTAAATTATTTTATCAAAGCAATACTGTACTAAGCATTATACGGGAGGCTGATCGGTCATGGGTGATCAAGCTGAAAACCAGCCAGATCCGATCACTGGCTGATCAACCTTCTTCATCATAAATGGGCAATTGATTTTGGAGTCAGTGTAGCGATACATGAATCATGTATGAACCAAACAAAAGAATCGCGATACATTACGGAACCCCATCCGACCCCCCCTCCCCCCCCCCGTGCCCATCTCTAGTAGATAGTGGGGCCCAGCACCCACTTACCTCTCTGTTCTAATCACACGTCTCACTACATCGCGTTGCCGCCGATCCTCCAGCACTGCTCGACTGCTCCCAGCATCTAGACTGTTTTCTGTTCTGTCACCTAGGTGGTGGAAGGAACTGCCTCTAAATGTCTGTACAGCCGAGTCACTGGCAATCATTAGGCGACGACTAAAGAACTATTCGTTTCTTAGATATTTTGGTTAATCCCCACCCCCATAAAAATAATAAAATAAATAAAAACATCCCAACAGTGTTTGACTGATGGTACTTACAGTTTGTAACCTAGTAACCCTAGTATGTAATAGGATCTGTTCTATGACAGAAACTTCAAAGCACTTTTGTAAGCCGCTCTGGATAAGAGCATCAACCAAATGCGTGGATACACAGTAAATACAAATGTAGTCAAGGTCAGATTGTTTCTAGATGTGAACGCACGTGTTTGCACACTGTGATGCTCTGGTGTGATGTCTCATCCCCGGGATGTATTCCCATCTCAACTCTAACCAGCATTAACTGCTGAAGATCATTGAATGGATGAATGAACACTTGGAAAGCAGAATCTGTGACGCCTCTCTTTACCTCTTTCCATTTGAGCTGTCTGATGCTGAGCTTGAGCGCCTCCAGAGAAGTTTTGGCTTTGGACGTGTCCACGGTGACGGCTCTGGGCTTCCTCACGGCTCTGACCGCCGCCTCCTCCTCCTCCTCCTCCTCCTTCCCCGGACCTCTGACGGAGAGCGCGTGCCGGCGCGCGCCCTTTGCCGTCCCGGGAAAAGCGCACGCGCGCGGCTTGTTCGCGATCGGATCTGAGCTTCTCTTCACGAGCCCGGTTGCTGGCTTGCTCTTAACTTGAGTGCAGCTTTTTTCAGGTGTGCCTGTGGCTCCTGGGGCCGGAGGCGATGCTGCGTCCATCCGCTCGTGCACTTTGGGCTTCTCATGGTGATCAGTCATAATGCCTGAGCTGGGCCATACACCTGTTACACACTCATCCGTCAGCGCTGGATAAATAAACTAAACTCAGTATTGTAAATTAAAAAGCGAGTACCAAAAATACGTATATCACAATCATGATCATCGTTTTGTGGTTGCCAAGTTGATAGAATTTACACAATCTTCGTATTACGGATGACTCTTACCATCATTAATGTACTGTTTTCTGAATTCCTTGTTCTACGTCTTTAGCACCTGGATCTTGATACGAATTATTCATGCACCTTTCGGGTTTTTTGTTTTTTGCAAGGACATGATCTGGCAACCCAGCTAGCTAAACATGCCAGCATGCACGAGCCTCAGTCATAACATTTTATTTCTTACACACAGGCTAAAAGATTATTTTAACTATTAATGAATCTGGGTTCAGTTCTTTTCATAAATAACACCAATGCTCGATTAGATTAGCTCACGGTGTCCGAGCTGGCCGCTCCCATCAGGACAAGCAGCCAAAAAAAGAAAGGGGGGAAAAAAACATCAGCTGGTGTTAAATACAGTAAATCTCTAACTTACCTAGTTGGATAAGCATTTAGGAACCGGTATTAATATAAAATCAGCTTGCAGGACGCATGTGTGTATGCCTGTTATTGCATGAAACACTCCAACGTCATCTTAATGATATTTTAATCTCACTTTAACAATAATCGCGCTTTAACAATAACGCTGAAGCGAAATGAAGAAACAGGAAATAAATACACTATCTGGAAAAAAAAAAAAGCTTCTACTTTTTGTTTATTCTATATCTGATTGCGAGAGACGGAAAGCTGTCCATGTCCCAAGCTGGAGCGATTTAATCACCACATTCACTGCTACTGTTTTGGTACCGGTGACCACGCAACGGACGGGAGCCGCAGTGGGACACGTGACAGAAAATGTGGTTTCTTTTTCTTATTTGTTCTTGGACCAGTAGAGGCGCTGTTGAGCATGGATGGCTTCAATACCAAGAGTATTGTATGTTTTGTACTGCAATTCAAGTTTATTATTATTTTTTAATTCTTAGTAATACATTTTCTTAGAATTACTGACGTATTTTAATTACATACATATAGGTCAATTAAATATAATTCACTCTAAATAATTAGGCTTAAAATGGAATTTGGGATTTTGTGGATTTTGCACATACTGTACAGTACCCCCTAAGGCGCCTTGCACCTCCGAGGTCCGGGTTCAATTCCCGGCCAGGTTCGATTCCCGTCTCTGTGTGCATGGAGGTTGCATGTTCTCACCGTGCATGGTGGGTTTCCTCCGGGTACTCCGGTTTCTTCCCACAGTCCAAAGACATGTAGGTTAGGTTAATTGGCATTCCCAAATTGGCCGTAGTGTGCAATAGAATAGCACCCAGTCCAGGGTCTACCCCGCCTTGTGCCCTAGGTCTCCTGGGATAGGACCCCCCCCCCCCAGGCCTCCATGACCCTGAATACAGGATTAAGCGGTATAGATGATGAGTGAGTGAGCAAGTACCCCCTTAAAAAAAAGGACTCAAGGTACAAAAGATGTACTCTTCATGGTACTACAACCATCGCAAGGCAAAGTACAATTTGGTAATTGTATTGCTTAAAGTGTTAACCAGTAACACACACATAAGTATTCACACACATTTGCAATACTAGTTCTCGAACAAAATGGTATAGGGCCATGCCCCTAATAATCCTGTATACACGGCCTGTGGGAGGTCTGGAGCCTATCCCAGGAGAATAAGGGCATGAGGCGTGTTACACTCTGGACGACCCTACCAATCCATCCCAGGGCACGCACACACACACACACACTCACACACACACACACACACACACACACACACACACACACACACACACACACACACATACACATACACATACACACACACACACACACACACACATATGCTCATTCACACACTACAGGTAATTTGGGAATAACAATTAACCTATTCTGCATGGCTTTGAACTGTGGGAGGAAACCAGTACCCAGAGGAAACCCACCAAGAATGGCCAGAACATACAAACTCTACGCACACAGAGCCGAGGTGGGAATTGAACCCGGACGTGTGAATAATAATCTGCGCCACCATTTTTGTTTTGTTATAATTTTTGACTTAAATTATATACTTATACTTCACTTATATATTTCTAGGGTTGGGAGTTTGAATCTCATCTCCAGTCTATTTGCATTGAATTTGCACATATCCCCCTAAAAAAGATCCCTAAAGGTACAAAAGATACCACAACATCCACAAGGTAAAGTATTGTACAGTTTGGTGCCTGTATTGTTTAGAGTGTTAACCAATAAAATGTGTTGTAACATATTTAAAATGTACAAATAAAAACATTTATGGTAGATAGAAAATTATGGATAGCACTGTTGCCTTGCACCACCAGGTTCCAGGTTCGACTGGGTCTATGTGTATGTCTTTTAATGGTGGGAGGAAACCGGGGTACTAAGAGGTATCCCACCAAGCACATTGAGAACATGCAAACTCCACGCATACAGACCTGAAGCGGGAATGGAACTTGGACCCTGAAGGTGCGAGGTGTGTGAAAGAGGTATAGATGGAAATGAATGTGAATTGATCTTATTCAGCTTATTGACTGAATTAGGTTTGTCTAGTCTTGTTCTCTGTAAAATAATTAAAGTCATGACTATTCAAAGCAATATTTAAATTAATGTATTTGTTTTTTTTCCATGCGAAAATCTTTTCTTTCAACTCTCCATCTATTACTGTAAAAGACAAATTTTCGTTTTATTTGTGTTTTATCTCTATTTTTTTCCCCCCAGAATCTTCCTGTATCACATTCAGCACATTAGGGCCACAGTGACGGGTTAAAGCTTTTACTGTGCGGCTGGATTTCCACTGGGGCAACAGTGAAGCCAATGGGTCTAAACACGGTATCCAATGGAGGTACAGTCCTGATTACCTTTAGCACACATCATAATAAACCTGATTTTCCCATGAGAAAAGCAGTGAGATCCCAGGTTTCGAAAGTGAGTGATGTAGGTTTCATGACTGAAGTATTATGTAAGATTTTTTTTAATCATCATACAATTCATCATTATATCTGGTGTCTTGCACACCATTCAACATGAATACACAATACATACACATTGTAGTGGTAACAGATAGCCTTCTGTAGTGAGTATAAAGTATTTGAATTAGATTTGTTAACGTGTGGTATGCTCTATTCACCATGCTAGTTATGTATAACATATATACATATATCAGGACAGCTCTTCCTCAACAGCTGACCTTCGTGTCTTAAATAACAACTGACTGTTGTTATTAATTACATACTTTTTTTTTTTCATTTATATACTTAACAAAACAAAAAGCAGTGCAGTCAGATTTATGAGTTAAAAAAAAACACGAGAGCCATTTTATTTAATAGCCCATCACTGTGTGACGAGCCTCTGGTATGTATCAGAATGTGTTTAAACTGAGGAAGACAAGCCTTGTCCTACAGAGACCCTACTTCTAACACATCCACCTCACTTGTTGTAATCTTTGCTATAATGAACTAGGTCGAATTCTAAAGCCTTTGTGGAGGATTCTGATATGATGATGTAGTTCTGACAGTTGGCCAGTAGAGGTCACAAGTCTATGTTAAAGATTGCACTGCGTTCTCCTGAATTGTGGGGCGCAGGCTTCTCACAATCACTGCTAAATTTAACCTTCTAATCAGTGGCGGCGGTCAATACTTAAAGTTAGGCAGAGAAGAATGCTACTTTAACATGTAAGTATTCAACATAATAATTATTTATTTTAATAATGAAATAAAGACATCTAAACTGTATAACGTTCATTCGTGTACGCGGGGCGCGAGACAAACGAGTGTCTATGTGGCACGTACGTTTTTTGAAAAGCACGTGACTTGAGGCTGAGCTCTAATTGGATCTTTTCAAATCATCCTTGGGGCGCAGCATCGTGCACCCCGAACCCTCCCACTTTTGTTCTTAGCGAATCAATATTGTTTTTTAAATATTTGGGCTCATGTGATTGGACCATTCTCAACGAGTCTTTTCCAGCACTTTCTATGGCTGACTGGATGCGATTTGAGTCATGCCTTTATTTTACAGTATACTAGTAGTAATGATCACTGCATAATCACCTGATAAATGGCTATGTACAGGCGAATATTCAAGGTTCAATTTTAATTTTGTTTGACACCCCCTCCCCCCACACACACACAATTTTTGCACCAGCCTCCACTGCTTCTAAACCATCTTTACTAGACACTTATAAAACCTTCAAGCTGCAGTGGACATGGACTACAGAAACACAGAGAAGTGATACTCTATGTTCTTTTTGCCGTTTAAAGTAACACCACAGCAGCAGCGCCAGTATTAAAGTCTAATCTAGCTAGGTATTATGAGACAAGCACATAAATGTGAGTTTCACTGTGAGAAATGTTCTTTACACACAATAATTTATTAATCATCCTTTTCCACCCGTCCACACTTTCTAGCATATTTTTTATAGGGTGCTGACACTTTGGTGAGGCTCTTTGAAAGTGAGTGATGTAGGTTTCATGACTGAAGTATTATGTAAGATTTTTTTTTCAACAGACTGGCATCAAACTCAAACATCCTACAGTAAATCCACAGCAGCAAACAAACATGGCCATAAAGGCCTCAATCTCTAAGCGCCTCCAAAATCCTCAACCAAACAATTTAAGACCAAGCAATTTATGTTTCTTTGATCTACAAAAAAAAAAAAAGCTGCATTGTAATACTTTCATTACTGGAACTATAGTCAAAATTTGCGTATGTAGAAGTGTTGGGGGTCTAAAAATGTAACATTTTATTCTTTATAAACACTTCACCATTCTTACCTTTTTATTATATATATATATATATATATATATATATATATATAATTAGAAATTTCACTTAATTTGTTTCATTAGGCTGAATAGGTAACAGCAGAAAGCGGCAATAATGGCAGCTTTCTGTGCCAACACTTTTTAAAGTAAAGCAGTCAACATAGTAAAAATAGCATGTGACTGACTATTGTCTTTATATATCATATATCATTTGAAAATGACAAACTGTGACAAACATGTAAGAAGGGTGAAATGTTTATAAAGATGATAAAGTGGTTACCTGTGTTCTTTTCGGCTAAGTTATTTAAGTTATTTATTTACAAAGCCCTCACGACAACTACCAGCAGGAAAACTCCTACCCCTTCCCATTCCCCGGCGTCCCTGGTCACACCTTGGAGTGGATTTTGTCACTGATCTTCCCCGCTCCGAGGGTCATACATGCATCCTAGTAAAAGTGGATAGATTCTCTAAGTCATGTCGTTTAGTTCCCCTAGCCGGACTTCCGTCCGCCAAAGAAACGGTCGAGGCTCTGTTCAATCAAGTTTTTAGGGTCTTCGGGATTCCCGAGGACATTGTCTCAGACAGAGGACCACAATTTGTCTCCAAGTTCTGGAAACCCTTCTTCCAACTCCTAGGTGTGACCGTCAGCCTATCCTCTGAATACCACCCGCAGAGTAATGGACAAACAGAACGTAAGATCCAGGAGAAAGGCAGATATCTCCGTACCTTCTGCCACGATCGTCAGCACTCCTGGAGCCAGTTCATCGCCTGGGCAGAGTATGCACAGAATTCACTTCGTCAACCCACCACAGGACTCACCCCCTTCCAGTGCGTACTCGGCTATCAACGGCCTCTTTTCCCTTGGAATGGGACACCATCGGAAGTTCCAGCCGTGAATTACTGGTTCCAGAAGAGTGAGAGGGTTTGGAACTCAGCTCATCGACAACTACAACGGGCAGTTCGGAGGCAACGCATCGCCGCCGACGCAAGGAGAGCAGATACCCCAACCTTCCATCCGGGACAACTAGTTTGGCTCTCCACACGCGACATCCGCCTCCGACTGCCCTGCAAGAAGCTGAGTCCTAGATTTATTGGCCCCTTCACCATCCTCTCTCAGATCAACCCAGTTACTTACAAGCTAAGTCTTCCACGCACATACAAGATCCACCCTACTTTTCACGTTTCACTCCTAAAACCCTATCACTCACACGTTTTTCCTGTTTCCACAGAGCCTGGTCCCGATGACGAGCCTCCCCCGGCGCTAGACATGGAAGAGGGTACGATCTATGCTGTACAGGAAATCCTGAGTTCCCGTCGTCGAGGTGGTCGGCTCGAATACCTTGTGGACTGGGAGGGGTATGGCCCTGAGGAAAGGAGTTGGGTCCCTCGCCAAGACATCCTCGACCCAAACCTCCTCAGGGACTTCCACCAACAACATCCACAAATGCCAGCTCCCAGGGGAAGAGGTCGTCCACCCCGGCGGCGTGTCTTGCGGCCCTCAGGAGCGGTCCGTGAAGAGGGGGGTTCTGTCACGGAAACGCCAGGCTCCACCTCCAATCTACGTTCACAGTCACCAGAGTTCTAATCACACGCGCACCTGATCCTCATTAACAACTCACCATAAATACACCTCACTTCCCCTCACTCACTGTCTGACTTCGTCAATGGACAAACAGACTACGCCACGTACCTGCGTCACGCTTCGCCACGTCTCGTCTCGTCTCGTCTCCTGGTTCGTGTTTCTCCAGTGTTCCGTGTTCCGTGTTCCGTGTTCTGTGTGCCACTCAAACCTCCACCAGCTCCTTCATCTCAATTTCAGTTAAGACTCTCCGGTTTCCATAACAAACTCCGGTCATCTTTCTAACAAACTGTCAATAAATCGCCCGCTCGGGTTTTCTAACGTTAACTGCCTGTTGGAGTCTGTTTTCGTAACAGTAATAGTTTGTGAACTGTAATGATAACATTTACAAATTACTGTACCATCACAATAGAAATGTATGTGTAGTGGAAAGCCATTGCAGCTGTATATTATTCAGGTCTACTGCATATCAGTATGGTTGTTATTAGACAAGAAAAGCTTTAAACATATACAGTATGTCTTTTTTTGATAGTATCTACATGCACCATCACACCAAGTTTTTATGGTGGATCCACTAAATAATGGAAATGACTTGGAAGACTCAAAAAAAAAAAAACAATTTCAGTAAGTTCTCCCTCAGTGAAGACTATTGGGGGATTTGCAGCATGTGCTGAAACTGTGATTAATGTTAATGCAAAATAAATAAATAAATAATATGAAAATAAAATATCCATCACTGACCACATATAATTTGGTCTGTTGAATCAGAATTCCTAGGAAATATTCTAGGAAACCATCTAGAACATTTTTATCCCATTTTTAGCTTTATCGCTCTCTTTCCCTAGCTGTTTATATGTGTAGGTCATATACAGATATTTTATTTGACCACCTTTAATTTTCATTTCATTTGTGAAATTCATGTGTGAAAATGGTTCCTCATCTTCCCAGAAGCATTTAACAATTTGAGCCTGATGAAGCTTGTCATTTTTGTTTTGTAATATGCCCTGGCCATCAGGAAAGATGCATGCATTGATTTGATAACCTCGTCGCTCAGTACAAGTTGTCAGCTGACTTCATTTTATTCCTCAATAACGTCTAGATCTGACCATCTGAAGTGACCCCAAATCCTCAGATCACTTCCTCCAGAGGCTTGTACAGTGGGTACTATGCATGCTGGGTGCATCGCTCTGGCATAGTGTAAATCTGGACTCATCAGATCATATGACCATTTTCCATTGCTCCAAAGTCCAATCTTTCTGTCACCATACAAACTAAAGTCATTTTTCTGATTAGCCTCACCAAATTTTTTTTTATAATTTTGTATATGGATAAGCCATACGATTCACAACACATAATATTAGCACATTAATATTAAACTGGTGACAGTATTCCAAGGCTCATTTATGCCCGTGGGGTCCAAATCCCACAGAAAAGCCAATGCAGCACAAATTAATGGCGCACCCATGGGATGCGCCAAACAAACAAGTTAGAACCATGGAGGCCCCACCAAGAATGCATATAGGCCCTGTGCCGCCACATATTAAGAGGCAATGCAGTACTTTACAAAAGTCTTGGGCACCATATTATCCTTTTTTTTTTTTTTTTGTGAAAGTGTGGTTCAGGGAGCATGAACATTTTCACACATGGATTGGCCACCAAAGTCCAGACCTCAACTCCTCTGAGATTCTTTGGGGTGTACTGAAGAATGAAGAATTTATACAGCAGCCTGACTCTCCCATCATCAACACAAGATCTTGGAGAGAGAGAGATTAATGCAAAACATGCAATAATCTAATTTGAACAGTTGATATTGAGATGTGTCTGCTACTTATACTGTGTAAAGCTGGTAACTCTATATTACGAATATTATGTAGCTCAGGTACAGTATGTCACAAAAGTGACTACACACGTCACATCTCTTCTGAGAGTTGTTTGCCATGAGGTGCCATGTTGAACTTTCAGTGGCCAGGTTGAGAGTGCGGAAGAGCTTTTATACCAAATTGAACTAACCTGCTATCTGGTGACACCTGAGACAATGTAACACTAATGAGTCACATGACAAAGGGGAAGGAAAATGACTAATTGTGCTCAATTTGTACATTTTCACTTAGGGGTGTACTCACTTTTGTTGCCAGGGGTTCAGCTATTATTGGCTGTATTTTTAGTTATATTGAGGGGACAATAAATTTACACTGCTATACAAACTTTACACTGACTACTTTTCATTGTGTCAAAGAGTCATTTATACAGTGTTGTCCTATGAAAAAATATAACTAAACATTTGCAGAGATGTGAGGGGTGTACTCACTTTTGTGGCATACTGTACATTGTAAACCCGAATAAGTTGGCAAAACTCCAAAACATTGAGGTAATCAGTTACATCAAAATTTATAAGTAATGATTTTTCCCATTTTAAGTTAACAGAATTATCAGTTTTTGAGTTTGTTGTATTCATTCATATGAATCTGTCTTTACTTGCATTATTGAGTAGCCTAACTCATACTATTTAATAGCAATTATAATTTTTTTTTTTTAGTTGTTGCAAATCAGACACAAAATCACTAGGCTGAAAGATTTTAAATTGGTGGAACTTTAAGGTGACAGTTACTGTTACTTAAGTACTTACAGTTACTTAAAATCTCAAACTTGTTCAGCTAACTTGTAAAGTGTAATTTCTACAAACTCATAAATACCAAAAAGCTCTGAATACTCAACAAGGTCTATTAATTTGATCTAATTGTAATCATTTAAGTTAACAGTACTCAATGTGTTTAATTACTTTGAACATTAGGGTTTACAGTGTAGAATGGGGTTCCAGAGTTTAGGACCAGAGCACTGCAGAAGAACGATCAACTCATCTGTACTCTGTCAGAGAGCTAACTATTGCACACCTGTCACAAATAAAGTTATCACTAACAACGGAGGAAGAATGGCTAAACATCCTGCACTCTACACACTTAACAAGCTGAACACAGACTCACACACACAAACACAAACACAGTTACTCGTCACGCACAGACTGACACACACATACACACACATCACAAATGTTAACATTCACATCTCTCTCTCTCTCTCTCTCTCTCTCTCACACACACACACACACACACACACACACTTGTTGGATGGACAGCTATATTTAAGTGTTTCTTTTTTGTGATTATCTGTTTATCCATCTATCTATCTATCTATTGTATCGATGGGATGGGACAGCTGAGAGAAAGAAATGACCTTCCTCCATGCTGCAACTGTTTCCTGTATGAGACTGGTCCTTCTGCAGAAGTTATAATTAAACCTTTATTACTTTGCTTTTACCCAGCGTGTGAATTACTTGTCTTTTTCACAATACTTGACGTTGTCAGCAGGAGTCCGTGCTTGAGAAAGGCATTGGTGAATCCCGTAAGCGCTGACTCCTTGAAGTCTTTTTACTTCATCTCGAACACTCAATTGGCAATCGAGAATGAGAGGACCAAGGATTCACCATGTCCTCTCAACACCGGGATCAATTAAAAGGATTAAAATTATGTGATAATGAAATGAATATTTTAAGAAGTAAAGGCCATTAATTAATCGATGTAAGAAGTGCGCTTTCTCACAGTGACCGAGATAGATTTAGACTTGGATCTATCACCCGGATGAGGGACCGGCGAAGTACCCTGAATTGAAAATAACATCTAATGTATGTTTGAGAACTCTGGTCCTTAGTGACACCAGTAGAAATGAGGAATTCCAGAGCAAAGAAAAGAATAAAGAAGGAAAAACGAAAGAAGGGTTGAAATGTAGAATTATTGTGAACTGAGCCGCCTTCGAGATGTGGACGTGTGAAGCATGTGTTAGGGACAGAAAAGCAATGCAGATGCAGGACAGGTCAAATGACAGATCCTGACCAGGATGGATTCCCACGTCAAAGGCAACCTACTGCTCCTGACCACCCGCCACCCCGTCATACATACAGCGCAAGCAGAAACACCAGTCCTGACCTCACCTGTGTCATCACATGTCAGAGATGCAGAAGAAACGGAAGCCAGACGATTACATTTATCAGTGAGCCCCTGACGGATGAAGAGGACTTGGAAGAATGCTTAGAGACCATGGAGCTGGAGAACTGGAGCAGGTCAACAAACAACTGTCATACCCAGGACAAGCTGGAGGACACAAGATTGTATTCTGTAAGGAATTTAGACCAACTTCACATAAACCTAAAGGACTGCTCATGTCTAAACCGGGAACTGACTTTCACAAAACTCCAGCAACTGGCCTGAAGACATGTACATGATGTGAAATCCTGTCTGGAATAAGCAACAGGAGTGGCGTGGATGACAACGTTGATCGCAAATTGACAAATTTCTTCCCAGTGAGAACGGACAGGACAAACGTATCTGCTTGAGGTTGAGGGAGGGCGACTGAGCGGAGGTGATGCAAGGAGGTTTTGGGGAGGTCAAATGGGAATTTGACTACATGTATGTGGTGAAATAGGGTGGCAGGTTCGTGAACTCTGTGGGTGCTTCCAGACATCCAGTTCGAGAATGCTAGCTTTTCCATGAGACATGTTTGCTACTGAGGAATAAATACACCTCATGGGCTCCAAATGTTATTGGTCGCATAAGTTCGCATAAGTTTTTATATAGATACACTGTTAGACATTTCTAAAGGTTTTTACAGTAACTCACTGCCAACAGTGCTATTCAAATATACAGTAACTATAACCATATTTTGCATTTACAATAACAGTTACAGTAAAGACCTAGGTTAAGTGTATTTTTCTATAATCCCATTCCACCATAATTAATAATATGAATTAAACATATTTAGATGTATACAGTAAATATACAGTCGTGGCCAAAAGTTTTGAGAATGATACAAATATTAGTTTTCACAAAGTTTGCTGCTAAACTGCTTTTAGATCTTTGTTTCAGTTGTTTCTGTGATGTACTGAAATATAATTACAAGCACTTCATATGTTTCAAAGGCTTTTATCGACAATTACATGACATTTATGCAAAGAGTCAGTATTTGCAGTGTTGGCCCTTCTTTTTCAGGACCTCTGCAATTCGACTGGGCTGCTCTCAATCAACTTCTGGGCCAAATCCTGACTGATAGCAACCCATTCTTTCATAATCACTTCTTGGAGTTTGTCAGAATTAGTGGGTTTTTGTTTGTCCACCCGCCTCTTGAGGATTAACCACAAGTTCTCAATGGGATTAAGATCTGGGGAGTTTCCAGGCCATGGACCCAAAATTTCAACGTTTTGGTCCCAGAGCCACTTAGTCATCACTTTTGCCTTATGGCACGGTGCTCCATCGTGCTGGAAATGCATTGTTCTTCACCAAACTGTTGTTGGATTGTTGGAAGAAGCTGCTGTTGGAGGGTGTTTTGGTACCATTCTTTATTCATGGCTGTGTTTTTGGGCAAAATTGTGAGTGAGCCCACTCCCTTGGATGAGAAGCAACCCCACACATGAATGGTCTCAGGATGCTTTACTGTTGGCATGACACAGGACTGATGGTAGCGCTCACCTTTTCTTCTCCGGACAAGCCTTTTTCCAGATGCCCCAAACAATCGGAAAGAGGCTTCAGCCGAGAATATGACTTTGCCCCAGTCCTCAGCAGTCCATTCGCCATACCTTTTGCAAAAAATCAATCTGTCCCTGATGTTTTTTTTGGAGAGAAGTGTCTTCCTTGCTGCCCTTCTTGACACCAGGCCATCTTCCAAAAGTCTTGGCCTCACTGTGCCTGCAGATGCGCTCACACCTGCCTGCTGCCATTCCTGAGCAAGCTCTGCACTGGTGGCACTCCGATCCCGCAGCTGAATCCTCTTTAGGAGACGATCCTGGCGCTTGCTGGACTTTCTTGGACGCCCTGAAGCCTTCTTAACAAGAATTGAACCTCTTTCCTTGAAGTTCTTGATGATCCTATAAATTGTTGATTTAGGTGCAATCTTAGTAGCCACAATATCCTTGCCTGTGAAGCCATTTTTATGCAACGCAATGATGGCTGCACGCGTTTCTTTGCAGGTCACCATGGTTAACAATGAAAGAACAATGATTTCAAGCATCACCCTCCTTTTAACATGTCAAGTCTGCCATTCTAACCCAATCAGCCTGACATAATGATCTCCAGCCTTGTGCTCGTCAACATTCTCACCTGAGTTAACAAGACGATTACTGAAATGATCTCAGCAGGTCCTTTAATGACAGCAATGAAATGCAGTGGAAAGTTTTTTTCGGGATTAAGTTAATTTTCATGGCAAAGAAGGACTACGCAATTCATCTGATCACTCTTCATAACATTCTGGAGTATATGCAAATTGCTATTATAAAAACTTAAGCAGCAACTTTTCCAATCTCCAATATTTATGTAATTCTCAAAACTTTTGGCCACGACTGTATATCCTATACTATATCCTACACTACCTACCCAGTACTGCTTTTAAATCCACACAGACCCAATTATTACAAAATATTAAATTGTTTAATTGAAATACTGCAAATGATTCTGTCACTAAAGACAGAAATGTCTAAGGATACAGAATTTCATTTAAAACGTTCAAGTTACTTAAAATCATACTGTATTTGTTGGGGGGTATTCTTTGCCCACTCTGACTTCTATTGTCCTATTTTCTAGAAAATTCCTTAACCAGTTATGCATTTTGCCTCTTATACCTCATTTGTCAAGATGGATTAACATACCTCCTTTCCATAGCATATTGTATTTTTACAATATAATATTATTTTTCAGTTTTGAAAAAGGTCATGATAACTGCTTCCTTATTTGTTTGTGCTTTTCGGATTTAAGGTTTTAATATTGCATCCATAGTACTTCTTCCTTTTCTGAAGCCATGATAAGCTGTGATATGAGTTTGTTTATTTCGAAGTGGTATGTTACTCTTCCTGTTACCATTCTTTCTAGTGTCTTTCCTATTTGCGATTGAGTGCAATTAGTCTGTAGTTTGTTGGGTCTGAAACTTCTTTGCCTGGTTTTAGTTCTGGTATTATAGTGGCTAGTTTCTAATCTTTAGGAAAAAGAGGTTAAAGACTCTTAGTATCTCCTGAATTAAAATTCCAGATGTTGTCTCTCCCTGGTGTTGTTTGCCGTGCCCTTGCTGCTGCTTTTTTAAACTCATCTATTGAGAATGGGAGGTCTAGTACTTCTATGTTGTTTTTTGTTTTCTTCTTATTTTCTTTTGTTGAATTATTGTGTTTTCCATACTCTCTCTCTCAAATCGCTGGATATGTTTCCTGAACTGTGTATATTGACAATTATCACAGCTAAGACCTATGCTTTCTCTTTGTTCCTAATGGCCATCTGGTTATTGTACTGTAACACTGGGAATAAATTATGAGTTTGTACAACTATGTAGCATTATACTATGTGATATAGGGTAAAAAAAAATGCTGAAATTACAGAAATGTCTAACAGTGTAAAGAGATATTTGCCAGTGTGTGTGTTTACATTTTTAAATTGTGGAATAAAATCCCTAAACGGTTTCATGGGCGATTAGTAGGGTTTTTTTTTCAAATAACATCGCGTGAACCTATATTTCCCAACTGCCCCGGATGTTTCCGCCCACCTATCGACGTGCTTCCAGTTGGGCTACGACTTGTAGACGCCCACACGAAAACAGCTGTGAACACGCAGGTAAGTGTTAATGTCAGTTTATAGACGCTTACACGTTTTAAAGTTTGTTTCACTGCGTAATACAGTTAATGTTGGGTAAACAGCAGCAGCATATTTGTGAAATAACTCTAAGTGAGATGTGCAGGATTTGAGCTCTGACTTGAGGGTCTCTGAGATGGAGTACAGGGCTGGAGAGGAGCGTTTAGTAACTGGATGCAGGAGAGGAGGGCTCAGTTGGTTTGAAGTTAGTCAGCGTCAGTGTGATGCATGGTGGTGTATAATGACTTATTTATTAAATATTATCACTTTGCATATTTATAAATATTTTTTATGTAAATGTTAATGATTTTATTTTAATAACTTCTAGGTCATGTGACCTCTTGGCTTACAATGTGTTATAAAAATGTGTGGCCACCTGTTCTGCACAGGGCAAAACTTTTTTTAAATTAAATATTAGCACTTGGCATATTCATTTATATAGTTCATAGATCTTTTACATTGATTTTATATCAATTCAATTTCCAGTTTATGTGACATATTGTCTCACTATCTATTCTAAAATGTGTGGCCACATGTCCATCAGAGGGCACAACCTTTTTTCATTAAATAATGACTTTGCATGGTTAATAATAATTTCAATTAAAATAGTAAAGATTTTACAGTATATCAATCATTAGCTAAAAATCTATTCTAAAATGTGTGGCCACATGTGACGCACCATGCATCACATTGACACTAAGAGTAACAACACTAACAAACAAATTTATTTATTTATTATATTCATATTTATAATATTATCCTTATTTCAGTCGGACAGTAATTTACAAACGGTCCCTAACTCGCGCAGTATGTCCCTTTATTAATTGTATTTGGATGAAAAAAATAACAGAATATGTCTTTAATTTGACATTTGTTTAATTTTTCTCAAAGCCAGTTACATGCTTGTATAGGATCCGCCACAGCAGAATGCTAAGAATCTCCCATAACTAAGAATGCATTTTTAATGAGGACAACATTGCAGTGCAATATTATATTTTGAAAGCTGTTCAACATGAATGTTTTATTTTCATTTTATAGATTGTATTAATTATTTTTATGTATTTATTTTTGGGGGCTGTGGAACGAATAATTTGAGTTTTCATTATTTCTTATGGGAAATGATGATTTGGTTTACGAGTGTTTCGGAACACGAGCCCACTTCCAGAATGAATTATGCTCGTAATCCAAGACTCCACTGTATCTTAATTCATATGTTATTACATTCGTACTAATTGTTCTACTGTTATTGTTTCAATTGCTAAAAACAAATGTTTATGTGATTGATACAGTATATAACTGATGTTTATTCTTACTTTTAGGCCTCTTGGATGAGGTCCCACGATGGAGAGGCACATGAAGCCCTTCATTATCGCATGTTGTTTTCCAGGGAAGTGAAAAATTCTGCGTTTACATCTGAATTGTCATAATCTTTCCTGGGATTTTCTCAGTATTTCCTAACATTAGCTAGTCCACATGCACTGTCATCTTAGACATCCTGCTGTGTATCTTTAACTAGAAAGAATATCAATTTGTGATGCTTGCCTTTGATAAATCAGTGATGTTCAATACATCACCTGTACTTTTATTTAAAAATAAATAAATAAATAAATAAAAGTTTATACCTTTTATACTTTTTTCTTTTCTATTAAAAGTTCTTGGGTTTATTAAATACCTATTCAAAAAGAAATAAAAAGGCTACAGCAAAATGATGGGCATAGGTATTGCAGTTTATTTAAGAGCTTTTTTGATTGCAATCTTTGCAAATCCTATGTATAAGACCTAGATATTGTAATACCAAAAATTAAGAACAATTCTTTAGTCATGAGGAGATCAAACCCATGAAGACCATGTGCTTTACAGAGAGTTGTTTGACATGTTTAGTTTGTAATTTCTCATTAATCATAAAAGCACAGTTAAATTCGCAGTTTGATGTTATGAAAACCCGTTAATTTTCTGTGTATGTAAATAAGATCCCCATTAATGATTGGTTCTTGTTATAATTTTACATGCCAGATTTTTTTTGGCACCAAGAGGATCACTGGAAAGGGGTGTGACTACTGTCCACATAATTCTCTAATTGCAAGTGTGTGTGTTCAAAAATCTCTGTGTCTGTGGTGTATAGCAACAAGTTGGGACAGTGATCCAGTCACAGGTGTGTTTTACCAGAGAAACACCGAGTCAGCGCTTACTTGGTATCAGGCTCACGAACGCTACCAGCAGCAAGACGCTGATCTGCTCAGCATCACGGAGCTGCATGAACAATCATTCATGTCAGGTACACAAACCTAACTTAACATCAGTAAAATAATGCAATGAATATTTTTGTAAAAGAAATGTTTTTTCTCGTTGTTTTTTTTTTTCATATAATATATTTGCTTTTTTTTTTTTTTTTAGTGTTAACTGATGCAAGTGGTTCGTCTCTTTGGATTGGACTAAATAGTTTGGATTTTGAAAGTGGCTGGCAATGGAGCGATGGAAACCCCTTTAGATATCTGAACTGGGCTCCAGGTTAGTGCACACACACACACACACACACACACACACACATGGGTGATTTCTCACGAAATCATTAGAACATCATGGCACTAATTATTTTTAATATAAAATGTGTGATTTTGTAATATAAAAAAGCATCAGAATATAGACAATACTGTTCTCTACCTTGCACAATGTGATATTTCAACATGATGATGAATCATTTTTCTATTTTACTGCATTTTCTGCTGAAATTCTCATTACCACAATGCATCCGGCTGTGTTTGAATGTGCGGTACGTTGTAATTTAAACTAATTAACATAAAAGAAATTTAGAGAAAACAAAAATTGATGTTCTACTAGATTATTTTAGATGACAGAAAAAAATATTTGCTGAATATTTATTTATTATAATAATGCAAAAAAGTAGGAAAACGATGTGTCCATGCCTGATGTTCTCATCCTCTGCAACACTTTTTAAGGACGTTTTAAACACACATACAGAATGTAAATAACGTTTGATCATGAGTGATGGAGCATATGGGACAGTAACCTCAAGATGGCTACCAGCTAAGATCATCTCTTCATATTTTAAGTGAAATATGAAATATTCTGTTGTCAGAATGTTAACACAACTTTTTGATTCTAATTACCGAAACAGGAAGTTTTCTACATTTTGAAAATTGTTAGATTTACAATTTTTTTTAAATGAAAATGTACTTTATTAAGGTCTATTATATGCACTGATAAAAAATAAATAAATAGTAACACCGTCATATAGTTAGCAAAACATCCTGAGGCACCTCATCCTTTTTCATACACAACAAAATTTAAGGCCAGTTGCAGTAAAGAGACTTTAAGCATATTGTGTATGAGTTTTAAATATCTCTTATGAATTTAATATTAATTAAAAAAATTACTAACTGTTGATATTATGATTTGTTTCATAGTAGACAGTCAGCAAGTGAGAAATTTTTTTTTCTTTTTTTAGCAAAGGCCAGATTGTCAAGGCAAAATACAACAATCCAGAACTGCTCAAGTAGAATAGAAGGAAGAACTCTAGCATAAAAAAAAAAAAATTCTCTCCACCTGTCCCTATCTTCTGCATCCTCAGCACTTGCACCCATTAGCTTCATATCCTCGTTTATTACATCCATGTACCTCCTCTCCGGCCTTCATCTTTGCCTCCTGCCTGGCAGCTCCATGTCAAACATTCTCCTACCAATATACTCACTCTATCTCCTCTGAACATGTCCAAACCATATTAACTCATCTCATTGTAGAACTGTTGTGTAGCATAGTTGCTAAGAATTAATATGCATGTGACAAGTTCTTCAAGTACTTCGAGTAACTGCGCACGACCATTAATAATCCATTTTTTAGAAATACGAACATTTTATTTGCTTTTCTAACAGTGTTAATGTTTTCAGAGTGATGCGGTAATGAGAATTTTTAGGACTTATTCTGTTCAAAAAGGTGTTTTTTAAAGTGAAAGTCTTTAAATTGATGTTTACAAATACTTGAAGCAATTTTCACGCTTAAAAGTTTTTAAAGCACAATTTCGTGAGAATCACCCACATACACACGTTTTTACTAAGACACATGTTTTACATGACTATTACCAAGCACACTGTTACCCATACTGCATCCTTTAGGCCACCCATTGCCGGAGGATGGCATGGACTGTGCAGCACTCAATCCTGGAAAAGCCTCTAAATGGGAGAGTCTAGCCTGCGGTAGTAAACTGGGCTATATCTGCCGCAAGGGAAACTCCACTATCATTACACCTTCAGTTGGTAAGATCTAGAGGCACATCTACATTACACAAGTATATCACAAGTATACACATTTGCATATGCCACTATTACAGTATTTTGTTTACTGTCATTCTTTTACATTTCACTGATCTCTTTGTGTGTGTGTGTGTTTGATAGAAAAAGATGAACCCAGTTTCTGCCCAGCCAATTGGGTGCCATATTCAGGTCACTGCTACTCTCTTTCACGCACTACGATGATGTGGAACGATGCCCTGTCCGCCTGTCTTACAGAAGGAGCCAACCTGGCTAGTATTCACAATATAGAAGAGCACAGCTTCATTATATCACAAAGTGGATACTGTAAGAGCATATTGCATTTCTGGATTGCACAAGTGATGTGCCCTTTTATTTATTTCTTTATTTTTTGAAGGGAAAATCTACATTTTTGGACACTTTATTTTTTTATATAAAATAATTTAGTTCTACTCTCCCTCGTGGGTCTGATATTAATGCGTTAAATCCTCCAAAACCTTCCTGTCTGTTCTTAAGGGTCTGTCTATATAGCTGTTTGGCTATATCTCTCCTGGCGCCAGAAAAGCTTAGCACAGCACAGCAGACAGACTTTAAATCTTTTCATTTCCCCCACTGATTTGGATGCATGTGTTTGTTCACCAGTGCCGACTGATGAGCTATGGATAGGTCTCAATGATCAGAAGACTCAGAACCTGTTTGAATGGTCAGACAGATCGTATGTCACCTTCGCCAAGTGGCTTGTGGGAGAACCTTCCCACACGGCTATCCCCAGAGAGCACTGCGTTGTCATGAAAGGAAAGGTACAGTAACTGCTAAATCCAGTGTATTATGAATTGGTATAACCTATGAAGATGACGCACTGAAAGGGTATCCTCCTTTATGTAGGAGGGAAAATGGGCAGATCAGATGTGGGAAAAGGTGTATGGCTACATGTGTAAAAAGGAAGCCTCTACCAAACCTACTGAGTCACCTGAGTTGATCAGTCCTGGATGTCCTGCTGTGAGTCATACCCTCTCCTTATCATTTGATTTTATCCGCACAGAACATGCTCTATACTTGCACTGTTCTTTTGTTTCTACAGTGCAGGACTATGTCCTAAACATGTGTCCTGTATATGTACAACTATATAAGAGTTTGGGTCATTCGTAATGTTTTATTATAAATACATGGATTTGGTTTATGGTTTTATTACACACAGCATTAATTAAGCAAATGTTTTCTTCTCTGCAAAACTTTCAGTTTCAAAATGATCTAAATGTTCAGTTGTTCACAAATTTTCTTTAGGGATGGATTTCATTAATTTATAATTGTATTTGTGTGTGCAATTTTTTTTTTCCCCCCATTAAATCATTTTACTAGTTTGTGGCCCTGTAATTAAGTGAGACGGAGTCACTGAGACCTTCGTTATATCTAGAGAGCATTTACACTTTTATTGTGACCATTTGGTCTGTGTGTTAGTTGCCTGTTTATTTCTCCCGGGGTGATATAACAGTCTTGGTGGTGTGTAATCAACATCCTGCTGCCATGTACGTTTACAGTTTTCTCTACCTTACCTGCATGTTCATTTTTCTTTCGCTTACCGATGGTGCTGCGCTTGGTCGGTCTACAGAGGTCGGTGGTCTGCATTTTATAAGCGCTGTCCCCCACAACATACAGTACGGTGTGATATATACTTGATAGCCAATACCTGTCGTCTATATCTACATATTTCTGTTCTGCAGGAAGGAGTTTACAAGTAATAAAAACATTGGGAACACCTTGTTCCATAACTGCTCCATAATAAGGGCATCTGATCCATGAGTTTATTTTTTAAAAATAATTCCGTTGAAGCATGGTTGAAAAGCAATGTCTGACTTTCATTGGTTAACATTCATAGAATTTTTTTTTATTATTACTTTTGTCAGATTAAAGTTATTTCTGTGACCATTGTGAGTTTTTCTTTCATTGATCGAAGGGCACCAACAATTTTGTCCACGTGTGTATAAACAGGTAAAGGAACAATCCCAGTGCCACTGTTCTTTGCTGATAATACCAATCTCGAGCTGTTTGTGCTTTCATGAATTTAATCTTGCGGATTTTCAGAGGATCAGAGGAAGAGTACTACATTGGACAATTTTCTTTTCCATCAGCTGTATTAATATTTTCTCATTCCTCCAGTTGGGTGGATGGTTCCCCAGTTTACCATACAACATGGAACCACCATAAACCAAGCTTTTCTGTATCAGAAGAAAACTGTGTTGTCATGCACGCGTGGACAGGTAAGACCACCTCATCTTTTTGAATCAGGTTGTCATCAATAAACTTGGGAGGCATAAAATCATCTCTCTTTTTCCAGGATCCTGGAATAATATCCATTGTGGAGCGCAGTTACCGTCAATCTGTAAAAGAAGCGCTAACTTTGCCAGCACCACAGCAGCTCCTACCACTGTCCCAGAAGGAAGATGTAGTTCTGACTGGACTGCTTTCCAAGGAAAAGTGAGTGAATTAACCTTCACATAAACAATGGCTTATTATTAATGTTTGAAATATTCCACCCTCTATGGCTGCCTCCATCAGAAAATCTGCCTCATTTATAATAATAAAGGGAAGATGGACAGAAGAGGTGTACGAGTGTTTCATTTTCTATATAATACAGTTTGTCATCATTCACTTTTTTATGGCACTTGCATATTGTCTTCATCAACATGTGCAAAAAAGAAAAAAGTAAACCAGACTTTCTGACACACGTGTAAAATCTAGAGGAAATTGTAAGATCAGTATGGCTTATGCAAACTGTTTACACTAATTTTACAGTGTACACTTTTCTCCTCAGTGCTATAAATTTGCAGGGAAAGATAGTACCCAAGACAAATCATGGCATGATGCTCGACAATGCTGCATCTCCCAAGGAGGCAATCAGTGATATCACCTTGGAAATGCTCTTCCTTTGGACGGATGGAACAGGATTCAGCTTCACAAATTGGGCTAAGGGTAATCCAGTGACAGTTCCAGATCGACGCAGAGCATACGGAGTAGATGCAAGTGCCCTTTCTCTATTATAAACATATACAGTAATCATTTCTCTTATGCACATAATCACTTTGCTTACAGCTTAGTGGGCAGGGTTAGCTCAGGGGTTAAGGCATGGACCCTTGAGCAAGGGTCATTTATATCATCATACATTTATACCCATGTACTGTAAAAACCTCATATGAGGACCATTTGTCTATTTTTTTTTTTTTGACAGACTTCTTCCTGTTTGAAGACACTGACCACGTTCAATAGTTATATGTACAAATCGCTACATCTTTTGTTTTTGACATTTTTTAAAAATACTTTTTTGCCACTATTTAACATTCTAGCTTTTACTCCTATTGTAGCATATGTGTGTCTGTTAGTGTATATGTTGACCTAATTCCTATTCTGAGGACATTATTTAATTACATAATCATCATTTTCTGCTGTTTGACTGTGTCGTTATGGTGAAGGGCCCAGACCTGATTACTGGTATGTGGAAAGTTGAGCATTGTGAAGAGAAACGAGCTTTTGTTTGCAAGAGAAATATTGGTGAGTGGAAGTAGCCACAGCACAAACTATCACAATAACAGTGAACTTTTGGGAATCAGTGTGTATAGAATTATTCGTTTTTTTTGTTTTTCATTCATTACAAAACTTGATTTTTGGGAGCGTGTGTTTAATCTGCTCCAGATCCTCTGGTCGTAGTTCCAGTGACAACAGTGGCACCAGCATCATATCTTAAACTGGGAAATAATGCATACAAGTTACAGGTGGAGACGATGAGCTGGAATGAAGCGAGGAGGCAGTGCAAAGAAGATGATGCTGATTTAGCTAGTGTGCTAGACTCTGATACTCAGACCTTCATCACCCTCTGGACTGTAAACTTGAAAGAGCCTATTTGGATTGGTCTCAACAGCAATGTGGTAAGCACAAAGAAAAACCACTTGTGGGAGATATGGACAGATATTCTATCTGATCTATTTCAGGCATCTTTAGCTCCAGCCCCTTCAGGGCCAGTGCCCAGCACAGTTTGTAATGCACCAACACTTAGAGACACCCACTGAACCTACTAAAGAACAGATTAGCTGAATCCGCTCGAAGAATCAACCATCTAAAGTTGAAGATCCCTGATCAATTTTAGAAGCAGTATGTAAATATTCAGATATTAGGCTTGTTATTTAAATGTCTACAATAATATTTAGGCTATAATTTATTTATTTATCTATTTATTCATGAGCCAGAATGTTTATATATATATATATATATATATATATATTAGCTATTTGATATGTTTTAATGCCATTCAATTCAAATGACTTGTCAAATATGCAAATGACTATATTGGAAGTTTTTAGAGGTACCATCCTGTCATGGTTTCTCTAACACACACCACTGCTCATCTGAGTGTGTCCTCATTGCTGTTGCTTGTAGACTGATGGACGATACCGCTGGATAGATAACCGGTTCCTGAACTACACTAAACGGGCTGTGGGTGAACCACAGAGGGACCAGGCCTGTGTGTACATTGACTCAGATGGAACATGGAAAACCTCAGACTGCAGCAAAAGCTACTACTCTCTCTGCAAACGCTCACCAGGTAGGTTCTGATGCTCGTTATACTTGCACAGAGTCCACCTGTGGTTATGACTTTTGGCCTCATTTATAACTGCAGTCTTCAGTTATTTGAGTAAAATCAGTAGAGCAAAGAGAGATGTGTATTGCATGGTAACTGGTTGGATAATTCCAAATGCTATTATGTTTGTGCTTTTGCCTTTGAAAAACCTATTCACCTGCCGTGATCTGATTGTGTTATGCTCAAGATCCGCCACATAAATGAAATGACCAGGATAAAGATGAATATGGATAAAAATGTGGTCTAATTCTTTTGACAACCAATGTGTCTTAAGTTCATTGTAGAATTTAATCTGATACACGCATGCTTTTTTCAGTTATACCACCAATTGAGAAACAGCCTGCAATTAATGACCACAAAACTTGATTTTACTTTAAATCAAATGCATTGACATTTTAATTACAAAATAAATGAATGACTAAATTTTAAGGCTAAATAAACCTATAAGCAAAACAGCAATCACCTGTTGCTATGAAATCAATTTGTGCTGCAAATCTTATTTCAAATGGTTTTTCAATGCTCCTAATTATTCATTTTGCCCTGCAGAACCCCAGGTGGAAGAAGCCCCTCATGGTTATGGCGGTATCGTTGTAGCAGTTGTGTTGGCGGTGATTGCTGTAGCAGGACTCTCTGGCTTCCTCTTCTACAAAAGACGGTTTTTCACAGTCAGATGGGAGCGTACATTTGATAACAACATTGAGTTAACAGACCTCTATAATCTATAAGTGCTGTAGACACCTAGGGACATGGAACACGTACTGTAACACACAATGCCTAGATAAATTACCTACAAGAGTCTTTTTAAATAATTAAAATGTCTTGATGTATTTCATATATCACCAATCTGCTCAGTTGTAGGAAATTAATATAGCGAAAACGCACTGACCACGCTGCTAAACAAAAGACGATATAATCACATGATTCAGCTTCACTGTCACAAAGAACGGTTCAGGAAATCATTCCTACCATTTTACTTTGCACTCTCTTCCACTGACTCACCTCTATGTAGCGGGTGATAACATTTACATCTAGGCATTTGGCAGACGCTCTTATCCAGAGCGACTTAAAAAAAAAGTGCTTTAAAGTTTACATCACTGGATAGATATTTACACTGGGTTAACTAGGTCAATAACTAAGTGCCCATAGTCTAACACAACTGGGAAGAGTTTTTTTTTTTTTTAATGGGGGGGGGGGGGGGGGGGGGGGGGTTTAGTCCTGTAAGTACTGGAGAAATAGATAAGATTTGAGTCGTCGTTTAAAGATTGTCAAAGTCTCTGCTGTAACAGTAACCCATTATCCCATTATTCATTGGCACTTTACACACACATACATATATTAACAATTTGCGCATACATTTTTCTCTTCTGTTTTTTAAATTGCCAGTTTGCATTCTGTTTCTTGTAGCATCACCTGCAATATTGTTTTACTTTATATAAGTTACAATTATTTCATCAAGTATTGTCACGTTCTGGGGTGTTGTTGTGCGGCATAAACGCAGGAGGATCCAGGTTGTATAAAGGAAACGATGTTTATTTATAACACAAAACTGGCAGGGAAACTCAAACAAAACAAATAGACTTTAAATGAAACCGAAACTAAGACACGAATAGAAGAAAACAAAAGACACTAGGAAACAGGCATACATGACTAATGTAAATGAACAGTTGCAAGACCACGAAAAGGACTAAAAGCACGCTATTTATAAGGAAACTAATAACCAACTCGGTTCAGGTGGGCGCCCGTGTCACCTGACCGAGATTAAACAAAACAAAACACAACACAAAGTCTCTGGGCGCTAGGCGCCCTCTAGGGGTTATCCCTGACATAACCCCCCCTCAAAGGGCGCAACTCCGGGGCGCCCCAGGAGGTCCAGGGCATCCCCCCCAGGGTCCAATGTCCGCCCCTCTCACCCATAGGCTGGCACCTATGTCCTGTGGGCCAGGTGGCTTCATGCCCCCGTTGAAGCAGGGCGGCGGAGACGGAGGAAGCTCGGCGTCCTCTTTGATGCTGGGCGGTGAAGGCAGTGGGTGCTCGCCGTCCTCGGTGACGCAGGGCGGCAGAGGATGAGGAGGCTCGCTGTCCTCGGCGGCGCATGACAGCGGCGGCGGAGAAAGAGGATGGAGCTCGTGCTCCTCGGCGGCGCATGAAGGCGGCGGCGGAGGAAGAGGATGGAGCTCGTGCTCCTCGGCGGCGCATGAAGGCGGCGGCGGAGGAAAAGGAAGCTCGCTGTCCTCAACGGCGTACGAAGGTGGCGGCGGAGGAAGAGGAAGCTCGAAGTCCTCAGCGGCGCATGAAGGCGGCGGCGGAGGAAGAGGATGGAGCTCGTGCTCCTCGGCGGCGCATGAAGGCGGCGGCGGAGGAAAAGGAAGCTCGCTGTCCTCAACGGCGTACGAAGGCGGCGGCGGAGGAAGAGGATGGAGCTCGTGCTCCTCGGCGGCGCATGAAGGCGGCGGCGGAGGAAGATGATGGAGCTCGTGCTCCTCGGCGGCGCATGAAGGCGGCGGCGGAGGAAAAGGAAGCTCGCTGTCCTCAACGGCGTACGAAGGCGGCGGCGGAGGAAGAGGATGGAGCTCGTGCTCCTCGGCGGCGCATGAAGGCGGCGGCGGAGGAAGAGGATGGAGCTCGTGCTCCTCGGCGGCGCATGAAGGCGGCGGCGGAGGAAGAGGATGGAGCTCGTGCTCCTCGGCGGCGCATGAAGGCGGCGGCGGAGGAAGAGGAAGCTCGAAGTCCTCAGCGGCGCCTGAAGGCGGCGGCGGAGGAAGAGGAAGCTCGAAGTCCTCAGCGGCGCATGAAGGCGGCGGCGGAGGAAGAGGATGGAGCTCGTGCTCCTCGGCGGCGCATGAAGGCGGCGGCGGAGGAAAAGGAAGCTCGCTGTCCTCAACGGCGTACGAAGGTGGCGGCGGAGGAAGAGGAAGCTCGAAGTCCTCAGCGGCGCATGAAGGCGGCGGCGGAGGAAGAGGATGGAGCTCGTGCTCCTCGGCGGCGCATGAAGGCGGCGGCGGAGGAAAAGGAAGCTCGCTGTCCTCAACGGCGTACGAAGGCGGCGGCGGAGGAAGAGGATGGAGCTCGTGCTCCTCGGCGGCGCATGAAGGCGGCGGCGGAGGAAGAGGATGGAGCTCGTGCTCCTCGGCGGCGCATGAAGGCGGCGGCGGAGGAAGAGGATGGAGCTCGTGCTCCTCGGCGGCGCATGAAGGCGGCGGCGGAGGAAAAGGAAGCTCGAAGTCCTCAGCGGCGCTGTGCAGCGACGGAAGCTCGCCGTCCTCGGCAGCACTGTGCAGCGACGGAAGCTCGCCGTCCTCGAAGGCACTGTGCAGCGACGGAAGCTCGCCGTCCTCGAAGGCACAGTGCAGCGACGGAAGCTCGCCGTCCTCGAAGGCACAGTGCAGCGACGGTAGCTCGCCGTCCTCGGCTGCCCTGTGCAGCGACGGAAGCTCGCCGTCCTCGGCTGCCCTGTGCAGCGACGGCAGCTCGCCGTCCTCGGCTGCCCTGTGCAGCGACGGTAGCTCGCCGTCCTCGAGGGCACAGTGCAGCGACGGTCGCTCGCCCTCCTCTTCGCTGCAGTGCAGCGGCGGCAGCTCGCTGTCCTCGGCGGCGCGGTGCAGCAGTGCTACCTGCCCTTGGAGCTTGGCCACCTGCTCCCGCAGGTCACGAATGCGCTCTTCATTTATTTTAGCGCACCGCCGAAAGCTGCTCCAATCAAGCTGGGAGGTTGCTCCCTGCTGCACGTCCCGCTCACACTCCGCTCTATTGCCGCTACGCCGTTTGGTTCTCCGGCTACCTTCCACGCCGGCTCCCCAAACTCCAAACATCGTTGCCCCCCCCAAAAATAATCTCCCCGGGGCAGGGCTCCTCTGCTATGCCTCTTTTTAGGTCTTGCAATCTGTCACGTTCTGGGGTGTTGTTGTGCGGCATAAACGCAGGAGGATCCAGGTTGTATAAAGGAAACGATGTTTATTTATAACACAAAACTGGCAGGGAAACTCAAACAAAACAAATAGACTTTAAATGAAACCGAAACTAAGACACGAATAGAAGAAAACAAAAGACACTAGGAAACAGGCATACATGACTAATGTAAATGAACAGTTGCAAGACCACGAAAAGGACTAAAAGCACGCTATTTATAAGGAAACTAATAACCAACTCGGTTCAGGTGGGCGCCCGTGTCACCTGACCGAGATTAAACAAAACAAAACACAACACAAAGTCTCTGGGCGCTAGGCGCCCTCTAGGGGTTATCCCTGACAAGTATCAATAAAGATTATCTATCTATCTAGGTTGCTGAATTACATGGTATACTGTAGTCCTGTCTTTAATCTTAAAAATGTTCAAGATAATAAAAGACAATGCAAATGTCTATAGCAGCAGAGTTTTATTCCCAGAGATCTTTTTTATTGACGCATTCTTATTCTTTATTTGAATGTTTTAACTTGTTAATAAATGATAAAAATAAAACTACAAAGGAATAAAGTAAGACATGGTTGTTGTTAACAACGTTCCAGATATTTTTGTTCAGCTTCATGAAATATAAAGTACTTACCCGAAGTAACATTAACCTACAGAATTGAATAAGTTTGAGTCAGAATTTATAATGAGGTGCTGCTCTCTCTCTATCTCTCTCACAAACACACAACTTTCCCAATCACCACATAGCCATGCCAACTTTATCAATACACATTTGAAACAATTTTAAAGTCTTCCTCAGTGTATTTATATTTTAATCGGTTACGTGGCGCGGTATGGAGAGCCGCACCACGAGATGTTTTTCAATGATAAGAGCCCTGACGCAGGGCTTTAAAGGGGGTCGACGAAATAGGAGTTTGTGAGAGTGCTTGTGACACGTGGGATTATTAATTAGAAACTTAAAAGGAATAAAAGAAAACTGAACAGATGAACAGAGCTCCGCCGTCTCTGGTAACCTAAATCAAAACTCAAAGATCCTCTCGGGGGGATTCGCCCTCACCGGGGATTTACCTGTATAGAGAGGAGAGGTGAGAGTTTGTGCTTTGTGCACTTTAGCCTGAGGCTCTCTCTCGCTCTAGCCGGCATCTTAGGGAGGCAGAGGCTGGATGCTTTGCCTCTGTCTCTTTACTGTCTGTGCGCTTGTCTTTGATCTTTTTACTTTTCTTTTCTTCGGTCTTTGGCCCTGATACCTTTACCGGTGCTACCTAAATGATCACACGAAGTGTGGCGGTATCAGGGCCCTGTATATAAACACGCCTCCAGGTGCGGCTCGTTCAAGCTGATTGCCTGACGGTGACGTTGCCTGGCAGCCGCGTATATAAATGGCCGCGCCTTTGCCTGTTCAGGATTCCGCGTGGTAGCAGCCTGCGGATCTGGCCGTTCTGAACAGTTTATGCGCGGCTGTGCCCCTCGCGCAACCCACGTCGTTACACACTCATTAGAAATTACCAAGCTTTTATTTTCTGGCCAAATGACTTCTCATGAGAAAATTCTCCTAAGAGTTATACCGACATAAGGAAGGTCTCCCTTAGCAGGAAGCCTGATTTAATTGAAAACTTGTTTGTTGCTCTAAAAGAGCTTCATTACAACTTTTCAATTCAATATGAAGATACAGAGTTAAACATTATCAGATATTCTAGATAGAGATACACTGAACATCTTTCCTATAATTGAACAGAGGAAGCACTGAATGGCTCTGTAAAGCAAGCCTCATACTTTGCCTCATACTATGAACTGTACCCAATTATTACCTGTTTATATCCTGAATTTCTTCACTGGTTAATTCCCACTAAATCGGCGAAGCCTGGAAAGTGATCTGTTTACATCACAATTTAACAAAGTTTCATCTTTGCAGCTTTACCTTTAAAAAAAAAATGTCAACACAAGTTTTTCATTTCCAAGTATGTGTCCATGTCTGTCACTTGACTGTGCTGTTTCTCTAATGAGAGCAATTTGTGATGACTGAAGTGGTTTATTTTCTTTGTATGCATGTGATTATGAAATAAAAAAGCCTGCTCCCTAAGTACAGAGAGCTGCTTAATGGCATGTTTTTTTTTCTTTTTCGGAAAGACTCAAAGACATCTTTGAACGTGTGTGTGCATATGTGTGTGTGAAGAAAAAGCAAAAAAAAAAAAAAAGGTCCCTTGTTTTCTGAAGGTTCCATTTAAGACAGCATGTCTTTGCTTATCTTGGGTCCATGAGATGTAACATTGTCGGGACAATGCAATCGTTTTTTGTGCTTTTCACTTAGAGTGCACTTAAAGTAGAGCCAGACTTTCTTGTATTTCTTAACGTTGTCTTTCGTCCTGAAAGACTTTTCGGCTTGAATTTTTGGTAAGTTTTTGACTCTCACTTTTAGTCCAATCCCTGTAACTTGTGTGGTGGAAATCCTAAAAACACTATAAAGACAAGTAAGGTTTATTAATAATTTATTAGTAATTATTAGTAATTTGAGGTTTAATTATAACTTAATAAAAGTGTCATACAGCAAACAAAAGCATGGAGGAAGGTGTTTCTTTCGGTGTCTTTCTCTCAGCTGTCTGCTAACATAATCTACGTGCCATGAACATGCTGTTGCCACATTCAAACTCTGACCCAGACAAAATGTATTCACCTTATCATTCCTTCAGTGGCAACTACAATCAGTTTGTTCTATTCAAGGTCTTGTCTTTGGAATTAATACATGATTAAGAGAGATTTTTGTCATTCTATGACAACTTTATACATTTATTCCATTTACTAAATACATTTTAATATTACACATTTCAAGACTATATTCAACTACAAATAATAATAATAATAATAATAATAATAATAATAATAATAATAATGTTGTATATTAGGTAAATTGATCAGACATTGTTTGACCAAATAGCACTCTAATGCAGACAGAAGACATAACACAAAAGCATTTGGAAAAAAGGTGTATCAAATTTAAACTATTTACATGCTTCATAACTTTCTGGGGATTTGAATAGGACCTTTCATCTCTGCGTCAGTGTCTTAATGATTATTATAATAATTGTTTTTAGGCCAGGTTTTTTTTCTTTTAGGCCAGTCAGGAATCGGGTCTTCCCAGTCATTCCCATTGTGTGGAATCCATTAGTCTCAGTCAAGTCAGTGTTCTGTTGTTGCATGTTGTTGTCAGTCTGCTGTCGCGTTCGATATTTCACAGTGTTTGACACTAGGTCATGTGTATATAAAAAGACACTGTGCTACACACAGGCCTAACAAGATTATAGTCTGAATCAGTAAAACACTATAAGATACTGCTACTGCGTTAACTACGAGATCCAAGAATGATCTGCTAGGGGAGGGGTCTGTAATGCCTTTTTCATATTGTTTCTGATGTTGCTGATATTCTGTTGATTATGTTTCCATACCTCACCTCTCTTGGCCAGTAAAATGTTTAAAGCCATTCTCTTTTGAATTGTGATTTCTCTGACCTGTTTGGGTTTGTCATTCACTAATTGCAAAGCACTTACAGTGTTATTTTTCAGTGTCAGTAGTGTGTATACAAACCCTTTTATCTCAAGAAGAAGTGATCGGCCTACAGTATATTTGCTCTCGGGCTAGTCCATAGGTTGGCGAGAGTGTAACCTTGAAACTCACCAGATACCATCTCTTTCCCTTCTACCCTCAGCATCCATGGCTTCCACTGATCATCCACACTGGGAGCAACATATGCTGGATACTTAAATGATTTTTTTTCCTTTCATTCTAACATCTATTATTCATTTTTATTTGATTTCTTATAGTATTAATTCTATATTGAATTGTGTAATGAGTAGAAAATAGGAATGCATAAAAATATACGTCCAAAGAAAATGAAAAATGACTTTCAAGAGAAGTACATTTTAGGTGCAATTTGCCGGTTGTCCAGCAGGTGCCCTCATAACTCTGTCTCATTACAATGCAATTAAGGCTTTACGATTACTCCAGAGCACTCGCAGATCTACGAAGATTTTCAAATGCTACTTAAGTTACAATGGTTTGGGTAAACATTCGAAATACGTTACGAACTTCTTGGGCTTACGGGGCTTTTGGGAAACGCAGCCCAGGTTTGTTTATTTTCCAGAGAAAGCATAACATTCAGTAAATAAAAAGAAAAGTATCAAAATCAAAAAGTATCAAGTCCTACTATGAAGTCTGATTTAATTGCTACCATTAAACATTTTTTAAAATCTATTTTATGTTTTGCTGGGATAAAAAGAATTTAGGCAGAGACGTCCGCTGTGTCTTGTTAATTCATAAAAAAATAAAAAATAAAACTATAGTATTTGCCAACAGCGCACCCAGTTTGATAACATCACACCTATCCTGAATGAAAGGTGAGAAGAGGTTCCGCAGATCTCCTGACACGAAGGACTATTCGACAGGAATATAGGGAATAAGAATCGTATTTATAATTAAAAAAAATAAATAAATAAAAAAATAAATAAATAAATATATATATATATCAAATAATACAAAGAAATATTTTAGTTTAATCCAGTGAACACAAAATACGACAAATGGTCATCTAAAAGCTTTTATTTTTAAAAAGCTTATATTATGCCTTCTATGGCATTTGATTATAGTTTTATGATAATTGTGTTGATTATTAAAAAAAAACATAAAACATTGTCTGAGTTTAATCCAATAAACACAACATACGACAAATATCATCTCAAAGCTTTTTATTTTGTGGGTCATAAATACAGTGTTTTAGTTACATTCCAGTGTGTCCGCCCTCGTTTTTAATCACAACTGGAAGAATTTCAAACAGCCTGTTTATGTATTTATTACATGCCTCTTCGGTGAGTATCTCGAACCAGAATGTATCGATGGCAGCAATTAAATCTGATCTTGTAGTCGGTTTGGCTTCTCTTTGAATATAGTCTTTCAGAGCATGCCACACCATTTCAATGGGATTCATGTCAGGAGATTCGGCGGGAGTCTTCACCCAGTTAATTCCCTCTGCAGCGATTACTTTTCTTGAAGCAGTGTGCTTCGGGTCATTGTCCTGGAAAAACCGGTGATGAATACCGAAGTTGTCCTTAATGTATGGGGCAGCCGTTCTTTTTATAATCTCTTCTTCGAAGAAAGACCTGTCCATTATTCCTTCAAAGATGGCAATAGGTCCTGGTCCAAGTCTGGAAATGGCTCCCCAAACATGAATTTTCACAGGATGCTTGGGTTTGAACACTTGCCTTCCTGTTTTACGCAATGACACTGTGGCAAAGCGACCCAAAGCCACCGTAGTTTCATCACTGAAAATGACGTCGTGAAATTTTTCCTCTTCATTGATCCATGTTTGAGCTTGCTGGAGACGTAGCTCTTTATTTTTGTCGCCGATCATGGGACAGTGTGCATTTTTCCTATATCTCCAACCAAGTTTTTGCCTGATTCTCTGAATTGATCTCTCACTGATGTCCACTCCATTGTCACGCCACAGTTGTTTTTTCACAGAGCTTACAACCATTTTGTCGTTTTGCCTTGTCATGGTTTCTACGGCTGCGACAACGGCTCTGTAAAACAAGTGCACATTGTATTAATTTAAGTATTTGACATTTAAAGCCAAACAAACATGACCGTGTATAATTTATGATAGTATACGGGTGAGTTGCTTACCGATTAATTTTGCGAGGATTGCGTTTGCGTGATATCCGTTCTTTATAATGTCTTCTGATGGCGCTCAATGTTACGTTTACGCCAACAGATTTCAGATGACGTTGTATTTCGCGACTGGAACTTCCAGCTGACTTCATGGTCCTGACGTCTTGAGAGTGAAGCTTACTGAGCTTGGTCATTTTGAAATGCCTCTACTGTACGTGTGGATGGGCTGTATTTATCCAGGCTATGTAGGTCATGGTGACGTAGAAAGTGAGAATGGGTTGTGGATAATCTAGACTGCCCTGTTCATTATAATCTTCTCTGCAGTACTACAGTATTTACTAATGTTGTTGATAAATATTTAAAATTATAATTAAATAAATAGCTAATAAAGTGTCCTATCTTTTTTTTTGTGTTTATTCGGTTTATTTTACACCTCTGCGCCATTTATTATAATAAATAGCAAGCAATAGTACAACAAACAAAAGATTCGTGTTTAATTAAATGTATAAATCCCCGTGTTCTGGTGTTGTCATGGCCTAGGTGGTGGTACTCGGGCTAGACCGGCTGATGGTGTGGTTGCCGTGGGCATACAGGGCAGGCAAAAATGCAGAGGGGTGTGCAAACAGAAATAGTCTTTATTAACAAAACTCAAAAACAGACAACCAAACAAAGGAACCAAAACAACAAACTCAAACTAAAACTAGGGCTTAGGGCTACACACAACAGGAGCTGACAAGGAAACCAGGAGCTGATACAGGAGCTAGGAGCTGATATAGGGGAACGGACAGAAGGAACTGTGCGCTAACGCAGTTAATCAGGGATAAGGAAACATGGAGCTGGAACTAGCTAAAGACACATAGGGGAACTAGAGACGAGAGACAGGGCAAGACAGGACTGAAGAGACAGGGCTAGACAGGACTGGAGAGACAGGGCTAGACAGGAGACAGGACTGGAGACTAGATACAGGACCAAGTCAAGTAGGCACAATGTTACACATGAGGCTATTCCAAACTAGCGGCTAAACTACTAGCAACCAGAACCACTAGCAGTCAATCCCACTAGAGGCTAGCCTACTGGAGGCTAACCCTATTAGCAGTCAAGGCCTACCAGCGGCTAACCCCGCTAGCGGCTAAGCCCTCATGTGGCTACACATCTAAACAGAAAGGGAAGCTACGCACAAAGGATTAAACCAGAAGACCAACACTAGGGACACACAGAATAGTACTTACACTGTACACAGGAGGAGACACTGCCTAACTAAACATGAAACAGGACAGCTCCATGAATCCACAAACACAAGGAACATCAAGAAAACAAACAACAGAGCCCTCTAGAAAAACAATGGTAAAACAATATAACTAAAATATAAACTCAAAGAAACAAGCAAAAAGGAATGCCCTCTCGCCGGTATATACAAACAAACAAACAAACAATGCTCGACCCAGTTTCCCAGAACAAACTGCTATTTATAGAAACTTTAATGAGCCACCTCGGTTCAGGTGAGCACTCATCACCTGACTGCGGTGCCTTCTGGGAAACTGAGTCGACCAACAAAAACTACTAACAGACAAAAAGAAACAGTGACCTCTAGTGGAGGTTCCTAACAGGTGTTTATGCTGTAATTTGGTCATGTTCACTAATTGGGAAAAAATTGTGCCATTTTAATTTACATTCAAAATTTTAAGTGATGGAGGGCGTCGACTAGCATGGTCATTCATATTGCCATTGTATTAGAGCACTTTACTAAAGCATTCGCAAAATCAAACAGAATCTCACCACGAATCAAATAGAATCTAACCACGAGATCCAAGAATTACGGGGGAGGTGTCTGCAACGCCTTTTTCATATTGTTTATGATGTCTCTGATATTCTGTTGATTAAAAACACTTTTCATACCTCGGCTCTTTCGGCCAGTAAAATGTTTAAAGCCATTCTGTTTTGAACTGTGATCTCTCTAACCTGTTTAGGTTTGTCGTTTACTAATTGCAAAGCACTTACAGTGTTATTTTTCAGTGTCAGTAGTAAGTGTACCAAGAAAGTGTACTTTTATCTCAAGAAAAGGTGATCACAGTATATTTGCTCTCGGGCTAGTCCATAGGCTGGCGGGAGTGTAACCTTGAAACTAGACTGAGGCTATCTGTTAGTGTTAATTATGCGAATGTCCTGATTCGTGAATATGTCAACATATATTCGTTAAAACGTAAAAATGTGTCCACACTGAGCACCATCAGAAGACATGATTGAACAAAAAATATATATATTTTAATGTAAATATTCTTATATTCACGCGAAGTGCTTCAGGCTTTTCATAATAATCCTCGTGTTCTGGTGTTTAGGCTGTAATTTGGTAATGTTTAGGATAAACATTTGTGGCATTTTAATTCAAATTCAACATTTTAACACTAGATTTACTAACCCTGCGCAAATTTGCGTAAATTCCCTGGACCTCACCCCTGCCGCTCCATTGTTCTTCTGCTTTTGTTGTGCAAACACACCCATTACCTGTCCCACACCGGGGTTTGGCCTGCCTTGGATCTGAGCTACACTGAGTAAACTAATTGTTTTTGCATGGCTAGCCAATAGGTTTATAATTAAAAGTGCATTGTGTTTTATTTATTTTATTTTTGTTAAATAAAATTTTTTATTTATTTGTATTTTAATTGGAGAAATAATTTAATAGTACAACAAAAAGAAAAGGTAATGTATGGTTTCAAGGATGGTAATAAATGCTTTTGGAGGAGAACTTGTTTGTTCATTGTCTGTATACTATACACATTGTAGAAATGTTTTGACAAAAATTGTCAAGTTTACGATGTTTACATTGTTAGACAATGTGTATTTGAGGATACTGTACATATTGTAAAAAATGTTGTATTATGACAATAAATTGTCAAAAGTTTGATGCTTGAAGTCATTTATCTTGGATGATAATTACACATTATGAAAGTTAATAAATTCCTTAATATTACATTAATATTTTAAATTATATTTGGTTGGATATTTGGATATATGTAAAGTAAAATAATTAGGTTAATACAAAGAGAAAACATTACGACAAAGGATAATTTGAGATTTTATTAAACTTAAACTTTATTTGATTAAAAAAAATACTTTTTTGCTTTGGCTGAGTAATGGATAGTTCATTCTTATCAAAGGAAAAATTTTAAGTTGATAAAACGCAAAGTAATTAGATGTAATAAGTTGACACAAAGTTTTTTACTTTGATCCAATGAAACACTTTCTTCAGTGTAAGTAAGCAAATAAAAGAAATGAATACAAAGCTTTAAATGGTAGCATAGTAAAAGTACCCTAGCAAGACTTTTAAAAAATCCACCCCACAGCCCGCAACAAGAAGCAAATAAGAGACAGAATAAAAGAACGTCTTAGAAAGAAAAGCTCGAGTTTTCCTTTATTAAAAATGAGCTAAATCAAGCATAATATCTCTAAGTAAGTAAGCAAATAAAAGATAAATGTATAAAAAGTGTTACATGTACCACCTACTAGCACCCCTGCTGAGATTTTCACAGGCCTTCAGCTCCATTACCTGTGAGGCCTGGCACATTTGCATTTGTTAGCTTAAACCAAGGCAGACCTTTGTGTGTGACATGGAAACCTTCAGAAATGCCTGCTGTATTTATACAAAAGACACACATTCACAATATATGGATATACAAGCCTGTTTTATTTTAAAGTGTTTCAAACTTGACAGCGTTTGCAGACCCAGTGTCCATCGTCCCTGCATTTGGCACAGGTGAATTTTTGACACGTTGCACAGGTAAACCTGCTGCGATTCCTGTTGCAGCTCTCTTGCACCTGGCACTGCGTTGTCCGTACAGTCCCTGGCACAGCAGCTGCAGCAGCTTCATGAACCTGCCTCTGTGCCAATATGTCCTTGTGCTGCATGAATCGGCAACGAAGTTCCTTAGCTAGAATACTCAGAAACAATCTTCTTTTGCATGTCAACCCTGTACATGCCTTGTACAAAATGTAGGCATTTACCGCCGCCAGGTCCAGCATATTGTAAAAAAACGCTACTGGCCACCTGCGCGTTGCTGCTCTTACAGAATACATCCGCGCCATTTGAAGTTGAGGAAGTTCACGTCGGACTTTATTTACCGTTCCCAGTAGCGTTGTTTTGCGCTGCAGCAGTCTGTGCGACAGTGACAGTGAAGTAAAGAAATTATCCGTTGTGACATTTCTCCCATCATCCAAAAATGGCTCCATCAGATCCATGACCACGTTCTCTGCCAGCCTCTCCCCCTTCTGACGACTGGGGTCCTTTCCCAAGTAAGGAGATGCATTGCAGACATATTTGGTCTCCAAATCCGTGGCCATCCAGAACATGATCCCAAATTTGTCTGGATTGGTTGCAATATACTGTGTGAATGGACAACGAACCTTGGTAGGGAACAGCTGTTCATCTATGGTCATGTGTTCTCCTGGAGTGAAACTCTCGGCACAGTTTTTGTTGAAGCGTGTCCAGATGTCGGAGATCGCAGCAAATTTGTCTGTCGTCACCCGTTCTGCCCGCGTGTCCTTGTCATCAAATCGAAGGTGTCGCATAATTGAAATGAATCTATCTCGGGGCATTGTCTCTTTGATTACTGGCACCAGAAAGCTTTCTGACCAGCAGTCCACAATGGCACCAACGGGACACATGATTGCTCTTACAAACAGAATCGAAATGAATGCCATCAGTTCATCAATTGCCAAATTCCAGTCCGGCTCTGTTCTGCGGGCTTGATGGACCGTACACTCCCTGATGGTCTGCAGCATTCCCACGTCTAACAGGCAAAGGAAGCTTTGGAGCACGCTTGTAATTTTACGCTGTCGGAAGATAAACAAATAGAGAATGGTAAATTTACATGAACCCCACTCTAAATGGGTTTATATGAATATCATATGTACTATGGCAATGACAAACCTTAGCAGACTCTGTGGGTCCAACTTGCGCAGTGAAGCATGAGTGATTTGCTACTGCACTGGGCATACCAGTGTCCTCCTCCACCCACACAGTGCCGTCTTTTGCCTTCTGGGTCACACAGGGCTTCCCAGTACCACAATGTATCTTCCGTGGAGGCATGTTGGGTTCTTGTTCCTTTTCGGATTCTTCTGAGGAGGTATCAGTTGCCTGCTGGGCAAATGAAATCTTTCCTCCATCAGAGTCTGCTTCGTCCATTTCCTGAAGCCAAGCCAAAGCCTGTTGTGCGGAGAGCTTCTTCCTGCGTGGCAGTGATGTGGAGGCCATCCTGCTGTGCTCTCAAAAATGCGAAGAAGAAATGATTCTCCCGCCTGAGTCGTGTGCTTTTATGCACAGCACTGTGCTGTAATCATGCAAAGCCACTCCCTTACATACACAGTCATAATGGACAGAATCACACCTTTTGGCCACCTATACAGCATTCATACTGTATGTTGTGAAAAGCCGGCCTAATTGCATGACAGTATCTGCCATACTGCCATTAATGCCAAGGCAATAGAATGCTGCCCAAGTGTCAATTGCCCTCCCATTGAAATGGATGTACTACTTGGCTGGCTGTTGAGCTGTCCATGACATTGAAACACCAAAAAAAAAAAAAAAAAAGCCCCTTGATTACAGTATTGGTCATTTGCCATGTCAATGGAATACTGCCAAAAGTGCCAATTGCCCTCTGATTGCATTTTGCTGCATAAATCGGCAACAGAGTTCCTTGATTAGAAGCGCAATCAGAGGGCAACTGACACACAAAGAACAGAACTCTCTGGTTGTGGGGGGTGTGAGGTGGGCAAATGAACTAAATCACTTGTGTGTGTATATATATATATATATATATATATATATATATATATATATATATATATATATATATACACACACCAATATTTTTCAATACACGACGTGTCCATATTTATGTCTGTCTTTTTATACTGTACTCTTGGTACAGTTTTTATTTTACTGCTTTTGTCTTGCACTGTCCACTTTTCTGCAATGATAATGCAGATTTTCCACTTGTGGAACTAATAAAGGCAGATCAGAGATGAACCTGGAAATAAGGGACATCATTTTTTTCATGTTTTTTTTTTTTTTTTTTTGGGGGGGGGGGGGGGGGGGGGGGCTATTTTTACATGAACAGATCACACAAAAACAAAATTAACTTTTGGTGTTATAATTAAGTGATGGCCAATGAAAATGAAATGACAATTTTATTCTGTATATGTGTACGAACATGTCAAAAACCATGGACCATAACTTCACTCAGCTTATGACATTAGTGTACAAACATACATTGGAGACTGAAGTGTTAGCAAGTTTTCATTTTATTCATGTCATTGTATTCGCAACTTTTGATTCTGTTTTCACACAATTTGTTGATATAATAAAACAGACTTCCGTATAATGTGAATGTGTGTCTTTAATATTTGCAGGTCAGTCAATGTGTGGGATATTTTGTATAGATACGGCAGGCATTTCTGAAGGTTTCCATGTGGTTTGCACAATAAAAGCAGGAGGAGAATCGAGCTGAAGAACTGAAAATCTCAGCAGGGGTGATTAACACCTCGGGACTTGCACCAGAAAATAAAAAAGTCAGTAATTCTATACTTCATAGTAATAGTAAAAGTATCATAGCAAGAGAGAGAGAAAGAGCCGCTGTTTGTTTGTTTAAAAGGTTGATCCCGCACAACGTTTAGCTGGGCAGGTTCGGTGAACTATGATGGTTCTGCGTCCAGCAATTGCCGATGCTGTTGCTAGGAAATCATAAAGAATTCATAAAAATATACTACTCTTACTTTTGCAAAGACGTTGAGTGACTATATTTACCATCTATAAAATAACCATGGCCTTTAAAATTTTAACCCAGCTAGAGTGTCAATTCTACCCACTGGTTGGGTCAAATAATTACCCAGCACTTGAGTAATATTTGACCCAGTTAGAGTGTCCGTTTAACCCACTGACCACTGAGCTTCTACGGATTCTAAAATTGACATTGTTACTGTTTTTTAATCCCTGCAATGGAGTCTTATAATTTCTTTGCCATAACATGTGTTGTATTGTTTTTAATCACTCTATACACAACCTATGATTTCGATATGCTATTTAATATGGAATATTTTTTTTATGTTACACTCTAAAAACTGCTGGGTTAAATGTTTAGGTCAGGGGTCTCAAACTCAGTTCCTGGAGGGCCGCAGCCCCACAGAGTTTTGTTCCAACCCTGCTCCAACATACATACTATGTAGTTTTCAAATAAGCCTTAATGACTTGTTTAGTCGGATCAGGTGTTTTTAATTATGGTTGGACCAAAACTCTGTGGGGCTGCGGCCCTCCAGGAACTGAGTTTGAGACCCCTGGTTTAGGTGCTGGGTTATTTTATTTGACCCAACCAGTGGGTAAATTAGCACTATTGCTGGGTCGACACATTCTATTTAATGTAGTAGATAGAACCATTTTGTTTTCAAAAAAGTCCCAAAATGAATTTAATTATGAGTTTATTCATGTAGCACATTTAGTATTCATAAGAAACTCAACAGTGTGATTAAAGTACCCGAAATAACTCAGAATCTTGACCCAGCATAAACAACCCAACGATGTGTTTACAGAAACACAGTGAGTGTACAACAGTACTACTAATTATAATGAATGGAGAAAGCCCAGGCAAAGCGCAACTCACTTTCACTACCAAATGCAGTGTTTATTGTTTAGTGTATATTTAAAGCGCATATACACAATGAGCAATATAGTTTTAGGCTAACCTATCATACACTCTTGTATTCTTTGTTGCACTTCAACTTTTTGCACACACGCATGGGCGCGTTACAACAACAACAACAACAACAATAATAATAATAATAATACATTTACAGCACTACTACTACTGAAACAAGACAACAAATTAAAGCATGTGAATGGTCAATATTGAATGGATGAATGGGTGGATGGGGAAAAAACTTGTTGCAATAAAAATGCTTGAAATCTTCAGTGCTGAAAATTATTTCAAATGAAAATGTAGAAGAGTAAAAAAAAAAAACTGACCTGACTAAATTGTTTATAATTTTATATATATATATATATATATATATATATATATATATGCACACAATAAACAATTCAGACTGCTAATTCAGTGTATAGGTACAAAGTATCACGGCCTGGCTATGACTACAGGCCAGACCGGCTGTTGTTGCAGTGGGCGTGTAGGGTCGGCATGAATGCAGAGGGGTTGTAAACAGAAAGTATTTTATTTAAACACAAACTCAAAAATAGACAAACAACCAACACAGGAACCAAACTAAAACTAGGGCTCAGGAAAAACACAGGAAACTGAAGCTGAACACAGGGAACCGGAACTGACACAAGGAACTGAGTGCTGACACAGGGTCTAGGAACAGACACAGGGACTAGGAGCTGACACATAGGGAAACCTGGAGCTGGAGCTAATTAAAGACAGATAGGGGAACTAGAGAGGAGACAGGACTGGAGACAGGGCTAGACAGGAGACAGGACTGGAGACAGGGCTAGACAGGAGATGAGACAAGACATGGGACAGGACTAGATGGGTTAAAAACGGCTTCGGAGCGCTACTGGAGGTCCCAATTACTCTTTCCCATTGTCTTGAGTCATTTCACCGACTCACAACGCCGACGAGCTGGTTCCCCGAGCAGGATGGGAAGGTGGGTGAAACTGGAATGCCGCCAAAGCCAGGCGCCGGAGGCAGTCTCCGGCCTGCCCTTGACACTTGGCAGCGGAGGCGGCAATGGCCCGTTCTCGGGGTGGTAGACTCTTGACGCCGAAGCCGGGTGGTGGATGTGGGACCTCCATTGATGCTCTGGAAGGCGGTTGGGGCCTCCCCGTCAGGCTCTGGAAGGCGGTTGGGCCCTCCCCGTGAGGCCCGGGAGCGGAGCTTTGGGGCCTCCCCGTGAGGCCCGGGAGCGGAGCTTTGCGGCCTCCCCATGAGGCCCGGGAGCGGAGCTTTGGGGCCTCCACGTGAGGCCCGGGAGCGGAGCTTTGGGACCTCCCCGTGAGGCTTTGGACGAAGGTAGTGGGACCTTCGCTGTTCACTTGTAGGGCAAACCGACTACCCTCAGCCTGCTTGCCCCAGCGTTACGGTCCCAGCCCCCCCCCCCAAAAAAAATTTCTGCTATGCCCTTATTTGGTCGAGCATTCTGTCACGGCCTGGCTATGACTACTGGCCAGACCGGCTGTTGTGGCAGTGGGCATGTAGGGTAGGCATGAATGCAGAGGGGTTGTAAACAGAAAAAGTATTTTATTTAAACACAAACTCAAAAATAGACAAACAACCAACACAGGAACCAAAACAACAAACTCAAACTAAAACTAGGGCTCAGGAAAAACACAGGGAACCGAGCGCTGAACACAAGGAACCGGAGCGCTGAACACAGGGAACCGGAGCGCTGCACACAGGGAAACATGGAGCTGAACACAGGGAAACATGGAGCTGAACACAGGGAAACATGGAGCTGAACACAGGGAAACATGGAGCTGGAGCTAACTAAAAGCACATAGGGGAACTAGAGACGGGGCTAGACACCGGACTGGAGACGGGGCTAGACACCGGACTGGAGACGGGGCTAGACAGGAGACGGGACTGGAGACGGGGCTAGACACCGGACTGGAGACGGGGCTGGACTGGAGACGGGACTGGAGACGGGGCTAGACACCGGACTGGAGACGGGGCTGGACTGGAGACGGGGCTAGACACCGGACTGGAGACGGGGCTGGACTGGAGACAGGACTGGAGACGGGGCTAGACACTGGACTGGAAACGGGGCTGGACTGGAGACAGGACTGGAGACGGGGCTGGACTGGAGACAGGACTGGAGACGGGGCTAGACACTGGACTGGAAACGGGGCTGGACTGGAGACAGGACTGGAGACGGGGCTGGACTGGAGACAGGACTGGACTGGAGACGGGGCTAGACACCGGACTGGAGACGGGGCTGGACTGGAGACGGGGCTAGACACCGGACTGGAGACGGGGCTGGACTGGAGACGGGACTGGAGATGGGGCTGGACTGGAGACAGGACTGGAGACGGGGCTGGACTGGAGACGGGACTGGAGACAGGACTGGAGACGAGGGCTAGACACCGGACTGGAGACGGGGCTGGACTGGAGACCGGACTGGAGACGGGACTGGACTGGAGACAGGACTGGAGACGGGGCTAGACAGGAGACGAGACGGGGCTGGAGACGGGGCTGGACTGGAGACGAGGCTGGACTGGAGACTAGACAGGAGACAGGGCTAGAAAGGAGACAGGGCTAGACAGGAGACAGGGCTAGAGACAGGGCTAGACAGGAGACAGGGCTGGAGACAGGGCTAGACAGGAGACAGGGCTGGAGACAGGGCTAGACAGGAGACAGGACTGGAGACAGGGCTAGACAGGAGACGGGGCTAGACTGGATGGGTTAGTGGTTAGTAGCTACATGGAATATGGAGACGCTGGATGCTGACCTAACCGGGTTAGTATCTAATGCAGTTAGTGGCTAACCGGGTTAGTACTGACCTAATAGGGGAGAACTGAACACAAAAGGAAAGGCAGACATGAGGCTATTCCAAACTAGCGGCTAACCTACTAGCGACCAAAACCACAAGCAGACCAAAAACTAATCCCTGATGTGGCTACACAAATCTAAACAGATAAGGGACACTACAGACAGAGAACTACACAAGAAGGCCGACACTGGGGAGACACAGAACTGTACTTACACAAGAGGAGAAACAGCCTAACTAAACACTGAACAAGGCAGCTCCATGAATCCACTAGAAAAAGGAACATACAGAAAACAAAACTAGAGCCCTCTTGAAAACAGGTTAAACAATATAACTAAAATATAAAACTCAAAGAAACAAAAAACAAACAAAAGGAATCTCCACATGACGGTATAAACAAAACATACACAAACAATGCTCGACCCAGTTTCCCAGAACAAACTTCTATTTATAGAAACTTTAATGAGCCACCTCGGTTCAGGTGAGCACTCATCACCTGACCGAGGTGCCTTCTGGGAAACTGAGTCGACCAACAAAAACTACAAACAGACAGACATGAACACAGTGCCCTCTAGTGGAGGTTCCTAACACAAAGGACAGGTGTTACTTATTTTTTTACACAGATCTGCAACAGCTATTACACTTGGTGTTGGTGGAGCTGGCTCTAACAAATCCTAAGGCAGGAGAATGAGGAGCACAACAGGAGCGTCCCCCAACACATACTGTACCATCAAGAATTACTAAGAGAACGACAGTGGTAACTCAGAGTGCTAAAGCACTAAGTTACTGATCGGAAGGTCAGCAGGTCGAGCCCCAGCTCAACCAGATTGCACTGTTGGGCCCTTGAGCAAGGCCCTTAATCCTGTTTGCACCAGGGGCACTGTATCATGGCTTACCCTGTGCTCTGACCCCAGTTACGTTGAGATATGTGAAGAATGAATTTCACTGTGGAATAATGTATATGTGATAAATAAAGGCTTTACGTAAATCAGATGGAGGCATTTTTAATAAATAAGGTTTAATACAAATCAACAAGTTCAATATGCTGAATGCAGGTTTGCAGCAACAATCTGATTCTGTAAAATCTCTTCATGAATCGTAAATTTTATATCCTCATTTAGATATTTTTCAGCTAGCCAGCTGCTGGACATCTTTGTCCTTGATCCTTTCTCACCAGTCTTCAGAGATCACTTCTGAAACATCTGTCCTGCAAGCATTTAACAGCTGCTGGGAGATGCCTGCAACCCTACACAATCAATAGCTAGGAAATTTTGTTTAAATGTCATCTATATAGTAACCCTATTTTACTGTCTAATTTAGTGTGGGGTGGGGGGTGGGGGGCAGTGTTATTTGAAACAAGACAACAAATTAAAGCACGTGAATGAAATGACAAACAAACAAATAAAATTAATGCTGGGTGTCTACAAAGTTTCCATTCATAGCAGAAAGTCATTTTTAGGCAAAATGTTTCATACTTACAGTATATATATACAGGATGGCCCATTTATATGGATACACCTTAATAAAATGGGAATGGTTGGTGATATTAACGTCCTGTTTGTGGCACATTAGTATATGTGAGGGGGCAAACTTTTCAAGATGGGTGGTGACCATGGTGGCCATTTGGAAGTCGGCCATCTTGGATCCAACTTTTGTTTTTTCAATAGGAAGAGGGTCATGTGACACATCAAACGTATTGGGAATTTCACAAGAAAACAATGGTGTGCTTTAATGAAACTTTATTCTTTCATGAGTTATTTACAAGTTTCTGACCACTTATAAAATGTGTTCAATGTGCTGCCCATTGTGATGGATTGTCAATGCAACCCTCTTCTCCCACTCTTCACACACTGATAGCAACACCGCAGGATAAATGCCAGCACAGGCTTCCAGTATCCGTAGTTTCAGGTGCTGCACATCTCGTATCTTCACACCATAGACAATTGCCTTCAGATGACCCCAAAAATAAACGTCTAAGGGGGTCAGATCGGGAGACCTTGGGGGCCATTCAACTGGCCCACGACGACCAATCCACTTTTCAGGAAACTGTTCATCTAGGAATGCTCGAACCTGACACCCATAATGTGGTGGTGCACCATCTTGCTGGAAAAACTCAGGGAACGTGCCAGCTTCAGTGCATAAAGAGGGAAACACATCATCACATCGTCACAATAAAAAAAAATATGTCACATCTTCAAAGTTGTAGGCATGTTCTGTAAATGAAAATATGAAAACATTCAAACAATCAATTTGACTGTATTTCCAGGGTGTAAGGCAACAAAACATAAAAAATGCCAAGATGGGTAGGGAGGGGGGATGGGATGAGTGTGAACACTTTTGCAAGGCACTGTATCACTTTGCATTTTATTTGGAAATCAAGCTCCCATAGTCTGGATGAAGACAGGAGAGGCACAGAATCCAAGTTGCTTTAAGTCCAGTGTGAAATTTCCACATTCGGTGATGATTTGATTTGATGTGCGATGCCATCAACTGGTGATGGCCCACTGTGTTTTATCAAGTCTAAAGTCAACACAGCAGGAAGATGAGAATCACTGAAACAACAATGCAGACTAGTTGAATTGAAGGCTGCTATCAAAGCAACCTGGGCTTAAAAAAAATGCCCCAGCAGTGCCACAGGCTGATCTCCTCCATCCAGTGCCACATAGATGACGTAACTGAAGTACTTGAGTACTGAATGAATAATTAATTGATTAATTAATCAATTAAATTATTTATTTATTCTAATATTGTGAGATACTGGATTTTTGGTTTTCATCTGTAAGCCTTAAACATCAAAACTAAAACAGATTAACAATGTTTTTTAAATAAGTAATCTTATGTTTAATGAATTTAAAACATGTGAGTTTATCTTTTTGAATTCAATTTCTTTAAAATAACTTTTTCATGACAAGCTACTTAATTGAGATGCACCGTAAGACAAATTTGTATGCTATCTGAACAACACATAAAATTTTACAAAAAGTAAAAAAGAAAATCTTTTAAAATAGCAAATAAAATGCAATATATAGTCGATCAATAAAATATACAATGCAGTATATATTTTTCACTGCATGAATAAGTATGTCTCTATATCTGTCATCAATAGAGTATGGTTACAATTCAGTCTCTGTGTTGTTGATCACAGTGGGTTTGATTGGGGTTTGCCTGATCTTCTTTAGCTCCTGTCAGAAGACATACAATCTCATGCTGCAGCTGCTTGTTGAACTTGTTGAACTGTCAGGAGATGCCTTGCTCCATTTGATACCACAGGTAGCCAGCCTAACTCTAGGTTCTGAGACCAGTGCATATTTTCTTGACTCTATACTACCATACCTAACCCATTTTTTTTTAGGACATAAGTATTATTTGTGTGTGTGTGAAAACTCCAAGATATGTCTCTAATTCATAAAAAAAAAAGATTTTTCATTTATAATAATAGTTACTGATCATATTAAATTAGGCTCCATACACCTTAGGCTTATATTTTTTTTGCAGAATATACTATATTCATCCAAATGTATCAATTAGTATATGAAAGGCCTATAATGTTAATCAACACAGTATTTACCAGCTATTCCCTGAACATATTAATGAAATATTTTTTAAGTATGCAAATATATTTTCTATGGCTTTTTTCTTATTAAGAGAATCTTTTCATTTGTAATGTTATCTCATGGCCAAGTAAGTATTTCCAAAATGACTTCTTTTTGTCATTTATCATTTGCAATAAAAAGGTATTTTGTGGGTTAATTTACTATTTAAGTTTTTATTAGCAGTGGTACATCTGTGGTTAGTACTGTGGTTACTCTACCTAATAATCTCTGTTCTTTTTGAATGACTAGAGTGACTAGCCTGTGCTCTTTTTCAAATTTACATATGGTGTTAAATCTTAAAATTTCTATACAGAAAAAGACAACATAAAGTGCACGTGCAAACAAGGGCGACAACATGACAATATGACACATTGAGTTGAGGTGGGAATGAGAACAGTGAACATTTCCAGCAGCAAAGATAGAATTTTTTTTTTGCGCAAATAAAAAATATTATGTAAAAAAGGGAAGAGAGACCCCAATGATCTTCTCGGCTGTGATCATTATCTACTGTAGGGTTTTGCGGTCCGAGATGGCACAATTCCCAAACCAGACAGTGATGCAGCTGTTGAGGATGCTCTCGATAGTCCCTCTATGGTAAGGATCGGTGGTGGAAGCTGGGCCTTCCTCTGCCTTCTCAGGAAGAAGAGAAATTGTTGGGCTTTCTTATGCAAGGAGCTGGTGTTGAGGGACTAGGTGAGGTTCTTCCCCAGGTGGACAACCAGGAATTTTGTGCTGTAGTTGGTGATGGCTTGTATGTCCTGCCACATGCGCTGTGTGTCACCTCTGTCCCTGGAGTGGTTGTGGATTCTCTGGGCAAGTATGCGCTTCAGCTCTCTGATGGCTGGGAGAGTTTGGCACTTGCATTTCTTAGGGCCACTTTGTCTCCTGCTCTGAAGGTGGAGTCTTGGGTCTTCAGAATTGCAGGCACCTCCGCAGTAATCCACGGTTTCTGGTTGGGGCGTGAGATGATGTTTTTGGAGACAGTGACGTCATCGGTGCACTTGTTGATGTAGCTGGTCACTGATGACGTGTACTGTACTGTGAAGTGAAGTTGCCGTAAGTTGCAGCCTCCCTGAACATGTTGAGTCAGTGTTCTCAAAACAGTCCTGAAGAGCAGAGATGGCTCCTGCTGGACAGGATTTCACCTGCTTCAGAACTGATTTTGAATGCCTGATGAGTGGATAATATGCTGGAATTAGCATAACAGAGATGTGGTCTCAGTAGCCAAGGTTGGTGCGGGGCTCTCTCCAATATAACAGAGTATATAGTGTATAGTATGTCATCAAAGTGTATAGTATATCATGCTAATAGTCATTATCAACTTAACTGGGTAATTTCTTTTTGTTCCCATTCCCCCCAGAATGTAATGACCCACTGCGGTCTGAAATGGTGATAGCAGGCAACAGCCTCTATAATTTTGAAGATGGTTTGGTGGTTGGAGCAGCTTTCTTTAACTCAGTCAAACACTGTATGTAAGCAGTTACAGGGGTTGGACAATGAAACTCAAACACTGGCCAATTTAGTGTTGGAGGTTTCATGGCTAAATTTGACCAGCCTGGTGGCCGATCTTCATTGACTGCACATTCCACCAGTGTGTGAAAGTTTAATTAGCAGAGTAATAGCACAAATTTGCATAAAATATTGCAATGCACACAACATTTTAAGTGACATATCAGAGTTCAAAAGAGGACAAATTGTTGGTGCGCGTCTCGCTGGCGCATCTGTGACCAGGACGGCAAGTCTTTGTGATGTATCCAGAGGCACGGTATCCAGGGTAATGTCAGCATACCACCAAGAAGGACGAACCACATCCAACAGGAGTGTTTGTGGACGTGAAAGGAAGCTGTCTGAAAGGGATGTCCAGGTGCTAACCCGGACTGTATCCAAAAAACATAAAACCACAGCTGCCCAAGTCACTGCAGAATCAAATGTGCACCTAAACTCTCCTGTTTCCCCCAAAACCGTCTGAAGCTCCACAGGGTCAATGTACATTGTCGGACTGCTATAGCCAAACCTTTGGTCACTCGTGCCAATGCCAAACGTTGATTTTTGTAAAGCTTGTTCACTGTTGAAACAAATCTCATAGTACTTTTTATTAGTCATAGCAATAAATGAGTGAACATCTACAGTCGTGACCCATTGACATTGTAGTAGGTTAGATCCTATTTCTTTCCTGCTTAGGGTTTCCGCTGAGCATGTGCCTCCCTGCTGCTGTGGTCAGTGTACGCTTTATCTCGCGATGCCCTTGCCTCTTCCTAACATCGTGCTGTTATTGCAAAGTTAAATCTCTGATGATTCCCTGATTCAGCCCTTTTCTGCTCAGCATGAAATGAGTTACCTCAATGTTTCTCAATGTTGTGTATGTGTGTGTGTGTGTGTGTGTGAGAGAGAGAGAGGGAGAGAAAGATGTGTAAAAAACACACACACGTGTGATGGCCAAAGGTATTCACACTATTAAGAAATACAGATTTAGCCCCCAAAAAGGGATGAAAAGAAAAATAGTATGATGTATATCAATATAATATTAATATAATCATATTATTACCATAATATTATCATACATATCAATATACAGTATACTTAAATATTTTAATGCTAATTTATTTAGTTATGTATGTATTTTTTTTGCCTGACTCTGTATATTAATTATAGTTCTCCCTGTGTCCAGACGGTTCTGAAGAATAAAGTACTTCATACTAAGTACTGATTAAATTAATTAAATTGTTAAACCAAACAGCAATAATGCAATTTAAAGAAGGTAAATGTGTTGTGCATAAATGAGAACACAGAAACCAACGAAAAATGCTTATAAAAAGGAATAAAATACAATCCATATTTATAGATGTGGAAATATTAGGAAAATTTACATAAAATATAGAGTTTAAATAAAAGTATAAATATAATATAAAAACAACATAAAACTAAAATGTTTAGTTCACATTAACATTTTGTAAAGGGGTTCTTCTTTTTCTGCCACCTCATGGTCACCAGCTAGATGAAACCACCATTTGATAACTTTTTCGACCTCCAGCTGAGTTTCTTCTTACAGCCTTTAGAATAGGAGTATACAAATACAGAGTTAAAAGAAAATACAATAAACAATAAATAAAGTAAATTGTAATATAAAAAGAATATAGATTACAGGACACCGCCAGTATAAGAACTATGACTTTTAACATTCATTCATCATATGTGAAGAGGGAAAAAAAAAGTAATGAAGGAGTGAATAAAGTTCCAGAAAGACTTGTACAATAAAAATGCACTTACCAATCAATGTTTTTGAGATCCAAACTTTTTCCATTTACACCTCCCCAGTTCACCACGTTTGCAAAGTAATTTTGGATTGCCTGCTTCATAATCCACCAAACTACGTCCTTCACGTCCACTCCACCGAGCAATCCAAGTTCAAGTACAGTGGAACCTTAGATTACGGGCATAATTCGTTCCGGAAGCGGGCTCGTATTCCAAATACCTCGTAAACCAAATCAAATAAGAAATAGTGAAAACTCAAATAATTCGTTCCACAGCCCAAAAAATAAATACAGAACAATAATTAATACAATATATAAAGTAAAAATAAAACAAATTAACCTGCACTTTACCTTTAAAAAAAGTTAAAATAAATCCCAACAGATAAGTGTTTCCGTTTGTGTGCGCGGGCGCTGTGTATTTGTGTGTGTATATGTGTGTGTGTGTGTGTGTGTGTGTGTGTGTGTGTGTGTGTGTGTGTGTGTGTGTGTGTATATGTGTGTGTGGAATTAGCCCCTTCCCTAGCCTCGTCTTACACAGTAAAACTCCTCCTCCCTCCCCCTACCTCGCTTTTTAAGCGTGAGTGCACACTAACGGAATCACTGCTGTAAAGTACAGTATCTGATTAAAAAAAAAAATACAGTCACTATTTAGCCAAAACTAAAACATGCTTTTGTATTTAAAACTGATATCAGACATAACAAATTAGATACATTGAAATTTTTTAAAAACTTTTTTTGTTTTATTTTTTATTTTTTTGAACATTTGAACACACAGACACACCATTTAATTGTAATGGTAATCACAACCAGACTTGTAATTGATTATAGTAGGCAACTATGCATAACTGTTACCGTTACCTACCACTTATCGTCTCATTTCCAGAGATCACTTTCCAGAGAATCTAATGACCTCATGTCTTCATTTGGAATCCTCTTTGGACTTAGCCTCTGTGATTTCCCGAACATTGTTTGTTTTAAGATCTTACACCATCCTTATAATGTTCCTTCGCTGCTCCATAAGAATTTCTTGTTTAGTTATGATGTCATGTCATTCTATATAAGATAGAAAACAGAACAAATCTTACATCTTATGAATGACTCATTGTTTGAGAGGCTTTTTCTCTGGGGTCCTGGTGTTTCATGATGCCAGTGTGACTGTGCTGCCTGCTCAGGAGACTGTAAAGTTGCGTCCTCTTGCCATGTAAATTCACTGTGGTGATGTTTGATGACTTGTGGCGCTTTGGCAGAACTTCTTGCTTGCCAGGACTGTTGGGAAATCTGGTGAGTTGGCTCAGGCAAGTCAATCGCTTGGCATAATGATGACTGAAGACTGAAGACTTTTTTCAGAGGCAGGACTTATCTCCAAAAAAGATGGTGTTGAAGTTTCCATGACATATGTCACACCAGGGATCTTTTTGCTTCTGCTTTGCGATGATGACAATTGTTAAAAGCGCTATACAAATAAAATAGAAAAATTGAATTTTTGAGCAATAGAGAGGGGTGGTTTTGTTTATGTCTTAGTGGACCTGATTGTCTCAATAGATGCTGAATAAATAGGAGTGTGGTAGTCTACTCATCAGTGTCATAATCATCCAGTAGGCACCTGTTTCATCTTTAGAGAGAGCAAGAAATTAAAAAAATTCATTTTAATTGTTCAAATAGGCCTTCCTTCAAGCCAGCTTTAAATAACAGCCATACCAGTCTGAGAATGTCCCCTCTCTTCTGATCTTGGAAGCTAAGCAGGCTCAGCCCTGGTTAGAAATTGGATGGGAGACCGCCTGGGAATACCAGGTGCTTTTCAGTTTCATCCCTCATATATTTATTTATTTATTTATTTATGTATTCATTTATTTTTTATGAATATAAAAGATATATAAAGATTGACTAAGTATGATAAAAACTAACGTGGACATTTTCAAAAATGCAAGACGAAAATTGAAAATAGCTGACAAAATTAACACTAGTGTATAAGCAGCATTATGCATGTCAGATGCGTTGTTTCACAAACACGAGTGAGTAATTTGCGTGACAGCATACACCTTAGTGGGCCTGATAAATTTGTGTGCGGAGAACATTAGAGGAGACCAAGTGTACAGAAATACAGTCAGTGGAGTCCATCATCAACCCTGCTCATCAACAGAGTGTATAGTGTATAGTGGGTCATCATAGTGTATAGTATACAATGCTAATTTTCATTTTAGAGAAACAATTTTCTATAGTTTTTATATTGATAAATGTTTCATCCTGCTTCACCATATCCATTACCTACAGTACACACCACAACCACAAACGTAATATAGACTGTTTTAACAAAAGAGCACCATAGATTTTGTATATAATTATATATAACTATATAATCAATATGTTTGATATTTTGTGGGTAGTTGAAATATATTTTAATACCTTTTATTCTAAACAAAATGTCGCAGAGGTGTACAGGGGGGGAAAAATCTACAAATGAAAAGTGGAAGAAACTCTTTATCACTCTTATTCTCTATACTGCTTACCCTGAACAGGGGCAAGGGAGACATGGAGCCTTTCCCATGGGACTCAGGGCACAAGGCTGGATACACCCTGGTTGGGTTGCTAGTCCATTGCATGGTGCAAACAACACACACACACAGGATTTGTAGTAATTTATAATTTATGTTTTGGATCATCTTGTATAGTGTGACAAGCAATAATCGTAAAGGCATCTGGAATTGCACTGTGGAGAAGCCACTACAGGCCTATTTGATGGTTAGCAAATTTAAGCAAATAAACGATAAACGAAATAAACTATCAAATAAAATTCTCAAGCATTTTGAGACCTGTAGCAGACATCAAATTTGAAATGAGCTCATTTTGTGCATAAAACTTTTGTAAAAAAAAAAAAAACATTTCTCTATGTTCTCTATGTTCTATTGTGATAACATATTTGCTAATGTCATTTGAAAGTCTTTAAGTTTTCATTTTATTCTAATTGAAAAATCGTCCCCAAAACTCTTTGTTTATTCTGTGTGACTCAAGTAAAGATTACCAATAACTACACAGAGTTCTCTTTTTCTGTTCATTTTTGGTGTATGGGTATAACTGGACAGCCGTGTTGTGTCAGGGCTAACAAGGAACTGCAATGCATCAATTCATCTTAAGTGGAATCTAATAGAAGTAATTTATACATTTTATAAATAACTCATCAGGTATATGTTAATTAGACGGTTTAAAACACATTGTGGCTCATTGAACAGGCTCATTAGCTTTTGCTGATGATATCATTCATGCATTAGAATTAGTTCATAAGTCTACAGAAACATCGTGTCTGCCGGTTTACAGGGAAAACCCAGAGCATCTTAGGCATTTTTTGTTTTGCTGCTTTTTAAAACATATATATATATAAGGTCAGGATGCACACATACTGCTTGTATTTGAAGATCTTGCTCGTTTATCAAGTTAAAATTTATTTACTTACTTGCAAAACGCTCACAGACCAAGTTAGTCGCCATCCAAGGTTCCGCTGTTTTAAAAAACATTCAAATCTGGAAATAAATTACAAAACATGTCAGCCCTAAAAGAAATGCATTACATCTCCTTTATGCACTGAAAGATATAGCCTATATGGCCACCTGACCATTTCACCCATGTCCCTACTGAACATCCCACTCCTCCATTTTTTCTTTAATAATACACTTCATGCCTCTAGGAAGGCGTTACTGTACATTAGATTTTGGAGTGTGGCTTCAATAGTGAGGTCAGGCTCTGATGTTTGGTGAGGAAGCCTGGGGCACAGTCAGCATTCCAGGTTATCCTAAAGGCGTCCACTGGGGTTGAGGTCAGGGGATGGTACAGGGCTTGGTACAAGACACTCATGTCCTTCTGCTCCAGCCTTGATAAACCATGTCTGACAGGAGCGATGTCAAGGTGGAATTGGTTTGGGCCTCTTAGTTAGGAAATTGAAATCTACATAATAAAAATACATCCTATACAAATGTGTGCGTGTAACTTTGGGGCAACAATCTGGGGACTGTATGTATAATAGTCAGGTGTCCACGATGAGCTTGATGAGTTATAAAATTAGCTTATTACAGACCAAAATTTTGACCTTAAGTTATAAGCTGTGTGAAAGGATTTGCAGGAAAAGAAGTCCTTCCTGGGAGAACCCTACAAAGTGCAGTGCCAAGCATCATTGTAACTAAAATCAGAAAATGTGCCATAGTCAGAAGCGACAACCTCAGTACTTTTGGCCCTGCACTTCATCAATGTGTAGGTATTTTATAGAACGGATTACACTAAAGAAAATATAACCCATTGCTTGTTATTTATTTTACACTCACTGAGCCTATTATTATTATTATTATTATTATTATTATTATTATTATTATAAGGAATGCTGTACTAATACTGGATTTCTGCAGCAATTCTTTGTCACACAGGTCCCGCAAGATGTTCCTTGAAAACATTCCTTTGAGATTTTCTGAGATCTCCTGTTTTAGCACATCACAAAGGTGCCCAATTGGATTTAGATCCAGTGCTTGGGCAGATCCCTGAAGAACTCTGAACTCATGTCATTTTCATGCAGCCAGTGTGAGATGATAAATTGAGTGTTCTGTTCCTGGCTGACAGGAAGCTATTCTGCCATTCTTTGTTGATCTCTCTCATTTCTCAGAACTGCTGCTCACTAGATGCTTTTCCTTATTGCACCATTTTGAGGAACTTGTGTGAAAATCCCAGTAAATCATCAGTTACAGAAATGATCAAACCGAACTGTCTCGGACCAACAATCGTCGACACAGTCAAAATCACTTTGGTCACTTTTTCCAGTTATGATGTTTGATGTGGGTATTACCCAAAGCTGCATGATTTTATGCACTGCAAGCTTTATGTAAGGTTAAACAACTTCTAATTATTATTTATAGTATATACTCACTCATTCAGTCATAATCTACACCAATTTATCCTGTATACAGGGAGGCCTGTATTAGGGCACAAGATGGCGTACAGCCTGGAGGCGATGGCAATCCATCACAGGGCACACACACACACACACACACACACACACACACACACACACACACACCCATATGCTCATATGTTTCCTCCCACAGTCCAAAGACATGCATATTAGCCTAATTGGTGTTTCCAAATTGGCCGTAGTGTGTAAATGAGCTTTAGTGTGTGCGCCCTGTGATAGATTGCACCCCATCTTGAATGTACCATGCCTCATGCCCTACGTCTCCTGGAATAGGCTCCCAGACTCCCCGCGACCCTGTACATAGGATAAAGCAGTATAGACGATGAATGAGTGAGCGTAAAAAAGTTATGACGCATAAGTTTTCACACCCATATAAACACCTTTGCTGTGCATGCTTTTGTTGGTGAATCTTTTTTTATTATTATTATTATTTAAAATGTGATCACTTGAATAAAAATGGTATAGTGCCGTGTACCTCTAGCAACATACCGTATTATAAGATAAAATACACAGCCCTTATCGTTTGCTTCAGACAACCACTAGAGGGCGCTCTAAAATAGTTTTTTTCAGGGGTGGTGACCATACATATTTTTTTAAATGCATTTCCTTATACAAGATCCATACTTGTAATACACACTGCCACACATGCCATCCGGAAGGGAGTTTTTATTTTACAATTGGCATTTTAATTTAATTAAAGACAAAAAAAATATTTGACTTGGTTTGATACCAGAGCACTTTTATGTTTCAAACTGGTCATTCAATCTTATTCAAGAAATGGTTCAGTTTGGCATCTAATTATTTCAGCAGAAGTCATGGCAGAAGGCGACTTTTTCTCACTAAATAACGTTGTTTGCACTATAGCTATTTGTGTGTCTGTAGTGTTGGGATAGTAAAACGTGAACTTTCTTACATTAATAATAAAAGTGCTGTTTCTTTGCTAATGCCATATTGGATTAACATCACCATCAACATCTAAGCACCAAATCAAATTTTAGTGAATGGTAAATAACTTTAGATTAATTCATCATCAAATGATTTAGGAGTAGTTAAGGCATTAGACTACAGTCCACAAGGTCCCAGGTTCAAGCCCCACCATCACCAATTTACCTCAACTGCTTAAATGTATAACGAGATTGTAAAAAATCTGGGCGTCTGTCAAATGCTGAAATTTAAACGTAGCATTAATCAGGCATATCATATAATGAATGATGCTTTTATGTTTAAAATGGCATGCAGGAGAAAACCAGAGAACCCAGAGGAAACTTATGTGGAAAAACTCCACATAGACAGTAACTTGAGGTCAACCAGGCAGCACCATCACTCACTCACTCACTCACTCACTCACTCATCGTCATTACCGCTTAATCCTGTATTCAGGGTTGCAGGGAGCCTGGAGCCTATCCCAGGAGACTTAGGGCACGAGACAGGATACACCCTGGACAAGGTGCCAATCCATTGCAGGCCACACCTACATATACACACACACTCATTCACACACTACGGGCAATTTGGGAATGCCAATTAACCTAACCTACATGTCTTTGGAATGTGGGGAGGAAACCGGAGTACACGGATGGAATGGGCTCATTCACAATTTTGCCTAAACACACAACCATGAATAAAGAATGGTACAAAAACATCCTCCAAGAGAAACTTCTCACAACCCTCAAAGAACAGTTTGGTGATGAACAATGCTTTTTCAGCATGATGGAGCACCTTGACATAAGGCAAAAGTGATAACTAAGCGGCTCAGGGAACAAACATTAAAATTTTCGCTCCATGGCCAGAAAACTCCCCAGATCTTAATCCCATTGAGAACTTGTGGTCCATCCTTAAGAAATGGATGGACGAACAAAAACCCATAAATTCGGACAAACTAAAAAGGATTAATTATGCAAGAAGGGGAAGCCATCAGTCAGGATGTGGCTTGTTTGACAGCATGCCGGAGCGAATCTCAGAGGTCTTGAAAAAGAAGCATCAACACAGCAAATATTGACTTTTTGTAATGTAATGTAATTGTATATCAAACCATGTGACACTTTAAGCATAGTCCAGTATTTATAGTCCAGTATTTTTAATTATAATCCAGTATCTAAAAGATCTAAAAACACTGAAGCATATAGTTAAAATGAATATTTGTTAAAAATGAATATTTGTATCATTCTCAAAACTTTTGGCCATGGCTGTAATGTTAAAAAAAACAACAACAACAACAACACAAAAAACATCAGATCTGACAGATCACCGTTGCCTGCAGTGTGAACAGAACCTTTGACCTGACAGAACAACAGGAGGTTTTTTATTTTTATTTTTTAAATTTCTCTGTGTAAATAAAGGAAACAGCTGCCTTCGGGGGACGCGGTCACGTGACAGAACTTTGCTCCAATACGATGAGATTAGAGCGTGAGTTCCAAAAACAAGCTCCTCCCACCGGCCCGCGCGCGTGCCAACCTGCCCCAGGAGGACGGAAGCTCGTGGGAATTGTTCGCCTTTGAAGTGAACGGTGACCGTTACAGCCATTTGCAGCTGGAAATGTGCGCGTGACTTTCGCGGGAAACTCTCGACGAACGCTTAGAGGTGGGACAGTCTTGAGGCGGGGAGAAGAAGAAATCATTGTTTTGGTTTGGACTCTACCCTCCTCCCCTCTGTGTTTGCCCTCCTGCCCTGGTCCTGCGCGCGCGCGCGCCTCTTTCTCTTTCTCCTTCTCCTCAACGCTGTTTGAACCCGCGCGGATCTGTTAGTGTGTTTCTCCGGGACGGAGCGGATTGTATATGTGTGTTTGTGGGGGTGTTTTATTGATTTTTTAATTTTTTTTCTCTTAGATAATATTTTGGGAGGGTAAAATGCCCGGCAGGAACAGGTACAACCTGGTGGACGACGCGGCGGATTCGCGCGTGCCGCTTCACAACGACGAGGCATTTCGGCACGGAATTCATTTCCAAGCCAAGGTGAAGTAACTGCTGTGAGCAAGTTTAACACTTGTGTGGAGTTGAACTTTGTTTTAAGGTTCCATTGTTGCCCTCGGCGTCGGTGTTTTACCCTCTATTGAGGAAACATATAGGGGGCAATTACTTCAGAAGTAACTTGAGTGTATTGATAGATTACGTCTAATCTTTATTCGTCTATACTACTTTGTGAATTTCTGTATTTTGTCATTCTTTATGGCAGCACGGTGGCATAGTGTTTAGCACTGTCGCCATGCACCTCCTGGGTCGAGGGTTCGATTCCTGCATCCGGTTTGAGTGCTCGGTGCGTTTCCTTCAGGTACCCCGGTTTCTTCCTACAGGGGATCGTTCCCACATTGCTCAGAGTGTCCTAAGTCTCCTGGTATAGGCTCTGAACCCCCCCCCGCTCTCTGACTCTGTATACAGCATTAGTTATTTCGTTTGGCAGGGATAAGGAGCTGGGGCTCGAACTGCCAACCTTCTGGTCAGTAACTCAGAGACTGCTGCCGGTATGAGTATCGACCGAAAAACAAAAACCCACACTGTTCATTTATATTCACTTTAAAGCGGCTAATTACAGAGGTACGGTGTGCAGTTTTGGTTCAGTGTTTAAGGTGTTCGACTGCTGATCAGAAGGTCCCCAGTTCGGGACCCGATGCCGCCAGGCTGCCACTGTTAGACCATTGAATATGGTCCTTCACCCCCAAGGGTGAAAACAAAAACAATCAGGCATCATGCTGTGCAACCTGAACTCGTAAATAACAGGTGTAGACCGGCCTCTTTCCTTTTTTCTGTTGTAGATTTACTGTACATGTAATGATTTGTGTCTTGTGTCTTTTACATTAGTTCTACCATAAAACATGAATATTTGAAATCCATTACTTGAAGACTTTTCCTTATTTTTCTGCCTTTATGCACCGTTCCTAAGTCATATTACGCTTCTCATTTTCCCTTTACATGACCTCCTAAAAACAACAGGAAAGATCCACACAGAAACTCTTCAAGTCTGAATAGGCCTGCTTTTTTATGCAATATTAAAGAACTCTCAGACAGTCTAGATGAGTGTTTTTTCTTGTAAAGTCATCTCTTCACAAAAGTCATCTCACACAAAGCATTCATCAGCATGTTCTGTAAATAATGCTCTATGCGTTTTAGTGTATTGATTTATAAATTGATAGAGCCACACAGGCAGGATGATGATATTTATCAATAGCATGATAATTTCTTTTATATGCTTTCAAAGCCTCTGATTTGTAAAATGCTATTTAAGAAATCTATTATAAATGGATGAATTTGCGCCCAAGTCCACACGGGACTTATGGTTGTGCAGAATGACAACAAAGTTATGAGAATAAAAATTACTTTTATATAAAGTCTATATAATCTCCTGCTACATGCACTTATACCAGGTGCGTCTCTTCCACAAGTTGGTGACAAGTCATCCATCTGTTTAAAGCATCAGGTGTTCCACTCACTGAATGTTCACAGAACAACTGCAGTGGGCTCCGAGCCACCTCGGCCGGGGGTGGGGGGCAATCTGTGCCATAGGGGCATTTTAGCGCATAACATTGGATTGGTGCGAATGTGTTTGCTCTAATGTCCAGTGTTTTATCACATGGTATATTTATATTAGCACCGGTTTCTGAAGATATGAGGCAAGAAGAATAAACATACATTGATCTGTTCATTCATCTTTGAAGTTTCAGTTTTCATAGTATCCTATGCTGCGTCACACTATTGTTTCTGTTTCTTGAGGATTTCGCAATTTCTGTGTTCTCCGCATAATCTGTCTATACCCAGAAAACGTTTGCACCGTTTGGCTCTGCTGAGTGACGCATATAGCCACTCCCACCTCAAGGGCAAAAGCGCTAAATTTACGTAAAAATCAGTGCTAGATGTTGTGATCTACTCTGGCACATTAACTGCGCATAACTTAACTTCTCAACATTATAATTTTAGCTATGGTGCAGATCTAACAAACAAGTACTGGCAAAGTGTCATAAAATTATAGTAATTCATGATGCTGTGACAAAATCTGGCTGAAGAAACATGCATGCATTAAGACAGACAAATCTGATTCAGAGTGACAGACAGAATTTTCTAAGACTGGTTTCTGGTCCTCCAACTGAAAAGTAAAGATATAATTGAAAGAGTAAATTCTGACCAATGAACCATTTTATTTGTATAGATAAAGATCACACATTAATAATTTAATACACCTAGGACACTTTTCTGAGCGAGCGTGAGTAATAACCTGATGATCGATTGCCACAGTCTGTTTGTGTGGAGTTACACATATTTTCCAATGTATACCTGGTTTCCTCAGGGGTTTTCCTGTTTCCTCCCAACATGCCAGTACGTGCACTGGCTACGCTAAAAGTGTCAGTGTGTGTGCAGTCTGACTCAGGATGATTGTGTGTATTCCCAATTCATCCCTAGTCTTCCTGGAACAGGCTCTGGATCCTCTGAGACCCTGACCAGGATAAAGACCCGAATGAATGAGTAAATAAATTAATGAATTGGGCGTTTTTTTGTTTTGTTTTGGTCAACAATACACTTGGCATTGCTTTAACTAACCCTTCACCCTAATTTCTCTTTGAGCATTAAACAAGCATTTTTTTCTAGTGCAATTGTTAATATAACTTATTTTTATTCCTCTAAGTGTATTTTTTTTTTAATATGCATGATGTATATTAATAATTATTCATATACATGACTGTTTCTTTTTTCTTAAACTTCACTTTGCTCAATACTTCAAGAACACCTTAAGCTTGATATTTTGGCAAGGGCCTTGTTTAGTTCAAATGTTGTGATGGAGGATTAAGTCAAAGGCGTCTTCAGATTTGTTGTCCTTTAAGTGTTCGCCTTTGTGAGGAAGGTTTATTTTGTGCAGATCTGAGATCGTTTTTATTTTGCTGTTTGGGGAGTGGGGGGCGGGGCATGAGGGGAATCCAGGACAGGCTAAAATATGGCTAAAATATAAAATCTACTGTATATCTTGAAAGTTCTGGAAGGTATATCTGAATATTTGACTTAAACAAGCCAGTTAAATTTTTCCAATCCTGTGACCTCATATAAGAAGAGCTCCCCTTCAGCTTGTTTCTCAGCTCTGTGAGGTCGTGGCTCAGCAGTATCTTATTTACATAGACACTGAAAAAGTGCATTTGGAAATAAAGAGACTTTTGTTAACTTGTTAAAGAAATAGTAAAATATGTTACCGGTGTTTAGGTGTAGTGTTTAGGAGTTTTCTATGATTTCTATCTGCCTTTGCCTTATTAAGGTTTAGTATCTTAAAATTCCAGAACTGTTAGATATGATCATAAGGCTCCAAGGGCTAGGATCACTGCTGATCCGTTTATCTAAACTGGGAATGCATAATTAATTTCCCATTAATTTACATTAATTGTTATTTATATTACACTTTTAACAACAGGAAGTACCACAAAGCAGTAGTCTGGAGATGAAACAGGAAACTTTATAGAGTGGATTATAAATTGTTGTACGGTCGCATAGTGAGAGGACTAAAAAAACTGAAATGCTTTTCGACAGTACAGGATGTCGGGTAAGACGTATTGTGAGTAGGACAGTTATATCGCCTGGAGCAGGTAGGTGAAACATAAGTGCTAATAGAGCCAGACAGAGAATCAGGAGGAACAGGAGCACAAGAGGGTCAGAAGCATGCCCAAGTGTCCTTTCTGGCAGGTCTGGAGGTTGACAGGAGCCACAGCATGAGATGTTTTCTTCAGGCATCTTCAGGCTTTCATCAGTGGCTCAAAATAATCATTATGTAAATGAGGATGTGGTGCTCAGTTTCCAGATAAAGCTTACTGATTTCCAGCGAATATACATCCGTAGCCATATACATCTGTAGCCAAAATACGTTTGTGTCTACAGCCGGTTCCTCGACATGGTTGATGGAGTGAGGAAATTGACAATCTGTGTACTTCACTCCTCTGCACTAAAGTGTTTTGACACCTTACAGGAATGCCCCAGCTGTCTCACCACTGGGCAGAGACCCCGGGTAGACCCAGGATTGTCATGGGAAAAGCAGAAGGGAAATGATTGATTAATAAAAAGATGGAGCAGAAGGTGGCACATGCATAAGGAAACTGGCATATTGGCCTCTCATCACTCCATTTTCTGCATCACTGTTTCTTGAATACTGAGAGAAACATTAGGCTACAGTGGTCTTGTTCTTGCCAACAGCAGAAGTTTACCTCTCTTTCCTTCTTCCTTTTTTCCCTTTTGAAGTTAATAAGATAATAATACGGCTTGTCATGCAATCAAGAAACCAATAAATACTAGAATACTAAATAAACATCTCATATGAGAAAATTTTGTATAGGAATTACACTTTTTTAAAAATCTGACAAATTTTTCTTCTCGCGTTTGTGTTACAGTATATTGGTAGTCTGGATGTCCCGAGACCCAACAGTCGCATGGAGATTGTCGCTGCCATGCGGAGAATCAGAGTAAGTTCAAAACCCTTGCTGCTGGGTCAGTTTTCGTTCCTGTGCAGGTGCTGGATTCTGTGGTGTGGTTTCTTCCAGCAAAAATTCATTAATTAATAAATAATTAAGTGAAGAAAACTTTTACAACTTTTCAATAATTAAACACACCTATGAGCATGTACATGCATGTGTTAGTAGTTGGTTTATCTTGAACGTAATCTGCTGCTCATTATTGTACGCCGGGGTTTATGCACACAAAACAAAGCACAGCGCGGATAAATGTGATTACAGCCCTGTGCACTTATGCACACACTCTGTAATCCTCGATAAGAATGGGAAGATGAGGTTATGTTTGGAAGAGAGTCTGGGGAAAATATGGCAGTAGTAGCAGTAAGTCAGTGCGACTTCTCTTTTATTAAAAGGGTTTTAGGGGAGCAGCTTGAGTCACTGGGAATGTGGAACAGCGTAGCGTTTCAATTTAAAGGGTCTCTAGTATGTTTACATGAAAAACACATCTCTCTTTTTCATTAAAAGTATGTTGGTAAGACCCTCTGGGCTCAGCTCTGCTCAAAAGTCGCCATTTTATTTGCCCACAAGAGACCCAAAAGCGAGAGCACAGAATTGTGTTTTGAATTCAGCCATTGTGAGATACAGCATGTCGGTGTTAGAAACAACACAGACATGCTGTATCTCTCAATAGTTCTATTCAAAACACAATTTTAAAGTTATTGCTTGTTAAATTTAGACACAATATGAGGCTAATGTTAATGATTGCACGCTAATGATTGCATAGTTAAGAAGGATCCGTTTTCTACATAGTAATTTTGTGGGAACAGTGATATTTGTGTGTGTGTTTTTTTCTAGGGCTCTTTCCCTAGAAAGGGGATGAGGGATGCCACATTAGATCATTCACTCAGTAATTTATTGTCACAGGTTTCTTAAGAGCTAATGATGGATAGGTTAGGCGCTAACCTAACGTTCTTCAGCTCTTAGTGTTATGTGGTGCGGTATAGAGAGCCGCACCACAAGATTTTATAATGTATAAGAGCCCTAACGCAGAGCTTCTGAGGGGGTGAACGAAACAGGAGTTGTGAGAGTGCTTGTGATGCACACAGGAAGACCTTACTGTTTAGAGATGGCATGGGATTATTAATTAAGGAACTTAAAAGGAAATAAAAGAAATTTATTGGATTCATTGGAGAGAGGTAATTTCTTAATACAGTGGAACCTTGGATTACGAGCATAATTCGTTCCGGAAGCGGGCTCGTATTCCAAAATACTCGTAAACCAAATTTAATTTTGCCATAAGAAATAATGAAAACTCAAATTATTCGTTCTATAGCCCAAAACAATAAATAACTATATTAATAACTAATTAATACAACATATAAAGTAAAAATAAAACAAATTATCCTGCACTTAACATAAAAAAAAAGTAAAAATAAATCCAGACAGTTAAGTGTTTCCTTTTGTGCGCGCAGGCGCCGTGTATTTGTATGTGTGTGTGTGTGTGTTTGTAGAATTAGCCCCTCGCCTCGTCTAAACAGTAAAACTCCTCCTCCCTCCCCACACCTCGCTTTTTAAGTTTCACAACTAACATACACAATGCAAACACTGTTTTAATGGGGAAAAAAAAGAAATCTCTCTAATGATACTCGCGTGAGCATACTAACGGAATCACTGCTGTAAAGTAAAAAATAAAAAATGAACCAGCACCTTACCTTTGAAAAGAATCGCAACAAAGCTGAGTTTTCTGTGTAAATAAAGCGCGTCTGCAGCCGGGGAGATCTGTGTGTGTGTGTGTGTGTGTGTGTGTGTCGGTGTCGGTGTCAAATTACGCGCGCACGCACACCCAAAGTAAGTGTGTGTGTGTAAAAAGTGTGTGTGTGTGTGTGTGTGTCAGTGTCAAATTACGCTCGCCAAACAGAAGAAAGAGGGAGATGTTGATTATAAGAGACGAGCACTACGACGCAGCAGGGGACTCTTATTTTGACACAGGGGATGCAGCAGGGGAGACGATTACGATTAATTCCCGCAGCACAAGAGAGAGAAAAATCATTGGCTCAGTTGTGATCACTTGCCGCTCGGTGTCAAAATAAGAGTCGCATGCGTGATACATGATACTCGGTGCTCGTAAATTAATACTTGCTCGGTTTCCGATTAGAAATTTATTAAAAATCTTTGCTCGGTTTGCGGAACACTCGTAAACCACGTTACTCGCAATCCAAGGTTCCACTGTATGTGCTTTGCCTCTCTACCTCTCTTAAGCATGCTCTTCTTCCTTTCTTTCTTTCTTTCTTCCTTTCTTTCTTTCTTTGGCACTGATACCTTACCGCCTTTCTCACCATGCCTTTGTTGAATCACTTAGGGCTACTTTTCACCATCTGCATTCAATGAGTGTCGCCCCTCCTTTCCATTCATCAGGGGCTGTAGCTGACTAGATGGTTGAGTTTTGCACCTGCGTATACACATGGGCTCTCCGAGCAGCTGAAGGATGAGCTAGCTATCCGTGATCCTCCAGAGGACCTGGAGGTTTTATAGGCTAACGAGCCAGGTGGATAACCGCCTTCGTCCAGCTCCAGACGGGGAACATCTCCTCCACCCCACGAAAGCCGCCCAACCTTGGAAACAGAGCCTGAGGCTTCATATCCAGTCCCTGATTTAGAGCCTGAAGAAGATTTTAAGCTGGAAGACATGGGAGAGCCCATGCGAATAGGCGTTGCCAGGCTTGTTCCTCAGCCTAGCAGCCCACAGGGTTCCTAGAGGGCAAGCAACGCTTGTGGCGCAGTACGCCACTCCAGGAAGGGGGTCAGGTTCGACCCAAAATTCAAGACCCCGTCATGCAGGGCTCTTCCTACCAGCTACACTCTCAGGTACCGGGATCCGGAGAGCCCGAACAGAGGCACTCATCATTTTAGGGAGCCACGGGAAGTTTATTGATGGGAGGCTAGCTGCAGCACGGGGCATTTAACGTGCTCCCTTCTGCCATCCCGTTGGTCTCCCTGGCCGACCAGCCAATTATGTCGGGGTGCATCACATAGAGGACGGCCCCAGTTATACTACGGATGTCACACAGAGTGAATCTCGTTTCTGGTAACCCGGGTGCCAGAACAGGGAGTAGTGCTGGGGTTCCCGTGGTTACATCGTCACAACCACCCACATCGACTGGCCAACCCGTTCTGTCTCTGGGATGTCAGTGCGCCCTAAGCTGTCTTAAGGGCGCCTAACCCTAAGTCCCAGCGCCTCCTGCCCCCTGTCCCTCTTACTACTGCCTCTGAGGGCTACTAGGATGTAAAACCCTGTCAAAGGCCCATACCAAACCAGGTTACACCTCGCTAGGGCTGATCAGATTCCTCGAGTAAATCGAGTAATTTGATTACAAAAAATGATCTGCCTCAAAAAAATCTTCTGCCTCGAAGCTTCGTTTAATTAATTTTAAAAGCTTGCATTATGTTTTGCGCAATTATTTGTTGACAGCACGCTTTTGACAAGCCGCCAGTAAACACCAACGAAGAAGAAGCGCTTACGTCACCCACAAAGCGTAAGGAGGCGCAAACAGTTAGCTCTGTATTGATTTGAGTGAGCGTTCTATTGCGGGCTGCAAAATGGAAGGGAGCAATAAAATTGTCAGCGAGGCCAAGAGAAGAAGAAAGCAGCAAGAGAAAACGACAGAAATTGTCAGTAAAGGCTTATGTTATGCCTGAGATGTAGATTTTGAAACTTTTAGTTGCACAACTTGGTGTTTTTGTATAATTATTTATTTTAATGTGTGCCTTAGTTTTTTGATCCTTAACGTCATTTGAAAAACGTTTTTTTTTTTGCATCTGAGAAAAGGCTTTAAAATAAGAATGTGTGGTGCTGTAATGCACTTAATTAATCTCAGTCAACTTTAATACCCCTATTTCACCTACGCGGTTTCACGCGGTGGCCGGAAGTATGGCTCTTCATGATTCACCGCAAGTTTTGGCGCTGCAATTACGTTTCCATCTTTCTGCGCGAAAAATTAAATATGTTTAAGCCGCCTTAAAAACATGTTTAAAAATGTTTCATTTTTTTGTGGACCTTTGCGGAACGTCGGCAGGCAGTCGCGGCGGCTCACGGTGCCTAACACCGCATAGGTGAGATAGGCGTATAAGGTATTCTTTGTATTGTGAATAATGACAATGTTTATTTTTGATAAAATGCTGTATGCATTTAAAAAATAAAAGTAGATTTTTCTAAAAAGAACCAATTAATCTTTGTTTCTCATATATTTTACATTGCTGTTTAATTATGAAAAAGTGCATTTTATCCGACTACTCGATTAATCGATTAAATTTTTGGTAGAATACCCGTTTACTAAAATATTCGATAGCTACAGCCCTACACCTCGCACCCATACACCCACCCATGGTGACCAAGCGGCGGACCACCAGGCTCGATGTCAAGAATCTGACCGATTGAGCGCTCCACGCTCGGCATACACCGGATCCCAAACCTATTAAAGAGTTTCATAGGGTCCAGATTGACTCTCGGACATCGGGAGCCGTCCAAAGTGAGGCAAACGGACAAAGGGAGCCGTCTCGCCAGGGGCAAAACCGTGCATAAATTGTTCAGAACGAGCAGATCCGCAGGCTGCTACCCCGCAACAAGCAAATGCGCGGCTATTTATAGACATGCAATCAGGCTGAACGCGCCACTCCTGGCAGCTTGTTTATTAAAGAGTCCTGATACCTCAGGGCCAAAGAAAACAATAAAAGAAAGACAGACAGACAGGCCTCTGTATGTCTAAGAACTCAGAGAGAGAGAGAGAGAGAGAGTGCGTGCTCAGTTCACGTTAATTTTGTGTAAAGCACAAAAGATACAAACTCACAGATCCAAAGACACCCTGTCCGCTCTCGCGTAGACGGTGGTACTCTCTTTTCAGTTTTCTTTTGTTTCCTTTTGTTTATTAATTAATAACCCCACGTACCATAAGTATTCTCACAAACTCCTGTTTCATTCACCCCCTCAGAAGCCCTGCGTTAGGGCTCTTAAAAATATAACATCTCATGGTGCGGCTCTCCATACCGCGCCCCATAACACTTGGTGCTGCCTTACACTGATTAATGAATCATTTATTAATTCATTTTTTAATGTCCATTGTGAACATGACATAAAATCTTCAACACAAATTACACAGTTCATTGATTAATCTGACAGTAAACTTGTATATTTGAATCAAATCAACAAAAATCGTATTGGCCAGAAATTTAATTGGCTTGAATTAACAGGCTATGTATGATTCACAATTCCAAAAACTACACGCCTTACGTTTTATGACACCTTACATTTCTGGAAATAGTAACTAGCCTGGAACTAAGGTTTTAATGAGAATTAACAGTGAATTAACATCTTCTTACAGTGTTATAGTGTAAATATTGAAACACTGTCTTTTAGTCTTTTAAGTTTTAGGTCAGACGGATACCTGAGTTAATGAGGTAACGAGTCCTAATTAAAAAAGGTCTACGTCATGCACGTTATAGCAAGAAACTAGTATTCTCATTTTCTGGATAATGTGATATCCAGCATTAATGCCACATTTATTATTATAATAAATTATTATCGAACTTGCCACTTCATTGCGCGGCTCAGTTTAGTCTGTATTTGTGTTTGTGTTGCTAATTACCCTTATACAAATGACTGGAGAGCACAAGTATATTGACCTGAGGATTTTGTCCTCTACCTTTTATCCTAATTATGCTTTTCATTGAGAAAGTGAACATTGCTATCTGAGCTCCAAAGTACACCAGTCTGCTGCACAATAAGCCTCTATGACCGGTCAAAATAACAAAAAATCAGAATGTAGTAGCAGAAGCGTTGGAATTGATGTTGATGAGGCTTAATGATGTTTGTCTCTGCCGATGTTTTTAGGTTGCTGACATGGGAATGCCTCTGTTCTTTTTCTCTCGCTCTCATGCGCTCTCTCTCTCTATCATTTGTCCTTTTTTCAGGACTGAAAATTAGGTATGCAGACAAGATTTTGATTCCCACCTGCAATCAGTGTGTGTGTGTCTGTCACCTACAGTGATCTGAATACTAAATTACTAATATACCTACTTGAAGATTATTTACTGAGAATTGGTTCAGTTTTGTCCGACATAAATAAATAGAGTTAATAAAAAATACATAATTTACATATGATGATAAATAGAAATTGTCATATTATCATCAGAAAAAAGAGTTACCGTATAGTGTTCAAGTGATTAACACTGAACGCTGAGGGAGCTGAGGAAACGTCCTGTTTAATTCTGCATTTATCAAGTAATTTATTTGAGGAAAAACAGCATTAGTGACATTTTGTTCAAACAGGTTTATATTTATGATAGGTAAGGTGTTGCTTTGATCATCATCAGTTTCAAATGAGGTAATTGTTACTTGTGGCATTTGATAAACAAAAAACTTCAAGTAAAAAAATTATGTTTTATGATTTATGTTTATTTGGCAAATATTCATGACATTAATAACATTTCAACAGCTCTGTCTAAAACTGGTTAATTTAGTAATGGTGAAACATTAGACAAGACCAAAGCCAGTCAGAACATAGCAGGGAGCTCTAGTGCTGCTGATTTTGGACAGTGCTAAACAACTAAATTAATATTTTACTTTATGGTCAATTAAGACTTTACCAATGTACCCACCCATCATTCTTCTGATTGTACCTACTCAGCCATCGATCTTCTGATTCTACCCACCCACTGATCTCCTGACTCTACCCACCCACCCAACCATTGATCTCCTCACTCTACCCACTCTCCTGTTGATCTCCTGACTCTACCCACCCACCCGCCCATTGATCTCCTGACTCTACCCACCCACTGATCTCCTGACTCTACCCACCCACTGATCTCCTGACTCTACCCACCCACTGATCTCCTGACTCTACCCATTTGATCTCCTGACTCTACCCATTTGATCTCCTGACTCTACCCACCCATTGATCTCCTGACTCTACCCACCCACTGATCTCCTGACTACCCACCCACCCACCCATTGATCTCCTCACTTTATCCACCCTCCGATTGATCTCCTGACTCTACCCACCCACCCACCCATTGATCTCCTCAGTCTACCCACCCTCCCGTTGATCTCCTGATTCTACCCATTTGATCTCCTGACGACAACCCACCTCCCCACCCATTGATCTCCTGACTCTACACACCTACTCTCCCATTGATAATCCTGACTCTACCCACCTACTCACCAATTGATATCCTGACTCATCTATCTCCTGACTCTACCCACCTACCCCCTCTCCCATAAATTGTCTGACTGCACGTACTTCAGCTGCTTTGACTGACTGTACAGACTTCAGCTGCTTTGAATACGGATGGTGTTATTGAATGTCCTTCTAGCTGTGGCATCCTGCCACATATTTGACAAGAGTAACTGCAGGTGTCCTAGTCATAGGATTTACCTGGTATACCGGGCCAAGATTTTTAATCTGTTTTCAAAGCCTGATGGCATCTTAATTTGACTTGTAGCGCCATAAGAGTATCAGAACCCTACTTTTGGATGTCTGAGATTCAAGGTCAAACAGTAAACGCTTTCTTCATTTAATTAAGGAATAAAGTTTAAGAACACATAGTTTAGGCATATACACACGTGGACAAAATTGTTGGTACCCTTCGGTCAATGAAAGAAAAACTCACAATGGTCACAGAAATAACTTTAATCTGACAAAAGGAATAATTTAAAACAATTCTATGAATGTTAACCAATGAAAGTCAGACATTGCTTTTCAACCATGCTTCAACAGAATTATTTAAAATAATAAACTCATGGAACAGGCCTGGACAAAAATGATGGTACCCCTAGAAAATACTGAAAATAATGTGACCAGAGGGACATGTTAATTCAAGGTGTGTCCACTAATTAGCATCACAGGTGTCTACAATCTTGTAATCAGTCAGTGGGCCTATATATAGGGCTCCAGGTAGTCACTGTGTTGTTTGGTGACATGGTATGTACCACACTCAACATGGACCAGAGGAAGCGAAGGAAAGAGTTGTCTCAGGAGATTCGAAAGAAAATTATAGACAAGCATGTTAAAGGTAAAGGCTATAGACCATTTCCAAGCAGCTAGATGTTCCTGTGACTACAGTTGCACATATTATTCAGAAATTTAAGATCCATGGGACTGTAGCCAACCTCCCTGGACGTGGTCGCAGGAGGAAAATTGATGACAAATCAAAGAGACGGATAATCTGAATGGTAACAAAAGAGCCCAGAAAGACTTCTAAAGAGATCCAAGGTGAACTTCATGCTCAAGGAACATCAGTGTCAGATCGCACCATCCGTCGTTGTTTGAGCCAAAGTGGACTACATGGGAGACGACCAAGGAGGACACCATTGTTGAAAACAAATCATAAAAAAGCCAGACTGGAATATGCCAAACTACATGTTGACAAGCCACAAAGCTTCTGGGAGAATGTCCTATGGACAGATGAGACAAAAATGGAACTTTTTGCCAAGGCAAATTTAGCTAATTATACTTGAAGCATATCAAGAAAAGAACACTGTCCCTACTGTGAAACATGGAGGAGGCTCTGTTATGTTCTGGGGCTGCTTTGCTGCATCTGGCACAGGGTGTCTTGAATCTGTGCAGGGTACAATGAAATCTCAAGACTATCAAGGGATTCTAGAGAGAAATGTGCTGGCCAGTGTCAGAAAGCTGGGTCTCAGTCGCAGGTCATGGGTCTTGCAACAGGACAATGACCCAAAACACACAGCTAAAAACACCCAAGAATGGCTAAGAGGAAAACATTGGACTATTCTAAAGTGGCCTTCTATGAGCCCTGACCTCAATCCTATTGAGCATCTTTGGAAGGAGCTGAAACATGCTGTCTGGAAAAGGCACCCTTCAAACCGGAAACAACTGGAGCAGCTTGCTCATGAGGAGTGGGCCAAAATACCTGCAGAGAGGTGCAGAAGTCTCATTGACAGTTACAGGAATCGTTTGATTGCAGTGATTGCCTCAAAAGGTTGTGCAACAAACTATTAAGTTAGGGGTACCATCATTTTTGTCCAGGCCTGTTCCATGAGTTCATTTTTTAAAATAATTCTGTTGAAGCATGGTTGAAAAGCAATGTCTGATTTTCATTGGTTAACATTCATAGAATTCTTATTTATCATTACTTTTGTCAGATTAAAGTTATTTCTGTGACGATTGTGAGTTTTTCTTTCATTGACCGAAGGGTACCAACAATTTTGTCCACGTGTGTACACTTTATTGCCAAAAAGTATTTGCTCGCCTGCTGTCACATGAATATGAACTTGCAAATAACATCCAATTCTTAGTCTATAGGGTTTAATATGATGTTGGCCACTCTTTGCAGCTATAACAGCATTAACGCGCATGGGAAGGTTTTAGGAGTGTGTTTTTAGGAGACCGCAGTGTTACGTCTTCAATCACGTGAAATGTCATCACAAGTCTTGCAAAAATGAAATTAGAAGACTTAAGTTTTAATCAGGCCTGGGTGGTAGAATATTCTCAGTGGGTGTTACTTCAGTATTACTCAGTGTAGTAGAATGGGTTGCAGTTCTCAGAGCAGTGAGTGCAGATTTCATATCACGTGCTTGTGTGTGTTTTTTGACCTGTTCTCTTGTTTGTTGGGTTTAGTCCTGTCTCAGTCCCGGCTCTGACATTTAGTTGTTGCTCTTTTGTGTACACCTTAGTTTAGTTAGTTTAGATATTTATTCTGTTTTCTTACCACACAATTGCTAAAGCTGTTAAGGCTTTGTTAAGTGTAAGCTTTGATCATAGCCTGTTTCTCCCTCTGCTAAATGTGCTTTTGCTGTTCGCTACACTTTACACTTACAAGACATCACCTTCTCTCTCCACACATGACATATAGAATTTAATTAAATTATTAAATATTTAAAGACATATGGGATGTCTTGTGTATTACTCTATGATGTACATATTTGTTTGATACATATTAAAATCCCTATTGTTATTTTAGAGTTTATGCTTTACTTAGTCTTCACAGAGACAATATTTCTGGTTTTGGGATTGTTAAACACTTTTCTTGGATACAGCATATTTCCATATGTTTTACATCATAGTGTTAACATTTGCGTTAACATTCCCGAATAGTTCAAATGAAGAAAACTGGTTCTGTGAGCATTTTCATTCTGTCACATTCTGACTGTGATTTTGTGCGGCGAGGATTGAAATAGATATTAATTCAAGAATCATTTATGGAAACTAATTTGTAGTTAGACAGTTCATCAACCCTCACGGGTCAGTAACACAGAATAAGTAGTGGAGAAATTTGTTGTTGAGAGCTTTTTTTGAATAGTATTGCTTTAGAAATGAAGCATTTAGCCTGTCTTGCGAAAACCTCTGAACCTGTGGAACACAGAATTAAAGCTATGATGAAATCTTTGTAAAGTGCTTGATGTCAGGAGTGTGATTTTGAGATCTCAAAGCTAGAGAGTCATGTTTTACTTATCTACAAATCATGCCTGTGTGGGTTAGTCCTGTTGAAATCAGATTAGTTTGGAACATGAATAGCATTCTCATAAATTTGCTATGATTAGAAACATATTGTACTGTATGTACACACAATAATAAAATAATAATAATGCATATTTTCACCACAGAGTATATTATCGACAACAAATTGAGTAATAAGTAGAATCTTGTTAATGTTAACATGAATTTCAGAATTTCTCAGTGTTTCCTTTTTCCCTTTCTTGCTTTAATGATAATGGACATTTCAAGTTTTTGAAAAACCTGATGATCCGTTTTAGATTCTAGTTGATGTCAACTACATGCCAAAGCAGTGCTTAGATTCAGACTCGCCTCCTGTTTCCTCATTGGCAAATGGTTGCATGTATAAAAATATGGTTGCATCAAACCTGGAACATTAGTACAATTAACTGTGGCAGCTATTTCTATATGACCGACTTTGATCCAGTCATAATCATTGGCATTGTCATGACTTAAGGAATCATGAAATGCCGATCGGCATTTAAATGTTTGTGGAGAGATTGCAAAATTTGGCCTGTAGCACAAACATACCTGCCCAAAAAACTAGTGTGTCCAATGTCCAAATTAAACAAAGAGCATGTGAACAGTTCTACAGGTTGCTATACAGTCAGTGCTTGGACCCCTACTGACCCCTAGCTTTGCAAAAAACACTGCTAGAATTACTTCAAGAATTAATAAAACTGCATAAATACATAAATTAAAACATTTTTACATTTTTATACAGCTGATAATTGTAACAGTTTATGGGACCGAGTCCTAGATGGAGTGGGATGACGTGTATAGATAGCTGCAGGCAAATTTGAACTGTAGTTAAAAATGTGCAGAATGCTTGATCTCAGTGCTACCCCAAAACTAGAGATTGATATTTTATTCTGTGTGTGTGTGTGTGCATATGATTTCGTTTAAAATGGGTCACCTTGTTGCATAACCAGCACTTGAATGAGAATTTAAATTTATTGCACAAATGTGTGTGGATGGGGGGGTGGGTGGTGGATTATATATGTGACCACAATTCATGCGAAAGCTTTATGAAATTATGGACGAATCAGTCTAGTTTATTATCATTTTTTATGGTTATTTAGATTATTTAGTATTTATTCAAGGTAAAAGTGCTTTGACTTCTACCAGTGTGTCTTTTTTTCTTTTAATCTCTGACATAGATGTCTCATAAGTCAATAATGTTATCTTCTTGAGACAGCAATGTTACAGGACAAGTGTTATGTAAGAACATCTGTTTTAAACCTCATTAACAATAACAGTAATAATGCATTATTGCAGACTCAGGATATGTCTCAGACATGGCATATTTCGGATAGAAATGTCCCGTTCATGCTAGAAAGCTCACTGACGGTTAATTGGTGCTGCCACTGGAGACTCCATTTCAAACTTCATTTCAAAAATCATTATAAAGATCTCTTATATGTTTTTGCCTTGTTTCATTAGAATATTGTCATGTATGATTATGAGGCATGTGTACATATACTGTTGCTGTGGAAACATATTTGTCCTGATTACATTGTAATTAAGCATCTCTCTGGTATAAATGCGTCCAGTATGGCTATTTGTGCTAGGCTTTCATCAGAGAGATGTAAGCTGAGAGCGGAGACTGTGGGATGGACCAGAACAAAAGGGACTGGGGTTGCTGAAAGGAAGAAAGGAATCATTGTTGTTCTTTGGCCCATGCGCTGATGAATAACGGTGGCCTGCATAAACGCTCCATCCTATTCTCAATATGTTCAGTCCTCAAATCACCACTCAACACACACACTGTGGATTCTCCAGGCTGTCTGTGTTTGCGTGTAGGAAATGCACGTAATATTGTAAGGTTTAAAAAAGTACTTGTCAGCACTTGTATTATTGATCTACTGTTCACTGATGGAATGTGCTAACGTTAAGGACATTTTAGGAATATAACTTCTAACATGACACTTATACATGAAAAAGAACATCATGTATAACATACTAAGTATGTGATGTCATCCTGAGCCAAAAAAACAACTTAATTTAATTTACTTCAATATTTACTTCTGTACAAAGGTGCATTAATTTTGGGCCAAGATCTTGCCTTGATAACTGGAGACTCTTGCAACTCCTTGAAGTCTTCATTAAGGGAAGGATCGTGGTGGTGAATTCATGAGTAAGAAAAATTCCTCATGTTATTCATTCAATATTGTCATTCATCAGGTGACTTCATTTTATTGCCACACACAACGTTAGACATGACCAACTGAAGCAACCTCAGATCATAACCCTGCCTCCAGAGGCTTGTACAGTGGTTACTATGCATCGCTTCATGCACTTATATTTTTTTCTGGACTAATCAGACCACATGACCTTTTAAAATCTTTCCAATTTTGATGTCTAGCAATTTGACACTCTTTTTTCTTGATGTCATTTTCTTATGATCACACAGTTATTTAGTCCCAATTCTGTTATCACATGCTCTTACTTTCACTATACAGTGGAACCTCAGATTGCGAGTAACGTGGTTTACGATTGTTCCGCAACCCGAGCAAAGATTAAAAAAAAAATTTTTATCGGAAACCGAGCAAGTATTAGTTTACGAGCGCCGAGTATCATGTATCACGCATGCGACTCTTATTTTGACACCGAGCGTCACTCTTGCGCTGCGGAATTGTGTGTAATCGTCTCCCCTGTTAGGTCTTAGTGCTTGTCTCTTACTTGCATAATCAACATCTCACTCTCTCTTTCCACGTCTCCTATGTGTGTGCGTGCGCGTAATTTGACACCGACACACACACTCTCACCTTTTCACCCCCCCCCTCCCTCCACGGCTTCGCAAACACACTGAAACTCTGCTCGTCTCTTACTTGTATAATCAACATCTCCCTCTCTCTTTTAGCATCTCTTATGCGTGTGCGTGCGTAAATTGACACTGACACACACACACACACACACACAGACGCTCTCTTGCCTTTTCACCCCCTCTCTGGCTTCACAAACACACAGAAACTCTGCTCTGTCCCGATTCTTTTCAAATGTAAGGTGCTGGTTGATTTTTATTTATTTTTTTACTTTACAGCAGTGATTCCGTTAGTATGCGCTGATGCCAGTGTCAGAGAGATTTCTTTTTTTCCTGTTAAAACGGTGTTTTCCGCTGTGCTTGTGTGTGTCCGTTTGTTGTGAAACTTAAAAAGTGATTTATTTTTTTTCTGTTAAAACAGTGTTTCCGTTGTGTGTATGTGTGTTGTGAAACTTAAAAAGCGAGATGGGGAGAGGGAGGAGGAGTGTTTTTTTTTTTTTTTTGGATTTTTCCCCGATTTTCTCCCTAATTTAGTCGTGTCCAATTCCTCCCCGTCACTAGGGGGCTCCCACATTAAGGCTACTACTACCACTCAGCCGGGAGGGCCGAAGACTATCACGTGTTTCCTCCGAACCACGTGACGCCAGCCGACCGCATCTTTTCGAACTGCTCGCTCGCGCACCGTTGGGGGCGGCGTAACACACTCGGAGGACAGCGCTATCCGCTCCCTCCGTTGCGCGAGCTCACAGACGCCCCTGACTGGCTGTAGAGCCGTGATTAATGTGGGAGCACTAAGTACCTCTCATCCCTCCCCTCTGAGAGAGCTCGGCCAATCAGCTCTCTCTAGACCTCCGGCTGCGAGAGGTTACAGCACCACCCGGGATTCGAACTAGCGATCTCCGGATGATAGGGCGAGCGCTTTAACCACTGCGCCACTCGGAGGCCAGGGAGGAGGAGTGTTATTGTGTAAAACAAGGCGAGGGAAGGGGCTAATTCCACACACACACACACACACACACACACACACACACACACACACACACACACACACACACACACACAGCGCCTGCGCGCACCAACGGAAACACTTATCTGTCCGGATTTATTTGTACTTTTTTTTTAAAGGTAAAGTGCAGATTAATTTGTTTTATTTTCATTTTATAGATTGTATTAATTAATTTTATGTGTTTATTTTTTGGGGCTGTGGAACGAATAATTTGTTTGAAAATGTTTTCCTTATTTCTTATGGGAAACGATGATTTGGTTTACGAGTGTTTTGGAACACGAGCCCACTTCCGGAACGAATTATGCTCGTAATCCAAGGTTCCACTGTACTGTAGATTTCTTCTATCAGTGTTTTACAGTACAACTTCACCACGTGTCACATCTCTCTGTCTCTGATCATGGCAATGCATAATTTTTTTCTGACCGGATTCTGAAAGTTGCATGTTTCACAGATCTTAACTCTTAGACTCCAAGTAGTGCAAAAGGAAAGTGTTCACCTTGTCATTTGGAGATCAGTTAAAAATGATGTGATTGTCATGTACTGGTGTCAGCTGTGTCAGAGGAAGCACGTGATAAAGCTTCAGTAGTTTCATTTTCAGTTTGATTTTATTTGTACAAACAAGCTGTAACCAGTACCCTGGAAAAAGTCCTGTGACCTAGTGCAGTTTTGTTCAATTTTTAAGTAGTTTAATGTTCATTTTTTATTATATACTAAACGATAGAATTATTATTTATGTAGATACTGTTAATTATAGTTCTTAGAAAAATAAAAAAGGGTATCTGTGCATCTTTATCCTTAACCCTTGATCCAAAAACAATTCCTTGAATTTGGTTGAAAAATATAAACCTTATATTGCTTTTTATTTGTTTGTGTCACGGGCGTCACTAGAGAGAAAACGCGTAGATCCAGTAGCAGAGAGAGGCAGAGAGAATAATCAACCAAGAGACACTTACAGCCAGTAGAGGGCGTCTCGGTCTGAGAGAACCAGGAAGTGTAGGGAGGCAGGACACAACTCCACGTTAGTGAGGTCAAAGCTTCCAGTGAACGTAATCCAATCTCGTAGACAAAAGTCGGAAGCCGAGTTCAAAACCAGTAGATCCAATAAGTGCAATCCAGAAGCAGGCAATATCGTAGTCAAAACGTGAGCGAGGTTCAAAGCCGGTAATCCAAATAGCAATAAATCCGTAACGCGAAGACAAGGACGAAAACAATAAACCAGGCGGGGTCGTAACCGATAAACTGTGGCAAAACAAACGCGAGAATAAAGGCATGAACGGCACAATAATCTGGCAATAAGTGGGTGTCCTGCAGCGTCTTAAATACACCTGACTGATTAATCCAAAGCAGCAGCAGGTGAGCTCGAGCCGTGACTGAGGCGGCAAAAAACAAGAGGCGGCGCGGAGCTGGAACAGGAGTGCTTTAGACTGCTTGCGGAGGTGCTTATGTTGTGAGCGAGATCTGGCGTGTTGTGACGGTACCCTCCCCCCTATGAACGCCACTTGGCGTTCTAGAAGGAGCCTCTGGGTTGAGCCTATGGAACTCTCTAATCAGGGACTTGTCAAGAATAAACCTGGCAGGTATCCAACTTCTTTCTTCAGGTCCATACCCTTCCAAGTCCACTAGGTATTGTAACCCACGTCCACGGCGGCGGGATCTGAGGAGCTTACGGACCGTGAATGCTTCGCCCCCATCGATGAGACGGGGGGGAGAGGGGGGATTGGGGTGTTGGGGACAATGGACAGGAGACCAGACGTCGGATCTGAGACACGTGGAAGGTGGGGTTAATACGGCGCATCGACAGGGGCAGGGAAAGCTTGACGGCGCAGGGGTTGATGATTCGGGAAATGGAGAAAGGTCCAATATACCTCGGAGCCAATTTCCTTGACATGGTCCTTAGTGGTATGTCGCGTGTGGACAGCATTACTCTTTGGCCTACGCGGTATCTGGGAGCTGCTGAGCGATGGCGGTTGGAGACATACCAGTGGAAGATGTGGGGAGCGAGTTGTGGGCGTATTCTATCCATGGGAGAAATTTACTCCAAGAGGTTGAGTCCTGTGATGCCATACACCTTAGAGACTTCTCTAGTTCCTGGTTGATCCGTTCCGTCTGTCCATTGCTCTGGGGGTGGAAGCCAGAGGACAGGCTGGGGGTGGCACCAATGAGCTTACAGAAAACCTTCCAGAATTGTGCGGAAAATTGCGGGCCACTGTCTGAGACAATATCTGATGGGAGACCATGGAGCCGGAAAACATGAGACACCAAGAGTTCAGCTGTTTCTTGAGTGGAAGGGAGTTTGGGGAGCGGGACGAAGTGAGCGGCCTTAGAGAATCGATCCACCACTGTTATAATGCAAGTGTTGTTGTCTGAGGGTGGTAATCCCGTGACAAAATCCAGAGAGATATGTGACCATGGGCGATGAGGCATGCAGAGCGGTCTGAGAAGGCCCTCCGGGGGGCGGTTTGTGGCCTTATTAGTAGAACAAGTATCGCATGAAGATACGAAACCTTTGACATCCTCCTTAACAGTTGGCCACCAGAAACGTTGCTCAACGAAAGAAAGAGTGCGGGCTATGCTCGGGTGGCCTGCCAACTTGGAGCTGTGGGCCCAGTCTAATACAGCATAACGGAGAGGGCTTGGGACGAAGAGTCGGTTGGGGGGAATGTTACTTGGACCTGGCTCGCGTTCGAGCGCACTTAGCACCAGGTTTTCTATTTCTAGGCGAGTATCAGCAACCAGACAATGTGGGGGAAGGATGGTTTCCTGAGGGGGGGAATCCATAGGGGGAGAGAACTGTCGGGAAAGGGCGTCCGGCTTGGTGTTGTTAGAACCCGGGCGGTAGGACAATGTAAAGTTGAACCGGGAAAAGAACAAGGACCATCGTGCCTGACGAGAATTAAGTCACTTGGCTGACCCTAAGTACTCCAAGTTTCTATGGTCGGTCCAGACCAAGAATGGATGTTCTGCCCCCTCCAGCCAGTGTCTCCATTCTTCAAGTGCAAACTTGATGGCCAATAGCTCTCGGTCTCCGATGCCATAATTGCATTCAGACGGCGAAAGTCGACGAGAGAGGAAAGAACAGGGGTGAAGTTTATTATCTTTGAAGGACCTTTGGGAAAGAATGGCTCCAACACCTGTTTCCGATGCGTTCACTTCGACTACAAACTGGAGGGACGGGTCAGGGAAGGTGAGGATAGGGGCAGAGGTGAAACGACCTTTAAGTTCCATAAAAGCCTTGTCTGCCAGTGAATTCCATCGAAACTGCAATTTTGTGGATGTGAGAGCGGTGAGAGGTGCTGCAACAGTGCTATAGTTTCTAATGAAGCGTCTGTAAAAGTTGGCGAAACCCAAAAAACGTTGAAGTTCCCGCCTTGAAGATGGTACCGGCCAATCTGTGACTGCCTTTACTTTAGCTGGGTCCATCTGAATACCTGATGGTGATATGACAAACCCAAGGAAGGAAGTAGAATCACGATGAAACTCACCCTTCTCAGCCTTGACGTAGAGCTTGTTCTCCATGAGCCTTTGTAAAACTTGACGGACATAGGACCGGTGTTCCTTAAGTGTGCGGGAGTAGATCAAGATGTCATCGAGGTAGACAAATGCAAAAACGTTCAGGAAGTCTCCCAGTACGTCATTGATAAGAGTCTGGAAGACAGCTGGGGCATTGGTCAGCCCAAAGGGTACCACAAGGTATTCATAGTGGCCCGTAGGTGTATTGATAGCAGTCTTCCATTCGTCTCCGTCTCGTATCCTCACTAAGTGATAGGCGTTCCTAAGATCCAACTTGGTGAACACCCGTGCATCCTGAAGTAACTCGAAGGCCGAAGACATGAGAGGGAGTGGGTAGCGGTTCTTAACGGTGATCTCATTAAGCCCCCTATAATCGATACAGGGCCGTAGGGATTTGTCCTTTTTCTCCACAAAGAAAAACCCTGCGCCCTGCCGGAGAGGAGGAAGGACGAATGATTCCTGCAGCAAGGGATTCCGTAATGTGTTGATCCATGGCCTCCCTCTCAGGGCGAGAGAGGGAGTATAATCGTCCTTTGGGCGGGGTTGTACCTGGCTGTACCTGAAGGTCAATGGCACAGTCGCATGGGCGGTGGGGGGGGGGGTAGTGAGACTGCACAAGATTTGCTAAAAACTTTCAGGAGATCGTGGTATTCAACTGGGACGTTCGAGAGGTTGGGGCAGTCCTCCAGCAGAGAAGGCAGGGACCCTTTGGCAGCAGAGCGGAGACATGACGACAGACAGGAAGGACTCCATTCCAAAACTCTCTTCTTGACCCAGTCAATGTAGGGATTGTGCAACTGTAACCATGGGAGACCCAAAACAAGTGGAGCGTGGGAGCTGTTAACAATCAGAAACGAGATGATTTCTGAGTGGTTTCCTGAAAAGTGCAACATAATTGTTAATGTGCGGTGGGTGATGGGGGCCAGGAAACAACCATCGAGGGCCTGGACAGTGAGTGGGTGGCTTAGAGGCGTGGAGGAAATTCCAAGGAGGTTCACCAGTGAAGAGCAGATTAAGTTTTGGTCAGCCCCAGAATCCAACAGGGCGTACGTGTCGTGGGACTGACTTTTATGGGTCAGGGTTACTGGAAAACAGGACCGATGGTTGGGAAATCTTCTAAGATCCGGGCCCCCCGGTGCACCCAAAATTACCGAGGGGCCTGCCCTTTTAACGGGCAGTTACGTGAGAAGTGACCCAACTGACCACAGTAGAAGCATGCCCCCTTGTCTCGTCTCCGTTGGCGCTCCTCGGGTGAGATACGCGTCCGACCCACCTGCATTGGTTCAGGAGGGTTCTCCAGGGAGCTGGTGGAGGCTAGGGGGGTGGTGACCAGAGGTTCAGACAATGCTCCTGCTGCCTGAGGTGCTTACGAGCGTCAATACGTGCTGCTAAGTCAATGAGGTCTTCTAGGTTGGATGGTGGTTCGCGCGCTGACAACTCATCTTTGACTGTGTCTGATAGCCCATGGAGAAACGCGTCAAAGAGAGCTTGGTCATCCCAACCACATGAAGCCGCCAAGGTACGAAACTCTATGGCATAGTCGTGAACAGATCGGGATCCTTGGTGAAGAGTTAATATCTGGCCTGCAGCCAGGCGTCCGGTGGATGAGCGATCAAAAACTCTTCTCATTTCATCAGTGAAGGATTTATAAGTGAAGCAACAGGGTAATTGAGCATCCCACAAGGCTGTTCCCCATTCTCTCGCCCTACCGGAGAGGAGCGTGATGATGTACGCCACCTTAGCTCGTTCTGTAGGGAAGGACGAGGCCTGCAGCTCAAGGACTAGAGAACATTGAGAGAGAAATGAACGACATGTGTTAGGGTCCCCATCATAAGTAGGCGGAGCAGGAAGACGAAGCTCATGAGGCGGTGTGACTGCTGCTGCTGCTAAGGGACGAGGAGACGGGGTGGGAGCTGGGGGGCTTTGCAGATGCTGAATTTGAGTAGCGAGAGATGTCAGGGTCTCAGTTACTGTTTTCAGCGTGCTAGTGACCTCCTGAATGTCGCGTTGATGTGACCCCAGGAGCGCTCCCTGACTTTCTAGTGCTGATCTCAAATCAGCAAACTCTGCTGGATCCATAATGGCCAGATTATACTGTCACGGGCGTCACTAGAGAGAAAACACGTAGATCCAGTAGCAGAGAGAGGCAGAGAGAATAATCAACCAAGAGACACTTACAGCCAGTAGAGGGCGTCTCGGTCTGAGAGAACCAGGAAGTGTAGGGAGGCCAGCACACAACTACACGTTAGTGAGGTCAAAGCTTCCAGTGCACGTAATCCAATCTCGTAGACAAAAGTCAGAAGCCGAGTTCAAAACCAGTAGATCCAATAAGTGCAAATCCAGAAGCAGGCAATATCGTAGTCAAAACGTGAGCGAGGTTCAAAGCCGGTAATCCAAATAGCAATAAATCCGTAACGCGAAGACAAGGACGAAAACGATAAACCAGGCGGGGTCGTAACCGATAAACTGGCAAAACAAACGCGAGAATAAAGGCATGAACGGCACAATAATAAGGCATGAACGGCACAATAATATGGCAATAAGTGGGTGTCCTGCAGCGCCTTAAATACACCTGACTGATTAATCCAAAGCAGCAGCAGGTGAGCTCGAGCCGTGACTGAGGCGGCAAAAAACAAGAGGCGGCGCGGAGCTGGAACAGGAGTGCTTTAGACTGCTTGCGGAGGTGCTTATGTTGTGGGCGAGATCTGGCGTGTCGTGACAGTTTGCTTGTGTAGAGAAGCTTTAAATTATTTTGAAAGCAGCTGGTCAATGAGGATGCAGCACTGTTACACTCGCCCACACGGGAGACTTGTGTCAGAAGTACGAACCAAAAACCAAGAATGTGAAGCTGAAAAAAATTATCGATAACAGAGAATGATGCCATTTTTTTAATGTATTTAAGGTTAGGTTAGATTTTCTTTGTTTGCATTTCACTGCATATCGTACTGTGTATGACTGTGTATGTAACAAATAAAATTAGAATTTGATTTGAAAAGAGACTTTTTTTGTTTAAAACAGACAATGTAATTTTCTTCAACAGCAGCTCTTCTTAGAGCAGTTTCTTATATTGCAGACTTGTATTACTGCACTTGTTCTAATTCACTCGAACAACTTAACTTGTTTGACCCTAACTAAACGGATAAAAAAGTGTGTAACTGTTGATATAGTGAGGTATCTTGTTTCATTTTGAAAGGTGACTTCAGTTCCAGCTCTCTATAACTTGGAGGTAGAGCTGGTTTTTGAACACATGAGTTTTCTTTCTTTCTTTAAAAAAAGAGAAAGGAGAGGGCTGTGTACACAAATTAATACGTCTACATGGATTTTGTACACCACATTAGTGGCGTAACAGAACGGAGATGATGCGTGAACCGCAAGGATTGCTCCCCAGGGTTCAGCACGCATATGAACCGTGAATTAATTGCAAAGTTTAAGAGTCAATATGGTGAAAAATATTTTACTGCAATTCTATGATGTTACATTTGTGCCAGTTTTTTTTGCAGGCGTGCAAATTAGATTTTCATTTCTTGAAACTCTCTCTCTCTCTCTTGAGCTTTCTTTGAGCTCGCCAGGGTTGCCAGATCCCTCATTAGACAGTGCTGAAACACCGCCCACATACATCTGAAGTACTGTAGAACTCGTACTGTAGCCCAATTACATATGCACATACTTTTTCATTTCAGCCTAATTTATTATTACAAAGATGATCAGGCAGCGCAAATATTGTCATTTTTTTATTCATTGTTGTTCAAAGAAAGGTCCGTGCATTCTTCTTTTGAGTAGTAGTGAATAAAATAATAACCTGTGGTGTACATCATCAAAGGGGGAAAATGAGTCATGAGTTTATTTAAACATCGGTCAACTTGTATGATGTTTTCATGAGTTTAATGTGTTCTTTAAGCTCTATATAGGTAATAAATACAGTGTTTCCCACAAATAGAGTATACTTGGGAGGGCAATCAAGTATAAAAACTGCTATCCAAGTATATTTTTCCTCCCTTTTTGTCAGGGAGAAAGAAGCCATTTATGATCAATTAACCAGAAATATACAATTCCTTCTTGCGCTACCGCTCCCCTACCTGTTTATTCTTGTGTACTGAGAGGCAGTAAATGCTGCGGTGCCAGCTGCTTTAAAAGGAATAAGAAGGGTGTACTGACATTTGCGCATAGAATAGAATAGAATATCTTTCATTGGAATATGTGGCATGTTCAATAAAAGTAGGTGCTACATATTACACAAGATACACAAATTACACTTTACACATTTTTATACTTTAAACAAATTACCAGAACCAGGTACGCATATTGCACCAAATTGTTACGCATATTGCACCAATATTTACTCATATTGCCCAAAAAGTTACATGTATTGCACTTTTGCCCATATTGCATGCTCTGCAGAGAAAAACAGTCTCGCACAGTGAACCGGCTCCTCTGTAAAAAAAACTCAAAATTAAACCTTAAAACTCAGCAGCACAGATCAGTGCATGAAACACACCAATGCCTAATGCACAATCCTTACACCTATATATTTATTAAAACATTGCAATGGCAAAAAAAGTTCTAGTTTTTAAGGGCTACATGTGCTGACAAACAGTGCCATCTTTGTATGCCGAAGAGTGCTCTCTTCCCATATGGTTGGATGGAATGGAGTGTCTGTAGGTCTGAAATGTGAAATTAATAGAAATATCAAATAAATCTAAATACAGTGGAACCTCGGATTGCGAGTTACATGGTTAACGAGTGTTCCGCAAACCGAGCAAAGATTTTTGATAAATTTTTAATCGGACACCGAGCAAGTATTAGTTTACGAGCGCCGAGTATCATGTATCACGCATGCGACTCTTATCACCTTGCCCCCCCCGGCTTCACAAACACACAGAAACTCTGCTCATCTCTTATGCGTGTGCGCGCGTAATTTGACACCGACACACACACACACACACACACACACAGATGCTCTTTCGCCTTTTCACCCCCTCCCCGGCTTCACAAACACACAGAAACTCTTTTCAAAGGTAAGGTGCTGGTTCATTTTTTTTTTTTTTTTTTTTTTTTTACTTTACATCAGTGATTCCCTTAGTATGCGCTAACGCCAGGTCAGAGAGATTTCTTTTTTCCCTGTTAAAACAGTGTTTCCGTTGTGTGTGTGTGTGTTTGTTGTGAAACTTAAGTGATTCTGTTAGTATGCGCTCATGCCAGTCTCCGTTAAAACGGTGTTTCCGCTGTGTTTATGCGTTTGTTGAGAAACTTAAAAAGAGCGTCCATTAATATGCGCTCATGCCAGTCTCAGCGAGATTTCTTTTTTTCCTGTTAAAACGGTGTTTCCGTTGTGTGTGTGGTGTGTGTTTGTGTTTGTTGCGAAACTTAAAAAGCGAGGTGGAGAGAGGGAGGAGGAGTGTTACTGTGTAAAATGAGGCGAGGGAAGGGGCTAATTCCACACACACACACACACACACACACACACACACACACACACACACACACACACACACACACACAGTGTTTTGGAACACGAGCCCACTTCCGGAACGAATTATGCTAGTAATCCAAGGTTCCACTGTATTACAAGTATAATTCAGGACTGTGGGAAACACTGAATTGGAAAGCAACATTATACTTTGTGATGCTTTGCAGCCATAAAACATGCAGTTTTTACTGTAAGTGTATTTATTTTTTATTCTTCTTGAAGCATTCACATTCTGTGATATAGTGGATATGCTGAATTGTAATTCAAATTATGTATAAGTAAGTGTATTAGACTTGGTATAAGGATGAATAGACAATATGAGGTAAGGCAATCAAAAGATTTCAGTCACATATACTAATTCATTCACATTTTTCCTGACTTTTCCCTACATTTCCTAGTAGGGGTCTTGTATAAAATAGTTTAAAAGTTTTTCTGATATTGCTGCACGCACACTCCGGGATCTCCTCCACTTGTAACCTGGTCATATATGACTGCGTAGTTACACACACACCCTGTTGAGGTTTGTGTTTTTTTCGAGGAGAACTCAAGCATATTTAATGATGTAATATCCATTAGGGGTTCTACAGAAGCAGGCTGAACCGCAGCCCCGCATGTCCGTCTCTGGTATTCAGTGAGTGAATGAACGCAGCAGGGGTCTGCCCTCTCTCTTTCAGTTTTCTCTCTCTTTCACATTTCAGGGTCACTTCAGACCGAATTAACCAGTAACATGAGGCCCCTTGTGTGCCATCACCATGGCAACCCCTGTCCCTGCAAAAAGGCTCTGCAAGTGTGTGTGTGTGTGTGTGTTTTTGGGGCAGGTGTTCTGTGTGTGTATATGTCCATAAGAGGCAAAACAGGCTACAAAAAACAGATGCTTAAGAAGATCTTTCATTTAGGAAATGACAAAGTAAAAGAGTGTGTAAGGATGATGAGCGAGAGAGCAGTAAGAGAAGTGTGAGAAAGTTAAAGAGAGAGGGGAGGATTGATGGATGGAATAGATACGAACAGAGTTGGCTTGCTTCTCTCATGCTGTTTTATCTAATCATAAAGAATTAGCTTTTCCACTCTGAATAATTTTCTGCACTTCTTCACCTCTATCTCTTTTTTGATTAGCATGGATGAGATTCACAACAGACTTGAAATTGGAATTGTTCAGACTGCAGTTTCTTCTTCTGAGACGCGTGCTCGTGCATCAGTGTGGCTGAAAACCCTCAGAGGAAATACTCATCACGTTGGTCAGTACACACGACTCACAGGTGGCGTACGATTGACCGGTATCTCTGGGAGGGCACTGCAAAGGGCAGGACAGACACTTTCTTAGGATTCCCGACCAGAACCTGAACCTCGCCGTGCTTCCTACTTTTGAGGAATTCATAAACTTCATGGCATCTAGGTCATTTTTATATATTATTTAGATTCAGCTTGACTTGACATTTTTGTAAAGTGCGATTTGAAGGCTTTCACATCACAACATTAACATTAAAGCCAACAACAGCGTACCCCCAGGGGCCACAATGGATCAGACTTCAGATGTCCTCACGTGCATGGCAGAGCATTGGGTGCCCATGATCCTGTCTATAACAGGTGATCAATGTTGTTTGCACCACCAGTCAGTAGTCATAATGTTATGGCAGATCGCTGTACGTTTTCTCTTTATGAATTTCGTTCAAGTGTAATTTAAATTAGATTTTCAGTGTAAATTAAATTTCTAGTGAAAATATTATTATACTGACAAATAATATAATAGTATTCAAATGTTTATTACTTACTAAATGATTCATCATGTGTGACTGCAATCAGTTTTATGTTTCATGCCAGTTTGTGATTTGAACCGAATCTTACAACGCTCGAAGCCTCTTTAAAGTGCATAAATATTTGTTACCACATTTGTCCTGGTGGTTATTTAGCTTAAGTAATTCTTTATTTAAAAAAAAAAAAAAAAGAAAGCCAGTATTACTACACACACTACATACCCTATTATTCCAACTGATTGTTAGGCAAATATGGAGCTACAGTGCTGAAACAGCTTTATTATTAAGCATGTTTGCTTGCTGTTTCCAAGAGGCTGATGTTTGCTAAGTGGGCGATTGCTGTTTGTCTACTACAAAAGCCTGGTCTGTTTCCGTTAAAAGTTCAGCTGTAGTGCAATTGTTCTTTCCTAGTTTCGTTTTTACAAGGTGTAACGTCATTTATTTTGAAATCCTAAATTTCTGCCAGTCACATGGGGGATTGCTTACTGCCCCGATTATTGGCTGTGTGTGTTCATACTCATAATTCTGGTCCTTTCTGTAGAATATCTCTTTCTTTGGCTAAAATGAAGGATATTTAGTGCTAATTTGTGCACTAAATGAAAAAATTTGAGCAGAATGAAAAATCCATGATGTTATAACATTATGTTCCCAAAATCACTTTGCTTATGTCCACTTGTATTACATTTACATTTAGGCATTTGGCCAACGCTCTTATCCAGAGTGCTCATTGGATAGATCCTTACACTGGGTTTACTAGGTTACTAACTATATACCTTCAGAGTGTATATATTACATGAGGACCTAAGAGCGTCTGAAGTCATTTTAGTAAGGTAATACTTATCTTATATGTATCTACGCCATTACTCTTGTACGTGTATATACATATACAGCTCACGTCTCAGACTGCAGCTCTCTGACTCACTCTCTGTCACACTCGTCTCACTACAAGAGCACTCCTCATTGCAAAACACGAGCTTTGAACTTTTTTTTTTTTTTTTTCCTAAAGTGGCCATAGAACTGAGTCTCCTCTGTGGTGTCAGGTACCCTCACACACCTGCATCTGCTGAATCCAGTAAACACTTTATTAGCTTTTGAGTTTTTAAAAATGGTGTAGTTATTGTTAGTTAGTTATTATTATTGCAGTTCCTTCATTGCATGAGTATCACCACGCTTGAGTTTAAAAAAAAGACAAATATGTAAATGTAGGGAAAAGCAAAGGCTAAATTCTATAGCAGTATAGCAAGTGTTAGCGTCTTTCAGATGTTTCCCAGGAAGACAAGCATGTGCTATTTTAGTTTTCTGCATATTATGTAAACCAGCTTATGGTTTGTGCAGCAGGGATGCGAAATATTTTTGTATTGCTGAATAAATGAGAATAGTCATTTTTAAAAACTTGTCTGCATGATATTAGCAGTGAAGTCAATTTGATCCTCACATGGTCCTCCAGAATGGTTAGGGAGTCCTTGACAGTGACACGCCCATCTAGAACAAGTATTGTTCAAACCATCACTGATCCACCCCCATGCTTCACTCTGGGCATGCAACAGACTACGCTTCTTTGGGGCTTCTCCACAACGTAGCTCTGCCGGATGTGGGAAAGACCATGAAGGAGAAGGACTCATCAGAGAACAATACATGTTTCACATTGTCTACAGCCTAAGATTTTCACTGCTGGAACCATTGAAACCGATGTTTGGCATTGGCACAAGTGACCAAAGGTTTGGCTATAGCAGCCTGGCCATGTATGTGTGTACAGTATATATCTATTGTATGCTGTACATAACTATTGTATGATCACTATCCAAACTTGTTCTTCAAGTTGTGATAAAAAACATGCATTTTTTTTTTTCTCTCTGTAAGTCGACGCTGCTGATGAAGTTATTTTTAGGGGAAGGAGGGAAATCCTGGCATCAAAATGAAGCTGAGGGCTCCCTCTTTATTACAGAATCCTCATTTGAATAATCTACAAATAGTGTTGTGACAGATTTTTCTAGGGCGATCCTTGTAAAAATATCTTGAACTCGCAAACGGACATGATGGAGTAATAAATAAGCTGCTTGAGACAAATCAGACAGTGAACAATAATGCAATTGAATCGAAGTGAATTGAAAATCCCAATGCGCAAACGAGAGCCTACTTATGGTTTACAGCTCTAAACTACATAATGTACAATTGGCTGGTGATTCTGTAGGCCTTCATCTTCTAATCGGTATGTACATTCCCACTCCAAACTTTTTCAGAATACACTTATATTATTTATTATGTTGGTGAATTTCTTATGCAGAATTCCCTGTAATTAAAGATAAAAGTAAGGCACAGCATGAACATTTTGAATGGATCATGAATGAATTAGTCTTATTTATGGTGTGGATAAATCAATGTTTTAAGTGAGCCATTGCAAACCTTACTAAATCCAGTGGCCTGTTCCAACAGCTGTGTCAGTATTTACGTAGGGAACACCGTTCACATTCAGGATACGATGATGTTGCCCTCAGTGTAAAATAAAGACAAGTTGCATTTTAAAGCAATAATATTATTAGTTCGTTTCTACTTATGTTTGTATTTTATATTGACCTCTGTACTTTCCAAATGTCTTCACTTGGGAGTGAAAATCTCATTTAAATGCAACTCAGCTCGGAAGATGTCCACGTTTGCTTGTGTATGCATTTTAAATTGTTTCCTGACATGTTTATGAAAGTGGAAGCGTGTTAAAGATTGAATAATTTTACGCACTTGGACTTGAAAGCTATAATTAACACAAAAAAAAAGGTGAATACAGTTGAAAATCGCATGTCAGTTAAACTGACTATTTGAGTTTGCAGTGTAGTATATTGCTATATTAAAATACAGATATCATATAAAAATATTATATGCAGATATAATATTTGAGAAAAAAAAAAGTGTATTTGCTCCAAGTATTGGGCGTTTATACATGTTTAAACCTACATTATATTTAATCCTGTTAAACCCTGATTATTTTTGTGCTCTGTTAATGTTATGTTTTTGTTTATCCATTTTGTTCCTGTAGAGACCTGTTTAAGATCTTTTATTTATTTATTATTTTTTTAATCCGGAGTATAAGAGAATATTGGGCTGGGCAGAATATTACATGCCCAAGCACAGTGAGAGTAGAGTGAAGCCTGTTGGCCTACGCCTCTCAAGCATGGCAAATCTTTCTAAAAGTAATCATCTAATCAGTCGGATCAGTGGGCTCATGAGAGCGAGCTTAGTTTTATTTGGCGGATGGTGGTTGCGATGTTAGACGGAAGAATGAAACGTGGTCTCTGTAAGTAAGTTGACAATTAAACCATTAAGTTTGTACTGTGCAACATATCAAGGTCTCATCGATTGCATAATAATGAGATTGGGCGAGCTATTTTACACACACACTCAATCACTGCTGGCGACATGTGTTAGGGATGTGTCAGTGGCAGCTTCACTCTGTATAAACACGGACACTGGTAGGCTACATGAATCGACCCAGCAGGAACCCTAACGTTGCATGAGCGTTGTAATTTCACCATCAGGACAAGGTTGTCTTTGAGAGATAGAATGTCATTGAAATAATGTTGAATGAATTACTCCAACACAATGTTGCAAACACAACTTCAAAACAACTAAATTGGACTCTTTATGTGGAACATGAAGTGCTTATGGTGCTTAACATCCATTCACATAACGCCCGATCATATCTACGGTCTCTTAAGTTTATAACAAGGTTTAGAGCAGCTTGTCTCGCATCTTTATGTGTTGCCTGGTTTCATTTCGTTTCAGAATTACCATGAGGTGCATCTAAACTTTGGTGTCTGCACAATATCCAAAATGCATGACATCTGCTTTCACAGGACAGATCTCAGCGTTAATCGTTTTTGCTATGTTTTCCAATATAATATTCCAGTAAACTGCTGTTGTCTGGAATGTTTTTTTTTTTTTGTAGAGCTCATTGAGAATGCGTACCTACGAGGTTCAACAGCATGTCTCCACGTGGTCCAGTGGTAACCGCTTTGCGATCTGGCTGCAGTGACTGGAGTTCGAGTCCTGCGCTCTGGTATTAATGTTTCGAAGTTGTTTTCGGAACGTTAGGTTATGTGCATTTGTTCAACCTTATTCCATAATTCCATAATTCCAAAAAATTTTAATTGGTGCTGTCTGAGCTCGAAAGAAATCAGCCCTGGTCTAGCCTTTGTTGGAGGCATTGCGCTTGTTTTCACAAAACATCAAAAGTACCCATTCTAGGGCATTTCCTAACTCAATTTTGTGAGCTTTGACATAAAATGAAACCAACAGGGTGTTTGTAAGACTCGGCACACTTTTGTATGGCGTTCTTAGGACACTTATATAAATGTTTTACCACAAGGCTTTATCATCAGCTCTCATGGGCTTTGGCTGTCATGGCTTGTTCTGTTTAAAAGCACTTCTCCTTGCTTGTTCTCTTCCAGCTTATGAACAGATCAGCTTTGTGCCCCCGCGACGGAAAAGAGCCCAGCTTGGTTCATGTCAGGACCTGACCGGAATAATGAACGCTGCAGTCATCCATCAGAAAATGATTTATTTTCAGGAAGTGACCCAGCGATTAATCAGTGACCTGCGGGTCCAGTCAGGGCCAAAATAAACTCGTTTTAGAGGAAGGAGCCAATTCTGATTACTTAGAAATGAGAATCACCCTCTGTCAGCGCTCCCATTGTTCACGGAACTTTTGACATCATATACTATAGTGATTAGAATTTAGCTAATTAAATAATAATAATTGCTAATAGTGACCTAAAATAGACAGTACCATAAGTCATATTATCGATGGTAATAATAATAATAATAATAATTAGAATAGATTCAAATGAATTGACAATTTAGAACCTTTTCTATTAAATTATTGTTAATCGTTAATAATAATAATATAATAATAATAATAATAGTAATAATAAATCATTTATTTAGAACCCATGTTTTGGCATATTTCCTCCAGTCAGCTGCATAAGTATTGGCACCCATTTTTCCACACAGACAATTAAAAAAATATATATATAAATTGTATTTTATAAACCATGGCAACACTGCTAGCACTCATACATTATTTAAATGAAATAAAAATGTAATTGTGGAAATGTAAAATAATATTTGCTTTTATTTCTCAATTCTTTTATTTCAAATACCGGTTCAGCTGAAATCAACTGTGTATGATTTCAATTTTGACGTTTTATACTTGATGAGGAAAAATTAGCAGTTTTATATAGAGCAGTTTTATACATTCCCGTTATCTGAACACGACTCTGTGGTTCTGACAGTGTTATACTCATGGTTCAATACTTCTTGCCATTTAGCCCTGAAGTGCTTTTCCTTGTTAAAATATCTTTCCTTACTCTTAACCATTATGTTTCTGTCTTATAGTACGAGTTCAAGGCAAAGAGCATTAAGAAGAAGAAAGTGAACATGGTGGTCTCGGTGGACGGCGTAAAAGTGATACTTCGCAAGAAACAGAAGGTAAACGCACATTTTTAAAAAAAGTTAATAATGTTTAATTAAATACATGCTACGACAAAATACAGCAGAAACATGTGCCTTGTTTTATGCTGACGATTGATTCACACAGAGGAAAGAGTGGACATGGGATGAAAGTAAAATGCTGGTGATGCACGACCCAGTGTATAGGTGAGACTTCTTCTTATTAAAGTAAATTTGATTAGATTTACATGAACATTAAGTATTACATAATTAAGTTTTACAGCTGTGGGATACATTTCCAGACATACTCGTACACTCATACACTTTATTAGGAAAAGTTGCATGTTTATGTAATTATTTAAACAGAAAGGTTACAATAACTTACATACAGTAGCCACTCTTTACAGCGGTGGTGAAAAGAAAAGCATCTCATAATGCAAACCTTACCAAAACCTTAAGACAGATGAGCAACAACAGCAGAAGGATACGTCAGGTTCTATTCCTGTCAGCTATAAACAGGAATCTGAGGCTGTAGTGGTCAATAAAACTGGACAGGTGAAGACTGGAAAAAGACCAGGTGTTGTCCAGTTTCAGTCAGTCTGTGCCCACTGTAGCAACAGGAGTGGAGGGTCATGTGGTCTGCTGTTGTTCTAACTCATTCATATTAAGATGTTGATGGGTTGAGCACTCTGAGATACAGGTTTGTTAAAATCCCTTTGTATAAAAAGAAAGTTATTCCATTGAGATCGAGCATTTCTCAAGCATTTCTCTAAACATAAATATTTCTTTTGAGTTATTGTAAGCTGTTTCTGCGTAACTGCCAACTCAGCGGCGTCGTTATGCCAGATTGGCAATCTGTTGATAGCAAAAATTCCAACACATTAACTAATGGGAATGTTATAATGAAGTGAAGCAAATCAGTCCGGCTCTTTATGCTTCTTGATTGAATCTGAAGCAAAATGAAAAAGTGTTAATTAATTCAGTTAAGATCCTCAAGATGCACAGTGATGTGTTTCCAGATGTATTGTTCTTATGATTAAGGTCACACTTGTTACCAGATCAGAGCATAAATATGCTGCCTTTTAATATATTCATATTTTTTACATTTTAGTAACAAGTTAAATGTTAAGTTAAAGAATGAAACCAATCTTCTTATTAGTTATCTCTTAATGAACCCTTTGTTTTCACAGAAAGATGTTGGCAAAACTGTTTTTAACCCTTGATAACAATAGTAATTAATTGATAACATCTAATAACTGTTAGTTCTACACTAGAAACAAAGAATATTGCCTTTAGCAGGTTTGGAAAAAGATTTGCTTAACAGTTTCCCAGGATTTGAAATTCATCCCATAGGATAAAAGACTATAGTAAATATTGTAAAAGTGTTTACGAAACCTTATTTTAGTAAAATAAGGTAAACTACAGTTTATTACAGCATGTACAGTAGTGATTACTATTGTAAATGTATATTTAGATTAGAACTTGTATTGATTAAATTTAATGTAGAGAATTGAATATACAGTATGTAGATTACTTACTATATGATCTATAGCAAATACTAGTGCAGCATCTTGTCAGCAACTGTCAATACTACAGTTTTTTACAGTGTGTAGTAATCACTATAGTAAACACTATGGTTTAGTACAGCATCTTGTTAATTATTATAGTAAATACTACAGTTTTCTAGAGAATGTAGTAATGACTATAGTAAATACTATGGTTTAGTACAGCATCTTGTTAATTATTATAGTAAATACTACAGTTTTCTGGAGAATGTAGTAATTACTATAGTAAATATAGTAAATACAGTAGTAAATACTCTTGGTAATTAGAAAGTAGTAATGACTATAGTAAATACTATGGTTTAGTACAGCATCTTGTTAATTATTATAGTAAATGCTACAGTTTTCTAGAGAATGTAGTAATGACTATAGTAAAATACAATGGTTTAGTACAGCATCTTGTTAATTATTATAGTAAATACTACAGTTTTCTGGAGAATGTAGTAATTACTATAGTAAATATAGTAAATACAGTAGTAAATACTCTTGGTAATTAGAAAGTAGTAATGACTATAGTAAATACTATGGTTTAGTACAGCATCTTGTTAATTATTATAGTAAATGCTACAGTTTTCTAGAGAATGTAGTAATGACTATAGTAAATACAATGGTTTAGTACAGCATCTTGTTAATTATTATAGTAAATACTACAGTTTTCTAGAGAATGTAGTAATTACTATAGTAAATATAGTAAATACTGTAGTAAATACTCTTGGTAATTAGAAAGTAGTAATTACTATAGTAAATACTATGGTTTAGTACAGCATCTTCTTAATTATTATGGTAAATACTACAGTTTTCTTGTGAATGTAGTAATTATTATAGTAATTAGTACAGCATCTGGTTAAGTATTATAGTAAATACTACAGTTTTCTAGAGAATGTAGTAATGACTATAGTAAATACTATGGTTTAGTACAGCATCTTGTTAATTATTATAGTAAATACTACAGTTTTCTGGAGAATGTAGTAATTACTATAGTAAATATAGTAAATACAGTAGTAAATACTCTTGGTAATTAGAAAGTAGTAATGACTATAGTAAATACTATGGTTTAGTACAGCATCTTGTTAATTATTATAGTAAATGCTACAGTTTTCTAGAGAATGTAGTAATGACTATAGTAAATACAATGGTTTAGTACAGCATCTTGTTAATTATTATAGTAAATACTACAGTTTTCTAGAGAATGTAGTCATTACTATAGTAAATATAGTAAATACTGTAGTAAATACTCTTGGTAATTAGAAAGTAGTAATTACTATAGTAAATACTATGGTTTAGTACAGCATCTTCTTAATTATTATGGTAAATACTACAGTTTTCTTGTGAATGTAGTAATTATTATAGTAATTAGTACAGCATCTGGTTAAGTATTATAGTAAATACAGTTTTCTAGAGAATGTAGTAATGACTATAGTAAATACTATGGTTTAGTACAGCATCTTCTTAATTATTATGGTAAATACTACAGTTTTCTTGTGAATGTAGTAATTATTATAGTAATTAGTACAGCATCTGGTTAAGTATTATAGTAAATACTACAGTTTTCTAGAGAATGTAGTAATGACTATAGTAAATACTATGGTTTAGTACAGCATCTTGTTAATTATTATAGTAAATACTACAGTTTTCTGGAGAATGTAGTAATTACTATAGTAAATATAGTAAATACAGTAGTAAATACTCTTGGTAATTAGAAAGTAGTAATGACTATAGTAAATACTATGGTTTAGTACAGCATCTTGTTAATTATTATAGTAAATGCTACAGTTTTCTAGAGAATGTAGTAATGACTATAGTAAATACAATGGTTTAGTACAGCATCTTGTTAATTATTATAGTAAATACTACAGTTTTCTAGAGAATGTAGTCATTACTATAGTAAATATAGTAAATACTGTAGTAAATACTCTTGGTAATTAGAAAGTAGTAATTACTATAGTAAATACTATGGTTTAGTACAGCATCTTCTTAATTATTATGGTAAATACTACAGTTTTCTTGTGAATGTAGTAATTATTATAGTAATTAGTACAGCATCTGGTTAAGTATTATAGTAAATACTACAGTTTTCTAGAGAATGTAGTAATGACTATAGTAAATACTATGGTTTAGTACAGCATCTTGTTAATTATTATAGTAAATACTACAGTTTTCTAGAGAATGTAGTAATGACTATAGTAAATAGTATGGTTTAGTACAGCATCTTGTTAATTATTATAGTAAATACTACAGTTTTCTAGAGAATGTAGTAATGACTATAGTAAATAGTATGGTTTAGTACAGCATCTTGTTAATTATTATAGTAAATACTACAGTTTTCTAGAGAATGTAGTAATGACTATAGTAAATAGTATGGTTTAGTACAGCATCTTGTTAATTATTATAGTAAATACTACAGTTTTCTTGTGAATGTAGTAATTACTATAGTAAATATAGTAAATACTGTAGTAAATACTCTTGGTAATTAGAAAGTAGTAATTACTATAGTAAATACTATGGTTTAGTACAGCATCTTGTTAATTATTATAGTAAATACTACAGTTTTCTTGTGAATGTAGTAATTATTATAGTAATTAGTACAGCATCTGGTTAAGTATTATAGTAAATACTACAGTTTTCTAGAGAATGTAGTAATGACTATAGTAAATACTATGGTTTAGTACAGCATCTTGTTCATTATTATAGTAAATACTACAGTTTTCTAGAGAATGTAGTAATGACTATAGTAAATAGTATGGTTTAGTACAGCATCTTGTTAATTATTATAGTAAATACTACAGTTTTCTAGAGAATGTAGTAATGACTATAGTAAATACTATGGTTTAGTACAGCATCTTGTTAATTATTATAGTAAATACTACAGTTTTCTAGAGAATGTAGTAATGACTATAGTAAATAGTATGGTTTAGTACAGCATCTTGTTAATTATTATAGTAAATACTACAGTTTTCTTCTGAATGTAGTAATTACTATAGTAAATACTATGGTTTAGTACAGCATCTTGTTAATTATTATAGTAAATACTACAGTTTTCTTGTGAATGTAGTAATTACTATAGTAAATATAGTAAATACTGTAGTAAATACTCTTGGTAATTAGAAAGTAGTAATTACTATAGTAAATACTATGGTTTAGTACAGCATCTTGTTAATTATTATAGTAAATACTACAGTTTTCTAGAGAATGTAGTAATTACTATAGTAAATATAGTAAATACTATAGTAAATACTCTTGGTAATTAGAAAGTAGTAATTACTATAGTAAATACTATGGTTTAGTACAGCATCTTGTTAATTATTATAGTAAATACTACAGTTTTCATGTGAATTTAGTAATGACTATAGTAAATACAATGGTTTAGTACAGCATCTTGTTAATTATGATAGTAAATACTACAGTTTTCTGGAGAATGTAGTAATGACTATAGTAAATATAGTAAATACTGTAGTAAATACTCTTGGTAATTAGAAAGTAGTAATTACTATAGTAAATACTATGGTTTAGTACAGCATCTTCTTAATTATTATGGTAAATACTACAGTTTTCTTGTGAATGTAGTAATTATTATAGTAATTAGTACAGCATCTGGTTAAGTATTATAGTAAATACTACAGTTTTCTAGAGAATGTAGTAATGACTATAGTAAATACTATGGTTTAGTACAGCATCTTGTTAATTATTATAGTAAATACTACAGTTTTCTAGAGAATGTAGTAATGACTATAGTAAATAGTATGGTTTAGTACAGCATCTTGTTAATTATTATAGTAAATACTACAGTTTTCTAGAGAATGTAGTAATGACTATAGTAAATAGTATGGTTTAGTACAGCATCTTGTTAATTATTATAGTAAATACTACAGTTTTCTAGAGAATGTAGTAATTACTATAGTAAATACTATGGTTTAGTACAGCATCTTGTTAATTATTATAGTAAATACTACAGTTTTCTGGAGAATGTAGTAATTACTATAGTAAATATAGTAAATACTGTAGTAAATACTCTTGGTAATTAGAAAGTAGTAATTACTATAGTAAATACTATAGTTTAGTACAGCATCTTGTTAATTATTATAGTAAATACTACAGTTTTCTGGAGAATGTAGTAATGACTATAGTAAATATAGTAAATACAGTAGTAAATACTCTTGGTAATTAGAAAGTAGTAATGACTGTAGTAAATACTATGGTTTAGTACAGCATCTTCTTAATTATTATGGTAAATACTACAGTTTTCTTGTGAATGTAGTAATTATTATAGTAATTAGTACAGCATCTGGTTAAGTATTATAGTAAATGCTACAGTTTTCTAGAGAATGTAGTAATGACTATAGTAAATACAATGGTTTAGTACAGCATCTTGTTAATTATTATAGTAAATACTACAGTTTTCTAGAGAATGTAGTAATTACTATAGTAAATATAGTAAATACTGTAGTAAATACTCTTGGTAATTAGAAAGTAGTAATTACTATAGTAAATACTATGGTTTAGTACAGCATCTTGTTAATTATTATAGTAAATACTACAGTTTTCTTGTGAATGTAGTAATTATTATAGTAATTAGTACAGCATCTGGTTAAGTATTATAGTAAATACTACAGTTTTCTAGAGAATGTAGTAATGACTATAGTAAATACTATGGTTTAGTACAGCATCTTGTTAATTATTATAGTAAATACTACAGTTTTCTAGAGAATGTAGTAATGACTATAGTAAATAGTATGGTTTAGTACAGCATCTTGTTCATTATTATAGTAAATACTACAGTTTTCTTGTGAATGTAGTAATTACTATAGTAAATACTATGGTTTAGTACAGCATCTTGTTAATTATTATAGTAAATACTACAGTTTTCTTGTGAATGTAGCAATTACTATAGTAAATATAGTAAATACTGTAGTAAATACTCTTGGTAATTAGAAAGTAGTAATTACTATAGTAAATACTATGGTTTAGTACAGCATCTTGTTAATTATTATAGTAAATACTACAGTTTTCATGTGAATTTAGTAATGACTATAGTAAATACAATGGTTTAGTACAGCATCTTGTTAATTATGATAGTAAATACTACAGTTTTCTGGAGAATGTAGTAATGACTATAGTAAATATAGTAAATACTGTAGTAAATACTCTTGGTAATTAGAAAGTAGTAATTACTATAGTAAATACTATGGTTTAGTACAGCATCTGGTCAATTACTATAGCAAATACTACAGTTTTCTACAGCATACTATAGTAAACTACAGTGATTATTATAATGATTACTAGTAATCGTTAGTATTTTTCTTAGTGGCTGCAGTAACAAAAAATCGATCCAGTTACATATTGCAACACTTCTTTTAAAAATACTTTTTATTTTATTCATTTTTAATTTATATTGTATGCCTGCATTTGAGGTGACAAAATGTTACCGTTCCTCTATAATCCTGTTGCTGGCGCACTCTAAGCTGTTCACACACTGGCGGGCAGCACAGCATCCTGTGTGGAAAGAACAACTGATTTGCTGCATTTGTTTAAAATTGTAACAACAACTGAGAAAATTAAGTAAAATCGAAGCAGGATGTTGATAAAATTGTGATACTTAATAAAAAAACGTATAGTGATATTGTCTTCTCCGGCTCCTGGTGAGTCTCATCCCAGTCTAGTGATTACTATAGTAATCTATAGCATTGTTTTTCTTTGAATTGAAGTAAAAAAAATAAAAATATTTTATTTAAAAAAAGGTAAATATTGGTCATTATGATCTGACTTTAAACTTTAATCTTTTTTTATTTGGAATTGAAAATGCAAAATATACATACACACTTAAGAACACAACCTAGCAATTAGCAACAAAGAGCTTTCAACGCTCCATTAAAGGAAGAAGCTCAGTGCTGCTTATTCACCGATTATTTATTAATTATTTGCAATATTAATGAATTATTATAGATGTATGATGATGTATGTAGGTTACTTACAAATTGCTATTATTATTATTATTATTAAGTAACATCATTATAACATTGTCCTAGATAACAATGAATAGTGTGTGATATTAAAGCCAGGTTTCATTGTTATTTTGTGCTGTAAAGTGATGCACCGTTGTTCACTTGTTCCCTTTACTGCTCACAGTTCCCTTTAAACTGAATAGTTTCACTTCTTATGGTGTGGAATCTTACACAAGATTGCTGAATTGTCTGTGCAGTCCATCTCACAGGGAACTACTGGCCAATAGGAACACAAGAAATAACTTCCTCACTCCCTCATTTAAAACTCTCTACATCAAATGCAATAATATAAATAACTGAGTCAAGTCTTTATAATATAAATATGAAAACCTTTCTCCGGTACAGTCGTCCCAAAAGAAGGCTCGGATAGCGTTCGGTCATCATTATCAGATGGTGCTAGCAAAAGCACAGCCAAGTTTCTTGTACTCACAAATCCAGCTTAAATCAGAGTGGCTACTATGAGTCCATGTAACATACATTAGGAAAAGGGTTACATTTTGGCTCCTAAAAACTTGATTTGGCTCCTAAATATTTGGGGTTTAGTCTCCTAAAGATTTATGTTTATCTGGAGCACAATTTTAAATAAAAATGCTCTCATTAGATAAAAATGGACTGGACTTTAGATGAAGAAAGTAGCAAGTAAAATGTATGTGTTAGCGTATACATAAAAAAAAAATTAATGTGGGGTCATTTCATTCCTTAGCACTACTGCCAAGTAAATTTGGCATTCTTCTATAAATACTGTAGATCAATGTGGCCTCAGTACTTCTGCTATAAAGCTTTTCCGGTGTAGATGCCAAATGCCAGAGTGCTTTAGTGCACATCTTGTGCTTTTACGTGTTTGTCATTTGTTAAATTAAGGCATATATTACACTTAGACTTCTTAGTACTCAAAACATGAATCTTTAGGATCACCAAATGCTTGATCTTTTTAAAATTTCAAAACATATAGGTTAAAAGCAAAAAAAAAAAAAAGATTTTCCGCGTTGGTACAAACAATCCTAACAGTCTTTTTCGTCCATCTTTCCTCTTAGGATTTTCTATGTGTCCCATGACTCTCAAGATTTAAAGATTTTTAGTTATATTGCCCGAGATGGTTCAAGCAACACCTTCAGATGCAACGTCTTCAAGTCCAAAAAGAAGGTATTCAACCATGTAATAATTTTTTCTTTAACTAAATGGAGAATGATTAGAACAGTGTACTAGGTGGAGGAGAACCCTGAGTATTAGTGCTTGGGTTCCCACGAGTTAAGAGCTTTGCATAACAAAAGAGTCCAAGCTCGTGTATGTATCAGATCTAGTTCGGGAGAAATTAAAACCTGATTTCTGTGCAAGAACTGTGTATTAGATGACATAGGAAGGGGCCAGCGAATGATCTTTAATAGATATTGAGTGGATATTACTGCCAGAATGATCCCTTGGAGTTTAGGTCAAAAAAAGCAAGGTTTGTTAAACTGGGAGATCAAATGGTGAAATATGAGCTTTATAGGACTTGTGGGTAGGGGTAAGCCCGCAGAGGAGCCTGTTGCCTACAGAGTTTCTGTAACAAGATCAGGGTGTAAACTTTTTGAAGTAGTCCGTGCTCAACTTCGATCTATTATACAGTCCAAAAGAATGAAACATCGAGCTGGGGGGGAAGGGTGAGTAAAGAGGGAAGGGTGAGCGAGGGAGTGGTTGGATGAATGAAAGAGGTTGATTGAGATTGCTAAGAGAAGAATAATGGTATGTCTAAAGGAGGGGTTAGAATGAGTGGTAAAGGGGTTAAATGAATGAGAGATTGCGGTGACTAGGATGAGTTGAGCGAGGGAGAAATGGGAATAGGGGATTGAAAGTCTGAGAAAATCTGAAACTAGATCGGGATTAATGAAGTTTGGGGGATTGAGTAGAACGATGAATAAGGTGGAGGAGGAATGAGGGAAGTGGATAGCATGTAGAGAGGAAGGATTTGGGATGAGTGAAAAAAGGAATTATGGAGGCCTGGGTTGGGGAGAATTGGTGGAGGGTTGATGAAGGAGGTTGATTTAGGTGAACAGGGGAAGAGTATGAATGAAAAGGGATTGGATCAGAGGGAAAAAAGAATTGATGTTGCAAGGATTGAGTGAATGATGGAAGAAAGCAGTGTTTCCCACAGGTCTGAAGTATACTGGAGGTGGTAGCCAGCGGAGCGGGCCGGCGCAAAACTACATACAGCAAACAATAAATTACAACAAGAAATGTTTTCAAGAATTATTTTATACCTTTTGCTATTAATTTATTAAACAAATAAAATGTGTTTCTTTGGCCGATTGTATGTTATGTAAGTGTGTGTTGCTAACAATTTTGTTATTGTATTGAAATTGTGGTTTAATATTATTGGCTCTGTATGTTTTTAGTATATTAAGGTGTCCTGACCCATGATGCGGGGGCTTTATGTGTTTGCTTTATGTATTTGTTTTTGATGTGTTTCTGTTTATGTGTTGTGTGATGTTAGTCTGAGGCCAAAGACAAATTTCCACATGTGTGGACAAGAAAGATTTCTAATCTAAATATATGTCATGTTTACGACAATATTTTTAGATATTTCGATTAATTTCACATTTCAGAGATCAAACCTACAAACCCATCCCCCATCTACACATATGTGAAGAGTAAAAATTAAGGACTAAACACTCTTTTGAGTATAAAGATAGTACTGTTTGTCAGAGCACGTAGCCCTTATGCATTTTAGCTTTTTTTTTGTTTTTGTTTTTTTTGCATGAATAAATATAAACGATCGCTCAAAACTTTAGGAACACTTTCTAACTCCGTGGTCGTTCATGATTTTTATTTCCTTCTTCATTGTAAACCGATGCTGAAGGCGTCCAAAATATGCGATAATCTCCTATGAATATCAATATTTTCAAACAGTTGATATTGAGATGTATCTGCTTCTCATGATCTGTAATGCCTTCACGACGGCTCTAATCCGAGGTGCTGATTGTTAATTGGTGATTTCCGAGGCTGTTTCATCATGGTGCTTCATGGATTTTGCAAATGCACTTGACAATACTATTCTTCCAAAAACTATTCCAGAAAGACAGACCTCGATGTCTTATAATAACAACTGACTGTTGTTGTTATGTAATTACCTTATTCCATACGTGTCATTTCCCAGTTTTGAAATCCCCAGTATTGATGTAAAATGCAGAAAACATAAACAAAGAAATTTGCAAGTGATCCCAAACTTCTGAGTGGTAGTGTATATGGGGTCAGGATTGTGCAGTGTAGAGTTATCCTTAGATATATGCTTTATATGCTTTTTTAGCACGACCAAGACAATATGATGAAGTACTGACTTTTATTCCATTTTAACCAAAAAAAAAAAAAAAAAAAGAGATGACAAATTTTTCTGTTGTTTTAGGTTGGATCTGTGACCAAATACTAGTAGTGGTAGTAATAATAATAACAATAATAATTTCTGTATTTTTTGTCATCATTCTCACCCATTCTTGTTTTTTTTTTTTTTTTTTTAAAGAATTTAAAATTCTTATTCTGCTAGAGAGAGAAAATCCGTTACTAAGTAATAGATTGTGCATCGTTCTCAGACAAATTTCTAAAAAGGATCGACAAATATACTTGAACTGCCGTCAATATACTCGGGCAGCCCGCCCAAGTATACTCCATCTATATTCTATTCTATAGCTATAGAAAACCCTGGAAAGGATGATGAAAGGATGGGTTTGGATGAATGAGAGGTGTTGATTGTGGTGAACAGAGAGAATGAGAATGGAGCAATCAGGAATTGGGATGAGTAGGGGATACTATTAGAATGAAGTATGAAAGGATTTGTTTAATGTATATGTGACTCTTGTCTCTCAGAGTCAGGCAATGCGTATAGTGAGGACAGTCGGTCAGGCCTTTGAGGTGTGCCACAAGCTGAGCCTGCAGACTGCGGAAGGACAGATGGACAAACTGATGGATAGACTTGCACTCGGAGAGAGTGGAAAATCTGACGAGGAGACACCCAGTGAAGGTGAGACAGAAACATCACCACATTGGTCTAATTTATTATCGGTCTGCACTTTATTAGGGACATCACCATCTGGTCATTCATGCACTTATTTAACCAGCACTTGGCATAAACCCACGCAGACACAAAGCAAGAGCTTTAATAAATGATCACGCTACCATCAGACTGAGTAAAATTAATTAAAAGTGACCCTAAAATTATATTAAGCAAAAAATTTGCACTTGCTGTGTTTTAAACCTGGTGTAAGCGTGCGTAATAGGTGGCTTGGAGACTAATTCACTCACAGAGTTCGGAGAAAAAGGCAGATCAAAAGCAAATCACATCACATGCTAATTTTGATAATGTAACACCATAAAAAAAAAAGTTTATGTTGTAATACTTATATGTGCAGGATTTCCTAATAAAGTGAATGGTGTAGTAGATGTTTGACTGCAAAGTTGACCCAAACTCAGACCGGTTTGCTTTTTAAGAGGTCACACCATATTATATACAGAATTAATTTGGAAGCTTTAGATTTACTTTCATTTTGAATTAAAGTTTAGAAGCATTGCAGGGGATGTTTTTACAACATTTGGCAACAAAATGTTACCTAGAAATACAGTGCCTTCCACTGTCGCTGCATCCAGTTTTTTTAAATCAGATACATCAGTTTATTTTGACTTGTGCTCTGTCTGTATGTCTGTCTATCTGCGCCACTTATGTTCTCTCATCACTTTTATAGTTCGGTTTGTGTCTTCGGTTTTACATTAATGGTGTCGAATTTATAGTTTCTGCCCTGAAAAATGTGTACATCAACAATAAGACACAGACTTTTAAGCTGCTCTGCTAGACTGGGATTTTGTATATTGACTGTAATTGAATCATTGAATCTTTTGGGGAACTTTCTATTGCAGAATAATGTCATCAAGAGTTCTAATGTGTTCTGCCTTTATAATTAGGCATAGCACTACTCAATACAAATGTGGACTGTGTTATTTATTTATTTATTTATTTATTTTTATGATCACTAATGAACTTTTAAGCTTCGGTGCGTTCATCGCTAACAACATGATAGCTCACTCAGCTGCCAGAAAACCAAATTATAGTAGTATAATTGCATAAAACACCACTAGCATGAGAAGACCCAGCAGGCTCAGCTGCTATCTTGCTTTATTTTTCTGAATTCTTATGCTCTGGCTACTAGCATTTTAAGCTGCACAGCTCAGAGTTAGCACATTACATACATTTGTGTTTGGGTGGTTCATCCAAAGCTGATGAAAATCTATCTCCTTAGAACAGATTTTATTTCCATATGCGTCCGAAAGCAACATCACAGAATTTGCATCCCCTTTAAAGGATTCAAAGACTTTATCATGGAACGCACTACAAGAGTGTTTAGTTTTACTGAAATTCACATCCTTAAGCGTTTTTAAAACACTCACAGGTTCTTTGCTCACAGGAGAATTATCTAAGTCCATACTGGTTTCAGCCATGTTTCTGTCCCCAGACAGATTGAGATGGAGGTGGTGTGAGAGGCCGTTTGCTGGACTGGTTCTAAAAAGAAGTCCAAGTAAACACACAGCGCTATTGTCCATAACAGACTTTAAAAATTTTTTTTAAAAAGTTTAAAAACATAAATATAGTTTCACACACCCATCATACACTGGGTAATTCTGAAAGCACTACATCAGCCTGCAGTCTTTGGACTGTGGAAGGAAACTGGAATACGAATACACAGATGAAACCCACCAGTCTCACACAAACTAGGTTTTGAACCCTCAGCCCTGGAAGTGCGATGTGCCCCCAAGACACCATGTGTGGCCATTACAGTTATTTGTTCTTGCACCTTTAATGACAGGGAATCCCTGTAATCATCCACGTTAAGCCCAATGCCTCTTGAAGACCAGAAATGATATCCGATGAGTCGAGAGACACTAATGAAGGTTGAATTCCACCACTGGTAGAGTTGCTAATGTTGAAAGAAGACTCATTGCCTTTATCCAAATTAGACATGTCAGCTGATTATGTGGCTTTTTTAGTGCGTGTCATTTTAGAAATTTCGAGTGGAAACCTTTTTTATGCCGTAATTAGACTCAATATCTTTAGTGACATCAGTATTTATTTCAGAAAATGTTTGTTTTCATCAAGTTTGTTACGAATTGAAAAAAATGGACTGATAAGGAAATGATGCATCAGTGGCGCTTAAATCCAACTCAGCATACGGCCTTACAACTAAGGAGATTGATACATAATGTTGTTTCTCCCAGGTCATGAGTTGACTGAAGCTGAACACGTCACTGGCATAGACCTGGAGATGAAGTTGCTGCCAGCCAGTGCTTGTGAACACGTCGCTACCGATGTCCTTCAGAGCCTATCAGAGCTCAACATGGTGAAGCCAGGACAAACTCTGCAGGTAAGAACGTCTGGGTATTGGTAGACTCTGTAGTCTTTTGTGTTTGAGATTGTAATGTACAGTATGTTGTACAATTGTCTTACTGTACATTATTTAGTCTGAATTCTTAAGCTTGTATTTTCCTTCAGTGTGAGTGAGGCATTTAGCTGACTGCGTTATTCTAAAAGAAGGCGGGTTAAGGTGTGTTTTTGTGGTAGCTAAATCAAGAGGTAATAATATAGCTCAGATTCACATTAAGCTGCTTATCTGAACTGACTCAGGTGATCGTAATGTCATCTTATAGTGCAGCATTGCGTAAGAAAACAGCTGCAGACTTTCTGAAACTGATCCAGGGCCGAGTATCAGTCCGAAATCTGGCTCTGACATGAAACGCCAGACTGTTTCCAGTCCAATCCTTTGATGCGGTTCATTCTGTCAGCGTTGAGTGACACTACACAGATTATGCACTAAATGTAGGACATCGTGTCTCTCGTGGATCACATAAGGTTTCGGAATCAGAGCTTCAGAAGCCGTGTCAGTTCAGTTGCCGAGAGCATGTCAAGTATTGCGTCAGTGTCTTCTGTGGCACCCAGCTCAGGGCTCTCATACTGGGGTTAAAAATGGAGAAAGTGGGATCGATGGTGCTCATATTGTGCTGAAATTGGATGCGTATACAATCAAAACTAGATTGCAGTAGTCATCAGGAAACAACTGATTACACTGCATGTAGTTTAGGAGACAAATATTAAGGACAGACTAGTGTACAGGTGAGCCGGGGTTTTTTTTTTTTTTTTTTTTCCAAACAATAGATTTCGCAGTGAAGCTTTGTTATTTTTGTTTGAATATATGTTTCTTATATATTTTTTTAAATCATAATATCATGAATTATTAACAGATTAAATAGCTAGATATCTCCTGTATGTTACTTAGATAGATTTTATTTTTTAAATGTTGAGCATTTTAGATTTTAAGAGAAAATGTCTTAACATTATATGCTGAAATATCACATATTCACAGGTTTTAAAAGTTTTAAAGGTAATTAACGCTTGACATTATAAAGTTATATAGTTGCAAGCAACAATGAGCGGGCCCAAGCACCTTGTACCAAAAAGCCACGAATGGTGGAAAAAAAAAAAATTCTTAGAAGAACAAGAGAGCCCTCGGGGTTCTTAGGACTGATGGCATAGTGCTTGGGCCCTAATTAGCATGTTTAATATGACACACAACATGCTTTTTAGTGTTAAAGTGGGTGATGTGAATGAAGTGCTTGCTTACTTTGATGAAATCTAATAAACATTTATTTTCTAGTAATTACATTGTGTATTTCAACAAGGGCACTTGTTGCTCAGTGGTCCAGGCCCGGGTTCGATTCATAGCCAGTGCCCAAACCTCAGCCACCTGGATTGCAGTGCAGGTCCCAAGCCCGGATAAAATGAGAGGGTTGCGTCAGGATGGGCATCCAGCGTAAAATCTGTGCCAAGCTTGTATGTGCGACCCCTGTGGCGACCCCTTGTTGGGAGCAGCCAAAAGACCAACAACAACATTGTATATTTCAACAGTATAATATGTTTCTGTAGTATCTATCGTCTTATGTACATTATCCACCACAGCTACTGTAAGGGCTCTTCAAAAATTGCATTAGATCATAAGTGGGGCAAAAACCAGTCTGTCTGGATTCATCAGTTTGTCTACATGATGCAAGTTGCTGTTTATGGCAAGCGTAAGAATAAAAATGTGTGGGCTGTCCAGCTGCTGCGTTTGATTATCCTGTAGGCAAGCATCTCGGTTCTCGTTGATGCACTGATTGCCAGAGCTGGTTATACGGCTAGATCGTCATGCTAAAAGTATGCATGCTTCCTCTGCAAGCAGCCACTGCAAGGAACACAGCACAGTTCCTATCTACTTCCGAAAGTTATCCATCACTCACGGTATCTCTGTGTAATTAATAGAAAGAAAGAAAAAGACAGCTTGCACAAACAGCCATGACACCCCTAAGAGCAATGATTTATAGCCTCCACTGATTTCATTTAGACACCGGGCAATTAAGAAACAATCAAGCAACACGCTCCCCTTCTCAAGGATGACATATTCCTCATCTACGCTGTCCAGAAGGAGGAGTGCAATTTAGAGTTGCTCACAAGAGCCCAACTGGAACGCTATTATGAACACACGCGGAGTTTCTGTATGTATATAAAGTTCAGTTTAGCACATGCGTTCAGAGATTGTGACTTGCCTGTGTGCACTTCTCTCATCCAAAGGATGCCAGGGTTCTCTTAAGTGGAAAAAGTCTAGATTGCAATCTAGAACATAAGCACCTACACAATTAGGAGCAAAGAAGATGCAGTATATCGGATACAATACAGTTTCAGACAATAAGTGGAAAATGAAACAACGATATATGTTATGGTGGGTGAAATAGAAATATGGAGGGGGGAAAAAAACAAGATTTTCTTTCACAATATTGCTTCATCTTGATTATTTATCAACGTGTGTAAAAATAGCACATAATCCAGAACAGTTTATTATAATTTATTTATTTGCTCATTTGAGTAAAAAAAAAAAAAAAAAAAACCTTGGCAATGGTTTGAAGAATAATCTTAACCAAGCACTCATCTGCTCTCACCGTTATAAATTCATGACAAAATATTTTGAGACGATTTCCTTAACTAATTTGTATCATGTTTATGTATACTTTATGTATAGTACCGTGGAAAAGTCTGGACCCGTCTCATTTCTTTATGTTTTGGTTCCAAGGAGCCAGACGTCCTTGTATTATAATGTAGTCTTAAGAAATAGTTCTCTAGGCTTCCTGAAAGAACGTTTCCTCTCTCCTTTTTATTCCAGTCCCAGTACCAGACCAGTTACAGAGGAATGTTTTTTGTTTGTTAAGCCACACAGTGACCGGTGAATCATTCAAGAATCAAAGTCAAAGTGAACTTTATTGTCATTATGACCATGCAAACAGAATTTACACATCGGATCGAAATTACGTTCTTCAGACACAAAAGGATTAATAAAAATTTTTTTAAAAAGTGTTTAGACATATAAGAAGTAACATACTATAGTAGTGCAAATAACTCACATACAACCAGTAACAGGTGCAGAAGATGACAGATGATCAGGCCGGTGATTAGTACGCTGTCGAGGTTGTTACTTGTTTAAAATTGCTTGTTTTTTAAACTGTGAACTGTCCTCAAATGGCATTCCATAGGTTAATTTATTACGGTCCAAAACATAAATTTCAGTTTGACCAAATACTGGTCTTTAAATTGAATTCCAGAATTTCTAATAACTTAGACTAGCCACTGTTTTACTCAGAATCATCATTACTTAATCAGCATGAAATCCTTTCAATTTCAGTATTAATCCGGACTTCACCAAAGCCTGTAGACAACTGAGGTGCATTCCCTTGTGAATATTGAAGTGATTTGTAGAACGCTATTCCGGCGAGGTCATGCTGAACAAATGTACGTGCTTCCGTCACCCTTTTTCTCACACTTCAACAAGTCGACCCTGAGAGTTTTTTTTTTTTTTTCCATTTAGAGTTCCTTGTGTACTTTAAAATATCACATAAAAAGGTCACATTTCATATACTTGATTCTGTAAAGCTGCTTTGCGACAATGATCATTGTTAATGATATATATAAATAATTATTATACAGTAAATAATTTAACATTAATGCAGGTAAAAAAAAAAAAAAAGTGTCGACAAGTGCACTGCACCGAAGTGCACTGCTTGAGGCAGAGAAGCCTGTTTTTGTCCTTCTTGTTAATCTGATGGAATGAAAGAGACAAGACACAATGAGGCTGAATGTTGCTCCTTTTTTTTTTTTGGAGTGAATCCATCTAATCCTGAAACCTGGAATGTTCCTCGTGGCTTTGGAGATGCGCCACTGGTCAGAGACTCTGTTTGAGAAAGATAAGAGAAGAGAGACCCAGAGATGAATGGATGGATGATTTTTTCGGTAATTGCTATCCTTGTGCCGAATAGTGAGGAGTTAATGGAGGAGAAATGGACAAAAAGACCACATTCTGGAATGTTATTCGTGGTTTTTTGAGGAATGTATTAAATATCCCCTCTGACATTACCTAATCTTGCACTTTTGTGCTTATCCTGCTGTTCTACATTTCTCAGACTCTGCGGAGAGAGTGTGCCTTTTTAGTAATCTTTTAGCTCCCCCTAATGGACACAGTAAGATGTTGCAGTGGCAGAGTCAAGGGGAGAAAAGATGCATCACATCAGGGCGTGTATTGCTGTGGTTATTGTTAATGGAGGTCTTTTGCTGAATTAGTCATTTCAAGGGGACCTAATATGCATTTTATCTCCAGTGTGCATTTACACAAAATCGTTCCCTGATTTTTATTCTTGTCATTTTTTTTGTTTTTGTGTTGCCCAGTGCTTTAACCAAGCTAATTAGATACCCCCCCAATCCCCCCAACGTTGACCTCATATGAGTTAAATATGAGCCCTCCCAGGCTTTTTGCTGTTTTATGGTAAGACGTGGCTCAGCAGTTGCTTTTTTATCTAAGCGATGAAAAGTGAAATAAAGGGAGTTTGGGGTAAGAAATGTTGGAATCCCCAGGTTGATGGGCCCAGCGGTGGAATTCTGCCAACGCAGTTTAAGGGAACACCCCACAGTGGGCAAGAATCTATCTTTTGAGTTTTTTATAATCGCATGCTTCTTCGATTGGGAGTATGTAATCGGCGTGCTGGGCTTTCCCAGACAGAGCTACGGCCCAGTGTTTATTCCTCCTGCAGGGTAGTCCTTTCAAACATAGTGAGCAACGCGTCAGCATCATTGGTGATTGTGAACCTTCTCAGCAGGCATAGTGTGGATCTGGAATAGGAGTAGCATATGAGGTTCTTGGAGCTGGCTGGCTTCTAGCAGCTTGTTAGTTATAATATGTAGTCCTTATGCCAGCTCCTGGGTGAGCGTCTGTGCTGAAGCCCAGCCTCCAGCAGGTGCTGAAGATAATCCTCCAGGGGTCAGGGATTCGGTTTTCCACCGGGGTAGAGTTCTTTGTGGCACTCGGCAGATATGGAAAAGTGAAAAAGGTACAGCTCTTGTAGGTGCTCTGGCTGTGCATGAGCGGTGCATGCAGTGCAGTGTGCGCTGTCCTTTCCAGTGAGTACACATGGGAGCATGGCATCGCCAGCAAGTCTAGGTCGAGGTGGTGAGATCCCAGATGAGTAACAGTGTGAGGTAAACTGGCATTGTCGGCAAGTGTGTGAGGAGTGTGTGTGAGGAGTGAGATTTCTTTTCTGTGCACAGGTCTTTGCTTTGCCATCTCTTTGTGTGTGTGTGTGTGTGTGTGTGTGTGTGTGTGTGTGTGTGTGTGTGTGTGTGTGTGTGTGTGTGTGTGTGTTTAAATTCAGAGATGAACATGATCATTAAATTAGTATAAATAAAAAGGAATTACTCATAATAAGTAACCAGGGCTGGAGGAAGAATTAATTTAAGCCATTGGAGGTTTCATTTCCATTAGGGTCATGCACTAATGATTGAACAGTATAAAGATGACATAGTGGGAGCGGTCGAGGAAAATCCTTGCTTTAAATATAAATATTTATATTAGCTCCACACAGTCAATATGATCTAATTTATGTGAAAATACATAGGTTTATTATGGGTATCTTAAACTAAAAACTAAAATCACCAATAACCCTAGACGAAGCACCGTAAGTACAGCCCTAAAAGCCACTTGAGAATAATACCAGCTGCTGCCATTTCATGTTCTCATGATGTGGAAAACACTTAAATGGTATTGCATTTTAATCTATTCTAATAATAATTAAAAAAAAAAAAAATCCAAGAACTTATCCCAGCTGTGAAGATAGACATTATGATTTTGGGTTGCTCTTCCGCCTCAGGTCTTGATCGTTTGCAGTCTGTGCAGCAACGTTCGGTCCTGGTACTAATGTTGGTCTTGGATAAATGCACAGCACTAAATACATCGTCTCTCATACATCTCGTGATCCGTGATATGGAGACACACGTGTTCTGGGACGCATGTGGCAACAATGCATTTGTAGTCTGAGTAACATCGTCCCTGATATCATCAAAGAGCTCCAGTAACCGTTTTTTTTTTGCCTCGTATACATCATCTTAATGGAAAGTGGATGTTAACTTGTGCATACCAGCCACATATGGAGTCTTGTCTTATGTTGCCTGTTTCTTGTTACTCATATAATATAGCCTCAGATTCCTGTTTCGTGGCTGAAGCTAGGAACCGAATGTGGCCTTCTGCTGGTAGAGTCCGTCCATCCTAAAGTTCCACATACGTGTTTTGAGATGTTTTTCTGCTGGCCAAAGATCTACAGTATAAAGCTATTGTTATTAAAGTTTTGCTGTTGGATCAAGCCATATACATAAAGATGTGGTCAGAGACTACATAACAGCATTGATATGAATTGGAACCCTGATCAGTGATGTCCAACATCACGCCTGACTTAACTAATGCTCTTGCGGATGAATGGACACACATGCCTACAGTCATGCTTCAAAATCTCATTTAAAATATAAGCAGGATTGGCATTGGTTTCCATTTCTTTGGTGTGCCTCAATCCTTATCCATTGATTGGTTGTTTGAATTGACTGGGTTGAGCAGTAAACATCAATTTGGTCTTGTTTTTTTTTTTTTTTTAGGTGAAAGCTGCTGACAAGCATTCCAAAACCTTTTTTTAAAATCCAGTGGAATCAATTTCTGTCATTGTACACATCTGAGCCCAAATTGTGAACATCGTACATCGATAGTCCATTGTACACATTTTAGACGGACGGTGTACCGATTGATGAGATTCACGTAACTTTAAGTGACTGCTCAGAAAGCTTTCTATACAGTTTATATTCTGGTTTGTGGTTTCATTGGCTAGTATACAGTATTCGGTACTGGAGGTGACATTTTGGCAGATTTAGTACACAGATTAAGTTACATTGCTCTGTAAATGCAATCATGAGCAGTCCCTGTATGTCTTGACTCTCCATTTGTGATCAGATCACCCAAAACAGATGTTAACATCAATCTTAACAGAGTAACTGTAATCTGTTTCTGTATTTAATTAACTATTTCAAATATCAACTTTACTTTAGTATTTAAATTTTCAGCGACTCTTACTTTAATTTTACTATGTTTCACAATAAAATAATGTAGTTTTTTACTCCACTACATTATATAGTATATGTCATTCTTTTTTACTTACTGTATGAGATGAAAAAAAAAGTAAAATGCACACAAGCACAAATGTTACTTTTAAAAAATTGGGGGGAAAAAGACATGTAGATCTGGAAAAAAAGTTTTCATTTAGAAATGTCCCAATAATATTGACTAGCAGAAACAAGTTTTTGGAGAGTGCTGGCCTACAATTTCGTGCTACAGTTGACATATGCAGTTGGTTTTGTCTAGTTAATTTAGGTAGAAATGGAAAACTCCCAGTACTTATAAATGGCTTTGCAAATGTCAGTTCCACAAATTTTATTTCCAAAATAATTGGATTCATTTTTTAACCAGGGCTTTTCAGGAAGTTGGTTGGATTATTGATTGTGGATTATTGATGGACATTTTTAAGTTCCTTTTAGATCCATATCTCCATCCACCCAGTGAATGCCATATACTGTATGTTTTTTGTTGATAATGTTTTTTTCCTTTCTTTAATCCTGTAGCTACTCCACAACTACACAGCTGGCCAGTTTTAATTATATATTAGCTGTGTTCTGTGTTTCTGCCCCCAGAGATGATCTTCGGCCTTATCTTCAACCTAAGCCGACAGACCAAAGCTACTTAGAGAAAATGAGTTTCTTGCACTTTGAGTATGAACGTATTGTGCTCATAAAACTTTAATTAGCTCCTCAAAAGTAGCAGGGTTAGAATTTCCATACTTAAGTGGCATAATGAGAAATTTAGAACTAGTCTGGAATGCAAGACTTTTCACTCTAAGACATTTACCAGGTCTGACTGCCTTGCAGGTGACTTTTTAGGTCTGCAGTTACTGACTTTACGGGACATTGCAGGATTTAGGTATTATTTGTTATTTGGCCTAATTATTATGTAATAAAACTCCTGGGAGTATTATGTTATAGGGAAAAAATTAACAATAGGGGTCATGTAGCATGATGCTAAGATAAGTTTCTTTTGCCACTCTGATATTAATTTATTTTCATTAGCAGCATGTCTATTCGTTCTATACCACAGTGATTTGGCAATGAGTATGTTAACACATGTTAATCATAATTTGTATCAATTCAACTTTGCTTGTCAGAGGGGAAAAAAATGCCAGAATCCAAAAATCCATTCAAATCAGTATTATTTGTATAGCGCTTTTAACAATCATCATTGTCACAAAGCAGCATAAAAATATGTAAATTTGTATTAAATGTGAAAAATGTGTATGAATCAAAATGATTAGATGGTTCCTGATGAGCAGGCCGAGGGCGACGATGGCAAGGAAAAACTCCCTGAGATGGCGATAGGATGCATGTGATGACTGGGGACCTTGAGAGGAACCAGACTCAACAGGGAACCCATCCTCATTCGGGTGATAATGGATAGCAGGGATTGATCTGCAGTCATACTGTTTGTTAGCTGGCTGAATGTTCAATATAACAGTTGATGTCTTTAAGTTAATGTGGAGTCAATTTCGTTATTGGAGGCTCAGTTAGACTATAGGAAAGTCCAGTGCTGAACTATCGAGTGACTACAGTCACACGTTCTCAGATAACAGCTGTCTGGATCTGCCGAGGTCAGGACCGTCTTTATGGTAAAGTGGAACTGTCCCCAGTCATCACACGCATCCCAGACAGACCACACAGGGATTCCAAACAACGACATTTCCAACCAGGACGAGTCAGACAGGTCCAGAGGGCAGAGGAGGTCTGGATCGCTGGCAGCTCAGAGAAGAGAGAAGAGGAGAAGAGTATGAGAGATGACAGTTAGTGTCACAGTTAAGGAATGTATTAGGTAAATGTATACTTAGTTCAGAGTGCAAGCAGGGACTCCAGAAAGGACTAACTATGACAGCAGAACTAAATGGGAGAGCCAGAAGAAAACACAGACATGAGGGCTCCGTGAGATGTAAAGCAACCAATCACCTCACCGTCCACAAACCTGAGTGATCAATGAGATCCATAAGACTCTACGTCCATGAGTCCTCCAGATCTGCTCGTTTACCTAAAGCAAATCTAGTCACAAAAATGATTTGATATGATTTTAATAAATAAAGGTTTTTAGCCTAGACCTAAACACTGAGACTGTGTCTGAGTCATGAACATTCATTGGAAGACTGTTCCATAACTTTAAGGCTTCGTAAGAAAAAGCTCTGCCCCCTGCTGTTGTTTTCATAATAAGCGATACTGACAAGCAGCCTGCACCCTTTAATCGAAGGTGGATCGTAAGACACTAGCAGTTCACTCGGACACTGCGGCATGAGACCATTTAATGCTTTATACATCAAAGGTAATATTTAAAAATTGATGGGAAATTTCACTGGGAGCCAATGCAGTGAGGTTAGGATAGGAGTGATGTGCTCGTATGTTCTGGTACTAGTGAGGACTCTGGCTGCTGCATTCTGAACTGACTGAAGCTTATTTATGCACCTAATTGAACAATCAGTTGAACAATAATGGCGTTTATCATGTTTTGCTGTTAAACTGTTCATAATTTTTACCATGAAATCTTAAAGCCCATTGAAACAGACTCAGGAGACTAAATAAAACATCCCAGAATATGCCACCATGTACTATATACGGTATATTACACATTTTTCATACAGTGCCTTAAAAAATATTTTTTTCTGGACAGTTTTTCTTTAGATTAATAAATGAAATCATCTAAAAACTGCATTTGGTATTTACTTTCAGCACCTTGGTCCAGGAGGAATGTTGTGTTGTTTCTCTGTGTATTGGACTGTTTACACACGTGGACAAAATTGTTGGTACCCTTCGGTCAATGAAAGAAAAACTCACAATGGTCACAGAAATAACTTTAATCTGACAAAAGTAATAATTTTAAAAAGTTCTATGAATGTTAACCAATGAAAGTCAGACATTGCTTTTCAACCATGCTTCAACAGAATTATTTAAAAAAATAAACTCATGGAACAGGCCTGGAGAAAAATGATGGTACCCCTAGAAAATACTGAAAATAATGTGACCAAAGGGACATGTTAATTCAAGGTGTGTCCACTAATTAGCATCACAGGTGTCTACAATCTTGTAATCAGTCAGTGGGCCTATATATAGGGCTCCAGGTAGTCACTGTGTTGTTCGGTGACATGGTATGTACCACACTCAACATGGACCAGAGGAAGCGAAGGAAAGAGTTGTCTCAGGAGATTCGAAAGAAAATTATAGACAAGCATGTTAAAGGTGTAAAGGCTATAAGACCATTTCCAAGCAGCTAGATGTTCCTGTGACTACAGTTGCACATATTATTCAGAAATTTAAGATCCATGGGACTGTAGCCAACCTCCCTGGACGTGGCCGCAGGAGGAAAATTGATGACAAATCAAAGAGACGGATAATCCGAATGGTAACAAAAGAGCCCAGAAAGACTTCTAAAGAGATCCAAGGTGAACTTCATGCTCAAGGAACATCAGTGTCAGATCGCACCATCCGTCGTTGTTTGAGCCAAAGTGGACTACATGGGAGACGACCAAGGAGGACACCATTGTTGAAAACAAATCATAAAAAAGCCAGACTGGAATATGCCAAACTACATGTTGACAAGCCACAAAGCTTCTGGGAGAATGTCCTATGGACAGATGAGACAAAAATGGAACTTCTTGCCAAGGCACATCAGCTCTATGTTCACAGACGGAAAAATGAAGCATATGAAGAAAAGAACACTGTCCCTACTGTGAAACATGGAGGAGGCTCTGTTATGTTCTGGGGCTGCTTTGCTGCATCTGGCACAGGGTGTCTTGAATCTGTGCAGGGTACAATGAAATCTCAAGACCATCAAGGGATTCTAGAGAGAAATGTGCTGGCCAGTGTCAGAAAGATGGGCTCCAGTCGCAGGTCATGGGTCTTGCAACAGGACAATGACTCAAAACACGCAGCTAAAAACACCCAAGAATGGCTAAGAGGAAAACATTGGACTATTCTAAAGTGGCCTTCTATGAGCCCTGACCTCAATCCTATTGAGCATCTTTGGAAAGAGCTGAAACATGCTGTCTGGAAAACGCCCCCTTCAAACCGGAAACAACTGGAGCAGCTTGCTCATGAGGAGTGGGCCAAAATACCTGCAGAGAGGTGCAGAAGTCTCATTGACAGTTACAGGAATCGTTTGATTGCAGTGATTGCCTCAAAAGGTTGTGCAACAAACTATTAAGTTAGGGGTACCATCATTTTTGTCCAGGCCTGTTCCATGAGTTCATTTTTTTTTTTTATAATTCCGTTGAAGCATGGTTGAAAAGCAATGTCTGACTTTCATTGGTTAACATTCATAGAATTCTTATTTATTATTACTTTTGTCAGATTAAAGTTATTTCTGTGCCCATTGTGAGTTTTTCTTTCATTGACCGAAGGGTACCAACAATTTTGTCCACATGTGTATGGTTGAAATGGCAATAAAAGCCTACTTGACTTGACCTGACTTGACTCATTACATTCATGACACAAGGTGAAGGACAGAATAAGAATGTTGTTTCAATCCCAACTAATTAAGTTTTTTTAATAATCTGTTTCCTCTGTCCCTTTGTAGGAAATTGAGGAGATGCCACTTCGCTCTCTGTCTCCCAGCAGTCCTCGCTCTCTGTCTCTCACACCCTTAGCTGACCAGCACCACCTACAGTTGTTACAGCAGCAGGTACTCCAGCAGCAACATCAAGCTCAAGTTGCTGTGGCGCAGGTAAGGCATCACACACACACACACACACACACACACACACACACACACACACACACACACACACACACACACACACACACACACACTCTCTCTCTCTCTCTCTAAAAGGGGTCAGAAACTTTTGTCAGGAAGTGTATACCAAGATTGGTTCTCATGGGATTATTTATCAGGTTCTTCTTATAAAATTTACTGCTTAAAATAAATCACACTGGTATGAGGGAGAAAAAGGTTTATTGCTTCCTCGTATCTCTCTCTTTCTCTCTTTCTCTCTTTCTCTCACGGACACGTATAGGGTGCATCCGTTGATTTCTTATTACTCTAACAAAATTTTTGCTTACAATTAAATTGTAATTGTATTATTAGTGGTGCTTGCGAAGCAAAACATCACTCGTATTATCTCACAGGCTTATCTTTCTTTTTTCTTTTTTTCCTCTTCTTCCGTACAAATTTTGGCACATAACTGTTCCATATAGTACTGTTTGTCATAGACCCAGGAAAGAGGTATCAAATCGTGTGGCTTATTCGGTAATGGTGCAATGACTTTTCTAAGGGGTGGGGGGTGGGGGTAATTAACTGCCCAATAATAAAAAATAGTAATAAAATTACTTTAAAAATCCCATAGACTTAACATTTGATGGATTCTAGCTCAGAGCAAGAATTTTGTAGAAGTATCAAATTTGCCACATTTGAAGAGGCTTGCAAACTGTGTCAGAAGATACCCCTCAAGAGGGTATACTGTAAGTTCTACCCTTCTGGCGCAAGAGGTGCCCAAATTTGTCCCATCGACATATTATGTACTCCCCATGGAAACAGCAAGTACTCACAGTTGCGTTCCTGCTGTGGTAACTTCTATAGGAACTTTGAAACGGAATCTAACTCTGGATTCGATTGTCATAGAGAATGAGGGGTGGGCTCATTTTACATTTTAGGCAACAAATCAGTCTCTCAGGATCATCATGCCCTAGCAACAACTTTAGAGCACCTTAGCAACTAGTCCCATAGTCTGCCATTATAAAAGGGCCAGAAGCCTGAGTTTTGCCACAGCAAGCATCACTCACATTTTCTTCAGAAAATTAAAAAATCTAGTTATTATTATTATTATTGTTATGATTATTATAAGTTAATAAATAATGTTCAAATCGCCATGTGTAATTGTCATTATGTGGGCACCTAGTTCTCACAAAGACATAAAAATACGGGGACACACTTGCACTCACATGTGTACACACAGACACAAAGAAAATCAATTCTATTTTAATGCTAACACTGAGGAAATATTACTCAATAAATCCACCCCAGCTTGTCGGTTCTTGTTTAGAGTAATGTGCATCGGCATTATGATCACCCTCATACATGTAGACGCACTCATGCTGTTTGCTCTCAGTTTCAGTGTCTGAGATTCAGCAGCACTGACCAGCTGCTCCATAATGGCCCATGGAGTTGAGTTTAATCAAATATTCATAAAGTGTGCGTTACACATGTATAGGCGCACACACACACACACACACACACACACATTCCAAATATCATGACAAAACAAGGTTATCCCATAACTATGTGAGTCTGGTTTAGCACAAATCTGGTAATCTTGCATGTGATTTTATAGCCGCATGGCAAACACATGTATATCCTTAGAGTTTTCTTCCACGGTCTTGAAGGCTGATTTATTTTTCCAAATTGCATGATCGGGTGTTAGAGTATGAGTGCACCTGTGCCCTGAGCTCCCTGGAAGATGCTTTCCCTCCTCCACACACACACACACACACACACACATATGCGCATGCACTCGGCTCACTGCTATGGGACAGTTCAAATGAGAGTGAGAGTACCCATAAATATTTGTCGGACAACAGGGCTCAGGTGTGCTGGCTTAGTGATTACTGCTCCAGGTCATCTCCAAACACATTGTTCCTGGTGTCAATATACTGAAACTATGTCCCGTCTTTCTATTCTTTTTTTCCCACCAAAGGATTTACATGTTTATACACACATACAGTACAGACCAAAAGTTTGGACACACCTTCTCATTCAAAGACGTTGAATTTGTATTATGGCAAGAAAAAAGCAGCTAAGTGAAGAAAAAAACGAGCGGTTATCATTACTTTAAGAAATGAAGGTCAGTCAGTCCGAAAAATTGGGAAAACTTTGAAAGTGTCCCCAAGTGCAGTCACAAAAACCATCAAGTGCTACAAAGAAACTGGCTCACATGCGGACCGCCCCAGGAAAGGAAGACCAAGAGTCACCTATGTAAAAGTGTGTACATTGTGACCAGCGTATAAGCAGGAACTCTTGCAGGTCTAGCTCTTACAGGGTATTTCTGCAGCTACTGTACGCTGATGACTGTACTCTTTTAAACTAATAGTTTAAGCTATTTAACTTTTTAGCAGCGCCGGGATACAATGTGGGACAGAGATCCATCCATCCGCCCATTTATTATACAGCTTATCCTGTACATGGTTGGGTACACCTGCATGGGGCGCCAAACCATCAAAGTGCACACACCTACATTAGGGGCAAATTGGAAATGCAAATGAACTTAGCCTTTGGATTGTGAGAGAAAAGTGGAGTCTCTATAATCAATCTTAAATCAAATATTTTTTTTATTAGATTATAACTCAAAGAATTGCAGCTTGTTTATCTAGGTGACACCAGACTGTAAGATTATTGTTATTACTTGATAACCCTTACTCTTCTATAACCAGGATATTGAGCTTTCACTATGAACATATTAGGAGTAAGAGATGTGATATGAGTACAAGGTGTTGATATTCAAACACCAGGCATTGATATTTAAATCCACAACCCTCAAAGTGCAAGTTTAACCCACCTGCTGCCACTGGAATAAAGATATTTATGGAAAAAAACCCTTGTGGAATTTGTAATTCACAAATATATATATTTTTTATTACGTGCCAAAATGCATACAGTACAACATAGTTTCAAACAAAGATATTTGGTTTATACAGTGGAACCTGCGAGTAAATTTGTCATGAGCGTTTTGCAAGACAAGCTAATTTTTAAAAATGAATTTTTATACAAGTTCTGTAGTACGCATGTGCTTTGTCTGCCGAGCATCACGTGATCACAACTGAGCCAATGGTTCTTCTCTCTCTTGTGCTGTAGGATTGTGGGTAATCATCTCCCATGCTCAGTCTCAGTGCGCGTGCGTCACTTGTGTAGTCAACTTCTGTGCGCGCGTGTACTGTTTACAATAACGGTGTGTGTGTGCTCAAATCTTGTGATCAAATGTAGTGACAGTTCTTTACTAACTGTACTGCAACAACGGCTACAGTGAAGAAAAAAAAAGTTTAAAAGGATGTAGCAGTGCGGGAGATCCTAAATCTGTTTAGAGGTGTGTGTGCGTGCTCAAGAGTGTGAAAGTCGTCCTCCCCTGCTCCTGCTCTCTTCTAACACTAGTCATGATTCTTTTCAAAGGTAAAGTGCAGGTTAATTTGTTTTATTTTTACTTTAGATTTTGTATAAATTATTTTTCTATGAATATTTTTGGGTTGTGGAATGAATCATCAGAGTTTCCATTATTTCTTATGGGAAAATTCACTTGGATATACGACTGCTTTGATATAAAATCATGGTTATGGAATGAATTATGCTCGCAATCCAAGGTTTAACTGTAATTTAATGCTTCTTATACATCTGAAGATTAAAGTCATAAGTGTGGGATATGAACCAGTGTGACCTTTTGAAGTAACCTTTGTTTTCTGATTAATTTATCATTCCTTGTTTATGTAAATGAGTTATGGCTGAGATAAAACTAAAGGGGCTAAAAAGAAATCTGCTGTTCATAAAACTGCTCATAGTTATTTAACAAAATGTTTCACTACAAACATCTTGATTAAATGGCTGTCTAAAAATAAGGAACAATTGATGGACAATTTTTAAAACATTATTGATACAAATGTCTATGGATATTTGTGGAGCATGTCTTTCCTACCATGAAATGTGACCGCAACTGAGAATTCAACTTGGGTTTAAGGTCCATCCCCATTTACTAAGAAACTTCAAACCAGCACGACATTTCCAAGTGCTCACTCCTCTTGTTTTTCTCTTTATTTTCAATATTAATTTATTTTGTGTGCATTGTTTCTAAGTAGCACTGGCTGTCAGATTGGTTTAAACATTTACACAGCATTTATGGTTCTTTTTGTTAATGCTGTAAATATGCATATACAGTATATGATTGTATACAATCTTAAATAGAGCTTTTACATAAATTTAAATTAAACAAATTCCCCCGAAACTGCCTAATACAGTGGTTGTTCACCTTTTTCCTGGAGGACCGGTTCCTGGATGACCAATTCAGTTAATAAAAGGCTGTTAATTAGTTGATAGTTGTGAACTGATAACGCACTAAAATGTGACCACAGTTGAGAGCCACTGACTTAATACATGCAGTAATCCTCATTATTCTGGGTATTAATAAAGAGCCTGCACCTTTAGGTAAAAGCAGATCAAAATATAGTTGACCAAAAGTTCAATTCCTGATTACAATGCTGGGAAGAATCACATCCGGAAACATGCAGAAAGATAGTTGTTACAGTAGTCTTACTTAAAGTTAACACAAGAATGATCAAATTTTTTCTGCATCATGTAACAACATTATATTTCTTAGCTTATTAGTGATGGTTTAATAATGTTATCTAAATAACTTGTAAATAAGAAACTGTAATCAGCAATCACACAAAGGTCTCTGCACATGATGTAACCGAATAGGAAGAAGTACTTCGGTCTTGTGAGAATTTTTAAGAGGAGTGAGTTACAATGCATCCAGTGTCTGATGCTCAACTTTATGAATCTGGTGTTTGTTTTCAGCTGCAGGAATTTATTTCGAGAAATAGAGATTTAGCCCATTTCCAAGTCAACTCATGATACTTATTACTAATAGTTTCATCTCTTTTATGTATAGCATGTAAGGTGTTTCACACTGAATGACGCAAAATCAATGATTTGTACTCAAAACTCTGCTCTGTCGATCTGAACCAGACTTTCTGCATCCATCTCTTCACCCAGACAGCAGACATGTAGAGAAGGTGATTGCTTTTGGGAAATGCAAACAAAACTAATAGAAGTCTAGAAGAAACCAGAACACAGTCCTCCCACACTGCTTGAATATGGGAGTTTATATATATATATGTGAGTGTGTGTAAGAGAGAGAGCGAGAGGAAATGTTTACATAAGAGACTGATTTGCTGATCGTTATCTGTCCCCCTGTATTTAACGCTTCTTCGTCCTCTCACTCTCGCCTGATCATCTTTCTCACTGCAGGTGCAGCTCCTGAAGGATCAGATAGCAGCAGAAACGACTGCCAGGATGGAGGCTCAGGCCAGGAGTCACCAGCTGCTGCTCCAGAACCGAGACCTGCTGCAGCACATAGCGCTGCTGGTCCAGCATGTCAGGGAGATGGAGGCCAAGCTCAACGGCCATTCAAAGAGTAAGATGTCTACACACAAGTGCACACACATCTCTTACCTTACGCTAACAGGTCACGGTGACAGATGACTATTTGGTCTGTGCGTACTGTATGTGTGACACTGAACTGCCTTTCCAGAAACAGCAACAGAATAAAATTTTAATTGAGATTATCTTTGATAATATGTAAATTAGGCATGACCCGGTAAAAGGTGTTAGTTGAACTTAAGTTTAAGGTTTATTTAAATGGTTTTAGCAGCAACAAATTAGTTATGCGGAACATTGATAAACCCAAATAGTTTGATCAAAAAGAATTTACAATTGAAATCAATAATCTGTAAATACTATAAATACTGTGCTTCTCTCTCTGTCCAGTTTCATTCAAGAACAAGGCTACTAAAAATTCAATATTGGACACCGCCACCACTGCATGTGCGACATCTTGTGGTGTACAAGTTAACAAATATGTGATCTACGAAGAAATACTATGCAAAACAAACATTTAGTCATTTAATATATTTAACATCAGTTAATAAATAATTCTATAACAGGAAATAAGTGATTAATGACTGTCCTAAACATCACTAAAGCACACCGTATATAGACACATACATGTATTGAGTCAGGGACTGAGTGGTACAGTTTAACGCGTCAATAACAGAGTTTAACTTATACACACACACACACAAAATCTAATTTGAGAAGACAGAGATGGAATACATAAGAGCTAGATGGAGATTAGATTAAATTACGCTCTCAGCCTTCAGCCCACACCTAAAAGTCTGCTGCATCATTTGTTTGGAATAGATGTTAGGCTTTTATGGAGTCTATATTTCAAAGATAATCCATTCCAGAGAGTTCACTAGGTCATCATCCCTGGGCCTGCTGCCAAAACCTGTGTAAGTGTGCTTCTAGGGAAGGATCATTTGTGACCATGCTTCAGAGTAAACAGATAGGTTTATTTGTTTTTTAAATGACTCATAAGTGATTAATCTCCATCTCTTCAACCAGATAAAGACTGGAGAATCTTGTCATCATGTTCTCTCGCTCTCAACCTGAAAAACCACTACAGTTCAGACCAGCCCATCACCTCCACCCCAGCAGGAGAGGTCCAAGTCAACCCTACAGCACCTTATAGCCTAGCCTGCGCCGAGTCCTACCTCAGCCTGCTGGGAACTGGAACGTCACATCCCGTCATGGCCAATGGCAACCCAGGGGAAGCCGGACGGAAGCAGAGAACAGGCAGTACGAGCAGTGATTTCACAAAGTTCAATTCAGCAGCAGTGGATCAGCGGTGTTCAGGGTTTGTATTAGCTTTTACGTATAAACACACAGAAGCTTATACATGAGCACAAATCTGAAATATATTTGAAAGGGCACATTTTTCCTCTCTCTCTTTCACTTGTAAGTAGACAAGTCGAGATGCTTTTCTGCTTAACCGGGATGCAAAAAGTGGTTTCCTGTAATTATTCAGTTTCTGAAATATTCAAATTCAGTGTAACTCGCCGTCCAAGTGTTAAGAGTAGAGGATGTTTTCCTCACTAAAACATAAAGTGCTGTTTATGTCCCTGTTGCTCAGTTGCTGCTAAGTAAACATAAATATTCATATGAAGTCCAAACGGTGTGCACAGCCAGAAGCAGGAGAAAAAGCTTAATGCGACATAAAAACAAGCTAGAGAGGCAGACAGAAAATAGACATTTTAACAAAGAGAAGGATGTGGTGTGTGTGTGAAAAGAAGTGTGTGTTTGGGTTCCTTTAGACCTGGCATCTGATTGTTTTCCATGTTTTGGTTAAGATGCATCTATACACACCTGCTGCAGAATTAACAACAGCTCATATAGCATGTTTCAGCAAAACACTTTAACCAGGGCATCGTAGGAAACATTTCAGGACTGGCTCTCATATACAGTTTTGAGAAAAGATTGTGTTACACGTTTTGAATCTCTCAAATTTTGAAAGTTGTAGAAATGTATAGGCGTGTTCTCCCGCATTGTTTGACTGTTATATAATTGCATATATTATGTACTTAGTGTGTGTGTGTGCGTGCATGTGTGTGTATATGTGTTGGAGAGTTTCATGTAACGGGTAATGGAAATTTTTTGACCTTTTACCGAGTTCTGAGGATTCATTACATTGCGTGTGTGTGTGTGTGTGTGTGTGTGTGTGTGTGTGTGTGTGTGTGTGTGTGTGTGTGTGTGTTTGAGTGAGACACTGTGTGTGAGCAAGTACCTACAGTACCACCTGCTCTTGAGTTTTTCACTTCATGGGAAAAAGCAGAACACACACACCTGCCCTTTTCAAGCCTCATATTAGGGATATTTTATTATCCTAATTGGACTTTTTCTTTTCTCCCCAACAATCATCCATCCTTCCTTTCATCCATTCATAAAGTTTGCAGCAATCTACAAAGCACTACAAGTTTAGACCCATGTGCATTTGTACAGTATCTAGAAGAATATAGCATTTTTTTACTTAAATCAGCAGGGAATTATAAGGGTAAATTGTTAGGGTAATGATGGATAGATAAAGTACTTTATTAATACCAAAGGGAAATTGTATTGCTATAGCAGCCAGTTCAATAGTATCAGCAGTAAAATGAAATACAGTCATGGATAAAAGAAAATAAAAAAAAAGTGGGTTTTTTACTCAGCCACTGATTTGGAGGCTCAGACTCATCTGCGAGTTCGTCAGTTGACCCAAGTCTCCGCTCCAGCTTCAGAAGCAGAATCTGATCGTATTTTCTGGTTTAATCCGCTGTGTTTCTGGGATGTGTTTCAGCTCAGCACGGTTGTAAAGAGTAATTTCAGCAAAAAAAGAAGAACTTCATAATGCAGATGAACTCCAAACAGGGCAGTGGTCATGAAGCATTGTTATAAACACAGCATAAAAAATTGATGACAAAAGATTCCTTCGTTAATAAGTGTATCGCAAGCAGATGTCTCTTATAAACATGCAAAGAATTATAAACACATACGAGAGCTTCGTAAACACACACAACTTACAAAGCACATTCTAGTCTCACTAACCTTCTGAGGACTTTTCACTGACATCATTGGAAATGAGTCGAGGTTGTGAAAAACCCGCACCTAAATCTTAACCTCACTAACAAAACAGACGTTTGACTGTTTATTTATTTATTTACTATTTTTTTTAATAAGACCTAAAAACACCGTTTTGTGGGGACCCTAAATGTCCTCACAAGTTAGAAACCGTCCGATATTCCAATCTGGGCGAACATTTGGACCTCACTGAAAAATTTAATGAGCTTTTACACAATTGAGCACACACACACACACACACACACACAGTGACCGATTTCAAAACCTGACAGTGAGTCATCGCTTACCAAGAACAGCATGAAACGTCTTCCATGTCGCACCCACACACCTCCACATTTACACACACACACACACAAGAAAGGCCTAGGTAACTTAATTCTGTCTTGTGCACTGTACATCACCTTTATTCATCTTTATTTAAGAACCCTTCTTCCCATAGTCCCTCTAAAGTTCCATTTCACATTTCACGTATTGGCAAGATTTTAATAGTTAGTTAGTTCTCCTCCCTCCTTCCTCATTCAATCCCTTCTGAATTAGGATGTGACAGGCTTCAGTTCTGCAGGACCCCGCTTCTCACCATGTGTTTGTCCGTGTTCATGCGGGTGTGCATGTGAGTGTTCAAACCTTACCACAGCACACTGCAGGCTAAAGCTGTTCCCGCTCCCTGCACGTGTTTATGTTTTCAGGGTCAGCGCTCTAGTGTTTTGTCTGGCTGTATGTCTGAATGTGTTGACATTTTTAAAAGATGACTGAATTCAAGTGTGTTTTTGTGAGTCTCTTTCTCTCTCTCGCCATTCAAGCCCCTTCCCACATGGTTGCGTCTCACACTGTTTCTGTTCGATCACTGCAAATCCTTATTCGAGCTTTTCTTTCTGTATGTATTGACTTTTTTTTTTTTAAAGGAAAAGAAAAAAAAAGTCTTGAGTGTGCGTGGGTCTGTCTTCACGTCCCACTTCAGTATGGTTCAGTCTCGTGCTGTGTGAGCGTGCATGCTTGTGCTTGAGTTTAAAATAAAAGCCTATATATGTGTGTGCTTGAAAGAGAAGGAGAGAATGAGATGTAATGCCTGGATTGCCCTGTGTATTGATCTGTGACAGAGGTCCCACAAATTATAAGCACTTATAGAGAGTGGTGAGTGTGTCTTTATATTCTGTATACAGGCCGAATTTTATAAAACAAAATTAGCTCCTAAGTCGTCTTCGTCTCTGTGTTTACTTAATATTTCATGGTTAAAGATCTCGCTCACTCATACACACAGCTTTTACCCTTCCAGGCTGGTAGCTGACGTATGATCAGAGAGAGCTGGCTGGACGGCAAGAGCTGGTACGTGACCAAAGCAGGTCACCAGACTCCGTTACGAACAGATGAAAATGTTGAATGTATGTTTGCATCTGAGGTGGTAAAATGTCAAGATTAATGTATAATCCAACAGATGGGGTGTTTTAAGCTATTCACACATTTGTTCCTATAGCATCCGGTGTTATAGGAACAAATTATTTCATACGTTTGTTTAGAAATGTATTAATTATTACTAGAATAATCTATAGAATATATATCTTGATACAAATATAGTTGTTTCCAAATGTGCTGTATAACAGAAAGTTGTTCTAGACTTGATAGTCCTTTGGGTTCTGTTTCTGAATGACATTTTATCTGGCATCCAGTGCATTACGTAGCGTCTAGCATTAGTATGCAAGCATATCCACTGGCGAGTGACTCTATTAGGAAGTAATAACTAAAGACATAAAATTTAGTTATTAAATAGCCCCAACCTTTTTTTTTTTTTTTTTTAAATTGAGAGTTAACAAAAGAAGAAGTCTAACCTAAAAGCCTAGCAGCACTGCTACTAACTCTCTTTGTATCAAGGGTAATATTAACGATTTTTTTTTTTAAGTAACAGTGTAATGTACCATCATCAATCACAGATGTTATTATAGAAAATTGGCTGCTTGGCTAGTCCTGGACAACAAACCATGTAATCTGTATCTCAAACCCATGACCTAATGTGTTCTGCCAGTTTAAAGACTCTTCAGATATGTTAGTGAAGTATAATATACTGGCTGGCATTATATCTGTTGTGACTACATCGTAGTGCTTTTGTGTCATCATTTGGCACAGCTTTAAATTCATTTAAACGTCTGTGAGCATTGTTTAGCACCATTTGCTGAGCTGTCTATGGTTGCTTTCTCCTCACGCTTGCATCCCCAGAGGAAAGAACTAGAACACAAGGCCTGAAAACGAGCACTGAGTCTGGGTCATCGTTATTGCCAGAATCACAGCTCGGTGTCACACACGTGAATACGGAAAGAGCTGTAATCAAATACGAATTCATTACTCATAACAAACAAATCCTGTCTTTTAAACAAGTAGTGAATGTGCAGTAATATTTTTTGGTCTATCAGTGATTTGCTCCAGCAGCCTGGTCTAAACTCAAACTGGAATAAGTTCTAAAACTGAACCATATTTCCACCCTATTTACAATGCAATCCTTTACCATTTGGTCAAATATATTGTACATATTGTATTGTATCTTAGAGTTCTGCAGGTTCTCCAGGCGCTTTTCTCATAACTCTGTCAGTGAGTCGAATGTTTAGTTTCGGAAACAATCTACGACTTGCTTCTTACAGACACCTTGACTCCTCCAGGCATTACGAGTGCACTGTTCCTGCCTAGGTATCATCATGTTGCTTAACTAAGAGAACAGGAAAGAAGTGGCACGAGCTGCAATCTACCATAACAACATGAGCATTAAGGGCTTTGCTTTCCGCAGCGTAATGTCTTTTGAATACATGCCCATAAAAATCACCGGTCCAGCTGGTGCTCGACTAATAGCATTGATTTATCGACCCCAAAAAATGTCCCCATGTTGTCTGAACTCTGAGTTGTTTCCCCTAGCCTGCTCATTATACCCTGCTTATAATCCTGCCTGGTGACTTTACATGCACATTTTCTCCATTTGCTCTACAGTTAAAGAATTTCGAGATTTTCTTGAATGCTTTAATTTGACACATGTTGATTTCTGTACTTCTTCACAAGGTCATATCCTATAATATGTCTGTCTACAGTACTGGCTTAAATAGTATTTCTATTACTGGATGTCACATCAATATCATCTCCTCGTTGAGTCTATGCTTAAGCGTTCTTATTTATACACTTTTTAATGGAATTGTCATGTCTTTCTGTAATACTAAAGCTATTACTCCTGCTGTCTGTTTGGCTTCTATACGGTCTTCCTTGTGGTAGTTATGCATGTTTTTTTTTCTTTTCTTTGTACAGTATATGCTTTCCCTAGGTCAGATTAGCTTCTACTCTTAAGAAGGATTGGGTATCAATTAGTTCTTTTATGATACTGGTGCCAAATTGATTGACTTTTAGAAAGTGTTTGAAAGTGCAGACAGCATGGGGAGCCTGCTCCGCTTCCCCACCACCAGGCTACAGGGTCTTGTCTTGAACACTGTTAGCTGATGTTCACAAGCTGTTAAACTCTGTTTATGTTGATATGTTTATGTTGAGGTTGATGGTGCTTCTTACGCCCGTTTCAGAGAACCAGAGGACAAATATTTCAATCGATCACAATCGAGGCATTTACTGTAAGTGGGACCGAAATCGGTGTTCTGATTCAGTTCTAGTACATGCCGCTTACTGGTATTGGTCCCATATTGGCACCAGGTTTCGGTACCCCGTCCTACTCTTATGCAAATGTCACGTTGTCTGGGTACACCACAGTTCCTGCTCCCATCTGTTTAACCACAGTTTGTCTAAAACATCATAATTCTCTGTTGATATTGGTGGCTTCACTGTTTGACCCACTACAATTATCTTGAGTCTACACTATATTCTGAAAAGTACACGGGTGTTCAAGTCATCACTTCAAGTACAACAAGGGTGTTCTTTTGATTGCGCAGAATAACAGAACATCAGAGTAAAAACTGCCTTTATTTCTCTGTGTAATCCCCTACTACACTAATGCACTTATCCCAGCATTTCACTACTGCTTGGTTAACATCAAAGTAGAAAGTTCTAGAACTGCTTGCTTCGACCACTTCATGCCAGACAGCTGGCCTCCCTGGAATCCCTTTTATAACCCAAACATGGAGAAATGACTAGGAGCGAGGTCAGTCAGGACTTACTATATAGGGGGGATATAGCAGTAACTCCCAGCTGTGTTCCTGTAATGTGCAAGCGGTGTTGGTGAATGACTATGTATACAGTTCCCACAGATAGATTCGTCTCTTCTGCAAGTTGGTAACAAGTTATCCAACGATTCTTAAGGATCAGACGTTCCACCTGCTGAATGTTCACGGGAACGATTGCCGTGTTCTCCGAGCTACCTCGGCTTGGATCACCTTTTGTTCATGGAGTTGTAGTTTCACCCCTTGTATGTGGACACCTGACCATCACACCCATACGTGACTTCTCCAAATCATTCCAGCAATATAATTTTGGGTTGAGGCTTTACGGATTTCTGCCCATTAGCAAAATCAGGCACTGATATCAAATTAGAGGGCCTGGTGCACAGCCTGCATCCCCGCTTGGTCTCTTGGGTTCACTGATGTTAGTTGCATACACTGACATAATTAGGCCAGATCCTTTGATTCTAAAAACATTTAAACTAGTGAAAGCCATTACCAGGGAATGCTCTTCCTTCTTTCATTTTACAAATTACCCCTGAAAACACAGCTTTTTATACCATTGAAACAATTGCTCCTTCTTTCTTCTACCTAGAGTGTGTTTTATTATGAAGCCTTGTAAAAAAATTTCCCTGCAGTCACATCGTAGCAGAGTCGTCACTTCATATAGCCCAAGCAAACCATGCGCTGTGCACAACTTATTCCCACTGCATCATCTACCCATAATTATTTAAGTAACTTAAAATGTGCACGTTTTGTTTTATTATTATTATCATTATTAATGGATCTTCCTGGAAATCAAACCGGGAATATGAAATATGATAAAATATGATTTTGACTCATAGCGACATTGCTGTCCCAAGATTCATAATAAACTGGGATAGTGTTTCGAAGTACTTACTTGTTTCCTTGGGATGTAGAACAAAATGTTTGGTTTAAGCCCTGTCCCTGTCCCTGTCTAGTTTTAATAAACTGTACGTACAGGCATTTGGAGCACTAAACTGTACCATTGTTTACACCCTAAACACACACATACCCACACTTTATTCGTCTCATAATATTATTTTTCCCCCATCCTGCTTTTTCTCTACCTTCTTTAAGAAATGTTCCCCCATCTTCATCCTTTTCCTCCTTTACATTTTTATATATTTTTCATCCTTTCCCTCTTCCCTTAAATGTTTCTATATCATGGGACATTTAGAGAGTCGTACATTCTGTCTTCCTTGCCATAAACCGCTTCTCAACTCCCTGTGAGTTATAATTAAGCATGTTGCCTTTTTAGTCCCATTAACATGCAAGCTGTCCAAGTATGTGTGTGTCTGTGTGTGTGTCTTTGATGGGGAAAAAAAGGAAGAAAGATCAGACAATCAAAAATCTGTAATCTGATTTGACATTATGGCTTATTTGAAGTTGACTTCCTTTTTGTTTGTGTGTGTGTGTGTGTGTGTGTGTGTGTGTGTCTAGGTAATGTGTTACATTCCTTATCAAAGCCACAGTGTGTAGGATTGATGCACTAAGAAGTGTGTGCTTCTTTTCTCCTGCTGTTGTAAAGCATTGCCAGGCAGTGAAAGAATGTGAAACCCTGTGATACCGGGCCAGACAGAGAGACACACCATCAGTCATATTCCTGAAGATCCAGGACCGACTTTCTCCCTTTCCATCTTTATTGCCTTTCTCCTCCCCTCCTCCCTCAGCATGTCTGCTTCTTCTTTTTTTTTCTTCTCCATCTCTCCCTGTCTGTCTGCCCTCCCCCTGGGAAGCAGTTAGATTGGTCTATGATGTGTATAATGCATCTCTCCACACACATCTCTGTATGTATTAGAAAAGCTGCCTGAAATTTTTGGCCTGGACAAGAAATTTTATAGATGTTTTTAATAGCTGATTGGTGAGAGGGGCTCGATGTATGATTTATTTATTGCAATTTGTAATTCACTAACAATAGAAGATGAATGGAATGTAGAGAGAGAGAGCGATGGAAAGATCCTTTTAAAAGGGGGGGGGGGGGGGGTTGCTGTTTATGACACTTGTCGGGCTTGCTGACTCGAGGCTTATGCTAATAGGAGAGAGCGAGAGAGAGAGAGAGATTAACTTCCACCACCAGATGAGCCATAATGAAATAAATGACAGTCAGGATCACTACAGTTACTTCAGGGTATGTTTGTATTACTGCATTGTGTATCTGCATGAATCTCATTTGAAAGTGTGCGTGTGTGTGTGTGTGTGTGCGCGTGTGTGTGTGTGTGGTGATTCTCTAATTCTGAGTAACTACAGCCAACCTTTGCTCCATTCTCTTTATTTTCCCGTCTCTTCCCTCCCTCTTGCTGTTACACTGCAGGGAAGTGTGGGAAAGAGATAAGTGCCTGAACACACACTCACAATGGAGCTGGGAACTGGAAATACCTTATGCCATTTCTCCCCCTCTACTGTATATCCCACATACAGAACACGGTTCATCTTGAAATACAATTAATTATAATGTTTATTCTTCTTCCTTTTTTTTTATTTTTTACAATCATTCCTCCCTTAAGTTCAGGTTTTTCTTTCTGTCTCTAAGCTCACTTTAAAACTAATCCCACTGCTGTTTTGCACACAGGGTTAAAGAAATAATCCCGAAACTGGACCCGCCTCCTCCTCCCCCTGCCAGCCGAAAGCGACCGAACAGGACGGGATCAGAAACGGCATCAAGTCTGGCCTTCAGCTCGTCCTTCCCTGACATCACACCCTGTTTTGTTTCTCCTGGAGAGTTCAGCAACGACCTCAGTGCGTCCTGTTCGCCGAGCGAAGACTCCGGCATGCGCTCCGACAACAAGCCGTCCGCAGACGATCTGTTCGAAGACCGCAACTCCTCTCTCCTGTCCACGTCCAGCACCTGTAGCAGTCTACCAGAGGACCACCAGCTGGCTGGAACCCCGCCCCGACCGGCCACCCCCAACAGCTATGAGCACACACTTCCGTTTTCATCACCCCTTAACAGAACCTGCCTTCATATCAGTCTGAGCGAAGATGAGCTTCTGGAGGATGGAATCTCTCCCACAGAAAGCCCACTTAGTAGCTCACTTAGTTAGCCATATAAGGGCAGTAAAATCAGGGGTTTATGACTGGATGAAATGTAGCTACTACAGTACTGTGCAAAGGTCTCGGTGGTTTTAGTTCATTTCCTATGGATTTATTTGAATTTTAGTATGTTTAGTAGAGTCAGAGCAAAAAAATTCTGAATTTCAGACAATACCGCCAGTATTCCACCAAGGCGGCAGGTGACGTACAGGTAGTGATTTGCACCGTCGCCGTGCACCTCCAGGTTGTGGCTTCGATTCCATGCATGGGGTTTGCATGTTCTCCCTGTGCTTGGTGGGTTTCCTCCGCATACTCCCGTTTCCTCCCACAGTCCAAAGACATACAGCTTAGGCTAATTGGCGTTCCCAAATTGTGTGTATATTTCTGTGCCCCACGATGGATTGACACCCGAACTAGGGTGTACCCTGCCTCATGGCTTAAGTCTCCTGGGATAGACTCCAGCCCACACACACATACACTCCTGAATACAGGATGAAGTGGTATAGACCGTGAGTGAGTGTTCCACCACAAAATTAAAGGTTTAAGAAAAATATTTGTATGCCAGAAAAGAAAGCAGAACATTATCTAAGCATCCTCAAAAATCGAAACTGCTGGAAGTTTGCAGGCAAAAAAGATGCAGGTGCAACAGTCCAAGTCCTCAGAAGAACTGCGTTACTGGGTAATAAAAAAGCTAATTTCCGTATAAAATTGCACACACTGAACCTGAGACTAACGGGTCCTCAAAGCCTTGTCACACTAAATACTGACTTTGTTTCATTATTTACTGTTTACTGGGCTTTATAGGTGGCTTCTTTTTTTCCCCTCTAAGGCATCTTTGTTCTACAGCATGTATTTGCATGTGCCTAAGACTTTTGCACAGTACTGTATATGGCAGCAAAAAAAACAATGCTCACAGCTTTAGAGCCGGTACGACTTCAGAGCTATCATGCATTGTTTTTGTAACAGACTGTTGACAGAGAGTGAAAAGCTGACTGCTGTGATTGGAGCATACTGTAGTGACAACATCAGCTTTCCTGCCCTGATGGCACATTTGTGCTGCAGTTACTGTAGATTTTGACTCCAGGATCCCCAGTCCGATCATGACTTCAGGGTACTACGTGTGCGGAATTGTGCAAGGCCTTCCCATTTCCATGTAGGTTTTCTCTGGGTTCTCCAATTTCCTCCGAAAGTGGCTTACCTTGCCCCTCGATTTGAACAAGTGTACATGATGCCCTGTAATGGACCGACGTGCCACTGTGCATGGCTCAGAGTGTTCCAGGTTTCAGATTCGCTGCAACCCAGACCAGGATAAACCGGTTACAGAAGGCATGAATGAATGAATGAGTTTTCTGCCTTTATTATATTATTAAGTATTAACTCACAGGGTTGTATTCAGAGCTGAATGAAGCTTGTGTTGTAAAGATTTAATTTAAAGACCAAAATTGCACACATGATTATCCAGATGCAGCTAGCAGATTTACCCCAAGTTTAGTTCTTTTTTCTTTTTTTTTCAATTCCAAGTGGAATTTACACTTTTTTTTTGTTTGTTTGTTGCAAGGAAAATCTCTGCATTCAAGGAACTTACATAAATTGGACGTGAAGCCTTAAAAATCATTTTAAAGCATGTGAGTAACTCATGTCCACAATATGAATAACTTTCCTCAGATAAATAATGATGTAAATTTTGGACTTACTGTAATTCAAAACCCCACCCATAATTTGCCTAATTTTATACAGTGTGTGCAAATGTGCTGGGAATGAATGTACACTGGACTGCTGTATATCAGTAGAAATATTTTTTTAGAAAAATGGTTAGGTTAACTTAGAACCTAGAAAGGCAGAGGTATAGAAATGTATTGGAAAATAAGACTTCCTTTTTTAATAGCTGCTACGTTTTTGTTAGAGTTTATACATTTCAAGTCCATGGGCTAGGCTACTTTTTGCCAGATTGGAAGTGAAAATTAAACACTGCTAAAATGCTTTGAAAGTTAAAGAGCAGATAAAAGAAAATGCAGAGAAAGTAAGAGAGAGAGAGAGAGAGAGAGAAAATTGTCTAGGTCAAGTCGGATTGGTTAGATTGGTTTAAGTAATAGAGAACTAAATGAAGAGATGTGTAATTAAAATTCTGAATCATGTTTGTAACACTGCCGTGGTATCATCGTCAGCTAGAAAGCCAGACAAGATTCTTATCCCTCCAGAGCAACAGGGATAGACAGCCTGAAAACTGGGAGGAAAAAAAGTGTGAATTGAATCTGAGGAAGCGAGACCAAGGTAAATCCGTTGTCTTGCTCTGTGGATTTCCTCGTTATATTATTGATACAGATAATAGATTTAACAGGTGATACAGATAAAATCAGTGTAAACACACACACACACAAATCTGGTTTTAACCTTGGTCTTATCCAGTCACTGAGAAGTGGTGACACAGTGTGATAAAGGGATGCATGACTTTTCTTTTTTTTTAATCACATTGCAATAATATAGGCGCAGATTGCAATTTAACCTGCAGTATGTAACTTTTAAATGTACCATTTAGGATTCAGTCTGCTAACAGCAACTACTGGCACAAATGATGCTGTTAAGTTGATGTTTGCCAATATTTATTTCACACCTCAGAAATCTTTAAGTAATAATTTTTTGACAAACTCTCCATAAATTCCTGACAATGTCTACTGTATATTAGCTGTAATAAACTACAGCCATTTGCGATAAGATAATTGCACAGATCCATGTTATATTTTTTTTATTTTTAAGCAATTAAATGTGCAGCTCTACTGTGGATTTCAAATATAGCACTTAACCCCAGTTATCGACTTTGGAGACAGAAAAGTGAAATGTTCATAAAGATTTAAAAATGTTAGTTTTGTGTAAAAGAAACAGAAGGAACAAAAAGGAAAGAAAGAACAGTAAGAATGAGTCAGGTGGAAGTGATCAGAAATGTCAGGTGTGAGCAGGGGTTATAATCTGCTCCTACAATGAACGGCACATTTGTAGTGTGGAAGTTATACTGTATGTACAGGAATGCAACTGAAATAAAAGAATGAAATAAATAAACAAAAGGACATTAAACGATAGCAGTGTTAATTCTTCTTCTTCTTTTTTTCAAGTGGGTCCGATAACATTAAATAACCGTAAATTAGTTGTGGTGTCCAGACATCATTAATGTTTCTGTCATAAAACTGTGTTTCCATCCATTGATTCGGCTAGCCTCTTCTTCCTGAATTATGACTTGAGTTCCTGTTGTATCTCTCACACCCTTGTGCCATCTTGCAAACTCAGCTGAACTCAGGAACATTACAGCTCATTCTTTCTGTCTAAAAGCATTTTCAGTGCTACAGGATAATGTCTCCTCACACAAGGACTTTTATAGTACCCTAAGGGTTAACCACCTAAACATCTGTATTATTTAGTAACCCTTTGCAGACATGATGTATGTATGAAGTCATGTCTAAATGTCTGGACCCCCTCTTTTAATAATTCTGCCATTTTTTGTGTAAAAACATAATAAAAAAATCATCGGATAATAGAGGGTCTTCTTTTTACGCACATATGACCTCAGACAAACAACATATACCCTGTTTCACTGTGACATTATTTATTTTACAATAATAAAGCCAAAAAGAAAAGAACGTGTGGGCAACTCAAAGTAATTCAAGTTATTTAATAGCTTGTAGATCCAGCTTTAGCAGCAATAATTTGAAATGATGTTTCATTTAATACTTTATCAGTCTCTCACATCGTTGTGAAGGAATTTCGGTTCATTTTTCTTCAATTCAATGAGGTTTTTAAGCATTCACTTGTGCTACCAAAGGTCCTGCCACAGCATGGGTTGATGTCTGGACTTTTCCTGTTGCATGACACAATTTTGATGGCCTCACATGTGCCTCTTGAATACTCTGGTCAACTCAATGACTGCAAGGTGCCCAGTTCCTGTGGCTGCAAAGTAAGACCAATTCATTACCTCTCCTTTTCACCAAACATGGGGCTGGGCATTAAGGCAAAACAACTTCATTTTAGTCTTGTCTGTCCATACAACATTGTTCGAAAAGCCATGTGCTTTGTTCAGATGCAGTTTTGCAAGTCTAAGTCATGCTTCCATGTTTTAGACAAAAGAGGCTTACAACAGCTATGAATTATTTAGTAAAAACTAAATACGGTATGTTATATGCACTGTTTTATTTTGGGGAATTTTCTTAAGGACATGTTCAGGGACCTGAATTTAAGTTTGTAATATTGGCCTAAAGTAGAACCCTGTGGGATACCATATTGTAATTTTTAGACTATGAGAATCTTCACAGCTTAAAAACATACTTAATGGATAAGCCCAAGCACCTGCCAAATAAATATGTAGCTGTAACGAGTTCTACAATGCAGTCATAGATGGATGAGATTTTTGGGCAAATTTAATTGCTCACAGTTTAAGAGTTTAGGCAGGAAAAGTTAGCTATCATTGTTGTGTGCTCTGGCAAGCCCAACTACTCTAATGTCCTTTTTCAGTTATATGCTGATTTAAATGCTTTAAAGTTTGTGAGGATGTAAAAATGCACTGAACTGTCATTCATCGTGGTAGCAATCACTACGGGCAATTTGGGAACACCAATTAGCCTAATCTACATGTCTTTGGACGGTGGGAGGAAAACAAAGTACCTGGTGGAAACCCACCAAGCACAGGGAAAACATGCAAATTCCATGCACTCAGACCCGAGGTGGGAATCAAGCCCGGACCCTTGTGATGCAAGGCACCAGTGCTAACCACAATGCCACCGTGCTACTGCTAAGTGAACTAAACTGCAAAAAAGAAGCAAGATAAATAGAACACCCCCACTGCCTTCCACCCCTGGCCTGGGAAAACAGAAAAGCAGGCAACAAAAATTTTGAGAAATTTAAGCATAGCCATGTGGCATTGCAAGGAGTCTTCTCAGCTTGATCTTTGAGAAAGTGAACACAGGGAATCCCTCACAATAACATACAGGTCAAAAAAGAGTTAAAGCCAGCAGCACATAATGAAAGAAGAAAATATGAAAACAGGGAGATCCTTCTTTAAAAAATCAATTCAGAGAAATCATGTTAGTGCTCACTCTGTGCCTCTCTCCATTTCTGTGTCTCATCCTCCTCCACTGATCCTCTTCATATTGATGTACAGGAAAGGTCCATCAATATACATTACTTTGTGCTGGTGAGGGAGGAAAAAGACTGTGAGGGAGAATCAAAGCCAGAGCAAAATGGACAGGAAGAGCTTTTTAAAAGACTTTTTTTTTTTTAGGGAGGCAGGTTAACAAGACAGATGTCTCTTGAGGATGAAGTAGACACTCTGTTCCTTTTCTTGATTGAGCTAAGCGGAAAGGAGGGCCTGGTGTTTATGGAAAGCTCTCAGAAAATATTTGAACAATCCTTAGATCTCAGTTTCGTAATACCTAGGATGATATAATCCAGAATCCCCTGATTGAGATGTATACAAGAGAGCATTTAGGAGGTTCCCTAAAAAAAAAAAAATAGAAAGTGTTCCTTCTTTGAGCCATTAGCCTTGACTCCAATAAAAAGAGGACAGTTAGCTCATGTTCTCCATTTAAGAACAATCTGATAACATGCTTTGTGGGAATTAAACCAGAGGAATCTATTGAGGGGAAATTTATCCAATGTAATGACCTGGCTTTAACCTTAAATGGCTCTGCCTTTGTTGTAGCCTTTAATTTTATAGAGCTTGAGTTCCCAACTGACGAAATACTTTGTTTTAAATATTTTAAAGCAAATAGCATTTTCCACAAGCCATATATATAATTAGTTTTATATATATATATATATATATATATATATATATATATATATATATATATATATATATATATATATATGTGTCATCTATAATTCTCTTTCCTTGCTTTCCTGGGTAAAGCATCCATTATGTTGTCACCTTTTGATAAGTGAATTGGAATCGCTTAAAGCATTTTCTCTTTCCTCATACATAAAATCTTAAAAGAAAAAAGGAATGTGGATAATATGCCACTCCTCTGTATTATACGTCAGTAATTATGATATGTATCAGACCACAGTAAGACATGACCGGTTATGGCATTCCAGTTAAATTTTTTTTTTTTTTTTTACAGCATTGTTTACTACATACTGTATAGTTCTATAACTGCATGATTTCCTGACTTAGGAGTACAGTTATAACAATTTAAAGCATATAGAATAATACTCTATTCATAAAGCCTGTCCATTCGGCACTCATCTTTTAATTCTGCCTTGCTTGAGTTGCTTGTCCTTCCACGATACCCACCATCTAGCCAGATAGCTGACATACAGTACAGGACAACTAATATGCTTCTAGCATGGGTGAATGGTTTCACTCTACCTACAGTTCCATGTGCTTCTCATTGACGACATTGATGAATTAGCTGTATTTCTGCTGGTCTGAAGCTCTGGAAATATATGTAGTTTCTTTCCCTCTTCTCAAAGAACCCCTTGTTCTTTTCACTCGGGTTGCATTTTTCCCATGGGCCATGCTATGCTAACAGTGTCAGGCAGTGTCTTTGCACTCCTACAGCCTGTGTTTAGCGCTCTGGGTAGATGGGCAGCAGCTTGGAACTCTCTCAAGGACATGGTCCGACTTTGAAAGCAAAATGATACATATGTTGCCACCCATGCATTGGTTGGGCAGATTTACAACCTGGCGCAGATCAATGACTTGTTGGCAGGAATGACTCAGGACTAATTCAGGAACGGTGATAACACAAATCAGAAACTTTATTTTTTATTTATTTGTATTTTCTTACGATTGTCCTGCCACCATTCTCACACTTCATCATAAAACTGTGAGAGGGGTGTACATTATATCTGCATTCCAATTTGGCCCTTTTTTTTGAGGTTGTCAACACATTTCCATATGTGGTTCCCCCTGGCAGGGTTGACTTGGACAGGATGACCTGGCCATAACTGGCCTCACAGCAGGTTATATTTCTTTCCTCCTCTACCACTGATTATTCCAATGCTGTAAGTGGTTCGGTCACTAGTCCTGCTTGTAGTGCGTCAAGACCTTGTGTACATTTTACCAGTCACTGGAACACCCTGGCAGCTACAGTTGAAGTCAGACGTTTACATACGCTTAGGTTGGTCATTAAAATAATTTTTTAAAACCAATCCCACAGTCATGTTAAAAGAACTAGTTTTGGCAAGCTGGTTCAGACGTCTACAGTACTTTATGCATGCCACAAGTCATTTTTCCAACGGTCGACATCTTCGATTTTTGACAATTCCAGCATTAGACATTCACATACCGGTCTCAGTTGACTCTGCCTTTAAACAGCATTTAAAATTCCATAAGTTATGTCAGAGTTAGCTTTAGATCATTTGGAAAGGCTAATTGGAAGCATTTAAGTCAATTGGAGGGGTACCTGTGGATGTATTTACTGTAGGAGTACCTGGGGATTTATAAGGCCTACCTTCAAACACAATCAATTTTCAAACAACATTAATGTTTTAATGTTTTTCTCTGAGCATTGCTGGGAAGTTCACCCCTAGGGAGATTGTCTTGAATGCTTTCCACTTGGGAACAATCTTTCTCACTGCAGAATGTTGAAGTTCAAATTTTTTTAAATGCTTTTTTTTTTTTTAACCCTTTAGACATTGATATTCAGCAATAATTACTTCTCTAAGTCTATTGCGTATGTCTTTCCCTCTTGGCATTGTGTTAACACAAACCCAAGAACTTCTGCTTTTATAGAGGTCTGCACAGCTGCTGATGATCAATTAATCAATCAGGTGATTAACAGCACCTGGCTGCAACTTACCCTCATAAATCCTGTGGAAGCAGTACTGGGGTACTTACTATTGGATAAATGTTTTGTTAAATAAATAATGGCGTGGTAAAAAAAAAAAAAAAAAAGTTATATGTTGTTGGTCTGAGGTTGTATTTGCCTAATACTGAGATCCGCTATGATCAGATAATTTTTATCATATTTATATATTCAAAAAGTGAAACTCATATTATATATATTTATTCCACAAAGACTAATATATTCCAATTTTGAGAAAACCTGACTAATGAAAACCCCAAATTCAGTACCTAAAAAAAATATATTACTTAAGACAAATAAAAATAAAATAACATAGAAATGTTGGACTATTGAAAATTATGAACATGTACAGCACTCAGTACTGTCCGAGTTCCCTTCGCGTGAATTGCGGCATGGCATGGAGGTGATCAGTCTGTGACACTGCTGAGGTGTTATGGAAGCCCAGGTTGCTCTGATGGCGCCATTCAGCTCTTATGTATTGTTCTCTATGGGATTTAAGTCGGGTGAGTTTGGTGGTCAATCAAGCACAGGGATACCATAGTCCTTAAACCAGGTATTATTACTTTTGGCAGTGTGTGCAGGTGCCAAGTCCTACTGGAAAATGAAATCTCCATAAAGCTGAGCATCTCCATAAAGCTGGTCAGCAGAGGGAAGTATGAAGTGCTCTTAAACCTCCTGGTAGATGGCTATGCTGACCTTGAACCTGATAAAACACAGTGGACCAACACCAGGAGATGAAAGGGTTCCACAAACCACCACTGACTGTATATAAACTTTACAAGCAAGTTGGATTCTGTGCCTCTTCTCTCTTCCTCCAGACGAGATCTCCAAATGAAATGCAAAAATTTACTTTCATCTGAAAAGAAGACTTTGGCCCACTAAGCAACAGTCTAGTCCTTTTTGTCTTTAGCCCATACGACGGCTCTGATGTTGTCTCTGGTTCAAGAGTGGCTTGATACAAGGAAAGTGACAGTTGTAGCCCATGTCCTGGATACATCTGTGCATGGTGGCTCTTGAATCGCTGACTCCAGCTGCAGTACACAGTACAGACCAAAGGTTTGTATTTGTATCACAGTTTGAATTTGTATCATGGCAAGAAAAAAGCAGCTAAGTAAAGAAAAACGAGTGGCCATCATTACTTTAAGAAATGAAAGTCAGTCAGTCCGAAAAATTGGGAAAACTTTGAAAGTGTCCCCAAGTGCATCACAAAAACCATCAAGCGCTACAAAGAAACTGGCTCACATGCGGACCGCCCCAGGAAAGGAAGACCTAGAGTCACCTCTGCTGAGGAGGATAAGTTCATCCGAGTCACCAGCCTCAGAAATCGCAGGTTAACAGCAGCTCAGATCAAAGAGCAGGTCAATGCCACACAGAGTTCTAGCAGCAGACACATCTCTAGAACAACTGTTAAGAGGAGACTGTGTGAATCAGGCCTTCATGGTAGAAGATCTGCTAGGAAACCACTGCTAAGGACAGGCAACAAGCAGAAGAGACGCGTTTGGGCTAAAGAACACAATAAAGAACACAATAAAGAACACAATAAAGAAAACTCTTTGAATGAGAAGGTGTGTCCAAACTTTTGGTCTGTACTGTATATGTATATATATATATTCAGGCTTTTTTTTTTAAGCATGGTGTATTAAATGACAAGAAAAATATGTACACAGGCAGAGCAGCAGAACCTAAACGTACTGTGGCTTCTGTAAGTTACATGCTACAATTACTTGCCATCAGTCAAACCGCATTGCACTCTGGGTCATGGGTTTGGCAGCTGGCCAGGGCAATTGAATGCACTTCTGCAAAGTGAGACATGAGATCTTTTATTGAACGGATAGGAAAAAAATGATATGTTTAAGCTATCCAGAATGCGCAAGTGTTTCTGCTGTGGTTTTCTTTTTATCTTTACAAAGACTGAATGATTGAGGAGAAATAAAATCCTGCCAACTTTATTTGCAGTTCTATATTGCTATGCAGTGCAAATATACTGTAATTTACTGTATGTCACTGATTATACATTAATAGAATGAAGGCTTTTGTATTTGAGTACATTGATTATTTAAGCAACAGACTGGAATGACGAGATGGAAACACCTGGTCAGATGAATGATCTTGATTTGTAGTGGCACCTTGGCTACAGTGTGTATTCTAGCAAGCTGTAACCACAACAAAAAAAGAAAAGACAAAAAAAAAAAAAAAGGGAAAAACTGTGTGTTGAGAGATTAGCTGTGGCAATGAATAGGGTTCTGCACTAGTGACTGGGAACCGGGATTGCCAGAGAGATACTTTTAATCAAAGACCTTTTGAGCAAGGACCCTTAAAACATTTAAACTCTATGCATAGATCAGTATAATGTTGGTTCGATTCCCAGCCAGGTTCGATTCCCGCCTCCTGTGCTTGGTGGGTTTTCTCTGGTTACTCCAGTTTCCTTCCACAGTTCAAAGATATGCAGATTAGGCTAATTGGCATTCCCAAATTGGCTGTAGTGTGTGAAAAGGTGTGCATGTGTGTGCCCTGCGATGGCTTGGCACCCCGTCCATGGTGCACCCCTGTCTCTAATGTTACTGAATATTGTGTTGTCTGTAATGATTTAAGGATAAACCCAGGAGCAACCCTAACACTACACGATTATTGTAATATAATTGTAACGCCATGGTGAGGACATTCACCAGAATTGGTTTTGAAAGTTATAATGACTTTGATAAAATGATGTTGAGATAACATTGAATAATTGACCCAAACACAACGCTGCAATTACAATCTCAAAACAACCAAATGCGAGCCTTTATTTGGAGAATTTATGCCTGTTAATATCCTTGTACTGACATCTAGAGTGCTAGGTGCTAGAACAGATAAGATACATGCCTTACTTGAACTTTGAGAGTTCAACTGTGGGACCAGTCGAGCAGTGCTGTAGGATTGGAGGGAACATGGTGTGGTGTGTTCAACAATATTCCATCATCATGTAATCAGGGTTGTTCCATCTTCATTTCATCAGAGTAATGTCTGTATTGAACAATTAACCTCACCACAATGTTTTAAAAACCGAAGATTTCTTGTATGCTAATGGTATTGTTTCTCCAAAAGCACATTCACAACAGCCAATGTCTTCAACCATGGCCTGGTTAACTGTCAACTCTATAAATATAACATGATATAGGTTAAAGTAAGAATGAGTATGAAATACAGCATAATGTAGAAACTAAGTAGCTTACAAGTTTTTGTTTACATTTTTACGCATTTGCCAGACGCTCTTATCCAGAATGACTTACAAAAGTGCTTTGAAGTTTTTGGGGTGGGGGGGGAGATTTAGCTGAATGTCCAGATGACAAATTTACATGTAGACAGACACCCTTATTCAGAGCATATAGCATTTGTTTTTTCCTTACACATATGAGCAGTTGAGGGATACTTGGCAACTCGGTGGTCATGGGGTTTGAACCTGGGAACCTGGGACCTTCCGGACTGTAGTTCAATGCCTTAACCACTGAGCTTCTGAACCCCTGACAGTCTGGTGATGCCAGTGGCATGTCATATACAATCAATGGTTGAGCTTCAACCAATGTGGCCCTGATCTCGTCTGCCCCTCTTCCTCCTCATACTCTCACTCTCACATACTTTACCTCTAGCACTTGCTTCATCGTTGACTACCATTATATTCCAAAAAAGTACATTTGCAACCTTTTTAGTGCTAATGCTATGATGAGTTCACAATGAAGTGAACAATTAAGTAACTAGTGTTCACACCTGTAAGGAGCTAGTTTAAAAAAAAAAATGCTTGGCCTTGTGATTGGCACTAGCTTCCAAATAAACACAAAATTAAAATTTTGCATGTTGTATTTTCATATAGAAAACTACAGTATGTGTAACGTTTACAAAAAAATGTACATTTTAAAAGTTGCAAATTGAAATTGAATCAGAAACTTGGCTTGGGTACATAATTTTGTTGCAGAGACTGCATTTCAGGTTCTAATTTTAGTGTGTAAACAATTAATGAATAACACTTAGTATGTGTTCATGCTGCGGAAATGTGTCTGTTCGCCGCTCGTTAGTTTGCTAATCAGTTCAGGTCAGAGGGTAGAGTTTAAAATTAGTCAAGGCTTCTCTCACATGATTGTCATGTTGGAATTATGAAAACCAACTGCACTGAAACATAACCTTTTACTAATATTCAGTAGTGTAAAATGATGGATATATTGTAAATGCTCAATTTCCAATAGCTATTATCACTGGATCACACTTTAAACGCTCAAAAATTACACCATTGTACTATATCAGTCCTGTCCTCTATAGTGCTACAATAATGTACTATACAGTACGTTCTCATTAACCTGAGATGTTACTGGGTATAGTGGTGAGCCTCAGACTAAACTTAGCTCTTGGCTGCAGGCTAGCCACAAACCACAGCTGGCATTAGTTAATCAAAAGCTGAACTGAAAAAAAAAAAAAAAAAAGGCTAATGCTCCATGCACGTGCATCCGAAGAGTTAGCTTCAAATCAGAATAATGAATGCTTTATTCATCAAATGTCCAGCATGCATAACCTGCAAACCTGTCCTACAACAAATAATAATAAGCACAGGGTTATGTCTTTATGCCACAGAACTCGTTTCCATGTGGAAGCAATTTCTGGCTTATGTTTAAACCCGTAATTGCCGCATCTTCGTTCAAGAGGCTGCCTGTGTAAAACCCAAAAGTAATTGGTACTAAACCAAAGCAAAGTGATACTTAGTCATTTTCACCAACATTCTGGTGAATGCCTCCTTTTATTCTTCTTCTTCAAAGTTTGGTCTCATGCTATTTTTAGCGGTGTAACGACCCAAAACGGCAGAAGCCCACAACTCTATTTCACTGGAATGATAGGATTTGAAACCACAGCTCTGGAGCTCTGGAGTTCTGGACCATTACCAGAAATCCTTCGATGTTATTTTGTGTAGATGTTTTTTCTGTACTATATTTCTTCCAGTTATTTAAATACTGGTGCGGTTCTTCTGACTATTCAGACCTCGATATGGCGAAGCCATTCCAGAGGTGGAAGAGTATCCATAAGTCACTTTGTACACAGTGAGACATCCAGCAAAATTGTTCTAAAGATCTGGGAATGACCGGTATATATACAGTACACCGGCCAGTACAGTAATAGAACTGTATTCGTTTGACCTTGTTTTGGTCAATCTGAAATTCATGTTCACCAAACATCGTCCATCTGATGTTCTCACAATGACACACCCATCACTCTGTACTAGGGTAAATCTGCATTCATTAGACCACATGAACGTTTCCCTTTGCTCTGAAGTCCAATATTTTTTTTTTATTTTTTTTTTTTTTATTAGTCTCACTAAAAAGTGGTTTTCTTATGGACATCCAGCTGTTGAGTCCCAATCTTGTGAGTTCTTAACACATCATGTGTATGCAAATGCTCTTACTTTCACTATTAAACATAGCTCTGATTTCTCCTGTTATCTTTTAAAAATGAAATTTCCCCAAGCATCTACAGTGTGATCTCCATTCATGATTCATTTCTAACCACGTCTTCTATGAAGATGCATTATTCTTTCATGTCTCTTTTATTTTTATTTTTAACAGAGATAAAGCTGTTACTATAAGCTATACTATACTATTCTAAGGATATAACCAAATATGATGGTATTATTCAGAATGAAGAAGTAATGTGTTGCGAACAAATTCAAATATGCAAATGAAAAATCCGGTTAAAACAATTCCTTTTTTAACCCTAAAAACATAAGTGGCATGGCTCTGTGCCAGGAAAAACATCAATGACAGATTTAAAAAACATGACAGTGTGTTTCAATAGGGGTGGGAGGCGTCAAACATCAAACCGTCTTTGGGTGTCTGGAACCAAAGTTATCCTGATTTTTACAATGGGTACATTTTAGCCACAACCGGAAAATGGGAATTACGTTGCAAAAATGTTGAACTCACAAAATGCGCACATTGTTTATTAATTATTTTTTTGTCACACACACACAACTAGAAACAAACATTAAAAAGGTGATCATGCATGCACTATATTGCCAAAAGACAAGACCTTTTAAGCAGCTATAACAGCTGCAACTCTTCTGGGAAGACTTTCCACAAGATTTAGGAGTGTGTTACGGGATTTTCAACAGTTGACTGTGGAATATTTAGTAGTGAGAAAATTTCCGGACGTATTGCACAGGCGGCATCCTGTCACGGTACCACGCTGGAATTCACTGAGCTCTTCTTTCACAAATGTCTGTAGAAGCAGTCTGTATTCCTAGGCGCTTGATTTTATACAAGTGATTGGAACACCTCTTGAACATTTCTTTACCTTCTTTTGCTCGGGCATGTTCGTATAGTTGGTTAAAATGAAATGAAATGTATTTCATCACATTGAGTAGGTTGTGCTGACCAATGTATATTGCACAATCCTGAAGCCTGGATGTATCCATTAAAACATATCAATGCAAAAATGCCTAAAATGCGTTGGTTGCTAAGGGTTAATAAAGAAAACTTGCATGCATTTATTTCATGCATGCTACGGCCCCTGCTGATTCATTACTTAATATAATTTTCATCCATTCATCCACACTCTGTTTGCTTCTCTTTAGCCTCCTTTAACCTTGTTTTTGTCTGTTTAGGTGTTAGTGCTGGCTGAATACAAATCACATTCTATTCCGCTGATTTTTTTTTTTTTTTTACACTTCTGCCACAAACATTGATATTTCCTTCAATTTGTTTTTCGTTTCTTTTTTGATGTGCATTTTCTTTGTGGCGTGCATATTGATTTGAGCTTTTGTCATGCTCTGTGTTGGATTTCCTTCTTGAAGGAGTTTTATAATCCATTCCACTGTATTAAATAAAAGCTCTCTTGTTGGGGCCATGTTTCAGTTGCACAAGGCCAAAGCTTGTTATGGCTGAATCACTCGTTTTTAACTGCAAATTTGCATTTTTAGCAATTTTAGATAAAATGAAATGGTTATTTTATTAATATTAAGTGCTTCCATATTTTTTCTCTACTTATTATGAACAAATATGCCATAAATAAACAATATTTAAATTAGTCAATTAGAGGTATGCTTCACAAAATCTGAATGTTCAGCTTTTTTGTGGTTTTAAAGAATTTTGCATAGCTAACCCTGTCAATTACACTATATGAAACACTTATAACTTTACATACACATATACAGTATACGTACCATAACCAGCCATAATATTAATACCGAGTATCAATTATATACCAGTAAACTGCTGACAGGATCATAGGCGTTCAAGGCTCATTTAAGCCTGTGGAAAGCAAAGGTTATCCTTTCTGATCCAATCCCACGGAAAAAGCCAATGCAGCACACCTGGTCAGAAGAAGTCGATGCTGGCCAAAATAGAAAGGCACCAGAACAACCAGTACACCAGAGGCTGCTGCACATGTGGCCCAGCAGGCAAGGAGCCCAAGGCTGCCGACTCAGCCTCCAAACTCGCCAGGTCCCAATCCAATCAAACACTCATGGGATGCATCAGACAAACAAGCGTGATCCATAGAGGTCCAAACCAACAACCAACCGCACCCAAAGGAACTGCTGCTAATGTCCTGGTGCCAGACACCACAGCATAAATGGATCCTGCAAAATACTGGCCATAATGTTTTGCATTATATATGTTATAGCTGGTTTGTTCCAAGGACACAAAGCAAGGTTAAGTGAACACCAGTGTGTTTGCACTGATAACCGCACGAGTTCTAAAAGGCTTGCCCAATTTGCAAAGATTGCAAATCGTAAGCTTAACACAAAACATACAATATACTTTATATTTGTTCACACAAGGGCATTTCATGCACCCATTGTGTGTTCAGAGAGCTATAAATTCAAGTCAGAGACTTCAGTTCGGGGGTCTGTACAGAGCAAACAAGAACTGGCACACCCCATGCGATGATTCACTCTGTCAGAGACAGATGAGGAGCTGATTACTGTTATCAGACAGGCACAGGATTTCTTGACCTAACCCAAATAATCTGCAGCTTTTGCAGCCCTTGAGAGACAAGTATTTAAAATCCTTTCATGCCTTTCAATGCACAGAACACACACACACATAGCATGCTTTTTAGATACCCTGTTATTGGTGTTATTGGGGTAAATGTGTATTTCATGTCCTCAGTATCAATAGTATAACCACAGAAAGAACCAGGATGCCTGGGGATTTACACAGCAAGTGGTATTGATTGTTATTCAGCTTGGATTACTCTCTGTTGGGTTTTAAGTGTTCTCCCAGTCATCATGTTTTTTTTTTCCCTCTGTGTTACATACCCACCTAAACACTAAAACACACAGGTACAAATTGCCCTTAAGTTGGAATGAACATTTTTTTCCAATGCATGTAATTTTTCAGCAAAATAAATTACACCTATTACAGTATACACCAAAATACACAGTACTAAAATTAAAAGACACAACGATATAACCTTGCTGCAATCTGTGAGTTTATTTGTCCTGAAAGAAGAGAATATATCCTCAAATTTCTATTCCTGTTTTTCTCATACTGTGTATACTGTGTATATGTATATTCTCCTGTGCATTTGTCCTAATGGGAAGCTCTTTGAATGAATCCTGGCTGACAAGATAACAATTTTACATTTAAGAAGATAATACATTACAGTGGAACCTCGGATTGCGAGTAACTCGGTTTACGAGAGTTCCGCAAGACAAGCAAATATTTTAAATAAATTTTGACTTGAAAAATAAGCATGTCTTGGTTTACGAGTGCCAAGTTTTTTGACACCGACACACACACACACACACACACCGACACACACACACTCTCTCGCCTTTACACCCCCCCTCCCCAGCTTCACACAGACACACACACACTCTGCTCTACGCAGAAACTCTGCTCTGTCGCTCTGTTGTTTTTTTTTTTTTTTACTTTACAGCAGTGATTTCGTTAGTCTGCGCTCACTCGAGTGTCATTAGAGAGATTTTTTTTTTCCCGTTAAAACAGTGTTTCCGTTGTGTGTGTGTTTGTTGTGAAACTTAAAAAGCGAGGTGGGGTGAGGGAGGAGGAGTTTTACTGTGAAAGACGAGGCGAGGGAAACGGAAACACTTATCTGTTGGGATTTATTTTAACGTTTTTTAAAGGTAAAGTTCAGGTTAATTTGTTTTATTTTTACTTTATATATTGTATTAATTATTTTTATGTATTTATTTTTTTGGGCTGTGGAATGAATTATTTGAGTTTTCATTATTTCTTATGGGAAGATTTGATTTGATTTACGAGTGTTTTGGAATATGAGCCCGCTTCTGGAATGAATTATGCTCGTAATCCAAGGTTCCACTGTACTACAAATATTATACATGACAGGGATTCAATCTCAACATAAAGTGACTATCCTGAAGTCGATTCGTTTCCTAAAGTTGATTCTTAATTATTAGGTTTAGATTATATGGAGCACATGTGTGTGAATCAGTTCATACCATATACAGTAAATGGTAACATTTACAGGTAGGCACATTAATGTAATACCACCTTTCGAATCATGGCCAATCCTGTCAGAGCACTGTGCTGTCATAGAAAATGAACGGTACTAGTTCGTATTTCTTTTAGTGGTTTGCAAAAGCTTCATGAGTAGCAAAATATTTTTTCATTAATTCGTTCATTCATTTATTTTCTGTACCACATTATCCTGCACAGGGTCTCAGCAAACCTGGAGCCTATCCCAGGAGACTTTGGGCACCAGGCAATTTGGGAATAGCCTAATCTGCATGTTTTTGGACTGTGGGAGGAAACTGGAGTACTTGGAGGAAGCCCACCAAGCACAGGAAGAACATGCAAACTCCACAGTTTACAGTATGTATATGCAGTATATGGCATATATATAGTATTGTATAGCAACGGACATTTTTCTTATAAATGGTCATCATGATCTTCAAACAGTTGCCATCTGTTCCTCATTTTTACTTCTGTCCGATTGTATAAACAGATTATCTACCTTCATTTTTAAGACCGTGTTGCAGTGCATTTCCTCAATTTTAATGTCATGCTTAGTTCCTGGTTCATTCTATTGTTTGCTATACTGTATGTGTGTGCTCTATTAAACCATAAGATTGTTTTTACATAAAGAAATGCATGGCTAAATGCTTTCTCAAGTCATTTTTATAATAAAATAGTTTTACATTAGGATGCAATTTTTACAGGAGGATCTCTGAGCTTTTCAAAGACTGCATGTTGTAGAAATGTCTGGAAAGACTACACCAATTTTTACCTGCTATAAAAAGATCTGTAGAAATAGCCTGCAGGTAATGTATATCCTGTCATCATTATAAAGATCATATTATATCTTGTGTGGGGGAAAAACTTCCTCAATATGCTAACTCTAGGTCGGATTCTGTTTAAACTACATAAACTATGGCTTTTAGTGCTTTGAGTTCCTAGCACTGCTAAACCCTACTGTACATGCATGCTTAGAGTATTTAATTTGTCAGTGATTAAGTGCAAGTTGCACGGCTAAAAAAACTTTAAAACAGAGGCCAAATCTTTACATTAAAATATATTTTTATTTGCATAGCGTGTAGCAATGGTCTTTGTCTCAAAGCAGCTTTACAGAATAGAAAAAAATAAATAGGGAAATGTGATTGAAATGTGTGAGAAGATATGCATGAATCAAAATGATCAGATTGTTCGACAAACGACGAGGGTGCAACTGAGGTTGCAATAGGAACAAACCTTGAGGGTAACCAGACCAACAGGGAACCCATCCTCATTTGGGTGAATTATGATGGTCAGATGACAGAAACAGAATATCTTCAACAGGTCTTGTGGGCCCAGGATTTGTTCTCAGTATCCAGTATTAAAAAACCCTCTATAAACCATGCCTGACCCAGCACTCAGACTCCTAATCTTAATGAAGTGTTTGGTTCCTTAACTGAAATACACTATATGAACAAAAATATTTGGCCAGACCTGTTAATTATTGAATTCAGGTGTTCCAGTCAGGCCCCTTATCCCCAGTGAAGGGCAATCTGAATGCTTCAGCATACCAAGACATCTTGGACAAGGCTATGCTTCCAATCTTCTGGGAACAGTTTTTGCAGGGAAGGTTTTCTTTCTACTCCAACGTGTGGAAGAACTTGACTGACCCTAACACAGAGCCCTGACCTCAACTCCATCGAGCACCTTTGAGATGAAAACTGGAATGGAGATTGCGAGCCAGGCCTTCTCGTCCAACATCAGTGCCTGACCTCATAAATGCTCGACAGAATGACTGGGCACGAATTCCCACAGAAATAATCCAAAATCCTGTGGATTGCCTTCCAAAAAGAGTGGAAGCTGTTATAGCTGCCAAAGGGGGACCAACTCCATATTGAAGATTTTGATACAATGTCTTTGATGTTTGGCCAGATACCTTTGTACATATATTGTACATCAAGACACAGCCAATAATTTATGACTGTCATTGTGAGCAAGTGAACATGATACATGCACAATGATACAAGAGCTATTAACTGGTAGATAATCAAATAACCCCCAGACATACAATCTAGATCAGGGGTGTCAAACTGGATCCAGAAAGGGCCATGTGTGTGCAAGCTTTCATTCCAACCAAGCAGAAGCCACGGATGTTTAATTAGTCATTCTTGGCTTTCAACAGACTATCAGGTGTGGCTTCTGCTTGGTTGGAATGAAAGCCTGGATCCAGTTGGCGCTCCGTTTTTTAGATGAAAAAGACAGAACAAAGTCTCTTAAATTACCACCACATAATGAAATCCATACAAATAAATGTACACTGATGATGTTATTGTGACATTCTTTTTATATTGAGTATTCAATTCGATATCACCAACAATATTGATGATACTGAGACATTATCATGATATACTGTACAAGGTCCTCTTATTGATTTAATGACACAAGCATTTAAGCCTCTTAAGGTTGAACGAGGTGGGGACGATCCACAGGTACCTGTGCATGATCTTGAAAGCTAGACCAGATAAGAACATCAATACAGGTAAACATAACAACTCCGTCATATCTGTACTTCAATATGGTGGCGTTTACGGGAAACTGGATTAACCCAAGGAATCAAGAAAAAAAAATGTAAGGCTGTCTTTGTAAGGCTCGCCATTATAAACAATAACTTTCATCCCATGCATGATACTTTTGGTTAAAGAGAGACGCAGCTTCAAGAAACAAACTGATACGCTGAGTATACTGTGCTCAGGAGTCATGTTATGTTTGTCTTGTCTATGGTAACAAGTTATGTAATTAATCATCTTATTATCAGAACAGCACTGAGTCTCAGGGTACTGATCGCTCCGTCAGGCTTCCAGTGATATTCTGCTCACGTGACCAGGGTTATGTTAACTCTCACACTGATTCACTGCTTAGATTTGCCCTTTTTTTTTTCACAATCGCATGTACTCTTTTATCTGTTTTCTTCCTTTCATATTGCCTGTCTCATATACAGGGTGAGCCAAATGTCTGGATTCACAGGTGTTTCAGTTTATAAGAAATGTGATAGTTTTCTTTTAATTTAAGACCCAAGATATCTTCAAAACAAACAACAGAAATATGAATAAAAATCTTTCTGATGGAAGCCAGATATACAGTATGTACATGTACTGTAGTTATATCAGGTTTTACATCACTTGCTTGTTTTTTTTTCTTCTTCTGGGTCATCCGATATGTGAGGTGGTCTGGGAAAACCTTTCGAAATGTTACTACAATCAGTTCTGGAAAACAGATAAAAAATCATATAATCGTTGGTTTTGCATATTATAAGCATATTATAAGGGTACATGCAGTAGATAGCATGTACTGTAGGTTATTTGAACCTAAAATATTTTCCGGATGTGTGTTTTTTGCTATTGTGCACCAGTTTCATCAGTTGGCCATTATCCCTATCACCCAAACACAAGAGCAGCCATATCTCATCAATAACAAGACAGAACAACAACAATCTGTGGGAAATGAGACTGCACAGTGTTAGGAAGTTTGGCTCACACATTGAAGCACCCAGTAGCTTGTTAAAAGTGTTGGATGCAGCATGTGTTAGCTAGGTCTTTAGGGGCACAAGCAGCTGTACTGTAGTTAGCTGTCTAACAGGAGCCAGGGGAAGAGATATTTCAGGTAATCTTTTGACTCCTGGAGGTAAGTCAGGGTAATTTTGAAAAGGTGTGTTAATTTAATTTCCATAAAGAAATTCACTGTCCGGTGGCAAACCCTTGCTTGAGAGTTTACTTACAGCTTGATTCACATGCAGAAAGTCTGTAAGCACCGATTTGTTGTCAACTGTCTGTTGACTTGAACTTGGAGTGATTAGCAGAGATAAACACTGCATCGTTTTATTTCATTCATCAGTTCAGAAAAATCATATTTTATCAAAATGAAATAATGTCTAGTAAATTAGACTTTCAAATGCTTCATTTTTAAAGACATATCACTCCATCACACATTTCACTCCATCTACTATGTCTTTACTTCTGCTGGATCAGCATCATCATTGATAATCCTGTAGTATTATTATTTATTTATATACAGAACAGTATAAATTGAACTAGGCGCCAAAATTTTGTACTAGATCCAGAATGCATTGAAAAGTGCTACCACAAGTAACCTCTTTTAACGCCTCATGTGGCCTCAGGTGTTAAAATGAGGCCAGAGTTTGGAAAATGGTTATATAATGTATGGGCGAGTCTCAAGAGTGGTACAAAAAACACAAACATTAAGATTAAATCATTTGTTACATACATTTTGCAATGACATAATGAAATAGGTTTTTCACATATCCCAGTTAAGAAGCTGGGGTCAGTACACATGGGTCAGCCAGGATGCAACTGAGCTGATAGGGTTAATGGCCTTGGTCAAGTGCTCAAAAATGCAACGGGCTTGAACACGAAACCCTCCAGTTAGTAAGCCAGGGCCTTAACCATTTGAGCTGCCACTGCCCCATAAAACATACACTGAGTTGCAGTGGAGGAGGGCCTCTTGTTGCTGGTAGAGGTCAGTGGAGAATGGCTACAGTAAACTGGTTTGAGCTGAGAAGAAGGCTACAGTAACACACTGCAGAATGGTACAGTAAGTTGGATGGACTACTACAACAATAGACAACTACATCAGCTCCACTCTTACTGTCAGACAAGAAGATAAATCTAATGCTACACTGGATTTCTCCCTCTAGTCAATCTTTGTTGTGTGTCTTTGATAAAGGTGAGACCTGGCAGCTCATGTGTAAACTAGGATGTTCTGACGTCCCCACTACCCCCCTTACCATACGTGATTTGTGGAGTAAAGGGACACTTTATAATCCAGGGTTCTCTCTTGTTTGTTTGTGCAATCCTTCTGAATTTGTCTTCTAAGCTACAGTAGATATGCCAGACTCCTCCTTGTGCTCTGATCACAATATATAGCTTTGTATGCTCTGATCATGACTAATGATTTTTCTCTTTGTCTGTCAATCTGTACATCTATTCCTGCTGCCTGATGTGATGTCTGTGCCAGACCCTGACACACCCTCCCGCTGCGGCTACTGATGCTCTCCTGCTGCTTTCTTCCTGCTTCGTGATCTGCAGCTTTCAGCCCTTATGATTTACCACCTGCTGATGTGGATAATTTCAGCTGGATACCCTAAACACTTGCACATCCTAAAAAAAGGTTATGCATAAGATGTTCCTGTTTCAGCAGATAATCTCATTTTATAGCATAGACTTGGACTGCATAAGAAATGTTGCTGTACTCACACTGTTAATATGGATTTTGTTTATTTATTTTTTTATTATTTTCTTTACTATATAACTGTTTATAATTGTATTTTTATTGTATAAGGTCTTGCCACAGGGCTTGATCATTAGAAATGTGACTCTATATCCAGATTTCTAGATATTAACTTCTAGAAGCTTAACTGTTTATTATTGATTTTTGATTCATGTTTATTGTGAAAAGCATTATAATTAGAGCCCAAGCACTATGACATCAGCCCTACAGTATGGCGTTATAGTGTGTGAGGTCCCTCTTTTTCTTTTAAGGATTTTTCTTTTTTTCAGCATCCAAGGCTTTTGGGGGGGGTCTTAACATGCTCAAAAACTCATGAAAATTGGTGGACAGGTTGGAATCTACTGCCATTAAAATGCATTCGGGAGTTTGGGTACCGGAAATGTTACGGGGCCCTCACACGAGGTTTTGCTGCATAGCTCACACACACTTGAAATGTGTGCATACAGTATATCACACATTATATAGCAATAGCTCATGCACATTAAACACAGAATTCATAAACCAACTGTTTTTATCCCTGGTTTTGTAGAAATTATAACTAATTAATTGTTCTGCACCCCGTCCTTTTGGTGCACCACTGGGAAACATTATTCAAATTGAATCCTTGCCAAGCATCAGTAGTCAGTAGGCTACTTTTTCCAGTCTTTGATTTTCATTTTTAATGTTATTGCAAAAAAGTTGCACTAAGAAAGAAAGTGTTGATGCATATAGTGGTTCAAATACGTTAGGGAGGCCACATTCTGGGCTGATACAGATACAGTACTGATGTCTAAAATTATAATGTGCCCAATGGCCAGTACTAATGAGTTTTTATTTGGTTACAGATCTTGTATATTTCATACAGAATATGTTCTTGTGTGCATGTATAACAATCAAAAGGGCTTTATCCTGTATATGAATACAGGATAAAGCCAAATAACTTCTTATTTTCAACTCTTCTTCAACTGAGTTTTCTCTCCTTGACCGAAGGGTACCAACAATTTTATCCACGTGTGTATGTGTTATTTCATAGTTTTAAAACCCCAGTATTGTTTGAGAATACTGGGGTTTTAAACAATACTGGGGTTTTAAAACTATGAAATAACAGTATTGTTTGAGAATGTAGAAAAATAAATCTAATAGATAATGTTATATTTGTCAGTGTGCAAATCCCTACACATGCAAGTTATTGGCTCTCTATGCTATTCAGGTATCCTTGACCTATTGCTTAGTACAAGCAGCCCCGGCAACTTTTAGTGGATCTTTCCCAAAATTGCAGCGAGTAAACCACAATTAACCAGCACAGCATATAGTTGTGCAAGATTGATTGGACACACACACACACACACACACACACACACAAAAAAAAAAAACTTTGGTAAATAGGAATTACATTGCAGATAAGCCGAGAGTTAACAGGCGAATACAGCCGATAAATCAGTCCATCCTTAAAATATTTTGATTGTGTTGGAGAACAAGAACATGGTCATGTCCTAACTAAACTAAACTTTTTTTTAACTAAACCGATAAAATTTTGTCATTGTTCCCCATTTCTTGTGGACTACCAGGCAGTTTGTATTTCAGTGAGCATTTTGTCTTTTGGAGATGGACAACTGACATGATCAAGAGCTAATTGTCTGGTCCCCAGAACAACTGCAACTGGCACTTTTTTTTTTTTCTAAATGCAGGTTAATAGCAGGCGGCGCCACGCGGTGGTGTAGTGGTTAGCACTGTAGCCTTGCACCTCCAGGGTCTGGGTTCGATTCCTGAACGGGTTCGATTCCTGTCTCTTTGTGCATGGAGTTTGCATGTTCTCCCCGTGCTTGGTGGGGAGATGTAGGTGAGGTTAATTGGCGCTCCCAAATTGCCCATAGTGTGTGAATGAATGTGTGAGTGTGTGTACCCTGCTATGGATTGGTACCCTGTCCAGGGTGTACCCTGCCTTGTGCCCTAAGTCTCCTGGGATAGGCTCCAGGCCCCCAGCGACCCTGAGTACAGAATTAAGCGGTACAGATGATGAGTGAGTGAGAAAGGCTAATAGCATTAGCAAAGCACAGCTGGCAAGGCTAATGCATTATTATTATGTCATCTCCTGCATGTGACCTGGTCACCTGCTTTAATGTGACCTGATATAAGTGCAGGCATTCATAACTGTATCATGCAGTGGTGGATACAGATCCCCTAGGCATGTGATTAATACCTCAAGCAATGGAGCTGGCCACCTCATTACTCCTGCATCAGTGCTTACACTGTGTAAATAGCATTGGTTATACTACTATGACACACTAGCTCCTGGCCCTTAGGGAAATAATGCCTAGAGCATAAGATGCACTGGGCATGCAGACCCTGCAGACAGTACTGCCAGTAATGAGAATCATAGCAACAGGGTGCCCAAGACAAGACATACTGTCTCAGATGGAACATGGTAGTCAATGCTGTGCATCCGCAGTGGGGATCGTGATGACCACTCACGAACTTCTTTAAAGGCTAAAGGAACATTTTGAGTCACAATCACGACTCTCTGGTCTCAAGGGGTCTCTGATTGCCTACGGAGTGAACGCACATACAATTAAGTAAGACATTGATATGCATCTATAAACACTCATCAGCTTGTGTGTTCATGAGGGGCAGAGAGGCACAAGAACAAGGAGGAAGATACAACCATTAGATGTTCATTAGAGATTAAGTGCTGTATGAATAAATCATACATTTATTCATGTTGTCAATATAAGAAATGAGGAATATGAATATTGAAGGGGAAAAATCATTCTCGTCACATACATGTTTACAATACAACTTAATGGAAGTCTCGGAGCAACCTGGACAACAAAGATAACAAATATAGTAATGAGGACAAATGTTATGACCACCCACTTATAATATTGATCAGGTCCCTCCTTTTTTTCCCACCGAATCATCTCACCTTTCTATGGTGACCAGCATTAACATTATCTGCAGTTGGATCAGAGTACATGAACCAGCCTTAGTTCCTCATTTACTTTGGCTGCCCTGTTGCCATTTCACCGGTTTTGATTCCTTGCACCACTTTTTTTTTTTTTTCAGTCCTGACCACTATAGCCTGGAAACATCCCACAAGAGCTGGAGTTTTGGAGTTGGTCTGTCCCAGTTCTCTAGACATCACAATTTGGCCCTTGTCAAATCCTTACGCTTGCTCGTTTTTTCTTCTTCCAGGTGCCATTGTAATGAGATACTGTGACTGTACAGTAGCTACTGTGACAAGTGCCAGATCGTGATGGATATATGACTGCGTCAGAGCAACTCCAAAACTCCAGCTCTTGTGGGATGTTTCCAGGCTATAGTGGTCAGGACATACCAAAGGAAGGAAGGAAAACCTGCTAATGAAGGTTAATGCTGGTTCCAATAGAAAGACAAAAACACAGAGCATCGCTGTTTAGGTGACAAAAGGCTGATCTAATCAATATTAAGCAGGTGAGCATAATGTTATGGCTGATCAATTGAGATAAAGTTTAAAGTTTGGGCACTCGCAGACAGAACCAGACACCTAGTGACCACCAAAACAGTAGACTACTACAATCACATGCGGAATGTCAAGAGAGTCATTTGGCATACCATGACACTGTATTTTTCTAGACCTGTCAGGAAGATAAATAGAAGCTCACAGTGGCTGTGTTACTGTACGTTCCTCTGCATAATTTCCTCCTGAAACAGGGCCCTTGTCACTGCAAGGACAATGTTCCTGACTGGAAAAAAAAAAAAAAGAAATAAAATAAAAAAGAAATAAAATTCTGGCTTATTATTAGGACTTGACCTATCACACTCATTCACTCCAACTGAATCAAGAAATATATCAAATGTACAGTAAAAAAATTTTTTATCATCATTTAATTGAATTAATTGTTGTGGAAATTAAACGACTGGGTATGCTACTGTATGCTTCTACATAAGCTTGCCCCAGTTCCAACACACGATATGACTCAAGCTTAACTTGAACAGTCGACCTTGAATCTGTCACGATTGTCCCCCGTGTCATAACTCTGAGGGAATAATGCAGCCAACAGCACGGCACCGCCAACTTCCATCTGACTGTACTGGACATTCCCACGTGTTTTGTTGTTATGATTCCTGTCTCCTCTGATTAGCTGTGTATTTACTGTAAGCCCTCATTTTTTTCTGTGTCATTCTGAGGTAAACATTTAGCTCCTTGTGTTTAGCTTTATAGAAGTGTTTGTTTACACGCGGCCTATTCTGGTTTTGCCTCCCCCCCCCCCCCCCCCCCATTCCAATCAAATTCCAGATTTTGTTGGCTCTTATACAGTAATACAGTGGACTGTTACCTGTTTCTGGTATTTTGAACAATGTTTTGGGTACGACTGCCTGTTTTTCCCTGATGTTCTCCATATTTTAGTCATATCTAATTCCCACCCATTTTCATGGCCCTTCCACATTAAGCCAACCAGAGATTGAGGTCTGACACACGCTTCTCCCAAGACACTTGCCATGAGCCGAGCACAGTCGTTACGCTGTTACTGCGCCATAAGAGGGTGGCATGAAAACTCAAAGGAAAGTGCTACCTGCCTCCATCTGTGTCACTATGATTGATGTGGGAGTGTACTGTACGTATTCCAGTCTGCCATGAGTGGCTTAAATGCGCTTAAAGGGATTTTAGAGAATGTTTAAGGCAAAACTGGTTGTTTACCCTCTTTCGCTGGCAGTAATAAACTACAGGTAACTGTCGCATACAGTAACACCAACCATACTGTCTGCAAATGCGATTTGGATGTTGATTGAACAACATGTTATATAAAATTTATAGAGCTATTTGGAATAGTGAAGTGTAAGCACTGTTGCAAGCATGGAAATAATGTTACGAACAAAATAAAAATGTTACGGTTCAAATATGCACAAGTAATTTGTATACAAAAGACATGAGATCCACAAGCTGTGCGTGGAAAGCTGTTGGTTAAATGGTAGCTGTGTTAAAACTGGTAGAGACTGAGGCTGACGATTTTGTCACTAAACTAAATGATGTTTCTCATGATCTTCAACAATATCTGGAATTAGAAAAGGATTGTGTGCACCAAAACACCTTTTTTTGTCTTGATCTAATTTGTCGCCACTACTCTCTGTTTGACTCACTACAAATGCACAATCATAGCATGAGTGCTCTTTATATATACAGTACAGACCAAAAGTTTGGACACACAGCGAGTTTTCTTTATTGTGTTCTTTATTGTGTACTTGTGTACTTTAGCCCAAACGCGTCTCTTCTGCTTGTTGCCTGTCCTTAGCAGTGGTTTCCTAGCAGATATTCTACCATGAAGGCCTGATTCACACAGTCTCCTCTTAACAGTTGTTCTAGAGATGTGTCTGCTGCTAGAACTCTGTGTGGCATTGACCTGCTCTCTGATCTGAGCTGCTGTTAACCTGCGATTTCTGAGGCTGGTGACTCGGATGAACTTATCCTCCGCAGCAGAGGCGACTCTTGGTCTTCCTTTCCTGGGGCGGTCCGCATGTGAGCCAGTTTCTTTGTAGCACTTGATGGTTTTTGTGACGGCACTTGGGGACACTTTCAAAGTTTTCGGACTGACTGACCTTCATTTCTTAAAGTAATGATGGCCACTCGATTTTCTTTACTTAACTGCTTTTTTCTTGCCATGATACAAATTCAACCTCTTTGAATGAGAAGGTGTGTCCAAACTTTTAGTCTGTACTGTATATATATATATATCTATATCTATATATATATATATATATATATATATATTTTTTTTTTTTTTTTAATTATTATTAAAACTTAACCTAGGTATTATTAACACTAAATGGCATATATAAATAACCACAAACACAACTAGAGGCTGATTATTCAATTGTGCCATAACTGTGGGTGATGGAGTTATAGCTTTTTGAAAAAAAAAAAAAAAAGATAAAAAAATTCACAATGATATAATCCAGTTTAACAGTTTTTGCCAAGATATTTTGGCATTTTGCTATCTAATACACTCATGACTCAAAGAAAATATGGACAAAATATTCTCTATCATTGTGCAATACTTCTTGTTTCAGCAAATCTCATTTTGCAGTCAAACTGTTCATTTCCATGTATGTTACTGTCGGAATAAATTTGTCACTTTATGTATACAATTAAGTATTCATACGCATATGAAGTATTTACATTTAAAACTAACGTTCAAATAATCTCAGTAGTGATAGTGGATGTGTAAAACTGTACGGTTTAAAACTCTGGCAGCTGTGATGCTTCCACTGTGTTCTTAGACTCAGTTATGCAATTCAGGGGGCTTTGGAAACCTCAGAGGAACCATCTTCTTTTGGCAAAAGCTTACTAAATACAAAATACTGACGGGAGATTACGTCAAAGTTTTCCGGGACAGTGCGCTGCCGGTAAGAGTGGTAGGACTAGCCGTACTTCATCTATTGTAAACAGAACTACTCAGAGAGCTCTTATTAATCACAAACTTCTGTCCGGAGCTTTACTTTGGAGTTTCAACGCTAAGCGTTTCCGTAAGGGTTCTGACAAATCATGTGATTAGACAGAACGCAGGTGTTCCCAATGATTTTCATTGCATGTCTGAAAGTCTAATATAAACTGATTATTGCTTATTCATTCAGTTTACACGGCTTAGAATGCAACAACCATGATCAGAACAAACAAGTCTCAGATGAAGCGATAATTGAGAACAGAGCGTCACAGTGCAAATCTAAATGGGCCAGAATCCTCCAAATGGGACCGTCCTGGCACATTGGCGTGTAAGATTGTGCGAAGTGTTTTAAAAAGATTGAATAAATCTTTTTGGAAAAGAGCTTTCAACCATCCTTAATCTGAGTGTTCTACTTGGAATCGACAGCACATCAGCGGCATGTAAGAGTATTTACGAACAGTCTAAACGCCCATCCATCCATCCATCCATCCAGAACTCACAGCTTAAGACTCATTTGCATTCTGTAAGTGTACGTGGGAGCTTGTAAACAGGCAGATGATAATTCCTCAATGCTTGCTTTTGTTTCATTTATAGGCTTGCTAATTACAGCTGTTACATTATAGGCTTTTAAACATAGCACAATATTGTGCATCAACTAAATCGCTTTTTATTTCTATATGTGTCAAAGACTATGGATTATGAGTTCCATTATGATTTTTAATATTATGAGGGAAAACGCATTTGATTTGATTTTGATTTGAAAGGAAAATTAGTACATTCATTAAGTCTCATGTTTCTTATTATTGCTAACCATCAGATCTCCATTTCTATGGGGTCACGGTAACTAATCAGCAATGAGCATGTGATAAGTGAGTTGTGTTTTCACATTTGTTCTCGTCTTCTCGTTTCTAATTTAGTTTGCTATTAAATATTTGGTCTGTTAATCTGTTTTGCACTTACACAGGCTACCATAGCAACCCCTTTCACAATGCACCCAGTATATATATATATATATATATATATATATATATATATATATATATATATATATATATATATATATATATATATTTTTTTTAATTTTTTATTTTATTTTTTTACTTCTGCTTGAATGAAGCAGAAACTACATAAGGATCTGTTCAAATCTTTTGCGATAAAGTAAAACCACAATGACTGACTTTCACAATGATTTTCTGTATTCTGCAGTAAGTAAAAGACATTCATTAAAACCTATGAGTAAAAAACATCACAGATTCAGGTGTATTTTAAATCCGATATTAGGAATAGGTCTGATCAATGCACATACTAAAGTCGAGCATGACCTTAGTGTGTCATTGAAAGCTTTTCTTTGGTCTATTGATATGTTCTGTACATACATGAATAGACATCAACAGCAGGGGTGGCATTTACAGAGGAATGTCTTTTTTCTTTTCTTTTTTTTTTTTTTTTTTGCTTCTTAGAACAGTCCAGGAAAGTAACTACAGTATTGATTATACTGTACGTTTAAGATTACCTAGTGATCTATACTTTCACTTACAAACAAAAAAATAATTAATATAAATGAATATTTTAATTGGACCACCTTTAGCTGTGAATGCATTCACAGTAGCATTAATTTGACAACATTATGCAACATCACAACATTTCTTTCTTTCCAGAATTGCATCGATTGTTGCCCAAGATCTTGTATTAATGACAGGAGAGTCGAACTTAAACAGTTTCGATGGGGTTAAGGTCAGGACTTTGTGGTGACCAATATCTATGTGAAAATGATCTCTCATGCTCTAGGAACTACTCCATTGTTGATCGCCATTGTTGGCCTCAAACATGCCCTTTACCAACAGGAAAAAAATGCGTAGAAGTGATACCCTGATCATTCTGTACATTTCGTCATATGACTTCATTTTACTAATACATAACGTTGCTAAGCCTAGACCTGACCAACTGGAGCAAACCCAGATCATAACACTGCCTCCAGAGGTTTGGCCACTACATATGATGGGTGCATCGCTTCATGCTCTTGCCTTTTTCCACATCCAGCACCATGGAATAGAGTCAATCTGAACTCATCAGACCATTTAATTTAATTAATTCTTCCAAAGTCCAATCTTTATGCTTCTTAGCAAACTGAAGTCATTTTTTATCCTGATGTGTCTTACGGGTAAATGGTTTTCATGTTGTTTAGTCCCTCTACTGTAAGTTCATGTTGATTTGTGTGTGTGGGGAAATGTTTTTACCATCACTATTAAAAATTATCATATATGATGCAACTTAACCAACTTTCTAGGTGACCCTTGATCATAGTCATTAATGATTTAACTTTGTTTAACAAAGCTGACAGTTCAGCACTATCTTGCCAGGATTTAATAATGTGTTGGACTATTCTTCACTCAATTCCAGTCATTTTAGCAATCTCCTTAGTTGTTTTCTTTGCATGATACAGAAAATAATTTGATCATTCTTAGACAAAAAAAAACAACTTTTCCATGTAACCACTGGCTAAATCTTCCGACATTGTAGTTTAAGAAATCAGTACCTACAGTACAGTACTCACTGCATCATTTAGAGTTAAACAGATTTTGCCACCTAAAACATACAGTACTAATCCCTGTAGTAATTATCTAATCAAAGAATTTAAACTCCTTGCTTATGTCAAACTATAAAAGGTGAATTCATGTTGGTCAGGCAGTATATGTGACCATTTGCTCTATGACAACTTAATAAATTGATTATAACTATGTGTTAATATGTTATTTATATAAACCTGGGCCGAGATTTTCTTGCATGTTTAAATTAAATTACATGTAGATATCAAGTTCACATTAAGGTCAATTTTATTATTTTATTATGTTCAGGATTCAGTGCATTACCAAGTAAAATCTCCGGCCAATCCAAACATACCTCATACAGTACAATACTTGTATACAGAATGATTTGAAATTGAATAATACTGTGTGGTCAGACTTTGTCTTTCCTAATGATTAGAGTTTTAAATTCCTTTTATTCCGCTAGGCTTTTTTCTTTTCTCGTCTAATGCTCCTTCTTAATCCAAATGACAAGCCATCTTAAATGCTGCAATTACAGCTAATGCGTATGGATGAAGTACTCGAACTGATCACACACCGAAAAGTGTGTCTTGTTCTAACAGTGAGTATGGAGATGGAGGGTGACTCGGGAGTCTAATGAAGAAAGGGTTCGGACTAACGGTAATGTCAGAGACATGCAAGGAGGAGTGTGTGTGGGACGCCGAGAATGAAGTGGAGTGGGCAAGACAGGATGTATTTTTAGTGAGTGTGTGTTGTTCTCTGGCTCTAATGATGGTAGGATTTATTCGGCCAACTCAAAGAACAATAACAATTGCTTCCCGAATTCAAAAAGATAAATGAAAACACAAATGAATAAAACAAACCTATGTACTAAGGTTAAGAGTAAATGCCATTAAAAATTCTGATGGAAAAAACAAAAACAAAAAAACGTTTGTATTTGTGAATTGTAATGGCTTTATTTAAGCATGTGAAATTAAGCTCTTATTATCATGCTTTTCTTTAGCTGAAGGACACAGTGTTCCCACTCGGTTACTCTTATTATCATATTATCATGCTCCACTTGCTTTGCTGTGCTTTGTTTTATGTGTGTGTGTGTGTGTGTGCGCGCGTGTGCATGTGTGTGTGTGTGTGTGTGTGAGGATTAGCCCCGAAGAGATCCATGCTGGGGTAGAACATCAAAACACACTTAACTAATTGTGGAAAATTCTGCAGGGGTGATGTGTACACTGAAGTCTGCGCCTGTGTGTGTGTGTTTGTAAATTCCACTGATTTTTTTTTTTAACCCAACCATTTTAACCCTTATAATACCAGTAATGTTTTTTTTTTTTTTAATCACATGTTGAATTGATTTCAGATTTCACACACAACCCTTATTGTACAGCAACACTAACGGTGTAAAAGTACTCGAATTCTTAATTCAAGTTCAAGTGCACATAGCGGTGTGGTCAATTTGAGTGAAGGCTAACTGTAAATGTTGTAGTTTACCTTACCACAAGATACATAGGACTTGACATGAGACAATGTGTAGGGTGTAGATGACAGAGTTCAATCAGATGAAATGAACGTTAGCCACTCTAGCATTGTGGCTAAACGAAAGCTACAGTAAGCTTGCTAGCTTGTGTGTAACTGAGTGTGGGAGGTAGCTAGGTTCCAAACAACAGCCAGGCTTTATTCAGTCCAAGCATTTGCCCAATTATGTATAAACCAGGGTACAGCTCCTGCTAAAAAGGTGACGACCAGGGTTCCCACAGTTAAGCCATAAATTCACTCAGAAAATCCAGAGGGTTTGTCCAGTTCTTTTTATAGAGTCTATGTTCCTAATCTTCTCATGCAAGCTTGTATGATAGGTCTGTTGATACAAGTTGTCTAAATGGGTCATTCCTGGTTTTGGGTGCATTTTACACCTCAAAGTTTTTAAAAAATGAAACATTATTTTATGTTTAAATATGAACCCTAATTATCCAAGGTGTCCACCCTCTTATGTACATGTCCACCGTGTTAACCATTGGTCCAAAACAGGGTGAATTCTTTTTCACATATTGTTAGGCATTACCCAGGGCAAGCCCATGGAAAAAATCAGACAAAGAACTTCTGTATCCATTTTAATATGATTATTTACACCCCTCGCCGCCTTCTTTAAGTATCACATTTCCTGTAACAGGGTGGACATGTTATGGTTGACCATCACAGATTGATATATAAATATATAAAATAAATTATATATCAATTAATAAATATATATAAATGATAAAATTTTAAATTTATACAATATAAAAATAAGGAAAAACAGAACACGTAGTCAAAAAAGATTAAAGGAATGATGTGAATACACAAAATAGTACATTATTTAAACAGGCAGTGGTCAGAACTAACAAGGTGGATGGATGATTAATCACTGATTAAAAATTATCCCAATGAGGAAAAAAATATACAGATTAGAGATGTTAGTTTAGTTTAGATTAGTTTTCCTGATTAAACCTCATATCTCTACAACATGACACTATGGGTAAGTATGTGATAATAAAAAAAAAAGTGTTAGATTAGTAAAACCAGGGTGAAAATGAATAAAAATAATGAATTGCCATAGACTGCATAATGTTTAAAATGTCTATTCTTATTAAAGGTTACTGAAAGAGTTTTGCATTGACAATAGAAAGTTGAGTTTTTTCTTTTAAAATGTATGAAGTCAAATTCAAAGGTATTGTGTAAAAAAAAAAAAAACTCATATACAGTTAAAAACTAGGCAGTGTTTATAAGGCAAAGTGCTATTAGGGTTGGAAATAAGCATTCAACAATTTCTTAAAAAGCTAAACTAAAAAAAGGCTCCGCAATGCTCTTACAAGGTACAGTATGTGGTAACAAGGGTTTAAGTCATTATGCTTGTTAAAAACGTTAGTGGCAAATTTTGTGTTCTTCTTAAAATGCTGTAGTGTTATAAGATCATACAGTATGTGAGTTTCAGCTGAATTAAAAAAAAAAGTCTTAATTCGTAACAGTCATAAGATATTAGGTGGGGAAAGAAAAATGACAGCGCATGTTGCTATGGAGAAACAATAAAGTTATGGCAATTACCTTGAAAGAAAAAAGGAGAAATCGTCTAGAGCCCAGTGAGAGCTACCAGGTGCGTCTTAGTAACAAGGACAAGAGCTGACAGGCTTTCAGGACCAATTAACAAAGAAAGCAATTAAGGACACATTAACTGAAATGAATTTTTTTTTTTTATGGCTAACCAGATAAAAGCCCTAATGCTTGTTTTCTAGTGTTTTAAAATATTTCAGTGCTTAAAATATGCTGTTGAAAAACGTTTTAATACAGTACTAAAACATTTTTTTTTCAAAACTTTATATTTTGACTTGTCATATTTTACATTACTGTATATCCGAAAAGTGAGAAACCAATGAGAATAAAGCTTCATATGCTCTATATGTTTCCCCTTAGACTCTAAAGAATGTAATATTATGGTTTTGTGGATTTGCTCATTAAATTCAGATCAACATATTTGCACAACATGAAGCTGGAGCCAAATATTTAGGCAATGACACGGTTCTCATACTTTTGCAATGAATTTTTGATTAAAGTGTAAACATTCAGCTTTAATTTGTGGGCTAATTGGACAAACTTTCAATTGCAAATATAAGGATTTGGAACCCATGGAAATAACCAAATCCTGAGTTTACTCCTACCTTTACTACTTTACATTTTAGACACTTTGTAAATGCAAATAATAATAATAATAATAATGATACATTGATGAGAATAAAAACTTTAAAAAACTTTTTAAAACATTTTTTAAATAAAAACACATTTATAAGATATAAAGCGGACATAGTCTTTATGCACTTTCACATGGAATCTTTAGATAATATGTGCTAGCATTGCTGTCGGTAACCAATTAATAGACAGGTTCATTTCAGCTGAATTGGCTTAAAAACCCGATCTGAATAAAATTTTTAATGTTATTGAATTATTGAGATCAAATTTTTGAAAGTCATAAATTTAGTATAGTAAATAAGCAGTGTACTAAGTCGTACAGTGCTTACTAGCTGTATTAGCCTCGGACAGCCAGTGCAAAACTCAAGAGGCAAAGCTTCGGGGATGAAACATACTTGATTATAAATCACAACATTTTGTGCATTTCATTTTTATACTTATTTTCCACAACTTGCCCGTGCACACAGCCTAATTAGCTACTACTTATAAGTAATTCATGAATAGTTCTTTCTTCTAAATTTATTCACAGTTGGTAAGTCTCATGCTAGAGAACAATCTAACTAAACCACTGTTAACATCCCTTTTAGGAATATTTAACCAAAAACAAGAGCAGGACTGAATGCATGAAACAAAAGGAAAAATTGCCATTAAAATGATGCCTCCATAATTTTAATGCTTTCATGTTGACAATGTATAATAGTATGACGCTTGTAGTGAATGTAATGGTCTATAGAGCTCTTTTGCAGTCCTGTGATCCGCAACCAACGCATTCGCCTAGCTTGTCTGGCAATCATATCTGCCCCAGATACTAACGCCAAGCTGAATAGTGATGCATCGCTGGCTAAATTCCCTCCCACACATTTTACTGAACACAAGGCAAGAGACAGGTGATGGCATATGTTAAGAAACTTCAGTTACTGAATATTACCAATTTTTATCAGCCTTTAGCTGTTTTTTTTTTTTTTTTACCCTTTTGAGCACTGTATACTCAAACGATGTATGCTACAGTATGATGATATTTACAGTGATCTCATCACGTATGATCTAATGTTAAACTATCATTTAGTAAAAGAGACATTGTTTAAGCAAAGAATAAGTCAAGTTTACTGTACATTCTGCTTTTAAACACGTCGCGCACAGTTTTCTCCCTACCTTCCTATTCAGCCGTCACTCTGCTATGTGTGCTGTCTGACGAGCGCCTGAGGTTGCCGCGTGTGCGCTCACACCTATGTATTTAGCCACTTAGCCTGCGAGATAAAACCCCTGGGCTTCATCTTCTGACAAAACAAAAGATACCAATAAATAAGCTTGACAACAGCCAAGGGTGGAAAGCATTACGTGTCACTTGACCACGCCCATGCTTACACAATTAGACTGGACAAAAATAACTGAGTACCATGAATAGCTTAATAGCGATAATGAAAACCTATCATCAGCCCAGGCTCAATTTTAATTCCTGCATCTACTTTAAATGTAAGATACGTACATCATGTATTTAAAAAATTATACTTTATTAAATTTACTGAACGGTTATTGCATGATGTTTCACTGCTTCACTGCTCAAATTTTTTGTTGTCTTTGTTAGCTGACAGCTGATAAAACTGTCCATCTACAGTAGGATTGCAGACCTCAAAAGCAATTACCAGACAAAAAGGCAGCTGGTTTGTTTTTACATCAGATTTGATGTCACATATGTACAAGAGCTATATAGGGGCTTTTTTGAGGGCCTCTAAAACAAGTTTGTTATATACTGTAGGAGGAACAGCCAGACACCTTCCAGATCAATTCCAAATTATAACGCTCCAGTAGATAAAAAATAAGGCGCCTGATTTAGGGACTATTTTTAGGCCAGACTTGTTCATCTTAATGCATTAGTCATAACAAGTAGATTATCCCAACGCCAGTGACCTGACATATCTATTATAGCTAATTGGAAGTTGAGAGCCAAATCTCCATGAGCGTCTCTATGCTTCAAAACTGCACTCTGTTATGGCCTAATCAGATCCTTCCAAATTATCAGTATGTATCCGCTGCAAGCCTCTCCTCTTTCCGCTAAAGTGAAGGACCAATGATGGTCTGATAGATGGATATTATAAACTTCCGCTATGAATAGCAAAAGAAGATGGAACACGTTCCTGGGTCACCAAAAGTAACACTTGACGCCTATTACAGTATGTAGTCCATTCATTCAATCATGTCCACCTGCATGTCATGACCATCGCTTAATATTCATGGTTGTTTCTGATCTTCATGGATTTTTACACACAATAGTGTCTCTAGATTACACATAATGTTTGCGAGGAACAAAAAAAATCTGCAAATGAAAAAGCCTTGTTAATGCCAAAGGTGAAAGAAGAATAGCCAGACTGGTTCTAGCTGTCAGAAAGACTACAATAAATCAAATGATCGCTCTTTACAACTGTGGGAAGCAGAATGTTGAACCTTGAGGCAAATTAGTTCCATTCTTTTCAGCCAAGAGCAGGAAACTGAGACTACATTTGGAACAGGCTGACTAAAACTGAACAGACTGAAATGTTTTGCCTAATTTGATGAATCACAAATTCTGCTGTGACATGCAAATGGTCGGGTCAGAATTTGTCTTCAACAGCAGGAATCTTTGAACCGAATATGCTTTGTGTTAATCCTTAAACCCACGGAGAGCAGAGGAGCATCTCAGAATGCATAACCTTGATGTATATGGGTTCTGTAGCAGTGTAATGGTTTGGGGAATGGTTTTCCTGACACATTTCCTATTCAGCCTAGTAGAAAACCTTTGCACAGTGGTAGAGTGGGAGCAGTTATGAGAATATGCAGTTATGTGCAACGCTGCAGCAATCATGTGATGCCAGCATGGACCAGACTCTCACAGGAATGTTACAGGGGTAGAATCCGCGCAATAAAGAGCAGAGGCAGTTCTAAGAGAAAACAGTGGGTACTACCCAATAAAAAACTGACTAGAGCATGTATGACCTGTGAATGCTTTTGACTTTTAATTGAGTACTAGATTTAAAGGCTGCAAAATGTTCCGGCTTAATCTGCATCTGGTGTCCTTATAAAAATATATATTGTCACTGGTTGGGGAAGTTTTATGTGGCAGTGATGATGGCAATTCAGGGTTCTCATGAGGGAAAAAAAAATCCAACTCCACTTTAATGAAAAATAGCTGTAGAGTCATACTGTAGCTGTTTTAAAAGAAATTAACACACCTGTCACTACAGCTGGTTTGATTATATAAGGTGTTCATGCAAACACAACTAATAATCCTTCATCTGGTTCATATGCATGATTTTAGACTCTAAGAAAGTTAAGAGAGACGCCAGCAATCCCCTGAAAAGAGCTTCGTCTGAAAAGACCTGAGAGCAACAGGAACAAGGGTTACACAGAGAAAGGCACGCAAAATTAACTACACCTTATCATCATTTCCCGTATTTCTTTACCACCATGATGAACGAAATCCCACAGAGATGACTGGCCTTCAGACCTATCAGAAAGATCATTCAAGCTTTCATGTTTGGACAAAGAAGGGTTACATGGAACCGCCAACAAACATAATACCTACAGTGAAGCAAAGAGATAGGAACATCATGATACAGTACTGCATGATGCTTATGATTATTGGCAATCAGTAATAAAGAACATAAATAGTTGATTGGTGGATACGCAGGAAGTAACAAAAACAAAACTGTGTGGAGAGGTATTGCCCCCTTACTGCACATGGACGGTTTATCTACTACCATATCATTTCACAGAAAACCATTTTGTATTTTATGACTGAATCAGTCCCAGACTTCTCAGAATGCCTGCAACAATAAATTAATACTCCCTGTGGCAAGAAAATTTAACTGCCTTCTTTACTGCTGCTGTTGTTTTGCTTTTAAGTCTAAATGGCTTTGTTTCAATCCGGCCATTCCCGAAGGACTTGTACTAATTCTTTTGACTATCCACTGAGCAATGTTTTTCTTTGTCTTTTGGCAATTGGATGTTCTCGTAGCATTTAATATCACTTCCTGCTTCGGCTCCCAAAGTAAAATGTTGAAACCTACCTTGTTAGCATGTTTTTTACCCAGCCCCAAATATATACACACATATTCCAAACCCCAGAAATTGTATAATGCAATCACAACCTCTTCTCAGTTGTGCCTCCTTTAATAAGGCTTTCTTTAGTTACTTATAAAGGCTTGCTCCTCTGGTCCGATCCAACAGAGAACTTAAATGTACCACGAATTGATGAACAAAGTTAATGTTGGTTATGATAGGAAGGTATCGGAACATCCAGTGGATCACAACCTCCTGTTTATGGTGTTTAACAGGTAAAGAGATCAAGGCTGTTGATCTCAATCTGATTGAGCCTCCATGGAATGTGCTGGACAAGCAAGTCTGATCTATTGAAGTCCCAACTTCAAATGTTTGAAGGTTTTAATGTTATGGCTGATCAGTGTAAACCCTTTCAATGTAACATGTACTCGTGAAAGGACAGGAGTTGTCAAGCACCAGTCTGTAAAGAGGGTGGGGAGCCAGGAAAGGTAAATGGCAGGGAAACTCTACCTCAGGAGATGCTTCTCTAATTAGTGAGTGGTGAAAGTGATAAAGTCAAAGGAGAGCTGCACCTCACAGAACAAAGTGTGTATCTGTGTAAAAGTGTGTGTGTGTTCATCAAAAAGTAGAAACCCTGCTAAATAGTGTTGGCTCAGTGGGCTCAGTTACTGATCGGAAGATTGGCGGTTCGATTCCCAGCTCAGCCAGGTTGCCATTGTTGGACCCTTGAGCAAGGCCCTTAACCCTAACTGCTCCAGGGGCGCTGTACCATGGCTGACCCTGCGCTCTGACCCCAGTTACGCTGGGATATGCGAAGAAGGAATTTCACTGTACTGTAATGTATATGTGACAAAATAAAGGCTTTACTTTACTTTAAATAAAATAAAATGAAAACCTCAAAGACAAATCAAGCCTTGAGGAAGATGCTCCATCATGGAAACTTCCAACTTATCCAAAGCCTTCTCAGCATCCACCAAACCCAGCATCAGGCAAATCCTCCAGACTTGGTCCTGTCAGGGTGCTCCCCAAGCTGCATGCACATCCTCTATCATCCTCTCCATTATAGGACCACAGGAAAGACCCGAGGCTTTCACTGAACTTTGAGCATGCCGTGGAATCAAGGGGCTTGTCCAAATCACAAATTGCAGTGGACCTACTGCTGCTCATCAACATGCTAGAGTACTTTTGCTGCATCTCCCCAGCCACATGGGTGGCATCAACCCATTCACGTTCGTCCAGCAGCTCTGGGATACCTACTGTAGTTGCTGTTGGAGGAGCACAGCAATGAGAAGATCATAAACTTTGTGGTACTGGGATTCATGGAAGTGGTATTTGTTGCTTGACTTTTGGAGAGGATATTAAGGTGGGTCCACCACCTGGTGTTGCTTGCTGACATAATCCTGCTGGTGGACCATTTGGTGGTGTATGGCATGAGAATCCTTTTCTCCTTCCCTGTCTCTCTCACTATCCTTCTCCTGTAACACCCCCGCCCCCTATAACTTTGGGACCAGGGTTGTGAGCATAAGGCCTTGGCTGGTCTGCAGATGTTGTGGAGACCCTTACGTGGAGACACAGGAGGAGGAGTCATCCCCGACTTCTCATGGATTCCCCTCCCGAGATTGACATGGACATTGGGCGCACAAAAATCAGGTGAAAGTAATTGATGGTAAATGCGCCCAGTCTAGCATTGTGGACAGGATTTTACTGCCCATGTCAAGCACTAGCCTGCAAAGGCTTATTGAGATCACATGATGAGACAGGGATATCGACAACGAGGTAAAGCAAGCAGAAAGAAGAGGGACTTGGCCAACTCATCCTGCTTAAATTACTGAGCAAGGTGGTCCTATAGATGGACCTAGGAGTGGAGGCAAGTCTCCTCTCTCTGTCCCGAGTCTCAGAAGTTGCCATGGTGCAGGATAAATTTTCTTCCGCTTGATCAAATGTTTGCAAAAAATTACACAGATTAACACTCGCTTTCACTCATTGTCTATTCAGTGTCACAGGGGCCTGAAGCCTACCCCTTAGGGCACACCCTGGACAGACTGCCAATCCATCACAGGGCACACACACATACACACACTCACACACTCATTCATACACTACGGGCAATTTGGGAACACCAATTAGCCTAACCTGCAAGTCTTTGGACTGTAGGAGGAAACCGGAGTACCCGGAGGAAACCCACAAGCACAGAGAGAACATGCAAACTCCATGCATGCAGAGACAGGAATCGAACCCGGACCCTGGCGGTGCAAGGCAACAGTGCTAACCACTACACCACCGTGCCGCCTAACAAATTAACAAATTACAGTTTTTTTACATTCGCTATGACAGTTTTTTCAATACATTTAACAAGTTTCCTAAACTCTTAATGCACCAACACACCTAAAATACACAATTGGCAAAACAGTTAATTTCATGCTCAAAATCACACATTGTAAACTATACCCCAAAACTAATTTTCAAAATACAATAATAAACTAACACAATACACTATGTCTAACAAAACACTGCAAACATGTTTTAAAATCAAATAATTATTCAAAACACTAACACATGTTCTCTTCCAACAGGAACATTTAGTCAATCATAACACAGTGACAAAAAAACACTATCATCAGCTGAAATTACAGAAACTGCATTATTTTATGTGTCAGGTCTGCCCTTATATTTGAAGCCTCTCTACATTTTTGCTTTGTTGAGTTAAGTCAAGTCAAGTCAATTTTATTTATATAGCGCTTTTAACAATTGACATTGTCGCAAAGCAGCTTTACACAATAAAAGAAGTAAGTTTGTATGCAATGTGTATGAATCAAAATGATAAGATTGTCCCTGATGAGCAAGCCGAGGGCGACGGTGGCAAGGAAAAACTCCCTGAGATGGTAATAGGAAGAAACCTTTTAACCCATCCTCATCTGGGTGATAACGGATAGCAGGGATTGATCAGCATTATAATGTGTACTGGAAGTTCAGTATAACAGGAGAAGTGTTTAAAATTAAAAGGAGTCCAGTTTGTTCCTGGAGGCTCAGGTAGACTGTAGGAGATTCCAGTCCTGAGCTATCAAACAACTGAAGTCACAGGTCCCCAGAGCATCAATCGATGACAGGACAGTCTTCATGGAAACCATCCCCAGCCACCACACGAATCCAGGCAGACCATACGGGGCATCCATGCGACGAGATCTCCAACCAGAAGCAGGACTCCTGGACGGGTTAGACGGCTCCAGAGGGCAGAGGGGTCTGGATCACTGGCAACTCAGGAGTGACATGTATACTGTAGCTCAACAGAGAGACAGAGAGAGGGAGAGAGAGGAGAGAGCAGAAGTGGAGAGAACAGAAAATAAGGAGAGATGGCAGTTAGGTATGGTCAAAGTCAACATGTATAAGGTGAATGTATATTTAGTGCAAAGTGCAAGCAGGGACTCCGGCAGGACTAACTATAACAGCATAACTAAAAGGGAGAGCCAGAAGGAAACACAGACATGAGGGCTCCCTGTGATGTAAAGCAACCAATCACCTCACCATCAACAAACCTGAGTGATCAATGAGAGTGGGGAAGACAGCATCTAAACATACCAGTTCACCAGAATACTCTACGTCCATGAGTCCCCCAGATCTGCTCCTTTACCTAAGGTTAATCTATTTACAAAAATGCTTGGCTAAATAAATAGGTTTTTAGCCTAGACTTAAACACTGAGACTGTGTCTGAGTCCCAAACATTAATAGGAAGACTATTCCATAACTTAGGGGCTTTGTAAGAAAAAGACCTGCCCCCTGCTGTAGTTTTAATAATACGTGGTACTGACAGGCAGCCTGCATTCGTTGATCGAAGTAGGCGTGGCGGATCGTAAGACACTAGCAGTTCACTCAAATACTGTGGCGCGAGACCATTTAGTGCTTTAAATGTCAAAAGTAGTATCTTAAAATCGATGCGAAATTTCACAGGGAGCCAATGCAGTGTAGATAAGATAGGGGTGATGTGCTCGTATCTTCTGGTTCTAGTGAGGACTCTCGCTGCTGCATTCTGTACTAACTGAAGCTTGTTTATACACCTAGTTGAACAACCAGACAGTAAGGCGTTACAATAGTCCAACCTAGAGGTGATAAAGGCATGAACTAGTTTTTCTGCATCATTTAGTGACAATAGGTTTCTAATCTTGGCAATATTTCTAAGGTGAAAGAAAGCTATCCTGGTAATAATATCTACATGCGCTTCAAACGAAAGGCTGGAATCTATAATCACACCAAGGTCTTTTACTGTTGCATTTGATGGAACAGAAAGGCCATCTAAAGTTACATTGATCAGAAAGCTTACTTCTAGCTACTTGTGGTCCTATGACCAGAACTTCTGTCTTATCAGGATTAAGCAGAAGAAAATTAATTAGCATCCAATCTCTTATGTCCTGCACACACTGCTCAATTTTAGCAAACTGGTTTTTCTCATCTGGTTTTGCTAAGACATATAATTGTGTGTCATCAGCATAACAATGAAAACTAATACCATGTTTACGAATTATGTTGCCCAGAGGAAGCATGTCAACGGAAAAAAGCAGTGGGCCTAAAACTGAACCCTGTGGAACACCAAACTCCACTTGAGAACATGAGGAATGGTCACCATCTAAATCTACAAACTGATAACGATCAGTCAAATAGGATCTGAGCCACAAGAGGGCAGTTCCCTTAATTCCTACTACCTTTTCTAATCTGTGAAAGAGAATACTATGATCAATGGTGTCAAAAGCTGCACTGAGGTCCAGTAACACAAGTATAGTACTGCAACCCTGATCAGAGGTCATTTACTACTTTAACAAGTGCTGTCTCTGTGCTGTGATGAGGCCTAAATCCTGACTGATACAGTTCATTTATGTTATTTCTGTGTAGATGTGAACATAGCTGCTGTGATACTACCTTTTCCAGAACCTTGGAGATAAAGGGAAGGTTTGATATCGGCCTGTAATTAGAAAGCTGACTGGGGTCTAGGTCAGGTTTCTTGATTAGCGGTTTAATAACGGCTAATTTAAAGGATTTGGGGACATACCCACTACTGAGTGAACAGTTAATTACTTTCAACAGGGGTTCTATTATTGCTACTATCTGTTTGAGAAAATGTGTCGGTATAGGATGTAATATACAGGTTGACGATTTTGAAGAAAAGATGAGTGAAATTAGTTCACTCGCTTCAAGGGGAGTAAAGTATTCTAAGTTTACATTTACATTTAGGCATTTGGCAGACGCTCTTATCCAGAGCGACTTACAAAAAGTGCTTTAAAGTTTACATTACTGGATAGATACTTACACTGGGTTAACTAGGTCAATAACTAAGTGCGATTAGTCTAACACAACTGGGAAGAGGTTTTTTTTGGGGGGGGGGGGAGGGGGGGGGGGGGGGGGGGTTAGTCCTGTAAGTACTGGAGAAATAGATAAGTTTTGAGTCGCCGTTTAAAGATAGTCAAAGTCTCTGCTCTAGAGGAAGTTCGTTCCACCACCTAGGTGCCAGAACAGAAGAGTTTGGATGAATGCCGCCCTCGATCCCTGAGAGATGGTGGGACGAGGCGAGCAGTGCTGGAGGACCGGAGGGAACGCGGCGAAGTGCATGGTGTGATTAGAGCAGAGAGGTAAGTGGGTGCAGGGCCATTTTTAGCTTTGTAGGCAAGCATCAGTGTTTTGAATTTGATGCGGGCAGCTACAGGAAGCCAATGCAAGGAGCGGAGGAGTGGGGTGGTGTGGGAGAACTTGGGAAGGTTGAAAACGAGACGTGCTGCTGCATTCTGGATCAGTTGCAGAGGACGAGTTGTGGACAGAGGCAGGCCAGCCAGGAGTGAGTTGTAGTAGTCCAGTCTTGAAATAACAAGGGACTGAACAAGCACCTGAGTAGCCTGTGAAGAAAGAAATGGGCGGATTCTTCTGATATTGTAAAGAAGAAATCTACAAGAGCGAGTAAGGTTAGCGATGTGAGGGGAAAATGACAGATGATTGTCCATGGTTACCCCAAGATTGCGGGCAGTGGCTGAAGGAGTGATTTGATTGTTGTCCAGGGATATCACAAGATCTTGACCTGGGGATGCGTCACCAGGAATGAACAACAGTTCGGTTTTACTCAGATTGAGTTTCAGCTGATGAGCTGCCATCCAGGATGAGATGTCTGCCAGACATGCTGAGATCCGCGTGGAAACCCGAGTGTCAGAGGGAGGAAAGGAGAAAACAAGTTGAGTGTCATCTGCATAACAATGGTATGAAAATCCATGCGATAATATGACCTTACCAAGAGACCGGGTATAGAGGGAGAACAGAAGAGGACCAAGTACTGAGCCCTGCGGAACACCAGTAGAGAGTCTACATGGGGCAGATGTAGATCCCCTCCATGTCACCTCATATGACCTATCTTCTAGGTAAGAAGCAAACCATTGCCACGCTGTTCCACAAATACCAAGGCTTGTGAGAATAGATAATAGGATCTTGTGGTTCACTGTGTCAAATGCAGCTGACAGGTCCAGGAGGATCAGGACAGATGACAGTTTAGCAGATCTAGCAGCATGGAGCTTCTCAGTGACTGACAGAAGGGCAGTCTCTGTGGAATGTGCCACCTTGAATCCAGATTGGTTGGGATCATTAAGGTTGTTCTGTGAGAGATAAAGAGACATTTGGTTATAAACAGTCCTTTCAAGAATTTTGGAAATAAAAGAGAGAAGTGATACCGGACGATAGTTGTAAACTTCTGATGGGTCCAGGCAGGGTTTCTTGAGGATGGGAATAACCCTTGCTTTCTTAAAAGCAGCAGGAACATGACCAGATGATATGGAATGGTTGATGATGGTTGTGGTGAAGGGAAGGAGGTCTCGTGAGATGGCCTGGAGCATTGTGGAAGGGATTGGGTCTAAAGAACAGGTAGTGGGGTTAGATGACGAGATGATCTGCTGAATCTCATCAGATGACAGGTTGGAGAATTCTGCTAAGGGAGGGAAGGGAAGTTCCTGAGGTTCTGCTGTTGGAGTTTGGTTGGGAGCGAAGGACTGGCGGATTGCTGCAATTTTCCCATCATAGAATGTGGCAAAATCGTCAGCAGTCAGAGAGGAAGGGGCAGGAGGAGTCGGTGGGTTGAGTAGTGAGGAGAAGATGTTATGGAGTTTGCCAGGATCATGTGCAGAGGGTTCCAGCTTTTCTCTGTAGAATGCAGTTTTGGCAGAAGTCACGTCACATGAGAATTTGGAGAGAATAGTCTGGTAAGAGACAAGATCGGCATCAAGCTGCGATTTCTTCCATCTTCTCTCTGCAGTTCTTAATTCTCTTCTGTTGTTGCGCAGTACATCAGATAGCCAAGGAGCAGGACAAGACGTCTTCCTTGGTATAGATGACAGCGGGCAAAGGAGCTCTATGGATGAGGAGAGAGAAAAGTTTCAGTCGCAGTCTCTAGTGGTAGAGAGGAGAAGGAGTCTGGGTCTGGGAGGAATGATAGGGTGCATGAAGACATAGAGGAAGGGGAGACAGAGTGAAGGTTTCTGCGGGTAAGAGAAATTTTGGTGGCTAGTTTTACACAGAATAGGAAGGGTTATGGTGAAGGATACCAGGTAATGATCAGATTTATGAAGGGGAATAGTAGTGAGATCTGTGACTGGGGAAGGGCGGCAAAAAACAAGGTCAAGAGAATTCCCTGCCTTGTGTGTGGGAGGGCAACTGTTTAGAGTTAAAGAGAAAGAGTTAAGGAGAGGGAGAAGGAAAGAGGATTGGAGTTTGTCAGAGGGGAGGTTGAAGTCTCCTAGAACAGTGAGAGGAGTGTTAGCAGAAGGAACAAGACTAAGAAGCATGTCCATTTCATCCAGAAAGTTTCCTAGAGAGCCAGGTGGACGGTAGATAACTAAGATGTGGAGGTTAATTGGAGAGGTTACCTTAACTGCATGAAATTCAAATGATGAAAAACTGTGATGAGACAGGTCAATAGGCGAGAAGGACCATCTCTTAGACAACAGCAGACCCGTACCACCACCTCTGCCAGTTTCTCGTGGAGAGTGAGAGAATATATAGGCAGAGGATAGGGCAGCCGGTGTAGCAGAGTTCTGAGGAGATATCCAGGTCTCTGTTAGTGCCAGCAAGTCAAAAGAGTAATGGGTAGCTAGGGCTGAAATAAAATCTGCTTTCTTTACAGCAGATTGGCAGTTCCAGAGCCCACCTACCACCAGTGCAGGACAATGAGACAGTACTGGAGGGTAGATGAGGTTTCTGGGAGATCTGCCTCTGGTGTGTGAGTAAAAGCATCTTGGTCTGTGAGAGCTGACAGAGATAGGTTGAACACACATCCTTAACTCCTAGACAGAATGAGATATTTGTCTAAAAACAATGTAATTCCTTACTAAATAAGAATATATCTCTTTTCTATCTTCTCTCTTTCAATTCTATGTACACTTGCTATCTATTCATGAATTCATGACCAACTTTGTTGCAGGGTATGCTTATTTACACCTTCAATATATGTAGCTAAGCCCTGCCCACAATTCACACCTTAAGGAAGCCTGAAACTACTCTTGATTAATTACCTGAGAACAAATCACACTGCAATCAACACTACCAAACAGCAAGAACTAGGTATACAGTAAGAACCAGTTGTGTTTCATAAACAGTACAAATGTTAAAGACCTACCTTACCAGTGGAGAAGAATCCAATGTAGAAAACTAAAGCACTACTAAAGCAAAACTAAAGTTCTGATGTGATGTGATTAGTTCATCTGAATTATTTAAATTGTCTGGTTTCAAAGCCTGAATTTTTTGCCTAATATTTATGATTTTGTTATTGAAAAAGTTCATGAAATCCTCACTACTGCATGATGTTGTTGTGGAGATTTCTGCAATGGTCTTGTTTTTAGTTAATTTAGCTACCGTATTAAATAAAAATCTCAGGTTGTTTTTGTTATTTTCTATAAGAGTGGAGAGATATGTTGATCTAGCATCACTGAGAGCTTTTTTATAGTTCAGGATACTCTCCTTCCAAGCTATTTTGAATACTACCAATTTAGTTTGGCGCCATTTACGTTCAAATTTTCGAGCGGTTTGTTTTAAAGCACGTGTGTGGTCATTATACCAAGGAGCGAGTTTCTTATCTCTAATCATTTTCCTTTTAACTGGAGCTACATTATCTAAGCTATAACGAAGTGCTGACTCTAGATATTCATTCGCCTGTTCGAGTTCTGTGAAGTCAGATGGCGATCCAATCAAACTTGATAACTCTGGAAGATTATTGATAAAGCTCTGTGCGGTATTTGATGTAAATGTACGTTTAAGGCAGTAGCGCGATGTTGTGCATACATTATTACTATGACACGCTTTAATGGAGACAAGGTAGTGATCTGAGAACTTCAGACTGTGGAATTGTGGTTATATTTCCTATACTTAATCCGAAGGATAATATTAAATCTAAAGTGTGACCTGCTTTATGAGTGGGTCCTACTACACACTGATTTACTCCTACCGAGTCCAGTATGGATAAGAATGCTGTTCTCAGAGGGTCTTCTGGATTCTCAAAATGAATATTAAAGTCTCCAGCAATTAACGCTTTGTCTACAGAAACAACAAGGTTTGAGAGGAGTACGGCCCTGGGGGTCTGTAAATGATGATTAGCGGGATCAACTGAGCTGACTTTGTTACTATAGAGAACTTCAAATGCATTAAATTTAAATCTGTGTTTTTGTACGAGAGACAGATTATCGTTATAAATAACTGCGACTCCTCCTCCTCTACCAGTTAGCCGAGGCTGGTGTATGTAGCTGTATCCAGGAGGACTAGCTTCTTTTAGAGCTACATACTCGTCCTGTTTAATCCAGGTTTCTGCTAAACATAATATATCAAACTCCTGATCTGTGATAATTTCATGAACAATAACTGCATTAGATGCGAGAGATCTAATATTTAACAGTCATGCATTTAACAGTTTAGTAAATGCATGCATTTTGTTTCATTTGCTGCAGAAATTCAATACAAAAAATTCATGACCATCTCAGAATAGCTTTATAAATTGTACAGTTTAGGTAAAAAAAATAAAATAAAAAAATACAGACACAGAATTGCTGCAGTACAGACTTTATTTGCAAAAGGACATTACTGGAAGATATACAAACACAAAGCACCGAAATTATAATAAAAAACAAAAACAAAATAATCTTCTATTCTGCTCGGTCTTCTGCATTTGGCCACATGTTCTCATCCATAACACACCTGATATCTTCTCTGGCATGGCATCGTGGGAAGAAGCTTTTGGCATGCCTTATCCACCCCTGGCAGTGTTCAGCTGTGATGTCTTGGCATGCAGCATACATTGCATCCAGGAGGGACATTTGGTGCACATGTGGATGATGGTCAAAAACCTTCCATCTCCAGGCTGAGAAAAACTCCTCAATAGGGTTGAGGAAAGGGGAGTAAGGGGCAAGGAAATGGGACATCATCCTTGGATGGGTGTCAAACCAGGCTGTGACTGCTCGGGAATGGTGGAATGCCACATTGTCCCATGTGATAACATATATTGGCACGTGGTCTCCCACCTTTCTCCTTTCTAACTCTGGCACCAGTCTATCGTGCAGGTCTTCTAAAACCAGGAGAAGGCAGTCGGTGTTGTAGGGGCCAATCTGACATTTATGCAGGAGTGCACCGTTGTTGGAGATTGCGGCGCACGTGGTGATGTTGGCTCCTCTCTGGCCCGGCACGGTAACTGTGGCCCCTTTGGCCTATTATGTTTCTCCCACAGCGACGCCTTTTCGCCAAGTTGAAGCCAGCCTCGTCAACATAGATAATGTGGGACTTGACTGGCTTCCAACTCCATAACTCTCTGAAAGTAATTAGACACAGTGTATGTAAATGCTGTGCTGTACTGTATACCTACTGTATGTACTAATGTACTGCAGGTTTATAAAGTAGTTTACTGCAAAACACACTATGTATAGTACAGTAATGACTGTATTGCAGGCATTCCTTTCATTCATAGAGTCCTCTTTTTGAACATATGATCATGTCATTGGAAAAACCTCAACACCTAAGTGTGGTTCCTAGATGGGAATCAGCTGTGATTTATATATTTGCATAGCTGCAATAAGCTATTTCTCATTGGCAATGGAATAAAATACAGGCAATATATTTGTGTTTCAATTCACAATATGAACAGCTGTTCAGTTTGACTTTAGCCTACAGTAGATAAGTTATGTTTAGAACATGATGTTATCTGTTCTGACATACAGTGTGAAAGCATTTGTACATTTGCCTGTAAAATTACATTGTTTTGGTTGAGCTTGTGTGTAAAAGAAGTTCAAGCATTTTAAATTGGTGTTAACTGTATGCATTTTGTATCAAAGCAACAAGAAATGTGTTAATTGTATAGCCTACAAAGGCGGATGTTGTGCTAACTGTGTTAAGAGTTTAGGAAACTTGTTAAATGTATTGAAAAAACTGTCATAGTGGTTATAAAAAACTGTAACTTAATTTAAATTTATTTTTAAAAATGCTATAAGTTTATAATTACTGTATTGACATGTTTCTTAATACAGATAGGTTGATATAGAGAGCATACCAGCTTTAGGCAGCAATACTCATAGTTTTAATGACTACTACTAAGGCTACTATGGCTAACATTACAGCCACAGTATATATCGTGAAAAAAACAGAATGTAACCTGAATGTCTATTGACCAGCTAGCAGAACATGATTCTGCATGACTAGCAGAAAGTGACACTTTGTTTAACAGCACACTACTGAGAGTTTCCCTATCACATTCTGTCCATGTAGAACACTTGTTATCAAAAATAAAGCAGGAACTCTTCTGTCACGAGCAACCGGAGGATAGACACAACAGCCTTAGCAGTTAGCCCGTGTAGCGTGGATGGTAAACCCAAACGCGGAAGTAGCACGAGTAGGCAGGATAACCATGCTGTTTAGTCTAAGAACTCTCTTACGCAAAGATCAAAGAGCTACACAAATAAACCCGCGTTCTAGCAACACACACTCAATCAAATAAGCAACCCGAATCGGTGAGTACTCACAGAATAGTTGGCGAAGCGTCGGCAAAGGCATGTCCTACTTCCTGTCCTACTTCCGGGTCCTAGTGCCGGTTGAGTTACGAGTGTGCATGACGCCTGCTATTTTATTTTTTAATTCTAACATAGATTTTTAAGCATTCAATTAGAAAATTGTATAATAATAATAATAATAAATATATACTTTACAAACTTTTAAGGTAACAGTAAGAAAAAATTAAAATGTCAATTTTATTTGTCGCGTACACAGCCATACACAGTATGCTATGCAGTATTCAAATTTGAAATATGAAAAAAGGATATAATTTTAAAAAATGGAAAAAGAGAGTAAAAAAATATTAAATAGAATATTCAAATAAAGAATATAAAATAAGTATTATATATATATATATATATATATATATATATATATATATATATATATATATATATATATATATAGAATAATAAATAATATAATTTGAAATACAAACTCACTCAAACACTCACTCACTCACTCACTCACTCACTCATCATCTATACCGGTTAATCCTGTATTCAGGGTCGCGAGGGGCCTGGAGCCAATCCCAGGAGACTTAGGGCACACCCTGGACAGGGTGCCAATCCATCGCAGGGCACACACACATACACTCACTCACACACTCATTCACACACTACGGTCAATTTGGGAATGTCAGTTAACCTAACCTACATGTCTTTGGACTGTGGGAGGAAACCGGAGCACCCGGAGGAAACCCACCAAGCACGGGGAGAACATGGAAACTCCAATCGAACCCGGACCCTGGAGGTGCAAGCCGCCAGTGCTAACCACTATACCACCGTGCCGCCTTATAATTTGAAAAAGGAATATGATAAATATTATAGAAATGTAGAAATAATAGAAGACTTTTAGCTGTAAAATTTACAATATGTACAAGTAATAAAATAGAATTCAAATAGAAAAACAATGTCCAGGCACAAGCGGAACAATGGGCAACGTTCCAGGTGTGCAAAATGTAGACCATGTGCAAATGTTTGTTCATTCAATGTTATCCTACTTTAAGGTTCAAAGAAGTAAATAATTTAGGTTATTAAAAAAAAAAAAGGTGAATCTGTCAAAAAGGTTTGGCCCCTGAGCTATACTGCATCTTTGTAAAATTGAATTTCAGTTTTGTGATAAGATAGAATGCAGCAATGCAAAACAAATTTAGCAGTGAGCTAGCAAGAGAGACCTCTGTAATCTGTTAAATCTTTAGAGAAAAGATTAAGAATCCATGAAGTAGGCCTGGAGGGAAAATAGATGAGAACGAAGCTGAGGCACAAAAATGCCCAGTCTGCCACTTTGCATGACTGTTTCCTTGTTGAAATGGATTATGGCTCTAATCTTCAGTGCTTTGATCCACTGAACACTGGCTTCAATTGACTTCACCCTGCAGGAGCCGGTGGATAGCTGGGCAAAGTGGCTGCTGGTGCTTTTGTTGCCTCTCAGTCATTATTTTGTTCTTGTTGAATTTGGTTTCAATCAGCTACTTTAGTTGCCATGGGTTACATGGGGCGTTCTGACTGTTTCTGTCATCATCGAAATAAAACCAGCCTAATTGCCAAATATAAATGTGCTTGTTTATAATCACTTAACCCCTTACAAATGTACTGTATGCCAAATTTGGGCTGTTCGATATCTAGGTTTAATTAGGATAGATGTGTGACGCTCTATACCAATTTTACACAGTGGAAACTGTAATCGTCTACTTCTGTGTCATGGCTTGCCATAGGCCTTGAGATCATTTTAGTGCACAATTCAATAAACAAGAACAATAAGCATGTGAACAGGCATCTGCTGCTCCATGACCCCAGATGCTCAAAATATTACTCAACAAGAATTAGTAAGTGGAAAATGAGAGAGAGAAAAAAATATTTTTAAATATTTAAAAAAAAAACATGTTTTGTGGAGTGCTGATTTACAATCCAAGCAAAATAACAAAAACATACTTTTTATTGCAAAGCTGTGGACCTGTGACAGAATTTATCATCATGATCAACAGTTCAACTAAACAAACTAGCGGGTGGGTTATACGGGAGCGTTCAAGTCAAACCAAGACTTTTGATAGTGGAAAATAACCGAACGCAGATATGAGAATAAAAACTGTCTTTATATCTCTATATAATCCCCGGCTACACTAATGCACTTATCCCAGCGTTTCAGAAGTGCTTTGGATACCATCAAGGTAGAAACATGTTCAAATGGAAGGGTCAGGACTATACAGGGTATGTGGCAATAACACTGGGAGGCCAATGTTTCAGCAGAGAAAACTTTGTACCTTGATGATATTCAAGCACTACGATATGAAATGAAGAGAAATTAATTCCGTTTTTTGTTTTTTTTTGTTTTCTAATAACGGTGTTGATATTATATGTGATCCAAAGATCTGGTTTGCTTGAACGCCCCTTGCACATTATGAGTCGATGCTGCAGTAATCAGCACTCACAATGGGACCTGCTGTCTGGGAAAATGCCATCCAAAAAGTAGAGTCTTGATAACAGAAAGACTGTAAAATAATAATAATAATAAAAAGCTTATTCTGGAAATACATCATTTTAGTTTGTTCTTAAAATGTGTTTACTTTTTGACACACATATGGGGAAATGCATGCTCAAAGCTGGCACAACTTACTTTTAAATAACCCAAGTTACATACTGTATTTTTTGTAACCATCTGTTTTTAACCCAGAGTTTCTTGCATAATTGCAAAAAGTGAAAAGTTAAAGCCATTATGTCCATAAGAGTCAAATATATAGAAATGTTTTAGAACGCTGCAGCAGAATATGATTCTGAAATAAATCCTGCTAGATGTGATAATATGAATGCCTATTCTAGGACAATCATTACAGTAAAGACGTATTTTCAATGAAAATACATTTTCCTCAACCTGACTCACACAGTCATCATTCTTACAGTGGTACATTGGAAATTAAATGAATAAAAATTAAGCAAGTAGGAACAAAAAAAATACAAGGAAAAAAAGGAAGGAGCTGGAGAGGCAGTGTGAGGGTGGAATAGATAAAAGGAAAAAAGGATAATGTGGGAAGGATTCCCCTCCTCCATCCCTCTGCTCGCTTCTTTCCTGCTGTCTCCATACGAACAACATGCTGCTGGTCTGCCAGATATGTCACATTTAGGCTCACACACACACACACACACACACACACACACACACACACACACACACACACACACACACACACACACACACACACACAATATAACCATCTGGCCAATGCAGTGAACTAACAATGCAAAACAGGAGGTCATGTCTGTGTGGCTCTAGTCTTATATTCTGCATTACTACTGTTACAAATGCTAAGAAAAAACAAACTTGTTAGCTCAAACCAACCCAACTCAGACATAGCAAGTCAAATAAATAAATAAATAAATAAATAAATATATGAATTGGAAGAAGACTTTAATTACTACAGGCTCATCAATACTGGAGAGATGAAGTCTCTCATGTAGATCATGTCTGTGCCCTCAGATTGTCGTCCTTGGCTTGCAGTAGTGAGCGACAATATGGTCATCCCTCTCATACTGAGCTCTGAGATGCTTTTCTGCTCACCATGGTTGCAAAGTCTTACCATCACCTTCCTATCAGCTCTCCAAGCTCCTTATGCAACAAGACACTCACTCAATATTTTTAAAACTGTTTTTGTAAGGTTTTTGCAATTTACAGCCTGTTGTGTGTGAAAATCCCAGGAGGTCAGCAGTTTCGAAAAATGCTCAAGCCAGTCCATCTGGCATCATCAACCACGCCAAGGTCAAAGTCACTCCAGCTTCGAGTGCATCTCTCTCTGATTTTGATCCTTGATGTGATCAATAATCGAAGATTTTCCATCCTTATGCCTTTATCTGTGTGCGTCGGCTAGTATTCCTGCCGTAGAGCTCCTGAGTCTCTGGTTCGTTTCGGAGCTCAGGTTGGAATTTCTTGCATTCTTTCTGTGCTTTCATAGGTTTTCTGCAGGGTCTCTTGATTCCTTCCACCGCAGAAAACAAAATAAATATGTAACAAACAAACAAATAACACCGAAGCAGAAGGCACCTGAAATGGGTAGAAACCTGATGGTGCATTCAGAGCATTAATCTTGTATTAATGACAAATCCCAAGCTGACACTCTAGGGCCCTTATACTGTACACTCTTGGGCAATGTGCTCCAGATAACATGTTATGATCCCTAACACCTTTATGTCAAATAATAGTGATTTTTATTATTAATGCCTACTATTAATTATTTCATGCCTATGTCTTTGTGGAGCGTAATAACGGATTAGGAGATACTTAAACAACTGAAATCTGAATAAAGTATAACCAAGTAGAGGATGTCTATTTCTGTACTACTGCACCACTCTGTTTTAATAAAAGCAATTAATTAATTAATGCATTAGAACCCTCAACGTTTCAACCTATTATGATGTTAATGCAAGAAAACAGGCATTCTCTGCATCTTCTGGAGTGGTGACCATAGGACCCACATAGGTGCTCACAATACTGTAACTCTCCATACACAAACTAAACATGGTGGTCTCACTGTTGTGTATTGGTACAAACATAAAAAATTGGCAAAGTGGCCTGAGTTTATATCAGGGCATCTAAAACGTATGACTGTGTTCTTTAAAAGGTTTTTGCGTTTTCAAGGACTAGATATTTCTTTTTATTAAAACTTGTAACATCTTTTGACCTACCAGTGTTCATCCATTCAGGTATCTTCTTAATCCGGGTCAAGGCTGTAGTGAGTCTGGAACAAGAATGGGACGGCGTTCCATCACAGGGCCTCACACATACACATTTGCCTAAATTTTTGTGCAATTTCGAGAAAATCCACCCACTGACTTGTTTATACCTCATGGGAGGTCTGTCAGTCAGTTTTCGAATTATCCGCAAATTAAAAGCACTGCGAAACGTTTAAAGTCAATAGAAATCTTTTAAGGACTTTTATTCCTCTGAAGAGTGAAATCCTTTTAAAAATGCACCTAGCATTTGTGTATTAGTAGACAACTGTATTACAAAAAAGATACAGAGTGAGAGTGCAGATATGAAAAAACCTCAATGTATAGTGCAATTAGGCCTGAATGTATTTCAGAACATTTCCTTGTGATAAAAATCTAAATCTAAATAAGATCATTAGATTGCTCTCAATTGAATTAGTCTTGTTTGGGAGACATTGATAGAAAGTTACATGCACGTCTAATTAGGAAATGCAATTTAATGCTGTCTAACTGAATGTGCAAATTTCCTTATGTTTATTTATGTACTGTACAAATGGATAGGAGGTAAAGAGCGCCTACCATTTTCATACCATCATGAAACATTTGGAGAGCAGGAGTAATCGTTTCCTAATTATGAGTTAATGAGGCTTACTTTGAAATCATTTGCAGACGTTAGAGATGACTACTTCACAGTCGTGAGTGGTGGTCTTTTAGATCAGCTGTTAGCAACCGCAAGTCAGACACCATGTTGATGAGCATATTTCTGTCTATTCTTTAAGTAACATGTCATAAGAACAGTGGCAAAAAAACAAAACAAAAAAAACACCACACACAATATTTCTTGAGTTGGTTGAGTTGTCTTGGAAACCTTTTTAGTGCTTTACCATTGCAACCTACACGATATGGCCAAATGTACTGTAAGTGGGCACCTGACCATACCAGACATAATGTATACTGTACAAGCTTTCACTAAAGTCTAAAACTATGCAGAGTAAGCACACTGGTGTTCCCAAATTTCCCATAATGTGTGAATGTGTGTTTGAGAGAGAGAGAGAGAGAGAGAGAGAGAGAGAGAGAGTGTGTGCCCTGCTATGGATTGGCAACCTGCCCAGGTTGTACCCTGCCTCCTGGGATAGGCTCCGGGCCTCCCACAAGCCTATACAGAATAAACAGTATAGAAAAATAAGAAAGGAATACCTAAGGGATCTCAATGTTTTTAAAAAAACAAGAATGAAAATAAAGGAAAGCCCATGGTACTACCATTGAGTTTACTGCATGAGGGAAATTACCATTCTAGAACACAGATATGTGCAGATAATGACCAAAGAGCAAACTTGGATTTTGGAAAATGAAGCCACATACTGTATGTCGACTAGGAGCTGGCTCCAAAAGTCATTCCCAATAGACCCACATGTTACAATGCTCAACTTTACGGCAGAAATATGTTGTTTGCAGCTTGGTACAAAAAACGCTTTTGGTCTCCATAGCTGGTTGACCATGGTACGGCCTTCGGTCAATTATGCATTATGTTACGGCTTAATATAGTTGTACCTCATAAGTTAATGCATTATAGACCTGGAGGACCTACCACTGTTGTACAAAATGGGAATAAATACAGTGATCACCATTAGCTTCCATGGTCCTGGTTGTACTACAGAGGTTCCTACAGTAGATGGATGGATGCATGAATGGATGGATGGAATGCATAATTGAGTGTCAAACTGCTATCTGTCAGCCATGTATCACTTTAGCTAACCAGATAACTGGAATCATTGTAGTTTAACTTACCACAAGAAATGTGACCATTGACGGGAGAGCATGTAGGTTATGGATGACTGAGTTCAAACAAATGTAAAGTAATATTAGCATATAGATCGATGCTACCCATCTAGAATGCCACGACCATAGCATTTTAGCTAAGCTAGCTAGCTTGTGGTAATCAAGGAGTTTAGCTATGTTTTAACCAACAGCCAGGCTCTGTTCGTGCTGCTCATTTATGGAATAACTGGGGTTTAGGCGAAGTCAGCTCCTGCCAATAGGGTGATGACCAGAGCACCCACATATGAGCTTTCTAACTGCTTTTAGGAAAACCTTTGGATAACGTTACAGTTACAGTTAGTGTTTGTCCAGTTCTTTTTATGAAGTCTATATTAGATTATAACTAGATTATAACTGTTCTGATGAACTTTTAGGCCCCAGATTTTTTCCCCCTAAACTTTGTTCTCTACAAACTTACCATTTATGATGTGCGAGTTTCACTAAGGTGTGCTTCTGGGTTTAGATGTCTGCACAGATCCGGTAGACACAGTGGAATGTGGTGTTTGATCTTTAGGAGCTGAACCACCAAAGATTTAGTATTCACATACTTAAAAGTATTTGTCTTTATTGGGGCCATATATAAGATGAGTTTTTAAAACCAGATTTCAGTGATGGCAAGTTGAGGACCATGAGGCTTATAGAAAACCTACCTTACATAGCTGTATGAATTTGGGCGTATCGTAACCAGAACATTTACGTACATAATAGGTTCGTCCCTGGTATCTCTTTGTTGAATGCTGTTCGAATTTGGTAGAAGCAGGGAAACAGGACAAAACCTAATAGTTGCATTGTTACTTAACACTTTACACTTTTACAATTGCATTGTTGAAAACTTACAGTAGGCTTCTTGGCCAGCCATATAAGGACTCAGAATAAGAAAATCCAGTTAATAAAAGGCTTGACAAGCCACACATTGCCTGAAAATATTTGAAAGTGAATGAGCTGATATGTCATGAAACCAGCTGGCTCTACACCCCTGATGGATGAGAAGGCATGTACATGTGCTGTATGCTGCAGTATTTGTCATGACTGCATTTGGGAAACATAGAAACCCATCTAAGGAAACCGCTAAAAGGCTATGCAGGTGTCTACCACATTTGCAAGGACGAGAATGAAACCAAATCAGGTAGCTTTGGCAGGTATCTTTAGTCCCAAAAGTGCTATTATTCGTCTTTTTAGATGAAAAAAAAGAAAGAAAAGAAAATTAATGGGGGGGGAAAAAAAAACATTTCTAAAAATTTCTTCTCCAGTTACTGATTCTTGAATAAGTCTAGCCTGTTTTGTGTCTGGTGGGACATCAGCATTATGCAACTATCTAAAAATAAGATCAGTCACAGCCAAATGAAAGACACACAATGACTATTATCCATGATAACGATATTGGACACAATTTACATAAGTCTGAATAAATAACAAAGGATGGGGAACCTCTACGTTGAAACAAAAAATAGCCATGAGTTACCATCTGGTAGCTATTAACTCTTGAGTTAGGGTCCATGTGCCAGGAAAGAACATGAGGATTGGCAGAATGCCTGGGTTACAAAAGTATGCAGAGGCAATGCCAGAAAACCAAACTAAACCAAAACAAGAAGTAATTGCTGAATATTTTTCCGGAAGGTGAAGGTGGATGCTGGAGTAGTGAACTGGCTGGGTAGGATGTAGTAAATCCTAGTAACTGAACTTCTCATTTGCAGTTAAATGCTAGCTCTTTAATAATCCAAGTTCTAGAAAAATGCGCCTTTTAAAGCTGGCAACAGCAGTGCTAGCTGTGCTCCTGCGCGCAAAGCATAGGTCCATGAAGATGGAGTGTGCCGAGTGCTTGAGTGGAAGAACTCAAACATCATGTGAAGAGCTTTGACCTCAACCAAACTGAGCACTTTTTTTGGGATAAACATGAACTGGAATGAAAAGACTGTAAGGAAGGCTGCACGTCCATCAGTGACAATCCCGGCCAAAGTGGCTTGGAGTCCACTGCAGTAGATCCCGTGAGCATTCAGATACTGGAATGGCTGATATTTGAAAATTGACAGATAACTTGCAAAATTCCAGGTCCTGCACGATACAGTCCTGACCTCACTAAAAGCTGTGTCCATATGTTTGGGCCAATAAAGGAGTTCCTGGGGGGCCAGCATTTAATACTGGAAGCAGGCAGTTTGATTATGGCTCTGGCGTACTGAGAAAACTTTCTACCTGGATGGTGTCCAATCACTAGTGAAATGCTAGGATAAGTGAATTATATGTGTATGTGTAGAAAAACAAACTGAGTTCTTTTCTATCAGAACTGTTCTGTTATTCTGCACAGGCAAAAGTCTAGTGGGAGGCCTTCCTGGAAGAGTGAGAATAAACTGCAGTAAATGCACTTATGGTCATGTGTTCACACACTATTGGCCGTAGTTACAAAGTGTATTTCATTTTGGGTAGGCATAAAGGGAGACCAGTAATACACAGTGCAGACATAAAGTGGACTACAGTAATACACACATCAGTTGATGTGAGTAATATTTCAGTGTAGTGCTGTCAAAGGCGGTGGTTAGCACTGTCGCCTTGAATCTTCAAGGTCCGGGTTCGATTCCTGCCTTGGGGTCTGTGTGCGTGGAGTTTGCATCTACTCCCTGCGCTCCGGTTTCCTCCCACAGTTCAAAGACTAATAATTCATATTAGGTTAATTGGTGTTCCCAAATTGCTTGTAGCGTGTGAATGAGCGTGTGTGCCCTCCCTGTAATGGACTGTCACCCTATTTAGGGTGTACTCCACTTTGTGCACTTACAGTACAGACTAAAAGTTTGGACACACCTTCTCATTCAAACAGGCTGAATTTGTATTATGGCAAGAAAAAAGCAGCTAAGTGAAAAAAAAAAAAAAAAACGAGCGGCCATCATTACTTTAAGAAATGAAGGTCAGTCAGTCCGAGAAATTGGGAAAACTTTGAAAGTATCCCCAAGTGCAGTCACAAAAACCATCAAGCGCTACAAAGAAACTGGCTCACATGCGGACCGCCCCGGGAAAGGAAGACCGAGAGTCACCTCTGCTGCGGAGGATAAGTTCATCCGAGTCACCAGCCTCAGAAATCGCAGGTTAACAGCAGCTCAGATCAGAGAGCAGGTCAAGGCCACACAGAGTTCTAGCAGCAGACACATCTCTAGAACAACTGTTAAGAGGAGACTGTGTGAATCAGGCCTTCATGGTAGAATATCTGCTAGGAAACCACTGCTAAGGACAGGCAACAAGCAGAAGAGACGCGTTTGGGCTAAAGAACGCAATAAAGAAAACTCTTTGAATGAGAAGGTGTGTCCAAACGTTTGGTCTGTAACTGTAAGTCTCCTGGGATAGGTGAGAGAGAGAGAGAGAGAGAGAGAGAGAGAGAGAGCACTAGGCTTTTATTCGTATAAGCTGTCTTGCAATAATAATACTAATACTAATACTAATAATAATAATGCACTTTAGTTGCATCATTTTCCTAGTCCCTCAGCAATAATCTTGCAGAACAGAACACAGGACATGCTCAGTTTCATGGGCAGCCCGCAGGAGGAGCCCGTTAACACTGCTCGTGTAGACAGACGTTAGGACCGCGCAGAAGCGCGAGCGATTAGACGGCAGCTAGCAGTTAGGAAGCGAGAGCAGCCCGAAGCGCGTGGTCTGGATGGAGTTCGGGAGGCGTCTCCAGCGCGCCGTGCCCGCGTAAACCCGCCTTTTGTGTGCGTTTCGTCCTCAGACTGGGAAAGTCTGCGGGCTGACTTTGTGCTCTCTCTCTCTCTCTCTCTCTGTGTCTCTTCGCACCGGTACAGATAAAGCAGGAGAGGGACCGCTGCTGCATTGTGTTCCTTCTCGTCCGCTGTGGATATTAATCAGGATGAGTTCGGACATTAACGTCTACCTGGGACGGGAGAAAGCGGGGCTCATGCGCAAGAGAGCGCTGCTATTGAGGAAAGGCTGCAGCTTCGAGATAACGAGGTGAGTCCTGAGATAAAGGGGAATCCTATTTGCGTGTGTCTGGGATTCCCGTATGCTCTCTCTCTCTCTCTCGCTCTCGTTCCCGTTACCGGACCTGTACGGCGGCGTCGTGTGTCTCTCCTCACGGCTCGGAGCCAAATCTGCCTTCCCGAGTTTGTCGGAGAAATGGAAGTGATGCATGCGCCAGGGAGGAACAAAAAGTTCACGCGCAGCTGTCGGTCTCAGCGTGGCATTGTACACTGTTTAAAGTGTGCATGCGCAAGAGGAACGCACGCGCGCAAAAAGAAGAAAAAAAAAACGCATTAATATTGATAGGGTGCTGCATTTATATCGATACAGCAATGCACGTGAAAGGTCCTGGCATATAACACAAGTGATTTCGGCTGGGTGTCGCCGTGCCGCATCGGTGCCGTGTGTGTGTGTGTGTGTGTGTGTCTGCATCAGTGGGCTGTGTGGTGTTCTGCATGAGGGTGTCAGTTTAAGTGCTTTCAGTATCCCTGTGCCCAGAATCAGTTGTGTGTGTGTGTGTGTGTGTGTGTGTGGATGCATGCTGTAAAGTAACACAGTTGGACTCATCTGCAACAGTTCAAGCTCAAGCTCCCAAATGCCATATAGATTACTCATAGAGGCCATCGTGCTTCAAAGGGCAGCTGGGAGCAATTATATTCCTTTTATCCTTTTTTTTTTTTTTTTTTGCATTTACATTTAAATCGAATGACGTACAGTCGAGCTGAGCAGATGAGCACTGACAGACAGCTTGGCAGCACTGGGACTGGGACTTGAACTCGCAAACTTCTGATCAGTAGTCTAGAGAGCCAGAGGCAGGGGTAGCTCGGTTGTTAGACCAGGTTGAGAATTTTCAAACCCCAGCACCACCGCCATGAATCGAGGCACCCTTAGGTGTATAATGAAATATAATGCGATAAAAATGTAAATCGTCCTGGATAAGGGCGTATGCCAAATGCTGTAAATGTAAACTATTCAGTGAGTTGCACTTTTGTTCGAAAAAGAAAAGAAAAAAAATCACAATATCTGATTCATAGTGTGCATGCTGGAATGTATAAGAAGCAAATGTGCTGAGTAGGGCTGTTATGGTTGCAAGGTTAGTCATTACTCACGCGTACTCAAAAAAAAAAAAAAAAAACTCTGGTTCTCAGAGCAGCCATGTGCTTGCTCTGAAAACCCTTCGGGTGGGTAATCACTGCGATAAAAAAAAAAAAAATACACCCTCATAGCTACCTCTGCATGCTTCTTATTGTATCATGAATGGAGCTATCAAATTGCACACCTTGCTGTAAAAGCAGCTCTCAGCTTTCAAGGACCACATGATAAATACATACCAGCAATGTACTGTAAGAGATTTTATGGAAGAGCTTTTCTCTCAGGAAAAAAAAAAAATAAAATAAGGATTTGATCCTTTTCCACAAGAAATTATAGGAATTTTTAATTAAAATGACCTTTTGCTATTAAACAAGAAATGAATACAGTGGTTACATGGAAGTGTGATCTTATTAGACAAGGTTATCACACACAAAAAAAGTGAAGTCTTCACATTCAAAAGGTTTAATCATCAGAATATTTATTTCTTTGGAATACAAAGTGAATCTGAAGGGGGAAAAAAAAATGCCTAAAGTGGGACTCTCCAGCCAAAGGATGATGCAAGCTCACTGAGCAGAAAGTCAATATTTCCTATGGGATGCAGGTGTATTCACATAAGAAATATTTGATGTAATAAATCTCGGAAACTACAAACATAGTGTTTAACAACAGAAATAGGGGTGAATTCGGTTGACATACTGGTGCCCTTGAACTTAGCATGTCAAATGAATAACAAATAAGCAAGTAGCTAACCTACTTAACAAGTCAGGCTGTCAAGGACACGGGAACATAAACAGACACATAAATTTGAAGCTGTTGTCAGACATGGAAACTTATAAAGCATGTTTTTTTTTATAGTTAAAGCTCAACCTATAATGAATTTTAAAGTGATTTTGATGCTTGTACTGATACAAGTTGCTCAATAGCTCATAAGTTTCTGTTAACACAATTTTGACTCTGTAGTATAGATATATAATATAATGTGTACTCGCACTGTCACTATAAATAATCATAATTATATTATTAATTCTTTATAACTGCATTATCCAGATGATGATGGGTTCCGTTTTGAGTCTGGTTCCTCTCAAGGTTTCTTCCTCTTGTCTGCTCAGGAAGTTTTTCTTTGAATCGTGCAGAATAAAAGAACAAAGTTATGGGAACTCCCTTTATCCCTCTATATAATCCCCTGCTACACTAATGCACTTACCCCAGTGTTTTACTAGAGCTTGGACACCATCAATGTGGAACGTTTTCTCAGTACGCCAGAGCCACGTCTGCTTCATGTCTGAAACGCTGGCTTCCCAGGAACTCCTTTAGTGTCACAAACATGTAGAAATGGCCTGGAGCGAGGTCGGACTGTATGGGGGGCGTGTCCTGTAATGCGCAAGTGGTGCTGGTGAGGTCAGGACTGAACGGGGGACGTGTTGATAACATCCTAGTCGAGTTCCTGTAATGTGCAAGTGGTGTTGATGAATGATTGTGTGCACAGTTCCCGCAGACAGTCGCGTCTCTTCCACAAGTTATTTTTCAATTTTCAAGGATCAGGAGTTTGCTAGGACGCTAGGGCTGATTTCTACAAGTGTAGACTGTAGATGTAAATGCAGCCCATCAGTGACAGCTGTATCGCTGAATGAAATGCCTCCGGATTGTTTATACTCTGAGGCTCAGAATGTGTTTGAAGGGGAAACTGAAGGTTCGTAGACTGAACATGTACAGTATTGTTCAATGTACAGTATAGAAAAGGACAGATGATCGAAACGTAGGTTTTACAGTTAATGTATTAGGTGTTTGTTGCAGACTGAATTAAACACACACACACACACACACACACACACAAAAAAAAACTGATGCAGCTGCCAATCTGTCTTTAAGAGTGTGTGTGTGTGTGTGTGTGTGTGTGTGTGTGTGTGTGTGTGTGTGTGCGCGCGAGTGTGGGATAGATTGGCCCACATCAATCTTCTTATATAATCAGTGGAAATTGATGATATAATGAATTGCGCAATCATAATTGTTTAATTGTCAAGCTATTAATAGACTTTAGCTCTCTAACATCACAGCCAGGCAAACTGGAAGAATAATGAGGAGGCTTTGATTAGAATTATATGGTCTTTACACTTTCCCTTGACCATCGTCTTGTAAGTCCATTCGAATTACAGTATAATGAAGATGCTGGTAGCTGTTTCTTAATACTCTAGCAAGCAGCACTGTTTTATAGGCAGTTTCTACTTAAATTTCAGCATCTTTTAAAGGCAATATTTATCTTATGAAAATATAGCAAGTGTAGTTACGTGTGCAGAAAAATGTCGCATATGTCAACGCACCAGTGCAGCGACTAGAACTTCCTCGAGCAATATAACAGTAACAGATTCGCCCTCATCAGAAGTGTCAGACTTTGAGGCGACAGTATGTGTGTCTCTGCGTCTGTGCTTTTTCACCCTGTGTGATGCAGCCTTCCAGTGGGACGTGATGGTACTGCAGGTACTCTGTGTGCTTTTCTGCAAATCAATAGTGAAAGTTGGGGTTATTATGGCTGTTATGCTAACTTTGAGGAAAAAAAAAAAAATAACATGATCACTTGACTGTGTGTGGAAAACTCATCTAAAATCGAACTGTTTTTTTTTTTTTTTTTGCCGTAGAAGAAAAATAGCACGGATAAAGGTTGGAACAAGAAAAGAGAGAGAAAAAGTGCCAGTAGTGTGGGAAGGTACAGGTATTCATTATCCAGTTCAGGAGTGTAACTGACTCACACGACAGCACGGCACAGGGTAAGCCTGATAAATGTGTTGCCGAGCCGAGCTGATGGACCAGCTTAGGAGCATTTGTGGTGTAATACAGTAGGTGCAGTGGAAGAACCTGATGATCTCTCTTCTGGATAATGCTAAGCAGACTTATACTAAATAGTAAATAAATCTATAAAATACCTTTTATGGTATATCCCGGTTAGGGTAGATATGTAAAACATGCTTCTGGACGATGTGATCTAATGGGCACATCTATTTATAGTCTGCTGCTTGTTACCAGACTGTGAGCTAATTGTTTACAAAAAGGGCAAACTTGACTGATTTCCAGGAACATGGAGGTGGTACATGCTTTTTTACACCAGCCTGGACTGCATATCATTTTTCTAAAAGCACCCACTGTCTTCACCCAGGAGTTTATGTTGGATTTATTTGAAAGTGGAACTGAACAGTCTGAAGAAAAAAAAACAAAAACAAAAAACAGCATTGCTTTAATGATAAAATGGATTTTTTCCAATCCATGGACTTGGTGCAGTTTATAGTAGTTAAAGGATATTTGTGTGACAGTGATGATCATAATCTCCTATTAAAAGCCAAGCCTCAGATTCAGTGTGGTATACATTATTAGTATATTGGTATAATAAAAAAAAATTACAATAGGGTATTTATATATATTTTAAATTTAAAATATCTTTTTGTTTCAGTATTAGGAGGCTTAGTGGTACAGTGCTCTTGTTTCTAGTCTGTGTGCATGCAGAACCCTCCATGTACTCTGGTTTCCTCCCATAGTTCAAAGACATGCAGATTAGGCTAACTGCCGTTCCTGAATTGCCTGTAATGTGTGTGTGTGTGTGTGTGTGTGTGTGTGTGTGTGTGTGTATGCTTGGGCCCTGCGATGGATTGACACCCCGTCCAGGGTGTACTCCACCTTGTGCCTCCCTCAACCCTGTACAGAAGAAAGAGAATAAATGAAAGCGAGTGAGTTATTGGTATTAAATATGACATGATTCTCATAATAGAATAAAATATGGTTTGTGTCAGAGGGATACGCATTGTAAAATAGTCATGCATGGGCATTAAAGAAAGTTGACTTGACGTAAAAATGGCACGTAACACAAATTTGGTTTAGATGAAAATGATAGATCCTGATGGGTCAGAAGGTGTTTATTAAATGTTTATGACAGCAACTCAGACTTCATGTGTTATATCCACGCAGTGTTAGATACGTTCCGTGTAAATGTTTGCTTAAGACGAAAAAAAAAAAAAATCTGCCAGATTTATAAAAGAAAAGAAAATGTTGTCTGTGTGTAAGGGAGAAATATACATGCTTGTACCCAAGTGATTGCACAGGGAAACCACGGTGTCTTGGTGACAATGCCGTGTTGGCAGTGCACATGGCATGAGGCATGAGGAAGATGATGATGGCACACAGTATTCTCATTCTCAGGGACTATTTTTTTTTTTGTTGCTAATTACGTTAAGCCATGTTAATGATTATCTGATGCTTTGTCACAAAGATTAAAGCAATAAACCATATCTGATAGCTTTAGACAATGGCTGCCCTTTAAAGTTGTCCTGATGGTGAATAATCCTAATTTTGGAAAAACAATTAACAACACAGAGTTCACAGTTCTATACAGTGGAAAACTGTTTTAAGACAAAATGGCGTCAGGGATTCTCCCACCGATTTAAGTTAAACCTTTATTTGTCACATATACATTCCAGCACAGTGAAATTCCTTCTTCACATAACTGGGGTCAGCCATGATACAGCGCCTCTGGAACAGATAGGGTTAAAAGCCTTGCTCAAGGGCCCAGCAATGGTAACCTGGCTGAACTGGGAATCGAACCGCCAATCTTCCAATCAGTAACTCAGTGCCTTAGTGCTGTGAGCCACCACTGCCCCTCAGACAGACACAGAGAGAACACTGTTGCATTTGACATGTGTGAGATTCACTTCATTAGGTGCGATTACGACTTTGGGCAACATGATGGCAGTGTGGGGAAAGGGGACGGAGATTTAGTAACGTGCAGTGGTATGCTTTACATGTATATTGGTGTCAAAGGCGTATGAAACTCACTTTGTCCAACTTAAGAACAAATCCGATTTACGAACGTGCTCCCGGAACAGAACTCGTCCGTAAGTAGAGGACTACCTGTAATGGGCTTATTCGTACGTTATTCAACAGAGAAATAAGAGTGTGAAAACTGATGAAGAAGATAATAAGGCCAATATTAATGAGCACACTTTTGATTTGTGATCATAATGTAACAGGGGTCAAAAGAAAAACATATATATGCAGTGTTATCTTTATTTTAGAAGTCAAAAGAGTTTTTTGACTCCCAGTATTTTCTTATTATGTGGGAAACGGGTCCAAATGGCTGGTGCAGAAATATGTGATTCCTCTTGGATCTGGTGCCGTTTGCTAGTCAGGTCTTTAGCTCATTCATTGTTTCTGTTGCGAATGGAACATGCTGTGCTTTATATGCTTCAGTGATGTGCAGGAGGTCAGGTTCCATATAGTGAAAATGGACTGATTAATTAATTAATTAATTGTGTAAAAGCTCCCCCCGGATGATTTTTGTTAAAAGGTCATTTATAGCTCATAGCTTGATAAATGAGGTCCATCGTTTCTATAGTAACAACTTACACATAGACTTCAGTGGCAGACGAAGGAAAAAAAAAACCCACTGTAATTAATGTGTTTAACAATATTGTACATTTAAAATTCGCACACACACAGACACACATGTGGTGTGCAGTATTTCCATATGTTTGTCAGTTGGCAGTAGTCGCTAAATCCAGTCTGAAGCTCCTGCCGGTATGTCTGTTAAAGCAATTCCTCTCACGCATATGCACACACACACACACATACACACACACACACACACACACACACACACGCACACATGTTCACACAGACCCCTTTTTGTTTCGCTTCTTTTTTCTCTTTACAATAACTGAATGTCTTTTTTTACGTTCCTTGGCAAAGCTCCTTTAATGGGAATTTAATGTTTGACATCAATAATGCAAGGAAATGGTGCATTTCTATAGCTGTAGGCCATCCAGTTAATCCATCAGTGCCAGTTGTGCTAACCGGAAGCCCTGCTACTGGTACTGCCATCTGAACCGGTGTCTGTCACCAACAAAAATCACAAAATACACTCTTACAAATTCACTTTTTTCTTTCGTCACAGGGAAACACTGCACTAGCACACAGCACTGATCTAATATCGACGTCCTCTGTGCATCTGTCCAGGGGTTCTGAAAAAATGCACCCTTTTTCATGTTGACAAGTTTTATATTCAGTGCTGTTGATTCTGGCATAAAGTGCATTGGGGATGGGAATCTTCGATACAATATTATCAATATACCTTGTTGGCAATTCGATTTATGTTGATATTCTGTATCACGATTTTATAAATATCGTGATCCGATATAATTTTTTCTCCTAATTTTGCTAACATTTAGAAAAAACTCAAAAACTGAATTGAACATCACTCACTCTTTGTCTATACGCTTTATCCTGTCATGGGGAGCCTGGAGCCTATCCCAAGAGACTTGAGGCGGGGTACACCCTGGACGGGGTGCTGATCCATCGCAGGGCACACATACACACTCTTTCACAATCTACAGGCAATTAGCCTAATCTGCATGTCTTTGGACTGTGTGAAGAAACATAAGTACGCAGTTGGCATGTGCCAACTCCATGCACACAGACCCCAGGCGGGAATCGAACCCAGACCCTGGAGGTTCAAGGCAGGAGAACATTTAACTTAAAAATAATTTAAGCAAAAAGCTACATTTTTATTCTGTGATCTGCCATACTTTTTATTTCCAAACGAACAAATAATTCACTCCTATCACAATGTCAATGTGTGAATTGTTTAAAAGTGTACCTCCTGTAGGATTATAAATAAACATCATCATGGCGGGCGCACACAGCTTCAGACGCGGGTACGCGGGACCTCTAACGTCTGTGATTGTCAATAATAATAATAATCTTCGGGTTTTTAGTGACTGGTGTAAGTGTGTGAAATGAGTGGATTTGACTAGGCTGATCCAATGAATGCAATTTTTAATGATGGAATGTGATGGAATGTAACGTAATGAAAAGTGAAACTTTATAACCAAAAAATGCGATGACAAATACAGATGTGATAGACAAATGAAGACCACGTTCATTAACATGTGAGCGTACAGGTTGCTTGTAATGGATTTCCTATCCATCCATTTCCACGTGTCTGGGCCATTAAAGGAGTTCCTGGGAGGCCAGTGTTTCAGATGTGAAGCAGACACTCTGATAATGGGCACCGACATACTGAGAAAACCTTCTGCCTTGATGGTGTCCAAGCACTAGTGAAACTCTGGGATAAGTGCAGTAGTGTAGCAGGGGATTATATAGAGAAATAAAAAAGAGTTTTTTTTCAGAGTCTTATAACTGTGTTCTGTGCGAACAAAAGTCCCGGTTTGACTCGAACGCACCCATACAAAAATTTGCTGTCATTGATGAATCTTTAAAAAAAAAATTTTTTTATCTTCACGTTTGAAGTTGTGTGTACATGTTTGTGCAGGCCAGAATGACCAACATTTCAGGATGGTTGATGACGCTTGTACACATTGAGCACCTGTAGTGCGTAAAGTGCGTTAGCTTGATGCTGACGCCGCTACGTTCATGAAAGGCAGAAGTGGAAGTTTTTTTCACTCACTACTATTTCAACAAATTATTTATCAACAATAAATGACCCACCATTTACACATTCAGTGCTATTATTATATAAACACTTCATGTTGTTATATAAACACTTCCGTGTTTACTTTGAACTTTCATCCACTGGCTCTTTAGCTGAGGAAGGAGCGCTGACTACAGTAGCTTGCCATTTTACATCTAACCAATCATATTGTTGTAACTAATCATAATGCAGAAGGCGGGATTTGTCCGGAAACATGCTAAGCCTAACTTAACCTCAACGTTAAAGAGAAATACTTCAACTTCTTCTTCTTCTTCTTCTTCTTCTTCTTCTTCTTCTTCTTCTGTTATATTTGTCAGTTTTAGGTGCTTTATCAAATTGGTGTCCATGTAAACAGCTAATTTAAAATGTGATGGTTTGAATGGTTTCATTCGGTTCGCACAATTGTTCCAATGAAGTTTATAGATCAGGAATGGAAGCTAAATTTCCCTCCTAGAAACTTGGATATGGAACCAGATGTTTACCTTATTAACGGATTATTACAGGTTTACACCACATCTCTCATTTCAATTCAACCTTAGTTCTAACTGGTTCCAGATCAGGGTGTTTCCATGATGCGTTTTTTTTTTACGATCTGGCTGTTAAACCCAATTATTAGGGTACACTAATTTCCTTATAAGTAGGAATGTTTATGCATCTTGCATTTGAGAAATATTAGTTTGCAACATCTGCAGTAGTTAATAGACTTTCCCCTGAATATTGACTCTAATCCCAAGCTTCATCAGACACCTGGAACTCATTTACAGATGTTTTTTTTTTTTTTTTTTTTGCATCAACACTTTTTCAAAATCTTGCATCATGTAGTATCTTCTGAGCTGTGGTATACTGGCTGTTTCTGTGATTGCCTGTGCTCTGATCTTTGCTTACCTTGGGTTGGTTTGCCTTTTTGGATAGCATCTTCATTCCTGCAAAAGTCAGCATGTTTAATCACATCTATACTAAAATTGCAATTAGGATTTGTGTGTCTGCTTTGTAAAGAAACGTTTGCACGTGGACCCACAGCGTGCTTTTCGGTTTTTCGTGCTATGCTTCGCTATCAAAGGTTTAATTATAATTCTACTGTATGGAAGGTTGCAAAACCTGATACAAAAATATACCATTACCAAGAACATATTGGAAATATTGCAGATACATATCTATCTAGGAGCCTTTGTATTCCAACTAGGGACCATGGAAGCCAGTGGTCACCAGAGTATGAGGTGCAAGGCGACAGGACAGTGCTAACCACCAAGTAACACCGTATATATTAAGTTAAGTTTATTTATTCGTCACATATACATTAAAGCACAGTGAAATTCCTTCTTCGCATAACCCAGTGTAACTGGGGTCAGAGCGCGGGGTCAGCCATGAGCAGGTAGGGTTAAGGGCCTTGCTCAAGGGCACAACAGTGGCAACCTGTCGGAGCTGGGGATCGAACCTTAAAACTCTGTGCTACCACTGCCCCATTATAGTGTATATAAGAAAAAAACAGAAAGAAAAAAAAACAGTTGTGCTCAGTTGAAGAATACAATATTTTACATAAAATCTTTGACTCAGTAACATTTGTAAATTTTATATCTGGGCAATAAAGCATGGTGCTGTTGTGGGATAGTTAACAATGAGTGGCATGGATGCTGTTAGTGTACATGTTACCTATCCAAAGTTAATAACGTTCCATCACGAGAGGCGTTCCACGAGTGCCGATAATAGACAATAACAGCACTGGCATGTTTCATAACTTTGCGTTCCATGTGAATATTTAATTCCATAAACTGTCGTCGCGAGCATGGGTAACAGAAGCATTCTTCAGCAAGAAACGCATCTGATACTGTAATGTTGCCATCTTAAAGAACACTTCGTCTTCTTGATAGTTGCTTCCCAGTCATTCCAATACACCTCTGAACCGTCCATGTTCTTTATTATTTACGTCTACAAAGCGTCTTACACAAGGCTGAGTCCCAAAGCTGATCAAGGCTGATTGTACGCCCTAGGGCACTATCTTTCCATTCGGGATTTAACCACAGAACCAAGAACTTAACAGAGCTGCTATACTAAAGTGGAATAAGTGGACATCCAATATAAAGAGAAACGTAGGACTGTCCGTAAGACTTACAGGACTGTCCACCACCACCATGGTTTATTCCCCTCACTTCCCTCTCATATGATATTGCTTTATTTGTACCACAACAACTTATTTGTTTGCAGTTTAAACAGAACTCTCTTTTTACATCATCTTTCGCCCGATCAGAATTGATAATTCAACATCGTTGTCGTTGTAGGAATTTGAATCATTTGTGCATCATTTTTTATGGTAACAAAAGATTTTTCCTAATATGTTATTTATTGTTACTGTAGCCAGTGTGTTATTGTGACTACTGCTTCCAGTCAATAAGATAAAAAAAAAAAAAAACAATAAGAAAAAGAAAAATGACTGACTCATGTATTTGGCTTGATAAACGGACAAAAGTACAAACATTTGGCTCACACTATACGTTGTGATGTTCTACTCCCCATTTCCAGACTGAGAAATCCGTGTATAAACATAGGGAGAGAAAGAGACTCATCACGCTGACACTTCCAGGGATGCCAGACGCTTCATGTGATTCATAATGCGTATTTGCGCCCGATCAAGTGCAAGTGTGTTTAAACATGTCCCGCGATGTCCTGCCAGGATTATTCACTGAGAGAGGTTATGCCTCAACCTGTGGGCAGAAAGAAAAAAAAAATTGTGTTTTTTTTTTTTTTTACATTAAAAGCTTGCATTAGATAAAGACAGACCGACAATCACTCTGTAAGTCTTTTTATCTCCTTCTCTCCGACCGGGCCTTTCAGTTAAAACCCGAGCACTACCGAAAACGCTAATCACTTTCAGCTGCATGGCCGGCATCCTTCTACTCATTTGTGCAGGGGGAAAAAAAAAACGAAGAAATCAGGCAGAGGAATAAAAGAATGAGGCTTGCTCTGATTACAGCTCTGTGTAAACTCAGCACTTCACTTGCAACATCTGCTTCCATTTAAGGCTTAAAGACGCATACCTACACATTAGTGTTTCTCTCTCTCTTTTTTTTCTTTTCGTTTCATTTCTCTCCAGAAAGGGGGGAAAGAAAATAACGTTACCCGTTATTACCAAACTCCAAGCTGGATGATGACAAGGTGGTTTTGTTGTTTAAAAAAAGCTAGTAGGTGTACACATGGTGCATTCCCAGGAGGTGTATGCAGTGTAAACATGGTAGTAAGGGCAGAGAGCGTCCATATTTGGCGTGTGTGTGTGTAATTTTCCCACAAGTCGATATTTTTTCCCCATTCCTATAAAGTCCTATAAGTATTTATTTATTTATTTATTTATTTATAATTGATCATTCCTATAAGTATTTGCCCCCCTCCTGATTTTTTAGGTTTTTACATATTTGTCACACTTCAATTATTCAGAAGATCATCAGAATTTTTTTTCAAATTGCACAGATAACCAGAGTAAATACAAAATGCAGTTACTTTTTAAAAAAATACTTTTTTTTGTCCAATTCCTCCCCGTCACTAGGGGGCTCCCACATTAAGGCCACTACTACCACTCAGTCGGGAGGGTCGAAGACTATCGCATGTTTCCTTCGAACCGCGTGACGCCAGCCGACCCCATCTTTTCGAACTGCTTGCTCACGCACCGTTTTGGGCGGCGTAACACACTCGGAGGACAGCGCTATCCGCTCCGCTCCGCGTGCCTAAGCTCACAGATGCCCCTGATTGGCTGTAGAGCCGTGATTAATGTGAGAGCACTAAGTACCTCTCATCCCTCCCCTCTGAGAGAGCTCGGCCAATCAGCTCTCTCTAGACCTCCGGCTGCGAGAGGTTACAGCATCACCCGGGAATCACTGCGCCACAAAAAAGCAGTCCAAATCTACCTGGCTCTATGTGAAAAAGTATTTGCCCCATAAACCTAATAACTGATTAGCGACAACAACTGCAATCAAGCATTTGAGATGACTGGCAACGAGCCTTTTTTTATTCATATTTCATATTCTTTGATTTAATACTGGCGGTATACTGGTGGTGTAGTGGTTAGCACTGTCACCTTGCACCTCCAGGATCGGGGGTTCGATTCCCAGCCACGCTTGATTCCTGTCTCTGTGTGTATGGAGTTTGCATGTTCTCCCTGCGCTTGATGGGTCCCCTTCAGGTATTCTGGTTTACTCCCACAGTCCAAAGACATGCCCATAGTGTGTGAATGAGTGTGTGTCCTGAAATAGATAGGAACACTTTATCATGGTACTGTAAATTCATAATGATTTATAAATCTTTTGTCAGTCAGTCATTCTTTTGTCATTGATGAAATCATTTTTTGAGCTATAGTATATAAACATATTATGTTTAAGCCCTCTCATCTAATATAATGACCAGCCATGACCCCTGGGCAGGAATTTAACTAAAATATGATGTTTAGAAAATCGGTTACTGACTAGTAGAACTACTGCGTAAGTAGTAAAAAAAGTGCGTGTTTTGCAGTTTCTGTTTAACATTTGTTTAAAGGTAATCAATGTCTTCTTGGCTACATACAATTACCATTTCTGCATGCTGTCAGATAGTTGTAGCAGATGTTCTTGCGCTTGCACCAGTGCATGCAGTGATATATGAGTGTTAAGTATCGTGGTGGATGTTAAAAAAACAGTCATGCATTATCTTGATGAAATCCACCCATGTGCAGAGGTGGGAGAAGAACACAAACTCAATACTTAAGTAAAAGTACAAGTACTTGCTTCAAAATGGACTCCACTACAAGTACCACTTCACAATTTTGCATAATTACAAGTGCTCAAAAATATACTGTAAGTAAACAGATTTTCTGAGTATATACCTGATACACAGTATTTTAAAGCATTCTAAACACAATTTGTGAACATGCAAGTGATAAGAGAGTGATAGCAACAAGATTTGACATTAACTAATCAAATGGTGGGTAGCACTGTTAGCGTCTTTCTAGTTTGCTAAGCTAGCTACCATTGCTACCCTGTATAGTGCAAGTAGTCTACACAATTACACTTCCTCATACTGCAAGCATACAAAATACATCATAGGCTTGTTATAAAAAAATATCATGACATTATTGGAGTAAAACACAAACAGGAGTTCACGACTTGTTTGCTCAGTATGTTAGCTATTTAGCTAGATCACATCTAATCTTAGCGTAACGAGTGCACCCATTCGAGGCGTCTGAAAAAGGGGCTAGAAGAGTCCGCAGTTCAAAGACTAAATGGACGGGATCTGCTGCCTTGGTTACCATCAATCACTTTGGTGCACTACTCAACCTGCGCTTTCATAATGACCAGTTAGCCATTTTGGAAAATTTGGACCGCTTGGAATTGTTTTGAGTGATAGTGTAAACACTTATGACACGTATGGAAAATACTCAAGTAAAGTTCAGATACGTGAAAAAAAAGTCTTAAGTACCAAAGTACCAAAGCAGTCGTACCTGTGCCCATGTGTCACCTGAACATGTGATTCAATGGAACGGATAAGACTCAAGAAAAGTCTGGGATTTTGTGACATGGATTTAATAAAAATTTCCTTAAACTTAAAACTTTAAAACTTTTGGACCCTAGTGCACGTATGGGAAGAGCATACAGTTTCAATACGTGCACAAGGAATATCTTTCCACAGCTGTCAAGGCATTGCACTGAATAGCACATTTCTGGGGAAATATATATATATATAAACAAAAGCTGTAGCTTGGCTAAGGCTTCTCAATTCATCAGCTTCAAATTATGAAATTTGTAATTACAACGTTTCTATGTAGAATTTACACTTTAGTTAAATTTTGTATACAGTGGAACCTTGGATTACGAGCATAATTCGTTCCGGAAGTGGGCTCGTATTCCAAAACACTCGTAAACCAAATCATCATTTCCCATAAGAAATAATGAAAGCTCAAATTATTCGTTCCACAGCCCCCAAAAATAAATACATAAAAATAATTAATACAATCTATAAAATGAAAATAAAACAAATTAATCTGCACTTTACCTTTAAAAAAAAGTACAAATAAATCCCGAGTGTGTGTGTGTGTGTGTGTGTGTGTGTGTGTGGAATTAGCCCCTTCCCTCGCCTTGTTTTACACAGTAACACTCCTCCTCCCTCTCCCCACCTCGCTTTTTAAGATTCACAACAAACACACACACACACACACACACACACACACACACACACACACACACACACACACACACACACACACAACGGAAACATCGTTTTAACAAGAAAAAAAGAAATATCTCTGAGACTGGCAACGGCGTATATTAACGGATTCACTTTTTAAGTTTCACAACAAATGCATAAACACAGCGGAAACACCGTTTTAACCGAAAAAAGCGAGACTGGCATGAGCGCATACTAACAGAATTACTTAAGTTTCACAACAAACGGACACACACACAAACACGGAAACACCGTTTTGACAGGGAAAAAAGAAATCTCTCTGACCTGGCGTGCCCGCATACTAAGGGAGCGGGAGAAGGTGAGAGAGTGACGCTCGGTGTCAAAATAAGAGTCGCATGCGTGATACATGATACTCGGCGCTCGTAAACTAATACTTGCTCGGTTTCCGAATAAAAATTTATTAAAAATCTTTACTCGGTTTGCGGAACACTCGTAAACCACGTTACTCGCAATCCGAGGTTCCACTGTACTTTAGTTAAACTGTACTGGGAATACGGTGTCTCTACATAAATAAACACGTATGAAAATTAGTAAACCGAATGAACTTTTTATATGATTGTGCGTGTGAGGCAGGTGTACGCAGTGTGCGCAGGTTTAATCCTGAGCTTTGATTACAGTCTCTGTGGAGTTTCTCTGCATATTCTTCCCATGTATCCACCCACTAATCCCAGCAGAAGAACTGACCATTTTATTTCAGTATTTCTATTCAGTATGCATTCCCGCCTTACATAAAAGTTCCTCTGGAATAGATTTTGAATCCGCTGCACCCCTGAATTGCTTAAATCATGCAATTACTCTCTAATCTCACTCATTCTCTACGGTATATCGATTATCCTGTACAGGGTCAGAGGGAGCCTGTAGACTAGGTGGCACAAGGCAGGATACACAAGCACACAACAAAAACTCACACTCTTGTTTCCATATTGCCCATAGCATGTGATTATCAGTTCATTTAATCGGCATGTTTTTGGCGGGAGACTGGAGTACCCGAACACGGACACTGGAGGTGCAAGGCGACAGTGCTACCCACTAAGCCACTGTGTGGTCATCATGCAATTACTGAAAACATAAAAAATAAGTTTATAAAAACTAATTATTAGTGCTGCGTAATTAATTGCGTAACTATTATGGACCTTTGCGATTATTTATTTGCAAAAACGCTGCAATTTATTACAGGTAACACATGCAAAGTTGGGAATTAATGCAGAGATCAGTAATTCAAGTGTTTGTTTATTTTTTTAAGGTGATATATAACGAACATTAAGGTGATCATTTGTGCCATTTTTTGCTGTTTACACTACGGGCAATTTGTGAACACCAATTAACCTAATCTGCATGTCTTTGGACTGTGGGAGGAAACCGGAGTACCCAGAGGAAACCCACTAAGCATGAGAAGAACATGCAAACTCCATGCACGCAGACCCGAACCGGGAATCAAACCTGGATCCTGGAGGTGCACGGCGACAGTGCTAGTGACATGTGGCAGTGCCACCCCTGTCACATGCAATCTTACCAATTTGTTTGACTAACACAAGGATAATCTCATACGACTTCTAAATCACCAGAACATACAGTAACTGAACCTTTATCTGTAAGTCCTGTAGCACAGACTGTGGAGAGGACACCCACATCCTTTATTGCTCGTTGAAGGATGACTCAGCACCCCTCCACAAACCTTACTCTACTTGCATGACACCACTGTTGGAAGGTGTATAGTCATCCTGGTGGCATAAGGATGCCCATGTTTTTTTGGATGGTATAATATTTACTTTATGAGGAATCCATTAAGGAAAAAAATATATTAATTAATTAATCCATTCACTAACACAGGGAAACTATGGATGTGGCTACCTGAGATATGTTAAAGGTTTGTTTAAAGGTATATAAACTGTTTAAAGGTATATAAACTGCAAAAATTTAATTAAAAGTGAAAATGAAAACATATTGCATTTTTTTTGTGTGCTTAATAAGAAAGAACATAAAACTCTATTTAGATTGGCAATTACTTAGTTACCACATCTTTGAGTAGGAGTGAGAGAAAATTAATTCCCAAGCTGCCAGACAACCTAAAAACGATCCATTCAGTCCAGCCTGCAATGGAGTGATGTAATACATGTAACAGCAAGCACCATCTTATCAATTGCTATACTAGATAAAAGCACAGCCTTTAACATCTTAATACATCAGTCAATCAAAATGTAAAAGGGAATGCTCGCAGTATATTACTTGCAGTTTTTTTTTATAGCTATAACTACACATTTATAATTTCATATTCGTTGAAGGTCAAGAACAAAACATTATTCTCTAGCAGCATGCTAGAGATTAAAATAGATTTTATACTGAAATGGGCAGTAAAACATTAAAGCTGTGCAGGTTCCAATTTCTGTAACCTCTAAAATTCTATCATGCGTTAAGCAGAAGTGGACACTAGAGGGCAGAGTGGGTCAGTAAATGAAGAACTTGTAGGGCTGTGCTTATTTACACTCACTCATTGTCTATACCGGTATATATCCAGTATATAGGGTTATCCCAGGAGACTCAGGGCACAAGACAGGGTACACCCTGTATACACACACTACGAGCAATTTGGGAACACCAATTAGCCTAATCTGTGTGTCATTGGACCGTGGGAGGAAACCCACCAAGCACAGGGAGAACTCCATTGACACAGACCCGAGGTGGGAATCGAACCCGGGCCCTGGAGGCGCAAGGCGACTGCTTCAAACGCCTTCACACAGACATAGAAAAAACAATGTGGCGCAACCTGTACAGACATTCACAGTCATCCTGTGTTGGTCTGAAATGTTCATGATCAGCAACAATACTCAGGTAGCCTGTGGTATTTAAACCAGTATCAATTGATACTAAGGATCCCAAAGTGTTGGAAGAAAATCTCCCTCATACCATTACACCACCACCACCACTAGCCCTGATGCACTGATTGCAAGGCTGGATGGATCTATGCTTTCATGTTGTTTACCTCAAATTCTGACCCTACCATCCAACTGTCACAGCAGAATTTAAATAATCAGACCACGCAATGTTTTTCCAATGGTCTCTTGGCCTGTTTTGGTGAGCCCATGCAAATTGTTGCCTCAGATTCCTGTTCCTAGCTGACAGGAGCGGCACCCGGTGTGGTCTTCTGCTGCTGCAGCCCATCTGCTTCAAGGTTCAACGTGTTGTGCATTCAGATATGCTCTTCAGCATACCTCGGTTGTAGAGTGATGTTATTTGAGTTACTGTTGCCTTTCTGTCAGCTAGAATCAGTCTGGCTATTCTCCTCTGACCCCTTGGCATCAACAAGGCATTTTCACACAGAGAACTGCCGCTCACAAGGTATACAGATACGTTTACTTTGACTTTTATGCATTTTCAGACCGCTCTCTGAAAACCTTAGACACGGCTATGTGTGAAAATCCCAGTAGATTAACAGTTTTGGAAATACTCAGACAAGCCTGTCTGGCACCAACAATCATGAAATGTTCAAAAGTTACTTAAATCGCCTTTCTTCCACGTTCTTATGCTTTGAACTTTTTTGCCTAAATGCATTGAGTTGCAGATTCGCTGATCAAATATTTGGCAGATATTAGCATTTCAGACCAGTTGAACAGTTGTACCTCATGAAGTGGAGAATCAAAAGAAAACGATGGAATGTGTATGAAATGTGTGAAAAAGTGTATAAATCAAAATTATTAGATGGTCCCTGATGAGCAAGCGACAGTGGAAAGGAAAAAAACTCCTTTAGAGGAACCAGACTTAACAGGGAACCCATCCTCATCTGGGTGATAACGGATAGCAGGAATTCTTTTGCAGTCATACTATGTGTTAGGAGGCTGGAAGTTCAATATAACAGTTGATGTCTTTAAGTTAATATGGAGTGCAGTTTGTTATTGGAGGGTCAGGAAGACTTATGAAAGCGAGTGCAGCCTCAAAGAACAGCTGTCTGGATCTGCCGAGGTCAGGACCGTCTTGATAATAAAATGGAACCGTCCCAGTCACACGCATTCTAAGCAGACCACATGGGGGCCTCCATGTGACAAGATCTCTGACCAGAAGCGTGACACCAGGATGAGTCATAATGTGTAAAGTAAATGTATATTTAGTGTAGATTGCAAGCAGGGACTCCGGCAGGACTAACTATGACAGCAGAACTAAAAGGGAGGAGCCAGAAAGAAACACAGACATGAGGGCTCCCTGAGATGTAAAGCGAACAATCACTCGACCATCAACAAACCTGAGTGATCAATGAGAGTGGGGACGACAGCATCTAAATATACCAGTTCACCAGAATACTCTACGTCCATGAGTCCCCCAGATCTGCTCGTTTACCCAAGGCCAGTCTATTCAGAAAAATGCTTGGCTAAGTAAATAGATTTTCAGCCTAGACTTAAACACTTCCATTAATTGGTAAGGTATTCCATAATTGTGGGGCTTCGTAAGAAAAAGCTCTGCCCCCTGCCGTGGTTTTCGTAGTGCAGTACATGGTGCAGCAATAACAATGCAGACAAATGTAAAAGGAATGGAGTGAAATGCGCTGTATGTGCATGGTTTTCTGCATTGTGCAGCTGTCACATGATTGGTTGATTGATTTTACTTTAAATATGCCTCCTGGGAAGCTGCCCTTCCTTTGGGGTGATATACTGTGTGGTACAAGCTTAAACATCTAAAATGCCAGCAAGCCACACACTCGCCCCCGGAAATGTCACTGCGTTCAACAAAGCCATGAACGATGACCCTCCTCTTTACAAAATTAAAGGACTTAACCTTTCAACTGAAGCAGCCTTCATAACGCACATGTGTCAAGGTGTAGAAATTAGTCACTTTGTATAGCCTCATACCGCAGTTGCCTTTAAGCCTTTGGAAAACACGCGCACACACACATCCACACACATGCTAAAGCATGTCATTCTCATTTCTCTGTTATAATTTTTTTTTTTTAATTCTTTGGTCGAATTATTGTACAACATGCAGAAATAAACAAATATGTTGTTGGGTTTTCTGAAATCAACATAGTATTATTATGGTATTTGGTTGAATTTCCATAAGCAGGATATTATTATCTACAGCAGACATCTTTGGTAGCTATCAACAAGTTTTTGGCAGACTTGTATCGCCAGGGTACACCTCAGGTCTGTATACGTGGAATTTGCACGTTCTCCCTGAGCTTGGTCGATTTACTCTGGGTACCCTGTTTTTTTTCCTTCAGTCTGAAGACATGCAGAGGAGGCACATCAGCATTACCAAATTACCTGTAGCAGCAAACCACTCCTAAAGCATGATGCTACCATTAACATACTTAAACAGCTGGGATATAGCTGCAAACTATAGTTAAGCTTGAAGTTGTCGATTTTGAACATCCAAACTTTCCCAAAGAAAACTTTTCATTCAGACCTTGGCAACATGACTACAACCCCTCCCATTAACATGTACTTATAGACAGTTTTTTCTAAACTGTCCTTTGAATCTGCAGTTGTTTAGAAATGGCTCTAAGACACATTCCTGATTTGTGTAAATCTCCCACCCTTTTTTCTCAACTCTGCACTAAACCCCTTGGACATACCCGTTGTATTGTGTGTAGGTCAATCCAATGAATGCTCTCAAAGGAAACATTTTTCTATTGACAGAAGTTAGCAGTTGCAGTCAGTCATGATTACTAACAGGAATTTGAGAGGCGCTGGCGGATGTAAAGACATTTCAGGACCTTCAGCACCACTCAGTTCATAATCTTAGGGGGTGTATGTTTGTATGGTTTTGACTCTGTATGTATAATTTTGACAATGCGTTCATTTCAGAATCAATGAAACCCTGTATTCCAAATGTTTTGGGATTGATTGTTTTATTGAACATGGACGATCAGTCTGTCCCAGCAAAAGACCAGTTTGCAGAAATGATTAAAATATTGCAATGATATTCATTTTTATGATGAGTGTTTGTACATAGTGTAGCTGTATATATTAAGTAGTAATCCAGAGTTTTACGGGTAGTAGGAATTCTACAGCAGTGCATTATATTTTAACCAGAATAAATGAATATATATATATATTTATATATGTGTGTGTATGTTTGTATATCTGTATGTCTTTATGTCTGTCCAGCCAGATTTTGTCACAGCATCAAGTAAAACTGGCTGAACAGAATTCAATGAAACTTTGCCAGTCCTTACATATTTGCCTGAGGTTAAACATGCACCATAAATGAAATCAGAATGTTGCGTAGAAGAGAAGCTATGAACAGTTTTGTGCCAGACTACGTGTGGGTGACTATATACCTCGAGGTGGGCGTGGCTATACTGTATGTGTCACTCAACAGAGCCAATCAACGCAATAGTTTCCCGTGTATAGACAGAACGTACAGAAACGACTGTAATGCACCTGCAAACTGCCACAATCCTCAATACACAGACCCGAAAGAGAGACTCATTATGGTTTATAAAAAAAAAAAAAATGCTACATACATTATGAAAACGTAGTTCAGTTTGCATGACGAATTCAATCGAAATGTTGAGTAGAAGCGAAGTTATGAGTAGTTATGTACCTCATGCAGATCTTTTTAGCTTCAACCTTTTTTACTGTTCTCTTTCTCTAAAAGAATAGTAAAAAGGTTGAAGCTAAAAAGATCAGCATATCAGAATATCAGTACTGTATATCAGTATATATGTAGATATACACACACACACACTGAGCAGAATAGCAGAATAAGAGCATTTAATGCTGCTTTGGAATAAGTATCAATGAAAAAGAAGCACACAAATTGAGAAAATGACAAATTGTACTTTGTCTAAACACTAATGTCCGTACACTTTTTAAGGATTCATAGGTAAAAACTAAACAAATTTTTAATCCGTAACATCAAAATCTTTTTTTCATCTTTAGGACATTATCATCAAGGGTCCTGACTCATACATGATCATAGCCATTTTATAATAGAATAGTTTTTCTCAAGTCTCCTGTGGAAATCCACTGTGAAATATGATATCGATATCTGGTAGCAGCACTGCAGATAAATCGTTCTTGTTTATGTCAGGTAGTGGTCGTGTAGATCTGAGGTCAGTAAAGCCAGTTAAGAACTAGACTGATCCGTGTGGGAAAAAGTCTTGCTGAGACTCATCTTGGCAGGCAAACACACAATATGTTCATGGGATTTCAGGTTCACTCGAGCTCCTCTCCCCAGGGGGTTTGTGTGTGTCTGCGTGCGTGTGTGTGTGTGTGTGTGTGTGTGTGTGCGTGTGTGCGTGTGTGCGCGTGTGTGAGTTTGCATGAGAGAAGAGGATAACTGGTGGTGTTATGGGCTTCCCACACGAGTGCAGCAATCTCTTCATGTACAATAAAGTACACAACTACCGTTTGAACCTTAATTTAATCAATACTGTTTACATTTGGTACTAAAAATATATTAGGCACAACATTTTCTAGACTGTATTGCTGTATGAATTTCCTGGGCATGATGAAGAACCTGCTGAGCATCTGGCACTCGCATATTGGTATTAGTCATATAGTAGAAGTAGAAGCCAAATTATTACTCAAATGAGGGGTTTGCTACCCTTCTGAAGGGCTCATGTTGCTGGTAACATTAGATAGGAAGTTAAGCAGGTGGCAAAAGAACAGACTGAGCTGGTCAAGCTTGTTAGTCTTTCCTTTCTAGTACTACGTTTCCTTCGTACTTATAAAGGTTTGAGATTACCTTGCAAACTCGACCCTTCTGACATTTTAGTTCAGTACCCCTGCAATATATGATCGAGTATTAAGGCTAAATAAAATCGGTTTATTTAAACAGCCCTAGTGGAGAAATCCCAATACATTTGTTATAAGAAGGAAATTATTAATAATAATTAAAAAATAAAAAAAAACCCTGTCTGTAATGCTGTCCTTAAGGTCTGTCAGAGGACAAGGCTGCTAAAAAGCCCATGCCCATTACCGTGCACCATTGAGAAGCTGCAGCTCCTGCCCTCTTACGGCGTACGGCTTAACAGATATGTGCAAAATATTACAGTTAATACATTTAGAATTGGTTAAATTCTTGATGGAATTCGTTGATTAATTGATTGATGATTAATCATAAAGACCCCAGGTTTACAGTTTCTAAATTATTCCTATTTTTCGTAAACCTAACCTATTTGTGATGTAGCATTTGTGGCACCGAACCAGAAAATGTCCGGTCTGACAGATGGACACGTGTCTTATGATTTAGTAGCTGATCAGACTTTAAAAATCAAAAGATGTTTTTTGAATCTCAGGCATATTTCTAATAATTTCTCGAAAAACATTAGATCACTTAGAACATTTGCTAAACATCAATTGTGCCCTTCCTCAATAACTTGGGTGGTGTACGTTTATAACACTGCTAGTGCTAGCTCTACTTAGCTCTTTAACTAGCCGATATGGCGGTTTGCGGTTTGAGGAAGTTCCGGTATAAACCCTGTTCCAAATCGAACGTGGCGACTCCTAATGGGAGCAGATGAAAGAACAACAACAACATTCGGAAAATGATTGCATGTCCCATGTGTTTACGGTTTCTCTTCGCTCACAGGCATGTTCGTGTGTCATATAGATGGCGGATTTGTGCACCGCTGTGTCACATGTTTGTGTGTGTGTGTGTGTGTGTGTGTACTGTATGTGTGCTTGTGTTTGCAGGTATCTTTTTCCATCACAGAGACTTAATGCTTCCACAGTGCTGTGGTATGTGGGGGTGAGTGTGTGTCATTGTTTTGGCTGTAACCTGAAAACCCATGTTGACACTGAGCTGTTCAGTCTTACATTTCATTAGGCGCTGTCTTGCCCACAAGCTTTAGCACTCAAAAAGCCTGTGTTTCAACACACACACACACACACACACACACACACACACACACACACACACACACACACACACACACTGTATAGTTGAAACTCCTTGTGCAGGTAACGCACGTTCATACTAATTAGACCACGTTTCGTGGTCTAATTTCATTATGTTTCATTATGGCTTTGTGTTTCACAGGTGCAATTACCCATGATGCCTTGTGTTGAAGTAAAATATTAATGAGCTCCATCATTCCAGCGCTCTGCATGTTGTCACCTATTAGGGAGTTGAATATCATATATGAGATCATCTTACGCACTGGAGTTTGTGTGTGTGTGTGTGTGTGTGTGTGTGTGTGTGTGTGTGTGTGTGTGCGCGCGTGTTGAGGAGTGACATGAGGGGCATTTGTTTGAGAACTAACCACAATGCAAACTAATGACATAGTAATAATGCACAGGCGCTTCGAAGCCTAGATGGTCTTCATCTTGTCCTTCATTCTCAGTGCACAGTAGACAGAAGTTATGGGCAGTCATGTGTAAATAAGTGTGATTGTTATGAGCTTGTGAATGAATATTCCTGTCTACTACTCACTTCAATCCATGCTATCATATCACCTTGATTGTTTGTAATCGTCCAAAGGAAGAATGTGAATAATAATCCATGCAAATATTAGAATCATAAAGTAGAACGATTTTTGACCAGCGGCGTAGTGGTGCGGGTTATCGTCTCACTCTCTCATTTATACACACTCTCACTCATTGTGTATACCACTTTATTCTGTATACAGGGTTAAAGTCTATAGCAGGAGACTTGGGGCACGAGGCGGGGTACACCCTGGATGGGTGCCAATCAATCATAGGGCACACACACACACACACACTCATTCACACACAATATGGGAAAACACCAATTAGCCTAATCTGTATGTCTTTGGACTTTGGGAGGGAACTGGAGTATACGGCAGAAACCCACTAAGCACGGGCAGAACATGCAGACTCCACGCACACAGACCTAAATTGGGAAGCACTTAAGGTTTGATTCCCTTGGAGCTGGCATTTTGTCAGTGCTAACCATTAAGCCACTGTGTGGCTTGTTATAATTTTTACTCATTTTATAAGCATAATAACCAAAAATATTAACTTGATAATTTTCTTTTTGGTGGTTAGTGCTGAGTTTCTCAGAAAAAAAGGGTACTAAACAGTACCACTTATTGTTGCTATGGTTGAACTGTCAAGCGTATGCCACTTGTACCTTTAGTATACAGTATATGTATTTTACCTAGAAATGTAATTATGGTCCTTATGGTCCAGTCTTTGAATACTGTATATACCAGAGCCATGCCGCATTGACGACATACAGTTTAGAGACCAACATAGATCAAGGTATTTCTTTGAGTTTACAGTACAGGCGATTTAGAAAAAGAAAAAGGTTCTGACACTGGATCCCGTGATCCACTGGTTTGTTCCCATAGGTTCATGACTGACCAGATTCTTCGTAGGTGGATCGCTTTCACCATAACAGAAATGGATTTCAGTTGATGTTGCACTGATTAGATTTGATAGCTACTGTATAGAGCTCGTGAAAGTGGCAGACCTGGCATTTTGTCTGGAAGTCTGTCTGCAGTTTTATAATCCTGCACAGTTGTTGTGCCTAAATAGGACAGTTTTATGGACTTGCTACTGACAAAAGGAAGGAGATTTGTAGTTATCAGCCATCCAATAGAGAGACAAAACTAATGCACAATTAATGGCTCATCTACAGTACTGTGCAGAAATCTTAGGTACTGTACATGCACATACAGTGATCTCAGATACATGCAATCTTGCTATAGAGCGAGGATGTCTAAAAAAAGTTATTACAGTACATTCAAAATAATACTATGAAAAGCCAAAAACAATAATTAATAAAACTAAATCAATAGTTTGTGCAGTTTTATATGGAAATTAGCTGCTTTGTTTTACTGAGCATCCTGCAGAACCAGTCAAACCCTGTCTTGTCTGCATTTTGTCTTTTACAGTACATAATATGCCGCTTTTTTAAAGATATATGTTCTTATGAATAATAATGTTTGAATATCTGCCATTATTAGACTTAATAACACACATGTATAAAAAAATAATAATAAAAAAAACCAAGGTGCCTAAGACTTTTGCACAGAACTGCGCATGATGTACTTGTGTTACATTTGTGAATTTAGTGTACATGTGGGGGTTAATAGGGGGTTATTTGTTTTTATAAATGTAAAGAAATTAATTATTACTAAATGATACTTGAAACAACAGCTGGATCTTAAATCAGTAATCTCAACGACTGAAGTTTTTCGATATACACCATTCTGTTTTCTTGTCATGTGTTTAATGAAATAAACATGTTTGAGACAACTTTGCGACATGCTTACTTGAATTGGCGATATTATTTGTGCATGACATAATTGCCAGAATCGATCATGTCGGTTTGATTCTGGATCATGTGACTGCGAGAGCTGGATGATTTAAGTACTAGAAACCATGTTCACAGCGGGCAACAAATCCGGGACACAAAAAAATCAGAGGTCATGCATAGCACAGATTTTGAAGGATACATCGGAGAAAGAAATGCTTGCGGCGCTCTTGTTGCAACCGTAGTGACGCCAATGCTAGGCAGTTAGCACATGCTCCAAAGAGTATTGCTGTGGTTTAAGCCAAGAGACAACAATTGTCTAAAGTGAGAAATTTCTTACCACAATTTGGTGTCCAAGCCAAACTAGGCTAGACTTTTGATTGTGCAGAATAACAAAACACTTTTATGAGAGTAAAAACCCCCTTTATTTCACTATATAATCCTCGTTACACTAATGCACTTGCGTACCATCAAGGTAGAACGTTTTCCCAGTACACCATGACCTGAATGCCTGCTTCACCTGTGAAACACAAGTGTCCTAGGAACTCCTTTAATGGCCCAAACATGTGGAAATGACTTGGAGCGCGGTCATGAGATGTGGCAATAACATCCCAGTCGAGTTCCTGTAATGTGCAAGTTGTGTTAGTGAATGATTGCATGAACAGTTCCCACAGACAGATGCGTCTCTTCCACAAGTTGGTGACAGATTATTCATCGATTTCCCAGGATCATGCATTCCATTCTCTGAGTCTTAGCAGTAACGATTGCAGCGGGCTTCGAGCCACCTTGGCTAGGTTCTACAGTGTTCTTTAAAACATTTGCACCATACAAATGTTTTACTGCAGTTAAGAGTCTCAACAACATACTGTGCTTAAAGTCTTCTGGAAATGTCAAAAGTCATGTACTGTATCAGGTTGTATCAGTGACATCCTTTGCACTTCAACAGAAATTCACACGGTCCTTCACTCCTTTGAGACAAGAACTAGGATTGAACTGCAGCTGAATCATTTGAATCACATAGTTCTATAAGGCAAATATGATTGTTAGCTAGGCTGACATGTTCGCCTCTATGTTCGCTTTTCTTTCAAATAGGATATAGTTTATCTCTGTAAATGTCAATCGGTTTGATGTCTTCATTCAAAGGAAATGGCACCACAAATCCTGGTTTGACATGAACGCCTGTTAGAGGTGAAGTTATGATGTCAGACAAGCACCAGTCATCTTCTCCGAGTCCATTTGGTGTTCCTCTCACAGGTCCAAAAAAACGTTCTTCCCTTGTTAGACACACCCAGTTTGCTACAGTGCAGTGGGGGCATACATTGTTACAGTCTCAATAGTGATGGCGGCAATGTAGCTCCACCTGATACAATTCTCAGTATACAGTCACGCACTGGCTGTGCTGACATTGATCCACCTACACTCTGACGAATTTTATTACCTATTCAGATATTCATAAGAGATAATAAACATGTGTTTGCCTAACTGTTAGGAGAGAGGAAATAAAAACATACACTGTCTGGCCAAAAACTCTGACAACTAAGGAAACTTGAAACAACTGGGTAAGAACTGTTAAACACAATGTTAAAGCCTGGAAGCATGTTGGTGTCAACTTCATTGAAAAAAAAATCATGAATGGAGATCACTTTAACAGTTGATGAAGTGACATAGAAAATAAGAGTGTAAATTACATATATGCTTCATAGTGAAAGTAAGAGCATTTCCACACACAGTGTGAGAAGAACGAGCAGGACTGCGATTGAACAGCTGTTTGGTCAGCTGATGACCTGAATGTACTGAATGACCAGTTTATCACATCAGTGGAGTGTTACTGTCCTGAAGGCACAGGCATACTGTATTCCATGACTCAAATTGTGAAAGAGTATTTCACACCTGAATTGGCCACCACATTGTGCACTGTAATCAAAGATAAAAGAAGTCTTAGAAAATACGTCAGGCCGTGTATTAAGTTTGATGTAATCAGGTATCATAGAATAATATGCCACTGCAGAGAAACATGCTTCTTGTTCATGCTGGTGCATATTTAGCAGGGAAAGCTAAAAAAGAGAGCAGGGCCCAGCATGAAATGAAAAGCATCCAAGAAGTGCTGCACATTCAGCATTGCTTCTGGTGTGTTACGGGTATTATAGTAGTGTATGGACTTAACCTGCAATCCCATGGTACCTGATTTCTGCCTGCTGTCAAATTTGATTTCCTTTCTCATGAGCTTCCTATGCATGTTCCAGAAATGTCCTGGTGCATATCTTTAAAATCACAAGAGTGCTCCTCTCTGCATCCGAAGACTGTCTTGTGTCAACTTTAATTTCAAATATTTCCTCACTGACCCCATGTCAGTGTCTGACATAACCGACATCCAAATAGTGATTTCTGTATTTGAGTACTTGTGTGGGCGACACAGTGGCACAGCAGACAGCAGGTAAGTGCTGCTGCCTCACAGCTCTAGGCTCGACGGGGAGCTCAGGTTGCTGTGTGCACGTTCTCTCTGGGGGCACACGGGTTCCCTCTGCATTCTCTAGTTTCCTCCCTATGGAGGACTACACTGAATTGTTACTAATTATTAATCCCATCCAGCCTGTGTATCCCTGCCTCATACCCAGTGATCCCTGGGTAAACAGACCAGAATAGAGCAACTACTAAAGAATCCATGAACCAGTAAATGAACGACTAAATGAAGTAACATTGGGTTTATTCTAATAATGCCTTTCTGTGTTTTCAACATCTAGCAATCTGTGTGTGTGTGTGTGTGTGTGTGTGTGTGTGTGTGTGTGTGTGTGTGTGTGTGTGTGAAAGAAGAGACCCCTTTTTCTCATACACAAGAATTCCATAAGATGATTATAAATTGCACTGCACTTGTAGTGTATTCGGAGATATTATGTGTCTGGGTGTTTTCCACGTTTACTTTGGTAATGTATCAGTGCAGAGGGACACCCATGCCCCTTCTATGTGTGTCTGTATGTGCATTGTACTAAGGTATTTACATGCAGAGAGAGAGAGAGAGAGAGAGAGAGAGAGACACACACACACACACACACACACACACACACACACACACACACACACACACACTGAAAGAGAGTCACAGAGAATTGGTGGTCTAGAGAGCCACCGACACACTCTGGGAGAGACTTTTTTTTTTAGGTGTCTTTAATTTTGAAAACATTCATGGCATGTCTATCTTATTTTACACAAAGGAGTTAATAAATAAAATAGGAATTAATAAATAAAAATAAAATATACACATAATAATAAACGATTGATTTTTAGAAAACAATTTTTCATTTTCACATTTTTTTTTTTTTTTTAAAGAAAGGATATAATGTACAAAAACGTCAATAAGTATGTAATCACAAAATAAAATCTATTTTGGTTTGATTTTATCATAGTCAAATGGGAAGCACTAATAACTTAGAGTATATGTAGGCCGATAGTAGAATGAGGTACATAAATTCATTATACAACATAACACCATCCATAATATAAGAGTTAGTTAATAGATAAATAATATAAACAATTCTATATACTGTACATGTATCTATATTAAAAGGTTAAAATTAGCAAATCATTTTCGACACTGCATAAAATTTCCCCCTGTCCCCAAACTTTGTGGAAGTCCTGCAGCTTATTTATCATTGTTGCGTATGCAAATTCAATTTTCAGTCTTCACTCTGGGAGAGAGAGAAAGAGAGAGAGACACACACACTGAGAGAGAGACACACACACACTGAGAGAGAGACAGACACATACAGAGAGAGAGAGAGAGAGAGAGAGAGACATACACACTGAGAGAGAGGGACACAAAGATACAGAGAAGTTGTGGTCTAGAGAGTCACACACACACACACACACACACACACACTGGGAGAGAGATAGAAAGAGAGAGAGACACACACACAGAGAAATAGGGAGACAGAGAGAGAGAGAGAGACACAAACACACACACACACAGAAAGAGGGAGACAGACAGAGAGAGAGACACACACACACACACACACACACTAAGAGAGAGACGCACAAACACAGGTCAGTGGTGGTCGAGAGAGCCACACACACACACATTCACTTAGAGAGAGAGAAGGACAGAGCAGTGGTGGTCGAGAGAGCCACACACACACACACACACACACGGACGGACAGACAGAGCAGTGGTGGTCGAACGAGCTACACACACTCACAGGGAGGGAGAGAGAGAGAGAGACTGCAATTAGCGAGCCCACCACCTGCAGCCCAAACGCGCGCGTGCCAGCAGAAGGGAAACGGCGGGAAGCCGTTTGCGCTCTCCTCGTTTGTTTTGCCGCGCGCGCTCCTCTCCGTCACGACTGCGCACGCAGGAGACACGCACAGCCGCACCGCACGCGCTGAAAAACAATGCGGGACTGAGTGCGCGGAGCTCGACCGACCGACACACACATACACACACACACACACACACACATAGACAGAAGGAGAGATAACATGGTCACCCGCTCTCCTCGGTGAAGGGAGAAGGGAGAGCGAGTGGAAGCCTGGCGGAGAAATCCTCACCATCGCATGGGGGCCATGAGCGGCGCGGACACGGCGGCCAGCAAACTGTTGAACTTAACGCAGCGGTGAGAGGACGGCACTCACACCATCACACTCAGCATGTCAACGCAGATAATTAGTCATGTGCGTGTCAGACTATTAACGCTAACACGCGTTATTATATCTATATAACGGTTATAACGGCACTGTCTGTATGCATGAGTTTAATGTGCATCGATTGCCTGTAGCGTCAACACTGCGGTTTAAGTTATAGTGTTGTATTATAGCGCAGGAAATACATGACTTCATAAAGCCTAGGTCATAACCTTCCTTAAACGAATGGGCAACTTGTGTACTGATTAAAACAGCGTAGCAGTGTGCGTAAACACCCGGCCGTGTAACTAGCGTGCGGTGTGAGGAATGAATGAGGAGACAGGACATGGAAAATGCGTTAATTATTCATGTTAATGCTCTGACGACAAAACAAAACACACACACACACACACACACAAAACATAAGCAACAGCACGGACAGCGCGCGCACTCGCACACGCACACACATACTCACACACACACACCTAAGCCGCAAACAGACCCTCATTCAGAATTAAACGCCATTCTCAGACTTTTAAAGCTCCGCGTATTCCAGACATTACGGTAACAGTCGGAGACGCATAAATAAGCGCGCGCGACCCTGCAGCTGATTAACGTGCGTTTTACTGCGCAGGACAGCAGCGTACAGGCTATACAGCCTCTGTTTATGTTCACGTGGCTGACCCTGTGCCCTGACCTCAGATTAATAATAATAATAAAAAAGCTGGGGCATGCAAATAAAAGGATTTCACTGTGCTGTGAGGTATACATGACAAACAAAATGCTTCTTCTGCTTTTTCTTCTTCAACATTTTAATTTTTTTTATGATTATGATTATTAAATTCATGTGACAGTGATGGATAGATAGATAGATAGATAGATACTTTATGAACTTATGCTGGCAACTCACTCCACATCACAGTGTGTAGAGGTAGGACTGCAGCTTCAGGGCTAGAGACCTAGTGCAGATCACTTCACGATTACCAGGCCAGGATCTTCATTTATGCGGTTCCTACCTTGGGGTCTGTGTGCATGAAGTAGTTTGCATGTTCTCCCCCTTCTTGGTGGATTTTCTCTGGGTCTTTCAGTTTCCTCCTACAGTCTGAAGACAAAGGCAAATTAGGCAGATAATTGGTGTTCCCAAATTGCCCGTAATGTATGTGTGAGTGTTGACCGGAGGTCCTACCATGGTCGTATAATGGGAATATATACAATTGGACTATAAATACCTAGTTGGACTACAGAGGTTCCTAGATGGATGGATGTAGTTTTAGAGTGATTTCAGACTCAAGCATGTGGTGGCTACGGTTCAAGATGGTTGGTTGGAGGATCTAGGTTTGAACCCCACCGCTGGTGGGTTGCCACTGTTGTGTTGCCGCTGTTGGGTCCTTGGGAGAAGACCATTAACTCTACGCTCACCCCATACTACTCAGCCACTGTATGCAGTGCCGGCCCCAAACCTCGTTCGGAAAATGTGAGAGTTGCGTCAGAAAGGGCATCCGGCATAAACTTGTGCCAAGTTGTGTGCTGACCAGATGGTACGCTTTGGCGACCCCTTGACGGGAGCAGCCGAAAAACCCTCAGACCTGAAACGGAGCATATTTGACATTGAAGTCTGGTACGTGTACAGTATCGGTACCCAGCTTCAGACCCTGCACAACTTTATTTGACAAGGGGGTTTCGAGCATGACACAGTTTAAATTTGCACGTGTATTCCCCCTCAGGTGGCCAGCCTTCAGCCAGGATCTTCATTCATGGAGGTACAGTCATCTCTAAAATGTCTGCACTATTCAGATTCAGGTTCTTATTTCAGTCTCATCACCGTTACTGTGCTTCTGGAGGTATCTGTGTTCTTGCACAAAGAAAAAATATAAATATATTTATCACAAGTCCCGGTTTATCTTGAATGCCCCTTGTATTTGAAACATGAGACTTGGGATATTCCAGAAAGCAGCCATTGTATAAGGGTGTTTTGGTTAACGTAATAAACTACTGAATGCGGCATTGTCAAAGTCTATTTGAGCTGCCTTTTGGCAAAACTGACAATTTATGGAGGCATTTCCGTGTTTTAATGCTCATGAGAATTAGAGTTTACTACTATTGAATAATATTGGGTGGCACTCTGGTGCCAGGTTCCTCTGTTAGAGCTCTCAGATTACTGTCTGTGTGGAGTTTCACATGTCATCCTGTTTGTGTCTGTGTGGGCTTCCTCTGGGTCCTCTGGGATTATTCCACCTTCCAAAAACATTCCTGGATGAGGATTGGTTATGCCACAGTATCCCTGGGTGTAAGTATGTTCCTAAAGAACTTGCAAGGGTGTCCAGATTCACCTCGACCCTGAACAAAATACTGGAGGTGAAGGAATCCGTGAATATTCTGGCTGAAGCTCAGGTCGACTCCTTCCACTGCTACAGTTGCCATCCCGCTCTTTAAGTTGTTCCAGCATTATAATTATAAAACTGTTTACATATACGCATTGTACTGCTTAGTTTGCTGTGTCGCTGATATCCACTGAGTCACTGACAAACCACCGCAGCTTTACTAAGAAACTTTAACCTGCCTTAACATTATTCTGCCATCTGCATGATGTTTTGCTGTTTACGTTCCTCTGAGTCTCTGTGGCTCTCCGCTTCCTTATTTCCTTTGTAAAAAAGCACAGTAATAAAGCTGCGCTGGATTGTGTGGGCGTGGCAGACGTCTTTTTGGTCTTTTCATGAGCATACGTGTAAAGGGTGCCGTGGTGAAAAGCGTTAAAATGAAAGATTAAAGGGAATGCATAAACAAGTCTTAATGCTTTAGTGTTATTCAGTAACGTTACGGTTATCTCTTATGCCTTTCAGAAACCAAGTCCGCGTCTTTTCCGCAGCACAATGCTGTTGTCATAATGATACGTGATTTTGTTTACTTCATTTTCAAGGTCGTCATCTGGCTTTCTGTGAACTTTTCTGGGTGTTCACCCACGCCTGAGACTTCTAGTACATAGCATATGTGTGATGAAATTGGTGTTATTTGATGAGTGTTTTTTCAGTATTCATGAATATCACCATGCGCTTTTGTTGTGTCGAGATCTGCTAGACATCTGTTGGATATTTGGAACACTTTCTTTCACTTGATGGTCAGTCATACTGTATGTTCATCCAATGTGTAATTTCAGTCCTTCACATTAGTCCCATGTCATGTCCACTGACCCGGTTTGCCATTTCGCAGCTGCTAATATGACAGATATAATTAAAGTTCACAGCTGTAGCACATGGAACTGTAGCTGTTTTTTTTTGTTGTTTTTTTTAAAGCATTAATCTTCTACACTGCGGGCGTGAGCGGAGCGTGGATTAAAAGCAGTATGCACACAGCATTGCAAATACCACAGGAGTGGGTCTGTAGCGGATTTACAGACGATCAGTTTAACAAGCAAGGGGATAAATGTGAAGTGTTACTGTTCTGGCGTTTATTTTTTATTCAAAGCATTTTTGTTGCCTGAAGAGATGTTAATGTAAAAGAATAGTAAAGTAATAAAAAAAAGGAAAAATCTGAAACATTCAACTAGCGAGTTAAGTGTCTGTGACGTAAGTAAAAAATGACCATATTTTGCTACAGTAATCAAGTATGTTACAGTCTCATGACTTTCGAAGTTTACATAAAAGCTAGAAATAACCAGCATTTGCTTCTATGTACATCATCAAGTCACAGTAATTACTGCACATTCAGTTATTTTGAAACCAGACCTCAATGACAAGCGCCTAAAGGGAACACGAGCGCTCTCTCCATTCTGTATCATAGAAACGGATGCATAGTCACGAAGTGGGACGTTCTGGTCAATAATGCTAATTGGTGCCACAAGACGACCTTTGTCTGTGATGGCTTTAAACTGTTTCCTCGGCAAGCCAATCTGAAAGCATGAACAGAAGGAAACTGCTCAATAAAGTATAAGGAGCTAATCCTTAGGGATGTTCTAGTAACTGAGAGCAATATTGTTTGAATTCCATATCACTTCATCTACGCAAAAATGATCCAATCATGTGTCAGCAGCATACAGTCACGCAGATACAGATCAGTTAATATCCACATCAGACATCAGAAACAGGATTTCTGTTTTGATTTTAATACACAGCAGTCCCGAGTGTTTACACAGAATGGTGCAAAAAACAACAAACATTCAGTGAGTGTCTTTTCTGTTGGCAGGAACACCTTGTTGATTAGAAAGCTCAGAAGAAAACAGACAGACTGGTTCCAATCCAGCTTTGCTGAGCCTGTGCCCACAGTGGCATCAGATTTCAGTTTTTAGCTGACTAGACTGGAGCCCTGTCGTCTTCAACCAGTCTGCCCATTCTTTTTTAACCTCTCATTACTAGCAGAAGCACCACCGTGTTGTCAAAAACTATTCAGGTGATATTTGTCCAAGCTGTTAGGCCGACTTTTAAACTTTTCTTTACGTTTTTGACACCTGTTCCTTCTCCACACTTCCGCCCCTTTTGTCGGTTGTCTCTGGACGGACAAAAGAAGTTAAATAAGAACCGGATCAGGCCAAAGGCAAAACCTTCATTTACACGCCATCCTGTTCAAAGAGGAGAAAACGCCCAGGCGTATGCCCTAATAGTCCAAAAGTAAGGACCGCAATAGCTGAAGACGCGATAACATGGCCTGAAGCCGCTGCATACTCAGCTGTCAGATGTCAGGTTCTCTTCTGAACAGAAATTATTACATTATTTGCGGGCAAAAGTACTAATGGAAGCATAATGATAGCCCTTTCACTAGAGCAGGAGAAACCCAGTCAAACACTCTTGCCCTCGTATGTCCACACACACACACACACACACACACACACACACACACACACACACACACACACACACACACACACACACACTCACAGAGCCTACTTTGCATGTTTTCTAGAATGACAGTGTTTGAAAACTTGTTTTTGCTTATCACCATTAACAGTGTGAGGCATAATTTGATTATGGAAACTATAGAAATATACATCCTCTAATCAGTCCGTTACGGTCCAAATTAAACAAACACACTACCAACGCGTATGAAAATGCTACTTGGTCCAAGGGTCTGTATTCTGAAGTGTCATTAATATCTAGTTCTCATTCAAGCCTTTATTTGTATGTGTACTTCCAGTGCAATGCTACTTCATCTTTGTGAAGCCCTCATGACCTGTTTTGTGTTTTGTGTGTGTGTGTGTGTGTGTGTGTGTGTTTCAGCTCTGCGTCCGAAGACTTGGGCTGCAGGAGGGGCGAGTTTAGCCGGAAACACTATGGCTCGGTAGAACTGGTAATTATCAGTGCTCGTTTTGTTATATCACAAAGATCGGCTTTATGTTACAACTTTGTACTGTATATTAACCGTAAGATTATATTAAGAATGTTGTGGCATTTTAGTATGCGTTTTTGTTTTACTTTTACAAATTACTTTCATTATGCCATGCAGTCATATTGTTCCAGTACTTGCACCCCTAATGTCCCAAATGTCTCCAGAGATAGCGGAAATTACCATAATTAAGCAATTACATGGATAACCCCCAGATGTGTTAACATGAGTTCACCATGAGCAGGAGAGACGCCGTGTGTTTTTACAAAGAAGTCGCAATTGTGTACAGAATGTTTTGTAAATAAAGTCACATTGTGCTCAAAAAAGTGTTAACTTCCTGACTGTATTAATAATTTCAATGCAACATGATGGAACCCTTGTATTTGGCACCCCATGTCCTATACTTGTGCATTAATCGGCCAGTTTACTAGGAACACAGGCACACCTGCTCTTTTATGCAAGCAGCCAATCACGTGCCAGCCGAATAATGCATAAAATTATGCAGATACAGATCAAGAGCTTCAATTTATATTCATGTCAGACATCAGAATGTGATGTTGGCGAGTTTGTTGTGGCATGGTTGTTAGCGCCAGACAGGCTGCTCTGAGTATTTCCGAAACTGCTGATCTCCAGGGCATTTTCACACCACTAGAGTCTCTAGAGTTTATTCAGAAAAGTGAGAAGAACAAAAACAAACAAACAAAAACCCTTCTAATGAGTGGCATCTTTTAAAACGCATACTAGACAGATAAATATTGGATGGCCATCACCTAGCCTTAGTTTTCCTTCAACTGACCAGTTTCATTATGCCTTTGCCCCCTGCAGCCTCGCATTCCTGTTCTCGGTTAAGAGGAGTGTCATTGTCTGGCATCTGCTTCAATGTGTTTTGCATCCTGAGACGCTTTTCTGTTCACTGTTGCAATAAGTACAGTGTTTGTGTTCACATTTCTGTAATCCTTTTAATGAAGTCTGCAACGACTTGATAACTGAGACACACAGGAAAAGGGCAAAGACCACACTCAATGTTTCCTTTGTGAAGTTAAGTGAGTTGTTTGTGGGTAGTGTGAGATGGAAGGCTTTGTGTCAGATAGGGCTGGGTGACAAAACCACATTCTTGCTATCAAGTACAGCATGCGTGTTCATTTTTTACATTTTATACTGTGTGTGTGTACATACAGTACCAAAAGGTCTGGACATCCATTCTCATCCAATAGTTGTTTTTTTTTATTTTTTATTGTTTTCAACATTAATTGTCAGTATATACTGAAGACAATGAACTGAAGAATACTATACTGAAGAATATACTGAAGAATTCTAAATATGTAATTATGTATTCAACAGAAATGTGTTAAATGACAGCTTTTAACAAACTCTCTCAATCTGCAATTCAGTTCAATTCGATTTTATTCATATAGTGCTTTTACAAATGGTCAGAATTATCAGATTGTCCCTGATGAGCAAGATGTGGATGACTAGCAAAGAAAGACTCCCTGAGATGACAACATACAAAAAGCTTGAAAGGTCATACTATGTGTAGGAATTTCAGTTCTGAACTATTGAATGACTGCAGTCACAAGTCTTTAGAGAACAGCTGTCTGCATCAGCCGAGTCCAAGACCATATTCATGGTCAAGTGAAACCGTCCCCAGTCACAGCACACATCCCAAGAAGACCACACAGGAGCTCCATGCAATGACATCTCCAACCAGAAGTAGGGCATCACGATGAGTCAGACAGATCAGTCTGAAGGGCAAGCATGGTCTGGGTCGCTGGCAGCTCAGGTGTAGCTCGACAGAGAGACAGAGAAAGAGAGAGAGAACAATCAGACATGGTAACATTCACATATTTCAGGGTGAATATTCTATTTGTGCATAAAGCAAGCAGGGACTCGGGCAGGGCAAACTATGACAGCATAACTAAAAAGGGAGAGCCAGAAGGAAACACAAACATGAGTGGAGATGGGAGGAAGACATCATCGAAACGTACCAGTTCACCAACATGCTAGTTCACTACATCTATGCATCCTCCATATCCGGATCTTTACCTAAGATAAGTCTATTCACAACATGCTTTGCTAAATAAATAGGTTTTCAGCCTAGACTTGAACACTGAGACTGTGTCTGAGTCCCGAACATTAATTGAAAGGCTATACCATAACTTTGAGGCTTTGTAAGAAAAAGCTCTGCCTCCTGCTGTAGTTTTCATAATATTTCATAATACGCGGTACTGACAAGCAGCCTGCATCCTTTGATTGAAGTAGGCATGGCGGATCATAAAACACTAGCAGTTCACCCAGGTCCTGTTGTGCGAGACCATTTAATACTTTATAGATCATAGGGCACTGTGGATAAGATGGGGCTGATGTGCTCATATCTTCTGCTTCTAGTTAGGACTCTGGCTGCTGCATTCTGAACTAACTGGAGCTCGTTTATTCACCTAGTTGCACAACCAGACAGTAAGGCATTACAATAAGCCAAACTAAAGATTGACCAATAGCATGAACGGATTTTTTCTATATTTCTAAGATGAAAGAATGCTATCCTAGAAATATCAACATAAGCTTAAAATGAAAGACTGAAATCTATAATCACACCAAGGTCTCTTAATGCTGCTCATAATGAAACACCCAAAGTTACTCTGTTATCAGTGAACTTAATTCTACCTACACGTGGTCCCAATAAAAGTCCTTCTCATCGGGATTAAGCAGAATTAGGTTAATTAGCATCCAATGTCTGATGTCCTTCACACATTCCCCAACTTAATTAAGATCAACATACAGTATGACTGTGTTATCAGCATGACAATGGAAACTAATACCACGCTTATGAAAAATGTTGCCCAGAAGAAGCATGAGAGAGAAAATAGCAAAGGGGCTAAAACCAAACCCTGGTTTGGTTTTACATGTAGAATAGTCACCATTTAAATCTACAAACTAATATCGCTAATACCTCAAATAAGCCTAGGGCTGGTCCCTTAACTCCTACATCATTTTCTAATCTATCGAGGAGAATACCACGATCAGTGGTGTCAAAGCTCAAGTAACACAAGCAGGGGCTAGTGGAAGGTCGTTTACCACTTTAACCAGCATTGTCTCTGTGCTACTGTATGATGAGGCCTAAATCTTGATCGATGTATTTCATGTATGTTATTCCTATGTATGCATGAACATAGCTGCTGTGTTAGAAACCCAGCAGTTTCTGATCTTGGAGATAAATGGGATATTTGATATTCTCCTACAGCTGACAGGGGTCAAGGTCAGGTTTCTTGATTAGGAGTGTATTAAGTGTTAATTAAAAAAAAAAAAAAAACATTGGAACATAATTGCTAAGTGACGAGCTATGTTCCGAATAATTTTAACAGGGATTTAGTTATTCCTGGTATTTGTTTGCAAAAATGCATACAGTAGGTACAGGATCTAGTACACAAGTTGAAGATGATTTGAAGAAGAGATTAGTGAAATTAATTTACTTAAAGTGAAGTAAGAGATTCTAGGTGCTGATCTGATATACTGTAGTCAGCCAATCACCCGCATCGATGTTTATTAACTTTTCTGATCTCACAGCCTGATTTTTTTTTGTCTGATGTCCTCACTTCTGCATGGTATTGATGTGTATGTTTATGTGGAGCTCTTGCTCCTAGTTAATTTAGCTATAGTTTTAAATAAGGATTTAGGGATTAAATGATTTTTCCAACAGTTTTGAAGGAGTTCCCAGAGGTGTTAAGTACTTGTTGGCTGATTTTCATCCCAAGCCATCTCCCCGCTGGATTTAGATCGAGTAATTGTGTAGGCCAGGGCATCTGATGCAGCACTCCATCACACTCCTCCTTGCACAAACAGTTCTTATATAACGTAGAGCTGTGTCATTTTGGAAAAGAATTGATGGTCCCACTGCTGTAAGTGCAAACCAGATGGGATGGCATGTCGCTGCAAAATCCTCGTTAAGTGTGCTCTCAATTTTGTCACTAACAAAGCGCCCCCCCACACCCTCACACCTTCCTCCCCATGCTCTACAGTGGGAACCACTCATTCAGGAACTCTCTGTTCACCTTTTCAAAGGCTAACAAAGACATGCCAGCTAGAACCAAAGCTCTCAAATTTGGACTCATCGGACCAAAGGACAGTTTTCCACTCGTCTATTGTCCATTACTTGTGCTTATTGACCGAAGTAATCTGAGGTGCTGTAAATAAGCGGTTTCTGAGGCTGGTCTTTCTAATAAACTTCCTCTGCAGCAAAAGTATCTTTTGGGCTTTTTTTTTTTCCTGGGCCAGTCCTCATGAAAGCCAGTTTCATTATAGTGTTTGGTGGTGTTTGTGACTGTACTTGGAGACACATTCAATGTTGTTGAGATTTTTCAGATTGACTGAACATCATTTCATCAAGTAATGACGAGCTGTCTTTTCTCTCTATTTAGAGAACCAGCATTAACCTTTTAAACAATTTGAGCTACAGTACATTCATGTGAAACAAGTGAGCTGAACAACTTTAGGTTCAGTTTTTTTTAAATTTTTTAGTAAAAACATAAAAAACATCTGAGTCTTAAGCTACATTTACACTGTCAGTTCAATTTGACCCAATTCACATTTTTTGCTCATATGTGACACAAATCGGATATTTTCCATGTCCATGTAAACAGGAAAAAAAACGCATGCATTCCGATATTTCGAGATCAGGTATAAATTAGATATGTGCTAATGCGATTGTCGTGTAAACAGACAGATCGGATTTTCTGAGGCATTGCGTTCTGTGCGTCATTAAAACTGATGGCCCCTTTCCTCTTTCTCCGTTTCGCGAACTTTGCATATATCGCAGAGCTAGCATCAAGCATATTTCCCCTTCGTCCATTTTGGCTGGTGTGTAGTGCAAGAACCTCTCTTTAAGTATGCGCGACGTTTCAGACGGTATGGCAAGTGTAAACACTTGAATCGGATATGGGTCATAGTTGAAAGAACGTGTAAACAGACGGTCAGAAAAATCTGATATAGGCAACAAATCAGAATTGGGCATCGAGACCTGCAGTGTAAATGGGGCTTTAGTCTTAGGCAAATACAATGTCAGAAAAACTGAATGAATCACATGTTACTGGGCCATATTTTATTTAACAACATGTATCCCAAAAAATTGTAGCTCCACCTTTAGCAGCAATAACTTGAAGTTAACTGTATTACTGTACTTTATCAGTCTCTCACACTGTTGTGGAGGAATTTTGGTCCATTTTTCTTTACAAAATTACTTCAGTTTTTTTGGGTATATGCATAGTTCTCAGGTCTCAATTGGGTTGAGGTCTGGACTTTGACAAGGCCATTTCAAAACCTTGATTCTTTTCTTTTTGCAGCCAACCTTGTGTAGTTTTCTGGAGTGCTTCAGATCATTTCCCAAGTTTTAGCTGTTGGACATACTGTATGATGGCATATTCGCCTCTAGAATACTCTGGTATAAAGAGGAGTTCATCGCTACTTGGCCTTTTGCTGGGCCAACTCCACTTTTGCCTCATTTGTCTATAGGACATTGTTCCAGACATTGTGGTTTGTTCAGATGCAGAACCTCAGTCTTGTTTTCATGGTCTTTTTAGATAGAAGTGAGGCCTTTAGGGTCTGACTCGTAAATCGTGGGGTTTTTTTTTGGTTGTATTTTTGTAAGCATTCTCTAAGGTCTGACCTTGGGGTGAATGTGCTAGGATGTCCACTTCCGTAAAGTTTGTTAACTGTCTTGAATGCTTTCGTGAAAAATCTTTCTCACTGGAGAATGTGGTTTTATAACATTTTCCAGATTGTTATGCAGCAACAATTGCTTCTCTAAGACTAAGACCATTGCTTATGGCTTTCTCTCTTGGCGTTGTGATAACACACACCTGAATGCTCCAGACCAACAAACTGCCAAAGCACACCAGCTGACGATCTATTAATCGAGGGTTGATGATTAACTGGCCTTCTTACCATCTTAAATCCTGTGGAAGCAGTACAGGGCTAAAATTTGGCCACCAATTTTTACCTTTTTGTATTCGTTTAAAATAAACAAAGAAAGGCACGCTGAAAATATTACATCTTGTTGTTTGTCTGAGGTTGCATTTGCCTAATAGTTTGTGCTCTTTAGTTCCAGGAATGAAAATGACAATGGTACTGTACTGTTCGCTTTCATCTTGGTTGAATCGATGTTTCCAGTCCATTGTAATGGAAATAAAACCAGCATCTTTAAACTGAAATAAAGTGCGAAATTGCCTGTTGTAGTTTGTGGTAAATCAATAGTATCAATAGAATCAATCTAGTTTACCCTGGCTGCTCAGAACACCAATACAACTCATGTATTTGCCTTAAAACAGGCACATATCTTAAAAAGGGAGCTGACACATGCAGTTAAATGTTATTGCTGAACATTTATCAGCTTTACAGTTGTGTGGGCTTTAGAATGAACTACGTCGCAACCTAGCGAGTGTAATATTTATGCATTATTGTGCGATGGCTTGATGGCCATGCAGACTATGTGTACCCTTCAGTCTGTGACTACTAGTAATATAGTTTTGAAAGCCCAGTGTGAGTTCCTCACAGCAATAGTTTTTGTTCAACCATTTCAGGTTAAACTGATAATGTTTGGACTCGCATCCAGCTAATAAATATTAATAGTGTTTTTCTACATACTAGTCAACTGCCTTCCAGTGTCACAGACAGACATATACACACTTTAAGGTAACTCTATAACTGGGCAGTGATTGAATAAATGAACTGCAGAAAGTAAGATGCTTGCTTTGCTATGGTACGTTTCCATTAAAAAAAAAAAATACACATACATATATTGAAGTCATTTGCCTTGAGGTGCATATGAATTTGAGTAACATCCAATTCTTAATCCATAGAGCTTAATACGATGTTGGCTCACCCTTCACAGCTTCAACTCTTCTGTGAAGGCTTTCCACAAGGTTTAGGAGAAATTTTTGACCATTCTTCCAGAAGCTCTAATTCATCCCAAAGGTGTCTATTGGCTTGAGGTCAGGCCTCTGTGCAGGCCTGTCAAGTTCTTCCACACCAGACTTGCTTATGCATGTCTTTGTCGACCTTGCTTTGTGCCATCCCTAAACTGCCAAGGGGGCATCCCCAAACTGTTCCCACAAAGCTGGGAGCATGAAATTGTCGAAAACGTCTTGAAGCAATAAGAGTTTCTTTTACTGGTACTAAGAAGCCGAGCCCTGAAAAACAACCCTACATCATAATCACCCTCCACCAAACTTTACACTTGTCACAATGGATTCAGACGAGAACCATTCTCCTGGCAACCATCAAACCCAGACTCGTTCATTGGATTGCCAGACAGAGAAGCATGATTCGTCACTCCAGAGAACACGTCTCCACAGCTCGAGTCCAGTGGCGACGTGCTTTACACCACTGCGTCCGAAGTTGGTGACCTCTGTGCACTGTGCGTCTCAGCATCTCCTGGCCCAGCTCTGTGATTTTACATGACCTACCACTTGGAGCCTGAGTTGCTGTCATTCCTAGCCGTTTCCAATTTGTTATAATACCACGAACAGTTGACTGTGGAATATTTAGTAGCGAGAAAATTTCTGGCCTTATTGCACAGGTGGCATCCTATCACGGTACCACGCTGGAATTCACTGAGCTCCTGAGGGCGACCTATTTTTTTCACAATTATTTGTAGAAGCGGTAACTTATACACCTGTGGCACAATGGTGTACATATATTTCATCATAGTAATGCATATTGACAGATTTGAACTTACCTTACTGTTTACTTGATGGTCTGTGCCTAAGTCATATTCGTTTTAAAAGGTTTATTTAGTTTTTTGGTTGTGGTAACTACACAACAAATACGAAGCATGTGCGCTCTTTCCGCAAACAGTCTCCTGCATGTCCTTTTATTTCCAAGGATTCATTTTAATGACTTGTCTTATGACTTTTTCGGCACAGGTGCATGCAGTTAATACTCTTCTCTCTTAGTGAGGTTGAGTGCACTTTCTGCCATTTAATTACCTCCTTGATTAACTTTAATAAGCAAGTTCTGCACATGCATTGGTGTTTTTGTTTGGTTACTTCGCCATTCTATTCTGAATTAGCCGGATTCAGTGTGACTTTTCATTTCCATGACTCTGTAATGCTAATTCATTTCGATCTACAGTACGAGCAGCTCTGATGCCAGCAGTGTTCATCATGCATCTAAGTGCCTGAGTGTGGCGTAAATGGAAACGAATGCAAATAAAGGCATTTATGAGTAGCATCCTATTGTTCGAAGCATAAACAAGGGCCTCGTGTTAGCGTGGTGCAATGCATTAGTCAGTCTTGAAGAGAGAGGGTAAACATGGTAAAACACTGCGTAAATGACTCAGCAAAGAATTAAGCTAGTAAGTCAGGCAACCTTCTAACAGACTCCCCTCTGCGGACGATCCATTGGATTCCGTGCTTGAAACGGGGAGATAAAAAAAATATGCTTTGTCATCACTGCAGCAGCGGATTTAAATTCAGTGGCGGAACTGTAGCGCACTTTCAAACTCTGCTCATGGAAGCAGCAGCTAATACAAATAGGGGCAAGGACTTAAAAAATCTGAAATCAGAATTATGTTAGCTCATTAATCCATTAACAGGAAAAAAAACATAAATGGACAATGTAGCCTAGAGCTTCTTGAAATTGAAAATGGAGTGGGCCAGCATTGTAGGTCAGTTGCGAATCTGTTTTTGAGTGTTAATAACAGATCTGTCCAAATCATAATTCACATGTGCAATCATTTATGGCATTTATAAATATATATGCTCTTCATCAGAGTTACCATTCGGACAGCTTGCAACATAGCAGATAGCATTCGAACGTCTTTTTTTCATTTTTTTTTTTCAGCTTCCCCCTTTTAGGCAACCTAATGAAAAAAAAAAAAAACATTTGCCAAGGTTTAATGATTAATAATTTATTAGCGAGCTCACGGGGCAAGCGGAAACTCCAGGACACTGCCCAGTTCTATGTTGTGGTTGACCGGGAACCTAATTGGCTACGCTTAAAAGAGATAATGTAATCTAGTAACATACTGTATCCTAACAGCACACATCTGGCCGATGCTGTTCCTATACTTTATATCAAGTTACACTGGCAAGATGATAGTTGTTTCCAATTGACCATCCACTCTACACCTACGTAGCATATAAAAGTGCGTTTGCTTCGAGAGCAGTATGTACAACGCTGGGCATCCCATGTGACGAACTGTTAAAAAAAAAAAAAAAAAAAAAAAGAAAGTCTCTTACAAAAAGAAAGATCCAGACCATCAACAACTAAAGCCTTTAATATGGCAGAATGCAGACGCTTTGAGCAACGCAAAGCCGTTTATGTGCATTGTTGCATTCGTGTGTCACCTGAAAAAAGAAACAACACAAACGTGAGCTGTAGTCTCAGCTTTGCCACTGGGGGGCGCTACAGTATGAAACGATATTAGAAAGCTGACCTCTCCTACTTAGGTTAAACTTTTCTTTGGAAGCTCCATTAGACTTGTAATTATTTTTGATGGTGTTAATTTGGACATCATGTAGAGATATAACGTCGCAAGGGGAAGCGGGACCAACTGACATAAATGATGATCTGTGAGAATGGTGTAGAGTGGAAAGTTATTTTTATTATTTGGATAGTACTAGCTTTGATTCATCGTCCAAATATCGCCTGGTGAGCATTTTGGATTAAATGCAGATGTCTTAGTGATATATTGCTAATTGACAAACGTTCTCTGTGCCACATTTTGCGAATGTAAGTTTATATATCAGGTCAGCATTGACCAGACGTATATCTGCTTTCTTCCCGACATCGCCAGATGGGCTTTTTTAAATAAATGCTGATGTCTCGACGGCATATTACAGATGATTATCAGCGCTTTTGAATTAGGAGCTGATCCGAGGACAATGCTGGCGACACATATGTGTGCTGTCTCGGTATGAGCAGCTAGAAACGAACAACCTATGATTTCCCGTGGCTGTATAAGCATCTCTGTAATATTACAGTTAAACAAACATTTCAAGCTGATTTTGTAGCAGTATTTGTAGATACTTTCTAAACACTGAACAACAACAACAACAAAAAAATTATGACCTATAAGCAACATTATTTTCCATTTGTTTTTTATCATGAAGCTAATTTCCTTGTTTCAGTCAGGGGAAAGAGTGTATCAGGTCAGCTAAATTGGACATATTAAATAGAAAACATCAGCAGAAGGACAACAGCGAATAGAAAGCTTATAAAAAGATCAGGAATCAACCAAAAAATAATGCTGCATGATGGAATAAAAAACGAGTTTAATCATGTAGTAAATGAAAACCTTGGCCTTAATAAAGCAAAAAACAAAACAAAAAAAGGTTTGTTCAGAGCTTGAGTTTTTCGCATTTTGCTAAAGGGGTATTTTTTAAGCAGAAATGCTAACTTGGTTAACGGTGAGACAAAGATGAATGAACATGAACTATTAAAACCTATGACTAGCTGGTCTTATTAAAAAAATGCTGAAGCTGAAGTATTTCTTTAAAAATAGCTAATCAAGATGCAACTTGATAGAAGTTATAAACACGAAGCAGTGCTTACTTTTTGAACCTATTTTTAATTTCACTCAAGAAAGTGATATCCAAATGCAAATTAAAATGTTTAGCATAAAAACAAATAAAAGCGCCCGATGCTTGATGAGATCCCAGTTTGGGATATGTGAAGAAAGATGTTCACTGTACAGAATGTATACATTATGTGTTTCGTAAATACACTTCAGTACATTTCTCTGTTCATTTCAGGAAACGCCAATGCCATTTTCAATCCTGAGTCTTTAAATTTCGAGAAAAAAAAAAGCAACAAATAAACCTTTATAAGATGCTGCTGTTTTAAAGGTTTGCGGCAGAAATCGTTTTTCGCGTTTGGAGAAAAAGCTTCCTACTTTCTCGACTGCACTCTGAGGACACACTTAAAGCGATGGCTTGTTTGATGGTTTTTTTTGTGTGAACTGAGGCTGGAAAGGTTGTTCAAATCGTTATCACGGTGATTCGGCCCAGATTCTCATTTGAAAATCAGTTAATTATTGTGTTGACAGCTGCAGTATAGTTCATTAATCTCTAAAACAATTAATTGCTTTCTGAAATACTAATTAAAAGTGTTTATTATTTCTGAGTGAAGTAAAGGCTCGTGTGTAAATCATCCAGTGTACAATACACTCAGATTAGGCTGACATCACACTCACTCACTCACTCATCATCTATACCGCTTAATCCTGTATTCAGGGTCACGGGGGCCTGGAGCCTATCCCAGGAGACTTGGGACACACCCTGGACAGGGTGCCAATCCATCGCAGGGCACACACACATACGCTCACTCATTCACACACTACGGACAATTTGGGAACGCCAATTAACCTAACCTACATGTCTTTGGACTGTGGGAGGAAACCGGAGCACCCGGAGGAAACCCACCAAGCACGGGGAAAACATGCAAACTCCATGCACACAGAGACGGGAATCGAGCCTGGCCGGGGATCGAACCCGGACCCTGGCGGTGCAAGGCGACGGTGCTAACCACTACAGCACCGTGCCGCCTTAGGCTGACATCTCATGTGTTTAAAATTTTCTCAAAGAAACTAATTAACAAAAGTCTTTGCATTTTACACCTGTTATTTAAAGGCAAAACAACTGTAAGATGCAAAAATCTTTTGCTTAATTTCTTTTTTGCAGCTCTGAACAGGGCTGCAAAAAAGGCTGTTTACGGCAAACCTTAAATTTGATCATTAAACTCATGGAAAAAATATAGTAGAAGCAATTTCAAAGTAGAAGTTTTACAAAGATGTCCTTAGGCCACACTTACTCACTCCGTCACTGTTTATACCGCTTTATCCTGGGTCACAGGGCACCTGGAGCCCGTCCCAGGAGACTTAGGGCATGAGGCGGGGTACACTCTGGACGGGGTGCCAATTCTTTTGGGAAATTCTAATTTGGGAACGGCAGTTAGCTTTATCTGCATGTTTTTGTACTCTGGGAGGAAACTCACCAAGCACTGGGGGAACGTGCATACTCCACATACATAGACGCGAGAAAGGAATCGAACCCTGGAGGTGCAAGGCGACAGTGCTAACAACTATGCTTCCAAACGGCTATACTTCTATATGGCTATACTTAATAAATAAATATTTTTTAATAAATGAATGCATTATGTCCCAGTTAGAACTTTAAATCCTGTACCCGTCTCTGTTTAGACAAAAGTTGATATTTTTGAGAGAGAGAGAGAGAGAGAGAGAGAGAGAGAGACTTTGAGCATGCAAGAGATTGTGGCAGAAATATAACGCCATAACCGTATGCTGTGTATTATTTACTTGAGTATGATTTTTACTGGTTTGGTGCTCAGGTTTCTATTTAGCCAAGTATTTAGTATATTGTGGAGCACAATATTTAGCAGTTTAGTGGAATGTTAGCAGATTTGTTCCACCTCGTATGTGAGCTTTTTATAATATCTGACCTCATCAAGACTAAAACAATGAATTTGGCATATTTTTGATCTCTGCGATCCATTATAAAGAGTCACAAACTACCTCCAGGAGTCTATCTAGCCCATCTTCGAACAACTTCTTCTTTGAAAAAAAATGGCAAAAAAATAATGGGTTGAAATCGTTCTGCTCTCCTGCACCACTTGACGACCCTACTGCATCTTGTCTACTATCTCAAATCAAATTCAGGAATATGTGCAGCCCCCATAAACTGCAAAGCTGATGTTCTCAATTTATGGATATTGTAATATAGAGCTTTTAATAGAGTTCTAATGAAATATAAGATTTAAAACTAACAAATAATTTGGTAATACTATTATGCAACAGGCTTCGCACCCCACACACAAATTCCATGATACGTAAAAACTCTCGTTGCTAAGGTGTACTTGTGTTTGAATTAGATGAAATTCAGTGGAGATCATATTTGGATATATGTACACACTAGGCCAAAATTGCATCGAACTGCTGCAGACGATTCACAGGAACGATGAAGCATTATCACTTAATATTAATTGACCACAATCACAGCCTCGAGTGTCAGCACTTGATAGTAATATCATCATCATAGCTGTTGGAAGCCTCCTGGTTATATGTGTAGGGGTTATTACAGTTGAACCACAGAGAGCTGTTGCTGTTATGCTAATACAGAACACATCGCATGCCATTTTTTTATAGAGTATGTTAAACCCCTGAACTACAGAAAGTCCAAAAAATGTAATAAATGCCTTAAATGCTTACTAAAAGAGGCCGCTGTCAAGGGGGATATCATCAGCATGAAGGGGGGAACAATATTTAGGAAGGTGGTACTGTACCAGTTATAATAACATCCTTATGAATGGGTTCCCAGCAGAACATTGACCAAAGCGTCACATCGGCTTACCTTCTTCCCACAGTGCATTCTGGTGCCACTGCTTCACCAGTTAAGATGTGACTCATCAGACCAGGCCACCTTCTTCCATCAGGTGCTTTTGGCAGCGGACAGGAATCAACATGGGTTCTTTGACTTGTCTCTGGCTACGCAACCCCATGGGCAGAAATCTGCTGTGATGTTTTTGCTTTGACATCAATAACGAATAGTCTGGTTCTACAGGAAGCAAAAAGTCCACAGTTGACCACTATTCAACCCAGGCAGCTACAGATATCCATCCATCTATCCATCCATCCATCCATCCATCCATGTATCATCTACACCACTTATCCTGTGTAGGGTCATGCACGGCCTGGAGTCGATCCCATAGGGAACATAGGGCACAGGGTGGGTACGATGGCAGCACAAATAAAATAAAAGAGACTGCTTAGAGAGACTTTCTTTCTTTTCTGTTTTTTTGTTGCTGTTAATGCATACCTCTCTTTATGTGTGAGTGAATGAGAGAGAAAGAGACTTTGACTTTTAAAGATACCTTTGATGCATCAGTTTAATATGTTTACATATTTATGTTTTTTTTTATGTTCTCCTGTCAATGTCGACCACCCAAAAACCGAAACCCCCCTTTAGTCTTCATGCTATTTTAATTAAGTGATCCATTCTCGTGCATACAGTAGCTGCACAGTTCATAGTCTTCTTTATAATCTGCAGGCCTGTTTATTACCTTTCTTGCTCTCTTCTTCTGGCTTTTATTTTGTGTTGTGTGTTGTGGTCATTTTATCCAGGTTTGTCCAGGTACAAATTTCTTTCTTTTGGTCAACTGGTTGTCCTGTTTCATAGTGTACAGTTGCTTAGGCTTTCCAAGCCAGTGCTTGTGGGTTTTTCCTGCTGCTATTGTACAGGGTCAGGATTATCTTCAGTGCAGCCATTAGGGACGGGGTGGCGAAGTATGGGGTTTAACGCTAAAGCTGTTGACAGTGTTTCAGTGTTGCTGTTGTAGTCGTCTCTGACCTCTTCCAGCTCCGGCTCTGGTTTATCGCTGCCCTGGGAGTCATTTACTCCAGGCTCTGGCTCTTGGTGATCTCCTGCTGCCTGTCTCCGCACCGCTGCTGCTGTAAACCGTCTGAGTCCCCCCGCCTCAGCCCACCTCCTGAGCTCTCTGGTTGCGCAGAGAAATCTTACCCTTTTATGCCCAGTGTTTTATCTCCATAACTGCTGTCACCATCTTCACCCTTTAAATTTTCTTTCAGTGTCTCTTCCTGATTCTCGAGCCATGAAAACTTGTCTGTGAAATGACAGGGCATCTTTTCACTGCAGTGTTCCTGGATCTGAGAGGAGAGAGAGAGAGAGATAAATCAGTGGGGAGTGAAAGAGATGGAAGCTTTCTCTAGGTGGATTGATAATGACCCAGAGAAAAGGTCATCTGTCTAATCGCACTCATGACCTCTGCACGTTTGACCTTTTGCACAATGTGATGTTGCACATAAAAAGAGCACATAAAGGAGCTGCCCGGATATCTATAAATGCATGTTTTGTGCTCACGGTCTTTCTTTCTTCTCTTTTAGCCAGAAAGCCTCATATTCATATTCAGTAGTATAATAGGGAGTGAGAATCTGTAGAGACGTTCCTGCTTTAATTCTGGGTCCCATGACGCAATAATGCATTATGCATCTTGGCACAGCTTGATTATCACCACTTTCTAATTCCTAATTTAAAAAAAAAACATGATAATGAATGCGGATTAAGTACTGTATAGCATTTAAAATTGTAAAATCCTCAGTGTAACGTTTACGATCCTGTAACAGTTTCTAATGTTTTAGATAGACATTAAAATTGAAATCCATATTAAAATGAAATGAAACTCAGTTTTAATACTTAAATTATAAGGAAATCTCCATGTGGTCCCATAACACAGTGGGTCCGCTCCCTGGACCCAGTGTTTTGCGTTTTTTGAAAATGATTTTCAACTAACCTAAAACTAAAATGATTTAGTTGAAACTGTCTGGCACTTGCTCACAAATGTGTTTTATTTACAGTAAGTTTTTATTCAGTCATGTCTAGTTGTGTACTGTAGCGTCTGATTTGTCTTGTAGTTAATGAATTCCGAGTGTATGGTTTTGTTAGCCTTCTTTCTGCACTTATACACACGTGGACAAAATTGTTGGTACCCTTCGGTCAATGAAAGAAAAACTCACAATGGTCACAGAAATAACTTTAATCTGACAAAAGTAATAATAAATAAGAATTCTATGAATGTTAACCAATGAAAGTCAGACATTGCTTTTTAACCATGCTTCAACGGAATTATAAAAAAAAATGAAAACTCAAAAACTCATGGAACAGGCCTGGACAAAAATGATGGTACCCCTAACTTAATAGTTTCTTGCACAACCTTTTGAGGCAATCACTGCAATCAAACGATTCCTGTAACTGTCAATGAGACTTCTGCACCTCTCTGCAGGTATTTTGGCCCACTCCTCATGAGCAAGCTGCTCCGGTTGTTTCCGGTTTGAAGGGTGCCTTTTCCAGACAGCATGTTTCAGCTCCTTCCAAAGATGCTCAATAAGATTGAGGTCAGGGCTCATAGAAGGCCACTTTAGAATAGTCCAATGTTTTCCTCTTAGCCATTCTTGGCTGTGTTTTGGGTCATTGTCCTGTTGCAAGACCCATGACCTGCGACTGAGACCCAGCTTTCTGACACTGGCCAGCACATTTCTCTCTAGAATCCCTTGATTGTCTTGAGATTTCATTGTACCCTGCACAGATTCAAGACACCCTGTGCCAGATGCAGCAAAGCAGCCCCAGAACATAACAGAGCCTCCTCCATGTTTCACAGTAGGGACAGTGTTCTTTTCTTCATATGCTTCATTTTTCCATCTGTGAACATAGAGCTGATTTGCCTTGGCAAAAAGTTCCATTTTTGTCTCATCTGTCCATAGGACATTCTCCCAGAAGCTTTGTGGCTAGTTTGGCATATTCCAGTCTGGCTTTTTTATGATTTGTTTTCAACAATGGTGTCCTCCTTGGTCGTCTCCCATGTAGTCCACTTTGGCTCAAACAACGACGGATGGTGCGATCTGACACTGATGTTCCTTGAGCATGAAGTTCACCTTGGATCTCTTTAGAAGTCTTTCTGGGTTCTTTTGTTACCATTCGGATTATCCGTCTCTTTGATTTGTCATCAATTTTCCTCCTGCGGCCACGTCCAGGGAGGTTGGCTACAGTCCCATGGATCTTAAATTTCTGAATAATATGTGCAACTGTAGTCACAGGAACATCTAGCTGCTTGGAAATGGTCTTATAGCCTTTACCTTTAACATGCTTGTCTATAATTTTCTTTCGAATCTCCTGAGACAACTCTTTCCTTTGCTTTCTCTGGTCCATGTTGAGTGTGGTACATACCATGTCACCAAACACAGTGACTACCTGGAGCCCTATATATAGGCCCACTGACTGATTACAAGATTGTAGACACCTATGATGCTAATTAGTGGACACACCTTGAATTAACATGTCCCTTTGGTCACATTATTTTCAGTATTTTCTAGGGGTACCATCATTTTTGTCCAGTCCTGTTCCATAAGTTTACTTTTTTAAATAATTCTGTTGAAGCATGGTTGAAAAGCAATGTCTGAATTTCATTGGTTAACATTCATAGAATTTTTTTAAATTATTACTTTTGTCAGATTAAAGTTATTTATGTGACCATTGTGAGTTTTTCTTTCATTGACCGAAGGGTACCAACAATTTTGTCCACGTGTGTACCCTGCCTATAGTGCCCTTTCATGGAACATCTCACTTTAAGGGCGTTTTTACATCAGGGCGCCGAGATTATTTCTGAGATCAAAGTCTGGTTCGTTGTTTCAGGCTCGGGAGCCATGCCCAAGTTCGCTTGAAGAGGTGTACTTGGGCACAGTATGGCGTGCTCAGGCGCGAAATGAAACATACATGGAAGCTGTTTGTACCTGACCATAGAAGTAATCAAGTACATTACTGTATATGGGAAGTCAACAGTGCCATCTGTCTCCTCAGAAGTATCTTGCGTGCACGTGTCCTGCATCAATGCCATCCTCTGACTTACACGGGGGGGGGGGGGGGTTGGGGGGGGGGGGTTGAGGTGAGAGAGTGACGCTCGGTGTCAAAATAAGAGTCTCATGCGTGATACATGATAAACTAATACTTGCTCGGTTTCCAATAAAAAAATTATTAAAAATCTTTTGCTCGGTTTGCGGAACACTCGTAAACCACGTTACTCGTAATCCGAGGTTCCACTGTAGTTGTCTTTAAACATTCCTTTTTCACCAACATTAACTTGCGCTACAAAAGCTGCGATGGTTTATGTTCAGAAAACCTGAGTTGCTTTTTCTATATGTTGATCAGTACATTTAAATAAGAATATATTGAATGCAGGTTTCTATTTCCAATCCAATCTTTCAGAAGGTCGAGTCTAGCATTGTCTTAGCTGTTAGTCTTCAGACTACATTTTTTTACTCATGCTAATGATTAAAAGACATCTAAATTACTGTATGTGCATAAATCGTATTACATTAATTGAAATACATACAGACCAGAAAACTGTTTTGTGCAATTGTGCAACCTCATAAGGAGAATTGGTCAGATTTTCCAGACAGCCCTATACTTTGTTCTTACTGCAGTTTAAATTACAGTAGTTCATATCCAGCTCCTTTCTTCCTTTCTTTGTATTCGCTGTGTATATTCTCCCTATATGCATTCTTTCCCTTGTCTCCCACCTCGCCTCTCTTTTCTTCTCTCTCCCTTTGCTTTCCTGGCTCTGCTGTGTGTGAGGCGTGATAACGCTCTCATAGGTTCTCTGATGAGATCAATTATATATCTGCCATCAGAACGGCACTGATTTATTCACCCGTCGAGCTTTCGCTTCTTATTTTTTTGTGTTTCATAAGCTGTTTTTTTTTTTCTTTTCTGAAAAGGTGGCCTTTTTTTGTTCCTTTCAGAAACAAAACATGAAAAAATATATTGTGTTTTAAACAATAAGAACATATAGTCATGTGTAAAAGTTTGTACCCCCTCCTTTATTTCTATGTGTTTTTATGCAAACCTATTTTTTTTTACTGTGCCATTTTTATTGGACAAAAATGAACCCCCCCCCCACCCCACCCCCCCAAAAAAACAAAAACAAAACGTGGGTAATAATAAATACCCTTATGATCAATAGCTTATAGATCAACCTTTAACAGCAATAACGATAACTTAAACTATTTGTTGGCTGTATGATTTTATCAGTCTCTCACATCGTTGTGAAGGAATTTTGGTCCGTTCTTCTTTATAACATTACTTCAGTTCTTTGATGTTTTTGGGCATTCGCGTATGCACAGCTGTCTTAAGGTCTCACCACAGTGTTTCAGTTGGGCTGAGGTCTGGACTTTGGCTAGGCCATTTGAAAACCTTGATTCTTTTACTTTTTTAGCAATTCTGATTTTGATTTATTGGTGTGCTTCGAACCATTGTCCTGTTGCATAACTGAATTTCAACCAAGCTTTAGCTGTCGGACAGATAGCCTCACATTTGGCTCTAGAATACTCTGGTATAAAGTGGGGTCCATGGCCGACTCAATGACCACAAGGTGCACAGGTCCGCTGGAGGTGTTTCTGTTGATGTGCTGTTTGGTTTTCTACAGACATGGTGCTGGGCATTAAGTCCAAACAACTTCATTTTGGTCTTGTCTGTCCATAGGACATTGTTCCAGAATCTTTGTGCTTTGCTCAGATGCAGTTTTGCAAACCTCAGTCATGCTTTTATTTTCTTTTTAGACAGAAGAGGCTTTTCCTGGCAACCGTACTTGTTGTCTTCTTCTAATTGTGCCGTCATGGACTTGGTCACTGAACATGCTCAGTCAGGCCTGTAGGTTCTGAGATGTAACTCCTGGAACTCCTGGACCAGTTCAAGAGTCTGGCTCTGGGGTGAACGTGCTTAGATGTCCAACCCCTGGGAAGATTGGCAGCTGTCTTGAATACTTTCCACTGGTGAATAATTTTCTCACGGTAGAATGTTGAACTCCACTCCAAATCAAAAGATTATTATTTTTTTTTTTAACTTTTTCCAGATTGACGTGCAGCATCATAGACTTCTCTTAGACTGTTGTTCAAGACCAGCAAACTTCCAAAAATTCTGTCTTTATAGAGGTTTGCACACCTGCTGGTAATCAATTAATCAAGCGCTGATGATTAGCAGCACCTGGCTGCAGATTACCCTCTTCAATCCTGTGGAAGCAGTAAGGGGCTACATAGCGTTGCCTGATTTTGGTTTCATTTTTGTTAATTAAATATTGGAACAGTGTAAAAAACCTGTGTATGTTATGTGTTGTTGTTCATCTGCAGTTGTATTTGCCTAATACTGAGACCTGCTACAATCAGATGATATGTATTATAGTGTTTTACACACACACAAAAAAACCACAGAATTTAAAAGGAGTACTAACTTTTACACATCTCTCCTTGTGTTGCTGACTGTGGAGTTTGTATGTTTAGCCCGTGCTTGCAGGGTTCCTTTGGGTACTGTAAGATTTTATAAATGTTTTGCTTTGTTTGCACCTTTAATTTTTTAATTAAATTTTAAATTTAAATTTTTAAATTTTTTAAAATTATTAATTAAATAATTTTTTAAGTGCACACGCAAGTATCCATCCGCTCATCTCACTCATTTTTAACACAGCAACAGCTCATTACCATCGAACATTAGCACATGCAGAATCGAGCAAATACTGGCATATGTGTGTGTGTGTGTGTGAGTGCATATGTGCAAGTGTGAACACACAGCCTGAGTAGCTCGGTGCCTTTTCATTTTTTCTCCTCCTAAGCGAGGCAGTGTGACTGTAAATCAGGAATACTGTCACACTGTGAAATCAGAGTTGAAATCCAATGTCCAGAGCACTGCACAGTAGAGCTGTGTGACTCATAAGCAGACCGTCGATACAATTTGATATTTGAGCATCATGATTAGTGTCTGGTTTCTCTCAACCACCTGTATTTTTTTTTTTACTGGTTTTAAAGTAATAAAATCTACTCAAGTATCTAATAAACAGTCTAACTCGTGCTGATTGTATATTGTCAAAACAATAGTATTTAATTATAAAAATGCAATCACTTTGTTTTTTACCTTTAGCATATTTGTAAGAAATTCAGCAAGTTTGGATCCTAAAATTTGCAAATTTTACGTAAATAATAAACGTGTGAATCGATTCTGACCAACAAAAGATCAATTACATTGCATAACTGATTGAATCACACAGCTTTCATGCACAGTCTAAAAGCATAGCCATCAAGCACTTTGTCTACACACACATACACACACATACTCACACATTACATTTCACCTGATTACTGATGTTGATCCCTGCAGGAATCCTAACATTGTACAGCACAGTCATATCGTTATACAGTGGAACCTTGGATTACGAGCATAATTTGTTCCCGCAAGCGGGCTCGTATTCCAAAACACTCGTAAACCAAATCAAATCTTCCCATAAGAAATAATTAAAACTCAAATAATTCGTTCGACAGCCCAAAAAAATAAATACAGAAAAATAATTAATGCTGCGTAGTCGTGTATCTTCACACAATGTTATATCAGTTGCCCCTTAATGGTCTCATAGTGTTCAGAAATCCTCAGTGGGGAACCGGATGTCTTACTGTATGTATGACAGGCACTCGCATGTATCTTGAGTGCAAGTACTGAAATTTAATTACAAGCTCTTCATACGTTTCAAAGGCTTTTATCGACAATTACATGACATTTATGCAAAGAGTCAGTATTTGCAGTGTTGGCCCTTCTTTTTCAGGACCTCTGCAATTCAACTGGGCTGCTCTCAATCAACTTCTGGGCCAAATCCTGACTGATAGCAACCCATTCTTTCATAATCACTTCTTGGAGTTTGTCAGAATTAGTGGGTTTTTGTTTGTCCACCCGCCTCTTGAGGATTGACCACAAGTTCTTAATGGGATTAAGATCTGGGGAGTTTCCAGGCCATGGACCCATGGACGTTTTGGTCTCCGAGCCACTTAGTTATCACTTTTGCCTTATGGCACGGTGCCTCCATCGTGCTGGAAAATGCATTGTTCTTCACCAAACTGTTGTTGGATTGTTGGAAGAAGTTGCTGTTGGAGGGTGTTTTGGTACCATTCTTTATTCATGGCTCTGTTTTGGGGCAAAATTGTGAGTAAGCCCACTCCCTTGGATGAGAAGCAACCCCACACATGAATGGTCTCAGGATGCTTTACTGTTGGCATGACACAGGACTGATGGTAGCGCTCACCTTTTCTTCTCCGGACAAGCCTTTTTCCAGATGCCCCAAACAATCGGAAAGAGGCTTCATCCGAGAATATGACTTTGCCCCAGTCCTCAGCAGTCCACTCGCCATACTTTTTGCAGAAGATCAATCTGTCCCTGATGTTTTTTTTTGGAGAGAAGTGGCTTCTTTGCTGCCCTTCTTGACACCAGGCCATCTTCCAAAAGTCTTCGGCTCACTGTGCGAGCAGATGCGCTCACACCTGCCTGCTACCATTCCTGAGCAAGCTCTGCACTGGTGGCACTCCGATCCCGCAGCTCGATCCTCTTTAGGAGACGATCCTGGCGCTTGCAGGACTTTCTTGGACGCCCTGAAGCCTTCTTAACAAGAATTTAACCTCTTTCCTTGAAGTTCTTGATGATCCTGTAAATTGTTGATTTAGGTGCAATCTTAGTAGCCACAATATCCTTGCCTGTGAAGCCATTTTTATGCAACGCAATGATGGCTGCACGCGTTTCTTTGCAGGTCACCATGGTTAACAATGAAAGAACAATGATTTCAAGCATCACCCTCCTTTTAACATGTCAAGTCTGCCATTCTAACCCAATCAGCCTGACATAATGATCTCCAGCCTTGTGTTCGGCAACATTCTCACATGAGTTAACAAGACGATTACTGAAATGATCTCAGCAGGTCCTTTAATGACAGCAATGAAATGCAGTGGAAAGTTTTTTTCGGGATTAAGTTAATATTCATGGCCAAGAAGGACTATGCAATTAATCTGATCACTCTTCATAACATTCTGGAGTATATGCAAATTGCTATCATAAAAACTTAAGCAGCAACTTTTCCAATTTCCAATATTTATGTAATTCTCAAAACTTTTGGCCACGACTGTATATATCTGGTTAATTTTCTTTTGGAAATACTACCCTAATAGGCATAAGCAGTTTTTTTTTTACTAGGAGAAGTTATTATAAATAGCAACATATGTGCATTTATTATTATTATTATTATTATTATTATTATTATTTATCAGTATCAGTGGCTGGTTCTGTGATGGGTTCTATAATTAAAGTTACAAAAGAAACCTGTACCTGCTTGTACCAAGCTTTTTTAGTGTTAATGATTTCCTGTTATGTAATCTTTTCTGGTTTACCAGACTTTGATGTTTACATTATTTGCACACCGCATGGTCGTTGGCCATCCCCCAGTGATGAGAAGTTTCGATCATTCTAGTGACTCGGTTCTTTAAATCTCGTTCATCAAAATGAAAAAATCTTTTTGGAGTCATTTAGTTTATTTAATTCTTTTGATCAGAAATAAAATGTTACATATTTAATAAACAGACCCCCGACACGTCTACATACACAAATTTGGGCTATAGTTCCAGTGATGAAAATATTACAATGCAGCTAAGGACATATTATGATAAACAAAATGAGCAGCTCATCTCTCATATCTTCTGGTCTGAATTGTTTGTTCTTTTGTCACGTAACTCCCATAGACGCTATGCAGTGCACTATACAGGAAACAGAATTGAACGGTTCCTCTCTTGAGTCTTCTAGCCCGAGACGTTCGTTCTTTTGAATCTATTGCACTGTATAGCATCTACGTGACAAAAGAGCGAATGATTCGGACTAAAAGACTCAAAGGTAACTACTCATTTCTTTTTCTTGTACATAACCTACAGAGGTCTTGCGATGCTTTGCGCATGCGCTCCAGTAGAAAATGAACGAATTACTCTCCGAGACTACTCATTCTTCTGAGTCACGTTAAAGAGTCGTTTAAAAAGAATGAATCGTCCATGAACGTGTTTGTATTATTTGTAGGGATGAGTGGATGGGAATGGGAAATTTTATTTTATTTAATTCGAGATGGGAAAATGTTGCAGTTCCTCGATAATCCAACAGGTGATGCAATCTAAGCTATTCACACATTTCCAGGCCGCACAGCCCCTTGTGTGGTAGAAGCAACGTATTTCCGATGTCTGTTTAGAATTGTAACAAAATCTGTAAAAAAAAAATATATATTTAAATCGAAATTTTGGGATATTTCTAAAATTGTGATAATAACAGAATCACAGTACAAATTTAATCATCATCTAGGTATCGTGACAGTATTGTGTCAGGTGGTCCCTGGTGAATCCCATCCCTAATTATTAGCGCATGCGTCATTACCTCCGCTGTGGTCGAAATCCTGGTTTTTCTCTTTTTTAGGTATCGTTATAATCGTTTTTTAGGTATTACATGAAAATTTATCTAGTGTATACTGTATTTTTATTTCAGCGATCTTTAACAAAACCATCTGATTAACAAAATTATTTTATTCGTCAAAATGCATTTGTAATTACTCAGTGTTATGGCTGTTTTAGGCAGATCATTAGCTTAACTAATGATGCTCAGTGCCAGTTATTAGAACGTTATATATTTTTTATTTTTATATCCACATGTAAACGTGAGCATTTTTAATATAGTATATTATCAGTTTGTAATAGGATCACATGTAGGTCATTCTTAATTAAAAACAATGCATGCGGTATCGACGTTTATTGAACCAGTGACTGAGAGAGGGAGCGAGAGAGGGGAGTGAGCTGACCAACAGGTGGATGGAAGTAAAAGGGGGGAAAGAGAGAGTGGGCACAAATGCAGAGGGGATGGGTGAGGTTCTATCATCTGTTGCTTAGCAACCAATGTCGTTCCGTCTGGAGGATGTCACAATTTCCCAGTGCAAAAGAGATTACATTGTGTCAAAGGGGATTGAGATGCACACACACACACACACACACACACACACACACACACACACACACACACACACACACACACACACACATACGTAAATACATACATATATACATACATACATTACCAAGTGTCATTTACAGGTTGTGGTGAATATAGAGTAGCTGCTGAAATACACAGTCGTTCTCGCTTCACCCATTTTCAGACGCACGCATACACACACACATAATTAGTCTCAAATTGTGTGTGCAGCTGGTTCTCCGTTATCACCAAAGGGTTTTGATGTAAACAAAAGTGTGTGTGTGTGTGTGTGTGTGTGTGTGTGTGCCGATTATTTGGTGTTGATAGCAGAGTTTGTGCCTTAGTGGCCTCACTCACATTTTCCCACTTTCCCATCCATCTCTCTCTCTCTTTCTCTCTCTCCCTCTCTTTTTCATAATCATCGCAAGGAGGAGGAAACAAAATAAGAGAGGCAATGAGAGAGAGAGAGAGAAACGGAGAAGAAGGCTTAATAGGGATGAACTTTCTCTTAATCTTCTCCTCCAGAATGAACTATGTGCACTACAGAGAATTAGAAAAGTAAAGAAAATGAGAAATATTTTCATGAAACAGCTCCACGCTATGCTCAGGCTTGTAAGGATGTACATATACCTGCTGTTAAACAATACAACGCTGTGAACGTACTGTATTTGTTCACATCCTTGCCTATACTGTATATTAGACGTGTTACTGGAGGATTCCAGTAGGGGGCACACACAAACATGGTGACACTCGAGGAGCCAATTTTAACCATTTTAACACACATATTTGTCACAGTGCAGAGGTAGAGACACAGCATACAGGTGGGAGTAACTTCTGACTGGGTTGCGCAAACTTTTTTTTTTTTACTGCGAAATTGTTCTGTTCTACCCTACCGTTAGTCTGCCCCTACCGTTTACATGCATATTGTATATTGAGGGTGTATATGGGTGTGTCTCGTTAATTTCCGAGGACATGCGCAAGCTAACGTTAAGCAATAAAGGAACACAGGAGTCACGAGACAGCAATCATGAGTACACATACAGTACAGGTAGTATATTTCCAAGGCAGTAGTGCTGGCTTTCACAAGCAAAAGAATTACAAAGTCAGTTATATGGAGCAAATTTTCTTTGCAACATCATGGCCAGAATTGAAAAAAAGAATGATTTCCAAAGAGCAAGGTACTAAACCCCAAAATAACTGGTACTTAATGAATACATTCCTTAACAGTTTCTATATTTTCCATATTTGTACAGCCAAGTTTTTAAAAAAATATATTTTCTTTATTATACAGGGTGGGCCATTTATATGGATACACCTTAATAAAATGGGAATGGTTGGTGATATTAACGTCCTGTTTGTGGCACATTAGTATATGTGAGGGGGCAAACTTTTCAAGATGGGTGGTGACCATGGTGGCCATTTTGAAGTCGGCCATCTTGGACCCAACTTTTGTTTTTTCAATAGGAAGAGGGTCATGTGACACATCAAACGTATTGGGAATTTCACAAGAAAACCAATGGTGTGCTTGGTTTTAACGTAACTTTATTCTTTCATGAGTTATTTACAAGTTTCTCTTTGTTCACAACCATTGACATGTCGAAGAGGTTAACACGTGATGAGCGGATCGAAATTGTGTTGATATCTGGTGAACGCAGTAACCGGGTCATTGCAGCAGATTTCAATGCAAGACACCCTACGAGACCACCCATCTCCCATGCTACAGTTATCAAACTGCTTGCTAAGTTTCGTGAAACTGGTTCAGTGTTGGATTTGCCAAAATGTGGACGCATGAAAACTGTCACTAATGAACAAATATCAGTGGCTGTCCTAGCTTCATTCAGCAAGAGCCCACAGCGTAGCACTCGCCGCATGTCACTGGAGAGTGGCTTTAGTCGAACATCCCTTCAACAAAAGTTGGGTCCAAGATGGCCGACTTCAAAATGGCCACCATGGTCACCACCCATCTAAAAGGTGTATCCATATAAATGGCCCACCCTGTATATTAAATATATACATGATATATTTTGTTTTGTTCTTATATTCTATATTTTCTACAGCTGACGTTTTTTCCGTATTTTATTCTTATTTTATTCCATAATTTATTTGTTATTGATAATCTTGTTTTTTAAGGTCACAGGCGGTCATATAAGCATTTCACCACATGACTGTGTGACAAATAAAAATTTAATACAAATTGCGCAAGTCAGGTGGAAAACAGCCCGTTACATTGCAGCATTTGGCAGACGCCCTTATCCAGAGCGACTTACATTTTTATCGCATTTTACATCTGAGCACGCAGTTGAGGGTTAAGGGCCTTGCTCAAGGGCCCAACAGGGGCAACTTGGTGGTTGTGATGTTTGAACCTGGGACCTTCCAAACCATATTCCAGTGTCTTAACCGCTGAGCTCCTGACTTGTCAAAGTCAGGAAATTTTTTTATTTTTTATTTATTTTTAAATTTACTTCCCGACCAATCAATTTGTAAGTTTTAGAGCAGGTAATAAAAACAAACATACAATCAGGTCACATTTCCTGGCTAGAACAGGGGTAGGCAAGTTCGGTCCTAGAGAGCTGCAATCCTGCCGAGTTCAGCTCCAACCCTAATCAAACACAGCTGGACAAGCTAATCAAGGTCTTCAGGATTACTAAGGCTACAGGTAGAGTGAGTGAGTTATTAGTATTTTTTTTTAAATCTGCAACTTGATTGAACTTGCCAACCCCTGGTCTAGAAAGTTTCAGGAAATACGAAAACCTTCACACAAATAAAGCGTTAAACCAAATTTTGTTTCTTCTGTATTACAGATGGACTTTAGATAGATGTTCAGCTGATTCTAACTGTTATGGTTACAGTGTTATTGTTGGCACGTCAATGTGATGATCTCTGATGTGTCATGAACATGGTGATTTGCTGATGCAATGTTTTGCGTCTCTTTTCAGCTGATCTCCAGCGATGCAGACGGAGCCATACAGAGAGCTGGAAGGTTCAGGGTGGAGAACGGTTCCTTAGATGAGGTGAGGACAGTACTCATGTGTAGGAGCCTCATGCTGTGGGGGTTTAGGCCTCAAGTGTGCCCTCTGGTTTTATAAGTTTTTTTTTTTTCCTGCCATTTTTTGATGTGCCTGACAATGTAACGAGAAATGCTTGTCACTGATAGCGCCCCCTTTAACATTTTTCTTCTCAATCTTTGCAGTCAAGTCTATTAATCCGACAACAATTACTTTGCATTCTGAGAGCTTTCATATTTTTAATCCTCCTCTTTGGGGATTCAGGAAATTCAAACAAAACAAATTTAGCCAACATAGTGCCAAGATTTAGTATCAAGATTTAAAGTGTTTTATTTTTTATAATGTGTCACGTTTCTGGGTGTTGTGCGGCATAAATGCATGTAATACTACGTCTCAAAAACAGAAAGTGAGGCACCATTCCATCATACATCATGCATTGAAGTTTAGAGTTCACATGTACTTTTAATTCTGGTGCTTTCTTCAGCGTTTGTTTTGTTTTATACCAGGTTGGATCAGCATGATATAATATCAGTGAGCAAAACGAACGTTAGAGCGCCGGAAAGTTAAATGTATATGAGCCAAATGCAGGCATAGGTGTTAGCGATGTCGCAACAGACTAGCAGTTATTGTGTACATTTTCATGAAGAATCTTTGCATTTAGAAATAAGGCTGCCTCAGCAGATGCGTCTGTCTGGTGTATATACATGCAGTTAAACTTTGGATTGCGAGCATAATTCGTTTGGGAAGTGTAAAAGCATATAAAAGCACTCGTATATCAAAGTGAATTTTCCCCATAAGAAATAATGGAAACTCGGATGATTCGTTCCACAACCCAAAAAGATTCATATAAAAATTATTATTACAAAATATATAGTAGTTAAATAAATTACCTGCACTTTACCTTTGAAAAGAATGGTGTAAGACGAGAGTAGAGGAGGAGGAGGGGGGTTACTGCGTAGGCTGACTTTCACAATAAAATCTTTAACAAAGAACGTCTCTAATCACTCTTGCTTTTGTCTTTTGAGGATTTCATGGAAATTTGACGTTTCATTATCGTTAAACAGATTCATCTCCCGCACTGCTACTGCCTTTTTAATCTTTGTTCTTCAGGGAGGCTGTTTACTAAAGAACAGTAACTACACTTGGACACAAAAAAAAATGCTTTATTCGTGCACGCACACACACACATGGTCACGGTGTTATAGTAAGCATTACACACGTGCACGGATGTTGACTATATGATTGACGCACGCGCATTGAGACTGAGCATAGATGATGATTACCCACAGCGCAAGAGAGAAAGAAGAACCATTGGCAAAGCTTCTACTCGTATTATAAGATGTTGATCGTTTATCAAGATGAAATTGATATAAAATTTTTGCTCGTCCTGCAAAACATTTGCAGACTAAGTTACTAGCAATCCAAGGTTTCATATATGTATATATATATTTTTTTTTATTGTAAAATTTTTTTCTTTTTGCTTTTTCTTCTTTGTTTGAACACTTCTTCTCTTTTTTCTTTTCTTTTCTTTTCAGCACCTATCTTTTTTTCCTATACTGGAGCAATGGGCCTATATGTAGGTGTGCGCCCAGGTGTCGTACATCTCAGATCGGCTCTAGGGTGGTGTCGCCTAGCGACCGCACGTGTGGTTGGCCGCGGATCTGTCAGTCCGGAAATTCTCGGTGTAGTTGCCGAGAGACCTGCAGTGTTACGATTATTCATGATCCTGAAGTGCAAACGACATGTTAATATCCCAAATAGTGTCGGCTTGGTGAGACAGGCAATTAACGTGTCATGATCGTCAAACAGAACGTTTTGCATCGTGCATCCTGCGATGTGGTGATATGCTTTCTTAGGGTAATCCGCAAAATCAACCAATCAAGCTGTATGACTGGGCTGATCAGCAAGCCCATCAATCAAAAGCAATTGATTTAATCAGTCTGAACAGTGCCCCCCCCCCCCCCCCCCCCCCCCATCCTTCTCTTGTCTTCTCATGGAAAAAAAACTAGCAAATGAAAACATGCTCCTGACTGGGGATAAAGTCTGTACGTGTGCAGTGTGCATTGTGGATTAATAACATGTTAACAGCTATTTGCATTCGTAAAAGAATTAGATGGCATGATTACAGAGTGGAGCATGAGACGCACCTCGTGTCACTATACTTAGGGTTTTTGTGAGTAAGTGTGTGTGTGTGTGTGTGTGTGGGGGGGGGGGGGGGTCGGGTGTAGTTGTGCATGATTGAGCTGCATGCATCGATCCATGGCCTTACTGAGGAAAGATTTATTGACGTGTGGTGTGCGTGTGTGTGTGTGTGTGTGTGTGTGTGTGCGCGTGCATTTACTACTCATCAGTATGCATAATGCAGTGGCATTTCTACATCATTTTAAAGGGCTTCTAAGGGGACTTTCTGTGTGTCTAGTACAAATCAGAGTAAGGGGATTTATTTTTGTGACTTGACTTCAAATTGTATGTACTTACATGACGCAAAATGTTTATACTGTAGTAGCTCAATATTACTGAATGAACTTATGAACAAAAGAGCGAATTTGAAAGGATGTTCAGATCCACAGCCAATGGATTTTGGGTCTGTTGTTGATAATGTTAATATAAATGTAATAATCATGTAGTCCATTACTGTATATTTATTACATTTTAAAGTCACATTAAATTCATCAGTGATTTCATTCGCTTAAACGAAAGACTTTAATGTTTGAACATAAATCGATTACTTGCTGTTAAGAATTTAACCGTTCTGTAAAATGTATTAACAGATACAGTAAGTTTTGTTTCGCATGTGGTGTTAACCTCAACAACTCGGCGATAATCTAACATTAGCTCTGCTGTTCGTACTTCTCTGCTGTTCGAAGAGTTGAGCCTCTGCAACTCCTTCCGCGGACTCCGGGCTGCTACTGAAACAACCCACTTCCTTTTTTGCTATCTTTATTTTCATGAAGCTCCTCCACAAAACTGATCTCTGCAGTTCTAAAACACTTTCAGTAAACAGCAGGAACTGTATAGTCACAACGAGCGCTTCAGCCGATGCGTGTGCGTGCTAGGAGGGGTGAGTGGATCAATACTCTGCATGCGATTAAACAAGATTTGATTAAATGATTCGATTTTATTAAATAATAAAAAAAAAAACATTTTAAGTATGGTGGTCATTGTTGATAGTGTGCTGGGCCACCACACGTAATAAGAAACGCTGGATTGTGTTGCTGGAATTGTTTAAATAAAACTGAATCTGAGGGCGAATGATGGGGTTAATTTTAATTATTCATTGATTATTGATTGTTGACGTGTGATGATACTCGGTTAGGTACGATGTACAAAATTTGCAACCCTATTCTCAACATACGACGTGAAAAGTGCAGTCTGAAAATTTCGTGACATGGTTAACCAAACGGAGAGAATTATTTGTTTCTCTAGGTGAAGAAAAAATTTTTTATAATTATATACTGTAAAGTACAGGTGTGTTTTTAAAGATCATTATATGTGTGGCTGCGCTCTTTTCTCAGCAGTCACGCCTGGTTCAGATCTCAGCTCATTAGATAAAGAATAAAGTCCCTGATAAAACACACTTTGTTTGATGTGGACAAATAACCCGAGATAAAGCAAGTCAGATCTTTTACCACATTTAACTGCAGGAGAATCTGCACTGTAAAATCAAAAAGGAAAAGTTGAGAAAACTCAAAATATTACGGCAATGCGATGTAATACTTTTTTTTTTTTTCATCAAAACTTATTGATCCAACGTATTGTTTTACTTTGGAAAGCTAGTTGTTAGATGATCAGCTAACCTTACTTCTTAGATTTTGTCAACTGGAATAGATTTATATTCGCGTGACTTAACATTTCATTGCTAGTCAAAAGACAAACAGAACAAGAATCTTCAATAATTATTTTTGTCAACAGCACTATCGACCAGCACCCATGATGTTCCAGTGGTTAAAGTGAGAATGCAAACTTGCCACCCAATTACCCCTAAATGTACAGCCACCCTGCTGTACTAGCAGTCAAATTCACACAGAGTTCAATGCAGAACAAAAGCAAACTAAAACTATTACTGTTTTTTGTCAGACAAAATAACTTTGAAACAAACAAGCTGTAAGGGTTGGGTCCTTGCGCAGGATGTTTAACCTTTAACTGTTCAGTTTTATGCTTTCTCAGTTGTAAGTCACTTCGTGTAGAAGCATGAGTCACATGTAGCTCCCAGACCATATTTTTGCCAGTCCAGTAGATTGTTAGATTGTGAGGCATTTTGCTTTTTCAGCAGTTGAGTGCCAATATTAAGACGTGTTAGTGTGTGTCTGTGTGTGAATATTTTGTTTATCCAGAACGCTATTTGGCTATATGGCTTCATTTAACTTTTGTTGTGTTAAATGGCAGTCTTTTATCTCTGCCTCACAGAAAGCTCAATTGCCCCACTGCTGCACTGCTGTAAGCAACAACTCACACTAGCAATCAGAGATTTAGTGGTTGCAATCTTTTACTCTGTGATCCAAATTGGCACAGTTGAAAATAAAACCTATGGCTGCTTCGATAAACTTTTTGTGAAGTAGGTCAAGACCTTAGACTCTTTCATTTGTTTGTATTGGTTCACTTGAACGACATGCACTTTGCTGATGAGTCAATCATCAAGGCTTTACACAAATGTTCATGTATACAGTGAGTCCTCGACGCTGATGGTGAATAATTCGGAAAATTTCGGGAAAAATCCTCAATGAGTTTACAAACTGAAACAGCTCTGAGACAAAATGGCATCTGTTTAAGCACTAAGTAAACATCATGTAGCGTTATCTTCCCCTGACGGTGCTGTGTCACCGGGATTCCCCTCGCGATTTTGAGGCGTAGTCTCGTCAGAGTATAATACGGAACCAAAACACCAAACCTGTTTTTTTTTTATTTTTATGCTTTACATTGTATATTTGTTCTAAATGTGTTCACTTTATTGGACTTGCAAACAAATCCGACTTACGAACATGCTCCCAGAATGGAACTCGTTCAGAAGTCAGGGACTACTTTTTGTATTAGAGACAAGAGGGAAAAAAAATCAATTCTTCTTAAAAAACGATTCTTGTGTGTGGCAATTATATATATATATATATATCGCCACACTGTCTTGAATTTGGGGTGGTAAAATGCTATTGTTCCTTTATAATCCTGCAGGTGGTATGCGCTAATATATTTACACAATGGCAGGCAGCACAGCATCGTGTGTAGTACCATAATATTTGCAGAATCCTGAAAAAAAATCACACCAGTGTATTTATAAAATTGTGATACTTACACAATCGCAATGCAAATTGATTCTGGTAACTCCCATCCCTAATAAATATTTACATTCACAGCATTTGTCAGACGTCCTTATCCAGAACGACATAAATCTGGGACCTTACGATCAGTAGGATTGCACAGAATTGTCCCCAACCTGTTCTTATGCTGATGATAAAAGCTAATCACTAAATAGGCACAAAAAGCAAATAAATGGGTGCAGTTTTAAAACAATGATAAATCAGTACATCGCACAAGCCTAGTGAAAAGTTGATTAATGAAGGAACGGATAGCTAGAGTAGCCTATAACATTATTTGTCTCTTCTTGTGTGCATTGATGCATTGTTTGATCTTCCCCTTTGATCTTTATTCTTTATTCTTCACACTCCTTTATGAGAACCAGACATATATACTCATTATTGCCTCCACAAGACAAGTCACCAGTCACAGAAATTGATTTGAAAGTGCAATATCACATGTGTGGGCTAGAGAGGGGGAAAAAATTAGACTGTCCTCTCTCCAAGAAACTAATTTGTCTTCTGCCACTATTTATATCACTGTGATTGTCTGTTTATCCTTTCTGTATTTTAATGCTTAAACCTCTTCTTCGGCTGTCCAGTTCACACACAATGTTCAAATGTGTATTAAATAAGGATTTTCTTTTCTAAGGACATATTAATTAAATAGCCATATGAGGATTTCTTTAACCACTAACAAATTGACTCATTTATTAGGAGTTACTCATGCAGTTCTTTATGATTGCACCTTTTTTTAAACATAAACAAATAACATAAGGACATGTAACAGTGGGCTCAGACTACAACCCTGTGGTAATAAAAAAAAAAAAAAAGTTTATTTATTTTGTTTTGGTAGAGTATGGACTACACACCAGGAACCTGGAGGAGAACTGATGTCCATCTGGAGAATCCAGAATACCACACCAGATGGTTCTTCAAGTACTTCCTGGGAAAAGGTGGGAGAGCTATTTTTAACAGTGATGGAGTGTTTCCACTTTAGGGGATAAGATTCAGATCATTTTAATATTATTTCAAAAACGAGTGCCACAGCTGACCTTAATAACAATTAACGCTATATGAGCACATCAATACATTTTGCATTATATAAACTCCACCATGCTTTGATGATGTAGGTGCTTTTAATTGATTCAATAATAATTTTTGCAGAAGCATTTGATACACAATTATACAGTAGCTCATACAGTTTGTTGTATTTAATAACATTATTAATAAAGTGTGTGAGAACCCTCATTTTAGCATCAATATTTGCAAAGCATCTCTCATTTAACGCACACACACACACACACACACACACACACACACACACACACACACACAAACACTGTTTCTTCACAGCGCACACAGATATCCACTGCATGCCCAGAAAGCAGATGCCTGCATTATGTCTTCCTAACTCGTTTAGTGGAGTGCACATACTTTTCAGAGAGTGGGGAGGGAGCTAGAAGAAAGAGATGGAGCGAGAGAATGAATATGTGACACAGGAAGGGTGGGGACAGTGAAACAGAACAGATCCTCATCCTGTAATTGCATTTCAGACTTTTATTCATTTATCTTCTGTCTCCTAACAGCCACCAGTCTGCTTTTATCCAAACTAACTTTGACAAATCTCTAAGCTTTTTAAAGATAATGGTATATTTTACGTATTTACAGTAAGTACGTTTATAGTTATGTATGTTTTCGTTATCTCTCAGTCTCAGGTCATTTCATACTGCGTGTTTGCTTTTCATTTCGCCTCCAGTCCATCAGAACTATGTTGGCGTGGATGCAGAGAAGAACCCGTTCTACTTATCCGTGGTTTTGTCAGACCAGAACAACCAGAGGGTTCCACAGTACCGAGCCATCCTTTGGCGCAAAACGGTAAGGAAGAATAAACAGTACAGTATGTATGTGTCTGTTTAGTTTAGTGAATCGTGTTATCTACCTGTTTCTAGTCATTCTGCTTAGCCACTGAGAAAAGAGTCCAGGAGAACTAATTGGTCTAATATCATTCTTGAGGCTGATTTAATATGTTAAAATGTGTGTGTGTGTGTGTTATGTACCCACATTCCCACACCCACCAAATGAATCACTAATTACACCAATTTATTCCACTAGAGAATATTAGGATAAGTCAGATTAATGAAGTACAGCCCGTGCTGCATTATAGATAACATTATTTTTCTGCTGTGTCCACTTTTATTTCTGCAGAACTTGCAGTATTATTCAATCTTAGTTTCAGCCTAATTACTGTCTGTCTAAGGTGTCGCAATTTGTGTGTTTTTCCTGCAGGGTACTCTTAAGATCAGCCTCCCTTACAGCCCCACTAAAACTTTATCGGTCAAATCTATATTAAGGTAAGCAGCACGCATGTGTCTCAGTGCACCGTCAGTAACACACCAGTTTTACACACATACAAGGCGTCTTAGGGTGTTCTCACACTTGGTTCCTTAGAGAGCGATTAGTCAGCATTTTTGCCCACTTCAAACGAGCTCAGACCCTCATGAACCGAAATGAGATCAAGTCTGCTTAACCTGTGCAATACTGTATGATGACAAAGAGCTGCAGGTTTTTTTTTTTTTTTTTTCTCCCATTGCATTTGCTGTGGACAGATGTTGCAAAAAATATGCATATTGATGAGGGCAGGCCTTTTCTTTCCTTCTCTAATAATGTTAAGGTGCAAGATAATCTTGTATTAGATATGGGCAGGAATTAATTATCATTATAATTTTTTAAGTAATTTGAATTTTGTCCTTCTTGTCTGTGTGTTGCGAGTGGTTTGCACCTTAAATTAAACCGTCTACTGTATATATTTATCAAGGAACCTTTTGACTTCAATAAAGATATACCTACAGTATTTCCTCTGAAGTAGTTTTGGACTTGGTTAGATGTTGTTAAGAGGTTTTCTTCTTCATCAAGGAAAGTACCAAATGGAATCAAATGAATCTAAACAAAAATGAAAAAAAAAAAACGAAAAAAAAACTGACTAATCAGTCATTTGTCCAATTTCTTTGAATATGGTAAAAAAAAAAAAATGGCGGTAATTGCTAATCAGTCAATAGACCAATATCATTAAACCCCTTGCATTAAAGCTGAAATCTGACATTTCAATCACATCTTGATTGCTTTATCTATTCCAAATCCATTGTGATGGTGTACAGAGACTCAAATGCAATTTCCACATATTTATGGATCAGACTCCCATAAAACGAAAACCACCATATTTGGAAGATTCCACAAGAAGGTGTGTTGTTGTACCTAGCACCAAGATGATCCTTTAAGGACTGTAAGTTGTGAGGTGGTGCCTCGGCACGTCCCACAGATGTCTGATGCACATGGATGAGCCTTGGGTGCCCATGACCCTGTCACCAGTCCACTGATTGTCCTTCCATGGACCCACACTGGCTTCTGTCAACAATTCAGGCTAGTGTAGTTGGTGTAATAGTGTGGAGAATGTTTTCTTGGCACTCTGCCCCTGTTAATACCAATCGATCATAGCTGCACGATGTCATGAAGTAAAAGTCGTCTCCAAACTAATAGACCAGAATCTCAAAGGAATGTTTCTGGTCTTTTGCGAAACCTGTATAATGTATAATCAAGGCTGTTTTGAGGGAAAACGAAGGCCCTGCCCAGTTTTATTAGTATTAAAGTGTTGTTATTCATTGGTTCATTGAACTCTTCTAAACAACACCAGGTGAGGTGTATTTGACTATAGGAATTAGCATCTAATTCCTCAGGTGATTGATTTCAAGTGGATCGCGCTAAATACAGATGTGCCTGAATGGGGCCAAGTGCATCTTGTGATCCCATCACTCAGGCCTCTTACAGATATGTTCTGGAATGCATATGGACTTATTTGTAGTCTGAACAGCAGTGTGTCTTGGTGCGTCCAGAACAAAAGTCAACCTAGTTGGTAGGTTTGTGTTTTTTTCAGGAGCTACCATTCGACAATGCTGCTCATATCGTCCTCAGCATCAGCTCTGCCCATTACTCTGTAAGTGTAGTGTGTTTGTGTTAGCAAATTGGTTGATTCGTTCTCATAGCCTTTCTTTATTTATGAATATATATGTAATAATATACCATAAAAGACAGAAAAATGTGTTAAAAAAAAGGATGGATCTGTGTATGGTGGATAGTGTGGTTGCTCTGTAGTTTCTGATCAGGAGGATGGGGTTCAAGGACAAACACTACTAAGCTGACCTTGAGCAAGGCCCATAACCCAGGCTGTTTCAGGAAGTGCCTAATTATACCAGACCCTGCACTCTGATATCAACTTTTCTACAAGCTGTTATATGCAACAACAAAAAAATGTTCACTGCACTGTGATGTGTAAATGAAAAATAAAGTTTTTTTTTTTTTCTTCCCCTAATTAAGTATTATCACGCTCAAGTTTATCCTGTTATGATGAATAACAGCAGGACTGAAACTTAGTAAAGCAACAGGACTAGCTTAGCAACAGATTATGATTTGTTTGTTTATTTAACCAGTTATTTTGCTCTGCTGGCACATAGCTTTCCTCTAACTACTGTAACCGCGAGCTGGCGACCGACAGTTAGCAACTGATAGCTAATGTCATTAACAGGGGAGAAAAAAGTTTTAAATTCTTACTGGTACGATATAGACAAAAGGTATGAGGAATAAATAAAGTTTTTATTTATAATTACGTTTTTTTTTTTTTTTAAATAATTCCACTTATTCTGCTTTAGAATATCAGCTACTTTAACTTCTGGGTTCCGGGATTAAATCCCAAATAGAGTTACATGGAAAGCTAGTGCGCTAAGGTGTACAATCACTTGTTCCTCACACCACATAGTGCCCTTGATAAGGGGTTATACAGGGATTCGGGATTCAGCCTTGTGTTAGACGTTAGTTAGTTTTGTAGCTCGCTGTACTGTAGCTTGCTTCTCGTCCAATCAGAACAAAGATACGAAGAACATCAGAATTCATTCAGGCAAATTATGCAAGTTTGTCTGAGCTACATTTGTGAGAGTGTTTTTAAAAAAATATATATATTTTCCATTTTCCATGTTCATGCTCTCTCAAATACATTTTTAATTCCTGTCCTTTTCTTTCTTCTCATTTGTGTGATTGTTGAAAGAAGAAGAAACATGATTAGATGAGCAAAAGCTGCACACAATGGAACACAGCCTGATGACTGAATATGAATATAGCTTTTATTAACCCATCAGCGCTCCTGACAGTTTAATTAGAAATGACATCTGACAACTAAATGTAAGAACTTGGTTTGGTATTCTTTAGTATTTTAGGGCTTGTTTGTGAAGTGACAGCAGTGTGTTTAGTAGCTACAGGGAAGAAACCGTTGCACAGTCTGGTGGTTGTGGCATGGATTCTCCAGTGCCGTCTGCCAGATGACCAAAGGAAGGAAAGTCCATTATAGTGTCAGAAGGGGGCATGCTTAATGCCAGTGGTCTTGTTGAAAACACGTGAAGCATTGCACAGACAGTAACCTATTAGAGGGTATAGTCAAATGAGCTGAACAATTCAGTGCAGTATTACAGGATTTTCTTAATAACAGGGTGTGTATTTTTTTATGGATAATTTGTTTATGCTTGTTTTTTTTTTATCTTATATTGTATTTTACTGAAACGTTTAGCACCCAGACATTTGAACTGTTTTTTTTTTTCTTTTTCTGTGTAATGTACAGTAAATGCTGATGAGCGTACCATAATAACACCACACTTCTAAATCTATCACCCATCTCTAACAGCACTGGTCATGTTTCCTTCCTTTTTCTTCTGTCTCCGCAGTGCTATGAACATGGAGCGCTTTGAGAAGGGCCCTAGGGAGATCCTGAACCCAGAGATCCAAAAGGTGTGAGTCACACTTGTCACCCTTCACCTAGGAGCTTCACTCCGTATGCGGGTGTTGAAGGAGACCTTTTCATAAAAGAGGAAAACATTTTTAGATGAGATTGTGCGAGAATACCTTTACATTTGCACTGACCTGAAGATTAAATTAGTTTCAATCACTTGTGTTTAATTTCCACAGGACCTGCTGGTACTGGAAGAGCAGGAGGTAATTTTGGATTCTGGACCTACATATTTCAGGGACATAATGATATTGATTTAAATCATGTTTGTGTCCTCTTTTAGGGTAGTGTGAACTTTAAATTTGGAGTGCTCTATGCCAAAGATGGCCAGTTGACAGATGATGAAATGTTTAGTAACGGTAAACACTGCATTGCAGTCCAAACATTAATTGATATAATTCTATCAGGCCCTATTTACACATCACTGCCAATCAGGCTTGTTTTTGTAATATTTCTGATGATGATGATGATGATGTAATGCATTTAATTTCAAGCTTGTCAAACGTTTTTTCTTAGAGTCAGGAAGTGAGAACTTTGACAAGTTTTTGAATTTGCTTGGTGACACCATTTGTCTGCAAGGCTGGGCTGGTTATAGAGGAGGCCTGGACACTAAAAGTAACTACCCTACTGTATGCATGATAACATATGCAGTTTTTGCATGCCTATTTGCTTATTAAATTAAATTTTCAGAGAAACAAATTGAAAGCAGCTTTTCTGAATGTCACACAGCTAATTATGCTTTCTCTTTCTTGCTAGATGACACTACAGGAATAAACTCCATCTATACAGTATATCAGGGTCATGAGCTCATGTTCCATGTATCTACCATGTTACCTTACTCTAAAGAGAATAAGCAACAGGTGGGTCGTATTACAATTGCACTACTATTACTATTACTACTACTACTACTACTACGTATAGTATTTTTCAAAAAGGCGATATTAATATGTAATATTAATATGTATAGCGGCTGTAAATATTAGCTTGTGAAACATTAAAGTTCGTAAAAACATAAATTCCATTATCCTAGGACACCGTGTGGAAACTGTACCGACAAAACACATTTTATTTATTTGTTGAATTATTTCATTAATTAATTCTTTTACTAGATTATTTGAAACTGTTTTTGCATTGTTGAACTGTTGAGCTGAAAATGGGGTTGTATCATAGAAAGAAAACGCTAATTTGGATTTTATCTGTCATCATAAAAAAATAAGTCAAGCGCTTCTGACCAATGAGAGAAGAGAATTCGACAGCTCTATGGTATAACAACACGTAATAAAGTTTATTATACAACAGTTGCTTAGTAAAGGACGTTCAACTATATGTAGAATATGAAAGGGGTGAAAGTAGGGCACCCGCAGTACTGGAAAACCGGATTCAAAACCAGTCACGGACAGCACTCTCATCAAGTCAACACATCTGATAACGTTACGGCAACAATTTCTCTTCTTAGTGACTGCTTCTACATCAACCTGAACTGGAACTCTTTCTGACTTGGCTAGAGGCTAGCAAATGCATAGCAGTCGATAAAGATGTGAACGACTGTAGTCACTACCAGGGTCTACTTCAAGTTGAAATACAGTATTGGTCACTTGTTTAAATGATAGTAAGACATTTGCGCGTCTTCTTTGTCAGAGCGGATACATTAGATCAGCAAGTCAGTCAAAGCACATACCCTGTAAATGACTACAGTGAGACTCATGGGGCATTTTAAAAGAGACAGAGTATTTATTGTGGAGAAGCCAGTACATATGGGAGTAGATTAAATGTACTATAAGGCCAGTACCATGGTCATCATAATGATGTTTATTCTAACTTTCTTCTGCCTGTCTCGGTGTGCTTTCTCTAGGGACATTTTGTATTCTCTGTTAGACACTGAATCACCTACAGAGCTCAGCGGTTTGTCTAATTTTGTGCTCTCAGAAAATCACCTTCTTTCCTCCCTCTCTCTTAATACTCCTGTTCTTTGTACTTAAATTATAGTAAGGACATTATGTCTTTCTGCTGTCTCCGTAAGTGTGAGTCATACTGTACAGAGTCACAGCTACAAGCAACATCAGCTTTATTATTAGATTTGTAGCTTTTTGGAAGATGAAAGAGTCTAATGAGTTAGCCACAACACTGGCGCCATGATAGCACCTATTTCATTTGTAAGTATTTGACATCTTCCTCTAGTAATCTGTAAGGAGATTCACAGTTAGAGTCAAAGCATAGGGTCTACTGTCATATTAAATAACATGCCGGACTGGTGTAAAGAATGAGAATAATTTGCGCCGTCTGTTCCAGGAATCCATTAGCTTATGAGGTTGGATGAGGTCATTAATCAGAACGGCTGATTTTGACAGTGAGTGCATGGTCGGTTGTGGTGTGGTAATGGTTGCTCGAGATTTTGCATTGAAAGAGAATGAGAAGAAGTGAGTTCAAATGGAGCTTTTTAAAAACCTAGGTAGCAAGCAGTAAGGTTTGTGATTAGATCAGTAATAGTATAAGGCAAAAAGTTTTGTGAATTGAAATGGACATAAGCCAATCGCTCCTCTACGCTTTTTTAGGCAATTTGCTTAATGATGGGCCTCATAAAAGAAGATGTTTAAGCTGATTTAGTCCTATTGACAGCATGCATGTTGCTAGGGACATGGTACAGTACAGAAAAATTACAGGACACTTCTCTGGCAGGAAGATGCTTATCCGGACACAGGTATAGATGATCTAAAAATGTTTTAAAGAAATCAATGAAAGTAAATTCATTCAGCTTCGAACTGAACAAAATTCATTATGCGTGATATCCATCAACATTGTGGAAGAGCAAGGTATAAACAGCCAGACTGCAATACAAGCTTGTAAATATGGTGTTATTATAACTTCCACACCTGGTTAATTGCTAGATATATGGATATACTAATTTTAATATTAAAACATTTTATATGCTGTTATAATTATACATAATTTGTATTTTTGTTTCATTGGATTTCCCCAAGGCGGCACTGTGGTGTAGTGCTTAGCACTGTCGCCTTGCACATCTAGCGTCTGGGCTCGATTGTCGTCTCTGTGTGACTTTGCATGTTCTCCCCGCGCTTGGTGGGTTTCCTCCGGGTACTCCGGTTTTCTCCCACAGTCCAAAGACATGCAGATTAGGCTAATTGATGTTCCCAAATTGTGTGAATGCATGTATCTGTGTGTACCCTGCGATGGATTGGACCTCTGTCCAGGGTTTACCCCGCCTTGTCCTCTAAGTCTCCTGGGATAGGCTCCAAGCCCCCGCTACCCTGTCCCTACATGGTTAAAGAGGTTTAGACGATGATTGAGTGAATGTATTTTCCCAATTTTCTCCTTTATGTAATCGTTTAATTCCCATCCGTCTTGTTAGGGCACTTTCACATTAGAGACAGCTACCACCCAGGGAAGGCGTAAGCTAACATGTGAAGCAACTTCCTCTGACGCATGTAAAGCAACCGGCTGCATCTTTGCGTACTCTCGCTTCCGCAGCGCAAGGGAGCAGCTTATCATACTTGGAGGAGAGAGCTATCCACTCCATTCCACTTGCATGAGCTCGCAGACGTCATGATTGGCTTGTGTTGCTATGATTGATGTGGGAGTGTGTGTGCCATCCCTCCCCAGAGAGAGCACGGCCAATATGTTCTCTAGGCTCATAGCATCAGCCGCGAACCGGACTCGCAATCTCTGGGTGATAGTGGCAAGCACTTTACCGCTCCATCACTCAGGAGCCAACAAGTTTATTAAAAACACATTTTTCATTTTTTTATACAAATTGAGTACCGATAAGAATACTTGCTGTCATCCCAGAGCACAGTGTAAAAAATTTTTTTAGAATGCTCCATGTCTTGAGCTTATGATCAGATCCCCGTGCTGCTCACTTTGCTGGTGAGTGGTGAGTTATTTCATGTTGATCTCAAACTTTATTCATGACTCTTTATACTAAACGTAGTACTTCTTCCTTGGGGAGGGTCACCAACGACTATCTCACACACTATTTAATGAAATTGTTAGCTTCTTTTTGCATCTCTGACATTCTTCTTGTCTGGTTTACTTCTGAACATACTTTTGTTTGTTCAATTAAAAAAAAGGCCTTTTCCTGTCAGCAGTGGTGTTCCCCAAGGTTCTGTCCTTGGCCCCTTTCTATTCCTTATCTGTCTACTCCTGCTTGTCTACGTCTTTAGAAAGTTTAGTATACATTTCTAGTGTTACCCACAGGTCTGAAATATACTTGCGGTGGTAGCCAGTGCAGAGGGCCGGCATTACCTGCTGGCAAAAAAAGCGGTCTAATAAACACAGCAATATTTTTATTTATTTGATATTTCTATTAATTTCACATTTCAGAGATCCAACCCTCGAAACTTCCCCACTATCTACTAGTAAAAAATAAAAGATTAAACACTCTTTTGAGATGGCACTGTTTGTCAGAGCAGGTATGCTTTAAAACCAGAGCATTTTACGCATTTTTTTTGCATTACTAAGTTTTAATAAATATATATGGGAATTATGCAATGTTATCCTTAGACATATGATTTTTTTCAGCAGAACCTAGGCAATATGATGAGTTGAATTCATATTGCACACATGAATTCAACTCATACAGATTCATATGATGACAAATTTTTATGATTGTTTTTGATTTTTTCTTTATTACAAACAATAGTAGTAAAAGTAATAATAATAATAATAATCATCATCATAATAATCATAATATGCACATTTTGTGAGTTCTGGAGTTTTGTGATGTCATTCCCATGTTCTGGTAGCAGTAAAATGTACACATTTTAAAAGTAATAATAAGTACAAGCCTCTCCCAAATGCACTGTGTGATGTAAGCCTCCTTCGTCAATACACACTTGCAGACCTTCTGTGTAAGCATTTTTTTTTTTTTGGTCGGTCATTGACCAGTGCTGTGTTGCGGATCCGTGCTGTGTTTTTAGTCTTCCTGAGTTTTATAAGGAAGAGCCTTTCACCGTGTGAAACTATGTGTCTCGGCAGAGCATGCATGATCGTCAGTAAGCCCTTCTTATTCTTTTTTTTTTTTTTCCGCTCTCACGCTACCGCTTGTGTACCTGTTAATTCTGCTTGCACTAGTGTACTGCCTGCTACTAATTAATTGACCACAGATGGCACCGTTCTCCCCCCAAAAAAGGGGTAGGCAAATTATACCTCGGTGGTCCGTCCAAGTATACTCAGTGTATGGGAAACACTAATTTCAACTGTTGGGCAGATGATATACACACGTGGACAAAATTGTTGGTACCCTTCGGTAATAATTTAAAATAAATAACTTTAATCTGACAAAAGTAATAAATTAAAAAAATTCTATGAATGTTAACCAATGAAAGTCAGACATTGCTTTTTGCTTCAACAGAATTATTTAAAAAAAATAAACTCATGGAACAGGCCTGGACAAAAATGATGGTACCCCTAGAAAATACTGAAAATAATGTGACCAAAGGGACATGTTAATTCAAGGTGTGTCCACTAATTAGCATCACAGGTGTCTACAATCTTGTAATCAGTGTGGGCCTATATATAGGGCTCCAGGTAGTCACTGTGTTGTTTGGTGACATGGTGTGTATCACACTCAACATGGACCAGAGGAAGCGAAGGAAAGAGTTGTCTCAGGAGATTCTAAAGAAAATTATAGACAAGCATGTTAAAGGTAAAGGCTATAAGACCATTTCCAAGCAGCTAGATGTTCCTGTGACTACAGTTGCACATATTATTCAGAAATTTAAGATCCATGGGACTGTAGCCAACCTCCCTGGACGTGGCCGCAGGAGGAAAATTGATGACAAATCAAAGAGACGGATAATCCGAATGGTAACAAAAGAACCCAGAAAGACTTCTAAAGAGATCCAAGGTGAACTTCATGCTCAAGGAACATCAGTGTCAGATCACACCAGCCGTCGTTGTTTGAGCCAAAGTGGACTACATGGGAGACGACCAAGGAGGACACCATTGTTGAAAACAAATCATAAAAAAGCCAGACTGGAATATGCCAAACTACATGTTGACAAGCCACAAAGCTTCTGGGAGAATGTCCTATGGACAGATAAGACAAAAATGGAACTTTTTGCCAAGGCACATCAGCTCTATGTTCACAGACGGAAAAATGAAGCATATCAAGAAAAGAACACTGTCCCTACTGTGAAACATGGAGGAGGCTCTGTTATGTTCTGGGGCTGCTTTGCTGCATCTGGCACAGGGTGTCTTGAATCTGTGCAGGGTACAATGAAATCTCAAGACTATCAAGGGATTCTAGAGAGAAATGTGCTGGCCAGTGTCAGAAAGATGGGCTCCAGTCGCAGGTCATGGGTCTTGCAACAGGACAATGACTCAAAACACGCAGCTAAAAACACCCAAGAATGGCTAAGAGGAAAACATTGGACTATTCTAAAGTGGCCTTCTATGAGCCCTGACCTCAATCCTATTGAGCATCTTTGGAAAGAGCTGAAACATGCTGTCTGGAAAACGCCCCCTTCAAACCGGAAACAACTGGAGCAGCTTGCTCATGAGTAGTGGGCCAAAATACCTGCAGAGAGGTGCAGAAGTCTCATTGACAGTTACAGGAATCGTTTGATTGCAGTGATTGCCTCAAAAGGTTGTGCAACAAACTATTAAGTTATTAACTATCATTTTTGTCCAGGCCTGTTCCATGAGTTCATTTTTTTTTTTATAATTCCGTTGAAGCATGGTTGAAAAGCAATGTCTGACTTTCATTGGTTAACATTCATAGAATTCTTATTTATTATTACTTTTGTCAGATTGAAGTTATTTATGTGACCATTGTGAGTTTTTCTTTCAAGGGTACCAACAATTTTGTCCATGTGTGTACAACTCAAGCAATGACACACAACTGGAGCAATCTTTATAAAGCCTGACTATGCTCATCCACCATTCTGATTCCTGATGCAACTTTCTCAAACACAGCAATAAGACAGAGGTTCCTTTCTTAGTGTCAAAATCTATTACCACGTCCAACAGTTTCTCCAGTTTTGCAGGTCAAACCCATTTAATAGCACTCCTTGTCATTTGAGTCCCATATCAATAGTATCTGCAGAACATGTTACATCTAGCTCCATAACATTTTTGTCTTCCCCCATTCCTTACCCCACAAACAGCTGCCACTCTCGCACATGCATTGATCATCTCTCGCATTGATTACTGTAATTCACTTTTAACTGATCTACCAAAAAATCTACACCATACACTTCAACCTGTCCAGAATTCTGCTGTCCGAATCATAATACAAATATCCGCTATGCATCACATTACTCCCCCCGCTTCAACAATTCCATTGGCACCCTTTCAAATACCATATAGTTTAAAATTCCCCTAAAAAAAGGATGATTCATTTCAGGTTTAAAACATCTGTTAGGTTTGTCTCTTGCTTTGCCTGAGTCTTGCTTTTCCTGTCTCTCACTTAAGAACGCATTACTTTTTTCACCTTGTCTCTCTGGTTATTTCAACTGGTTATCAGTTCAGACTTTTCCTTTATGCCTTATTCTCTTTTTGTTTATCAGATCAGAGTATGAGTACAGCACTTGAGCCACTTGCAGTTTTCAAAGCTTTCAGAGTTCACAACAGCACGCTTTTGAAAGCACCTGCGCTTGCTCAAGGCCTTACATCCCTTTTACTGAGCACCACTTGAACTCAGACTGTCTGTCTGCATTTACCCGAGATGACTGTGAAAAGAGCACATACTACACAAACACGCGTGCACACACATTACAATGATCAGGCATGACTGCAGCAAAGTAAAGGTGGGCACAGTCAATGTTGTCTACAGGTTAACCATTTAAAGATACGTTGGATACAAATTCATTATCGCATCTGGATCCACTGTCAATCCATAAATCTATCAAGTCATCACTCAAACAAAGATTCCTAATACTACTACTAACATTTCTTTTGATAGCTTGTTTTATTTATAATAATAATAGTAATAATAATAATAATGATAATAACAAAACGTGCAGTTGTATCCATTAAAAAGAGGCAGCTGAACAGTATGTAAACCATTAGTAACATAAGAAGTAACTTACTGTAGCAGGTTTTCTGCAATCCCATAAATTATTACCATTATTATAATTTTACCAAAGTCAACACACTCTTTTTTTTAAAGAACTTTTTAGCCACAAGAGCAATTTGTTGTCTGTTTTTCACGTTTCATATGCACAAAAGAAAAAAAATGAGCATGTGCACTGGGCGTTTGACTCATTATATTTACACAGGTTCTTTTCGTTTTCGACCACGCTACCATGAGACACACGAATGTCACTAATGAGTACTGTACAAACAAATTTAATATTACAGTAAAATTACAGAACACATCATCAGACATATCAGTGATACTGATATCACAGTAAACATGACGATCCTGGAATTAAACAGTAGTTGGTTACAAAAAAAATATGCATGCACGGTCTTTAACATGACAGTGTGGACTAGGTCTAAATGAACAGTTATCAGACTTTTGCCCCAGTCTGAGGTTGCATGTACTGTACTGTGGAGCAGGTTTGACTCAAGGAAGTTTCTATATTTCTCATTCTTCTTTTAAGTCTTCCTCTCCAAGTGGCTGAGACGTATTCGTAATACAGTATCATGTTACTGGCACAACAGTCATTCACAATAAGAGTGGTATTAACTAGTTGATATGCAGCATCTGTTAGCATCCAGATGTAGCACTTGGAACAAATAGTTTTTATTTTCCCCAGCATATCAGAGAAACATTTTCCTTATGTTCATAGAGAAATTGTAAGTGTTTTCCAGGTGTGCCTTCTGTTCATAAAAGCCTGAATGAGTATTTGTCACAAGTTCTCAGGTTCTCCCATCGCTCCAGATCTGAAGCCACTGTTTTCATGGTCACCTCTATGAGTACTGAGTTTGGCTGAATGGTCAGCTCTATGATGCACCCTGGTGGTTCTGGACTTCTTCAGTGTTACAATAGTGGATCTCATTGTGCTTCTGTGAACATTTAAAGCATTAGAAATGGTTTTATACCCTTGCCCAGATCTATGTCTTGACACAGATTGATTTCAAAAGGGAAGTTTCTTGGACTTCACAGCTTGGTTTTTGATCTGTGGATTGTGAGGCCATATATGCTCATGTATATCTGCCTTTTTATTGTATATCATGTTCAATGAGTTGCAAATGCCACAGGTGGACTTGAGTCAAAGTCTAAAAATATAACAATATAATTAAAGCAAACAGCATGCACACAAGCTCAGTTTGGAGTGCCCTAGCCAATGACCTGAATACTTATATAACAGAGAATTTTTAATTGGCACTTTTAAGACTTTTCGCAGAATGTTCACAGAATTTGGTATACTTGGTATAGGTTAATGGCAATGGATTTTTAAAATATATAAATATTAAATATATGTAATTGAAGCTCACAATGCACTGGGCCCAGCAGGCAAAAAGCACATGAGATGCACCCTTTGATCCATGGAGACCCCACAGTGCAACCCATAGCACCCAAAGCATCCTCAGACATCATGGTGCCAGACACCACAGCAGCTCCCCATGATCACCATGTTCCTGTCACCAGTTTGGTGATCAGTGGTCATAATGTTATGTCTAATCAGTGTTTTATATCAAATATATATATATATATATATATAAGATTTGTATTTTTGTGGCTTACTCCAATATTAGTCCTGAGATCAATAGCCTTTAGAAGGCATAGTAATTAAAAGTTAATTATATATACTCTATATACAGTACATCCTTCATTCTTCAACATTGGAATATTCATAAGCAGCAGTCAGAACCAAAATTGTAAACCATAATAGTGTACACAATACAGTCACTGAATGAAATATTTTGGTATACATGTGTTTTCTTTCTAAATGGCTGTATTTCTACTTTCTATCTGTTTAGGTGGAGAGAAAGAGACATATCGGGAATGACATTGTCACCATCGTATTCCAGGAAGGAGATGATGCCTCACCATCATTTAAGCCCTCCATGATCCGCTCTCATTTTACACGTATCCTTTTACACAAAACAACCAATTTAGACAAATTGAGTGTATGCAGAGCAGAAAATTTTATGTTTCTGCATATTATAAAAATGTCTGTGTCCTTAACTCACTTGGCAGATATTTTTGCCTTAGTTAGATACAACAGTCAGAATGACACATATAGGTGGGTTCCTGAATGAGTTATTATATTTATAATCAATATTTGTTTGGTTAGTGGGATTTTTAAAAATACAATATAAATTGCAAATTAATTTCTGCACATGCAGGGTAATGAATGAGTTTTAACTCTCATACATCAAAGAGGGAACGATCACAATTTGCTTACTCTTTTGCACAATTTCCAAGTACACAGTTATGAATCACTCTTTATGAAACCACACTTATGTACATACCTGGATGCATACTGACCTCATTTTGCTTTTAAATAATAATAAATAATAAAATAGTAAATAGCCTATGCTAACTAAATGTAAGAATATTAAGAAAAGACAAATATTTGTGTAAAGTCTATCTGCAATTTGTGAAAATCACTAGCTCAGGCGACCCTGTGTGGTGTTTTGACCCCAAGGTTGAGGAACCGTGAAATGAAATAATAAAATATTAATATTTTGCAGGTTGAAGATTTTCTCAGAAGAGAGTGTGCCGTTGTTCGGACCTCCCCTTCCCTCACCGCCAGTATTTACAGACCATCAGGAGTTCAGGGACTTTTTACTAGTCAAATGTTAGTTGTTGTTGTTGTTTTTTTTTGTATTATTACTTTTTTTTTTTTTACATTTTAGATATCTTTATGTATTAGCATAAGTGTTACAAACAAAATGAATAAATATTAAAGTAGAAGTGACAGCAAGCATTATAAATTAGCAGCTGAATGACTAAGCACATTTCAGAATAAGCATATTAGGTCTTTCAGCCTGGAAGTTTCCTTTAATGTCTGTCATGGCTGTTTCTCAGTATTTCTGGCTCTGATTCACACTTACTTGTCATCTCTCAGTAATAAACGGAGAGAAAGCCACTCTTGAGACCCCGACGTTTGCTCAGAAACGTCAGCGGACCCTTGACATGCTGATTAGATCTTTGTATCAAGACCTCATGCCAGACCTGCACAAGGTACATACCCTAATTACCAACTAATTAACACTTCTCTTTCTCTGTATCCTGTTCTTAGGGCAGAGCAGCCTTGTTTTTTTTTTTTGTTCATAACTCCTCATTATCTTGCCTCCTTGCCTGCAGACGTTCACCTTTCTCTCACTTTTCCTCTGACACTTGCTTGATCATTCTTGCACCTAGATTTTCCACTACAAAAGGTGACAGTAGCACGCAAATATATTGACACACACACATATATATATATATATATATATATATATATATATATATATATAGAGAGAGAGAGAGAGAGAGATCATGGAGAATAACATAGATCATCTATTATAAACTGGTGAAAGGATTCTGGACACTCAAGGCCCACCCATCCCACTGAGAAGCCAATGTAGCACAAGAAGTGATGGACAGGATAGAAAAGTATCCGGACACCTAGTGAATCCCAGGCTGCCATGTAAGGTGGATTAGCATACAAAGAGCTCAAGGTTGTTGATCTCTCCTCCAAACTCCCCAGTTCTCAGTCGAAATGAGCATCTACGGAATGCACTGTAAAAAAAAGTCTGACCCCAGCAGCTCCAATCCCGCAACTCACAGCACCTATTACTAGTATTTTAGTACCTAAATATATATACAGTGGAACCTTGGATTGAGTGTTCCGCAAGACGAGCAAAGATTTTTAATAAATGTTGACTTGAAAAACGAGCATGTCTTGGTTTACAGAGAGTGCCGAGTTTTTTGACACAGACACACACACACACCAACACACACACTCTCTCTCTCGTCTTTACACCCCTCCTCCCCGGCTTCACACAGACACACACACTCTGCTCTACACATAAACTCTGCTCTGTCGCGATTCTTTTAAAAGGTAAGGTGCTGGTTCATTTGTTTGTTTGTTTTTTTACTTTACAGCAGTGATTCCGTTAGTGTGCGCTCACGCGAGTGTCATTAGAGAGATTTCTTTTTTTCCCGTTAAAACAGTGTTTCCGTTGTGTGTGTGTTTGTTGTGAAACTTAAAAAGTGAGGTGGGGGGAGGGAGGAGGAGTTTTACTGTGTAAGACAGTTTTACTGTGTAAGACAGTTACTGTATGTGTGTGTGTGTGTGTGGAATTCCACACACACACACACACACACACACACACACACACACACACACAAATACATGGCGCCTGCGCGCACAAACGGAAACATTTATCTGTTGGGATTTATTTTAACTTTTTTTTAAAGGTAAGGTGCAGGTCAATTTGTTTTATTTTTACTTTATATATTGTATTGATTATTTTTCTGTATTTATTTTTTTGGCCTGTGGAACGAATTATTTGAGTTTTCATTATTTCTTATGGGAAGGTTTACGAGTGTTTTGGAATATGAGCTCGCTTCCAGAACGAATTATGCTCGTAATCCAAGGTTCCACTGTACTGCATATACAGTAGATAAATAGATAGATAGATACATATTAAATGCCCCTTTTTCAAATTCTATAGTATAGTATAGTACTATAGTATAATTCTATAGTACTGCTGCCCTAGATTTTGTCCATTGCTTCTCCGGCGTGATGTTTATGGGTTTTAATTTTGTTAAAGTTTAAATGCTGTTGCCTAACAGCTCTCAGTGCCTGCTTTGCTCTTATGCCTACTGCGCTCCTTCTCCTGCCTTGTTCTGGATTTCTACTTTTCCTACTTTGGGTTCTTCTCTAAGACCCGTGTGTGTGTGTGTGTGTGTGTGTGTGTGTGTGTGTGTGTGTGTGTGTGTTATTGCTCCTGTAGGTTCCCTTTTCTCCACAGAACATGTTAAATCGTCGCTCCTTCAGTGACGTGCTGCCTGAATCACCTAAGTCTGCCCGAAAGAAAGAGGAGGCCCGCCAGGCTGAGTTTGTCCGGATAGGACAGGTAACGCACACACATACAGTACCCATATACACATGTACCTAGACATCTAACAAGGACTTATTAACATGCACACACTAAAAACAGTACCACAGAGATTTAAAGCACTCCTGCATTTAAAATGAATGACTTATTATAAATCATGTATCATTTGGATAATTCGGAAACCATTCCAAAAAACTAACATTAACTAGCTTTGCGAAAACATTAATTAAACTGCATTCATGGCATTTTCTGTGCTTATGTGGTTGTCCTTCTAGGCATTAAAGTTGAAGACCATAGTCAGAGGAGATGCTCCTACTAGTTTAGTCAACACTGGACTTTGCAGGAAAGAGGTGAGAAAATGTATGACAGTGTAAATTCTCCTTCAACACTTACAGTATGCCTTGTTGACTAGCTTGTAACAGATGCTGTCTACCTTGTTTGGATTTGTCTCCCAAAATATCATCTGCATTTCATTGGTTTTAACTGCATTGAATTGGCTCTGTACACAATGACAATAAAGTTGAATCTAATCTAATCAAATTAGTCAGTGATGCTGATCAATAAAGCACTTACCAAGGATGAACACGAGAAGCACCCATCCACACCGCTTCATACCCGACCTCCTGTTCACATGGTTTTACAGTCCTGATGTAATCCAAACCATCTTATTTGTTGAATATGTATGTTAACCACCTTTATAATGTTATTTAGTATTACATCAGAGCATTGTGCTTTCTTTTCAGCCATGGGAGTCTCAGTCTTTCTGCAGTAGCTTTGCACATGAAATCGTCTGTGGAGATTCCTGGGGGCAGTCGTTACTGGTAGCCACAGAGTCAGCCGGGGTCATGCTGTTAGAGGGTAAGAATATGTCATGATCAGTCACCAGTGGTTCACATGCTGAAGATGTCATACATTTATACATTCATAAGAATAACCCATACATCACCAGCTATCAGGGTTCCTCCAAGGGCGGGATTAGCATGTAACACTTTGATCTGTTGAAAATATAATTGTATCTCTAAATACTGTACTTCACAAACACAACCCTACAGACACTTGACCTACACAACTTATAGTACAAAAGCGTAATTCAAGCAAGAACTGTTGCTTAGATCAGGAAATGGAAGAGAATGTCATTATATATAATTTTTATATTAAAACATATTCAGAGTTTTTTTCAGAGGTCAAATTGTTTGAAAGTAAAATTATATATGTTGAATAATCCATTGGCAACCTGATACATAACGTAGTATGACATGTGTTTAATTAATCTTGCTTCTTGTTTTTTGTAGCCTCAGATCCCTTGCTATCCAGTGCAGGTAAGATATTATCAGTACAGCTGAAATATAAGCTACACTTTTAACCTCTAATTTATTGTAACAAATAAGAAAGTATAGTTTATTTAGTACTTGGAAATATAGATTGTTTATGATCATAATGTGGCTGAAACCAAGTTATACAGGATGATATGTTTTTTTTTTTTTTAATAATTTTATTTTTGTTGTCTTAAGTGTTGAATATCTGATGTTATTTTTCATGGCATGGAAGACTCTCCATCCCTGCCTCCAGTTCAAGTGATTGACAAGACTCTGTCTGTCAAACAGATGCATGTTCTTGAACCTCAGGATCTCCTCATTATGAGAGCTGACAAAGGTGTGTGTGTGTGTGTGTGTTTGTTAAAAGAGGATTTACAACCGCACAAAACCTCACTGCATCACCGTTTTATGATGAGTAATTGATTTTAATACATTAATTAAAAAATAATTTAAATAATTTATGTGTACCTGCTCTTTGCAAGAATGTATCAAAGCTTCACTTTTACTAACCATGGGGATGTTGTTTATCCCCTCTCTATTGCTGCTGAAAGGAAAATCTAATGAAACAAATCGACTCTATCCAGCATACAGTAGAGAACTGCCATTATTAGTTGGCTTGAACATGAACGGTTAAATGTTCCCTGTGGTACGGGGCAGCCTGGGTTAAAGAGACATGCTCATTAGAATAGATCTGAAAAATAAAATCAGCTGGATCCTCTGTTATAGTTTCGTGTAACAGATAGAAAAGTAATAGAGAGCACCGAAAGCAAGCAATGCGTGTGAAACAGGGCAATCTTCTGTCCTAATGAGCAACTTAACACCTGTGAAAACAGCACAAAGTAACTTTTCCTACACACATCCACACAAAGATTTAATGCATTATCTCGATCCGAAGCTCATTAGAGAAATACGAGTAGAAATACTAGACACAAAGACAAAACTTTAACTTCTAGATTTGCTGGTTCCAGTAAAGACCTGTGCAATCTGGGGTTTCACCTGAGGCAGGAATTTTCAGCAGGAACCAGGCAACCCCTGTTTACAATAAGGCAATAAATACGGAATTTTAGCAAGACAAGAAATAGTACTTTGTTGTGTATAAGTTATACAGTGGAACCTCGGATTGCGAGTAACTCGGTTTACGAGTGTTCCGCAAGACGAGCAACACTCCACACCTCCGGCTTCACACAGACACACACACTCTGCTCTACACAGAAACTCTGCTCTGTCGCGATTCTTTTCAAAGGTAAGGTGCTGGTTCATTTGTTTTGTTTTGTTTTTTACTTTACAGCAGTGATTCTGTTAGTCTGTGCTCACGTGAGTGTCATTAGAGAGATTTCTTTTTTTATAACTGATCAGCGAGGTGGGGGGAGGGAGGAGGAATTTTACTGTGTAAGACGAGGCGAGTGAAGGGGCTAATTCCAGACACATAAACAGACACACACACACACACACACACACACACACACACACACACACACACACACAGAAATACATGGCGCCTGCGCGCACAAACACTTATCTGTTGGGATTTATTTTAACTTTTTTTAAAGGTAAAGTGCAGGTTAATTTGTTTTATTTTTACTTTATATATTGTATTAATTATTTTTCTGTATTTATTTTTTTGGGCTGTGGAACAAATTATTTGAGTTTTCATTATTTCTTATGGGAATATTTGATTTGGTTTGGTGTTTTGGAATACGAGCCCACTTCCGGAACGAATTATGCTCGTAATCCAATGTTCCACTGTATACGCTCAATTTCTAAGCACAAATTCACTGTATAGAGAGCGCATAAAATTTGAATAGGTGCTAAGCAGTTGTTTTGGCATGTTAACTATTAACTAATAATCAACAGGACTGTGCCACATACTGAATACAAATAAATTCAGCTCTCTGTAATGAGCAACTGCTGTGCATTGATTTAACGCCCGGCTGTGTTCGACTCAAAACATGACAGCAGTGTCTCTTCTACAATCAACATCAAATTAAGATAACATCATGTCGTGCCACTGATACAATATTAAATGTTATAACTTACCATCAGTTTCTCATATCAATGACTCATGTATGTTTTGTTGATTGTATTTTAGGGAAGGACGCCCGTCTCTATGTGTACAAACTGAGTGCTCTGAAAAGAGGGATAGAGGAGCGACAACTTGTACGCACCAAGTGTGACAGCAGAGAGAATAAACTGGAGAAAACCAAGGGTATAAGAGACTTCATAGTCAGTCTATGAAGAATGTTCTCAATGGGAAAACTTTATTCTCATATGTTATCTTAATATCTATAACGGGTCTGATGCATGGACGCCACCACAGACACGAGGCGAGGTCTCACGGAAAGAAATGGGTTTAAAGGAGGGAATGAGGGGGGAAAAGGAGAGAAGGTATACTAAAGCTAAACACAAGGAAAGCTCAAGATCTATTAGCCCCGTTCCACTAAGCCGAAGTTGCTACCAAGCTCTCCTGGCGTCTCCCGATTTAAAATCGGCTCTGAATCAGCAGTTTTTCAAGTATTTTTCTAGCATGGCAAGCCCACATTAAGTCGTTACCAATTTAAACGAAGTCGTAAGGAAATGAAAACATCTCTACAGCGCATTTTGATACGATCAATAAGGACGTGTTATCGTCATAATAACGTTTCAGTAGCAAGCCGTTTAGGAATTTAACAACGTTCTACCAAGCTCTAAATAAATGCTAATGAAACTGAATTGTCACTACTGACACAAAGCGAAATTAAAACAACGCTACTGACTATTACAGAGGTGTTAACAGTATGACCTCATTTCGTCCCATTATCAGATAGACGCCGGCCTGTAGACATTGTCTATAGACATACTATATGTCCCACCTATACAGTCTTCCACATACACAGGAATACTGTAGCTGGAGCACAACGTCATGTGGCTGCACCTTGTTCTCTCCAAGTGAAGAGAAATATACGGGATAGAGAGGGTATGAGCATTTGACCTTGGAGGATTAAAAAAAATACGAGGATCTTTCCAAGTAGCTGAAGAAGCTACTTGGATGAATAGTGAACGTTTCTGCTAAATAGGAAGAAGTCCAGTTTCCATGACTCAACTTCCAGATATTATTAGTAGTAGTATTAGCAGTGTTGTCATTATTATTATTATTATTACTAATGAGACAAAAATGCAATTATATGGCATTAATTGTAAATCATTAATGTTTGTCTGTTGTGTTTTTTTTTTTATACACATTTTTGTGTTGGTTCTGTCGTTCTAGGCTGCCATCTGTATTCTATAAACACACACCATGGAGTGGAGCTACGCATTGTGGCAGCGATTAGGAACAAGCTGCTCCTTATAACAAGGAAACACCCTCGTCTTGACTGCCTCAGCTGTGTCAGCACAAGCATGGGAGCGAGTGATTCTCCAGTTGAGGAGTTCCAGTACATCCGGGTAGGAGAGGATGAGAATGCACCCTAATATACTGTAGTGTGCTTTAATGTGTACAGACAACCAGATAACCTACAAGCAAATTCCCCTTTTTGTGTGCATGCACAAATGTGCCTGGACCTTCCAAAAATGTCAGCAATATAAATTCATTTTCATTCAATACACGTTCCATACAGCCTTCCTTCCCTGGAAGTTTATGCCAGGTTGGTGCTAGCTTTGTGTTACCCCTGTGATTGATCGCCGAAATTGGGTGATCTGACCTTGAACAGAAATCCGGGGTTCATTTATGAGGTTTCTGTCTTCCAGATGATTTAAGCACCGGCTGCATGGCATATCTAATACTAAGGGTCTGTTATGTGAAGATAAAATTAGCCGTAGAGCTGCATGTTAGTGGAAGTAAAGCTAGATCTTTAGTTCAACTCAACTGATAAGACTGTGATCCCCGTCTGTTTGTGTTACACAGGAGATCTGCTTATGTGATTCTCCAGTCGTCATGGCACTGGTCGATGGTCCAACAGGAGAGAATGATCATATGATCTGTGTGGCATACAAGCACCAGTTTGACCTGATCAATGAGAGCACAGGGGATGCCTACAGGCTGCACCATGTGGATGCCAACCGGGTCAGTACAACGTGTATATACAATTATATACCTCAGTCAGCCATAACAATAAAACCAGCTGACTAATATCGTGTAGGTTCCTCCTGTGTCACCAGAACAACTTTGTACCATCAAGACATGCTTTAAGAGCACATTGCAGTGAAATCAGTGACAACTTGGTCTGCAACAATTATTGCGTTTTTGCCTTTGCCAGCAGGTTTTCCTTCCATAGAACATCCTAAAGCCCAAGTAAGTGAGGGACACACACCTGGCCATCCACGTCATTTAAAATAAAATGTGATCCATCAAACTAGGCGACGACCTTCCATTGCTTTGTGGTCAAGTTCTGATGTATACATGCTTTCAGCAGTGGACACGAGTCAGTCAGCATGGGGCCTCTGACCAGGCTGTGGCTACGCAGCCGCATACACAGCAAGCTGCGATGCACTGTGGGTGATAACACCTTCCTATCATAGTCAGAAATAACTTTCTCAGCAAATAGTGCTACTCTATTCTCAGCACTATTTGGTGAGAAAGTTTTCTGTGGGTTTGGCCCGAACAGAGAGGCGACTTTTGGCCTTCCATGGGAATTAATGAGCCTCGGATGCTCATCACTCAGTCACCAGTTCACTGGTTGTCCATCCTTGGATTACTTTTGATACAGTAGGTCTAACCATAGTACAGTATATCAGAAACATCCAGGAAGACCTGCCATTTTGGAGATGCTCTAACCCAGCTTTTTCACATTCCCTTCGAGAACCGTCTGTTCACCTGATGCCTGATATACTGGAGCTAATCAGTGTTGATCACTTCATATGGTAGTGCTTTTATTGTTATGACTGATCAGTGTATGTGCTATGTTTCCTGGCACACAGCTGACTGTTCATATGTCTGTTTGCAGGTCAATTTTGTTGCGGCTATAGACGTGTACGAAGATGGAGAGGCTGGGTTACTGCTCTGCTATAACAGTCAGTGTCTGTAAAAATCTGCCATGATCATTTATCAGTAATAATAATAATAATCATAATAATAATAATAATAATGATACAGTAATCTCAAGATAATGTTCACCATATCAGGTGTTTAAAAAAAGGGTTAAAGCTATGTTTGCCGAAAAAAAAAACACATATGCAGTGTTTGATGTAATAATTATAACTAGAACTAGACACAGCAGTAATATATTGTGTTATTATACCATATAATAGACTATTAGATCTTTCACATAACACTTGTCCCATTTCTCATTGATGTATATGACTAATACAGTAAGGAAGCCTTACAAACGTTTTTTCTTGTAGATTTCTGTGCCTATAAGAAGGTCTGTCCATTTAATGGTGCCACACCCATGATTCAGCCCAACTCTTCTGACTTTCACTTCAGCTGGAATCAAATGCCTAATGGTATCGGTAAGTTACTCAATTTTAGGCTTTTATGTACTGTACAGTATATGCGTAGTGTTGTCATGTCTATGCCAGACTCCAACTACAAATCTCAGAATACAAAGTGACCTACAGCTCATCTCCATACCAAATCTCTTGTGATCATATTTACCTGACCAATGATTGTGCACAAACGTTCTTGCAAAGTCAAACTATAGACGTGCTTTCAGTAGGTTTCATCCAGTCCTACATGTCTCAAACCACTAATGTACTGATTTCTATTACTTACTCTGTTTCTATTTTCCTGTTACTGTTCCCTTCAATTCCCTGTTGCGAAGGTGGCTTGGAAAATAGAAACAGCCCAATACCTAAGAAAGTAGGAGACTATGCAAAATATAGTCTCTTTAATATTATGCCATTATACAGTATGACTGGATTGAAGCACAACATTGTACAAGATAAAAGAGTAGTCTGTATGACACAGAAACATCTCAACACTCAAGACAATTGTATGGACTTTGTATTTCTTGGAAAGATTTTAAATTGGTGATATCAAAAGGCAGGATGCTTTTGGTCATTTATTAAAATAAATCACATAAAAAATGTGTGCAAAGTTGCTTTTTTTCAAAGTTGCTGGGGTATCAGAAAGATTTTGTGAACTTTTTATCACGTTTTTATCACATTTTCCTTTACAGTGTGTGCATTCCCCTACATTCTGGCCTTCACCACTGACTCCATAGAGATCCGACTGGTGGTCAATGGAAACCTGGTTTACACTGCTGTGGTCCCAGAGCTTCATCTGATTGCATCCAGGGTGAGTGTACTAGCAATAAACTACAGTGGAACCTCGGATCTTAAAAAGCGAGGTGGGGAGAGGGAGGAGGAGTGTTACTGTGTGAAACGAGGCGAGGGAAGGGGTTAATTCCACACACACACGGCGCCTGTGCGCACCAACAGAAACACTTATCTGTCAGGATTTATTTGTATTTTTTTTTAAAGGTAAAGTGCAGATTAATTTGTTTTATTTTCATTTTATAGATTGTATTAATTATTTTTATGTATTTATTTTTTGGGGCTGTGGAACGAATAATTTGAGTTTTCATTATTTCTTATGGGAAATGATGATTTGGTTTACAAGTGTTTTGGAATACGAGCCCACTTCCGGAATGAATTATGCTCTTAATCCAAGGTTCCACTGTACATGTAACTCAAAATGAGTATTCTAATAAAAAAGAAAAAAAAAATCACAAGTAGGATAAATTATACAAACTAAAAAGTAATGGATTACTAATATATATTTATTTATTTATTTATTTTTAACTATGAAAATCACTTTTTAATGTTCTTCATTTGTTAATACAATCTACACACTAAACCGACTATGACAAACTCCGAAACCCATTTAATCCCATCAGTCACAATAGTGACCATAAAAAATGTTTCTCCAGTCTTCAGGCTTAAAAATGTTACAGAATGATGCATCACTGCATTTTCAGTAGATGGTGGTATAATACTGCGAATAACAATGTCCAGGGTGTACCCTGCCTTGTGCACTTAGTCTCCTGATGACAATGATGAAATAATAATGGGTCTAACTGAAGTACAGTATGTGCTTGGTCACATATTTAGTGTAATTTGTCACATGAGCTGTTTAGTGACCAGCGGAATAAAGCATCTGTGTATACATTAAGTAACTTACAGCATAAATGAAATGAAATGATGTAGATGATTGAAATTGGAACAAATTATTGACTGTGATAGGTGGCAAAGTGCTGAAAGATAAAATAAATAAAAAAATTGGTTGTTTTTGTAACAACCTCAGCAGCAACCTCATTTTCCCCGTCTGTTCCAACCATTCAGGATTCAGCATCACCAGTATACTCATCACCGGCCTGATCATTTGTCATCATCTTCTGGTTCATGGCTTTAGTTCGATTTATTTTTATTCTTGAATGATTCATAAGTCACTGTGAGGCTTAACAAAGCACATGCCTCTGAAACTGGTCAGGTACAGGGACCAAACTGAGAATGAGATACAAAAACCTGCCAAAAAATAAGAGCCAAAGAACTATTCCCCAAAACTACATTACAATTACAAAAAGTCTGACTCTTCTGAAGCATAAAAGTAAGGAATTATTGGTTGTTTGAGACGTTTGCACAGTACTGTACTGTATATACAGAAATTATTGTTCTAAGACAAAAGCTCTTGGCTGATATGGATTTAAACAATTCATAAGAGGTAAGTTTGGTTGCTAGATATCGGTTCTTGCCTCATCCAGTAGTTGCATGTATCACACGGAGCCATATGGTGAATCCTACTCTGTTTTCTGGATTGATTCAGGGACCCAGTGTATTCTGGTGCCTAAAGATTGCAAGTTCTTTCATGAACTTTACTTCTCCTGCACTCCTTGATTTAATGACGGAGAGGATATGGGAGCTCTGATGCTCTGATGCTGGGACAAAATTGTGTGCATGATGTTCTGCTCAAGCAAATGAAGGACTTAATAAAGCTGATGAAGTTTCCCCTGGAGAACCTCTGAGGTTCTGCTCCAAGTTAACAAGTTGCTGGTCTGTTGTCACAATGGCAACAAACATGGAGAAATTCAGTGAGACCTTTGTCATGGAACATACAGTAGAGCACTGCAATGTCAGTAAAGTCACAAAGCCAGATTGCATTAACCAATACAAATGAGCACATGGGTGGTGTTGAAGATCACAACCTACAGCATCTCAAACAGGTTTAAGAACTAGTGCTGACCACTGTACATCTCAACAGTGAACTTGAAGAAAGCTACAGTGGAACCTTGGATTACGAGGGTGGTGCTGTAACCTCTCGCAGCCGGAGGTCTAGAGAGAGCTGATTGGCCGAGCTCTCTCAGAGGGGAGGGATGAGAGGTACTTAGTGCTCCCACATTAATCACGGCTCTACAGCCAATCAGGGGCGTCTGTGAGCTCGCGCAACGGAGGGATTGGATAGCGCTGTCCTCCGAGTGTGTTACGCCGCCCCCAACGGTGCGCGAGCGAGCAGTTCGAAAAGATGCAGTCGGCTGGCGTCACGTGGTTCGGAGGAAACACGTGATAGTCTTCAGCCCTCCCGGCTGAGTGGTAGTAGTAGCCTTAATGTGGGAGCCCCCTAGTGACGGGGAGGAATTGGACACGACTAAATTAGGGAGAAAATCGGGGAAAAATTCAAAAAAATTAAATAAAATAAAAATAATAATAATTCGTTCCACAGCCCAAAAAAATAAATACAGAAGAATAATTAATACAATATATAAAGTAAAAATAAAACAAATTACCTTTAAAAAAAAAAGTAAAAAGAAATCCCAACAGATAAGTGTTTCCGTTTGCGCGCGCAGTGTATTTGTGTGTGTGTGTGTGTGTGTGTGTGTGTGTGTGTGTGTGTGTGGAATTAGCCCCTTCCCTTGCCTCGTCTTACACAGTAAAACTCCTCCTCCCTCCCCCCACCTTGCTTTTTAAGTTTCACAACAAACACACACACAACGGAAACACTGTTTTAACAGGAAAAAAATAAATTTCTCTAATGACACTCATGTGAGCGCAGACTAACTGAATCACTGCTGTAAAGTAAAAAAAACAAAAAAACAAACCAAATGAACCAGCACCTGACCTTTGAAAAGAATCGCGACAGAGCAGAGTTTCTGTGTAGAGCAGTGTGTGTGTGTCTGTGTGAAGCCGGGGAGGGGGGGTGTAAAGGCCAGAGAGTGTCGGTGTGTGTGTGTGGGTGTGTCGGTGTAAAAAAACTCGGCACTCGTAAACCAAGACATGCTCGTTTTTCAAGTCAAAATTTATTACAAATCGTAGCTCGTCTTGCGGAACACTCGTAAACCGAGTTACTCGCAATCCGAGGTTCCACTGTATTTCTTTTAGGTTACAGGAGGGACCTTTGACGTGCTCACATTCTCACAGCAACTACGTTCTAGTGTGCATGTTATTATAAAGTAAATCTGGAAATATATGGGTGGTGGTTGTTTTTTTTGTTGTTCATACAGTATAAGTGTTGTATGCAGTATGTCAGGGATATCCCCTCGAGAGCACTCTGTGCCCATGGGACTACTGTACAATATCTGTGTTCTGGACTTTACTAATTGCTACAATTGACACATGAAATCAGGATTAGGTAATCAATGATCAACAGCAACTATCAACAATCTCATGTGCTGTTTCTTTAATGGCTTTTCTTTTTTTTTTCCCGTTTTGCCCCTCTAGTCTGACATTTACTTCATATCTTCAGCTCCAGTAAACTCTGCCTCCAACTGTAGCTCCAGAGACACCAGTTCCCAGAGTTCTCCTCAAACTCCAACAGGCTATGAGCTGCCCATTTTCCCCTCACCACTTGGAGACGGTATGACTCGTTTCGTTCATTTACATATCGTTGACTCGATCATGGGAAAATCTTTATATATATGAAGTGTCTTGTTTGTGAATTTGTCATCGCTGGACAGCGCGTTATTTATGTACTCATGTCAACACTGTGGTGACGAGTGTATGTGTTGTGTGTTTTAATGGGTGTTATTTTAGTTTTTTTCTCAGTTTGAATAAGACATGTGGGTTGGGTTGGTGTAATGCTTTTTTCCGTCCCCTGGTCCAGATTGTATTCGGATCCCCTACGGCACCAAGCTTTCCCTCTACATGTCTAAAGATTCTGAAGGTACAGAAGGGACTCCTGCTTTCGCCTTCGTTACCCATAATGCCTCACTTACATTCGCACTCCAACACACTTGTCCATAGAGGTGTGCCATGGTCCTGCCTTCATTATTCATAACCACGTTCTGATTGGGCTTTGAGCAGCTCTCTCTCTCTCTCTCTCTCTCTCTTAACCCAAAGTAATTAGAGAGGGGCTGTGTCAAAACCCATATCCTGTTCATTTAATCCGTCACCAACAACTGACGTCTCTGCCATGGTGCAGAAATACAAGAGGAATATGTTGTATACATACATACAGTATATTGTGTACAACATATGTCTTCACTCCGGCACTGGGTCAATATATGACTGAGTTTCAAAACTGAAATTACTAAACTGGCTGGAAACATTTCATAGTGGAAATATTCATATAAGCTATGTAATCATGTCAGATACATATGGCCATCATGACCTGACTGATTGATTGATTGATTGATTGATTGATTGATTGATTGATTGAAAATGAAAACAGGAACGCTGCCAAAAACTAAAGCTTTGTCGATATTGACTCGTCTAAACATGTTTATTTTACATATATTTTTTATATTATTGTATATTTTTAGACATCCTTTTTTTTTTCTTCTTTTTTTTACATTACTAAGAACTCTACCTTGCCTGTGCATGTGTTAAGAGATGTAAGAGCATCTCCACATGACCTTGGTATTTTAAGGTTCTATATGGCATATTAATGAGCACTCAAACTCCATTATAAAATATTATAAGATATTATAACATATTAGTCCAGTTTCTTTAAAATCAAAGAAAATTTTTTATTAGAATTATTCCTGATGTAGGAAGAAATGGCAGTAAGCTAATCAAGATATGGTTCATAGTTTTGCAGCAGAAGAATAGTGCAGTGGTCTGCTAAACGTCCTGAATGCTTAAAGCACAAATAAAAACCCTGTTAAGCCCTAGAGATTGATACAGGTATGTGTTTCAAAGTCACCAAGCTACTTTCTAACTGTAAGGATTTTGATTATGTACATTTAAAACCCTTTTATAATGTAGGTCATGTTACACCATAAAGCGGATCACATTTTGATGCTCATCCAGAACCTACAGTCAACTCCAGAATTAGTGGCACCATTATTACAAATGAGTAAAAAAAAAAAGAAAAGAAAAGATAAAATACATATATATATATATATATATATATATATATTTTTTTTTTTTTTAATGGTTTAGGAAGACTTTGCATTTACATGTGTACCTGAATCAGAAATAATTAGATTACAGTGAGCACACAGAGTCACTGTGGGATTAGACTGAAAATGATTTGAAAATACCAAATCTCACAGCATGTTCCCTGGAACAATATTTGCCTAATCATCCTCTTAACTAAGAGGCTGATAAAATACACTTACATCCTTATCCAGGCAAATTCAGCTCTGGCTGTTCTAAATTACTGCCATAACACTATAACACTATATGATATCGGTTCATAGGAAGTTCTGGAGCTGACTGTTTAAGACTAAGGTCATGATCTGTCCCTGATCATTTTTTTTTTCTCTTAAGGATGAATCAAGCCCTTTTTATTGGCTTGATTTGTGTCGTGAACTCATGAATGTGCACCTTGGCATGCTTATATTTCTTTGACTCGTACAGTATTAGTACAAGTAGATACACACGTGGACAAAATTGTTGGTGCCCTTCGGTCAATGAAAGAAAAACTCACAATGGTCACATAAATAACTTTAATCTGACAAAATTAATCATTTAAAAAAATTCTATGAATGTTAACCAATGAAAGTCAGACATTGCTTTTCAACCATGCTTCAACAGAATTATTTAAAATAATAAACTCATGGAACAGGCCTGGACAAAAATGATGGTACCCCTAGAAAATACTGAAAATAATGTGACCAAAGGGACATGTTAATTCAATGTGTGTCCACTAATTAGCATCACAGGTGTCTACAATCTTGTAATCAGTCAGTGGGCCTATATATAGGGCTCCAGGTAGTCACTGTGTTGTTTGGTGACATGGTATGTACCACACTCAACATGGACCAGAGGAAGCTGAAGGAAAGAGTTGTCTCAGGAGATTCGAAAGAAAATTATAGACAAGCATGTTAAAGGTAAAGGCTATAAGACCATTTCCAAGCAGCTAGATGTTCCTGTGACTACAGTTGCACATATTATTCAGAAATTTAAGATCCATGGGACTGTAGCCAAACTCCCTGGACGTGGCCGCAGGAGGAAAATTTATAACAAATCAAAGAGACGGATAATCCGAATGGTAACAAAAGAGCCCAGAAAGACTTCTAAAGAGATCGAAGGTGAACTTGATGCTGAAGGAACATCAGTGTCAGATCGCACCATCCGTCGTTGTTTGAGCCAAAGTGGACTACATGGGAGACGACCAAGGAGGACACCATTGTTGAAAACAAATCATAAAAAAGCCAGACTGGAATATGCCAAACTACATGTTGACAAGCCACAAAGCTTCTGGGAGAATGTCCTATGGACAGATGAGACAAAAATAGAACTTTTTGCCAAGGCACATCAGCTCTATGTTAACAGATGGAAAAATGAAGCATATCAAGAAAAGAACACTGTCCCTACTGTGAAAGATGGAGGAGGCTCTGTTATGTTCTGGGGCTGCTTTGCCGCATCTGGCACAGGGTGTCTTGAATCTGCGCAGGGTACAATGAAATCTCAAGACTATCAAGGGATTCTAGAGAGAAATGTGCTGGCCAGTGTCAGAAAGCTGGGTCTCAGTCGCAGGTCATGGGTCTTGCAACAGGACAATGACCCAAAACACACAGCTAAAAACACCCAAGAATGGCTAAGAGGAAAACATTGGACTATTCTAAAGTGGCCTTCTATGAGCCCTGACCTCAATCCTATTGAGCATCTTTGGAAGGAGCTGAAACATGCTGTCTGGAAAAGGCACCCTTCAAACCGGAAACAACCGGAGCAGCTTGCTCATGAGGAGTGGGCCAAAATACCTGCAGAGAGGTGCAGAAGTCTCATTGACAGTTACAGGAATCGTTTGATTGCAGTGATTGCCTCAAAAGGTTGTGCAACAAACTATTAAGTTAGGGGTACCATCATTTTTGTCCAGGCCTGTTCCATGAGTTAATTTTTTAAAATAATTCCGTTGAAGCATGGTTGAAAAGCAATGTCTGACTTTCATTGGTTAACATTCATAGAATTCTTATTTATTATTACTTTTGTCAGATTAAAGTTATTTCTGTGACCATTGTGAGTTTTTCTTTCATTGACCGAAGGGTACCAACAATTTTGTCCAGGGTGTGTATATTAGTGATGTGTTACTGTATCTGGACACTAATGTGTGCAGGTCAAGCTGATCCTTTTCAGTGAATGTGATAAAGATTTTTATTATTTTCTTTTTTTTTTTAACACACCAGTGTAGGGCACATTAGTTGACTTCCCAAAGAAAACTTATCTAGTGGCGACCTCTAGTGGTACTGTAGTGTCATGTATTTTACAATTTGATGAAACATGTGAAGATTAGGAATTAAATCATCATTAAATATCTGTATACTGTCGCTGTGGTTAAGCTGTAGGGTTTGAGGAAGAATAATAATGAAGAGATAGGTTTACATTAAACTTTAACCAACAAACTCTGTGAGAAAGCACTGGATAAAAGCTTGTCGAAGCAGGAGGCCAGTGTAACAATGGAAAAGAATGGACTGAATTTTTAACACATTTACCTTTCGCTGAAGTACCAGTGAAAAGGGAATGACAATGTCTTTGTCTCTTTTACAGGCGAAGCTCCGTCCAAACACATCTATAAGATTCCACTCTGTAACCTAGTAGGGCGAAGCATAGAGAGGCCACTTAAGTCTCCATTAGTCAGTAAGATGCTTATGGGTGCAGCACCTGGTGTGATTGGCCCCGCCTCCGTGATCTCGACCACACCCTCTCTCTCACTGTCTCGCATGGAGATCAAAGAGATCGCCAGCCGAACAAGGAAAGAACTCCTGGGTGAGGTCTCTTTGAATATGTGTGGGAGTGTCTTTGCAGTATTAAGCGTTCGGGTCCTGGGCTAACAGTCAGGACCATTTTTTTTTTGAAAACCAGACTACCTTTAAGCTTTTGTTTGATTAAATTATTAGCCCTCCTACATTTTTGTTTGAAGATGCTAAATAAAGGTTGCATACAGTTATGTATGTGTACAGTATGTGTAGTCAGCTTGTTTGATCCTCTTTTCTTGTTCCAGGTTTAGCTGAAGAACCCAGCACCAAGTCGGACAGCGGCTCGACGAAACAGAGGAAGACAAGCAGGAAAACAAAGGAGGAAGAGAAAAGAAGACCAGCAGAGGTCGCAAGCACTGAGCAGTAAGTTACAGTGCTGAGATTATAGGTGGCGCAAGATACATAACGTTACACTAGGTACGATTGGTGAAGAAATAGGTGTGTCTCATTGTTAAATTTGTGAAGGTAAATAATATCTCGTTTTTTTTTTTTTTTAACTCCTTGAGACCCCTTTTTACTCATGTACACGAAGCCCCAAACACATGGTGAAAACATTAGTAAGGATTGCCATGACATCACTTCCAAATGCACACAGACATTCAACTGCTTGAAATTCAAGTTACAACCCCATAAACATCGAACGTCTCCTCTTTATGATTTATGCTTGATTTAAAAGCTAAAGGGTTTTTGGGAGCATGTGTATGAAATGGCCAATCCAAATACAAACAAATGTCTTGAACCAAAAGAACAGTTTCCAGACTGTTTTTTTTTTTTCAGCAACATACTACAGTACATATATTGTCCATATTATTCGCACTAGAAAGAAATGAAAAAATATTGACTAATGCATCTTTTAGAATCAGTGGGGGGGACTACTGATATTTTTGGGTGAACACGCCAACTAGCTTATGTCCTGCGTAGTATACTGGACACATCGAATAACTAGCCATGTTATATAAGGCAACATGAATATTTATTATGAAAAGGGTGATCTCAGTTAAAGGGATGTACAGTGGAACCTTGGATTATGAGCATAATTCGTTCAGGAAGTGAGTTCGTATTCAAAAACACTCGTAAACCAGTATAAGAAATAATGAAAACTCAAATCATTCGTTCCACAGCCCAAAAAAATAAATACAGAAAAATAATTAATACAATATAGAAAGTAAAAATAAAACAAGTTAACCTGCACTTTATCTTTTAAAAAAAGTTCAAATAAATCCCAACAGGTAAGTGTTTCCATTTGTGCACGCAGGCCCCGTGTATTTGTGTGTGCATGTGTGTGTATACTTGTGTGTGTATGTGAGGAATTAGGCCCTTCCCTCGCCTCGTCTTACACAGTAAAAGCCCCTCCTCCCTCCCCCCCACCTCGCTTTTTAAGTTTCACAACAAACACACACACACACAACGGAAACACTTTTAACAGGGAAAAAAATAAATCTCTAATGACACTCGCGTGAGCGCAGACTAATAGAATCACTGCTGTAAAGTAAAAAAAAAAAAAAAAAAAAATGAACCAGCACCTTACCTTTGAAAAGAATTGCGACAGAGCAGAGTTTCTGTGTAGAGCAGAGAGTGTGTGTCTGTGTGAGTCGGTGTCAAAAAACTCAGCACTCGTAAACCAAGACATGCTCGTTTTTCAAGTCAAAATGTATAAAAAAATCTTTGCTTGTCTTGCGGAACACTCATAAACCGAGTTAATCGCAATCCGAGATTCCACTGTATATTCAATTGCTAATTATGTTCTACATAGTAATCTGGACAAAAAAAAAACACAGACAGATTTTAGATGCGGCTACAGTATGTTTTTATTTGGTACAATAATACTGTAGCTGTATACTGTACATTAGAGACCTCAATAGCTGATGACCCCATTCTGTACTAGTGCTTTCTCTCCATGCTGTAAAATGAGCGGTTGTCTAGGGACGTAAACTTATTTCCCAATTCTCCGCTAAAATGCCTTGCAGAAGTATTCCGCCCCACCATTTTAACTCTTCCACAGCTTTTAATTGTTACACACTAAAACTGGAACAAATTTAACTGAGGTTATAAACACTGATCAAAAACAATATTAAAACCACTGACAGGTGAAATGAATAACATTCTTTATCCTGTTTAAATGGCACCTCTCAATACATTTAATATATTAGGCAGCAAACGAAATGAACAGTCAGATGTCAAAGTTAATGTATTGAAAACTGGAAAAGGATCTAAACGACTTTGACCAGGATAGAATTGTGATCTAGTTTAGAGCATCTTGTCATAAATATCATAAATAGACCAAAGGCAGGGACTGCAGTGAACCAGTGACGGAATTATGTCACTTGATGGGAATTGGGGGGAGGGGACTAAACAGTAGACCAATTGAAAGAATGTCCAATCAATTCTATTTTCTTTGACATCTTTTTACATTGACTGTGAACTGGGTTACCTGTGGAAGAGATGTGGAAGCACCAGGATGCACTACGGGAAGAAGGCAGAGGCGGTGCGATGCTCTGAGCAAAGTTCTGGAATTTTTGAGGATGTTACTTTGACGCATAAACATACCTGCATAAACATTTTTGCAGACCAAGTACATTGCAACAGCATTCCCTAGTGGCAGTTTCCTCATCCAGCAGGATAATGCACTGCAAGCATTGTTCAGGAATGGTTTGAGAAACATGACAAAGGTTTCCGGTGTGGAATTGGCCTTCGGTTTCCCCAGATCTCTGTCTGATCAAAATAAAGTGTCACTTGATATCACTATAAATAAACTTGTTCCTGGAGTGTGTTAGAGAACATCTCCTCTAATCTCGCTCATCAACCAGTCATTTTCGAGTTATTAGCTGAATGTTGCTTTTAATTTTTGGCACCCTTCTGAATAAATTCTAGGAATTATTGAGTGAAAATTGACTAAAGATTTGGACATGTATCTTTTTTTTTTTTTTTTTTTGAAAAAAGCTTTTGCATTCTGCCAGATAAAAAGTCACTTGTTGTGTTTTAAACCTCCAGAGTCGGATTGGAGTGTGTTGATGGCGACATTGACATTCAACGGCATTGTTCTTCTGGCTCAGAGGCGGAGCCTTATGAAGGCAGCCCACCCCTGACCAGCACTTTAACTCTGTCTGCATCTTTTGAAGAGGACATCCTGGACCTGAAGTGATGACAATCCTGTAGTGCGTCTCTTGTAGCCCCTTCTCAACTCCACCTGCGCTTTATTTGATTTTTTTTTTTCTGTTTGTTTCTTTGGTTTTTTATTTTTTTATTTACATTTTATGGTATTTGAATATTTTTTTACTTTTGTATCTGTTCTCATCTACACTGATGTAGAAATGGAATCACAAAGGTTTGCACCTGAGTGAGTTTACAGTAACCAGTGTGATAAGAAGGATACAATGCACTTGTGCGTGCGTGTGTATGCGTGTGTTGTGTGCATGCGTTTCTATCTGTCTTGTTCAGTGAGGTTCAAGCTGAACTTAGCAACAGTCACAATATCAAAATACTGTAAGAGAAAGAAAACCGTGAATGAGCTCTGAGATAAAATTTGAAAAAGACTTCCTCCCTTTTGAAGTAAGTCATAGGGCCTCAATCAGGTTTTGATGCCATGGAACTTATAAGATACATTTTGATGATAGTGTAGCTAAGAGATTATAATTTTAGGGCATAGCTTATATTTCCAGGTCGAATGATATGATCCAAAGCATAGCAACAAAGTCTGAATGTAAATCTAAGTCAGTTTATCTGTTTGAAATCATGTTGTGATGTAAGTGATTTATCTGTCAATTGCACATTGTAATTATTTCAGAGTTTAATAATATAATCTATATAGTCTCAGATCTCAGGCTGTGGCTGCACACGTGAAAATAAATATCTACACCAAGATAAATAAATTTAGTGATGAAACTTTATTAAAGAATATAGGTACGTTAAGCGTTATGCTACACCCAATGCTAACAATCTCGATCTGCACACCTTTGGCAAACAGGGCAGAAGTCTCCCACAAGTGCCGTTTTCCTACAACTCCCAGCAACTGCATTAGATCAGACTGGACAGGCATTACATTTCTCATGAGGCAAGTAGTTAAACTTATAAAAACCACTACCTATAGCTGTTTCATTAAACAACGGACACAACATCGGCACATGCGCCTCGGCTCATGATGCCTGACGTAATAACTATGTAAGTGCACTCTTTTAAGATGTTTTTGTCTCTGGATTAAAAGGGCTCCCAAACACCTGCATGCCTCCTTTCAATCACATTAGAAATTAAAAAGGGATTTTCTACTACAACTTTAGAATTAGGATTTGATACCTTAACAAGTCAAAGGCAGTTTACATCGAATGGAATAATAAATACAAATGTCAGCTAAGGGTTTGAATACAGTACAGTCTGCAGATTAAGTTCCAGTTCATTAGGCCAAAGAGAGAGTAAAGTAGCCAATAGTGAAATAGTTTTCACTCATTGAGATCTCACGCATTGAGAAATAGAATAGGATAAAAATATTGGCATGTACAGAGTAAGACAAGGAAGACAGATATGGCATCATATGACACTAAATGCATGCCTAGGGAAATTTTTTCCTAACCATTATTCAACACTAGTAGAAGCTTGAGTGATAAACTAAATTGTGGGAATATATTTTTTTCAGTGTATCATTATTGCACTGAAGTTTCTATTATTAATTAAAAGGAGTGTGTGGTTCTGGTGACTGATGGACGGCGTTTATAATTTTACACTTTTGTTCTGTTCGCCTCCCATCCCTCTGTTCGCGCGATCCTCGTTGTTTTCCGCAGTGGTCTTTGTATTTGAATCAATATTAACTGTTTAGACTGTCGCTTAAACTGTTGCTGATATTCAAATTCAAAATATAAAAGAAAAAAAAAGAGGAAAAAAAATACACCAAGTGTCTTAAAAATTGTATTGCCATTGTTTTTAATGCCAAGTACTACTTGTAAATGGTTGTGTTTCAGATGTGGCCTCAAACAAAACTATTATTATTATTATTATTATTATTATTATTATTATTTGAGCAAGTGCTGTAGATCACTGCTGTAGTTCGTATTGTACATTGATATTAAATAAATATTTATGAAATTTCAGTGGTCAAATTCATGTGTTAGCACTTTTCATCCTATTGAACTCACACTTGATTTGACAAGACCATGGAGGAATGCAGATATTTGCTTTTTTTATGTTTACTTGATTTTCAGATTTCATATTACGCTAGTTCTGGGAACAGTCAGTTTTGGACAGGAAATAAAATCTGCTGTTTTTAAAGTATGTTAGTTACCAGAACATAATAAAACAGGAATCAGCTATAAGTGTACATACTGTAGGAATTTTTAGCAAAATCACAAGGACCTTATGCCTGTACTGTATATTCAGGTACTGTGAATTGTTGTGTGTTGGTTCTGTTACTTATTTATTTCAGTTCATCATTTTGTAAAAAGCTAACTTGCTATGCTTGTGTCGGACATGCTTACGGACATGACTATAGAAACCTAATGTAGATACCGCATTTGCTATTTGACATGCGTCTGCATGGTCGCCATATCGCTGCATTAAAATGGTGTACTGTATCCTTGAAAGCATGTTCTTCATTTGGCTTTACAAACAGAAGAACATTCAAAATCAGGTATTTTTCACGAGTAAGTGGCAATTTCATTATACAGTATTTTACTGATATTTCAGTTATTTAATGTGTAATATTGCTCGGGACTATCCAGAAAATGACCTGGCAGTGTCATCATAATGTCTACAAAACAGAAACAATGCTACTGAATAGGCGAATTGGTTAAGAACTAACATTACATACATGTGAAAATTACTTACTGGTGAATTTACACTATATTTGTGTACAGTGGAACCTTGGATTACGAGCATAATTCGTTCCGGAAGCGAGCTCGTATTCCAAATCAAACTTTTCCACAAGAAATAATGAAAACTCAAATAATTCGTTCCACAGCCCAAACAAATAAATACAGAAAAATAAATTCAATATATAAAGTAAAAATAAAACAAATTAACCTGCAATTTACCTTTAAAAAAAGGTCAAATAAATCCCAACAGATAAGTGTTTCCATTTGTGCACGCAGGCGCCGTGTATTGTGTGTATGTGTGTGGAATTAGCCCATTCCCTCGCCTCGTCTTACACAGTAAAACTCCTTCTCCCTCCCCCCACCTTGCTTTTTAAGTTTCACAACAAACACACACAACGGAAACACTGTTTTCACGGGAAAAAAATTAATCTCTCTAATGGCACTCGCGTGAGCGCACACTAACGGAATCACTGCTGTAAAGTAAAAAACAAACAAACAAACGAACCAGCACCTTACCTTTGAAAAGAATCGCGACAGAGCAGAGTTTCTGTGTAGAGCAGAGTGTGTGTGTCTGTGTGAAGCCGGTGAGGGGGGGTTGTAAAGGCGAGAGAGTTTGTGTGTGTGTGTCTGTGTCAAATAACTTGTTAACCAAGACATGCTCATTTTTCAAGTTAAAATTTATTAAAAAATCTTTGCACGTCTTGCGGAACACTCGTAAACCGAGTTACTCGCAATCCAAGGTTCCACTGTACTTTGTTTTATAGACAATTATATATGTTCCCATGACATTATACACACTAACTATCCTAAATTAACTAAATCTGAAGCATGTTTATGCTACTAGTTTAATGCACTGACTGCACCATTCAAGTAATTTTGAGCCTTGTTTTTATCAAATGTTCCCCGAAGAGCCTGAGATAAAGAGAGCTTTGGCCTAAGGTTTTAGAAGGAAGGACTAATGATACTACAATTCTGTGTAGCTATCATTTGAAGTCTTATGATTTTGATAGAATTACATAAAATAATATTAGTATAATTAAGCCATATCACATGGCTCGAAGGCATAGTCCAAGTGCCAAAGGCTTCACATCCGTGCTGATATTCAGCACGACCTTGAGTGTGATATTGCTGTGATACACTAACACCTTTCTTTATTTAGCAAGGTATTTTTCTTCACCAACAAATATCCTTCCGCAACTGGTGGAACTAACCAACCGCGTCTGGCAGAGCTGGCAACTGACAGGTATGTAGTGATTAGTAACAGTAACAGTTAGTGTAAAATTCATACCGGTATTACATAGCAAAAATTTGAGTAGAATAAACCATGGTGGTGGTGGACAGTCCTGAGAAAATCATCCATAACTTCCAGGTTCCAGGGTTGAATCCCACATAGCATTATATCGAAAGCCATTATGCTACATTTCATTTGATTGTGTAAACCTGCTTTGCGACAATGTCAGTTGTTAAAAGCGCTGTACAAATAAAATAAAATTGAATTGAATTACATATGGAGCAAGTTAGAACTCTCCTCAGGACATTCAACCTACGGTCAGAGAAATATTTTTTTTTAAATCCCAAAAGTTACATTTTAGACCCTACAAGGCTTACTGAGCATGTTAAAGAACACGAAAGCACAATTAGAAGAAGACTGAACGACCATGGTTTATTTAGAATGCCTCTTTTGTTTAAAAAAAAAAAAAGAAGAACATGGAAGCCTGACTACGGTTCACAAAACTGCATCTGAACAAAGCACAAGACTTCTGGAACCATGTCCTGTGGACAGGGGACGGTATGCCGCGACTCCGGAGCCATACTGTATGTGACTAAATAACTAAAATAAATGAATTTTTTGTCGTTTATAATATGCATCACAACCGCAGATGTGTGAAACCCGCCAACACTCAATTTATTTTAGCTTTTCGAGCCCCAAGCTGCATTCCGTTGCTCAGTTGTTCCCCACACCATTTAGAGTTAAAAAAATTTTTTATTTTTTTTACATAGCATAAAGCTAAAAAAAAGTGTTATCTTCATTGTAGTTGTCAAAAATGTTATGTGGCTCCGGGTGTTTTCTTATCTGTGGGAAACGGGTCCAAATGGCTCTTTGTGTGTTTAACGTTGCCGACCCCTGTCCTATAGAAAGATGAGACCAAAGTGGAGTTGTTTGCTCTTAATACCCAGCACCATGTTTTGGGGGGAAAAAAACAGCATTTGGTTATAAACACCTTAAACCCACTATAAAGCACAGCTGTCGAGGGCTGATGATTTGGGCTTGTTTTTACAGCCACAGGACCTGGAGTCATTAAGCAAGGTTTTAAAATGGCCTAGTCAAAGACCAGACCCTTGACTTTAGAGAGCAGAAAAGCTAAGAGGGCTGTGCATACAGTATGTGAATTCCCAAAAAAACTCATTAAACTGAAGCAATGTTGTGAGAGACCGATAAAGTAATACAGGAAATGATTACTACAAGTTATTGGTGCATTGGTGGTAAAGGTCGCTCTATAAGCTACTGAATCATGGGGGTACTTAGTATTACTGAGGGTTTTTTTTTTTCTTTTTGGCTTATTTTTGTTAAACAAATAATGACAGGATGAAAAAAGTTATGATCAGATGACTTTTATGATATGATATGAACATACCTGCAGTTGTATGTAGAAAGAAAAGAAACATTCATGATCCAAAGCATACCACATCTTCTGTCTGCCTTCTGGTGGAGGCAGTGTTATGGCATAAGTGTGTTTGGCTGCCAATGGAACTAGGTCAGTGGCGTTTATTGATGACATAACTGCTGCAGTATACACTCTCCACAGATTCAGGCAAATGCTGCAAAATTAATAGAATGCCGCTTCATTTTGCAGATGGATAACGACCCAAAACATGCAGTGAAAATTACCTAAGAATGAGCTATTCTTCACTGGCAAAGGTAGTCATCAGATCTTAACCTAATACAGCATGCTTTTCAATTACTAAAGACACGACTGAACAAACAAGCATGAGTTAAAGGCAGCTGCAGTATAGGCCTGACAAAGCATCTTGATGGAGGAAACGTAGCATTTGGTCAGGTCCATAGGTTTCAGATTTCAGCCATTCTTTGACTGAAAAGGATTTTCATCCGTGTATTAAAGGCAGTCCCTGTGATGGATTGGCACCCTGTCTAAGGTGTAGCCTGGCTTGTGCCCCAAGTCTCCTGGGATAGGCTCCAAGCCCCTGTACAGAAGATGAGTTCATAAATAAATTAAAGGTAATCCTTATGCTTTTGCATATACTATGTTCCATTATTTATGATCATCCTAAAATGGGTGTGTGTATGAAAATTGCTTTAATTCCTAAATGGTTAATGCCACATTTTTGTCAATTGCTTTGTATTAAAGTTAAAAGTATCGACTTCACCCATATCTTGAGTTTTTCATTCCAAATTATATTTGGTGGTGTACAGCAGCCAAAAGTGTGATGCTCTGGAGAATGAATTTCTGGGAAAACCTTGGGTCCTGACACACAGCTCTTACCTAAACACTGTTGCAGACCAGGTACACTGGTTCATGGCAGCAGTATTCACTAATAGCATGTTAATGCTTCCTGCAACACTGTAAAATGAGTTTAGGAATGGTTTCGGGAACATGACAAAGCTTGTTGTTGTTCAAGTTGTTTGACTTGGCCTTCAAACTCTCTAGATGACAATGCGATCGAATACCTGTGGAATGTGCAGGAAAAAACAAGTCCAATTCACTGAGGCCCCTCCTTGCAAATTGCAGGCCTTGAAGGATTTGCTTCTGATGCCTCAGTATCAGATACCAATGGAAACACAGGCATCTGGGTGTCCTGTAGGTAACCAGGAGTATGTACAGCACACTGTTATACTGTAGGTCTTACGGAGTGTATGCCTCGATGAGTCAGAGCTGTTGGCACAAGGGGGTCCTGCACAATATTCGGTGGTTATAATGTTATGGTTGATTGGTTTACAATGCATAAAAGTAAGAAGTTTACCACCACTGACCAACTTTCCTCCAACACATTAATTTAGCAGCTAAAAGTTCTTCCACAGTTTATGGTTGAATGGTTGTATCATTTAATCATGACCCTGATTTACCCTTACGAAGTCTAGAATGGACATAAATGCTGTTTTCAGATGCTGTTCTGGATTCTCAGAATAAATATTAAAGCAAGAATATATATACTGAAGTTTCAGAATCTGGTCCTACATGTCTGAAATTAATAAACAGCTGAATCGACTAGGCAGACTTTTTTGTTGCTACACTTCTGTTAGTATAAAGAACTTTATATATATATATATATATTAGTTGTTGTTTTTTTTCCCATGACACTCATATTATCATTATAAATAACTGTGACACTCTGCGAGTTAGATGAGGCTGAGGTATATAACTATATCCTGGAGTACTGTACTTGTTTCAGTTAATGATACATGCTCATTTGATTTAATTCACATTTTTAGTAAACTCAGTACATTAAACTCGTCTACATAAAGTTCTAACTACAAACGGTAGAAAAACTGCATAGACGCTGATACAGGCAAGAAGCCCGTAGCAAATCAATAATTTTGCAATAAATACAGCAGAAAACAACAACCTTTCTTGAGCTAAATAAAGTTTTAATAACAAAAGGAAAACGTGACATTGATGCATATGCAGTAGCTTTCACATAATATAAATATTACATTCAACTTAAGTTTTCCCAGAATTAATATCACAGTCTTGTTACACATGCAATCCTATTAAAATGGATTTTTCAGTCGTTTGCACTGACATCACTGGCTAGAAATTTTATGATATGATTTATATAATAATTCTTTTGATTGTGTAAAGCTGCTTTGCGACAAAGTCGATTGTTAAAAGCGCTATTCAAATAAAATTGAATTGAATTGAATTATGACAGGCAATCCCAGAATACTGTACATATCAATTTTAATTTTAAAGCCTAAAAAGAAATGGTAGCTATTGTACTACTAGAAAATAATATAACTTAATACATAAGATTTGTATTACAATTTTTATCATTAACAATTACTAATCAATTTATTAATATCAACACTTATAAAACTTGCATAGGTCCTCGGCTGCATTTAATAACCTACAAATATCAGAAAGCACATGAAGCCTCCCAGAACTGTGTTTTCTAACTGATAAGACAAGGTAATGTCCACCACACATTGCAGTGTCAGGGTGAAACATGTGTCCTCAAAAGAAGCGCGGTCCAAACGAAGTGTTGTGGATATGAAGGGTCCTGGAAAAGCTCAAGTTGTCTTAGAAAATGACTTCTCTTAACTCTACTTCTCTCTGCCTTGTGGCTTTGCACATGCTGTCCATTTCCAAAGCACAGGGGGAACAGGGGGTGTAATCGTGTATGGTGCGATAACCTGATAGTGATACTGTAACAGCTACATAATCACTTAAAATTATTTCAGAAAAAGAGAGTGAAAACCCTGCATAGGATTGTGCTCCTGCCCAGGAAACTGACCTCTTGTGCACAAAAAGTGATGGACTTTGGATATCTAGAATAAGACAATTGAAAAACCTGAAATTACATCTTGTCATAGGACATTCTAAATGAACTTTAATATATTCAAGAATTTCGTTCATTTGTTAAGCTGTCAATTTTTGCAGTAAGTTTTAGCATGTGGAATGGCAGTCTTATTTCGAAAGCCACTCTTCTGCTGTTGTAATCAGGTCTTTATGCAAGAGGAAACGCATCCTTTTGCACAGGAAGCAAAACAGAGCTTCTATAAGGCTGTCCATTATGGTCAATTTCCAAGGTGTCTTTCAGCAGCCAGCAACCACAACCCTAATTAATATCTATAGGTAACTGCACCCAAGGTTTCCTTAAATTCAGCCCTAGGTTGCTGCTGAACATCAACTAACAGTCATGATTTTTTTCTGTGTCATGGCTTGGGTCATCTCTGACTGCAAAATAGATTTTATATTCATCAACCACACCGGGTATAGTAAACAGAGTAACTGCCTTTTTGAGATTCATGTATAATCTTCTCAGAAATATAGAACTAAATAACGTTTGGATGGCATCAATAGAATCAATTAAGCAATAAGAATTGTACCCTCTTGGGAATGTCTTTTGAGCATTACTCACTCACTCATTGTCTATACCGCTTTATCCTGTATTCAGGGTTGCGGGGGGGCCTGGGAGACACACGTACACTCACTCCCACACTACAGGCACTAATTCTATTTATCAACAGCAAAGATAAATATATATAAATATATCTAAATTATTAATTTAAAAAAATATATATATATATATAAATGATAAATTAATTTTACTCATCTTATGATCTTATGTACAGTAGGGTTGTAGGGGGCTTGAAGGCCATCTCAAGCAGCTTAAGCTACAGGGAAACACAGCTACAGTATATAGCCACAGCTATATTGGAAACACAACAGTGGTCTGAATGTGGGGGTGTACTCCTCATGAAACCCACAAAGCATGGGGGAATATGCAAACTCCACTGCTGGAGAGAAACTTTGGACTCCAGCCCTGGTATCTTCAAGGCAACAGTGGCAACAGTGGCAGCTTGATGGTGCTGGCAGCAATGATCTTACACTTACCCAGGATTAAGTGAGCAATCCATTCCAGCACACTTATACACTTCTAATACATTGTAATACCCCTGAGAGCTCTTTTTAAGAGAATACTGTATCATCAGGTTTGGAGGAAAAGCCTAACCTGAAACTCTGACCACAGTCACAAGCTGTTACATACAGTAGTCTAAAAAAATCTCTCTCAATATGTATACAAAGGCGAGAGGAATTAAAGGGAATTCTAAGCCATTTAAGGGTGTCATACATTCATGGCCTGCCCCTGCCATAAATTCTGAAAACACTAAATCAAAAATCGAAATCTTGGTAAGATCTGTATTTATGTAGATTCCTGAGCTGCTCATAATCATGAGTTCTGATTCTCTTGATAATCCTAGAATAGTAATTCACAGACAGTGCTACAGTATGTCAGGGTGTACGTAAAACTTTATCCTGACTCAACTTTAGGCTAGGCATAAATCAAGTCTGCTGACACACTAACAGGCTGAGATACTAACCAATGAAGATAAAAGTAGTAAGTTAAATGGATTTTTTATTGTTATTCTTTCTGAATTGTTAAGGCATGTATTTGTTTTCTGCAGAAATTTTTGAAAAATATCCATCAGCTTTATCCTTGCTGTCAAATTATACCGTCATTCACACATGATGCTGCATTAGCTAAAGAGATACTGATAGTAGGATGGTGGTGACTAGTTACATTTAGTGCGTTTCTCTGTATACTCTATGTGTATGCTTTATGCTATGTGAGCTACACTAAAGAATCGTTTACAGTAGTTTCATTACTGTAACTAGGGTTTAAATGATAAAGTTGATCACTCACTTATCTCACCTATCTCACCAAGTGCAGGTAATTTTTATCCATGTAATCTTTGGTTACCAAGTAATTCATATGTCTGTTTGAGATCATGCAAACTTAAATCTTCTCTCCTGAATTTTTTATCCAGTCATAGCAAGACCGTTAACATTGGGTAGTTCTTAAAATGACGGTTCTTAAATGCTTAGATAAGTCCTGTAAGACAGAAGAAGCTTGCACAACTTTTTGAACTTCTGCTCATGCAAATTCACTGGGCAGCTGAACATGCTTGAACGTGCAGGGCCAACTGCGCTCTCTTTCATGGTCACACATGGCAATGATTTGAACCCGTGATCTCACAAAGATAGGACGGAACTCTTTCCTATTGATTATGATGATCAGTCCTTGCCAGCTTGCTCAAAAATTCTTTATCCAGGAAATAGCACCAGTGCTAAATGTTGTCCAACCAGTAGGAATGCACTTTCATTTGACGATGGACAACGATTGGGTTATACATCAGGAACTGCATCATCTATCCATTTTAAGTAAGAGTGACTTCCATCTTGAATGGGAAAACTGAAAATTTCTGGAGTTTCATATGGATGTATGGTTCTGGAGGCAGAAACAGACTGGCATTAGAATCTAAAATTTCCATTTGGATGAATATTTTGGAATTCTTGATACAGATTTTGTATTAATGCATGCTGGAAATTCACTTACTTAACAAAATCAGACAGCCGCTGAATCACAGAAGTTCTAGTCCTCAACAGCTAAACAACAACAATGTAGATATGTATATTTGTACTTTTGTACTAATATTTGTCCATTTCTACATTTCTGTTGGATTTATTTTGTTATGCATTTACTTTAAAATGATCAACATTATCTTGTTTCATGTTATGGGCAGTGGAAGCTTTCCACCATCATCACAAAATGAATCTTAAAAGATTTATTAAAAAGTTTACATACCAGAAGAATTTCAGAAGATTCTTGAATTGCCCCTTTCCAGTAAAACCTTATGAACACAAATAATATTTAGCAAAAACTAGATGTTCCTACGTTCTCATGGAATTTAATTGTACACCCATAAGTGCGTTTTAAAATGAATGAATGTACAGATCTGGCCATTAAGAATGTGCGCTTCCCGCGAAATGCCGCAATTCGTCGCACGCCATGCTGCGAAATCCCACAAGCAACATTCGGGAATTTTAAATAAATGTGTTGTGCTTCACTGAATATCTGCCAGAAGGCACATGGAAGGACTTTATCTAAAAGCCAGACCAAGTACACCGAAGAATTGTGTATAATTAGTTAGCCTAAAACAATATTGTTTCCAATGCTGAAGCAAACATTAATTTTGAACAGGGACAAAACAATGAAAGACATGGCAATGCCTCGGTTTAAATGGTCTTGAAATTCATTTAATTTCCTGATTTTCTCATCTTCACCTTTCATTCACGCTAGGTATGAATTTATCAAACTGGGTGCGCTCTTAACAAACACTGTAGGGGGGGGGGGGGGGGGGGTTTAGATGAATTAACAAGACAGAGCAGACATCTCTGCCTAAATTTTATTTCCCCAGCAAAACATAAAATAGATAAAAATAAAAATGATTAATGATCGCAATTAAGTCAGACTTCATAATTGAATTTGATACTTTTCTTTTTATTTACTGTATGGACAGTTGTATTATGCTTTCTCTGGAGAATAACCAAACCTGGTAGGTTGTCTTGAAAGTCTTGGGCAGTGGAGGACTGACCATATGGAGCACCATAAAACATTCATTGAAATGCAATTCTTATGCACAGAAAAAAATAAATTACACAGCAAAAATACGCTATATTATATTATGACTTGAATAATCACATTGGAGCGCACTGTCAAGTTGGAAAAGCCAGAGTTTATCTAGCCAGTTGCCTATAAATTTGTGTTTGTTGCATTTCTGGGGGGTATGTCTGCAGTTTTATCGATAACTCGCACGCGTTTAAGTGCTGGCTTTTGTAAAATGAAAGTGGTTTACACATGCCGATTTTAAATGAATTTTAGACTAATTTGAATTATAATTAAATTTTTCATTATTAATATTTTAATTATAATTAAAATAATTTTAATTTCAGCCTTTTGATCAAAAAGCGAGCACGCACAACTCACTTTCACTTTACAAAAGGCAGTATTTATTGTTTAGTGTATATTTAAAGCGCATATACACAATAAAACAATATAGTTTTAGGCTAACTTATCATACATTTTTGTATTCTTTGTTGTACTTCGTCTTTTTGCACACACGCGTGAGCATCTTTAAATTTTAACAGGTGCGTTACAATAATAATAATAAAATTCACAGCACTACTACTATTACTAATAATAATAATACTGAATGGAGAAAGCGCAGTCAAAGTATCATCATTGAAGGAGAGAAGAAAATGAAGAATAAATACATATCAGTATTTACAGTTTGAGCTCGACACGTTTATGAGCTCTGTCGCTTGCTGTCAAAGGGCGCCTAAGAGAGATTAAAACATTTTCGGCATCAGTAGACACACAATACCTCAGATTGAAACACGACTGCCCCCTACAGGTAATGAACGTCATTTTCACAGCTTCCAGCGCACTGATGCGGCAGCTCGCGAGATCCCCCTTCTTTTTTTTTTTTTTAAACGTGCGTTCTTAATGGCCACATCTGTACAGTGTTTCATTTTGGAATTAACTAAATTTTTTTTCAAGGTTGATTTTTTATGATATAAGGGCAGTTTCCTTTTAAATTTCAAAGTAGCATATCTTTTCTTCCCATGAGCCGATTGCGATAAAACAAAGCCTACTGCATGTTACCTCAAGCCGAATACAGCTGTGAAAACCCCATTTGAATTCGTTCAAGAGTTTTTACGTCATGCACAAACAGACCAACAAAAATGACAAAAACCATCTTGATGTGTTCTATTACTCATCTTACGCTCTCCCAAATAATTTTTTTTTAAATGCATTTCAAAATACAGACTAACATGAAGCTCATATGAAGCCCCGCTGTTCTAAATCGGGTTCTTTTAAAGGTATGGTGGATTTGGTTTAAATTTAACTTCTCTTTCCTGAATGGACATCTAGCTAGTTCCATTTAGACAAACAAATATGTTGTATTTTTTCAGAACAAAAAAATTTTTTTTTAGAAACTGATATAGCTAATGCATACTTATGCTTCCTAATTGGCAATGTTGCGGATATAGAGAAAAGTGTGATGACGTATGCCGACATGAGACGATTCTGACATTTGCATTTGGTTCACTTTAGTGTTACGCGGCTGGATAGACAGTTACAGCTGGGGTGTGTACTGTACGTTTATAGAAATGCGTCAGTTTGATCTTACATGGTGGATGTGCGGGGGAGAATATTCACAGATGCTGCCATTCTTTTCTCCATGATGTATCTGAGAGAGAAATAATAACAATAATTTATAAATTTATCCTTGATATCCACAGCAAGCCCACAACAGAGCACAATACACACACATGTACTGTATACTGTACACACACGCACACATTCTTAGGAGTCTCCAGTCCTCCCACAGGCAGACATTTTTGGTAGAACTGAAAAACCTAGACAGACACGAGTAAATTTCATCTATAACACGGCACACAGTTTGAAATATACTTGATTTAACATTCCCTGCAGCTGTACAGTGCTGTGTGCATGGAGTTTGTATGCTTTCCACATGCCTGGTGGGTTTCCTCCTGTTTCCTTCAACAGTCCAAAGACATGCAAGTTAGGTTTATTGCTATTTCAAAATGCCTGTAGTGTATGGGTCACTAGTTGGTCTTTACTTCCTCAATGTGATGTAGGCTGCATCTGATTTGACAAACTTCACATCTTTCAGTTGAAAATAATCACACGGAAACAGTCTTGACATACACACACACGCGCACACACACAGATACTGTTCACACATATACTGTTCACACACATATATGCACAAGCACACACATATGCACACCCACACACATACTCTTCACACACATACTGTTCACACACATATACTGTTCACACACATATACAGTACACACACATATACAGTACACACACATATACTGTACACGGAAACACACATATATGCACACACACACACACACATATACTGTTCACACACATATATGCACACATACACATATACTGTTCACACACATATATGCACGCACACACATATACTGTTCATACACATATACTGTTCACGCACATATATGCACACGCAAACACATATACTGTTCAGACACATATACTGTTGTAGATAAATGCATTTAAGAGATAAGTAAAAGGTAGAATGTAGTTTGAGCTATATAGATTTTGCTGATATGATATTATGATCTCTTGTCTGTCTGTTTCCTGTCCGACAGAACATCCTGTGCTTTGGTGTGCAGAAGTGCGAATAACAGAAAATTAAGAAGTCAAGAATATGTCCACTCTGTTCTATTTACCAAACCGCATAACTTGACCTTTATGTTTGTTTTATATCAGTTGTAGACATTAAAGTTCAAGCCCCCTCCTTTCTGTATTCTGCTCGCAAAGGAGGGTGTCAAACCACTATATATATGTGTGCTTCCATAATACAAATCAGACTGGTAAAAGATCAATCATCTGTGTGTGGCTGTTCTTTGACCTGTTCTCCTGAGCTCAGAGGTGCAGTGCAGACGGACTGGCTTGCAGAGAGACTAGTAGAGAGCGTACAAGTACAAAAAACAACCCTAACAGTTTGGTGTCAGTAGTGGGATCCCTCTAATTAGGTAAGTTTTTTCTTTCTTTTGTTTAGAGATATTTGCCTGATTATAGGGATCGAATAAGAAGTAGGGTTACGGAGTCCGGGACTCCGAAAAAGGCGCCTTAAAGTCAGAGAGTGTGACTTTAAAAAACTGTAGTGTCTGGTCCCTCTGTTCACACACATATGCACAAGCACACACATATACTGTTCACACACAAACGCACACACATGTACACACGCACACACATATACACGCACATACAGTATAACTAAAATAATCCTAGATTTTTATTTAATACCGTAGCCAAATGAACCAGAAATAAGACCACTGCAGAAATCTTCACTACAACATTGTGCAGTAGTGAGGATTTCATGAACTTTTTAAATAATAAAATTGTGAATATTAGGCATAAAATTGAGGCTTTGAAACTGGACAATGTAATTGATGCAGATGTTAAACTGACCATGTCAGATCGGAAATTAGAATACTTTACTCCCCTTGAAGAGAATGAACTAATTTCACTCATCTCTTCTGCAAATTCATCAACCTGCATATTACATCCTATACTGACACATCTTCTCAAACAGATAGTGCCAGAAATAACAGAATAACACCCCAGAATAATTAATTCTTCACTCAGCATTGGGTATGTTCCAAAATCTTTTAAATTAGCGGTTATTAAACTGATAATTAAGAAGTCTGACCTCGACCCCTGTCAGCTGACCAATTACAGACCGATATCAAACCTCCCCTTTATCTCTAAGATTCTGGAAAAGATAGTAGCAGAGCAACAATGCTCATATCTACATAGAAATAGCATACATGAACTGTATCAGTCAGGATTTAGGCCTTGTCACAGCACAGAGACAGCACCCGTTAAAGTAGTAAACAACCTCCTATTGGCCTCTGATCAGGGTTGCGTCACTATGCTTCTGTTACTCGACCTCAGTGAAGCTTTTGACACCATTGATCATAGTATTCTCCTTCACAGATTAGAAAATGTGGTAGGAATTAAGGGAACAGCCCTCTCCTGGCTCAAATCCTATTTGACTGATCGTTATCAGTATGTAGATTTAAATGGTGATTATTCTGCATGTTCTCTAGTGGAGTTTGGTGTTCCACAGGGTTCGGTTTTAGGCCCACTGCTTTTTTCCCCTTTACATACAGTACTTCATTTGGGCAACATGATCCGTGAGCATGATATTAGTTTTCATTGTTATGCTGATGACGCACAGTTATACGTCTCAGCAAAACCAGATGAGAAAAACCAGCTTGCTAAAGATGAGCAATGCGTAAAGGATATAAGAGACTGGATGTTAATTAACTTCCTTCTGCTTAATCCTGATAAGACAGAAGTTCTAGCCATAGGACCGCATGCCCGCATGCAGCTAGAAGCAAGATTTTAGATCACACTGTAAATTTAGATGGCCTCTCTGTTCTATCTAGTGCAACAGTAAAAGACCTCGGTGTGATTATAGATTCTAGTGTTTCATTTGAAGCTCATGTAGACAATATCACCAGGATAGCTTTCTTTCACCTCAGAAATATTGCCAAGTTAAGGAATATATTGTCACTAAATGATGCAGAAAAACTAGTTCATGCGTTTATTACCTCTAGACTGGACTATTGTAACGCCTTACTGTCTGGTTGTTCAACTAGGTGCATAAACAAGCTTTAATAAGTTCATAATTCAGCAGCGAGAGTCCTCACTAGAACCAGAAGATGCAAGCACATCACCCCTATCTTATGTGCACTTCATTGGCTCCCTGTGAAATTTCGCATTGATTTTAAAATGCTACTTTTGACATATAAAGCATTAAATGGTCTCGCGCCACAGTGAATGACCTGCTAGTGTCTTACGATCCGCCATGCCTCCTTTGATCAAAGGATGCAGGCTGCCTGTGGGTACCACGTAATATAAAAACTACAGCAGGGGGCAGATCTTTTTCTTACAAAGCCCCAAAGTTATGGAATAGTCTTCCAAATAGTGTTCGGGACTCAGACACATTCTCAGTGTTTAAGTCTAGTCTAAAAACCTATTTATTTAACCAAGCATTTTGCAAATAGATTTGCCTTAGGTAAAGGATCAGATCTGGGGGACTCATGGACGTAGAGTATTCTGGTGAACTGGTATGTTTAGATGCTGTCTTTCCCACTCTAATTGATCAATCAGGTTTGTTGGCGGTGAGGTGATTGGTTGCTTTACATCTCAGGGAGCCCTCATGTCTGTGTTTCCTTCTGGCTCTCCCTTTTAGTTACATGCTGTTATAGTTAGTCCTGCCGAAGACCCTGTTTGCACTCTACACTAAATATACATTCACCTTATACATTATGTGATTGTGACCATACCTAACTGTTATCTCTCCACTTCTGCTCTCCCCCCTCTCTCTTTCCCTCGAGGAACTAACTATAGAAGTGGGGCACCAGGATGAGTCAGATGGGTCCAGAGGCCAGACTCCTCTGTCCTCTGGACCCATCTGACTCATCCTGGTGCCCCACTTCTGGTTGGAGATCGCATCACATGGATGCCCCGTATGTCTCTTTGGGATATGTCCGGTGTCTGTGGACAGTTTCTGTGAAGACGATTCTGGCCTCGACTGATGTTGACAGCTGTTTCTCTGAGGACTTGGCGGCAGTCGCTCAATAGTTCAGGACTGGAATTTCCTACAAGTCTACCTGGGTCCAATAACTACATGAATTACATATTATCATCAATTAACATCTGTTAACAACTGTTATACTGAACTGCCTGCCACAGTATGAATGCAGATCTGCTTTCTGTTTCACCCAAATGAGGATGGGTTCCCTGTTGAGTCCGGTTCTTCTCAAGGTTTATTCCTCAGGGAGTGTTTCCTTGCCACTGTCTCCCTCGGCTTGCTCATCAGGAACTATCTGACCATTTTGATTCATACACACTCCATACAAACAAATTATTATTTTTTCGACAATGACAATTGTTAAAAGCTGTTTTGTGACAATGACAATTGTTAAAAGCGCTGTACAAATAAAATTGAATTGAATATATACGCACACATATACGCACGCATACACACACGCATACACACACGCATACACACACGCATACACACACGCATACATGGAAAGAAAAAAGCAGCTAAGTAAAGAAAAACGAGTGGCCATCATCACTTTAAGAAATTAAGGTCAGTCAGTCCGAAAAATTGGGAAAACTTTGAAAGTGTCCCCAAGTGCAGTCACAAAAACCATCAAGCGCTACAAAGAAACTGGCTCACATGCGGACCACCCCAGGAAAGGAAGACCGAGAGTCACCTCTGCCAAGGAGGATAAGTTCATCCGAGTCACCAGCCTCAGAAATCGCAGGTTAACAGCTGCTCAGATCAGAGAGCAGGTCAATGCCACACAGAGTTCTAGCAGCAGACACATCTCTAGAACAACTGTTAAGAGGAGACTGTGTGAATCAGGCCTTCATGGTAGAAGATCTGCTAGGAAACCTCTGCTAAGGACAGGCAACAAGCAGAAGAGACTTATTTGGGCTAAAGAACACAATAAAGAACACAATAAAGAACACTTTTTGAATGAGAAGGTGTATCCAAACTTGTATACTGTACATACACACACATTCTTATGAGTCTCCAGTCCTCCCACAGGTAGACATTTTTTGGAAAGACTGCAAAACCGGGATGGACACATGTAAAATTCACCTATTACACAGCACACAGTTTGAAATATACTAAAAGTAATTTAACATTATATCCCTGCAGCTGTACAGTGCTGTGTGCATCGAGTTTGTATGCTTTCCCCATGCCTGGTGGGTTTCCTCCTGTGTCTTTCAACAGTCCAAAGACTTGCAAGTTAGGTTTATTGCTATTTCAAAATGCATGTAGTGTATGGGTCACTAGTTGGTCTGTACTTTCTCAATGTGACGTAGGCTGCATCTGATTTGACAAACTTCACAGCTTTCAGTTTTTTTGGAAATAGTGAATGATTTTGCACATAATAATGAAAACATGATACACATATAGTACTGTATATACCATGGTGTTAAATGATTCTACTAAAGAAGCTCAGCTGTTTAACCAGTATAACTAGTTCTAACCCTCATCTACTTGACTCTCTGTTTGACGTCACAGATACAGTATATCATGTTTAATTTTTAATCTCATGTTTAGACTTGAGTGCAATATTCATGACATGAGCAGAGAAAATAATAATAATGGAAATAAATTGTAAATGAACTAAGAAATTTAATAATTCATAAAGGTCAACATAATAGTGCCTCTTCAGCCAGTACTAAAAAGGTGTTTGTCTTCAGTGATCTATCTTGTGTACTTGGTCTGATGGCAGCTTTTCTTTTAAAGGATGTAGGTTTTTAAAGGATGCTCATCAGGAATAATCAGGAATAATCTGATAAAGCTATACATTTATGAATATATGCTTTAAAACAATATTTTATAAAAGTATTAAGAAAGTTTTTATTTATTTATTTTACTGTAATGCTAAAATGTGACATTGGCTACTGAGAAAAGTGCTATACAAACGAACTCAAACTAAATTGAATTGAATCTTGAATTGAGGTGAAGCCACACTGGAGGCTATAGACTGTCTTTGATTGTCAGCTTCTAGTTTCCAGACAAGACAGCTATCAAACAGCCTCTATATGGTTTTACAAAGAGAACTGGCTGTACTTAGTAATTGCTGGGGTCATTATACTCTATGCCTTGCCTGAACATAGTCATGAGTGTGGCATGTATCCTGATGCAAAAATAGAACTCTATGGGGGTTAGTGTTTTATGAACTCATAGTAAATCTCGTCTGTCCTGTCGGAAATATCATGGGACTTGTGGAGCTCAGGAGCTCATCTGTTGGGACGGACTGGTATATATGGTTTTGTATTATCTGAGTACAAGCCATTGTTTTCCCCCTTGTCCTTCATATTACACATCCCATCCCAAATCTTTGCTTTTACATTTCTTGTCAGACTGGACACAGCTTGTCTCCAGCTATGTTTCTTTGTTTCACTGAGAACTACATAGTTAGTGCTTGAGTAGATCTTCTGTTGGCTAAAGGTTAAAGTTCTCTATATTCCTATAGTTCTGCTTGTAGTGGCTGCATTCCCATCGAGAGTTGTTGCTGTTGAAAATTACCCATAAGGGCATATGGGTATAGATTTGAAGGGCTCTATAAGGTCTTAGATCCATCATGTACTTGAACCTTACTCTGTTACATCTTATCCGTCACAGCTTATTGTGCCATATTCAGTGGTACATAAAATATTCTCTGCTTGTTCCTTCTGTGAGAACTCCACCAGAATCAGGCCAGACCTCAACCTTTTGGCATATGTGACTGTTCCTGCTGTAGTATTGCGAATACTACAGGGTTTTTGACAAATCTCCATTTATTCCAGTTACTGCCAGTTATCAAATAAAAAATTAAGAAAATCTCTTGTTAGCCATATGTTTTGTTTCATCACCCCAACACTCTACCCACCTCAAAGCCCAAGAAGGATATGCACAGAGACTCAGACTTCCTACAAATATGCATCATTGATATTGACTTCATGGACTCAAATGCTTTTGAGGAAGAAAAATGTATGGTTGATTTCATTGCCAAAATGGTACAACACAGGGCAAGTCTTGGCCAGTTTCTTGAATGGAACAGGGGCTTGCAACCTCCTGTCTATGTGAAGTAGGAGCCAAAGCACTGTGTTGGACTAATGGTAGCCCACATAACTCTCAAGACCCCTTACGCAAGATCACCTTGAGTTGATCCACCTGTCCACCAGAGTCAGTCACATTCACAACAGAGTATAATACATACAGCAACCCAAACTCATGAACTGTGGTGTGTCCAAGTCCAGAAATTTATTTGTTTATTTTCCAAGCCTAAGGCCCCTCAGCTTACTACAGTCTAAAGCTGGTTGCTGCCATCATAAAAGAGTTTGTTTGAGAGCAATCACTGGATTGACCAACACACAGGACAATGGGACCATCCAAGGACCTCAGACTGTAACCATATTTGAGGATGAAACATTTATTTAATCTGTCCCTTTCACATCATGATTGCAATGTGACAGGAGCCATATGCTTGTGACTTTCTCCTGTCTAAACCTCTGCCGTCTCATTGTTGTTTTTCTCTGCTGTGTCCATCTGTGATGAGGTAACTCAGTGATTATCTAGTCTGTGTATGCTCGTGCCTGTTTGCTTCTTTTACAACACTGGATTAACCGATGTTTAAACGTTGCCCTCCTGTGCTACTTCGCCATAATAAAGCAAGCACTTCTGTTTTGTCCTTGTGTTTCAGTTGACAGTTTCACTTAAATTTACTAGTAAATAATCAAATTTATTTCTATTTTATTATGAACTGGTTAATTCAATCAAACTAAATGGTTAAAACAGTACAGGATATGCAATATATGATTCGATTGCTTTTACTTTCCCCACTGTCTGAAAAAGGTTTTGTAGCCACCAGGTAGAAATATAGTTGTGAGATTGTTTTTGCTACTTGCAAATACAGGAAATAGGCTAAATTCCTTATTATAAATTAATCATTTATGTGAACACTGTGATTGCTTTTAGTGTCTGTGTCTAAGTAGAGCGTGTATTTACCAATTCTAAATACCTTCCTAGCATTTGGCATGCAACTGCATCTCATGTCAAAGACACCAGTGTTCTCTCTCAGACTCTCTCTCTCTCTCTTACACACACACACACACACACACACACACACACACACACACACACACACACACACACACACACACACACACCTCATTTAAATGAGCTGTGATCTTTCAAAATAACATCCCAAACGTTACATCATTTTCTTACATCATTTAAAGAGTTACAGGTACACATCATACATCCTTAAATGACATCATGAAATATCATTTGTATGCACATGAGAATGAACACAATGATGCAAGATAATTACAAAAATTATATTCTATTTATGTTCCTGAGGTTGTCTTATGTCTTCAATCTGATTCATGTTTACTGAATCATTTGCATGATTATTTTCTTAGTATCAATAGATATTGTGCTGAAAACCAAAATGAACAAATTCGTTTTTTTTTTTATTGAAAATTTTTCAGCCATTTATTCTTTTGCTAACTGAAGTTTGGCAGGACAATAACAATATCTGATATACAGCACAGTGCAGGTCTTACGCCACCCCTCATTTCTTAAATGAGATAAAATTTTGTAGATTAAATTAAAGAAATGGGAACAAACGTTTTACTGTCACAGGCTGCAAAGTACCTAAAAATACACTGTAAAAGTTGGGATGTTTATGTAACAACCTCAGCAGCCACCTCATTTGCCCTCCTGTCTGTTCCAACCACTCAGCATTCAGCATCACCAGTATGCAAATAACCGGCCTGATCATCTGTCATCATCTGCAACTGTTTCTCACTGGTTCATGCTTTAAGTGAAATGTTATTTTAACTTTTAAAGGGTTCATAAGTCACCTTTCTGGCTTAACGAACAAAAAGCATTTCTCTGAAACTGCTCAGGTACAGGACTAAATTGAAAATCAGAGTCAAAAACTTGCGAAAAATGACAAGTCTTTCAAGAAGCCTAAAGAACTATTCCTCAAGACTACAAGAAAGTAAAATATATCAATTTATTATCTATATAAAGAAATGAGGGGTGGCTCAAGACTTTTGCACAGTACTGTACATGATCTAAAACTCTGACAGGCTGTTAGTCTTCAGACAAAATAAAAAATAACAACACTAAATGACTAATAAGGTGCTGAGGTCACAGGATACAAGACTGGTTGATGAGAAGAAAGTGAAACTAATGTTAGGGAAAAATGGCCACCGCTTTTACACGCTTCAGTTCCTTGATCTGTCTTCCATGTAAAAACACCTGCATGGTAAAACCCCAAAATCTGCTGTTTCCACATCTGCCGAGTCGTTTCAGCAGTAGCGGTGTCTAGCCCTTGTTACTTACAGGAAGACGGATCGAAAGTATCATAATAATGAGTTATAACTCTTACATTTGAAATAGCTTTACCAGATCATATAGCAGTATGAATCGTTGAAGTTAAGATAAATTATGCTTACTAAAGCTGCTGCTATGTAAACATTAAAACGATTGACAATGGCTTTTGAACGATGCTAATAAAGTTTTGCTTTATATGCTAAATAAACAGGGCTTCAGTATTTGACAATTCATTAACCCTTGGTTCATTTTGCCTTTCTTTGCTACTGGCACAACCTACTTCACCCTAATGAAGCAAATGCTGTTCTTACACACTTGAATAACCTCTGCAGGGATTCTTTGCTTTTATAAAATCTACGATGTATCATTTTATAATTCTATCATGAAGTACTCACTTTCATAGTTCTGTTTTGTCCTTGTGTTTCCCCTGCATCTGCTAGTAAATTATCCATTTAATATATTTAATATATTTGTTATTATAAGCTGGTTAATTCAATTCAAGTATGTTAGATAATGGTCATCCGTGTCTGACCCAATCTATCCACATATGTCTGTGTACCTGCCAATGTCTTTAGCAGTTTGCTCAGTAGGACAGTTGATGATCAATACAGAATGATGTCCAGCGAGGTAACCGCCACTCAGGGCCGTATACATCTGGATAGCTAACATTGACATCACTGGGTACAGCATCATGGTCAGGATCATTGTCTGAAACAAATGATACCAAATAGGTTATAATATACAGTACATTGTTCATTTTCCAGGACAGAAAGTCAACAAAGAACATTAGTTATTAAAAAAAAGGTGCACCAATTGATCATCCGGTGCCCACAACTGCACAGGCACTCCCACGTGGCCCAACAGAAATGCGTTCGCAAGTTCGAATTCCATACTGGGAGTCTAGGGAACAAATTGACTGTGCTCTCAGTGAGGAATGGAGCAAGTGACACTAGCTAATCTGCTCATGGGGCTAGAGGTTTCGAACTCATACCTAATGGTGAAAGGGCAGTTAGAAAAAAGATCCTGGCATCACATGTCAAGTAAACATTATTTATTTTTTATTGGTACTGGGTTCGATTCCCGCCTCGGGTCTGTGTGCATGTAGTATACATATTCTCCCTGTGCATGGTGGGTTTCCTCCGGGTGCTCCGATTTCCTCCCACAGTCCAAAGATTTTAATGAGTGAGTAAAAATAAATAAATAAATAAGACAACGAGTAGGTTCCCCCTTTCACTTTATACTCACTGTGTGCATGTGGACAGCTGGGTGTGTTCCTCCCTCCTAATCTCATTTGTTGCCATATCAGCCAAATTTAGTTCCAATAACTGGTTGCTCTGGTTACACACAGGGGGTTTCTTTCCTGTTTCATGCTATTTTATTTACTTAGTGTATAGGATGTAAAATGATATATAAATTTGGACCCAAGTGCGAGGTTAATTTGGTTCTGAAATTACACACGTGGACAAAATTGTTGGTACCCTTCGGTCAATGAAAGAAAAACTCACAATGGTCACAGAAATAACTTTAATCTGACAAAAGTAATAATAAATAAGAATTCTATGAATGTTAACCAATGAAAGTCAGACACTGCGCGTTTCAACCATGCTTCAACGGAATTATGAAAAAAATTTTACTCATGGAACAGGCCTGGACAAAAATGATGGTACCCCTAACTTAATAGTTTGTTGCACAACCTTTTGAGGCAATCACTGCAATCAAACGATTCCTGTAACTGTCAATGAGACTTCTGCACCTCTCTGCAGGTATTTTGGCCCAGTCCTCATGAGCAAGCTGCTCCAGTTGTTTCCGGTTTGAAGGGCGCCTTTTCCAGACAGCATGTTTCAGCTCCTTCCAAAGATGCTCAATAGCATTGAGGTCAGGGCTCATAGAAGGCCACTTTAGAATAGTCCAATGTTTTCCTCTTAGCCATTCTTGGGTGTTTTTAGCTGTGTGTTTTGGGTCATTGTCCTGTTGCAAGACCCATGACCTGCGACTGAGACCCAGCTTTCTGACACTGGCCAGCACATTTCTCTCTAGAATCCCTTGATAGTCTTGAGATTTCATTGTACCCTGCACAGATTCAAGACACCCTGTGCCAGATGCAGCAAAGCAGCCCCAGAACACAACAGAGCCTCCTCCATGTTTCACAGTAGGGACAGTGTTCTTTTCTTGATATGCTTCATTTTTCCATCTCTGAACACAGAGCTGATGTGCCTTGGCAAAAAGTTCCATTTTTGTCTCATATGTCCATAGGACATTCTCCCAGAAGCTTTGTGGCTAGTTTGGCATATTCCAGTCTGGCTTTTTTATGATTTGTTTTCAACAATGGTGTCCTCCTTGGTCGTCTCCCATGTAGTCCACTTTGGCTCAAACAACGACGGATGGTGCGATCTGACACTGATGTTCCTTGAGCATGAAGTTCACCTTGGATCTCTTTAGAAGTCTTTCTGGGTTCTTTTGTTACCATTCGGATTATCCGTCTCTTTGATTTGTCATCAATTTTCCTCCTGCGGCCACGTCCAGGGAGGTTGGCTACAGTCCCATGGATCTTAAATTTCTGAATAATATGTGCAACTGTAGTCACAGGAACATCTAGCTGCTTGGAAATGGTCTTATAGCCTTTACCTTTAACATGCTTGTCTATAATTTTCTTTCGAATCTCCTGAGACAACTCTTTCCTTCGCTTCCTTTGGTCCATGTTGAGTGTGGTACATACCATGTCACCAAACAACACAGTGACTACCTGGAGCCCTATATATAGGCCCACTGACTGATTACAAGATTGTAGACACCTGTGATGCTAATTAGTGGACACACCTTGAATTAACATGTCCCTTTGGTCACATTATTTTCAGTATTTTCTAGCATTTTTGTCCAGGCCTGTTCCATGAGTTTATTTTTTTAATAATTCTGTTGAAGCATGGTTGAAAAGCAATGTCTGACTTTCATTGGTTAACATTCATAGAATTCTTTTAAATTATTACCTTTGTCAGATTAAAGTTATTTATGTGATCAGTTGTGAGTATTTCTTTCATTGTCCAAAGGGTGCCAACAATTTTGTCCACGTGTGTAAATATTATAATAGGAGTAAATATTTAGAAATACTTATGCATTTTTTTTTTCATTTCTTTATTTTTATAAACCTCTGTTTAGCTATTGGAACAGCTGAATGGTAATGGTTCTGGAAATAAAAGCCTGCACTAGGTTTTCATAGCTGAGCCTAATACTGTACATGAACATGACCTCTGTCTGCAGTGACACTTTACTTTAGAACTGAGGTTTTGAAAGGCTTCATTTACTCAGAACAAGAGAGTTAAGTAAATCATTGAAAACACAAACCCATTGTGTTCCTTTGCCTATATTGCTTAATCGGTCACTAATTAAAACCTACTACATCTATGGTATAGTCTAACACTGTACTAAGCTTGGAGTACGTTTGGATGTTTGGATGACTGTCATGTAATATTCCCAACATGATCCGTCTGGCTAACGTTTGATCCTGTGGTCAGTTATAGACGATTAAAGGATATCATATTCCCATCAGAGGAAGAGTGTTTACTTAGTTCACATTTGCTTCAGACAAGCCAAGATCTTCGTGTGTGTATGTGTGTGTGTGTTACTGCTCCTGTTGGTTCCCTTTTCTTCACAGAATATGTTAAAGACAAGACGTCGCTGCTTCAGTGATGTGCTGCCTGAAACACTCAATTCAGCCCGAAAAGAAAAGGAGTTTGCCCAGATAGGGCAGGTAACGCACACATATACCCACATGTCCCTAGACACCTAACAAGGACTTATTAACATGCACACACACTGAAAACAGTATGCACCACAGAGCTTTAAAATAGTAATAAAACAGTACACTTGAACAGTAAACTGTAATGTGTGTGTGCGCGCGCATAATTTTATATACAGTATGCGCATCACATGTGCACTCCAGTCCCTAAACAAACAGCACTAAAAAAAACAACATTTTGTGATTTGGGACACTCCCCAGGTCAACAGCACTAATGCTTTCAGGTGGAATCTACTGTATATAAATAAAATAAAGGCTTTGTCTGTACATTGGACAAAAGTCGCTCTTTCCGTGATATCTTTACATTTCCTACACTGAAGGACCCAAAACCAGACAGAAAGTTTTCTGTCTGTATGTCTGCCCGTACAACGTACTTTGGTATTTGCCTGAAGTTACAAACCCGCACCATGAATGAAATCAAAACGTTGATTAGAAGTGATATTATGAACAGTTATGTGGTGTATTTACCTTAATCTACCAACATATATTCATTAGAAAAACTAAACTGTATATATTTTTTTTTACGGGGATTAGTTAATTTTTCACTGCAGAAATAAGCTGTCTAATAAGAAATACGATATAAGAATAAGATCTAAATAATAAGAATAAACAAATGATAATTGTACTAAAAAAAAATAAAAATACAGAAAGACAGACAGACACCTACATGGACTTCACCCTGAAATAATAATATCACTGATTACATTAAAGTGGGGGAATAAATCTAGTATCTAGGATGGGATGTTCAGCAAACACATGAGGATGTCATAGTGAGGTGTTTACAAGTTGTTGGCTATATAGATTATTTTATATATTTTATTTATGCCATGTTCAGTGTTTTTTTAACCTTTAGAAATGTTACTATTCAACTTAAGTAATGAATTAAAATACCTCTCTGTGTATTGTGTATTGTGTGAACTGAATACATTAAAGGTGGTCAAATTACAGAGTCTGCTACACAACTGTGTACAGATTAATGCGAATAAAAGCTGATTCATCCTTACACTTTCGCCCTGCGCTCACACAAGCCGAAAGGAAGTTTGGAAGTCGCTCACCCAGAAAATGACAAGAAGTCGAGTTCTAGTGCTGCTGTGGGAAATCTGATCCGTGTGCCACCGACCGCAAAACCAGTCCATTCCGTCAACTTCAGCGACACACTGCAGGACCAGTTAACCTTCCAGCGCCGGGAAAAAACAAACAAACAAACAAACAAACAAAAAAACCCCAAATCAAATAAACAGACTAGTACAGCTGTTCACGCGACATTTCCGTTGAAATCTTCAAGCTGCGCTGCCTGTTACAGTACCTCACTGACCGGCAGGTGGATGAGGCGAGTCGAAGCTGATTGGATCTTAAACCGGAAGTCAACGCGCAGAACATTTCAGACCATAAACGTCAGCGCTGAGGAACAGTCTAAACCTTCTCGCTGCAAAAATAAATAAATAAATAAATAAATGTTTCTGATGTACTCAAGTGGTATAATACGGTGTTAATCTGACGCCAGAGGTTAGGGAACAGTGTGTGCAGTGTGTAGTGTGAGGAACACATCAACCCCCTGGTCAGTTATGCAGTCTGAGAATCCTGCAGCACTACAATGCATGAATATATATGGAGGACATACTGTATAGGAGTATCCATTCTGATTCATGCATTGAAGTGCTAAATCATTATCAAATATACAGTATATATATATATATCCTCCTATACCTTTCCTTCATTCTGATTTATACATACAGTACACTGTATTTATATAGTTCATATACATACAGAATTTACTGTATATATAGACAGTATACACAGTGTGTGTATATACATATATTATAATTACATATTAGACATTTTATATTGAACATTTAATCTCTCAAGTGCTCAAAGAGTCCACCTTCTTGATAATAATAATTTTTATATCTAAAACGTGATTGTGAAGGTGAAGCAGATAATGAAGTAACTGTAACCCTACTTTTGGCCCACCCTGTGTGTGTGTGTGTGTGTGTATATATATATATATATATATATATATATATATATATATATATATATGTGTGTGTGTGTGTGTGTGTGTGTGGACAGTATACCCTGTAAGAGAAATAAAGAAATAAAAGGAAGTTTTTTACTCTCATACCTTTGTTTTGTTATTCTGCATATATATCAGATGTCCCCTTGAAAGCCTTTTATCTCTCTCTCTCTCTCTCTCTTGTATAGTGTATATGATGTATATTATATTCAAATTCACTTTATTTTTTTTGTCACATACACAACCATACACAGTATGATTTTATTTTTATTTTATTTTATTTCTCACAATAAAATAAATTAGAAAGGATAAATATGAATAAGTGTTTAAAAGTGTATAAATAAGTGTATAAAATGCCATAATGTAAAAAAAAAAAAAAAAAGAAAACTAAGGACTGTATAAATGTGTATTAGGTATATATATATATATATATATATATATATATATATATATATATATATATATATATCAATATATAATGTATAGCAATACATTTAATATTAAAATATCTATACAAGTTTCTTTTCCTGACTCTGAATATGAGGATGTACAAGTTCAATTGGGACTTGTAAATGGATTGTGTAAAATAACAGAACATAGTTACCAGAGTAAAAACTCTTTTTATTTCTCTATATAATCCCCTGATACACTAACGCACTTATCCCAGCTTTTCACTAGTGCTTGAATACTGTCAGTGTAGAAAGTTTTCTCAGTAGAACGGAGCCATGATTGGACCGCCTGCTTCACGTCTGAAACCTTAGCCTCCCAGGAACTCATTTAATGGCCCAAACATGTAGAAATGGCTTGGAGTGAGGTCAGGACTCCACAGTGGATGTGACAATAACTCCCAGCTAAGTTCTTGTAATGTGCAAGTAGTGTTGAACGTGCTGTGTATACAGTTCCCTACAAAAGTTACTCTTCCCCACATTGGCGACAAGTTACTGTATTTGGGATGTTTTAGTGATCAGGTGTTCCACTCGCTGAATGTTCACAGGAATGATTGCAGCGAAGGTAATTTGTTCGGTACAGCTAATTTGAGCTGTTGAGAATTCCATGGTAGATGATATTTCATGATTGAAATCTAAAGAGATCCTTCCGAATCTAATCAGTTCAAGTCGAGTTACGTACCATGCACAGACCACTGTGGAAGACCACTTTTAGCAGACAAGAACAATCTGAGACTATGCAGTCACAGAAAATGGAATTCCACATTAATAAAAACTAAACTTACTTTGTGTGTGTGTGTGTGTGTGTGTGTGTGTGTGTGTGTGTGTGTGTGTGAGAGAGAGAAATTTGCTGAATCTTTTTTTTTTTTTGTGAAGGAACACAAACAACAGAGACATACTGTTTCACGGCGTGTTTACAGCCAGTGCCATGGTTACAAAGGTGCTGTGTTTACAGAAGGTCATGGCTGCGATGATCGTCTATGAGGTCTGGGCTGGGGTCACACAGGTGTTATTCATGTTTCTGACATACCACACCTCTGGGACATGATGCCCCAGACCTAGCACCAAGTTGTGAAAAGGGTAGGGACAAGCAATCCCTATTAAAGCTAGTTGTTCTGTGGAGACTGGTGGCTTCTGGGCGGCTATCAAATGTCTATTCTGGCCACTTCTCCCTCTTTTAATTCATTTCTTTTTTGGTGTAAAAACATAATAAAATCACCTGATCATAGTGTGTCTAATTATTACAATCCAATCCATTGAGGTTTCTGGACATTCACGTATGCACAGCTCTGTTGAGGTCCCACCACAACAGGTCAATTGGCTTGACTAGGCCATTCAAAAAACCTTGATGTTATGTGTGAACTAATTTCAGTCTCCAGTTCCAGGTTTTCCAGCCTGTCCTGTTCTGATTTGGAGACCTTTAAAAGCTGGCCTAGGCTCCACCCTCTCTCTCTCTCTTCGGCCCGGCTGGCAGACCAGCAGTATGGATCCTCTCCACCACCTATTCAGCGTTCCCTTACTTTTGTCTTGTTGTTTTATTTACCCTAGACATTAATAAATTATCTATTTCTTTGGTTAAACCTTTTGTTGGTGTCCTTTATGTTGCACCCCCTGAGCCGGGGCGTAACACTTGATTATTCTTATTTTTGAGTATTCTCATAAAGACATACTGGTATGCTCCTGGAAAGATTGACAACTGTTCACCTTGTATAATGTATATTACTCACTGTAGAATGTTGGAGGGAAATATGTCCCTCTGTAGAAGAAAATATGTCTTTCCCTCTTGGCATTGTGTTAACCAGTGTTTGTAACGTATTAAAAAGTAATGCGTTAGAGTACTTAAATTACTTGCTTGATGTAATGAGTAATCTAAGACGTTAGATTTTTAAAAATGTAATCTGTTATTCAGACAATTAATGTAATTCGTGAGCCAGACAGCAGTGATTCCATTAGTGTGTGTGTGTGTGTGTGAAAGCCATTCTACAAACCCCGTCCCCGCCCCTCGATAACCCACCCCTTTCTGTTATTCCTGCTGTTAGTGGTTAACAGATTATGGCCCAAACTTCGCTGAGTGATGATGGTAGAATAATTATAAAGGTCTTGACTAAAACAACATGCATGAGGAAGCACAAAGGAGTTTTCATTTTCTGCAATGGAAAAGTACTCGAATTAGTTTTATTAGTAGGTACTGTAATGCTGTAATGTAACTGATTACTTTTTAATGACAGTAATTTAGTAATGTAATTAGTTACTTTAAAAAGTAACACTGGTGTTAACACACAAGCACACACACCTGAATGCTCAAGACCAACAAACTGCTTCTGTACAGATCTTCACACCTGCTGATGATCGATTAATCAAGGGCTGATGATTAGCATCGCCTGGCGGCAACTTACTCTCTTAAATCCTGTGGAAGCAGTAAGGGGCTACTCAGTCATCATTGAATAGTGATTACTTGGGGGGGCTCTAACACATGACTGTGGGTACTGTAGAACTGCTGGAGTTGGAACAAGAGTTTCTAAATGCTGGAAATAGAGTTTCTAAACATTTAATGGTAATATATATATAAAAAAATCAAATGATTTATAAAATCAAATGATGGGTCTAATATCCATGCTTGGATATTTGGTACAGGCTGCTCGGCTCCTATAAGGAAAATAAAGAAGCCTTACTAAATATAGCCTTATTGGCTGAGTAGATGTAAGATTTTACCTGCCCTTGTGTTAATAACAAGGTCTGCATCAGTGATGTAATGTGATGCCCAGCAGATGGTGGTGTTTACTATCTAGTTCTTTACCCTTCTCTTTCTGCAGAGAACCTACTGTGGGAATATGTTATCCAAGAGCAACCACATGATGGCAACAGAGACATGGACTACAGATTATTGAGACAATTTCAAACCCCACTTTTAAATTACATATTGGTGCTGAGCACACCTGCTGCAGCATAACGTTTAACTGGTGCACATACTGTAACAACTATGTTGGCCATAACAACGCACACATTTGCATTTGGGTAAAACTGTAAAGTTGAACCTCACTGATGCAGCACCATCGTAAGTTTGCTCAATTAATTTATTCTTAACGAAAAGTACATCGCCAAAACATTCGAATACATTCGATTGACATTCCAGTCTTGTACAGCAACATAGCACAATTACCATCTCCGAATTACAGCACAGATTAATTATCTTGTCGGACTGAACAGCAACAAAAAGGCACCTTCTTGGTAACCTCCTTCTGGTGTGCACTGAACATGTGTTCCAAAATTACAAATCCAAATTCTTAATAAAAGCTAAGGCTCTTTTGAAAAATGGTTCTGAATCATGGCGCCGTCTGAGCCTGGCATCACCCTCACATCGTTTCAGAAATGCCTTTAAAAATGCTTGGGGTTAGTGAAGCTGACGATTCTTCACAGTCCTGCAGAAAAGCTCCTCATTTGACATACAAGTTTTATACGTTATGCTATTATTTTACTAAAAGCATACAGCACTTGTTTGCTAATAATGAAAATTAATGGCACTGGGAGAGCAAAATTCTGAGTTGCTATGTTGGCCATTCTAAGCTGGCCTAATTTACCCATGTGTTTCGCCAGTTGTTCCGAAGGATGGTTCAGATCCTTGAATTCTGTGGTGGTCCAAGTGGTCTCCTCGCCCGGAAAGAGCAGACAATAAAAGCAGAAATGTGATTTTTGCAACATTTGCACTTATCCATGTTTTTCTTTTGAAGCAGTCTGGATTGAAGGAGCGGATATTGACCTTGGCAACTGATCCAGAAAACAGCTGCATGCTCTGTTATCAATCTTCTAATGTTCCCCCACATCTCCCCTATTACTTTGCTCTCTTCATTGGCTTCCTGTAGCTTCCGACTTCAGATTTACAACATGGGCCAGTACCCACTTACCTCCATGAACTTATCAAACCCCACTTACTGTACACCATGCTCCCTCCTATCATCTATCACTGTGCGACCCATCTATCACGGTCCCACCATTTCTTAGAGTACAAAGAAGGCATGCATCTGGACTCTGGAATGAACTTACTCTAGATGGATGAACAGTTAATGGCCGTCTTCAAACAATGTCTGAAGACCTAGCTTTTTCTTCAATACTTAAAATACTTAGTCAGTAACCAACAGTAAATGGTTCCCAACCCTACACAAATTACTGTTACTGTCATATTTCCTTACCCTCCACAGGAATTAAAGGCTCTGTTGTGCTTTCCTGATCAGCTTATGTTTAATGTCCAAGCGAGGTCATCACTAATGATCTCAAGCTTGCAGACAATTAGCACATTGCATCATGTCACCGGACTTGCCACCTCACTCCTACATGCTATTTCGTCAACTCCTGTAATAAATGCAATGACTGTAGTGTCATCAGAAACTTTTAGGATGATGTTGTCCTTATGAGAACCAACACAGTTATGTGTGAACAGTAGGACTGTAGCCTGCCAGTGAGGAAATCTAGCAGTCTGTCAGAAAGCGAAAGGTTAAGTTCAAGGTTACGTAAGTCAAGGTTTGAGTCCCATATCCTGAGAAAAAAAATTGCCTTTTGCTTTGGGATGGGTGGGGCTCAGGGTCAACCCAAAGAAATTTGTAATTGTACAGGTGGAAATAAAGTATCTTATATTTGTTTCATGGGCACAGCCACAAACTAACAAAACTGCAGTGATTAAGGCCTGGAGCTGGATAGCTATTACTGTAGGTTCATGGCTAACTATTCAGATATCATCAGCTCTCTGACTGAGAGACAGAGCCATGCCAGGCAGTACAGAGTTATAGTCAGAGCAAAATTGTTGGCACCCTTGAAATTTTTTCCAGAAAATCAAGTATTTCTTGTGGAAATACCACCTGTGGAAAGATCTTAAAATTGCTGTTAGGAAAAGGCTCCCTTCCAATATGACCTGGAGACCTGGAGCAGTTTGCAAAGGACGAGTGGTCCAAAATTCCAGGTGAGAGGTGTAAGAAGCTTATCGATGGTTATAGGAAGCGACTGATTTCAGACATTTTTTCCAACGGTTGTGCAACAAAATATTAAGTTAAGGGTGGCAATAATTTTGTCCAGCCCATTTTTGTGAGTTTTGTGTGAGTTTTTGTGTGTTTTATGTCAAATTTGCTTTTTTTCCCCCCTTTTTGTATTTTGTTCCAATACACACAAAGAGAATAAACATGTGTATAGCAACACACGTGTTAATGAAGTACTTTTCTGTGAGAAATACTGAAAAAATTTCATGGGTGCCAACAATTTTGGCCATGACTGTATATAATGTATACCTGCAAGGTTTCTGAGGCATCCAGAGAAGGACCTGCTCCAGCTGGATTCTTCTTCATGTTGGTTTGGATCTACACATGCTGCTCCTGAGCTCCCAGTGATCCAGACCCCCATCTGCACTCTGCACCTGCTGACTCATCCCTGTGCTGAACTGGACTTCATGCTGCATAACACACATGATGTTATACAATTTTTGTTCTGTGTTATCACCCAAATGAGGATGGGTTCCCTGTTGAGTCTGGTTCCTCTCAAGGTTTCTTCCTATTGCCATCTCAGGTAGTTTTTCCTTGCCACTGTCGCCGTCACCCTTGGCTTGCTCATCAGGGACAATCTCATTATCTAGACACATTTTTCTTCCACATACACACTTCCTTAAATTTTCTTTTCATTTTCTTTTTCTTTTCATTTCTGTGAAGCTGCTTTGAGACAATGACCACTGTTAAAGAAATAAAATTGAATTGAATTGATATATATATATATATATATACACACGTGGACAAAATTGTTGGTACCCTTCGGTCAATGAAAGAAAAACTCACAATGGTCACAGAAATAACTTTAATCTGACAAAAGTAATAATAAATAAGAATTCTATGAATGTTAACCAATGAAAGTCAGACATTGCTTTTCAACCATGCTTCAACGGAATTATAAAAAAAATGAAAACTCAAAAACTCATGGAACAGGCCTGGACAAAAATGATGGTACCCCTAACTTAATAGTTTGTTGCACAACCTTTTGAGGCAATCACTGCAATCAAACGATTCCTGTAACTGTCAATGAGACTTCTGCACCTCTCTGCAGGTATTTTGGCCCACTCCTCATGAGCAAGCTGCTCCAGTTGTTTCCGGTTTGAAGGGTGCCTTTTCCAGACAGCATGTTTCAGCTCCTTCCAAAGATGCTCAATAGGATTGAGGTCAGGGCTCATAGAAGGCCACTTTAGAATAGTCCAATGTTTACCTCTTAGCCATTCTTGGGTGTTTTTAGCTGTGTGTTTTGGGTCATTGTCCTGCTGCAAGACCCATGACCTGCGACTGAGACCCAGCTTTCTGACACTGGCCAGCACATTTCTCTCTAGAATCCCTTGATAGTCTTGAGATTTCATTGTACCCTGCACAGATTCAAGATACCCTGTGCCAGATGCAGCAAAGCAGCCCCAGAACATAACAGAGCCTCCTCCATGTTTCACAGTAGGGACAGTGTTCTTTTCTTGATATGCTTCATTTTTCCGTCTGTGAACATAGAGCTGATGTGCCTTGGCAAAAAGTTCAATTTTTGTCTCATCTGTCCATAGGACATTCTCCCAGAAGCTTTGTGGCTTGTCAACATGTAGTTTGGCATATTCCAGTCTGGCTTTTTTATGATTCGTTTTCAACAATGGTGTCCTCCTTGGTCGTCTCCCATGTAGTCCACTTTGGCTCAAACAACGACGGATGGTGCGATCTGACACTGATGTTCCTTGAGCATAAAGTTCACCTTGGATCTCTTTAGAAGTCTTTCCGGGCTCTTTTGTTACCATTTGGATTATCCGTCAGTTTGATTTGTCATCAATTTTCCTCCTGCGGCCACGTCCAGGGAGGTTGGCTACAGTCCCATGGATCTTAAATTTCTGAATAATATGTGCAACTGTAGTCACAGGAACATCTAGCTGCTTGGAGATGATCTTATAGCCTTTACCTTTAACATGCTTGTCTATAATTTTCTTTTGAATCTCCTGAGACAGCTCTTTCCTTCGCTTTCTCTGGTCCATGTTGAGTGTGATACACACCATGCCACCAAACAACACAGTGACTACCTGGAGCCCTATATATAGGCCCACTGACTGATTACAAGATTGTAGACACCTGTGATGCTAATTAGTGGACACACCTTGAATTAACATGTCCCTTTGGTCACATTATTTTCAGTATTTTCTAGGGGTACCATCATTTTTGTCCAGGCCTGTTCCATGAGTTTATTTTTTTAAATAATTCTGTTGAAGCATGGTTGAAAAGCAATGTCTGACTTTCATTGGTTAACATTCATAGAATTTTTTAAAATTATTACTTTTATCAGATTAAAGTTATTTATGTGACCATTGTGAGTTTTTCTTTCATTGACCGAAGGGTACCAACAATTTTGTCCACGTGTGTATATATATATATATATATATATATATATATATATATATATATATATATATATTATATTTTCAGGAAGATAAGAGTCTGTGTCTCAATACAATAAATGTACTATATGACATGGTGTAAGATATTTTCTCTTGTGAATACCTGTTAAAATTAAAGCTGTTGATTTTTTTTTTGACAATCCAGTAAATAAAAATTTATAAGAAAGACAGATGAATATATCGTCTAACTTTTCAATGCTGCTTGCATGAAAATTTTTTATTTGAAGTCCTAATTACACTAAGCCGTAAGATTCTATTCTATTCCCAAAACAGTGCTTTGGAGAACATCCAAGAATCTTAAAAGAAAGTTGGGACAGAGTCTATAGAGGGCAAGAGTTTAGTTTCATTAAAATCACTGAAAGTATTACGTGGGTAGCAGACTGTTAAATGGGGTAGAGCACAAGAGAGGGCTGGATACTTGAGCTAATGCTACATAATTAGTTGGGGAGACAGATCCTAGGTAATTACTGGAAGGGGTTTTAAAAGATAATCAACAGTGCTGTATGTAGTAGCTTTATTATACATTGCTAAACTTCTCTTCAAAATTTAAAGATTAACTGAATCCTGGACTGGTTGGCTTAGTAAATAATCTGCATAAACAATTGTGAATATTATATATACAAATAAATAAAAATGTACAAGGGCTATACTTAAAGTAGGGGGAAAAGTGGGTATAACTTTTTCATTAACTCACACAGGTTGTTTAAATTACACATGTTGGTACACTACCTCTCTTTAAAGTTTGCACTCAACATAGTCTCTATCAGAAGTGATGCATTTGCCTCATCGCTGAACCTAACTCTCGAACCCTCTTTGAAAATCTCCCACTGCATGGTTTGTGTTCAGCGTCGGTTTCGCCTTGTTTAAACATCTTAATCCATCTGTGCACATTGCTTTTGTCAATAGTGTCATCTCTGTAAACATTCTACTGTATAGTGCAGAGTTAGTGATGGCCACTCTTCCTCTTTCAGTAGAAAATGTAAACATAAGTAATAACTTGGTCATTATGGACCTAGAGCAGACCCGGGGGCCAAATACGGCCCGCGGCCCGACTCTGACTGGCCCGCGAAAGGTTGCTTGGAATTAAGGAAATAAAACCTACTTTCAAAATTTTGCGTAATGCATGGACTAAAACAGCAGTGCGTTTACTTTGAAACCTGTTTACTGTGTGCGTGCGTCGTTTATGTACAGTACAGGTACTCTGAAACAAGTCCGTGTGCATGTGATTAGCAACAAGTCATTGTAATGGTATCCCTTCAAAATGTTTGCACATGCGTAAAAAAGAAAGGTGGACGCTGAAGAGAAAATATGGACTACTAAATTTTTTTTTACTGAAGTCGGGGGTAAACCCGTGTGTTTAGTTTGTGGAGAGCAGGTCGCCGTGTTTATGGAGTACAATGTGAGTCGGCATTACGAGACGAAGCATCCGGCCCTCTACAATATTTTCTGCTTCTCATTTGGCCCCTGGGGAAAAGTAATTGCCCACCCCTGGTCTAGAGCCTATCCTGTGATCATTGGCAAGGATAGACCCTGGACGCAATGATATTATTCTTGCTCTTGTCATACTTAAAATAAATCGGTGCTTCCAAACCACAACTTTTAAGTACTGTGACAGTCTAAGCCTGCACTAGTCTTCTCTGTGGTTGAAAACTCCAGAACAATAGAATGTGCATACTGTAGATGTGGGTCTGGGAAGCGGGTATCATTGATTCATCTTATATTTCTCTTAATGGGTGGTGCTTCTGAGTGCACTTAAGCCGAGAAATGTAATGTGGAATTAGACCACTAAGAGACAATCAGAACTTAAGTACAGTATCTTAAGGATGCACTACAGAAAGCTTCTGTTATGCTTTTTCTTTACATTAGTCACCATTGCAGCAAATGTGAGCACATAGACTTGAGAGTTGTTCTCATGCTAGTTAGTCATGCATGAGGATGCATGATCACTACACTGTATAATCAAACATTATTCATTTTGTTGAAAAGATATTTCAGATGGGCACCACAGTCTTTATGGTACCAGCAGCAGTTTACAGTTTCCTGGTAAAATTTGCCTCTAAAGAAAGAGTGAAACTTGGACACACACTGTATTTAAAAAGCACAATCAGTTTTGGCTGTCACAAAGACGATTCAAATCCGTGATTGACATTAACTATCAGAAAACCAAATAAACAGACACTAGCTACTTTACACTGAAATGCAGTATATGTAATGATTATTATGGGGCCTTCATGCATACTCGCTCTTACTGTAACTTTAAAGCTACTTTATATCAGTTTTCCACTTTCTACAGCCATTAAAAAGGTTATCATGAACATATACCCAAATTACTAAGGGTGAGTCAAGTTGAGGTTACACACAGGTGTACAGTACATTACACAGATGGAAAAAGGAGAAAAGGATGGAAAAAGATACTTGTGTGCTTATTTCTCTCATTTTGTGTGTCTTCAAACAGTGGAGACATACTGCATGTCTAAAAAAAAAAGTGAATTTTGAATAATTGTTGACCTTTAAGCAGGGTCTGGTCAGGACATACGTCTTCTTTGGGAGTGCTGTCCAAAATTTATTGAACAGTGCATCGTTGCTTGTCTTGCTCAGATGCGCTGCTTGTCCACATGATGGGTATGAAATAGCTCTCACTATCTTAAAGGGGCTGAACTTTGCACCCAGCTGCCAACTACTAAAATGGTACTGAACATGACTGACATCTCAAACATAAACATATCTCTCATATTCAAGAGTTCAGTAACCAAGAACATAAACACATGCTTAATACAGTATATGTAGCTTACCTTGTTATTTTTAAAAAAATAATTATTGTTGTTCGTTCAGCTGCTATCTAGAGGTTGCAAGAGCAGAAATTATTTTTCCGTTTTACCTGGAAACCCTTCCTACCATTTTCATGTGGGCTTGTGACTTACACTGAGTAGCACGCCACTGAGCCACCAATGCCCCTCTTAGTTTATCATTGTATTTGGTAAATATTACATTTATATGTAAAAGATCTCAGGTTTTGGAGTTGCTCTGACCCAGTCCTCCAGCCATCACAATTTGGCCCTTAACAAAGTCAATCAAATCCTGATGCTTTCCCAGTAACACCTGCATCTACTATAACAAGAGCCAAATTGTGATGGCTAGTCAACTGGGGCAAAGCAACTCTGAAAATACAGCTCTTGTAGGATGTCCCCAGTCTGCAGTGGTCAAAGAAGGAAGGAAAACTGGTGACCTGGCAACAGGGTCAGGGGCGGCCAAGGCTTACTGATGCAAACAGGGATTAAGGCTGGAAATATTCAGGAAAAGGTTCATGCTGGTTCCAGTAGGAAGGTGTCTAATGGTGAAGACAAAGAAGCTGTCTGAGGAAATCAGAAGTGCTATGATTAACAAACACAAGGCTTCAATTTCCAAAAACCTTGGTATTAAGACGATTGCCAAGCATGGAACTGTCAAGAACCTCACTGGACGTGGGGGGAGAGGAAAATTGATGAGATAAATCTTTGAAAATAGTTAAACATGGTGGAAAAAACACCACATCTAACATTCAAATATCTGAAAGCCAAGCTGGAACAGTCTGGGGTCATGGTTTTAACAAGTACTAAACGCCACACACTAAACCAAGCAGGGTTTTATGGGCAAAGGCCAAGGAAGACACCATTGCGAAAAAAAAAAGAAGACATAACAAAGAACGACTGATCTTTGCCAAAGAGTGCCTGGACAAAGCACAATCCTTCCAGGAATAGTCTGTGGACAGATGAAACAAAAATAGAGCTTTTTGGCAGTGCACACCAACAATTTGTTTATAGACGCCGCAATGAAGCTTATACAGAAAAGAACACCATGCCAACGGTTAAGCATAGTGGAAGATCCATAATGCTGTGGGGCTGCTTTGCTGCGTCTGGTACTGGAGGCCTTATCATAGAATGATGAAATCAGAGAATTATCAAGAGAGTTTAGAGTGAAATGTTTTACCTAGTGTAAGAAAACCTGGTTTGAGTCGAAGATCATGTGTCCTTCAGCAAAACAAAACTTAAAGCAGACATCGAAAATCATGCAGGAATAGTTGAAAAGGAAAAAAAAAGGGCTGTTTTAAAACGGCCAGCAAGTCCTGATCTCAGTCCCATCAAAAATCTTTGGGTGAGCTACTGTAGAATGTGACACTGGGGAAAAGAACCGTGCTAACGTTCAAGAGCTTAAACAAATTGCAAATGAAGAGTGGAAGAAAATACCAGCAGAGAAATGCAAGAATTTCCCTTATTCAAAAAAAAAAAAAAAAACAGCCATTTTTTTCATGCATTTTGTTTTGTTTATTTAAGTAATTGCATTTGACCATACAGTACAGTAGGTGTTAGAATGTGTAGTTAATATCTTGCCCACATGATGGCACTGTGGGTTTTTGGTGTAAAAAAACAACAACAACAACAAAACCCTCAAATATTTTCTGTCTTGTTTGCCACCACCCTACAATACACAAGAAAGCAGTCTGTTTTAGTTGGCTGATGTTCGTCTTAACAAGTGAGAGAGGGGAATTTGCTTGTTGAAATGAAGTACACTGAAAATGAGTGGTCACTCAGGCTGAATTGCGTAAACATTTTGAACACTACCCTCAGTCTAAGACCAATACTAGAGCACAGTAGCTACAGTATTTAGGAACCAAGGAAATGAATCCTTTATGATCATTCACCAGAATAAAGGACAGATATGAAGTGATATATTTTATAAAGTGATATAAAGATGGAACATAACGGAAAAGAGAGAAAATGAGATAGGAACAGATGGAGACACAAAAAGATGGGGTTTTAACCCACTATCTAAGAAACTGCAGCGGCCTGATTTAAAAGTGACTTTTTTTTTACGGTCAGCAGCTCTAGAAAGGAAATGCACATTAATTTTTAGTCCAATTGCCATTTTCGGAGAAGAGCGTTTTTATTAGAGATAACCAGAGTGCAGGAGAGAAATCAGTGCTTCTTTCTATGGTTTGTTGAGTTATTTGATTCCATAGCTGTACTTCAATGCCTACAGTAATTTGCATTTTGTTTGCTTGAAAGAAAGACAGAAATGAAAAGAATGACAAAACAGAGGAGAGAGAAAGCAAAAGAGAAGGTGGCATTAGCAACAAGAGAATGTTGGAGAAAAAGTAAGACCAGGAGAGTAAAGGAGAAGATAACATGTGAGAAAATAGCTAAAGAAAAGTGAAGCCTCGGGAGCATGAAAGACAAAGAGAGAGAGAGGAACAAAGATGGAGAATGGCAGGGACAGAGACTGTAAAAGAGAGAAAAAAATTAATCAAAGGATGACAAAATACGAGGGAGAATAAAAGGAAAAGGGGGAACAAAGAAAAAAATAGGTTTAATGGAGAGGGAGGGAGAGATGTGAAGAGAAGCTTTTCATTGTGTATGTCATGTGTGTGTATAAATGTTCCACAAGGGTGGTGGTCGGTCTGTGGTAGTACATTCGCTATCCATATATTTCAATATCTATGCTTACATGGAGCCTAATATTCCACTAATATCAATATAATAGCCCAGTTGGAATAAAGCTGCATCCTGTAAACACCACAGCAGGAACAATCTGAACCGATCCTAAACGATTTTCTTTTTGGAAAGAATTTTCACTGGGTGGTGTAAACCTTTTTATAATCCTTTCAACAGGTTAATATTAGCAATGTTGCTTGGTCTCTGGCTGAGCAAGGGGAAGTGATTGGCTTGCATTTAATCAACGTAAACAATCATAATGCAGAAGGTGGAATTTATTGAAAGAAAAAGAAAAAAAAACTACTTCTTCAGTTGTATTTTTGACAAATGAAACATTTCACAGCAGGCAAAATTGATGAATCCATGAACAAAATTTCTTAAAGTTCTTTCGCATGACACCTAACGGAATCTTAATGGGAACCACTTTACACATGTCCAAAATACTGTATAATATTCTGATTAAATACTATGCGTACAGTATGTAATAACACATCATGTCAGATCAGTGTGCATATAAAGAGTTAAGCCTGAATCTCTAATCACGATGATTTTATTCAGGTTGGTGAAATATGCATGCTTTGCTGCATACCTCGGTTGTAACGAGTGGTTATTTCAGTCAAAGTTGCTCTTCTATCAGCTTGAATCAGTCGGCCCATTCTCCTCTGACTTCTAGCATCAACAAGGCATTTTCGCCCACAGGACTGCCGCATACTGGATGTTTTTCCCTTTTCACACCATTCTTTGTAAACCCTAGAAATGGTTGTGCGTGAAAATTCCAGTAACTGAGCAGATTGTGAAATACTCAGACCGGCCCGTCTGGCACCAACAACCATGCCACGATCAAAATTGCTTAAATCACCTTTCTTTACCATTCTGACGTTCAGTTTGGCGTTCAGGAGATTGTCTTGACCAGGACCACACCCCTAAATGCATTGAAGCAACTGCCATGTGATTGGTTGAATAGATAATTGCATTAATGAGAAATTAAACAGGTGTTCCTAATAATCCTTTAGATGAGTGTATATTTGATTCATTTGATCCAGAGAAATGAAAAATACATATTTTGTGCTTTTTCTCTTTTTATTTCTTGAGAAATAAAAGCATAAATATGGAATCTGCAGTGAATGCTCCAAAATAAAGCCAACCTGCTTTCACACTTCTTAAAGTTCTCTACTAATAATGTGGATGATGTACTAGAAAATGGACTATTAATAGCTTGTTACACTTACAAGAGCATAAAATCTCATATTATTCTTACATGATGAATAATTGGCTCCATACGACTCTTGGTGGAGTGAACACACTACTTCAAATATCTGATTACCCTGAACCAGCACCGCCTGCTACATTTGTCACCCTCCCTTAATGCCATTCAGCCCTATGCCAAAGTCAGGTCTAATGAGTTGCTCAGGTTTGTAAAGGACGTTACTGAAAGCTTGGGGAGGTAGATTGAGCAAAGTCCTCAGTACAGTAATTCTGACATGTACTGTAGTAGCAGGGGCTGTGAGTAAATTGAACTTTAGGAATTGGGACATATATTTGTCTGCATTATGTGTCATGCGCACTCCTAACTCGACCAACACTAGGACCTGGAAGTAGTACGGTCGTTATTCAGGAAGCATAAAAGGAGACAAGATGGCTCCACACATTGCTCAGTCATTGAGTTGCCCATGCTATCGCCGACGCTCTGTTCGTCTAATCGTGAGTACTCACTTTCTTGGGTTTTGCTTTCGATTGAGTGTGTGTTATTAGAACGCGGGTTTATTTGTGTAAGCTCTTGCTCTTGTTCCGAGAGAGTTCTAAAAATAAACAACGTGGTTATCCTGCCTACTCGCGCTTCTTCCGCGTTTGGGTTTACCATCTACGCTACAGGGCTAACTGCTAGTCTTCTGGTCCGTCTCCGTTTGTTTGTGACATTATGTGATTTTTGTCTTTTTTTTGTTGTTGTCTCATTTAAATGTTTAGGTAGAATGGTCATCCTTTTGCTTAATAGATGGGCCTCCACTGGTGTATGCAGAGAGCCTGTGATAATGACTCCTTCACTGTCATCTCTCAGAAAGACGAGGCATGGCATTGTTATGGCATACTTTGGTTCCTTGTTTTGAGTACATTGTGCACACAATTAACTAAAACCGAAGAGATGAACTAGAAACAAATACAATATTACCACTCTCGGGCTCTCTACTAGACTAAAAGCACAAGTTATATGAAAACTAATATCTGATTTCTTTAGTCTTACTGAAAAGATTTTCTAAATGCATGTGAAGTGGAATTATTCTTATGGAAAATAATAATCAGGAAAAGGTTAAGTTCAAGTTCATTTTTGCATTTGGCTGTGGGTGATTAGGAAAGTGGTGCTAAAACAATTGTAAGCAATTGCTTCTTTACTTTATTGCAGAATAGACATTAGAAGCAGGTTAAAACACAGATTATCCTAGGTACTGTATAGCCGTAGGGAAACAATGGAGAAACAGGCACAGACACAACAGAATATTGAAGGGATAAGAAAATACAGGCTGGGCCATTTATATGGATACACCTTAATAAAATGGGAATGGTTGGTGATATTAACCTCCTGTTTGTGGCACATTAGTATATGTGAGGGGGCAAACTTTTCAAGATGGGTGGTGACCATGGTGGCCATTTTGAAGTCGGCCATCTTGGATCCAACTTTTGTTTTTTTAATAGGAAGAGGGTCATATGAGACATCCAACTTATTGGGAATTTCACAAGAAAAACAATGGTGTGCTTGGTTTTAACGTAACTTTATTCTTTCATGAGTTATTTACAAGTTTCTGACCACTTATAAAATGTGTTCAATGTGCTGCGCATTGTGATGGATTGTCAATGCAACCCTCTTCTCCCACTCTTCACACACTGATAGCAACACCGCAGGAGAAATGCCAGCACAGGCTTCCAGTATATACCAGTATAACTTGTAAATAACTCATGAAAGAATAAAGTTCTAAAGTATAGACGATGAGTGAATGAGTGAGTGTGATCTTAAGACACCAACATTGTTTTTTTTCAAGATCATGACTTATTTCTCTTGTGATCTGAAGATATCAGTAGTTCTTTTCTCAAGATCACATCTTCTTTTTAACATGATGTTAAGCATTGTTTTTATGTTAATTGGGGATTGCTACCAAAAATCCATACCTGATGAATAGATGCCCTATACTGTAATTCTCTCCTAACAGAATCATAACACCGAGACAGTACTGGATAAAGTGGTAACTGACCTACTACTGGCCTCTGATGTTTTCCTGCTTGTGTTGACACCATTGATCATACTGTTATTACTGATATATTAGAAAACATACAGTATAAAACCCTCTCCTGCCTCTGGTCTTATTTGACTGCTTTTTTTTTCTCAGTTTATACTTTCTCTTGATAATATCATTTGTAAACATGGTATACGTGTCCACTGTTACGCTGATGACACCCATTTCAACAAAGCCAGAATAGTAGCACCAGCTTATTAAAGCTATTTAATTCTGATAAGACAAAAGTGTTTGTAGTGGTACCAAATGCATCTTTGAGAATGAGAGATTGGATTGCTCTTCTGTTTCATCATGTGCAACACTCAAAAAGCTTGGTGTGATTATTAACTCTAGTCGTTCATTTTAAGCGCTTGTAGATGATATTACTAGAATGGAATTATTTCCTCTCAAAAATATTGCTAGGATTAAAAAAAAAAAAAAAACATAATGTTATTACATGATGCAAAAAAAACACTAGTTCATGCTTTTGTTACCTCTAGGTTGGACTATTGTACTGCTCCACTGTCTGGGTGTTCCAGCAGGTGAATAAACAAGCTCCAGTTAGTACAAGCTGCAGCAGCCTAATTAGAACCAAAAGATATGACCACATTAATAAGAGGGATATTCTATCTATCTGTCTTTCTGTCTGTCTGTCTATTTGTCAATTTCCAAATTAACGCAATTCACTTGAAAATGCTCATGATTTCATGAGTGATTTCAGGAAGATTGCCAGTCAATGATGCTGGGAGTGGGGTGTCACTGAAGTTTTTGCATGTTGTCTAAGAGATTAAACTAATAAATCTTTAAGTATTGCTATACAATTTATGACAATGTATTTGCAGATATATGACTTGTCTTCTCAAGTGACAGACAGTAATTTGCAAATTGTCTTCCACTGCCAAACATAAGGCTGGTTGGCTGGATGTAACCATGGACAGACAGACAGACAGACCCTATTTGTCTGTGCAGGTCACTCAATTTCTTTGATACTGTACCAACCACTGCAAAGCATTTCTGTATAGACCCCACTTTGGTCATAGTGGCATTGACATACAGTATAGACCAAAAGTTTGGACACACCTTCTCATTCAAAGAGGTTGAATTTGTATCATGGCAAGTGAAGAAAAACGAGCGGCCATCATTACTTTGAGAAATGAAGGTCAGTCAGTCCGAAAAATTGGGAAAAATTTGAAAGTGTCCCCAAGTGCAGTCACAAAAACCATCAAGCGCTACAAAGAAACTGGCTCACATGCGGACCGCCCCAGGAAAGGAAGACCGAGAGTCACCTCTGCTGCGGAGGATAAGTTCATCCGAGTCACCAGCCTCAGAAATCGCAGGTTAACAGCAGCTCAGATCAGAGAGCAGGTCAATGCCACACGGAGTTCTAGCAGCAGACACATCTCTAGAACAACTGTTAAGAGGAAACTGTGTGAATCAGGCCTTCATGGTAGAATATCTGCTAGGAAACCACTGCTAAGGACAGGCAACAAGCAGAAGAGACTTGTTTGGGCTAAAGAACACAATAAAGAACACAATAAAGAACACAATAAAGAAAACTCTTTGAATGAGAAGGTGTGGCCAAACTTTTGGTCTGTCCTGTACTTGAACATGCTTGGGCTGCATGGTATCAGCAAAAAGACAATACAGCAGAATACATATTTATTAATAGTAGCTGACCATGCAATGTTATTTTTAGAAAATGAGGTGAGATAAACTGTGCAAATCTTTATGTACAAATATGATTAGTGTCAAACAGTTGTGGAGTATGAAACAAAGACATTGCTAAATAAGAAACAAAGAACACTCATGATTTAGTCATCGCTAAAATTAACCCGACCTCTGTGCATCTGAAATTACCTAGAACACTTTGGACCCACCCACACATTTCCAAGATCAAACCAGTGAGAGTAAGAGCACTCTCATGGATTTGATCTTTATCATTTCTATATATTGTTTCTTCATTTCTCAACCATCCTTCCGCTTTCAACATTGTCAGCGCAGGTGATATTTTTTTTCCCTCATGATTAGTTTAACAAAATCTGCCATTCTTTCCCTCTTACCTATATACAAGCCCTCTTCCCCTCTTATCTTCATAAATCTTTTCTTTCTACATCGGAGATCTTGAACCAAACAGTAAGGTATTATAATCTGATGAAAAGGTTCCTATGCCCATAAAACAGCCCCTTCATGCACTCCCTTACTCCTAATGTGTGGTACCACATAAGGTACTTCATTTTAAACCTAACACAACCTTTATACTACTGTATACTTTAGACAAGCCATTCACACTGAAAATTGATCATTTAAATTTGTGGATATGATATATTAGTTATGGTTACTTTTTTAAATGTAATTACATAATCAGAAATATTGTAAGGAATTTTTTTAATACCTCAGAGCAATCTCTTTTCTTTCTTCTTTTTTCCCCCTAATTCCTTGGAATTACCTGTGGCTGGTTTTATATAACACCTTGTGTGTATTAATTGGTTTCAAACTTTTCAAAGTGTATCTAGTGGCTGGGGATTGGAGATTAGCTGTGAATCAACTCAAGGCATAGCACATGGCAGTCAAGACACCTACCACTGAACCACCAATGGCTTTATACCTGCTCTTTCAGTGATGTACAGTAATATAATTTTTCATACTACTGCTATGGTAATGATGCTCAACCTGTGCTTTCCTTTCCTTCCATGCTTTTCTACAGAATTCAATATTTTATAATGGATGACCACTCATCACTTGCTGGGTCTAAATCCCAGCAAATCCTGAACTGCTATACAGTTTATCCCTGAAGATACAGTGCCATATCAAGATCTTGTAATAACCCCCACTGAAGAACCTTAAGACATTTAAAAAAGCTCATAATTTTGTCATAGTTCTGTGGCCCTGTAAAAATAATTATCAGGTTTGCCATTTTACTTCCTAAAAATCTTCCCTTGCTTGTCACCTGTAGGACTTTTTCCTTTACGTTTTCTTCTCAACTGGCTCACACAAGTTTTTTTTTTTTAAAGTAAAAAAAAAAATTTTTTTACTTAATTAAACTTTGAATTAATTAATTATTTTTTAAACTTGATTCCCATGTGAATTTACTGTATCATTTTAGCTATAATGACTGTGTTGTTTCTATCTTGACCCTTTTTACATTGTATACCTTCATATTATTTTTCTATTTCACACGTACAGTAAATACAAGAAAAGAAGTATAAAATAAAGACATTATGTGAACATATGTCTCATGTGCATGATTATATTTCCCACACACTGAATCCTTGCAACTTATTTAGCAGCTTCATTTAAACCTCTCCAAGTCTCCCTGCCTGACCCACCTTATCCCAGTAGCCACTTGCGACTTGCTGATAAAGCCAAATATGTACCTTGATAGACCTGGATTCAAGATTCTGTATTCAATAATTGCACCCAGGTGGTGGAATAAACTTGTCCAAGATTATTTCAAATAAAGACTGAAGACCTATTGTACCTACTCACCACACAACCACACAACTAAATGTGCACTAATTTAACACATTTATCATAGGGAAAAGGAGGATAAGGTTTCAGTTACCCCCAACTCTAAGAGAGTAGACCCAAACAATGCAATAAATTTATTAAAAGAGCCAATTCTCCATTTAATTTTTCCATCTGTACTTGCATATTTATCTTGTTTACCTATGCCTGGTGTACTAATTTTAATAAATGGCCTAGTTATATATCTGACCTAAACATAAAAATATACTTGACTGGAATCTAGATCTGTCAACTGCACAGATATTGATATCGTATTGTAATTGTGGAGGAGAAGAATTAATGTCTTTATCTAATTTTGTAAGTCACTCTAGGTAAGAGTGTCTGTCAAATGCATAAATTTATTTATTCCTATGAAATGAAGACTCATTGATCTACTGTAAATATTAAAATTAATATATTATACAGTTATAATAATAATATTAACCATAATAATAATAATGATGATGATGATGATTATGATTATTATTTTATTATTATTATTATTATTATTATTATTATTATTGTTATTATCTTTATCTTTCTCCAGCTATGTTGTGCTTTAAGTTATAATATGAATTATAATTATAATTTTGTTATTATATAACTCTACTAAAACAGCATATGCACATTTCTTTAAATTATGAAAATTTTAAACAGAAGCAGATAATTGTAACCATTAAACATCCTCACCCTCCAATGTGACCATATGTAGATCAGAAATGCTGCAGGTGAAAAGTCAGCTGTGTCCTGAGCAGACAACATGAGGTCATTTCTACTATGAGACGCTGGTCATGGTAGCAGGAACTCCAGATGGTCTTGTCTGCCTGGCAAATGTCACAACAGAAAAGACTGCGGAAACACAAATCCCAGGTAATACATCCAGCTTGTCCACTGCAAAGACAAAGAAAACTGAGACAGTGGGAGGATCTTATAAATAACACAACTCTTGAATCAGGTGGAAATGTCACCTGTGACCTAGGCAATATTGAATGTTTTTTTTTTTTTTGGTAGTATTATATACTCTTTTGTCTAAAAAGTCTGAAATATGTGTCTGAAACAGAACAGCCGAGTGTAAATGGAGTGTAAAGAAAAGTGGAACATTTTATGATCACAAGCTGCAATACCTGAAAAACTGTCATTGTATATGCTTGAATTGCACTAGCCTTTTTTTTTTATTGTCTGGGTTATTCTGATGAAGGTAATTTTTTTCATTTTCACTACAAACAGAGCACACATACAGTACTCTATGTGACCATTTAGAATAAAACTATTCTATATGGCTAAAGAATAAGAAATAAGTAAAAATCAGTAAAAATCCCCAATGCTGATTTACCGATTTCATAGATAATTCCAGCCCAACTGGATCTACGTATATAAACACTGTCATTCATTAATTCCAACTCTGGGTGTTAATTCAACATTGGGATATTGCTGTGTAGCTTGCTTGTCCTACTTCACATAGTCATTATAATCATTGTCATGCTTCTATTCACATACACATGGAAAATGTCAGAGGTATGTCAGGCATCGGACAAAGTGGATGATGTTAAAATGTTCACCTTTTTTGATGGTTGGGAATGGAGAATAAACTGATAGAATGTGACTCCATCTTTCGACAGGCTACAAATAAATGTGTGACTGCATGAGGATGATGAAATGCCATGTTTTCCAATGCAATCACAAATGTCGTTATGTTGGGTCAGTTTCTTACTCATTTCCTTTCCTCAGGATTAAGCTTCCTTTAGAGGTCATCCAAAAATGAAATGTGGTGCCCTGTATTGTGTCATGAATTTGAGGGGTGAGATAATATTGCTGCTTGAATAGTTGTTACCCTTGATCAGACTCAGAAGGTCCACTGTTGTCTCTGCATTGCTGAAAAAAAAAGAAAAGAATTTTGACTAATTCCATATTTGTTATCATTTTTCAATATCCTTTTAATAAACAATCTTGAGTATCTGCTGGTGAACTTCTACAGTATATCAATATGTGTTATCGCGAACTGCAACACAGTTTTCATGTTGGTATGGGTAAAATTCAAGTGAGAACTAAATAAATGTTCAAATTAATTTTTATCAAAGCAATGCAAACAAACAAACATAAATACAACCACATTTTACAGACAAACTTTTTTTTAATAATTATTATTTTCTATATTATATTTTTCTTTCATGTTTTATATTCCTTATTTGAATATTTTCTTTTCATACTATATTTTTCTTACTATTCATACTATTATTATATTCTCATTTCATATTCTTTACTTAAAATACTCAATTTTTCTTTTCATTTTTAGGTCATGGGCGATTGTTAAAACATTTCACTGCATACAGTATTATACTGTGTATGGCTGTGTATGTGACAAATAAAATTTGAATTTGAATTTGAAATAACATTGACAGGCTGGTGCATGAGGTAAAGTTGGCGTCTTACAGCTTCAGGGCCCCCAATCAAACAGACAGACACACAAGCAGGACCACATAGAGTGCTCCTGTTATGTAAAGCATTATAAAACGTGTTAATAATTTTATTTCATTCTCAAAGACCGCAAAGTATGAAATGTGGTTTTCTTGAACTATTCCTCTTTACACTATTTGACATTTTCTCTTGCCTAATATGGTTTGCCTTGGTACTCTTCTGGGGCCTCTTGCCTATGACCTTATCACACCTGTGCCGATATTCAGTACAACAGCCCTCCCTCTCATGTGATATTACTTAATTTTGTGACACATGTCGTCACAGTTCTAGAGCATACATGAGACACATCAGACAATCCAGTTTAAGCTCTCCCAGATGTAACAAATGTAACACAATGTTTAATTTAATTTTCAGTTTAACAGTACTGTACATTACCTTGGGTGGTAAAAGTAAAAGTACAATAAATAAGATCTGTGTTGCCTTATGAAATCTTCTTAAACATTTTTTTCTTTAAATATTCAAAACAAGAAGTGATTTTTTATTAAAATGTATGTCTAATGCTACTTTCGCATTATGTTGGGTTTGGTAAAATGGATCATCTTCCAGTGAAAGGAACCATAAGTTTATAGGCAGTATACTGCATTCATGGGAAGCTCTGGGAGAGCTTAAACTGGGTTGTCTGATGTGCCATGTACGCTCTGGAACTGTGACGACATATGTAAGTAATTAATTAAGTAAGTGACCTGAATGCTGGTGAAATTTGTGTGCTCAGGTGCATGTCATAATTTTTCTATAGTTAAATATTACAGCAGGGGAGCTTTGCTACTTTTAGAATGAGATCATATCCAGAGCCCAATGGTGTCAAGCTCCCCTTTCCAGACTGGCCTACAAATATGGCCACTATGGACTCCACTATCACAGGCATTCTCACATTCGTGTTTGCCCAATTACTGGTTGTGCCCGCCTGACCCCAATAACAGCTACAGCTACCCTCACCCACTGCATAAAATGACTCTCATACCACAACTATTTCATGCTTTAAGACTTTGTTATGCAAATTTTTACTGTATGATAATAAATTTGTATTATCTTATATTGTTGTAATGGTACTGTATAGTTGTAATATTGCTATACCTTGTATACTATAGTCTCATGGTGACACTTGCCTGTTTGATATTGCCATTCAACATGGCTGACATGTGTGGCGACTAAGTGGTTAGCACTGTTAGCTTGCACCTCCAGGTCCCAGGTGTGATTCAATTCAAATTGATTGGTATAGCGCTTTTATCATTTGACACTGTCGCAAAGCAGCTTGACACAATAAAAAAAAAAGTATTCAAGTTTGTCTGAAATGTGAATGTGTATGAATTAAAATGATAAGATAGTCTCTGATGAGCAAGCCGAGGATGACGGCGACAGTGGCAGGGAAAAACTCCCTGAGATGGTAATGGAGATGGAAATTCCTTGAAAAAAGTGAAACTGCTGTGTCATTGATACAAAGTATGTTTCTTCGTTGACTTGATGGAAATTTCTGATTCCCTATACGAAACTGTTATATTTACTTTGCTTAAAATCAAACATCGCAGCCCCTGGTTAAGCTTAAATGTAATCCGTTTACTCAAAGGACGTTTCTACTTCAAACCAAAAGGTCGCCGTGTCACATGACCTCATGACGTGGCACTATCACGGACTGAATCGCGTTCTAAAGAAAACTCTTTTAAACCAGGTAAGAAAGCAAACTCATGTAATTTCTATGTTAAATTCATCTCTTCCGTGAGCAAATTTATGATTTATGTCAGGAACAACTACTTTGTAAATTGAGTTTTGCGTCCGTGTTTGCTAGCTACCTGTTGTGTTTTGTGTCCGTTTTTGCTAGCTAAAAACACCTATATTACCATTAGCATTAGCTAACTAACGCGGGTATTTTCAAAAACACCGGGGTTTGTACGCTAAGACGGCTGTGCCGAATAACATGAAACCTGTCACTAGCACATTAGCACATTTTCCTGACATACCGGTAACACTTTATGACAAGTTTTTAACGTTATCAGTATATAACCCCTAACACTGGTTAGGACGTGTCAGCAATTTTTGACACGTTGATTTAACGTTACTACAAGTAAAAGTACATCAGTCCACAACATTAATTTAATGTTAAATTAACCATGTAAATTAAATACAATGTAAAATGAAACACAAACAGTAACAGTAAATCAGCTAGTGTTTACACAGACCAACAAGCTGAGGTTAGCCATTACTATGTCATGAATGAAGTTTAAAAGTAAACATGAAATCTTTATTCACTTTTGTGTTTACAGGTCTGTTAGCTTTTGTGAAAGGGCATTATTTTTTTACCCATACTGCAGAAATTGGTATGTCCCAGATTGCACAAATAAAAACATTATGTGCATACATTTTGAAATGGTAATGATACAATAGAATTCCCGTAAATGTAGTAAATTATATAATCTTCATCTTTAAGTTCTTGATCTGGTATGTACTTGCTCAAAAAGCAGAAATTAGCTTAGTGTCAAATGTAATATTGCGAATGGAAGCCACAGGAGCTTAGCAAGGTATCCAAATCAAGTTGGCTGTGACACACTAAATTAAAACATAAACTAAAATGTTTTATTCTTATAGTTAACTTGTTCACAGGTTAGTGTATGCTGTCTGAATACAGGTTTCAATGTCGGACTGTTCATTTTATCACGCTTCACAAGCCTAACATAATCAACAATACTATGTTTGTATTTACATGCCTAGAGCCTGCAGGTGAATGTATGAAGAGAGTATCTCCTGAAATGTCTTATGGTGTATTTAGTAGAAGATGTGGACCAACTTATTAAGCACTGGTAAGCATTTGTTCATGAAGCATTTCAACCTTAGGACTGAAAATGTTACTGAATTGATAAATTATCTTTGCTCAAAGGTCCAACAGTGGCAGCTTGGTGGTGCTGGGGTTTGAACCTGTGAGCTTCCAATCAGTATACCAACATCCATATGTATAGCAGTCTTGACGCTGTTATATTTGCAAGGGCCAACATCATATTAAACCCTATGGTTTAAGAAGTGAATGTTACTCGAGATTATATGCATGTGAGCAGGCGAGCGAATACTTTTGGCAATATAATATAATATATAATGTGTGTGTATATGTCTGTCAGTTGTTTTGGCCAATTCATTGACATAATTAAATTTAACTTGATGTACCATAATCCTAGGATTATAATAATAATCCATAATCCATAGAGAGCATTTTTACATGCATGCGTCAGACACTGTTTTGCCAAATAGAGCAACTTGTCTAACACGTGTCCTTTCTTTTATTAGGTTGTTCAGAAAGATGAAGCTCAGGCAGAAGTTGAGAGGTGCACGATGGCCCTGTTTGTCCTCCGGGAGGAAGAGGATTGTCTTCAGCCACCACAGGGAATCGGGATTGTGACTTATTGAGTTTCCATCAGTCGCACATGAATGTGCCAAGTTGTTTGGCCTCATCTATGAGCTAGCCTGTAAGCTCAAGCACACGTTTGTGGCCCTGAAGAAAATATTTTGGGAACGTATTCTATATTGACCTCAAAATATAAAATTTTGGCCACTTTATTTGTCAAACAATTGTCAGGTTTTTGCATGGCTAGTCAATAGGTTTATACCGTTTTTAATCTTAAGTTATTAAAAATGCATTGTGTTTTATTTATTTTATTTTTGTTTAAAAAAATTGTCTTTTAATTGGAGAAATAATAGTACAACAAAAAGAAAGGATGGGAATAAGTGTTTTTGGAGGAGAACTTGTTTGTTCATTGTCTGTATACTATACACATTGTAGAAATGTTTTGACAAATGTTGTCAAGTTTACGATGTTTACATTGTTAGACAATGTGTATTTGAGGATACTGTACATATTGTAAAAATTGTATTATGACAATAAATTGTCAAAAGTCATATTTGGATGATAATTACACATTATGAAAGTAAATAAATTCCTTAATATTACATTAATATTTTAAATTGTATTTGGTTGGATATTGGGATATATATATATAAAGTAAAATAATAATACAAAGAGAAAACATTACGACAAAGTATAATTTGAGATTTCATTAAACTTAAGAACTTTATTTGATTTAAATGTACTTTTTGCTTTGGCTAAGTAATGGATAGTTAATTCGTATCAATGTAAAAAATTTTAAGTTGATAAAAAGCAAAGTAATTAGATGTAACACGAATTTTTTATTTTGATCCAATGAAACACCTTTTTCAGTGCAGACAGGTCCAGGGGTCAGAAGGGGTCTGGATCACTGGCAGCGAAGAAGAGTTAATTATTTTCGACAGGGGTTCTGTTATTGCTGGTGCTATCTGCTTGGGAAAATGTGTATACTAGGATGGGATAGAATAGGATAAAACAGGATCTAATTGACAGATTGACGAGATGAGTGAAATTAGTTAATTCTTTTCAAGGAGAGTAAAGTATTCTAGGTTCTGATGTGATGTGGTTAGTTCATAATTTGTATCACTTAAATTGTCTGGTTTCAAAGCCTGAATTTTTTGCAAATTTTGTTATTGAAAAAGTTCCTGAAGTATGTTGTTGTTGTGATTCCTGCCTCGGGTCTGTGTGCATGGGGTTTGCATTTTCTCCCTGTGCTTAGATAGTGCGGTTTCCTTCTACAGAACAAAACACATACAGATTAGACTAATTGGCGTTTTTCAATTTGCCTGCAGTGTGCGAATGAAGATGTGAATGTTGACCAGGTGGTTCTACACATGGGAATAAATACATTGGTCCCCATTGGCCATGGTCCACGGTCCCTAATGTGACTATAGAGGTTTCTACTAGGTAGTGCTGGAGGTACCACACAAATTAATGCTATGTTCACTTTAGGCAAAAGTGGCCCTTATCCAATTTACTTCCCAATAAAATTTGTGCTTCCACTGTGACCTGTATCTGACATTATTGTGAACATGGAAGCCATTAAGGTCAGTGTTTACAGTGTATTTTATAAGTCGATGTACAGCGGACGCAAATAAATTCATGATCAAATGATAATGAGTGTGGTGTGTGCGCCTAAATCTCCTATCGCTCCTTGCTCACTCCGGAGCTCACTAGGGAGGTGGCCTTCCCCTTCTCCAGGTGTGCGTAGGGGGGGGGGGGGGGGGGGTGCTGAGGAAATGGGCACAGGCTGGTGTTTAATTCCCCACCAGGCTTCTGAGTGGCACATCCTCTGGCCTGACTATATAAATCTACCCCATGGAGTTACACTACAAGGCATTAGAATGAGGTGTTTGTAGATCACCACTAGTTCAGTTTATATTTCCTATTGTAGACTCTTAGTGCTATTCTAGCTTGCCCTAAGTAGTGAGTGCTCAGTGTAATTTACAGTAGTTCAGTACATGGAAAGTGATGCTGCACTGTGATACATTACTGCGTTTTTAAACAACTGCACATATTTCATGTGGCTTTACAGGTACTTGAATATAAATGTATTCCAAAAGTATTAACAAAAGGAACAAGTTACTTTTTGCACATGCTCTTTATTGATAATTGAAAGGCGTCAAAGTACAATATAGCTTTAACAATTAGTCATTGATTGGCATATGTTTTCAAACTAGTTTTTATTGATATGGTATAGTTTGAAATGGTCAATTTAGTACAAATCCTCTTAACAGTTTTACCAACATCTTCACTGGATGGCCTAGAAGCATCCATGATGCAAGGGTTCTTAAAAACTCTCATTTTTGATGTCAGCCACTAATGTTGGACAAGACGGCCTGGAAGTTTGTCCAAAGGTGCTTGATGGCGTTGAGGTCAGCGCTCTGTGTAGGCAGGTCAAGTTCTTCCACACCGAACCAAACCATGTCTCTATAGTCCTTGCTTTGTGCACTGGGGCACAGTCATGTTGGAATAGAAAAAGGCCTTCTCTAAACTGTTGCTAAAATGAACAGATTTTGCAAAATTCTTTTGTCCATATAGTGTAAATGGCATCCAAGTATTGACCATGCTACTTGGACTATGTGCTTGTAACTTCTCCAACGTCCCCACCGTTATGCGCGCATGCTGCACTTTCCATAATGTGTGTGAGAAGCATATTGAGGTCTAATAGGATCCTTGTCAAGCTATTTTTCAGGATGACAGAGGGGCAAAAAGAGGTGCACAAGATGTTGTCCTTTCAAAGAGAGTCAGTGAAGCGTTATAAATAACATTAAACCAATAAAGAAGGGACTTTGTTTTCCTTTAACTGTCTACTTAAGGTAAGACCCATATTACTTCTTTTTAAGCTTTCAAATAAACAATGTTTTTGAACTTTATAATCCAAAGACAGGAAAACTGTTGTGTACGTTTATAGCTTAGGATAGTAGAGCTTGTTTCATGGTGAAAAATCACATTCAAACTGGTGATTTTGCTAAATAAAATATTACATATGGCATCCAAACAGTTTTAAAATGGATTGTAGGGTTTCGTTTTTTTTTATGTCCTTTATAATAATAATAATAATAATTAAAAAAAAAAAACTTGCCATATTAATGCCACGTAAAAGTCGAGTTAATAGAGTACAATTTCTGTTCTTAAAAATGTGTAATTCACCAATTTCTTTCTACTTCAGTTCAGTCCCTTGCTATTTCAAGACTGGACTACTGCAACTCACTCCTGGCAGGTCTGCCTCAGTCCACCATTTGTCCTTTGCAGCTGATCCAGAACACAGCTGCACATCTTGTTATCAACCTTCCCAAGTTCTCCCACCCCACCCCACCCCACCCCACGTCTCTGCTCTGCTGTGTAGAACAGTAACAGGATACAATAGTGTACAAATAGTAATGGATAGGTCGACTAAGCAATCATAATATTAGCTAGTAATTTAACAAAAGCCTAGTCAAAACAATGATTGTTCCTTTACTTCCAGAGGACTTGGTACAGTAGCTGTTGTATTCTTTACATTGTTCTCTATCCTTGGTGCTGATACTGAACTTTCCCCAGATATAGAAAATGCAGGCATGAGTGACTCAGTGGTTTAATGACCAAAATGATTCATCAGATCATACCTTGCAGTAGCATATACAATGTATTTATCCTCCTAAGATACCCTGTGGTAAAGAAATTATGTGTTGGCTGTTCAGGCATGTATTAAAACTTTGACTGGAGGACTTTATAGAAAAAGAAAAAAAAAAAAGTTGTCAAGACCAGACTTAATCCCAACAAGCCCTATTTCTTAGAAGATACCTTAAATTAACACCAAATGTTACCTTTAAACAGCACCTGCTATTAGCTACAGTATAAGAAGACTATTAGTAAATGCATAGACCCAAATACATTGTGCTGTACATACAGTCCTGTAAAAAAAAAAAAAGAGAGAGACCACTGCGAAATAATCAGTTTCTTATGTTTTTTTTCTTTTCTTCTTTCTTACAGGTCATGTATTGGTCAGATGAACAGTTTTGTTTAACATTTTTGTAAAAATGTAATTTTTTCACCCTAAATTCAAAATATAACTACTGATATTTAAAGTGTATATTTAAAGGAAATGACGATCACAACACATCAAATAACCAAAGATCATTCAGTATTTGCAGAGCTTTAATAACTCAGATAATGCAAAATGCTAATAATTTGTAAACAAATTGTGTTAATGCTCTGGCTTAATACCATATTATTATAACAATAATATATTAAGAAATCAGTATTTGGTGGAATAACCCAGATTTGCAATTACAGCTTGTTTTTTTTTTTTACATTGCTGTTGGGTAACTTTATACCACTCTTTTTGCAACAAAGCAAACAGCTCAGCTTTGTTTGACAGTTTTTGACTACAGTGTATCTTCCTCTTGATGACATTCCAGTGCGGTGGTCTCTTATTTTTATTTCAGAGCTATACATTGTGCAGCAGAAAGGTTTTGTCAGATTGAAGCAAAATACTGTATATACATACATGAAATGTTTAATTGGCCTATGACCCTTTTATGTTAGAGCCATTGCACTGACACTACAATGAAGTTAATGTTAAAATTAATGTATTGTAGTCACTAGGAGTTTGAGGCTCCTCATCGCTTGCGTCACAAATTTTGGGACCCTCTTCATCTGCATCATGAGTTTCAGCCTCCTCTTCATCTGCATCTGTACAGTGGAGCTATCCAGCATCGCTAACAGCTGACATGTTTATCATCCAAAACATGGCCATGTCTACTGTAAAACAGGCAGGTGTTCCAACCATGACCACTTTGTTGGATTGAGAGTTTAGCTTCTGTAGTTAAACTTGCAACTTCTTTTGACATTGTTTTAAACACAGAACAATTATGATATAGCCCCTCAATTTTGGCTTGTACACAAGTGTCACCCCAAATACTTACAGTATGAGGTCTAACACTTGACTATGCTTTCAATGATTACCTCCATTTTGATTTGCCTGAACCACATATACAGTAATAGGGGGCAAAATCTGATTTGAAAAGATCAGATTCCATGAGATTTAGGCAGTTCATATTGGCATGAGCTAAGTCACTTGTGAGCAAAAATAAACAATGAACATAGCCTAAGAGCTGCAAGCATTACTCACTCACTCATCTATACCACTTAATCCTGTATTCAGGGTCACGGGGGCCTGGAGCCGGATCGAACCCGGACCCTGGCGGTGCAAGGCGACAGTGCTAACCACTACACCACCGTGCCGCCGGCAAGCATTACTATGTATGGTAAATGGAAAAATACAAAGTGTATTGTACATTACAAAAATGTTGATTTGGAACCCTAGAGCACCCTAGAGCTAATATTAAAAATATATATATATTAGTAAGTAATATGAGTTTGGACAGCACTGTTGCTTTGCTCCTCCAGGGTCCAGGTTCGATTCCCAGCCAGGCTCGATTCCCGTCTCTGTGTGCATGGACTTTGCACGTTCTCCCCGTGCTTGGTGGGTTTCCTCCGGGTACTCCGGTTTCCCCCCACATTCCAAAGACATGTAGGTTAGGTTAACTGACATTCTCAAATTGCCCATAGTGTGTGAATGAGTGTAGGTGTGTGTGCCCTGCGATGGATTGGCACCCTGTCCAGGGTGTACCCACACCTTGTGCCCCAAGTCTCCAGGGATAGACTCCAGGCCCCCCCCCACGACCCTGAATACAGAATAAAGCGGTACAGAGGATGAGTTTTTTGTCATAAAAAGCCAGCTCAAATTGGGACTCATTTCCTATATTGAATTCTGCGCATGTTTCAAGTCCGCTTAGGATAGGATTCCCACAGAGGCATGAACTAGAAAGAGATTTTTTTTTTCTTTTTTCCCCTTACTATGTCTCCAAGATCCTAGTAAATGTCGTAATATAGCAGTTATGCTCATAATATCCATAAAAAAAATATATGTCACTGTTTTATCAAGTCAAAAGTCAACACGGCCATCTATCAGGAGATTTTAGAGCACTTCACTTCACTGTTATGCTACTCATACACAGTTTTAGCAATATTCAGGTTTGGTATGTTTTTGCAAAGTCAGATGAGTGACACCAGCTTAATAAAATTCCACAACATTAGACACTGCATGCTTATTAAATTCCTGACGGTGTAGAAAAATTATGTTGGAATTGAGGCATCTTTGTTTGACATAGCACTTACTGAATATTAAAGAAGTAACACGGACTGATGTTGAAGAAAGAGCGCTTGTAGATTTAAAAAGAGCTTGCCGTCTACAAGTGCAATGCACACACTAATGGAAGAGATTATGTCTTACCCAAGCAGACACAGCTAAAAGAGAGCAACACTAACTAAAACGATTTCCTTGCAGTGGACTAAAATTTCACATGATGTCACCCCAACTGCAGATCTGGGAGACTTACAGAGCCGAAGACGCATCGGGAAGCGAGCTCAAGCTGTCTTCAAATACTGTCTGGTATTTGGATCCCTTGAATTGTAAACCAAAATATGTATTTCCATGCCCACATGTCAATGCTTAAAGAAATAAAGTGACCAAATGCTTTTTAGTCATTTGACCTGTGCCGAGGATAACCCCTTAGAGCCTTACCCGCCCACTGCAGAGCCTTTTGAATATCTTATAAATGGAATTTGGGATTTTTTTGTTAGTTTGTTTGTTAATAATTGAGAGAGAAAAAAAATCTAATAAACGTAGAATCTTTTTTCAAATGGGAAGAACCCTTCCCCACATCTAAGCCAGAACGTTCCTCCTCTGCTTGTTGATGAGCTTGACTCTCCTTCCTTCTCATTTACAGCTTGAAAGCATCCCATACAAGTGTGAAGAGTGAAAAACAAATTGGCAGAATGCTGCACGGAGACAGGGTTTCATTGTCTATACCATTGGGCTTAATACAAATTAGATTGAAAGTGAAGAGCCTCAACCTCCTTAAGGACACCTTTGAACACAGGCTCCAGATAAAACAACTGTCCATCACTGAGAAATACACCAATGCCATGCTACATAATTGCAGTAACCTTTCTGCTGTCCCTAATGATATTCACTAACGATCCCCGAAGGTGTGACCAGTAAAATTCACAATCTGAATCTTGAAGACTGGATCCTAGTCAAAGACGTCGGAACAAATAGCTGGAAGATTACATGCTGAAGTTTTGCTGGCAACAGCATCAGTAACATGGATACATGCCAATGCACATAAAGTGCCACCTCGGTGAGGTACTGTAAGAATGACAGACACCTTAGTGGCCAACAGGAATGAATGTCACCGCATCCCAAGGTCGCATTGCTTAGGTAAAACACCATTACAGGCCAGGGAGGGGTTATGATATTTTTTTCGTGGCGCTCATCTGACCTACCTGGTGAATCACACAAGAACTGGCAGCAAACCTCCATCAGTAAACAGAGCATATGTGAGTGCTGTCCAGGATAAAAGAAAAAGAAGAGAGAAAAAAAAAAAGTAATAAGTGGAGCAGCAGCAGAACCGACTGCTACATCAGCAACTAAAGCTCCAGAGGCACCGCCACCAAGGTTGAGGCAGATCATGCAAAACACACTGACTCCAGCAGAATGGATTCCACCAATTGATTATAACGGCCCTAAGCATGGCGTGTAGAAATTGTTAAAATGATGAATGATAAAATGCTAAAGGGAGGGGGGGAAAAAATTTAAATGAAAAATGCATGTGCTGACCAGTCTTTTTGCTGAACCACATGATATTAAAACAACTGCAACCTTCGTTTCTGCACCCACTGTATTTTTGAATTATAATATAATAAAGTTTACCGCATTGATTTGTTACCTATTATGGATGCACTGCATATCATAAAGGTATTTATTTATTTATGTGCCGTAGTATGTGCTGGAGAATATTTAAACAGGTCAAGAAAATTGAGTTATACTACTATCTGTTTATCATTACATTGTATAGCTGTAGAAAGTTACATGCATTCATGTTGACATTTGATCATACTGGATGAATTAAGAGCTGCAAGCATTACTGTGTATATACTGTATAGTTAATGGTTAAACACAAATAATATAGTGTGCATGTAAATAAAGCTTGTTTGGACCAATGGACCAACCATGCCCCCCCCCCCCCCCCCCCCCCCATACTTTTTAACATTTTCCCTGGTCTATCACGCTCATTTATTCTTGAGAAAAGGCTGTTAATTAGTTGTTAATCAGGTGTTTTAAAAGCTGGGATAACACTGAAATGTGCAGAGCAGAGGACCAGGGTTAAAGGTCTTAAGCACAAAAGTTAAATTAGCAAGCATAATACAATTGTAACTGGTTTGTAAGTCGTATTTCTAAAGGAATAAACAGGCATCAGATTGATTGATGTCTCTATTTTTATTTTTTTTTGAAAAGCCTGACCCGAATGGACTCTGCTCTTTGCCCTATACAGAATCATACAGTACATACTGTATGTAAATTTAAAAAAAGACATACTGTACACTCTGTTCTCTGCATCTTTAAATTCTTTCCTCTTGATCTAAATTCCACAAGTCTTCACTCAGCCATCATTTTGATTCTGTTTCTGGATTATGCATCTTGCTCTTGCCCTGCCTAGTTCATGGCATTTGTCGATCGCGTGACCTTTGCCTGCAAGGGATTACACTTCCATCTGACTGATGACCTGTCAGGGAATCTTAACAGAGCACTATAAATACTGAGGATGCGAGATAATATTCAGCACATATTAGTATTCATGCACTGTAGCATAGTAACACACGCACAATACTTATAGCAGCAAACAAAATCTTTAGAAATAAAAACTTAAATAGGGAAATAATCTGATACACTAGTACACCTTTACTAGTTGATGAGCCTGCAATTTTATAATTCATACTGTACTGTACATGTAAATAATTCCGTCTGTGAATCTTAAACAGAATAGGAAAACCTACTGTAAGTTGGACATATTAAATATTAATCGACTAAAAATACTCAACTCTCATACAGTACCAAAAAGTACCAATTTAATGATTTTAAAGACTTACCTCTAACAGGTTAAAAAAACAACATACTAAATACTGCAGCAAAAGATTGAGGTTACATTATACAGTACAACATTATTGTATTGATTTGGAACAACAGAAACATAATGTGTACATTAGCATAACAGTAACATACAGAAACTGCCTACTTTTTAGCCAAAAAAAAATTTTTTTTATAGTGTGCAATGCAATTACCATCAAATAAATGTTAACTAATTGTATATACGTAAATCTCACAGCACCTCTGCCTTCATCATGGCTGTTGCGTTGAATGCTGTGTGAAGATGGCGTAAAGATTTTGTCAGTGCAGACATATTCACAGGTACATACAGCCAAACTAGCAATAGAAGCAAATGACTTGATAGGCATATTCAATTCAATTTCAATTTCAATTTTACTTATATAGCGCTTTTAACAATGGTCATTGTCTCAAAGCAGCTTCGCAAAAATAAAAATAAAATTTATGGAAGTGTATATGACTGAGAAGAAAATAATGTTGTTTAGATAATAATGAGGTTGTGAGATTGTCCCTGATGAGCTAGCCGAGGGTGGGTCTGGATCACTGGGAGCTCAGCAGCAGCATGTGTACTGTACATCCAAACCAACATAAAGCAGAATCCAGCTGCAGGTGGTTCTTCTCTGGATGCCTCAAGATCCTCGCAGAGTTGGCCTCTGCCTACAGGAGCTGACACAACCTCCAGATGCCTCGAGATGTTGAATGGTCCATTATTTTCTTCCTGATACTATCGATTTTTTCATTCAAGAAATTCATATTCCCAATTCATCCGTGGGTTTCCCAGGGGACAGGTGAGAGTGTGACACATGTGAGAGAAGCACGTGAGAGAAGTTTGTATACTGTCTTGCCGTTTGGCTTAATAAAATAGGTTTTTGCAAATTCAACCGTAGCCAGCCAGAGGGACTGGCAAGTCAAGAAAGTTGGGTTACAGAAGTTTGAATGTTCTGTGGCAAAGTTCATATCGCGCCTCATACAAAATGCCAAAATCTTTTCAGTCAGCCAAAATATTTGTCTTCCTCCAAACAGTTATTTATTGAATCTGCATTTACCTGTGGCTACAGTAAGTCTGTATTGCTTGCTCATAGCATCATGTCCTTGTTTCTTCTCCTGCTACAGCACTTGTACCAAATGCTAAAAAAAAAAAAAAAAACATGTTCATTCTACAGGTTAAAGTGCAAACTGTAGCCACACAAGCCATTCTACCGACATTTAAAATAGCAAGAGTAGGGTATTCTTTCAACAAATATATTTTGGACATTTTGCAAAGATTATTGCTGTGATAAAAACAAACAAACAAACAAACAAACAAATAAATAAATAAATAAATAAATAAATAAATAAATAAGCATTTAATTTTTTTTTAATTACTTTTGGTCCTGATAAAAATGTAATGCCTCTTATTAAAACTGTAGACATTTTAAGACATTTTATATACTGATTATCAAAATATTTTAAGGATCTGCGAGGACTGATAATACAGGTACAAATTGCACTAAAGGTTCTCTGAGTCCACATTATTATGGAATGGGAGCAAAAAAAAATCTGTTATTTTCAAAACTGTTAAGCTTTAGTAGCCTTATCATTTTATTTGTATGAAATCCATTGAAATTCTCTCGCAGGTTTTAGAACTACTAAAGCTTTTGTGAAATGAATTTCTAGTACTCTTCCTGTTAATGAATTTACTCTTAAATAGCTTCATTATGATGATGATTATTATTATTATTTGCAAAAACACCAAGAGGAATGTGTTGATTCTGTACTAATACTGCAGCTAGGACTGCTATGGCCAATTTTCCGAATTTAGCCCCCAGCCAATCAGTATCAATCTCTCTCTTTCTTTCTTACGCATGCACACACCATCAGTGAAAGCTAATGAGTGTATTTATCATTAATTCATTTAATAGTGCCTATTTAATTATTTACCAAATATTTCATGTGGGCACACACCGATAAAGCTATAAATTTAGAAACCTATACATGTTTCAAAAGGAGAAGAGAAAACAGAACAATCATAATTGATGTGAACCAACCTGGTTTATTTGTAAAAAAAAAAAAAAAAAAACCTTTTTTGCCATGGAAGCTTGCTCTCCATCTCTCTCTGTCTCTCTGTCTCTCTCTCTCTCTCTCTCTCTCTTTCTCTCTCTCTTTTACACATACACAAATAGATGAAAGGCTCATTACTATATTTATTATTTATTTATTGAATAGTGGCTATTTAATTATTTACCAATTATTGAATGATACATTAATAAAGCTATAAAAGTAAAAAAATGATATAACTTATCTCATTCTCTCTCTCTCTCTCTCTTTTCACACTGTGACTATGTGTGTGTGTGTGTGTGTGTGTGTGTGTGTGTGTGTGTATGCCTTGTTGAATTTAGGTGTGTCTTCGTAACTGATGGTGAGCTGGCGTATATAAAGACCATGTTTTTGAGTTGTCTTTGTCTTGTGTCTGTTTGTCTTGTTTCCTGTTATGTTGTCTGGTTCATTTCCAGTGGATGTTCTTGTCACTGCTGGTGATTTGTTTGATTGTTCACAAGAGATATAGAACTTATCCTTGGTATTTTGTTTCAAAATCCATGGAAGGTGGGAGAGACTGGCTATGGACCTCTTATTACTGTGGTGAAATTCTCTGCTACACTGGGCGCACCCCAGCAGGATCAAAAGGTGTATAGCTTCATTCAAGATGGGAGAATAAAACAGCAATCAAGCAGCCTTCTGGGGGGCTCTTCTGATCTCCTACAGTATATGTGTTGCACAGACACATATAGCACTCAATGTATAAGCATTTCTTCAAAACATATAACCTGTCATGACCAGTTTTATACACTGATGCCTGATTATGTTCAAACTCTCCAAGTGGGATTGTAGCTTTGGAGACATATGATAAAAATGATTCAAAAAAAAAAAATCATAATTATCTCATTGTTATGTCAAGAAAAAAGTTTGAGCAACTGAATATTTTTATGGTCAAGTCTCGACATACATTCGATTATTCATTGAATCAGCATTTTAATGTACGCTGATTTCTGTTTTTCTCATGTAAAGAAACTGGCCAATCAGTACTTCTCTTTTTATATTTATTGTGCTCTGTAAAGAAACTGGCCAATCGGTAAGGGTTAGGGTTAGGGTTAGTTCTTAAACTTAAAACAAGCTATCTGAACCATGCTGCTTGTGTGTGTGATTTGGCTCTTCGTCTGAGCTCGTATAAGAACTAGACCACGGGATTTCAGGTAAAGAATCCTAACAATACTGTAGCAAAATGTAGTAGTAATGAGTAGTGATGACTTCCTGAATTTAAAAGTGGTCCCAAATTCCTCCACAACTGGCAATGAGTCTTTCACACCGTTATTGCAAAAGCTTGATTGCAGGTGTTGTTATTAAATTTAGGAGGCATTTAACTTTTTCAAGAAGTCCAGAAAACAAATTTCTAGATTTCCTGGACTTTGCGGTATGCAGTGTTTCCACTGAACATGCAGCCCCAAAAACAGTTACCATGTTTCAGTTCCAGCAAACCCAGCTGCCTGTACATCAGCATTATATGATCATAGGAAGCAAAGTACACACTGGTTAAAATGAATAAAAAATTGTTGAAGATATTTTTGCTGTGCAGTTTTTTTTTTCTTTGTTTGCATAAGAGCTGCATTTCAATTTATGTTTCAGAAACATGCTTTATTTTTTGTTTCTCTTCTTGGCCTATAGTAAGTGACTCCTGTTGTTGTGCATACAAAAGTGTATACCGTATACTGTAGGTGTGAACAGCTGAAACATCAATAGACTTTTCTGCAAAAGCCAGGTGACAATATCTCATACATATTATTCAGTGAAAAAGAGGCTATGCTAAAAAGATTTGGCACATCAGTCATTGGTAAACTTATAAAACAAATAAAAGGTCTTTCTGAGTTTATAATTGAGCTGTTTTGCTATGGGCACACACCCATGACTTTCATGAACTCCGTTCTGTGTTAAAAGCAATGTACAGTACAGGCTTTGTTTATTCTGCATTTTTACTGTTTTTCTACTAGAGTTTGAAATTGTATTTTCTTCTACTGTATGTATAATTTGACTTAAGTTTAAAAGTCTCACGTGAATCTAAGATATTTACATCAGCCACCTTATGAACACCCAGTTTGTGTTTAATGTAAATAAGTGAAAATGTATTAGCTACTTCATTGGTAAAGATTTGAAATGAACACAAATTTAAGAAAAGCGCTGACTCACTGCAAGTCTATAAGAAACCTTGAGAAAAACCAGACTCAAACCACAACGCATCTCTCTCTCCCTTCCTCTCTGTCTCTATACACACTCACCTAAAAGATTATTAGGAACACCTGTTCAATTTCTCATTAATGCAATTATCTAAACAAGCAATCACATGGCAGTTGCTTCAATGCATTTAGGGGTGTGGTCCTGGTCAAGACAATCTCCTGAACTCCAAACTGAATGTCAGAATGGGAAAGAAAGGTGATTTAAGCAATTCTGAGCGTGGCATGGTTGTTGGTGCCAGACGGGCCGGTCTGAGTATTTCACAATCTGCTCAGTTACTGGAATTTTCACGCACAACCATTTCTAGGGTTTACAAAGAATGGTGTGAAAAGGGAAAAACATCCAGTATGCGGCAGTCCTGTGGGCGAAAATGCCTTGTCGATGCTAGAGGTCAGAGGAGAATGGGCCGACTGATTCAAGCTGATAGAAGAGCAACTTTGACTGAAATAACCACTCGTTACAACCGAGGTATGCAGCAAAGCATTTGTGAAGCCACAACACGCACATCCTTGAGGCGGATGGGCTACAACAGCAGAAGACCCCACCGGGTACCACTCATCTCCACTACAAATAGGAAAAAGAGGCTACAATTTGCATGAGCTCACCAAAATTGGACAGCTGAAGACTGGAAAAATGTTGCCTGGTCTGATGAGTCTCGATTTCTGTTGAGACATTCAAATGGTAGAGTCAGAATTTAGCGTAAACAGAATGAGAACATGGATCCATCATGCCTTGTTACCACTGTGCAGGCTGCTGGTGGTGGTGTAATGGTGTGGGGGATCTTTTCTTGGCACACTTTAGGCCCCTTAGTGCCAATTGGACATCGTTTAAAAGCCATGGCCTACCTGAGCATTGTTCCTGACCATGTCCATCCCTTTATGACCACCATGTACCCATCCTCTGATGGCTACTTCCAGCAGGATAATGCACCATGTCACAAAGCTCGAATCATTTCAAATTGGTTTCTTGAACATGACAATGAGTTCACTCTACTAAAATGGCCCCCACAGTCACCAGATCTCAACCCAATAGAGCATCTTTGGGATGTGGTGGAACGGGAGCTTCGTGCCCTAGATGTGCATCCACAATCTCCATCAACTGCAAGATGCTATCCTATCAATATGGGCCAAAGTTTCTAAAGAATGCTTTCAGCACCTTGTTGAATCAATGCCACGTAGAATTAAGGCAGTTCTGAAGGCGAAAGGGGGGTCAAACACCGTATTAGTATGGTGTTCCTAATAATCCTTTAGGTGAGTGTATATATATATATATATATATATATTATATATATATATATATATATATATATATATATATAGTATATATATAGTATATATATATAGTGTGGAACCCAATATATATTCACACACCCCTAGTGTTCCACTGTCTCCAGCTTGCTTAGTAGGAACAAACTGATAAAGCTCACTCACATACTAAGTGTCTATACTGCTCATCTTACTGGTTGCCAATCAATTGCAGGGCACACACACTTGCATCTTGCATGCATATTCACACACTAGGGGCAATTTGGGAACGCCAATTGAACAACACCATATTACCAAAAGTATTTGCTTGCCTGTCTATGGATTGAGAATTGGATGTTACTCAAGTTCAAATGCATGTGAAGGTGGGAGAGCGAATACTTTCGGCAACATGATGTAGTCAGCATGTGTTTGGACTGTGGAGGGAAACTGGAGGACCCAAAGGAACCCACCACGCACAGGGAGACCATGCAAACTTCACACACACAGACCATAACCATTTTATATTAATATAAAAAAGTACATAATATTACATAATATTCTCTAATACATAAAATATTTAATACATAATATTATGTAAATCGTTCCTGTAATTTTAAAAAGGTTTTTTTCCAATATATTTTTTAAAGGATGCAGACAGCATTACTAAATATAATAATAATAATAATAATAATAATAATAATAAAATCGTCTCCATGCCACAGACCCGAGGCGGAATTGAACACAGATCCTCTGGTGAAAGACAACAGTGCTAACCGTTAAGCCACAATGCTGCCTACTGATAAAGCTATGCATTTATAAATCTATAAATATCTTGTACATGTACAGTATATCCAGAATTTTATCCTTTTAAAGCTGCTGTATGACATTGTCAATTGTTAATTGTTAAATGTTAAATTCATTTAATCTTCCTGTCTTCCTAACATTATCTAACGCTACTTAGAATCTCAGTAATAAATAATATGCTGTACTTATGCTTGACCCTATTGTATTAACACGCTGTTATTAAAATATGCTATATTGCTGTAGACATAATACTGTAGTACACCTGTCTTACGGTTGGGCACTCCTTGTCTGTCCTTCCCCAGAAAAAAGTATCAGAAACATGCAGGCATTAAAAAAAAAAGATTAATATATTTTCTTAGCTCAGATTTATACTAGCAGATCTTTTCTAGTCATTATAATTTGTAAGTATTCAAAACATTAATTATTATCTGTAATTCAAATTTCATCACTGCATGCCCCCCAAAAAAGTTATTATTTCACTGGACCACTATTAGCTTTAATTACAGTGCACGTTTGCCATGGCATTGTTTTTGACAGCTGTATGCAAAGGCACATACACATTTATTTCCAATAAGAGCTGCATTTGTTTTTTTGGCCAAGGTCCTGTATTGATGATGGGAGAGTAGTTGCAAAACTACAGTACATAAGGTTTACTCTAATACAGGTAGTCTTCAATTTACAAACATTTGAGATACGAATGGACTGTGGATGCAAACAAATCACGTGTATTGTACAGAAAATACACACTACAATGTACTAGATACCAATATTTACAATTATATACAATATTTTCAGTGTAAATGTAAATGTATGAAATGTCTAAAGTCCAGTATATTGTATTTGTGTGCGTGTGGGGCAGGAGAAATGAGTCGGTTTCAATAAATCAGTCCGGAAGCACGATGATAGAAAATGTTCCGTCCTATAAAGCTGTCCCTGTAATGATGAACAATCCTAATTTCAGAAAATCGTTAATAAAAAAAAAATGTCAGATTCAGTGGAAAACTGTGATTTAAAAACCTCATGATTTAAAGGCGCAGAGACAACACTGTTACATGTGACGTGTGAGATTGGTACTCCTTACTCTTTAGGGTACGGTTTTTGGCCACATGATGGCCGTGTGGAGAAAGAGGACAGCGATTTAATCAAGTGGTTTGGTATGCTTTACATTGTATATTTGTGTCAGAGGCATATGAGACTTACTTTGTCCGACTTCAGAACAAATTAGAAAGTGCTCCCAGAAAACAGAACTCGTTCATAAGTAGGGGACAACCTGTACATCCCAAAGACTTTTAATGGGCTTAAGGTCAGAAGTCTGTAGTGGCCAGATCAAGTGTGAACGTAATTCCTAACGTCCTTAAAATCACTCTTTCATAATTTAAACCTGATGAATCTTGGTATTGGCCACACCTCCATGGGAAAGATCAACTCGACAGACTGCATAAGTTAGACATTCGTTACACTCAGGTAGTCAGCTAATTTTAATCCAAAGTCCAATCTTTTTGCTCCCTAGCAAATTAAAGCAATTTTTCCCATTGGCACAGTTGTTATACTATCTAAGAGCAAGTGATTTTCTTATGACCACTCGGTTGTTTACTTTCTCTTTGTGTAACATGTGTAGAAATGCCCTTTATTTCACTATTAAACATAGCTTGGTTACGGTCCTTCATGATTTTATGCTCCAGACTACATTTCTTTGCTCACCACTATTCTTCCAGGTTTAAAAAAAGGTTTAAAAATTCCAGTAATTTCACCATCATCTCCTGTTTGTCTTTTTACATGATGCAGGCCAATACAGTGGAACCTCGGATTGCGAGTAATGTGGTTTACGAGTGTTCCGCAAACCGAGCAAAGATTTTTAATACATTTTTAATCGGAAACCGAGCAAGTATTAGTTTACGAGCGCCGAGTATCATGTATCACGCATGCGACTCTTATTTTGACACCGAGCTGCAAGTGATCACAACTGAGCCAATGATTTTTCTCTCTCTTGCGCTGCAAGGAATTATGGGTGATCGTCTCCCCTGCTGCGTCCCCTGTGTCAAAATAAGAGTCCCCTGCTGCGTCTTTGTGCTCGTCTCTTATAATCAACATCACCCTCTCCTGTTTGCGCGCGCGCATAATTTGACACTGTGCCCCACACACACTGACACACACACACACACACACACACACACACACACACACACATACACACACACTTACTTTGTGTGTGCATGTGTGCGTGTGTGCGCGTGTGCGTAATTTGACACCGACACAGACACACACAGATCTCCCCGGCGCTTCACTTACACAGAAAACTCAGCTTTGTCGCAATTCTTTTCAAAGGTAAGGTTCTGGTTCACTTGTTATTTTTTACTTTACAGCAGTGATTCCGTTAGTATGCTCACGCAAGTATCATTAGAGAGATTTCTTTTTTCCCCCGTTAAAACAGTGTTTGTATTGTGTATGTTAGTTGTGAAACTTAAAAAGTGAGGTGTGGGGAGGGAGAAGGAGTTTTACTGTTTAAGACGAGACGAGGCTAATTCCACACACACACACACACACACACACACACACACACACACACACACACACACACACACACACACACACACACACACACACACACACCACACACACATGCAAATACACGGCGCTTGTGGACACAAAAGGAAACACTTAACTGTCTGGATTTATTTTAACTTTTTAAAAAATGTTAAGCGCAGGTTAATTTGTTTTATTTTTACTTTATATGTTGTATTAATTATTTTTATGTATTTATTGTTTTGGGCTGTACAACGAATAATTTGAGTTTTCATTATTTCTTATGGCAAAATTTAATTTGGTTTACGAGTATTTTGGAATACGAGCCCACTTCCGGAACGAATTATGCACGTAATCCAAGGTTCCACTGTACTTTGACTCTGCTGAAACAGCAGTTTCACTGTTCAGAACGCACAGATCCGCAAGCTGCTTCCCGACGGAGTTCTGAACAGGCAGAGGCGCGGCCAGGTAGACATTCTGTTGCCAGGCAACGCCCCTGTAAGGCCATCAGCCTGGAGATGCCACACCTGACGGCGTGATTATTTAAGGGTCTTGATACCTCCGCACTTCGTGCAATTATTTAGGCAGCACCGGTAAGATATCAGTGTCAAAGAAAAGACAGAAAGAAAAAAAGACAGAAAGAAAGACAGGCAAAGCGCGCACGGCGTGCAAGACAGAGGCAAAGACCCAGAATCTGTCTTCATAGACACCGGTGATAAGAGAGAGGAAGAGAGCGAGAGCGACACGCATTAGTTAAGCATAATTGTGTTAAAACACAAAACTCTCTCCCTCTCGTATAAGTCCTTGGTAAGGGCGTAGGCCCAGAGAGGATATATTTTTTGCTTTATTTTCCAGAGCCCCGTCCGTGTTTTCAGGTTTTTTAATTTCCTTTTAAGTTTCAAATTAATAATCCCACGCTATCTCCAAATGAAAAGGTCTTCCCGTGTGTATCACAAGCATTCTCACAAGCTCCTATTTCATTGACCCCCCCCTAAACCTCTGCATTAGGGCTCTTATAAATAATATTACATCTGAATGTACAGTAGAGCCGCACCACGTAACAAATGGGATTCATTTTTCAACATGGCTGTTTAAGAAATTCAACTACTCACTGCATCAATTAGGGGGAAAGGTATTATTAATCACTTCAGTAACTAACTGTGCAATCAAAGGTTCATAACTGTTTCTTGATTTACTGTAAATCTAAATGGCAATTCTGATTAACTAATTTATTTATTTATTTTGTGGACAAGCAGTGTCAACCCTGTGCCTGTGTATCCTGTTCTTGTTATTTATTTACTATTTTCCATTGCTTATTGTAGCACAGCTCTTCCAACAATTGGCACTGGGCTTAGTTAAAGGGTAACGAGGGTTTGAAAAAAAAAATATTATCAACATCTGTGTGACCTTTGAACTATAATGTGCAGGCTGAACAAAAACAGCCTAGAGAGGGATATGCTTCACCCTGTCATTTCATCAAACTGAGCTCAATGACCCGAATGTCTCCAGTGACAGATTATTGGTAAGTGAAAGAGGGAAAGAATGATGGAGTTAGCGAGTAAGACAGTCATTTTGATCAATTAATTAGTCGAATAAAAAGCTTGTGAGGGGAAAAACATAAAAAAACAACAACTTCAAAATGTCTAAAAAAAATTATTAAATTATCCCTCTGCAGTCTGTCTGTAAATGCCTGGAAATGGCCTGGAAACTAGATTTTTAAGAATTCCTTGCATAATAGGTTAATTTGTTATAATAATAATAATAATAATAATAATAATAATAATAATTTTCAAGAATATATTAGAAGCAAATCAATGAAATTTCACCCTCAATACACACACACACACACACACACACACACACACACACACACACACACACACACACACACACACACACACACACACACAAAAGCCACACTGCCCATCTTTCCCATGGCTGCAGGGAAGAGAGTGAGTTATTGTGCAGCCTCTTGGTGGCAATATGAGGGGTTTTATTGCTGTACAAAAGGAGAGATGGGATCTGATGTACGAGTCGTAAACATGATATAGCGACATGTTCTCTTTCTCATCCTCTTTCTCTCACAGAGACATGCACAACCTTTTTTGAATTGCAGCCCTTTGGGCTAAAATGATGATACTTTCTGACACGACTATCCGTTTTCTTAAATATTGCATCTACAGTATGCAATGTAACTAATTTATACGATGATTTTTTTTTTTTACATGCACTTGCTCCTTATATTCATGTCAATAAATCTCTAAGCCCTTACATTCCAGCTGCCACGACTGCTATTGTAAATTTAAGAAAGGTCATCTATTTGTCTTCATATCCCACAAATGCAATAAGAAGAATGTGAATTACTGTTGTAATTTATTTAGAATGATTTATGCATTTATCCACTGCAGTGTCTGGGGATGTACCATGTGCTCTGGTTTGTTCCCACTGTCAAAAGACACACTGTTTAGGTTAATTGGCACTGCAAAATTTCCCACAGTGCATGAAAGAGTGTGTGTGTGTGTGTGTGTGTGTGTGTGTGTGTGTGTGTGTGTGTGTGTGTGCGTGCTTGTGCCCTGCAATGTATTGGCACCTCGTCCTTGTGCCTTGAGTCCTCTGGGATGGGCCTCAGGCCTCCCTATAAGCAGCATAAGAAGTGAGTGAGCGAGTGAGTCATTTAAGTTCTTAGTGAAGAAGACAGACAGCAAGACATTTCTTCAGACAGCCAGCAAAAGTTAATTTCACCACCTGGGGCCTCTTTTAATACTAGTTATTTTTTTGTGTAAAACATAAAATATCATCTGATTGTAGCGGGTCTTAGTATTAGACAAACAACAACCTTGTCTAAGTATGAATTTTCCTTATTCATCTCACTACAATCAAAAGATTTTTTATGTTTTTTATGTAAAAACATATACGTAATTAAAAAAGGGGTTACTATCTTTCCGTACATGACTGTGCATAGATATTTTGGACCAGCAACTGCTACTATTCAAGCGATGTCTTTTTTAGGGATGTGCCTGTTTATTCCATCAGGACAAATGCTGTAAATGTTGAGCAACTTAAGACAAACATTAAGCGAAAATGGCAAAAAAAAGTTTCCAATTTCAAAACTTGCAAAACAATTTGTTGTCTTCTGTTCCTGTATACTTATTGCTTGTTGTTAAAGGGAGAGGTGATATAATACACTGGTGAACGTTCCCATGTCCTAATTGATTTGAATTGTGCTGTAGCCATCAAATTCATTATAATCAATTATTGACAAAAAGCAATAAAGTTGCATATTTAAATATGTTGTCTCTGTGCTGTATGCCAAAAATGATTTGTAAATCATTGCATTTTTTTTTATTTTACACTTTACAAAATAGTCTGCATCGTAAACTCACTTCACTACATTTTAGGTCTACATACAGTAAATGTATATACTGTACTGTAGTAATATACCATATGGTAAAACTACACATCCATAAACAGACATATTTATTATTTTTGTATTACTTTTATTTTAAAACACAATTATGCTTCGATGAACTCTGCTTTTGTGTAATGTTAAATCAATGTCTATTTATTTAAAGTTATGATTTAATGTTAAGGCTAATTTCCACTTCATGTACATACTTAGGTGTGTGATGGCGGCTTAGTGGTCGCCTTGCATCTCCAGGGTCTGGGTTCGATTCCCGCCTCTGTGTTTGCATGTTCTCCCTGTGCTTGGTGGGTTTCCTCCGGGTACTCCGGAAAACAAAGCACCTCATGCGGTAATCTCCTGGGATAGGCTCCAGGCCCCACGCGACCCTGTACACAGGATTAAGAGCTATAGACGACGATGTATGTAAATACTTAATTAAAATTTTTCAGTTCCATCTAGTAATTATGCTTCACCTTGGGCAAAATTATCTTACTGTATAAAACAAAAGCCTCAGTGTATAAAACACAAGTATTGGCCTTGCTGTTCCAGTGTTTTCAGAAAGCACTGTAAGCTACAGCACTGCTATTCCCGAATTCCCATTGCCTCAGCCATGAGGTTTATAACCTGCGATAAATATCAGAATCATTGTGCTTTATATACAAAAGCATGACAACTTTCCTTTGGTGTAGGAAGAGAAATTCAGTCAAACGTGTTTATTTATAAAGCCATTCTCCATAAACTGCCTTCATATATCATAACTCTATTCCACTAGAAGGCCAGTACTGCATATTATACCCAAACAATCCAATCACTTCTGTCTATATGCTGTACTTCAGTTTCATTTTGACCTCCACATACAGTATTCTTATTCTTGTTTATTCATTTAACCATTATTCAAGGCATAAACTTAATGAAGTGTTTTTTTTACTAGATTAAATAGTTTTTGCTTTTTTTTTTAATGAAACGGATCACAATCTAATGTTAGGAACCTCCACTAGAGGCCACTGTTCATGTCTGTCTGTCTGGTGTAGTTCTTGTTGGTTGACTCAGTTTCCCAGAAGGCACCTCAGTCAGGTGATGAGTGCTCACCTGGACTGAGGTGCCTCATTAAAGTTTCTATAAATAGCAGTTTGTTCTGGGAAACTGGGTCGAGCATTGTTTCTGTATGTTTGTCTTGGTAACTACCGTCATGTGGGCATTCCTTTTTGTTTGTTTAAGTTTATATTTTAGTTATATTGTTTTACCTTTGTTTGTCTAGGGCTCTACTGTTTGTTCTCCTTATGTTCCTTGTGTTGATGGATTCATGGAGCTATCCTGTTTCATGTTTAGCTAGGCTGTCTCCTCCTTTGTACAGTGTAAGTACTGTTCTGTCTTCTGGTTTAATTCTTTGTCTGTTTAGTTTTGTGTAGCCACATGTGGGCTTAGCCGCTAGCAGGGTTAGCTGCTACTAGGCTGTGATTGCTAGTAGGGTTAGCCCCTAGTTTGGAATAGCCTCATGTGTGCCTTTCCTTTTGTATTCAGTTCCCCACCATTAGGTCAGTACTAACCTGGTTAGCCACTAACCTGGTTAGGTCAGCATCCAGTGCCCCCAGCATTCCATGTAGCTACTAACCCAACTAACCACTAACCCAGCCAGTCTAGTCTCCTGTCTCTAGTCTCCTGTCTCTAGTCTCCTGTCTCTAGTCTCCTGTCTCTAGTCTCCTGTCTCTAGTCTCCTGTCTCTAGTCTCCTGTCTCTAGTCTCCTGTCTCTAGTCTCTGTGCTCCTGGTCCTGTCTCTCTAGTCTCCAGCCCTGTCTCTCCAGTCTCTAGTTCCCCTATGTGTCTTAGTTAGCTTCAGCTCCATGTTTCCTCATCCCCAGTTCTCTGTCGGTTCCTTGTGTCAGCTCCTGGTTCCCATATCAGTTCCTAGTTCCCATGTCAGCTCCTGGTCCCCTGTGTTAGCGCGCCGTCCCCTGTGTTTTTCCTGAGCCTTAGTTTTAGTTTACGTTTGTTGTTTTGGTTCCTTTGTTTGGTTGTGACTGTTTGAGTTTTGTAAATAAAGGACTATTTCTGTTTGCAACACCCCTCTGCCTTCATGCCTATCACATATGCCCACGGCAGCAACATCAGCCGGGTCTAGCCAGCACCACCAGCTAGACCCATGACATCTAATGACTAGATCATATAAAAGATTTTTTTAATGTGTTTTCAGTGCATTTGTTTTTACTAATCGCACAATTTTGAATCACACAATTTTTATAAATATTGTCACTAAATGTCTTTCATTGACGAGGATTTAGAAACAATAAAGAATGTCTGCTGCCATATTTTAAAGGTAGATTAGAACAACGCATCAGAATAAAGGTCAGCTTCATTAACCCGAAATGCAGCTCACATGTGTTTACGGACCCTCAAACACAACACCTGATGAGCAAATTATAAACTTTTGTTATGCCTTTAGTATCTCAAGCTCAGGTGAAGGGGATGTATTGCACTTGCATCTTATATTCTTATTTCAAGTAATTTTAACATATTTTAAATAATTTAATGACCCAATCTTCAGTCTACATGCACTCATTCTCCAAACGAAATTACAGGAAGAAAATATATCTTTTATGTTGCAAGTTTCCCCATGTCCTTAATCTAAAAGAAAAGTCTTTGTGAGTCTTAAATTCATCTCTTCTTTTTTTTCACAGAATGAAAGCATGTATGACAATGCTATAATAAATCATGCATGTTTTTATGAGGCAAGATTTTCATTTACTTCCTCCCTAAAGCTTTTATTTCAACTACGCTGTTAATCTTTAAAAAAAAAAAAAAAAACTCTGCATATGGAAAACAAAGTGGTTTGCCTTAGATTTCCAAAGTCTATTTATTCTGGCATAATTGGTTCAATTAGCGGTGTCCTTTCCTATGTCTTAGCTGTAAAGGAATGGTTCTCAGAAGTAATCATGAGACATGAAAGCTAATCAAACCTTAGAAGTGTATATTTAATTACTGCCCTAATGATTGGTAATTACTGCTGGAAGATTCACACAGAAGACTAAGGATTAGGTAAAGCATTGGGAAAGACGCATATACATTACGTATGTCACAAAAGTGAGTACACCCCTCACATCTCTGAAAAGATAGAACTAAATATTCTATCTTTTCATAGGACAACACTGCATAAATGACTCTTTGACACAATGGAAAGTAGTCAGTGTAAAGTTTGTATAGCAGTGTAAATTTATTGTCCCCTCAAAATAACTAAAAATACAGCCAATAATAACTGAACCCCTGGCAAAAAAAGTGGGTACACCTCTAAGTGAACGTGCACTTTTGTGACATACTGTACACTGTAGGACCTGAATATAAAATGCCACAGTCTCAAGACATACAATACGGTACTGTATATCTGGCAGCTCATAGCCCTCCATGGTACTAGTACAGGGATTTGCATTTAGAAATACTGTAGATAACATCATCTAGTGGAACCATGGAACTCCAGAGTGCACACACTTGTCCCCTCATCCCTATTCCCTATTAAGTACAGCATGTTCTCTTTGTCACACTGAAAAATATAATATTATTATTATTTTTTTTTTTTGTGTGTGTGATTTTTTCCCCGATTTTCTCCCTAATTTAGTCGTGTCCAATTCCTCCCCGTCACTAGGGGGCTCCCACATTAAGGCTACTACTACCACTCAGCCGGGAGGGCCGAAGACTATCACGTGTTTCCTCCGAACCACGTGACGCCAGCCGACCGCATCTTTTCGAACTGCTCGCTCGCGCACCGTTGGGGGCGGCGTAACACACTCGGAGGACAGCGCTATCCACTCCCTTCGTTGCGCGAGCTCACAGACGCCCCTGACTGGCTGTAGAGCCGTGATTAATGTGGGAGCACTAAGTACCTCTCATCCCTCCCCTCTGAGAGAGCTCGGCCAATCAGCTCTCTCTAGACCTCCGGCTGCGAGAGGTTACAGCACCACCCGGGATTCGAACTAGCGATCTCCGGATGATAGGGCGAGCGCTTTAACCACTGCGCCACTCGGAGGCCCAAATATAATATTATTTAATGTATTTGTTCATTTATTTATTTATACACTAGCGTTAGTACCCATCATTGACAATTAATGAGTTTGTAGAGAAGTTAAAGATACAAATAAGCTTAAAATCAGCTTTAAAGTAATCAGTTATACTATTATTTCAGATTTGTAAGGTTCAGGATCTTGTTTATGCTAAACTGTAGTTAATTCATACACTCTGTATGGTAATGTCAGAGTGAATAGCAGATGAGAAATCCAAAACGATTTTCAGCGCTTCACATCACTGCTTGTTATTAGTTCCATGGTTAGATGCATGAGACAACTCAACATTTCAAGACAGTTCTACTCAACATTTTGATTTCATGATATGGCTCAGATTTAACTTCAGGCAAATACCAAATGACTGGAAAAGTTTTACCTGATGCTGTGACAAAAATCTGGCTGAACAAACGTACATACATACAGAACTTTTTCTGGGTTTCGGGTCCTCCAATGTAAGAAACGTTAAGATGTCATTAAAAGAGTGAGTTCTGACCAATGTACAGACAAAACCTGTCTTTTACTTATATAGATATCACTGCATATGAAAATGTATATTGTTGTATGAATGACAAGTAGAAGTGTAATTTCATTTATTTATTTAACCAAATTTATTTATATTTTTCTATGTACAAATTTATTTTGTCTTACGTTTGATGTAAGCCCACTCAAGACCAATTCGAGTTTGTTCCCAGTAGCTACGGACACGATCAGAAAAGAAGGCTATTTATTGAGATGTGTAGAATGTTGTGAGATTCCAAAATGTGATGGTTTGACTCACCTTTTGTCACAACGCTTGAAACACAAAGTACCAAATGTTATCAATTTACAGTACATAAAGACATTTTTTTGTCAAGACTTTGTTCTGGGACTATTAATCTAATTTTCCCAGTTTAACCAAAAATTAGTTGAACAGTATGATTAATTCATTAACTTAGGTTGCAGATTGTGTCTGTTCCCTGAGATGTTTAAATTTCTGAGTCTAAATGTAGATAACCCTACAAAAATCTCTGTTTAGTAATCTAATAAGTAACTAATTAGACCACAATAAAAACGGACAGCCAGCACCTCTGATCTGAACCTAGGACTGTTAATTACAGTAGATACAGTAGATACTGCTAGGGCTGATGTGTTGTCTTTTTTATTCCAGTTAAAAGTCTGGCTTGTGTGTTCTGAAACCACTTGAAGTCTAATCAAAGTAGAATCCAGGACGTGATAAAGGCATGTATATCACTTTTCAGGTTCTTTTCAAATAAGATCGGCCCTTGCTTTGCTGTTGATCTGCATTGATGAAAGCTACTTCTCACGCCTCACTAGTTCATGAACGATTCATTCTTTTTGAACAAGTCTTTAACGTGACTCAGAAGAACAAATAATTTGTTTGTTTTCTACTGGGCGCGCATGTGCAAAGCATTGCAAAACGTCCTTAGATTTTGTACGGGAAACAGAAATGAGTAGTCACCTCTCGAGTCTTGATCCGAATCGCATAGATGCTATGCATTGCATTACAAAGTAAAGTAAAGCAAAGTAAAGTAAAGCCTTTATTTTGTCACATATACATTACAGCACAGTGAAATTCCTTCTTCGCATATCCCAGCGTAACTGGGGTCGGAGCGCAGGGTCAGCCATGGTACAGCGCCCCTGAGCAGTTAGGGTTAAGGGCCTTGCTCAAGGGCCCAACAATGGCAACCTGGCTGAGCTGGGAATCGAACCGCCGATCTTCCGATCAGTAACTGAGTGCCTTAGCCCACCACTGCTGTTCTTCTTCTCATGAGTCTTCTGGTCCGAATCGTTTGTTCTTTTGTGACGTGACTCTCATAAAGACTAATAGAGTAAAAGAACGATTCAGACCAGAAGATATGACGGTGAGCTGCTCATTCTGTTTTATCATAGTATGTCCTTAGCTGCATTGTAATATTTCCATTACTAGAACTATAGCCAAAATGTGTGTATGTAGACATGTTGGGGGTCATTTTATTTTATTTCTGATCAAAAGAAAGAAATGAGCTAAATGACTCAAAAAAAGATGAAAATGAGCGAGATCCAAGCTTCCGATCACTGCTCCTCCTCCACTACTGACCTGCTTATTTAAATTAAAGGAAGCATACAGAAATACAGCAAGATTTTTTTTTTTTAACCTTGAAGACAGGGTACCGGCATTTAATATCATCAAGACAGCTAAATACGGTAGGCTGTCTATTGCACATGTTAGCAGGTGCAACTGTTATGCTCATAACAGCGATAAGGAATGTTGTATTTCTTAAGGAAGGAGCCAAGGAGGAGCGTGTACAGTAAAGTGAAAATAACAGGTGTGCTAAAATATAGAATAAAAAACATTTTATTCATAATGAGAAGGTTCTGTCATTGCTATAAATAAGATAAATAACGTAAACCTTCTAAACACTTTAAAAGAATGTCATGGTCGATGGAGTCAAAGAAATCAAACAAGACTAAAATGACACAAGTGCCAAAGTCAGTGTGCAGGATGCCATTATAAACCTGTAATAGTGCACATTCTGTGTAGTGCTCTAAAACCTGATCAAATCTCATTAAAGATGTCAAAAGTTTCAAAATGGAAATTTACACAAAAAGTTTTATACCTGACCCACCATCAACAAAATTGGCTTTAAAATAAACGCAAACACCTTTTTCTAATATATAATTGAACTTTCAACCTTATAGCTTACAAGTAACTGTAGCAGACATTGGTTTATTGCCATCCTAATGAGTTAATTGTTGCCACCATCAACCCTGGCTTGCTCATCAGGGACAAATTGAATGTTAGAATTTTTTCTTATAATTGTTGACATTTTCCAATTTATATCCAATTTTTTATGACTGTGCTCATTGTGAAAAACACTCTATAAATAAAATGTAATTGAATACAATTTAATTGAACAAGGTTAATGATGTTGACTCAGGCTTCTTTAAGATATAATTACAGATGAAAGAAATAAAACAAAATGTCAAAAGTGTCTCACTGCCTTGGCACAGATTCTACAAGTCTCTGGAATTGCGTTGGACGGATGACCCCAATTATATCATATATAAAATAATATTTAATCAATTCCTGTTTTAATGATGGAAGAGAGAACCAGTTAGCCCGTCGATCCAAAACTTTCTCATTCAATGGGACTTGTTCGTCATAGCATGTGATTTATATCATTTTCATCCACACACACACACACACACACACACTACCATTCTCACACTTTCTCTCATTGACCTAGGACATCTTTAATTTTACCGCCCAAAGTTTAAACTACCCAATGAATTTTATGGTTATCACAACCAGGAGCAAGCAACCATCAAATTAATAAATAAATAAATGGCAACAGTGACACAGTCAAAGTCCACGCACTGCTCAGTTTTTCGTCTGTGCATCCAAACCTATTTAAGGACAATAAGTATTACTTAAACATATAATGCGTGGAATTTAAAACATAATTAGAAGTAAATGGTCAGAAAATTTTTAAAACATACAGTATGTGTTTTTTTTTCTTTCTGCACAACCCACCAATTCCCAGCAGGATCAATCAAATTAAACCCAAGAGGTGGGGTAAGTGCTAGTAGTGAGGAGTTCTGCACATACTATACATATAATTTTAAATAAATTGATAACACTTAGACAATCATCAGCCAAGATCTCATAAACAAGTCAAATTAAAACCACATACTGTAGGCACCATATTATAGGCACCGCATTATGGCACCATAACTGTGCCACCAAAACAGCTCATGGCTCCACAAGACCTCTGGATGTAAGTTGTGTGTGGTGTCTGGCACCAGGACGTTAGTAGCAGATACTTTACTGTAAGTGCTGGAAGTTGAAGGTGGGGCCTCCATGCATCAGACTTGTTTGTCCAGCACATCCCATGGATGTTGGACTGAGTGTTCTAATGCCTTTCTATCATATCCAGCATCGACTTTTATTTACTTCAGCAATTTGTGCTTCATTAGCTTTTCCGTGGGATCAGACTAGACAGGTCTTTGAAGGCTTTGTTCCCCTCAGGCATAGATAAGCCTTGGGGGCCATGATCCTGTCAACAGTTTACTGGGGTATAATTAATAAACAATGTTATTCAATTCACTTGGCAGTGGTATTACTATATCACTATATATACCATAAACCTACTACAAAATGCATCTTCTGTTTGTATAATCACATTGTATTTATTTATTGTAAATAGGCCACTTATGCACTTCCGGTTAGATGCTAACTGCATTTCATTGGCTCTCTACATGTACTCTACACAATGACAATAAGGTTTAATCTAACCTAATCTAATCTAATCTAACCTAATCTAATCTAATCTAATCTAATCTAATCTAATCTAATCTAATCTAATCTATTAATGTTATGGATGATCATTTACATTAAGCAGGACTAATAAAACACACACCTGCACCAGTATTTATTTCGGTGCATTTCCATTCTGCACAAAGCAATCACCACTTTAGGCTGCACCTGTGTGAGAATCTTTTTTTTTTTTTTTTTTTTTTTTTTAAATCATGGCAACTGCATTAAAATGTGTTACTGTTCCAATGAGTGTCATCTTAAATCAACAGCTATGGTTGCTTTTGCAGCATAATGGTTATATTTTTTCATATTGACCTTGTGGCCTTCTGGTTGAATAGCTGGTCTAGAATCAGACCACAGAGTAAATGATATTGGAACATACAGTAAGGTGAGGTGTTAACTATGGCAGTGCAGCTTGGATCTGTAGTGCTGTCAAATAAATTCCCTCTGTAGCGCTGCCAAACTAACAGCGTACATGATAAATAGGAATCCTTAATGGGGGTTTAGCGCAAGAGGAGGGGAACATCTGTTTGCATCTGTGTCGAATAATCATACCACACTGAAAAACACATTTCACAACCTTTCTTTTCCGCACTATAGGCATTAGAGACCTGAATGAGTTGGTTTAAAGTTATGGCCTAAACAAATGTGGAATAAATGCTGTAAAAAAAAAAGCTAAGAATAGATATTTTCATTTTTAGTTCCTGAAAAACTAATTTTCATTTTCTGTGCAGATCGTATTTATAAAGAAGTGCATTACTCTTGGAAGCATCTCAGTTCAGACTTTGGAGATTACACTAATTCTATTTCCTTACCTTGTAGATCCCGGATTTTTTTTTTTTTTAGAATCTTAATGACTCTAGTCTTGAAGACAGGAGTAAACACGTGAATCATAATTGTTTTGACACAGTTATACCTACTTTTTACTGTTTTGTCTGTGTCTTTATAATAATAATAATAATAATAATAATAATAATAATAATAATAATAATAATTCATGTTGCAAACCAAACTGTTATAATCTCACAGAAAAGGATGCGAAATATTTTCATCTGATAAAAATCAGGGCGAATTTACAATTGAACAGTAAAATCTGATACAAGCTATTTTTACTTTGACAAACTATTATTTTCTGATACACAAGGCTGTCCAGAACAACACACTGAAATTTTAAAACTGCTTTATAACCATATGTAAGAAGATTTAAACGTCCATGTTTTTAGCAAACCATGCCATGTAGCGTCGCTGTTTTTGAGCAAAAGCTGACATGTCGTGACATGCAAATTGCACTGCCTATTTCTACTACGCGATCAATGTAGTTGAACAACTGCTTTGTAGAATAGCAGCTGTGGTGAGTAAATTAGATGCTTTTAGTGGATGTTTTGAGAATGTTTATGCCAAGAAAATGGATGTCTATTAGTGCCATTACAGTCACTCCAGCAGCATTAAATGACGGGTATGCATCACTTAATGTCCGTGATATGTTTTGTGAAATAAGAAATTGTGCCATTTTGGATGGTGTGCTCACATCATGATTTATACTGCATGTAGAGAAACGAAATCTGATGGAGAAGGGAGGGGATACTGCTGTAAACTGAATTCAGGCTCTTTAAAAATCCACAAGTTTTTGACAAAACTATGACAGATGGAGTTTTTGCAATATCACACAACCCAGACAATGGTAACTAATGCTTCACTACTCTTGTGACTCAAAGAATATTCACTGTCAGGTTGTAATACATCTTTCTCTATTTAAAAAAAAAATCCCTCCTTTAAAATAGTGGATAATTTGCTGCTAATTTCTCAATGCATTTTAACAAGATACCAGACATTGTCTGAATATTATTATTACTATGATTATGATGATGATGATGATGATGATGATGATTACTACTAAGATGCTAATAATATAATAATATGCTATAATATGGTACAATAATATGCTATAATAGTGATATTATACATAACTAACTAGAACAGCTATTTAAAGTGAGCCACCAGAATGTAGAAAGTTATATTAAGACTCAGCAATAATAATCTATGTGCCTTTTTTGTGCTGATCCTTCTTCTATGTATCAAAGGATTTAACTCATGTCAAGGGAAGTAATTACAGCCTTAAATGAAAAAAAGACCAATAAAATCAACATGGAAGACAAATGTCAGTTTGAAAAAAAATCGTTCATCCTCAACCAAACATCAGATATTATTAACAATTATTAATTTCATGGTAAAGTTCAAGTTGTGCCATTTTTAAAGTTGAGGTCATTTAAGTGTCCTAAATTTAATATCTTGTCGAAACATTAAGTGCATACAATTAATAACTGGATTAATGCAAAATGATAGGCTGGATCGAGTGCTATTTCATGAGCTGGAGGAGTTTTACTGGTTAAGACGAGACGAGGGAAGGGGCTAATCACACACACACACACACACACACACACACACACACACACACACACACACACACACACACACACGCACACACACACACAAACATACACATACAGTACACACACAAATACACGGTGCCTGCACGCACAAACGAAAACACTTATCTGTTGGGATTTATTTGAACTTTTTTTTAAAGGTAAAGTGCAGGTTAATTAGTTTTATTTTTACTTTATATATTGTATTAATTATTTTTCTGTATTTATTTATTTGGGCTGTGGAACGAATTATTTGGATTTTCATTATTTCTTATGGGAATATTTGATTTGGTTTATGAGTGTTTTGGAATACGAGCCCGCTTCCGGAACGAATTATGCTCGTAATCCAAGGTTCCACTGTACCATTATTTTCTGATGACAACTGCCAGGTTTAACATGCAGCTTTGTTTTGTCACTGTTGTGCATAAATACTAGCAAAGGACTGAAAGAGCATGAATATTTAACATTATCTAGAGTATGGCTATAACACTCTTCCTCTGGCAACAGGCTATGAGCTACAACTTAACCAGCGCATGCACACACACCTGTGCGTCATGTAGGTGCACTCTGGTATAGACCATGTTAATCCACACTTCACCCTCACTACATATCCAAAACACTTTCAAATAATTGCTTATAAATACAGTACTATATATATATATATATATATATATATATATATATATATATATATATATATATATATATATATATATATATACATACAGTATATATACAGTATATATCATTTTGTTAGCTTTGGAGAATTCTGTAAATAAAATTTCACTATTGCTTTTATGCTTCTCAACGTTTTACTAATTTCTTTCTGTACTTTTGCTTTTTTTAAAAAAACTTTTGTATTCGTTTTGTACTTTGACATATAAACCAAAAATGTCATGGAATAATATGGAATAAAATAACCTCACAGTTGGAATTTTTGGTTACCAAAATGTTGTGGTGATTATTAGGTTGTTTTTAAAAGTTAAAATTACTTTGATAAAATGATAATGTCAGTGGGATAACAAATACCCCAACACAGGGTTGCAAAACAATATTAATACTAAACTGATGGCCTGGGCAGGATGGAAAGTCCATTCACTGCTGTAAGAGCACTGTACACTGGACCACAAGGGAACATGCTGTCAATGTCAAATGCATGAACATACAGTAGCAACGAGTGCCACAGTAAAGATGTGCAACAGCAATTTAACAAAATATTAAAAGGGAAAGCAGAAAAAAGGGTAAAAATCAGACATTATGCAGTTTGAACACTATACTGTATTACTAAAAAAGTAATACATTTGTTACACCTCACTGTAGCATTTCTGAAAGAAAGGATCAACAGAGAGTTAACATTACAAAACTACAAGATGTGTGTCAGGAGATGTAGGTCGTGTCTGCAGGAAGTTGTTGTGTCTGTTCCAATCACCAATTAGACCATGGATGTGGCCAGACTTGGGCGAATGGATGGTAATCGGAATAAATGCTCCAAATGAACGTTAAAGTTTCATTGGTTTGAGAATGTTTTTAGAAAGTTGTGTTGGAATCGTTTATTTCAACATTATCTCATCATCATTTTGCAAAGTCAAACCTTTCAAAAACAACACAGTCCAACAACTTTATTCCAGTGGTCAATCAATGTTAGTGTTCCTGCTGGGGGAAATACAGAGTTAAGATTTTCACTGATTCACTCCCTCTATTTTGTGAGCATTGGGACACTCTAAAACCAAAAGTGAAATTGCCCTTAAGAACTCAATTTTGCTGAATGTACAGAACAAGTGGTTATTTCTTGTGATTGCATCAAGTCTAACCATTTTGTCTTGTAGAGATAACTGTTGGTTCCTTGCAATATAACTTCACCAGGCTGAAAGACCTCTCTGTTTTTCGGCTTTTGCCTGAACTGAAGTGTCGTCTAACACTGCACAAAAATATGCAAAATGAGCTGAATAATAGTTAAATGGTTGTGCTCCAAAAAGTCTTCCTACAGTGCATCTAATTTATTTATATTTACAAGGGACTTTCATGGGCTGTCTAGAAGGAAAAAAGAACAATATAGTCTAGGGAAGATGTCTTCTTCCAAAGTTCCTAGCATTGCTTTTCCCCTTAGTTTGTTTTAGTTCTTCTCTATTAGCTTGGTATTACGGGTCTTCTGGAAACAGTAACAGCGCACCTATAGTATATTGCCTCCCCCAGAACCAATGCCAGGGCTTTGATTAACTCTTCATAGAGAACTGATCTGCCATATTGCTGCAGCTCAAATTGCTGTACATTTACATTTTTCTGCATTCTACAACAACAAAATGAATAAAAACAGGGGTCAGGGGTAGGTCAGGGATTAAGGCATTGGCCTATGGTTTGTAAGGTCCCAGGTTCAAATCCCATGACCTGTTGGGACCTTGAGCAAGGCACTTAACTCACAACTGCTCAGGTGTATAAAGAGATGATATTGTAAGTCGCTCTGCATAAGGGCGTCTGCCAAATACCTCATTGTAAAAACCTTTTTGTAACAAAAAGAATTTTAAACAATCATTTCATGAATTCATTTAACAAAATGCAATGCATAAAATCACACAGATGCAATTCAAGCACTTCTGTTACTGTTCACATCAAATATTAGGATACAAGATAAAGTGTGATTATCTGTGGCCTGGGTATTGGTTCCAGACTGGCTGGTGTGAATATTTCAAAAACTGCTGATCTGGCTTTTTCACATATCACATTCTATCACATTCTCTAGGGTCTACACAAAACAGTGTGAAAAGTAAACAACTGTTCTGTGGGTAGAAATGCCTTTCCCGTAGGTTTCCGGTAACTTCTGGTAAAGATAGTGTATAACGATAGTGTTGTTTGTTGTTTGGCTCCTCCCATCAAGGGCTCATCAAATCCACACACAACTTGGCACAGCTTTTTTGCCAGATGCCCTGCTGAAAAGCATATACTCTTTAAGTACATATAATTATTCAGCCTTTTATATTCGGCAGAGTTGGAAGCAGAGCTGCGTAATTAATTGCATAAAAATTTTAATCACAATTATTTGCAATTATTTAATCCCAAAGGCTGCAATTTATTACAGGTAAAATGCACATAGTCAGAAATTTCTATAGTTTGTCAATAATTTAATTTTTATTTCTTTTTTTACTTTTAAGGCGATAAATAAATATTGGCAACCATTTCTTAAAGACTAATTTGAGCCATTATTTGCTGTTAGTCTAGATTAATATGTTTAAATACAAAATGGCTCATTTAATATTTACATGTCGCGGTTTAAATTGCAATATGTGTCAAAATAATCGCGATGTGATTTTTTAAAATCAAATTGTGAATCCCTAATTTGGAAGAAAATTAAAAAAGCGAGCAAACATTTTAATCACCAACTAAAGGTAGGTCACTTGTCTCACTCTCTTTAATGACATGACTGAGCCTTTGAGCTGTTGTTTGCTGGTCGGCAATAAGGAATCTGAGTTTTGCCCTGACCTTGCCACTGCACATTGCTTGACCTTGCGTCTTTTTTAGCTTTGCTTTTGAATTACTGTTTCAGATTTTTGTTTGCTTGGTGTTTTCCTTTAAATCTATGCTCTTATATGCATTTGCATCCTTCTCCACCTTCATCACCTCTAACAAAGTGAAACAGTGGTGATGGAAGCATAAGGAATAATTTCACACTTTAATTCGTCATGAGATTTTATTATTAGAAGGAAATACAGATAAACCTTGGATTGCGAGCATAATTTGTGAAACCCAACAACATCTTTTCTATCTGAAAAGGCTAAGGAAGGCCCAGTTTCCACCACCAATCCTTACCACTTTCTATAGAAGGGACTATTGAGAGCCTCCTGAGCAGCTGCATAACTGTCTGGTTTGGGAATTGTGCCATCTCGGGCTGCAAGACCCTACAGCGGATAGTGAGGACATTATCGGGGTTTCTCTTTCCTCTGTCAAAGACATCTACATCACACATGGCATGCGCAAAGCCACCAGCATTGTGGCTGATCAGACACACCCCCTGACTCATTCTTACAGCTTCTTTCCACAAGCCATCCGTCTCCTCAACAAAAAGAACTGGACAGATACACACACACACACACCACTGGCTTATCTGTGATCATGTGACGCTCGACAGACGAAGCATATGGGTACTATTCATTTTTGAAGATCTCGCTCATTTATCAAGTTAAATTACATTTTTTATTCATACAAATTTTTGCTCGTCTTGCAAAACACTCACAAACCAAGCTACTTGCAAGTTATACAGTTTTTTTGGCTAGACAGTATATTGTGGTGAACTAAATATTAGAGCAATCAATGATACAAGGCCATCTCAGTGAGGCTGCATTGCCATGCATCTTATTTATGCTTAATGGTAGGTGTGCTCCACTGTCCACTGCAGGTATTTGTGTCATATCAAGATCAGGATGCCTAGAATCACTCACATCTTTTTCCATTTGGATCCCTATGAACACAGGTAGGCTTTCAACAAATTGTCTGCATGTGTCTTTGCTCCTCTGTGCTTGAAAGTTAGTGGTGGTGTTGTGCCTGCTCCGCTTCGTGAATCAGATCTCGAAACCCACAGGCTTCTTGGAGAGTACCACTGGCTCATTAAAGAGCTCTGTCTGGAAGATGCACTGTTTGAGCACTATTTCAAGATAACAGGATAAAACTCAAATGAATTACTCACAAAATTGAGTCATATAAACACTAATGTTAATACAGTACCATGATGTGGTTGTCCATTGGAACTGCCAAGCAACTTGCCATCTGCTTGTGGCAATGTGTGCTTCTTAATTACAGTATTTTGAATAAGTGATCAGTATATCTGTCATAGACCATGACCTTTTCATTCTTTTCGAGGCCTGTATTCTGAGATAAATTACAGTACGACACACACACACACACACACACACATTATCCACACTTTGGCAGTAGAATTAATTTGAATTAAAGAAAAAATTAAATAATTTTTAAACATTATTTTCTTGATATGTAAACAAGCTCATATATTCCATTTTGAATCATATATTCAAAATGTTTAAGGCTGAGCCTCAAGCCACAAATGTACAGGAGAGAATCTACCTCTTCAGTCTTCTGTGGTTATTCCGAAGTTTAGGCTTCAGTTCTTCAAAAAGCAAGGTTGAATTCCGAACTTCCATTCAGGATGGATAATTTCCATTCAGGTCATACTGTGGCATACTTGTGGCATTTTTCTTTTTTATCTAAGATGACCCGGTGTCATCAAGACTTGCCCTGAGATAGCTGAGATGTATGTGAAGGCCATCCATTTTTACAACTTCCTACGCATTACTGGTAAGGAGGACGGCGCTACCTGGGACACTGCTGGAGATTCTGGGCCCCTTGAAAACCTAATACACTGGGAGCCCAGCTATTTTCAACTGGCATGCATTTTAAGGTCCCCTTTTAGCGTTGGGAATGATTGTTCTGTTGCATTACACACAACAAGCCATCCAGCTCAAGGAGACCTTTTGTTTCTACTTTACCAAGGGTGCAGAGTCAGAGCAGAGGAATCTTTTAATGTGCAGTCTGCACACAGGTCAACACCAAAGGCTTTTTTAAAGGCACAAAAACCAAAACCTCTTTTAGATGCTTCATATATTTTCTCTGAAAGACACCCATTCAATTTCAGTAACAAATTAAGCATTTCTAATATTTTATTCTTGCCTTATCTGTTATGATTACACTCACTCACTCACTCACTCACTCAGTCCAGTTTCTAGATTCCACTTCAAAACCTTTTTCATTTAGTTTTTCACTCACTCACTCACTCACTCACTCACTCACTCACTCACTCACTCACTCATCATCTATACCGCTTAATCCTGTATTCAGGGTCACGGGGGCCTGGAGCCTATCCCAGGGGACTTAGGGCATATGGCAGGGTACACCCTGGACAGGGTGCCTATCCATCGCAGGGCACACACACTCACTCACATACTACGGGCAATTTTGGGAATGCAGATTAGCTTAACCTACATGTCTTTGGACTGTGGGAGGAAACCGGAGTACCAGGAGGAAACCAACCAAACAAGGGGAGAACATGAATGAGTGAGTGAGTGTGTGTGTGTGTGTGTGTGTGTGTGTGTGTGTGTGTGTGTGTGTGTGCCCTGCTAAATGAAAAAGGTTTTGAAGTGGAATCTAGAAACTGGACTGGACATGGTTTAACAATGTGCAGAATAATGTCACAGTTCAAAGTTCCGTGGTGTGCAAAATGTGCAATGCCATATGTAATGTGTGATTGTGATGGATAGTGAGATAGTTTGTGAAAAAGACTGTTAAGTCCTTTGTGGAGTTCTGGTTGAGAGTTTGGATACCCTGCAGGAAGAAGCTCCTCCTCAGTCTCTTTGTATTGGCCTTCAGGGAGCAGAATCTCTATCAAAAGTGTCCAGAAGTGAACAACAAAGAGACAACAGAGAGAACAGTCCATTGTGTGGCTGGCTGAAGTCCTTCACAATCTTCCTAGCCTTGGTCAAGCTCAGCTTGCTGTAGATCGAGTGCAGGTCAGGGAGCTTGGTGCAGATGATGCTGTAAAGCTTGTCTGTCCTGCATGGTGCTGTTCCCGATGTTTCCTATCAGGATGCTCTCTATGGTGCAGAAGTAAAATTTTCTAAGTACCTTAGAAGGCATCTAAATTCTCTCAAGCGTCTGAGGTGGTAGAGACGCTGCCACTGGACTATGACAGGTCCTGCGGGATGTGAACACTGAGGTATCTGAAGCTGTCCACTCTCTCTACTGGGCTCTTCGTTGATCACGGGGGATCTGGTTGTGCCTCTCCTGCTTTGTCCACTATCAATTCCTTTGTCTTGCTGATGTTCAGGAGGAGGCTGTTAATCTGGCACCAGTTCTCCAGATTTCTAATCTCCCCCAGGTAAGCTGTCTCATCGTTGTCAGAGATCACGCCCACCATGATGGTGTCGTCAACAAACTTAATGATGGTGGTGGAGTTGGTAGTGGCCACGCAGCCATACATGTACAATGAGTACAGCAGGGGGCACTGGGGGATCTGTTGAGTGGTTCTGACATTATGCAAACTTTAGTGGATCCAGTCTCTGACCAGCCACTGAAAACACTTCATCACTAATGAGGTGAGGGCTACAGGGCAGTAGCTGTTGACAGAAGCAGGATGAGGCTTCTTCGGGACAGGAACTATGGTGGACTCTCTGAAGCATGTGGAGATTACTGACTGGGTTAAGGAGAGGTTGAATATTTCTGTGGACACAGACGCTAGCTGGTCTGTGCAGGCTCTGAGGACTCGACCTGGGATGCCGTCTGGTCCTACTGCTTTCCTGGTGTTGCACTGTGGCGAAGTGCATCCTTGGAAACAAACGAGGTGTCAAATTAAAAATGTCCAGAGCTGTGTCAGGAAATAAGTGGAGTAAGAGCAGAGGTTAAGTCTTTAATAATAATAATTGTCATGCACACTCGTAACACGACCGGCACTAGGACCTGGAAGTAATACGGTCGGATTTCAGGAAGCATAAAAGGAAACAAGATGGCGCTTCACATTGCTCAGTCATTGAGTTCGCCCATGCCTTTGCTGACGCTACGCCGACTATTCTGTGAGTACTCACCAATTCGGGTTGCTTCTTTGATTGAGTGTGTGTCGCTAGAATGCGGGTTTATTTGTGTAGATCCTTGCTCTTCATGTAAGAGAGTTCTTAAACTAATCGTGTGGTATCTGCCTACTCGTGCTGCTTCCGCGTTTGGGTTTACCATCCACGCAACACGGGCTAACTGCTAAGGCTTTTCTGTTCATCCCTCGGTTGCTCGTGACAGAATGACTGAGCCCCCAGCAGTAAACCCAGCGTTTGCTCGCCTGTGTGATGTGGTTGACCAGCATGCCGAACTGATCAATAAGCTCCGTGGTGAAGTCGCGTCTCTCCAAAAAGACCTCCAAGACGTCGCGGCCTTGCGCCGCGAGGTGGCGGAGCTACGGCAGGAGAACGCGACCCTCTGCTGGGTGGCTGCTCAGTCGGCGCCGACCCCCCCCGACGTGGTTATAGCTCTGCCGGATAAGTGGGATGGCACAGATGGGAAATGCAGTATTTTTCTAACCGCGTTGGATCTTGTGTTTGAGTTCAATTCCACCAGATACTCCACAGACCAACTGCGCGTTGCGCTTCTCATGTCGTTGCTATCCGGGCAGGCAGCTGAGTGGGCCACGGCGGTTCTCCGATCAGATTCAGATACTGCTTATTCATATGGAGAATTGACCCGTCAACTAAAGCTCACATTCGAACATCCTGCTGCTGAGGTGGAGACCGACATGAAATTGTATCATCTGCGGCAGGGAGGGTCGTCCGTGAGCCGATACACAGCGGATTTCCGCACTCTTGCCGTACAGACCACCTGGGGAGACGTCGCCCTCCGTACGGCCTACTACAAGGGACTGGCTTCACGTATTAAGGATGAACTCGCCGGACGGGAGCTTCCGACCACGCTGGAGGGACTAATCCAACTCGCCCTCCGGATTGACCAGCGTGTGCTCTCCCGTCCGAGGCCAGCCCCCCGGACCCTGCCGCCCATCACGCCATCTTTCTCTCACTCCACGCCCCGACCACCAGCTTTCAACACCACCGCCATGGCACCCGTCGGATCTCCACCTCCCGCCGTGGTTGACACAGGAGCCGGGGAACCCATGCAATTAGGACGCACCTCCTTGAACACTGCAGAGCGAGAACGACGTTTCAGGGAGGGACTCTGCGCCTATTGTGGGTCGGCGGCGCATCAAAGAGCCATATGCCCTCTTCGCCCGGGAAACAGCCAGGCCCGGTGAACCCTGGGAACAGTTCATCGGGCTCCCTCCATCTCTCCGCAACCACACCCAGCGTCTCTCGCCTCATCTCTCCTCCAGTCCCATCACCTCCCAGACCCAACCGATCACCGTCACAATCAACAAACATCAGGAGCAGATCCGATTCTACCTCACCTCCATTTCCACTCCTCCCATCATCCTTGGACATCCTTGGCTCCTTCAGCACGACCCGCTCATCTCCTGGACACAGAATTGGATCCTTCAATGGGGGCCGGCTTGTACCGAGCTTTGCCTACGGGCTCCGGCTGGGACGTGTTCTAGGGAGTCCGAGGCCCCCGATGTCGACACCAACACCATCCCGGCCACCTATCGGGACCTGGCTGAAGTATTCTGTAAGCGACGCGCCACCCACCTGCCTCCTCATCGCCCTTGCGACCTGGCGATTGACCTTCAGCCTGGTTCCATGACTCCTCGCGGCCATCTCTACTCACTCTCCACCACCGAGATGCAGGCGATGGAGGAATATGTTTCCAACGCCCTCCGCCAAGGTACCATCCGGCCCTCCTCTTCGCCTGCCGCCGCGGGGTTCTTCTCTGTGAAGAAGGGGGATGGTGATTTACGCCCCTGTGTCGACTATCGGGGGCTTAACAACATCATAGTCAAGAATCGTCACCCACTGCCTCTTACCAACTCTGCCCTGGACGCCCTCTCTGGTGCCACCATTTTCACAAAGGTGGACCTCCATAGCGCCTACAACTTGGTGCGCATCAGAGAGGGTGATGAGTGGAAGACAGCCTTCATCACACCTACTGGACATAATGAGAACCTGGTCATTCCATTGGACTTTACAATGCACCTGCAGTTTTTCAACAGTTCATTAATGACGTCCTGAGAGACATGCTAGGTAGATGGGTCTTCGTCTACCTGGACGGTATTCTCATCTACTCCCGCTCCGTCAACGAACACATCCAGCATGTCAGAGCAGTACTTAAGAGATTGCTCGCCCATCAATTGTACTGTAAGGAGAAGTGCGCTTTTCACAAGCGCTCCACCACGTTCCTGGGTTTTGTCATCTCGCCCCAGGGTGTGGCCATGGACCTGCAGAAGCTATAAGTTGTGCGTCATTGGTCTCTACCCAAGACACTTAAGCAACTTCAAAGGTTTCTCGGGTTTGCGAATTTCTATCGTCACTTTATCCGGGACTACAGTACAGTTGCAGCTCCCCTGACCCGACCATCTTCTCATCACTTTCACCTTAACTCTGCTGCCATCTCTGCATTTCATGAACTCTGCCACCGATTCACCACTGCTCCGATTCTCCTTCACCCCGACGCCACCAAACCGTTCGTTGTGGAGGTGGATGCTTCAGACGTGGGCGCCGGGGCGGTTCTCTCCCAGTGAGGTCCAGATCAGAAGCTACACCCTTTTTTCTCCAAAAAATTTGATCCCACTCAGCAGCGATACGGAGTAGGGGACCGCGAGCTGCTGGCCATAAAGTGGGCTTTGGAGGAATGGCGACACTGGCTCCAGGGCGCCGGAGAGCCGTTCATCGTCTGGACCGATCACCAAAACAGCTTAGTCCAAGACAGACGCGGTGTGCACTGTTCTTTGAACAGTATAATTTCCATCTGTCTTATCGTCTGGGGTCGAAGAACACCAAGGCCGATGCCCTCTCCCGACAACATGAGGAAGACGCCCCCCGGGCGGACCCCGCGCCTGTTCTCCCACCATCCAAAATCATCGCACCACTCTGTTGGGATTTGGAGACGAGGGTCCGCAAGGCACAGGCCACGGAGACCGAACCAGGCAGGTGTGCCACCTGGACGACTCTACGTCCCCCACGCCCTAAGAAGCGAGGTCCTCCAATGGGGCCACTCCACTCCGTTCTCCGGCCACCCGGGCGCACCTTTTGGTGGCCCACAATGACGAAGGACATCAAAGAGTTCGTCCAGGCGTGCCCAGTGTGAGCCAGGGTGAAGAACACCAACTAACCAACCACTCCAACCACTCCCCGTCCCCCGTCAGCCCTGGACGCACATTGCCCTCGACTTCATCACGGGCCTGCCGGTCACCGAGGGAAAAAACACCATTCTGACCATCGTAGATCGGTTCTCCAAAGCTGTGCATCTGGTGGCCCTCCCCGGACTCCCATCAGCTAAAGGACAGCTGAGCTGATTTTAGAACACGTAGTCCGTCTGCATGGGATCCCCAAGGACATCGTCTCGGACAGGGGGGCCTCAGTTCACGGCACGTTTCTGGAAGGCCTTCTGCCGTCTGATCAATTCCACCTGCAGTTTGTCATCGGGATACCATCCTCAAACTAATGGTCAGATGGAACGGACCAACCTGCAACTGGAGCGCTACCTGAGCCCACTATCTCATTTGGGCAGAACTTTCACATAATCTCCACGTCTCCTCTGCCACCAACCTAAGCCCATTTGAGATATGTCAGGGTTTCCAGCCTCCGATGTTCGAACACCAAGAACCGGAGGTCGATGTACCGTCGGTCCGAAGGTGTCGACGGCTATGGAGTCAAGCCAACACTGCCATTCACTGTGCCAACCACCGCTACACCACGCAACATCACCGTCGACACCATCCGGGACGGTTGTACAATGTAGGTGACAAAGTATGGCTGTCTACGAGAAACCTGCACCTCCATACAGAATCCAAGAAGCTATCACCCAGGTTCATTGGTCTATATCGCATCACCCTCCGTATCAATCCTGTCACCTACCTGGCTCCAGCTGCCTGCGGCGCTCCGGATCCATCTGGTATTCCACACCTCCCAGCTCAAACCCTTCATCACTTAACCAATGGTCTTTCTATTCCTATCCATCTCTTAATGGTCCCTCAATGACTTCTACCTTGTTACTGTATGTAACAAGTATGTATTACTGTATGTATTAAAGAACTGCAACAAATGATAGCATCTTATGGTCACAAAGTCTCCAAAACAACCATCAGACGCTATCTACATGTGAACAAGCTCTTTGGGAGGCATGCAAGGAAAAAACCTTTTCTCAGTCACAATCATAAACGCAAACGTTTGGAGTTTGCTAAGCGGTACTGGGGCTTCAACTGGGACCGTGTTCTTTGGTCAGATGAGACCAAGATAGAGCTTTTTGGCAACAAACACTCTAAGTGGAACACAAAAGATGAGTATGCAGAAAAGCACCTCATGCACACTGTGAAGTATGGGGGAGGATCGGTGATGCTGTGGGGCTGTTTCTCTTCCAGAGGCCCTGAGTACCTTGTTAGGGTGCATGGCATCATGAATGCTTTGAAATACCAGGACATTTTAAAGCAAAATCTGGTGGCCTCTGCCCGAAAGCTGAAGCTTGGGTCGTCACTGGGTCTTTCAGCAAGATAATGACCCAAAACATGTGGCCAAATCTAGACAGAAATGGTTCATCACACACAGAATCAAGCTCCTCCCATGGCCATCTCAGTCCCCAGACCTCAACCCCATTGAAAACCTTTTATTGCCAAAAGGGGGTTGTACAAAGTATTAAACATCAGGGGTGCTAAAAATTGTGGCACCCATGATTTGATGTAAAAGAATGATTTCTTAATGTGGGATTTTTGTCCCACTGAATAAATGCACTTGAATTAAAGGTTGGAATTTCCTCTTTTTTCCATTTTTTCCTATGTTATTTAGAACAAAACGAATTTTTTAGAAGCTAAAGAACACATTTTAACCAGAGGTGCCAATAATTATGGAGGGCACTGTATATTTGGCTGAGCTTTAGAAAACATATAGGCTTTGTTTCATTGTAATCGGCCCACATGCAACATTTAACTGGAAAACTGCCTTATATCATAAAAGAAACCGACCTTGAAAACATCATTAGTTCATCGCAAAATTGCAAAACAGATGGCGCTGTAAAAAAAAAAATTATACGCACTTATGAGTGTTCAATTGAAATTAACATTTTGTTAAATCCAAAATTCAGCAGATGATGTTAATGTTTTAAAACGTACTTATGAGTGTGCAATTAGATTCCACATGAACAAAGTCATGGGCACATCTGGTAATAATTATAAATGAAAGTATTCCTTAAAATACATGTCTTTATACATTTTAATAAAAAGTTTCTTCCTTAATGATGTGGCATCCATACATTAAATGAATGACATGCATTTTCATAATAACTTTAACTTATGCTACTAAAAAAACAGAAAAGATGTCAGTGTTTCATGCCACAGGTTTTGCTCCCTGTGGTTAGACAAATAGTTTTAAGATGTGGGGCCCCAGGCGTTTTCTCTGCCCTGTCCATGAGTGGTAAACAGTGAACTGTTTATCTGTTTATAAAAATATCAACTTCTGCTCTTCTGTAGATATCTTACCTCCTTGTAAAATCCCAGTGCACAGGACTACGGTAAGACATCCTGTTTGCTGCGTGACAGCTCTTAATGCAGTATCATCCACAGTAGTGTGTGACCCCTCAGGGGTTTTCGAAAATGTTGCTGAAAATGACATTCTGTCAAGTTTTCATCCATTCCACCAATGAGCTCTCACAGCACATGAGTTCCAGCCTCATACCATAGAGATGCATGTGCATCTTTTTATGATTGACATTTGTCCTACAGCTTCTTCTCAAGTCAAGTCAAGTAGGCTTTTATTGTCATTTCAACCATATACAGTTCAGTACACAGTGAAACGAAACAACGTTCCTCCAGGACCAAGGTGCTACATACATGCAACGACATAAATTAACAACACAGCATAAATTTAACAACGCAGATTTTTACATTTTTAAGTTAACCTAAAAAACTATCAATTTCTATACAAAAAAGAAACAACAAAGACAGCAGACAACAGACAACATAGTGCACGTGCAAATGTGCAAACGAAGATCTACATGACAACACAACAACGTAACACGTTACAGTTAAGAAATACCTTTTTAGTGATAAGGTATGGGTTGAGGTAGTGGAGAGAGCAGCAAATATATTGTGTGCAAATCGCAAAGTGAAATAAAATATTGTGCAAATATTGCAAAGAGCAGTTCAGATAGGTAGGTATGAACAGATTAAGGTGGTTGTAAATCAGTGTGATTGTGCATATGTGTGTTTATCAGTTCAGTCCCGATGTTATTTAGTTCGTCTCTTTTAGTGATTTGTGTGTGTGTGTGTGTGTGTGTGTGCGCGCGCGCGTGAGTGTTTATCAGTCCAGTCTCTTTGTGTTGAGGAGACGGCTTGTGGGTAAAAACTGTTACATAGTCTGGATGTGAGTGCCTGAATGCTTCGGTACCTTTTTCCAGATGGCAGGAGAGTGAAGAGTGTGTGTGATGGATGTGTCCGGTCAGCCACAATGCTGGTGTCTTTGCGGATGGAGCGTGTGGTGTAGATGTCTTCGATAGAGGGGAGAGAGACCCCGATGATCTTCTCAGCTGTCCTCACTATTCGCTGTAGGGACTTGCGGTCTGATATGGAACAATTTCCAAACCAGACAGTGATGCAGCTGCTCAGGATGCTCTCGATGGTTCCTCTATAGAAGGTGATGAGGATCGGTGGTGGAAGCTGTGCCTTTCTCAGCCTTCTCAGGAAGAAAAGACGTTGTTGGGCTTTCTTATGCAGAGAACTGGTGTTGAGGGACCCCGTGGACACCCAGGAATTTCCTGGATCTCCACAGAAGAGCCGTCGATGCTGAGCGGAGAGTGATCGCTCCGTGTCCTCCTGAAGTCCACAATCATCTCTTTTGTCTTATCGACGTTCAGAGACAGGTTGTTGTCTGTACACCAGTCCGTTAGCCTCTGCACTTCCTCTCTGTACGGCGACTCGTCGTTCCTGCTGATGAGACCCACCACGGTCGTGTCATCAGCAAACTTGATGATATGATTGGAGCTGCGTGTCGCTACACAATCATGAGTCAGCAGTGTGAACAGCAGGGGACTGAGCACGCAGCCCTGGGGGGCCCCAGTGCTCAGTGTGGTGGTGCTGGAGGTATAGTTCCCGATCTGCACTGCTTGAGGTCTTTCGGTTAGGAAGTCCAGGATCCAGTTACAGAGGGAGGTGTTCAGTCCCAACAGGCTCAGCTTCCCGATCAGTTGTTGGGGGATGATTGTATTGAATGCTGAACTGAAATCTATGTACAGCATTCTGACGTAAGTGTCCTTCTTGTCCAGGTGTGTCAGTGCCAGGTGGAGTGTGGTGGAGATGGCGTCGTCCGTCGAACGGTTTGGACGATACGCAAACTGCAGGGGGTCCAGTGAGGGAGGCAGCAGGGTCTTGATATGTCTCATGACGAGCCGCTCGAAGCACTTCATGATGATGGGTGTGAGTGCAACAGGGCGGTAGTCATTGAGACAGGACACAGAAGACTTCTTCGGCACGGGGACGATGGTGGTAGACTTGAAGCATGTGGGAACGACGGCGCTGCTCAGAGAGATGTTGAAGATGTCGGTGAGAACATCTGCCAGCTGTTCTGCACATTCTCTGAGCACTCTGCCTGGGATGTTGTCTGGTCCAGCAGCTTTACGAGGGTTGACTCTTCGCAGAGTTTTCCTCACATCAGCCGTGGTGAGACACAGCACCTGGTCGTTCGGAGGAGGGATAGTCTTCCTCGCCGTCACGTCGTTCTGCATGTCGAACCGTGCGTAGAAGTTGTTCAGCGCATCTGGAAGGGAGCCGTCACTGTCACAGGCAGGTGATGAAGTCCTGTAGTTGGTGATGGCTTGTATACCCTGCCACATGCGCCGTGTGTCACCACTGTCTCTGAAGTGATTGTGGATTCGCTGGGCGTGTGCACGCTTCGCCTCTCTGATGGCCCGGGACAGTTTGGCCCTTGCTGTTCTTAGGGCCGCCTTGTCTCCCGTTCTGAAGGCAGAGTCTCTGGTCTTCAGAAGTGCACGTACCTCCGCAGTGATCCATGGTTTCTGGTTGAGTCGTGAGATGATATTCTTGGAGACAGTGACGTCATCGGTGCACTTGTTGATGTAGCTGGTCACTGATGACGTGTACTCCTCCAAGTCAGTGTAGTCGCAGCGTCCCTAAACATGTTCCAGTCAGTGTTCTTGAAACAGTCCTGAAGAGCAGAGATGGCTCCTGCTGGCCAGGTTTTCACCTGCTTCTGAACCGGTTTTGAATGCCTGATGAGTGGTCTGTATGCTGGAATTAGCATAACAGAGATGTGGTCCGAGGTGGGGGCGGGGCTCTGCCCGATATGTGCCGGGGATGTTTGTGTAAACAAGATCCAGCGTGCTTTCCCCTCTCGTTGCAAAGTCCACATACTGATGGAATTTAGGAAGCACTGACTCCAGCGACAATAAACAGTCCATCGGGGTGTGTGTTCTGCAGATTCCTGATCTTAGCACACAGTTCACAGAGCGCTTCCTTAGCATTAGCACTAGGTGGAATGTACACTCCGATAATGAAAACAGTGGTGAATTCCCGTGGTAAATAAAAAGGTCTACATCTAACAGTCACAATCTCCAGCAACGATGAGCAAAAGCTAGAAACTAGCACCGAGTTCTTGCACCATTTCGTGTTGATGTAAACACACAAGCCACCGCCGCGAGTCTTACCGCACAGAGCTGTGTTTCTGTCGGCGCGAAACGAGGCTAGCCCGTCTAGTTGAATGGCGGCGTCCGGTACTCTATCGCTGAGCCATGTCTCCGTGAAAACAAAGACACAGCAGTCCCTCACCTCACGCTGTGTAGCCTGCTGAAGTCGGATGTAGTCCAGTTTATTGTCCAGAGAGCAGACGTTTGATAAGATGATGGACGGAAGAGCCGGCCGGCTAGGGTTTGCTTTTAGCCTAGCACAAACTCCCGCCCGCTTGCCGCGCTTCCGCTTCCTTGCGCACCGCTTACAATGTCCCCTCTTCCGGCCACCGGCATCAGCCAACGCCGAGGACTGGAGGCCTGGTTCCCGAAGCAAGCCGAGGTAGCGTAGCTTCTCACGCAGCTCATCTTGAATTAAATTTACCGGTTTATTGAGTTGCAAAAGTGTCTGGCGGTGGTAAGTACGAACACCGTTTGCGCCAATGTCCATATACTGGGTAAAATAAACGCGCTACAACACTAAGTAAACAAAGTAGCACCATTTTGGCTCCAGAGCGGCCGCTGCGTGCTACTGCCGTGCCGCCATCTTGGAAAACCACTATAGGGTTCTATAGGATTGCAGCCAACAGTCAATTGTCCGGATCTTTAAAAAAAAAAATTTTATAATCAGTAATTTTCCTTGCTTTCTGCTTCACTAGTAGTTAGCCCGCTTCTTCTCAGAATTAATCTAATGAGTACATCTTCCATTTACAAAAGGACTTTTCTTATCCAGGTACTAAGGTAAACAAATCAGCACTCGTCACTATTGCTCACTAATTCCAATAGGAGATTTCCATTGACAGGCAGAGCAAAGTGTTGTTAGTGGGCTCAAGAACCGGCAGCTATACTAAATTCCTCCATTTTTTGTACTTTACAGCTTAGCATTATTGGGAAGCTCTCTTGAATTTGGCTCTCGCACTTGTCCCAGTGCCAACTCATTCACCCTGCATTCCAATTCAGCTGATTGCTTTACTTCATACTGTGAAAAGGTACAACAATTATGGAACACATTATGAAACTGCGAAATTAGTTATGCTTGTCAAAAGCAATAGGCCATGTTTCTTAACGAAGTAAGACCGTCAAACATGGCCAAAATAGCAATAAATCAAACACTGGAATTACCACTCTTCAATACACTTTCTGAACTACTGGACAAAATGAGAACGAGAAATGGTATAAGCATCCATTTGAAACAACCCACTCCACACCGCAGAAATAGATTTTGATCTCACTTTACTTGATTTTGCTGAGCTGTCACACTAGTTAAACATTATATTATAGAAAAAAAAACATTGCCTACATTGTTACAGTATTTGGTATTTATAGCCACAATTTAACAAGTAAATGAGATGATCAGATGATAATCAACACGTATTATTAAAGTATATATAAATAATATGATGGGTTCATCATCTAAGCAGCTTAATCAAAATTATTCTTAAACTTGTTCTTGCTCTTATTTTTGCAAACCACAAGATGATAATGTTTTTGATCTTTTAAAAATGTATTGGATTAGTTGGAACAATTTAAGCTCAATATTAGCCCAAATTAAGCTCAATATTATTATAATTTGTTGAGCATAAACATACTATAATAACAAACAGATTGGTTTATATTTGTCACAAAGCTAACATTAACATATGTTACATGTTAATGGGAGCTTTGTTGCCATAACATACTACATACATGCTGCATACATAGTAATTAATTACAATACACACATGAATGTATTAAATCTCAATCAATTAGAAATTATTGAAAAGTTGATGTGGCATTCTCCTCTCAGACACCTCCGCCAGAGACTGCAACTCCACTCCAATCCAATGACAGAGACAAATAATTTCTTTCACATTGCAAAATAATGCTGAAGGTGTGCAAAACGGCACAGAACAAAAATTCATAACAGAGCCAGTTTTATCATGGTGCTTTTGGGTTTTGCAAAATTTTGCAAATACTGCTGACAATACCGTTCTTGCAAGAACTGTTCCAGAACAGCTGACCGCCGTGTCGTAAATTAACAACTGACTGTTGTTGTTACTTAAATACCTAATGTTTAAGTATCTGTGTTATTTCATAGTTTTGAAATTTCCAGTATTGTTCTAGAATGTAGAAAATAAATCACTAAAGAAAAACCTGCATTGACTTTGTAAGGAAACTGGAGTACCTGGAGGAAACCCTCCAAGCCAGGAGGAGAAGATCATCATAGTAAAAATAACGAAGTTGATTGTCAGATTTTTCTTTTAAAACCATACTTTTAAAAACAATAACACATAATATTTTTTATACAAGTAACTTCAAAGTAAAATAGTTTCATGGTGTTTAAAGTATTTTCAAAGTATTAAAATGTTTCAAAGTATTTGTGAGGCTTTATTCATCAATAAATAACAACAACAATAATAATAAAAAAACAAGCTGTTGATGCTTGTTAGTTAGCCATTAAATACAAGCACACAAAAAAATCAAACAGCTAATCAAGCTCAGAAGCTCATAAACAGTAAGTACAGTAAGCAATTGGGCTAAGAAGTGGGCTCCAAGGTATTGCTTTAAATCAAATTGTTCTGCCCCTTTTTGTCAATCTTAGTGTTCCTATTTGTTAGGTCATGTCAAATAGATAATGTGGATTGCCAGATAGTTCCACCTACAAGAAATATAAAAGTGATCTATAAAGTACTTTCAAATTAAAATTTTATTTGTCACATACACAGTCATACGATATGCAGTGAAATGCTTAGGCAACTGCCCTGACCTTAAAACAAGACTATTAATAGGAATAATACAAAAAAGTTACTTATCTAAGAAAGAATATCTATATAGGAAATAAATATTAAAACAAAAGTAAGTAAATTCAACTAAGAAAGAACAAATTTAACCAAGAAAGAATAAAATAAAATATTAAATATCTTTGTATCATTGGCCAGATTAACCTCAGTATGGCCTAACAGGCTAACTTGATAAGTAGTAAAATAACTGTAAAATAGCAACCCTTACTGATTTAGGATCGAAAGTTGAGTCACAGAGAAAGGGACTACACTCTTGAGCCAAGTAAATCCAGCTTTGAACTGTCCCTAATCGATAAATCAGTGCCTATTTAAAATGATTAGAACATACAGTACATACATGGCATAGTTAAAAGCTGTCACAACATTGGCAGCACAGTGGCTCAGTGGTTAGCACTGTTGCCATGCATCTCCAGGTCCCGGGATCAATTTTACTGTCGGGTCTGTGTGCACGTTCTCCATGAAATTTGCAGGTTCTCGCCACGCTGTGATGGGTTGCTCCGGTTCTCCAGTTTCCTCCCACAGTCCAAAGACATGCAGATTAGTATAATTGGTGTTTCCAAATTGCCCATAGTGTGTGAATGTTTATGTGAGTGTTGACTAGAGGTGCTACCACGTCATACAGAAGGGGAATGGGTTGCCATTGGCCTCCACTGGACTACTGGAGTCCTACAGACTACAGAAGCTCCTAGATGGATGAATGGATGATGTCAGACCATTGGCACCATAAATATACTGCAATACATCTGCAGAAATCTAATATATATATAAATAAAATACAGCAAACTTTATTTACATAGATGCAGAGGGGTGCAACTTGTAGAGAAGCCTTCATGAATGAAAAAAAAAGATGATTTATTGACATCTCAACATGCAAACCACTGGTAACAGTCAAGGACAGGAAGCCCACATTAGACTTTGCAAAAAATGAATAAATAAAAAATAGCATGTTTACTTCTTATAGAGAATTGCCAGTTACCCTAACGAGAAGAGAAGGGTACAGAGAAGAAAAGGTTCAACATCATCAAACATGGTGAAGGTAGTGAAATGGCATGAGAATGGCAAAACCAAAGGAACATGTCACTGGTGTTTATGTTTATAAACAATGATGTGACTGCTGGCGAAGTCTGAATGAAGGATGAATTCTGTTATGTTGACTCTAAGCAGTGTACATTCTGCATAGATTGAGTTGCACCAGGAAGAAACTTAGCCTTTAGTGATGTCCATGGATTACAGATTTCAGACAGCCTTTGATTCTTTTGGGTCAATATTATGAACGTAAGTACATCTTATAGATAGTATTCAACAAATGATTTTCACAAGTGCCTTGCCAATTTCTTCCGACTAACTTTCATTCATTCACAGCGCTCATTGACAGCGCAGTTTTGCATCCAGTGATTTTGTCCAATTATTTTTGTGCCTCTATTCATAACAAATGGCTGTAATTTGTATATTCATTTATTTTTGTAATGGTATACAAATGCAAGTACAGTGTATAAAAATGCACTTGTAAATAAAGATAAAGCAAAACTTTTACTTTTGCACCTTGAACAATGATATAATCAGTCCAGAGCAGAACATCATTATAAAAAATAAGCCTTAAGGCAAAATACACAGAGACCAAATGCAAAGATATTCATAGCTGAAACCTTCACACAAAGCTGAATCCATTACATAACCATGAGCATGTTAGCTGGTGTACAGTTGCTTTTTTCAGCCTAGTGCATTTTGGCAGGTGAATAACTAAACATGGTAATTAGAATGTATGTATGTAAACAGACATTATCAAGACTTCATATGAATTGTCAAATGGTCAGAATTGTGCAAACCTTGATACTTCCCTCCCTGTCTACGTAGCATATCATTGTGGTATATATTAGCATATATTAATGAGAAATCATATCATTAAATCACTGTTTGACTTGTTTTTGGAAAGTCCCATTTCCTTGGTTGCCGATCCTTTAAGGATTAATGTGTGTTGATTAATGTTAGCACTCCTCAACTCCTTAGTTGATAAATGTGTCTGAGTTTTACTCGGCACTTAAAGCTGAAAAAGCTGAAAAAATATTGCTTCTGGGATCTGTGTGCCACTGTGGTTCTTCTATTTTGGAAAAACAAAACAAACTGTTAGGAAGCAATAAAGGAGAAACAAATATAAAGAAAAACAGCCTTAAGGCGTTCAGAACCAGCCACATGTGCAACAGGTTTACAGCAAGTTATAGCACTGAAAGGTTCTCCGTTCGTTCATTTAGGATGACCATATCATACTGTATCTTTTGCATATCTAGACTTGTGAAATGAACCAAATGAACAGTTGGTTGGCTTTGCTGTTCCCTGGCTGTTTAGCACAAATAGAAGCCACACAGAACACCAGATCAGGTTCTCAGAGTTTATGTTTTTGATAATGCTATGATATATAATATGTTTATGATCATGTTATGTTGTGGGATTTCTAAAGTTTCAAAAATGCGTTGGCACATACTGCTAAGTAGACTTTATTTAGACCTGTGTGACTTACCTACTGTATGTAATTGTAGCTGTAAGTTCAAAGGTTAATGCATAGCATCAAGCAATGGCATTTTATTGACACAGAATCACACAATCAAACAATATGAATTTTGAGTATCCACTGACAAATATATAACACAAAACACTCACTCACTCATCATCTATACCGCTTTATCCTGTAGTCAGGGTCAAGGGGGACCTGGAGCCTATCCCAGGAGGCTTAGGACAGTGTGCCAATCCTTCACAGGGTACACACACTACGGACAATTTTTGAACGCCTAATCTGCATGTCTTTGGTCTGTGGGAGAGAACCAGAGTACCCAGAGGAAACCCACCAAGCACATGGGAGAACATGCAAAGTCCATGCACACAGAGATGAGAATTGAGCCTGGAGGTGCAAGGCGACAGTGCTAACCACTACACCACCATGCTGCCTAACACAAAACATTATTAAATAATAAAAAAAATATTATATATATATATATATATATATATAATTATATGCAACAAAAGACAAACAACAATAACAGCAAAAAAATATCAATGCTGCATGTAATAGTTGCATAGTACCAGTACTTCCCCCTATACCTACTAGTGGCAGTTACGTTGAAAGTTTAGGGCTATATCCCTCTGTACTTTGAGACTACATTTACCTGCAGTGACAGATTTTGGCTTTTTTTTTTTCTTTGAGCCACAATTTCAAGAAATGGACGGCATAGTGGCATAATGATTCATGAGCTTCATCTGCCTCTCTTCGTACATTAAAGCACTCTTCACTCTGGAACAGGGTGAATCTAGACTCATTAGACCATGTGACCTTTTCTCAGTGGTCCACAGTCTATTTTTTTATGCTCCCTAGCAAATTGAACCTTTTTTTCCCCCAATTAGCTTTACTGATAAATGGTTTTCTTAGGGCTAGATAGCTGTTTAGTCTCAATCCTTAAGTTCTCTAATCACTAAGAAGCGAACAATATTACCTTGTTGTCAACTGTATGTTTATTTCTCCTGAGTGAAGTGTGTTTTTAATGTGTAGAATGCCTGTTCCTCCTTGTCTGTCCAGCAGACCTTCTCCGACCTTCTCCGTTATGTTATCTCATGAGATTGGAAAGTGGTGCTGTCACAGAGGAGAAAAAAAGGCACATAACATGACTCCAAAATGGCATGTGCCTGTTTTTCATCATTGGGCAGGGGTATAATCAGATGGCCTCCACTTTCTTCTGTTCATGCCATGCTCGATATGATACCCCAGGTACTGTTCGTCAGGCAGCCCAAGATGACATGTCCAAGGGTTTGCAGTGAGTCTCGCTTTCCGCAGTTTGCCCAAGATCTGTCGGAGGTTGTGCAAATGATCCTCCCAGCTACTTGAATAAGGCATTAGGGCGGTGGGACTTTAAGAAGATGTCCATTAGCCGCGGGAAGGTAGCTAAGGTGCTGTGGAGACTGAAGAGTAGGACCTGATATTGGCAGTTGCCATGATCTGTAGTAAACACGGTCTCCGGCGTAAGGGTACCCTCCAATAGCCCTTCGTCAGGTCCTGTGTAGAGATGAATCAAGTCTTTCCCAAGCAGTCCATGAGATCATCTACGTAAGGAAGTGGGTATGCATGAAAGTGGATGCTGACTGTGGAGAAACCACTTGTTATATTAGTAATGTTGGGCTATTTAAATTGCTCGTTTCACTGATCTATTACAAATACAGCTGCAAGTTAGTAATTTTGGTAAAAAAAAAAAAAAAAATTTTATGGGGATTTTATATACAAGTTCCACAATCACACGAGTACCCTCCGCTAATGTACTGTAACAACAGGTAATCTCTTGCTGCTTCATTATAAAGCCACTTTTTATTGGTTGTTACAAGCAAACATAGAATGGACGGAAATCTCTTGACAGTCTTTCATAAAAATGTACACAGTATACCTTATTATTCAACATCAGTATAATCTGTTTATTGAGATGGCATTTATTTAAAATTTTCAAACATCATTTAGACCCAGTCGCATTTACAGAACACAACTTACCTTTACACATATAGGTTTCCCACTGACTCATTCCTTCTCTCTCTCTCTCTCTCTCTCTCTCTCACCCACACACAGTTCCTAGTCTCTTTTACTAAGCACACTCTTGCTCCATTATTACATCATAAAACTATTTTGTGTCGTAGCGTCTGGCAAACTTAACTGACAGATAATCCGGAACAAGAGAGATGGCTTTGAACGAGTGATTACACAAATGTGTGTGTGTGTGTGTGTAAGAGAGAGAGAGACAGAGAGTACTGATCAGAGAAGCTCTTGCAACCTCAGCAACATGGACACAGGCATTTAGAGTCTTAAAGGTTAGAGTCTGTTGTGAAGTCCTTTGAATGCAGCTCCTTTGTTACTTGAAAGCACTTAAATCCAGAAAAAAATACACCGGTGAAAATATGATTTAGAGAATTTTGGTGTGTTTCAGATGCTCCATCTTCATCCTCTGGTCCTAAAAGATCTGAAGCGGTACAATACCATTGCAACTCGAGAAGCCTAAATCTCAGGTTTTACACAAAGAGACAGGGAATGGGAGTATAAATTTTATAATAAATGTTCATCAAAATTGCTGTGCTTTTTGTTCTTTCATATATACAAAAACATTTTACATGCATCAAAACCTTCTAAACACATTGTACAGAAAATCTACACAATAAAGCTCTCAGTACATTAAAGAGGAGACTTGCTTCAGGATGCACAATTGATCTTAAATCACCATAAAAACTCTACTTTGTCATTTATTTGATCCCAATTGCAAGACTGGCCTTTTAAAGCAGGACACATACTGTATATTCAGCTCTCACTTTATTGATGCAGATGATCGATATGTATCTACCATCATTATGCAGTCTACTGTTAGCTTTAGGCCTTGTGAAACATTCGCATATGGAAATGTAAGAAACTGATTTTCAACTATTTATTCCTTTGAATTGGCATGGCATTTTTCTTAAAATCAGATTTTTACAGTATGATAAATGAAACACTCAAGATGTAAGTCTGTTGCTTCAGTTAAAGTTGTTTGACAAGACTACTTTAAAAACTCACCTTTTAGGAACTACAGCCAGTTTCAAATATACACACACTGATTAAAAAAAACAAATCTATTCCCATAAATAATTGAACCAACTATTTATGTAATAAATATAACAATTGCTATTAATACTTGGGAAAAAAATTCTTTACACTCAGTAACTTTATTATGAAGTCTTATGAAGTCTGGACATGGACCCATGGAACCCATGACCAAATTACAAGTCACCTTCCTTTAAGGTATATGCATCTGCCTTCAGCTTCTTTGTGGGCCTTTCTCCGTTCTGTCTTGTCTTCAGTAAGTGAAAAGCATGATCTGCTGAGTTTAGAGCAGATGACTAACTTTCCCGAGTGAAGAAATATTCCTTTACTTTGCCTTGAGAAACTCTTGGTTAGCTTTCACATTATCCATCTTCAACATGAAGCAAGGTTTATCATTTCTGCAGCATTCATGTTAATATGAGCAGAGAGTATATCCATGTACACTTCAGAATTCATCCTTCTACAGTAAGGTCATCAATAAATAAACAACTGACCTCGTTCCATCGGCAGCCATACTGAGTTCAAGTGAACAGCTGTCAAATGCAAATGTAACACTCAGAACACCTGTAGTCTTTTTGTCTGCTTGATTAGTCATGTAGTAACAAGGGAATGGGCAACACCTGGCCATGCAACTGCTTGTCAGCTATTTATTCTATTATTTATGAGCCATCTCTCCCAAAATTGGTGTGTGTGTGTGTGTGTGTGTGTGTGTGTGTAAAAAATGGCTCTAATTCCTGAAAGTTTAATGCCACACTTTTGTCAAGCCCCTTAAATTGAAGCTGAAAGCCTCTAACATCTTGAGTGTTTCATTTAAAAGTCAATGTGGTGGGGTAGAGAGGCCAAATGCCAAAGAACTTCTTTTTGTTCCAAAATGTATGGACCTGACTGCAAATACAAATAGACGAAAAACTGGAGTGAGAATTTTAATTCAGAAATTTTACTTGAAAGCACAGGTAATAAAAGCAGAGTATATAGTACGGTAGGTGAATGGCCCTGGTTCTTAAATAGCACTGTTTTGTACTGTACAAGAGAGGTAATAATAATATTGTGTAACTTCAACTTTTTTCCTAAAAGTTGTTACAAACTAGTAAAAGCATGGACAGCAACAATAATGGGCTTTTGTAGCTGAGTTGTACACAAGTGGCACACAGTAAGGAACGTTAGATATTTAGTGTAAGTTGTGAATTATACTCAGTACATGAGAGACTTTAAAATGTTGGGGGAAAAAAATCATCAGTTAATGTCATTATTGTGGCTTCACTAGACGTATGCTTATGTGTTAAGGTAGAAAAAAACAGGAATATCGATGTACAACATCTGGTTCTTTCTGACCAGGCAAACGGCTTTACACCATAAGTAAAATGTACAATTTAAAATAGGCAATTATGTCATATGCAGGAAATAACTGATATAAGTGGGAAAGGACAGATGGGAAATAGTGCAGCATTCCGGTATTGATTTAATACAGCCTCCGTCCACTGACGTTAATCCCCTCCCCCTCCCTCCCTGCCTCATGTGTCTGTTAAGCATTTTAATCCTACCGGTATTTTATTAGCTCGAGGGAAATGTTTTAGATAAGCACAGAAGGCTCATGGGATTGAGTCAGCATGAGTATCGAAGTCCCAAAAGGAATTAATGATGCAATTTCCTTTTCTAAACAGTACAAAATCTTAAGAAAGCCATAAGCGCATGTAAAGAATTGTCGCGAAGCTCAAATGCGGTTAAAAGTCATGAAATTCAACATTTTCTACATTACTAACAGGGAATATCAGCACTAAACTCGACAACAGCACTATCTGGTGTGATCTGTTGTCATTAAAACTGTGTCTATAGTCTCAGAGAACATTTTAAAGGAAATTAATTAGTAAATCCTTCTAAGCACCTTAGAGAATCTGTCACAGCTCTTTAAGACACATTGACTGTTACACTGGCTTCTGTTTTTCTTTCTCTTTAGGTAATCCCGGACAGTGGACAATTCCATTTTATTTATTTATTTATTTTTGGATAAGTGGTTTATAATTATCCAGTTACAAAATTGATATTATTCTGTGTTAGTGTTCTCCATACCCCTTGTCCTACATGTGGATACTGATGCCAAAGTTGCGATGGTCGTTCCAGTCAATATGTATTTATTTAAAACAATATTATATTGATGCAACAGATGAAGTGATGTGACAAAATAAGTGACTCAAACCAGAGTTAGTAGGCTCATATAATTCTGTTATTTAATATTCCCCTTTGTTAATTTCGCTTGTTTCATTTTCTCTGTATAAAATAATTAACTTTTTTTTTTCCAATCACTCGCATTTTATAGCACTATTTGCATCCTTATTCTTTCAGATTAATACACACTCTTGATTTCTCATAGGACAAACTCTTTCTCCTCATTGTAAAAATGCCATTATTCTGATATACAATTAATTATTATGATTTTTGTATTATTATTACTACTCTATGTTTCACAAGGTTCACTCCCTGCTCCCTGATTCATTTAGACCAGACAAACCAGTGGAGGATACAATACACTTAGACAAGGCAATAGAACAAAAACAAACAAAGAAAAAAGACAAAAAGGGGAAAAAAAAGGAAAAAAAGAAATGTGACCAAAAGGATCTCTCCTTGTCACAATCACAGTCAGCAATGATAATTAATTTCAGCGTCTTATAGATGTTTTTATGCATTATTTTGTGAATGTTCTCCAATATTTTCCCTTCATTTTCCGTAGTTGTTTTTTTTTTTTTTTCATTTTATCACTTGCTCTCCCTTTCCTCACGTGTTGGTCGTATCTTCATTTCAGTAAATTTGAGCGAATACTGCCAGCCAGTCCAGGATGACCACTCAATTCCATCAGCATAAGAGGTGTGTTGGCCGTGCAAGTATTGGCCATTCAAGTTGGACATATGGCAACTATTATACCACCATGCACCATGGTAGAATGATGCACAGTTGTTCTCAGAAAGATCATTGTCACGGTCCTTGGTTGTAAACTTCATACCGTTGTGTTTCATCAAGGAGTCACCTGGTTGGAATAAAACACAAAAAAGGAATCAAGAAAGTTGGTAAATCAAGGCATGCAAAAATAAAAATAAATACCTTGAACAATTAAAATGGTGTCCATCTACAGTATATTATGCTTAAACACACACACACACAGGGTTTATGAAACAAGACACACAAGATTTATGAAAAGCTCAGTTGTGACCTTCTTTTCATACAAGCAACTGTCACTTCCTCTTTCATACACATGTGCGCACAATGTGATAAGCAGACAAGCTTGAATAATAGGGACTGGAGCATACTGAATAAAGTCTTAGCAAAATGTTTGGACAATCAATGAATAAAGACAAGGTGGGAAAGGAAATTTAATGAATCACTATTCTGTATGCAATTAAAGTCACAAAGGTCAAAAATAGAAAGCTATATAAGAGTAAATGCTGAAGTAACATTTTATAATTAATTAAGTCATTTTAAGGGCCCAAAATCCACTGATTTATATCTGAAGCATCACAACATGTTTTGCATGTTACATAAAATTTGAATAATCATCTGTCCACATTATCTAATTATTATTAAATATTGCATAGATCAGGTTTATACTGTATGCATAGAACCACATTATAAATAACAGTCAAGCTCAAAATCTCCCCATTGACATATCTCAGCAATCACAATGTCAAGTTCCTGAAAGTGGTACATTAGAATAATTAGATTAGTACACTTAAATTGAACCTGTCTGACACTGTCGAGCACGCTAAAAGATCCTGCTGCAATCTACAGTAATCCAGAATTACTCCAAGAGCACAACAACGGCTTTTCCAGGAGCTCATAAAAGAACCCAGGACAACATCTAAAGATCTGCAGGTCTTACTCGTCTTACTGTAGTAAAGGTCAGGTGGTCATGATTCAACAATAAGAAATAAACTGCGCAAAAAGGGCATCCATGGGAGAGTTTCCAGGCAAAAGCCACTTTAGACCAAAAAGAAACAAAGGTTCATCTCACATTTGCCAAAAAAAGGTTGATTGTTCGCATGACTTTTGGCAAATGTTTTATGGACTGAGGAGAAAAAGTTGAAAATGATCATGCCAACAGGGAAGCATGGTGCTGGTAGTATGATGGTCTGAGGCTGCTTTGCAGCTTCAGAACCTGGACGACTTATACAGTAGATGCCATAATTGCTGGAACCATGAATTCTCTACCAGTAAATCCTTATGGAGAATGTCTGGCCATCAGTTCATGACCTCAGGCTCAAATGCACTTGATTTATGCAGAAATACAGTGGGCCGAAACACATCAGCAATTCAACCTCTGAATAGGTAAAAAAAAAAAAAAAAAGATTTTGCAGTGGCCCAGTCAAAGTCCACACTAGAATCCGAGTTAGGTCCTTAAACAGGCCATTCAAGATTGAAAACCCTCCAATGTGGCTAAACTAAAACATTTACAGCATTTGGCAGATGCTCCTATCCAGAGAGACTTACAATTTTATCTCAATATACATCAGAGGGGTTAAGAGGCCTTGCTCAAGTGGAACAGTGGTGGTTGTGGGATTTGAGTCTGGGACCTTCCACACCATAGCACCACAGAGCATTACCACTGTGCTACCCCTGCCCAACTCTGCAAAGAAATGTCAAACATTCCTCCACAGTGATGTGAAAGACTTATTGCAAGTTATTGCAAATGCTCAATTGCTTGAGTTGTTGTTGCCAAGACTGGCATAACCAGTTATTATATTTAAAGAGCAATTACTTTTTCACATAGGGCTATGCAGGTTTGGACAGCTTTTTCCCCTAATAAATGAAATCATTTAATATTAAAATGTGGTTGATGATCTGTATCATTTAAGTGTAACAAATATGCAAAAAAATCAGGAAGGGGCAAATACTTTTTCATGGCATGTACACACGTGGACAAAATTGTTGGTACCCTTCGGTCAATGAAAGAAAAACTCACAATGGTCACATAAATAACTTTAATCTGACAAAAGTAATAATTTTAAAAAAATTCTATGAATGTTAACCAATAAAAGCCAGACATTGCTTTTCAACCATGCTTCAACAGAATTATAAAAAAAAAAAAAACTCATGGAACAGGCCTGGACAAAAATGATGGTACCCCTAGAAAATACTGAAAATAATGTGACCAAAGGGACATGTTATTCAAGGTGTGTCCACTAATTAGCATCATAGGTTTCTACAATCTTGTAATCAGTCAGTGGGCCTATATATAGGGCTCCAGGTAGTCACTGTGTTGTTTGATGACATGGTACGTACCACACTCAACATGGACCAGAGGAAGTGAAGGAAAGAGTTGTCTCAGGAGGTTCAAAAGAAATTATAGACAAGCATGTTAAAGGTAAAGGCTATAAGACCATTTCCAAGCAGCTAGATGTTCCTGTGACTACAGTTGCACATATTATTCAAAAATTTAAGATCCATGGGACTGTAGCCAACCTCCCTGGACGTGGCCGCAGGAGGAAAATTGATGACAAATCAAAGAGACGGATAATCCGAATGGTAACAAAAGAGCCCAGAAAGACTTATAAAGAGATCCAAGGTGAACTTCATGCTCAAGGAACATCAGTGTCAGATCGCACCATCCGTTGTTGTTTGAGCCAAAGTGGACTACATGGGAGACGACCAAGGAGGACACCATTGTTGAAAACAAAATCATAAAAAAGCCAGACTGGAATATGCCACACTACATGTTGACAAGCCACAAAGCTTCTGGGAGAATGTCCTATGGACAGATGAGACAAAAATGGAACTTCTTGCCAAGGCACATCAGCTCTATGTTCATTGACGGAAAAATGAAGCATATGAAGAAAAGAACACTGTCCCTACTGTGAAACATGGAGGAGGCTCTGTTATGTTCTGGGGCTGCTTTGCTGCATCTGGCACAGGGTGTCTTGAATCTGTGCAGGGTACAATGAAATCTCAAGACTATCAAGGGATTCTAGAGAGAAATGTGCTGGCCAGTGTCAGAAAGCTGGGTTTCAGTCGCAGGTCATGGGTCTTGCAACAGGACAATGACCCAAAACACACAGCTAAAAACACCCAAGAATGGCTAAGAGGAAAACATTGGACTATTCTAAAGTGGCCTTCTATGAGCCCTGACCTCAATCCTATTGAGCATCTTTGGAAGGAGCTGAAACATGCTGTCTGGAAAAGGCCCCCTTCAAACCGGAAACAACTGGAGCAGCTTGCTCATGAGGAGTGGGCCAAAATACCTGCAGAGAGGTGCAGAAGTCTCATTGACAGTTACAGGAATCGTTTGATTGCAGTGATTGCCTCAAAAGGTTGTGCAACAAACTATTATGTTCCATGAGTTCATTTTTTTTTATAATTCCGTTGAAGCATGGTTGAAAAGCAATGTCTGACTTTATTTACAGTATTATCACTTTTGTCAGATTAAAGTTATTTCTGTGACCATTGTGAGTTTTTCTTTCATTGACCGAAGGGTACCAACAATTTTGTCCACGTGTGTATAATTCATAAAACTCAAAGTGCTACAGTATCATCTCTAAGTTAATTATTCCATAATAATGGTCTTTTTGGTGCCACCTTCTCTGTGTTTGCTTCTGTAATTTCAAGACACAACATCAGGCACTAAAATTTCCACCACTGGCTTTTGTTGAAGCCCTTCCTATAAAAGAATCCCTGGGGCTGTTGCAGTAAGTGTGGCTTTCTGGGTCATAAGCACAGACAAATTTATGGCAACCAGAGACCTGGCATTTATTACAGCTATGACTGCGGTGTGGGCAAGATGACTTCTGAGAGATGAACGGTTCCGCTTTTAACAGAAGTTATTCAACACCAATTATTCTCTTACAGTTCTTTTCCCCACATGGGATGAATGTGGTGTATTGGATGCACATGCACCATAAGTAGTGGAACAAATCAAGCCCCTCATGCAGGAATGTCTGGAACATTTATCTTCCAGTAAGTTTTATACATTAATAGATACACGGTTGTCTGCTATTGCCACTACCATAGAGTATCTGTGATCCAGATATGTGCATGGCCCCATTAGTTAAATAAATTGACTGGAGAGCCAGTTGTTCAAAGTAATGTGTGACATGTAATATAGGAAGTAATGCTTTCCTGAATTTATTAACATAACTTTCCTCTATTGGTAGCATATACAGGGTGTCCCAAAAAATTTACATCTTTTTGTAGTCTAACAATATAGTCAGTTTGTGCTCAAATGATCTAAAATTTTAACGCAATGTTTAAAAACAAAGTTTTTTTTTTCTTTCAGTGATGATGACAATGTGCTATTGAAATGGTCACTACATTCACATGAATTTCTATGGGGCTATGTGGTTTTTATACCTCCGCTTTCTACAAGCCTGGATGAACTCAAGCAGAGAATCACTGAGTTCCTCTGCTTGAGAATGTAATGCTAAATATGTTACAGTGTGTGTTTGATAGCAGTATGAGTATATATATATATATATATATATATAGTACAGACCAAAAGTTTGGACACACCTTCCACACTTGGATGTTAATTAATTTTCTTCTGCTTAATCCTGATAAGACAGAAGTTCTGGTCATAGGACCACAAGTAGCTAGAAGTAAGCTTTCTGATCACATTGTAACTTTAGATGGCCTTTCTGTTCAATCAAATGCAACAGTAAAAGACCTTGGTGTGATTATAGATTACAGCCTTTCGTTTGAAGCACATGTAGATAATATCACCAGGATAGCTTTCTTTCACCTTAGAAATATTGCCAAGATTAGAAACATATTGTCACTAAATGATGCAGAAAAACTAGTTCATGCCTTTATCACCTCTAGGTTGGACTATTGTAACGCCTTACTGTCTGGTTGTTCAACTAGGTGTATAAACAAGCTTCAGTTAGTACAGAATGCAGCAGCGAGAGTCCTCACTAAAACCAGAAGATACGAGCACATCTCCTCTATCTTATCTACACTGCATTGGCTCCCTGTGAAATTTCGCATCGATTTTAAGATACTACTTTTGACATTTAAAGCACTAAATGGTCTCGCGCCACAGTATTTGAGTGAACTGCTAGTGTCTTACGATCCACCACGCCTACTTCGATCACAGAATGCAGGCTGCCTGTCAGTACCACGTATTATTAAAACTACAGCAGGGGGCAGATCTTTTTCTTACAAAGCCCCAAAGTTATGGAATAGTCTTCCTATTAATGTTCGGGACTCAGACACAGTCTCAGTGTTTAAGTCTAGGCTAAAAACCTATTTATTTAGCCAAGCATTTTTGTAAATAGATTAACCTTAGGTAAAGGAGCAGATCTGGGGGACTCATGGACGTAGAGTATTCTGGTGAACTGGTCTGTTTAGATGCTGTCTTCCCCACTCTCATTGTTCACTCAGGTTTGTTGACGGTGAGGTGATCGGTTGCTTTACATCTCAGGGAGCCCTCATGTCTGTGTTTCCTTCTGGCTCTCCTTTTTAGTTATGCTGTTATAGTTAGTCCTTCCGGAGTCCCTGCTTGCACTTTGCACTAAATATACATTCACCTTATACATGTTGACTGTGACCATACCTAATTGCCATCTCTCCTTATTTTCTCCTCTCTCTCTCTCCTTTCCCTCTCTCTGCCTCTCTGTCGAGCTATACATGTCACTCCTGAGTTGCCAGTGATCCAGACCCCTCTGCCCTCTGGACCCATCTAACCTGTCCTGGAGTCCTGCTTCTGGTTGGAGATCTCGTCGCATGGATGCCCCGTGTGGTCTGCCTGGATTCGTGTGGTGGCTGGGGATGGTTTCCATGAAGACTGTCCTGTCATCGATTGATGCTCTGGGGACCTGTGACTTCAGTTGTTCGATAGCTCAGGACTGGAATCTCCTACAGTCTACCTGAGCCTCCAGGAACAAACTGGACTCCTTTTAATTTTAATTTTAAACACATCTCCTGTTATACTGAACTTTCAGTACACATTATTATGCTGATCAATCCCTGCTATCCGTTATCACCCAGATGAGAATGGGTTCCCTGTTGAGTCTGGTTCCTCTCAAGGTTTCTTCCTATTACCATCTCAGGGAGTTTTTCCTTGCCACCGTCGACCTCGGCTTGCTCATCAGGGACAATCTTATCATTTTGATTCATACACATTGCATACAAACTTACTTCTTTTATTGTGTAAAGCTGCTTTGCGACAATGTCAATTGTTAAAAGCGCTATATAAATAAAATTGACTTGACTTGACCTTCTCATTCAAAGAGTTTTCTTTATTGTGTTCTTTATTGTGTTCTTTAGCCCAAACGCGTCTCTTCTGCTTGTTGCCTGTCCTTAGCAGTGGTTTCCTAGCAGATATTCTACCATGAAGGCCTGATTCACACAGTCTCCTCTTAACAGTTGTTCTAGAGATGTGTCTGCTGCTAGAACTCTGTGTGGCATTGACCTGCTCTCTGATCTGAGCTGCTGTTAACCTGCGATTTCTGAGGCTGGTGACTCGGATGAACTTATCCTCCGCAGCAGAGGTGACTCTTGGTCTTCCTTTCCTGGGGCGGTCCGCATGTGAGCCAGTTTCTTTGTAGCGCTTGATGGTTTTTGTGACTGCACTTAGGGACACTTTCAAAGTTTTCCCAATTTTTCGGACTGACTGACCTTCATTTCTTAAAGTAATGATGGCCACTCGTTTTTCTTTACTTAGCTGCTTTTTTCTTGTCATAATATAAATTCAACCTCTTTGAATGAGAAGGTGTGTCCAAACTTTTGGTCTGTACTGAATATATATTTTTTGGATTTTTTCCCGATTCATAGCCATTGACATGTCGAAAAGGTTAACACGTGATGTGCGGATCGAAATTGTGTTGATATCTGGTGAACGCAGTAACCGGGTCTTTGCAGCAGATTTCAATGCAAGACACCCTACGAGACCACCCATCTCCCATGCTACAGTTAGCAAATTGCTTGCTAAATTTCGTGAAACTGGTTCAGTGTTGGATTTGCCAAAATGTGGACGCATGAAAACTGTCACTAATGAACAAACATCAGTGGCTGTCCTAGCTTCATTCAGCAAGAGCCCACAGCGTAGCACTCGCCGCATGTCACTGGAGAGTGGCATTAGTCGAACATCCCTTTGGCGAATATTAGCTACTCACAAATGGCACCCTTACAAACTCCAGCTACTGCAGCATCTCAACGAGGATGACCCAGATCGGCGCACACAATTTGCAGAATGGGCAAAACAAAAATTGGAACAGGACCCTCAGTTCACGCAGAAGATTTTGTTCAGTGATGAGGCAAACTTTTATGTGAATGGTGAAGTTAACAAACAAAACCACCGCTATTGGTCTGACACTAACCCATATTGGATAGATCCCTCCAAGACTGTTGGAACAAAAAAAGTGATGGTATGGTGTGGTATATGGGGCACAAAGATAGTGGGGGCATTCTTCATCAATGGAAACCTCAAGGCCCCTGGATATTTGAAATTGCTACATGATGATGTGTTTCCCTCTTTATGCACTGAAGCTGGCACGTTCCCTGAGTTTTTCCAGCAAGATGGTGCACCACCACATTATGGGTGTCAGGTCCGAGCATTCCTAGATGAACAGTTTCCTGAAAAGTGGATTGGTCGTCGTGGGCCAGTTGAATGGCCCCCAAGGTCTCCCGATCTGACCCCCTTAGACGTTTATTTTTGGGGTCATCTGAAGGCAATTGTCTATGGTGTGAAGATACGAGATGTGCAGCACCTGAAATTACGGATACTGGAAGCCTGTGCTGGCATTTCTCCTGCGGTGTTGCTATCAGTGTGTGAAGAGTGGGAGAAGAGGGTTGCATTGACAATCCATCACAATGGGCAGCACATTGAACACATTTTATAAGTGGTCAGAAACTTGTAAATAACTCATGAAAGAATAAAGTTACGTTAAAACCAAGGGTTAGGGTTAGGGTTAGATCCAAGATGGCCGACTTCAAAATGGCCACCATGGTCACCACCCATCTTGAACAGTTTGCCCCCTCACATATACTAATGTGCCACAAACAGGACGTTAATATCACCAACCATTCCCATTTTATTAAGATGTATCCATATAAATGGCCCACCCTGTTTATTATTAATAGTTTTTAGGTTAACTTAAAAATGGAAATCTGTCATATCTGAGCCAGTCATCTAATTAAATCTCCAGTTAGTAGGTTCCAGTAAAGTGTGTTAATTTATGTTGTTGGATGTATGTAGCACCTGGGTCCTGGAGAAACGTTGTTTCGTTTCATTCTGTACTGAACTGTATATGGTTGAAATGACAATATAAGCCTATTTGACTTGACTACTAAAAATATTTTATTTTTCAACATGAAGCCTATATAATTTCATTTGCCTAGGGCATATAGATATTCACATTTTAAAAGGTCAAATATTTTGGGATTCCTTGTAGTTCTTTCAATTTTAATAGCAATTTGCAATGATGCTATAATTGTGTAGCATGTAGTTAGTTGTGGATGACAAATAAAGAAAGTCATGTGCTATTTATTTGCTGCGCCAGAGTATTATTTTATGTGTTAGAAATAGAGGTGACCCACCTTTAAAAAAAGCATAGCAACCAACACAAAAATAAGTATACTGACAGTCAATAGAAACTTTCAGGTATAAATGTACGAGTGTTTCTATTTGTACTGGGGTTTGAAATGATCCTTGTGGATTTGCTGATATCTTGCTGTTTGGGTAGTTCAGACAATGTTGAGTTGTCATGGTTTCACAGTTCATTGCACACGGGATGGTCTCTTTTCAAATGTGGCCCAAACACCCATGGTGCAATACTCAATGCGTACATGAATAATTTGAGGATTGGTTTTGGAGGCCTATATAAGGGCCCAATAAAGACCACCATTATTAGTCCAGTGAACGTCATCATGCCACGTCTATCACGTGAACATCGTCTCCGTGCACTGGGTATGGTGGAAGCCGGCTTGAGCTACAGCGAGATCGCGAGACGTATGGGTTGTTCACAACCCACAGTCAGAAACTTGGTTCAACGGCACACTGCAACAGGTTCTGTTGATGATAGACCACATCCATGGCGAGAGAGAGTAACAACCGGTTTCGCCCTGCCAGCCGTACAGCACGAGAAACCCCTGGCAGGAACAACCCCCGGATCAGCAGCCCCACTGTGCGGCGACGTTTGCAGGATGTCGCCTCCAAGCACGCCGACCTTTACGCACCAATATCTTGACTAGGGTTCAACGTCAGACACGGCTACAGTGGGCCAGGCAGCACCTCCGGTGGACACAGCAGCGCTGGGCAGGTGTGCTCTTCTCAGATGAGAGCTGTTTCTGTCTGGATCATCCGGATGGTCGGGAGCGAGTGTGGCCAGGTGAGCAATCGGATTCCCCAGCCACCAAATAGGCAGAGGCTGATCCAGGCACTACAGCAAGATTGTGACAGGATTCCGCAGGACACAATCCGACGTCTTGTCAGGAGTATGCGCCGAAGGATGGCCGCCTGCATCAATGCACATGGGGGCCATACCCGCTATTGACTGTTGTGAATTTGTGTGTGTTAGACGCAATTTTCTTTTGTTAAATTTACTGTGTTTAAGTTATTCTTGAAACTTTAAATCTTTGTTAATGCATGTCAGCAACCTCAAGAAATGATTTATATGAAACAAAAACAGTTTTGGGTTCTAAAATAAAACTTATGTTAAAAAGTATGGCCTCAAAGTCTTCATTGACTGTCAGTGTACAAAAACATATAAATGTTTTAAATTTAATGATTTGGTCACTTTTTTTGGTAAATGTTTGGTAAATTATTTAGATGAACCCAAAGTAAAGATCAGATGTTGATCTGTAGATGTTTTTATCTTTAATCTGTAAAACTGCAAAAGTCAAGGTCTGCAAAAGCCTTACAAAGCATGTACAGGATCTCTTTGTTAAATGTATTGATCAACAGAGGGGCACAACAATTTTTAAACATTAGATGTACCATGCAATGCTGTGAAGTCCACTCTCATTACCAGCAACTGAATACTCTCCAAAACTGATGAAAAGCCAAGGCACAAAATCATCAATGAGGCTTGTGAGAGACATACTGCAACATTTAAGGAAATGCAAAATATCTGGCAAGTATTACGGCCGCATCATTTTGGCAAAACATGTGACAAAGTGTGGCAATTACTGATAAGACCAAGGTAGAACCATTAGGCATACTTTTAAATTATATGGTAGATGGTGGCCACATCATGCTATGGACTGCTTCTCTTCGGTTAGAATGTGAGCTCTGGTCAAAAAAGGGGAAATTATTGATAAATCTAAATACAAATCTTGTTTAGCACATTTGCAAAACAATTACCTAAAGCACAAATCCAAACATCCAAGTAACAAAATGGCATCAGAAGAATGGCCCATGCTTGATCCGGTCAGAGCCAAAATCTAGAACCTATTGAAAATGTGGGTGCACAAAATACCCCTGCAATTACCTCTGCAAAAAAGAGTGTAATGTAATTGTAATCTTTGGTTCCCTTGAGGTTGGCTTGGACCGCAGGCTGAGAAACATGGCATTAACACATTTACATTTATTATCAATTATATATACTAGCAAACTGCTGACAGGTTCATTGGGCACCCAAGGCTCACCTATTGACTCTGGCTCCAAACTTCCCAGACCCTAATCTGATCAAGTACCCACAGAAACCAGAAATCACTGCTGCCAATATTCTGGTGCAAGACAGCACGGCCCACCCTCAGAGGTCTTGTGGAGTTATGCCCTGAGGGCCAGAGATGGCCAGGTGGCACAAGGGGAACCTACACAATACTGGGCGTAATGTTGAGTGCTGTAATGTTATGGCTGATCAGTGTATATATCCATGAGAGATTCTCTACAGCACGATTGATAGAAATTCTCTTAAGAATTATTTTCAAGAATCATTTGATATACAGTATGTTGCCTTGTCAGCTATAATGATGGTTTCCTGAAGGCTAATTTGTGGAACTTAAAATAGAATCTGGAAGCATTCCCCAAGGCACTTAAACCATGATCTCTCTCTCTCTGACCTCTGAATGTAGGATATCATTTTAAAAAGGGTGTCTAGCAGGTTTAGAAAACCAAAATCAGTATTCCAATGCGTATACATGAGTCAGGTTTTCCTGCAAAGTAGCAGCTCATGAAGCTGCCTAGGATTATATTATTTATGCGTTCACCCCTTTCATTTCAGTAGGGTTATTCAAATAGATTCAATCATGTCTTGAAACAAGCTATTAAACTCACTATTACTACTGTATGTAAACTACAATATTTCTCCATATTACTATTACAATGTTACAGTTTCTTGGTAATATATGTGAATTGTTTATTTATGAAGCTTATGAACTGTCCTCTTTTAAAAATTTTTTAAAAACTTTTTTACTTTTTTTTGCATTGCTCTGTTAGAATTATTTTTTCATTCATTCATCTATACAGCACATTCTGTACAGAATTGTGAGGGTCCTGGAGCCCAGGAGACTTTGGGCACAGGGTGGGGTACACCCTGGATAGGATGCCAATCCATCACAGGGTGCATGCACAAACACACACAAACTACATGCAATTTGGGAATGCCAATTAGCCCAATCTGCATGTCTTTGGACTTTGGGAGGAAACTGGAACTCCTAGAGGAAACTCACTAAGCATGAGGAGAACATGCAAACTGCATGCACACAGACCGTACACGGGAAACCTTGAGGTGTGAGGCCAAAGTGCTAGCCACTACGGCAACATGCTGCCCTGTTTGTATTCATCCTAAAATTTTAAGATACATTTTAAAAGACTTTTAGAGTAAGAAAAGGGCTATAGAAAATTGTAACTATAAATAACAGTTATTACTCTGATGATATTCCTGCTACTGCTGCTAAGGGACCCCAGGCTGAGAAACATGGCATTCACACATTTACATTTATTATCAATTACATATACAGTACTAGCCCCTCAGGGAATAACTCCACAAGACCTCAGCCGTGCTGTCTCGCACGTTGTAATGTTATGGCTGATCAGTGTATATATATGTCCATATACAGTAGCACATAAGTATTATTATTATTTTATGTAAAAGTATATAATACTTAAATACATAATTCCTGGCCAGGGTTGATTCCTGCCTCCGTGGGCATGGAGTTTGCATGTTCTCACCAGGTTTCTTCCAGGTTAGGCGAACTGGGTTTCCCAAATTGCCCACGGTGTGTGATTGAGTGTATGATGGATTGAGTCTGTAATGGATTGGCACCCTGTCCAGGGTGTACCCTGCCTCCTGCCGTAAGTCTCCAGGCTTCCTGCGACCCGGTATACAGGATTAAGTGGTATATATTGTATATAAGTGAGAGTGTTTTAAAAAAAAAAAGGCAGCTTAACAAAATATAAAAATAATAAGTAATAAAAAAATTGTCAGGAAAGAGAAGGAAGGATGCAATTGCAGGGATATCTTGCCAAAATTAAGCATTAGCATTTAACTAGACTACTGACAATGAGACATACTGTATTGTGATGAACAAAACAGCAGGATTACCACAACAGGTGTGAACAAATTAAACAAAATAAAGAGTACAAAACTGGAAGTAAATATGGCCAGTGACAAAAAATATGTTCAAAGTCAGCGAGTGGTGCCTGGATGATGTTCTCAACACTAAAGGGTAAAGCAGGGCACGTCTTGGGTCAAAAAGTGCATAGTTCCAGCAGAACACGGCATTGCTCAGGCAGAACACGGCAGTGGACTGAAAGTGGTCCAGTGGAGGCCATCAGGTTAACCCTAGGATCCTGGGCAGGAAATTGAGCTGTTAGTGGAGTTGTATTGTCATCGCTTAGTAGTCTTTAGAGTGCATTGTGGGGAGCTGTCTGGTTAGGCTCAGCCAAATTCTTGGGAAGCCACAAACATGGTTACAGGAGCACCCGTTTCATCAGTGAAACAAGCTCCCCTAAATTCCCCAGGCTTAGAGTCACAGGGCAATGTAACCCTGTGACAATATGCATGCCAGGCTGGTAAACCAGGCCAGCATGAAGCGACATGGCATGGATTGCATCGAACACTAGCAATTCTGTATTCTTGAAGTAGTCTTGCGAGCCGTCTGGAAAAGGAAGACAGAATTCCAGGGCAGAGAGGTCTGTATAAAGTTTCTTGAATGACGGAGGCATCTCTCTTGTTATAATAAGATGCTGACTAGCTCACAGTTGTGATTTCTTCTGTCATGTGGTGTTTGATTGTGTTATTGTACCTTGCAAATTTAATTAAAGCATGGATGTGGTGTTTTAAAAGCTTTTTTTTTTAACAAACTGAAAAATCAGCCAGAACAGGTGAGTACCCCTATAATTTACCTGATTTCCTATGTGCATACGGTACTTTTCTAGTGTTTGGGTATCGTTGGTGGCTTTAGGTTTCTGCAGGATTTATTTGATTTTCTCAAAATACAATTCCTAAATCTTTTGTCCTGCTGAGTTGACTACTCTTTCGGAACAACTGTGTAAGTACAGTACAAGTACCCTCATGGGTCCTCTATTTAGGAAAATTTTCACGTTTCCAGTCTTATTAGACTTAAAATGCCTGTATGGCTTTAACATATCTGTTTGTTTTTATATGAGTCATTTTTATTAGAGAAAAGGTAAGTTTTTTTAATGCAATCCTTGAATCATCTGTTAACACATGATTGTTGTTAAGACAACAATTTATACATACCTGCAGTGCCAGTATAGTCACCGATGGTCAGTGGATAGCCATCATCCTCAGGGTCTACTGAGAACAGACCAACTCCAAACATGTTGTACTGGGCAAATGCTGTACTGTTCTCAAAATCTTCCAGATCTATTCTCAATTCATAGTTTGCCTGGATAGACAAAGCATGGATTTGCCTTAAACCTACAGGGGAAAGAGTTGATGAAAGTGAAATTAAACGCAATTCTCAATGCCACCAAGGACGCAGTCAATTCAGTTCAGTTTTTAAGACAAAACCAAAACAATCACAACCTGAATTTATGCGACAGTGGGTGTAAATCTTCTTCTTCTTCTTTGTTGTTTAGATGGAATCCGGTAAGTGCATTACCACCAGAACTTTTTTTTAAGAATTTGAATATGTTACAGTACATTTGTTTTTATACATGAAGATGTGTACACAGAAAGGGTTAATATAGTGTGACTCATTAATCTCCAGTTCCAGCTTTTCGGATCTGCTGCACAACTGACCTGACATCTACTTTTTCTTTTCCATGAGGCATGAGAACTGTTCCACAAGTGAATGTAAATGACCTGAATATAATTGCCATGTCTCTGTTTGGCCTTATCAGATTTCACTGCATATCCGTCCGCAATGCTGAGACCGACTCCAATAGCAGCATATCCGAGACCAATTCCATCCATAATTGGACAGAATTCTGAAGGAATGTGTTAAAGGAGAAATAATTAATAATAAACTATGAGTCTGTCTCCCTGACATGAGGGATGAGGCAGACCGATAGCACAGGCATACCTTTATTTAAGATACAAATACATGAAATAAACCCAAAACCATGGCTTAACTGTGACTGAATAACACAGGGAAATAAACATCAACAAAAACTGAAACTTTAACTGAAATAATGCCAACGATTAACTGTGAAATTAATTTTGTGACTAAAAACTCGGAAGCAAATCACCATGGGAACGTAAAATAAAAGTTCCAGGAAAGCCCAGCATGCCCATTATACTGGACCATGTTAGACCCAGCACTTCTGACATCGAGGCCCTCTATTAGCAGTGTTACTGTAAGTAGCTAAAGGGCTCACATGTACTCACTCACCTTATGTTAAGCAAGAAAACACTAACCAAAAACATTTCAGCCTCTTCTACAAACTCCATTCTGTGAATATCCTTTTAAGCTCCTCACATGAAAACCACTGCGTTTCCCCCAAACTCTTTCCTTTTTAAAGACACTGATTAAGTTCATCTGCTAATATATACTAAAGAAACAGAAAGGAGAAATTACACGGTACACAACAGTGGAATCTGGATCTCAGGAGGCTAATATTTACAGCAAAGGGCATGCTTCTAAGATTCATAGCTGACTTGGGTGTATTACATTTTCATGAAAATGTATAGGAACAGAAGCTATGCTGCTTTATTCACTTGACAAAAATTATGTGTCCTCCCACAAGACGTTGTGTTTCTTGTTTGGGGCCATCACTGTGCATTCACAAATAGAGAACTGGGCTTTCAAGTGTGCAGCATTCAAGGCCCATCCAAGGACAAACATGTCATGCTGCTGTTTTGACACATTGCTATTGAACTTCACTTTAAACTAGCAATATGCCCCGTCAAATCCCCATTAGTAACCCATATCCAGCCTCGTGTTGTGTCACAAGAACAGTTTCATTACATTCCATATATTGCATTGTAAATGAAGGAATGTCATGGAGTTGCTTCTTATGATGGTTATCATCAGACACAAATGTTATTATAAATATGATTATATAAAGGCAATTTCATTGCAAACCACAAATATCCTATATAGATGCAAGCATATTAAATTAGAAAAACAACTAATTAATATCAGAATCTTCAAATCAGGCTGTTTCTTAAAGGCAGGGACAGGACAATGTACAACACTTGTACATCCTTCTATTCAATTATAATACAAATATTCACTCACTCACACAACATCTATACCGCTTAATCCTGTATTCAGGGTAACGGGGGGCCTGGAGCCTATCACAGGAGACTTAGGGCACATGGCAGGGTACATCCTGGACAGGGTGCCAATCCATCGCTGGGCACAGACACACACACTCCCTCATTCACACACTACGCCAATTAGCCTAACCTACATGTCTTGAGACTGTGGGAGGAAACCGGAGTACCCGGAGGAAACCCACCAAGCACGGGGAGAACATGCAAACTCCATGTACACAGAGACGGGAATCAAGCCTGGCCGGGGATCGAACCCCACCGTGCCGCCTAATACAAATATTATACAGTCGTGGCCAAAAGTTTTGAGAATTACATAAATATTGGAAATTGGAAAAGTTGCTGCTTAAGTTTTTATAATAGCAATTTGCATATACTCCAGAATGTTATGAAGAGTGATCAGATGAGTCCTTCTTTGCCATGAAAATTAACTTAATCCAGAAAAAAAACTTTCCACTGCATTTCATTGCTGTCATTAAAGGACCTGCTGAGATCATTTCAGTAATCGTCTTGTTAACTCAGGTGAGAATGTTGACGAGCACAAGGCTGGAGATCATTATGTCAGGCTGATCGGGTTAGAATGGCAGACTTGACATGTTAAAAGGAGGGTGATGCTTGAAATCATTGTTCTTTCATTGTTAACCATGGTGACCTGCAAAGAAACGCGTGCAGCCATCATTGCATTGCATAAAAATGGCTTCACAGGCAAGAATATTGTGGCTACTAAGATTGCACCTAAATCAACAATTTATAGGATCATCAAGAACTTCAAGGAAAGAGGTTCAATTCTTGTTGAACTTGGGCTTCCAAGAAAGTCCAGCAAGCGCCAGGATCGTCTCCTAAAGAGGATGCAGCTGCGAGATCGGCGTGCCACCAGTGCAGAGCTTGCTCAGGAATGGCAGCAGGCAGGTGTGAGCGCATCTGCACGCACAGTGAGGCCAAGACTTTTGGAAGATGGCCTGGTGTCAAGAAGGGCAGCAAAGAAGCCACTTCTCTCCACAAAAAAAACATCAGGGACAGATTGATCTTCTGCAAAAAGTATGGCAAATGGACTGCTGAGGACTGGGGCAACGTCATATTCTCGGATGAAGCCTCTTTCCGATTGTTTGGGGCATCTGGAAAAAGTCTTGTCCGGAGAACAAAAGGTGAGCGCTATGTGTCATGCCAACAGTAAAGCATCCTGAGACCATTCATGTGTGGGGTTGCTTCTCATCCAAGGGAGTGGGCTCACTCACAATTTTGCCCAAAAACACAGCCATGAATAAAGAATGGTACCAAAACACCCTCCAACAGCAACTTCTTCCAACAATCCAACAACAGTTTAGTGAAGAACAATGCATTTTCCAGCACGATGGAGCACCGTGCCATAAGGGAAAAGTGATAACTAAGTGGCTCAGGGACCAAAACGTTGAAATTTTGGGTCCATGGCCTGGAAACTCCCCAGATCTTAATCCCATTGAGAACTTGTGGTCAATCCTCAAGAGGCGGGTGGACAAACAAAAACCCACTAATTCTGACAAACTCCATGAAGTGATTATGAAAGAATGGGTTGCTATCAGTCAGGATTTGGCCCAGAAGTTGATTGAGAGCAGCCCAGTCGAATTGCAGAGGTCCTGAAAAAGAAGGGCCAACACTGCAAATACTGACTCTTTGCATAAATGTCATGTAATTGTCGATAAAAGCCTTTGAAATGTATGAAGTGCTTGTAATTATATTTCAGTACATCACAGAAACAACTGAAACAAAGATCTAAAAGCAGTTTAGCAGCAAACTTTGTGAAAACTAATATTTGTGTCATTCTCAAAACTTTTGGCCACGACAGTACATACAAATAATAATATTCACAACTGCCATGCTGATTGAAGAAGCTCCAAGGGCATACTTTTTACTGCTGGCTAAAGAGGGTGGCGACAACTACTGGCTGTGGAATGAGATATTAATCAGCAGCCACGTGGCCACATAGTTTACATCTTTGGTCCTATAGACGAGGCATTACTCAGTGAAATCAGCTGCGACACATTACCGGCCGCCGACACTTTGTTTTTGTCACAGTATTTTTATATTATTTAATCCCTCTGAAGACCTGCAGTGATTCAGCGCTCTTCTTAAATTTGGGTAAATTTAAAATCTTTACCAATATAGTAAATTCATTCATTGTTCCCCCCCTTATTTACAGTATGTAGAGCACAAACTCGGCTTTCATAATGTGACTGATGTAAATATATCAACCTTTAAACTTATGTCACATTGCACACACACAAAAAAAACTATTTTAAACTCTAGCAGAAAAGCAGAGAAAAAGGAGAATAAATAAACCTGGCCGATTGGTTCACAGTGCTGTTTAAGAGCAAATGGACATAAAAAAATGTCTAAACTGTTAAAAAGCTCAGGATTAAAAGGGAAGGAAGAAATTGTGTTAAAAATCTAATTATTGTATCATTTTAAAACCAGGCACAAATAAACAGTACCGAGCATCTAAATACAACTGCTATACCAATTAAGTTCCTATTTGTTTTAAGGTTACAAAATGCCAAGTGCACTACAATAGTGTTTGACCTAAACAAACATGGGAGTCATAGTTTTGCAGATCATAGTCATAGTCTAACATGCAGACTTTGGGCCCAGAATCGGTTAATGATACCGAACACACAGCTGACTCAGAATAGATGAGCCACATCTATAATACAAAGTGTCAAACTGTATTATACTGTAGATCTTAAATGATATTTTTACCCATTAATGGCCCATGTAGTTGTTCAGTCTGTTTCCATATCCTGCTACTTAACAAGAGTTGCTATCGCTCTTGACCAGATGTGAGTTATCCTCCCAGAATAACCACAAATAGAGACAAAGACAAACAAATAATCTAACAGCTTAATCTGACCAGTAGATGGTCATAAAATGATCATGATGCTATTTTTATTTGTTTTCTAACTAATTCTGTGGCATCCCGGGAACAGGAGTAATTATGCTGAGATTACTTTTACTACACACGTATGACTCCACTCAGCTAATTATTTGGGTGCTCATTGCAAATGCTTGCACCAGAACTAATTTCGGAGGTATAAAACAATAGGAGGAGAATATCATTTCAGTTCCATTTCAGATGTGCTTTTACAAAATGTGAAAAGGTTATGCAGTTTTGCACCACTGTTATGTTCCAACAAACACTAAATGTCCTCTTTAAACTACACGTCCAACAAAAGTAAAAAGCCAGTTCTAAAAAGCAATTCTAATTCTTATGTTTAGTTAGCTACATAACACGCCTATGTAAAGTGATAGTCGCCTTGCACTGCCAGGGTCGGGGTTCGATCCCCGGCCAGGCTCGATTCCCGTCTCTGTGTGCATGGAGTTTGCATGTTCTCCCCGTGCTTGGTGGGTTTCCTCCGGGTAGTCCAAAGACATGTAGGTTAGGCTAATTGGCGTTCCCAAAATTGCCCTAAGTCTCCTGGGATAGGCTCCAGGCCCCTGTGACCCTGAATACAGGATTAAGCGGTATAAATGATGATGAATGAGAGTGAGTGTGTATTAGTATTATTACACTCAGTATACTAAAAATAGCATCTTGCCAAAGGTGCAGTATGACATTGTATTCCTGGGGACTGTGTTACTTTTAGCACATTCTTCATTTTTAGTATTTTAGCAAACACACACCTATATCCAGATTTTTTTTATGTATCATGGAGCAAAGAACACACAAGCAAGAAAACAAATAAAACCTGGCACGTCTCTATTGACACGAATAAAAGTAGACTACACGAGGTAATGGTGTTAATTCCTACCTTCTCTGTGATTAAAAGACAAATGACAAGATTCTGAAATTGATTAATGCCGCTAAATCATCACTTTCTGTTTATCATACCCCAGGTTGCATCTAATGAGACTGACATCAGCGCCTGTGCTATTAAAAATTTATGTATTTACTTAGTGGGATGCTTTGTTCCTTATGCCGCTATGCTAAAAGGTTAAGATTTAATGCATTATTTTGTTTTACTGAAAAAAAAGTCTGTTGTGGTTGTGTTGTTGGTTGGCTAGGGAGTATTGGGGTAGAGAAGAATGTATAACATGCCTTTAAGCTGCCCTGAGGAGTCTTGAATATGGCTTTAAAAGCCATCCGGAAGAGATAAATGGAAATGGAAACAGAAAGAACATACCCAGTAGAAAAGAGAAAGCACTGTTTTACCTTATCCTCTTTGTGATATTTTTGTGAAATTAAATATTTATAGCGCTCCCTGTGTGAGTTGGCAAGAAACAAAAGAGGAGAAAAAGAAATGGCAAGATGGAGTAGAAGTTGGATTGGATGTCTTTGACTGTGTGGCTCTCAAGGGAGGTGCACAGGGCATAAGCAGCATGTGTTTGAGTGCGTATTAAGCAAGCAAAGAATGTTACGAAAGTTATCAAACTTAGTGCAGGTGGCAATTTTTCAACCTCCCACTGAGGCAAGTGTATAAAGCTTAGAAATATTACTGACCTTTTCAGACCTTCTGACTCCGGACTATCAAAAAAAAAAACATAATAGATATATTATGCCTGGTTTTAAACCAATTGATGATATTTTACAGTATGCTGAATTTGAGCATATTAAAGTAGCAGTCAAAACCCATATGAATGGCTGCTAACAACATATGCATTATTTTTCGAGCATTTCATAAGGTAAATATAAGAACTCTTATACTTGTGAACTTTTTTCTCAAGAATGCCGTAATTTGTTCTTAAGAATTAAATGGTAGCCATTCCAACTTTCTAAGGAGTCTATAGAAATATGATCCCCGTCACTAATGTCAACAAACTGCAGAAATCAGAGGAACAGGGAGATCCGTACAAACCCGTCGTTTATAAGAACATTTCTGTCTAAGGTTCCAATTTATTTTCTTTAGATACACTTAGAATTAGTATAATTATGTATGATTAGTTCATGTATCAACTCTACGTCTGATGAACATCTACATGTTCATCAGCTTACAAACATATATTTCATCACTAGCATTTGAAATGCATAATAAACGGCCCTAAAAAAAATCCTGAACCGTATCCATCACAGGATTCTCAATGGGGTGAGAAGTCCAAAAAGTAAATGTCAAATACTGTTACAGTGTTATACTTCTTAAATATAATTAATAAAAATTTGCCCATGAGCTATACTCTGAATTTTAATGTAACAGAGATAAAATATGTCTGAAAAATCACTGTTGCAAATACATTTTTTTATGATGCAACTTCACCATGCTTTTAATTGATGCCTATTTAGGATTTATGAAAATTTCTGATTACAATTCACCCACAAAAGGTGACAGTTCAGCACTGTCCGTTCAGGTTTAAAAATGTATTGAAGAGTTCTTAACCCACTGCCAGTACAGTGGAACCTTGGATTACGAGCATAATTCATTCCGGAAGTGGGCTCATGTTCCAAAACACTTGTAAACCAAATCATCATTTCCCATAAGAAATAATGAAAACTCAAATTATTCGTTCCACAGCCCCCAAAAAATAAATGGTGAGGGTGAAAAGGTGAGAGAGTGATGCTCAGTGTCAAAATAAGAGTCGCATGCGTGATACATGATACTCGGTGCTCGTAAACTAATACTTGCTCGGTTTCCGATTAAAAATGTATTAAGAATCTTTGTCCGGTTTGCGGAACACTCGTAAACCACCGTTACTTGCAATCCGAGGTTCCACTGTAATTTCAAATGTCCTACAGAATCTGTTTACATTGCTTGATGCAGGAGAATAATTTGAGCCCTCCGAAATATCAGCATTTTTGTCGAAGCAGTGTATTAAACCTTAAAACCATTTTAGAGTATTTCATTATTTCTTTTGCATTACTATGTTTTAATGAGTATAGATTGTAATATCCTTTTATTCAGCACAACTATGCAATATGATGATTTTATTTACTTTCACCTTGCATTAGAAACACCACTAAGCAAAATGGGTCACATAAGCAAAGAAATACCATAGATATATATGATCAAATGTACTTTAATGACTGCGCAACTTTCAGTTGTTTCTATGACCAAAAATAATAACAATATGAGCATTTTGAGAGTTCTACATTTTTGGGATGCAACTCCCATATTGTGGAAGTGGTTTCATTTAGGTGTAACATTAAGTGGTAACTAACATAGATAACTAACTTTCTTTTGGCTGCTCATGTCAATGTGTCACCACAGCAGACTATCTAGTCCTTACCAGTTTTATGCCAGATGCCCTTCCTGACACAACCCTCCCATATTATCTAGGCTTGGGACTGGCACTGCATGTAGTGGCTGGGTAGTATAGGATGTGGCAACCAATCAACTGCAGTGCTCAAACCCAGGTCCTCGGATACACAAATCAACAACCTAGAGCCTTAGCCGCCTGAGCCACCACTAGCCTTATCTGCTTTCATAGGTGATTGCCAGAATAAATAATTGACGTTGGATAAATGAACTAGTTTACATTTTTGTAATTGAATAGAGTGTGACTTCACTTTTTATATTCAGTTAAATTGTTCATGTAAACTAATCCATATTAAGGCCTATTCAAAGTTTGTAGCAGCACATTAGCTTGTGTAGTAGCTAGCTCTGTATTGATCTATCTAGCCATGGTGTAGAATACAAATATACAGTAACACTTTTTGGCACACTCTCTCTCTATCTGATCATATTATATGAATTAAAAATTGTAGAGTCATTGTATACATCAGTGCATTACATTACATGTACTCACTGTATATGTGCTAGAGAGAGAAAGAGTGAGAGCGAGATAGAGAGAGACTCTTTGAATTCCATTACTCTACTCAGATAATGGATGTTGCTCTGAAGCCATAACCCAGCGGTATAATTCATCTAAAAGCAAGAGAAGAGACCAACCCGGAGACACAACAATAAAAAAGCAATGAGAAGGAAAAGGACAGAAGTAAAGAGATACACAGGATGAGAGAATAAGTGAAAGAATGAGAATAATATTTATTCACTTGTGCCATCTATATGTTTTAGGAATGCCTCTAGCCAAATCTATTACGTTTGTGTTTTTCCTTCTCCTCATCTCATTTTCTCCCAATTTTTTAAGAGGTATTTTAGCCCTCAAATTGAAAAGCCTCTTTTTCATTTTGTCCTTCTCTCCGAATCAAAAATACTGTCCCTCTCTTTCTCTAAAGGATCTCAGACAGTGCTGGACTGGAATATAAATGCACTGGCTCTTTTTGGCCCAGAAACCCCACCAAAACTCATCAGTCATCACCTACAGTACCAGTACACCATCCATGCACTTACTACTCCAAGCTGAGTGGGAAGTGTCATGGACCAGTGTTCCAGAATAAGTAGAATAATGTACAGTACCCACTCATTTTTGACTCTTCCTGGTAAACCTTAAATAATTAGTTCAGTACCAAAATATACGCCATGTAAACACTTGCAAGACTCTGTCTTTATTGTTTCTGTCTTGGAATAACTATGGCATAATTATGGAATAACTATACTCTTTCTGCAGGTTTTTCCCCACATGATGCAGAGAATTTAGAAGCCTGCGGACAGGACTCATCATCATTGAGTCAAGAAGGAAAAGGAGGAGAGTGGTTCGGGCAGGGGTGGGGGTTGGGGGGCAGGAGTATCGGTACTAGGGGTATGGTTCGAAAGATATGAAAGGTGGGGTTTATCCGGAGCATAGTTGCAGGCATATGTAACCAAGTAGAGCAAGGGTTTATAACCTTGGGTATGGTGAATAGAACAATAAACCTAGGGGATAATTTGCATAAAGTGGTCTTGATCCGCTTGTTGTTTAAAGGCCCTCAACAACCGTAAGAATTGGGATAGATCTTTCTGCCAGGTTCTTTTACAACACCACACCAACATTTGTGCTAAAGAGACCACTACCACCTCCTCCTGAGATGAGACTGGCAGGTTGATACCCTAAACAACACAAAAAAGGGACATTCTTTAAGAGGCGGTGGGAAGAGAGTTGTGGGCATATTCTGCCCATGGGAGCATCTTACTCCATGAAGTTGGTTAAAAAAAAATATGAACCTCAAGGATGCCTTCAGCATCTGGTTGGTTCCCTCAGTCTGCCCATTGGACTGTGGGTGATTAACAGAGGACAAGTAGACATAGCACCAGCTAGATTAACCCGGCAGAAACCTAAGGTCCCCTCTCAGAGTCGGCTGGAAGTCCGTGGAGCTAGAAAACATGGAGAACTCAATCACATAGTCATAGATGGAACTATCCTGCTATGGAAATCCTTGGTGCAGCTTAAGGATTTGGCCAGCTGCCTCCTTCTTGTTCTTCGGTTGGGTCTTATGTCACAGTAAGTCAGGTTCTGAGCTGGGGTTTGGTAGGTTTGGTGAGTGATGCAAATGTGAATAAGCAAAAGCACCTCAACACTCAATTCATCCACTGTCTTGCTGTCTAACCAATCATAGACGAAACTGAATTCTTATAACAATTCATAACACAGCAAGCAGGACTTTTTGGAAAATGGGTTTTACATCTCACTGCATCTTTTAATATTAGAATGAGCCCATTGCTGTCAAAAACGTCTTACTTGTGTGTGACGGTAAGCTTTTATCAACAATGTAGAGTTTTATGTTCTGCTGACCAAAACTTTCTAGTGGTCCCTCAGTCAAGGTACAAACAATGGGGTGATCGCTCTTTTGCCGTGGCGAGTCCTAAACTCTGCAACACCATTCCACCCGAGCTACATTACATTACTGACTTGCCTCTACTTAAAGTAAAACTTAAGACTCACTGATTTAGAACGGATTTTGATGTTTTATAATTTCATGTGTTTTTTAAAATGTTTTCATTATATAATTTTATAAATATTTTGTTTTCGTATTTTTTTATTGTCATCTTATTGCCATTTTTTGGCTTTTGATATTTTTTAATTCCATGTGTTTCTTATAATTGTATTTTTTTTATTGCTATCTTACTGCCATTGTATTGTAATTTTTTAATGCTGTGCAACACTTTGGTTTAACTTAGCTTGCTGTAAGGTGCTATATACACACGTGGACAAAATTGTTGGTACCCTTCGGTCAATGAAAGAAAAACTCACAATGGTCACAGAAATAACTTTAATCTGTCATTGTAATCATTGTACCCTGCACAGATTCAAGACACCCTGTGCCAGATGCAGCAAAGCAGCCCCAGAACATAACAGATCCTCCTCCATGTTTCACAGTAGGGACAGTGTTCTTTTCTTGATATGCTTCATTTTTCCATCTCTGAACACAGAGCTGATGTGCCTTGGCAAAAAGTTAAATTTTTGTCTCATATGTCCATAGGACATTCTCCCAGAAGCTTTGTGGCTTGTCAACATGTAGTTTGGCATATTCCAGTCTGGCTTTTTTATGATTTGTTTTCAACAATGGTGTCCTCCTTGGTCATCTCCCATGTAGTCCACTTTGGCTCAAACAACGACGGATGGTGCGAGCCGACACTGATGTTCCTTGAGCATGAAGTTACCCTTGGATCTCTTTAGAAGTCTTTCTGGGCTCTTTTGTTACCATTCGGATTATCCGTCTCTTTGATTTGTCATCAATTTTCCTCCTGCGGCCACGTCCAGGGAGGTTGGCTACAGTCCCATGGATCTTAAATTTCTGAATAATATGTGCAACTGTAGTCACAGGAACATCTAGCTGCTTGGAAATGGTCTTATAGCCTTTACCTTTAACATGCTTGTCTATAATTGTCTTTCGAATCTCCTGAGACAACTCTTTCCTTCGCTTCCTCTGGTCCATGTTGAGTGTGGTACATACCATGTCATTAAACAACACAGTGACTACCTGGAGCCCTATATATAGGCCCACTGACTGATTACAAGATTGTAGACACCTGTGATGCTAATTAGTGGACACACCTTGAATTAACATGTCCCTTTGGTCACATTATTTTCAGTATTTTCTAGGGGTACCATAATTTTTGTCCAGGCCTGTTCAATGACTTTATTTTTTAAAATAATTATTTTGAAGCATGGTTGAAAAGCAATGTCTGACTTTCACTGGTTAACATTCATAGAATATTTAAAAAATTATTACTTTTGTCAGATTAAAGTTATTTATGTGAAACTTGTGAGTTTTTCTTTCATTGACCGAAGGGTACCAACAATTTTGTCCACGTGTGTACATAAATGTTGATTGACTTTCTAAAACACATTTTTTAATGCAACTCAAAAATAAATTCCCTCAGCCAAAGCTGATCTGTCAGGTCATCGTTCTTGATCTACTACAAGTTTAACAAGGATCATCTGAGCTACTCTGTAAGATATCTGTGGGGTAGCTGTTTTTTTTTTTTTTTAAACATCTCAATGATCTCAATTTTCTGCAATGGGATATTCTTAATTTTGGATGGTATACTCCAGACCTTTCTGCCCTGAGGATAAAAGTGTGACAACATGACCACCTCTGATTCCCCTTTTATTTCTTTTTGTACAGAAGGCGGAAGTGCAATGTTGCCTCAAACCAGCTATATAAAAGGAAATTATGAAGCATCACGGACATTCTCGGTAGGCATTCAAGAAGTAACGATAGATTGAGAATGAGAGATTCCAACTATTGCAACAGCTACAAAATTCTGCCAGAAAACAAAGATCGACAATGTGTGTTGTATCTTATAATATGACTTACTTGCTATTTGAATGATATACAAACCTTAATATCCTGTTATCTGACTTAAGAGCAGACCCATAAAACATTGTTTCTCTGATGCATCTTAGCTTCCCTTGTCTGTCGTTCCAAACTGAAGCTGAATATTTATTAGCTGAATATTTAAATTATAAAAATGATACATTTTCAGGGCTACTTACTTGCTGCTTATCAGATCTACTTCACTAAACAATATTTCAATAAGTATTTTTATGATGTTGCAAGTTGCATTTACAGTCCCATTTTTAGTTTTCCAGCATTTATTAATAAGTAAGAAAACAAACAAACAAAAAAAAAAGTTTCCTTCAGATACTCAGGTTGGAAAAAACATTAACTTATTAAATGACTGAAATTTTGGAAAAAAGAGGTTTGATGAAAACAAGTACTGTAGTTCCTCGTGAGTGTAGGGTGAGTTTATGGCTCGGAAGAATGTCATGAGCGAAGCACCAATAATAACAGTGCTAGCACGGCATGTGCCCCACAACCACTGTTTCTAATGCTCAATTCACTCCTGGAAGAACGCTTGTGTCATTCTCCTCAATCTCTATAGAACTCCTGCCAAGTATAAGACATGGCCTAGCTGAACTCATAGAACTTCTCTTCGATTACTCCTTGATCTCCTCAGTCACTCCTCCATCTTACCATCATGGTCCTGTGTCCAACACAGGCCCCTGGATTTTTTGGAGTGAGATGTGAGACTATACGCGTCAGGAGCCTATTTTTTTTTAACACAGGCAAGGGGAAAAGTAAGCTGAATTCTACAGGATTATGATAAGAAAAGCTAGTTTATTAACCATAACCAGTGACATTGCTTAGACGACAGAAAATTTAACATGGTTATGATGGAGGAAAGATAAACGCAAACTAACAAACACAAACCTTTACAGGGAAGGGGTTGTCTGTGATTTTTTACATCATGGCTTTTATGATTTAACAAAACGTCTCTAGGGTTACATCTGTAACCCCAGTTCCCTGAAGGGGAACGAGACGCCGCGTCACGAAGTGACAGCTTTGGGGATTGCTTCCAGAAATCGCGTCTTGAATACATATCTAATCAACTCCACAGTTGCGACGTCATCGCATTAGCGACGCAGCCGCGTCTGACGTCGGAACGTGGAAGTGTATAATGTAGGAATGAACAGAACACAGAGTGGGCTATCACTCTATTGCACCCCAGGGGTCCCCTTTTAGTAGACTACATGACTCCAGCTCCTCCTTTTATCTGTCTTCTGAGACAATAAAGTCCCTTTCTTATCAGGAAGCAGGATTTATAACAGGCCTTGGAGAAGAGCGCCTGCCACACCTGGAAGCTGTAAAAGCCCAAAGACCTCAACCTCCAACAGTGTAAATTGGCCATCTGGTAAACAAGGGAGACATCTTTACACCTCTGAGTGGGGGGAACCACCCTCCCTAACCTAAGTTCACTGATACTCCCTTTGACCTACCGAAACCAGGCCTTTCCGCGAACAAAGGGACACATGGCAGAGACACTGCTGCCGATCAACTCTAAAAGTACCAATGGGACAAACTGACACCTATATATATGTATCATATTATATCATATCATCTGTATTATCATGTTAATATCTATATGTATCTCTGTCATAGAACATGTAACCAGCAGTTATAAAGTCTTTTTAACTAGATGAAGGCATGAATGAATGTGTGAGATATGCGATGTGTGGTATCTACAGATAGCTTATCCTATTCAAGGAATGCTTATGTACATGAATTACTAGTAACATGAACAGAGCATGTGTAAAGTTAATTCATAAAGGTATTAAAAGTTTCCAACCGGATAAGTACCACGTGATGGCCATATAACCTGGCCTAATGTATGCACAAGGGGAGGAAACACAGGAGGCGGGGATAATCCCGCAACCCCCTCTGATTGGAGCAGTCACTCGTGGGATGGACCGATAACAAAGGGTTAAAACGCCACGGTCCGAGCATAACGTCACGTCTTCCAACATCATCCAACGACTGACCATCTGAAGGAAGCAAGCTCGCCGCTCGGGCTTCGGCCCTTGCGAGTGCTACGACGTCTTCCATCGTCACGTCTTCCAACGTCACGTCTTCCAACGACTGACCATTCGCACATCTGAAGCAAGCTCTCTCTCTCTCGTCGCTCGTCCACCGTCGACTCTCGCCCTGCGTCTGACCGGCAAGCTAACAGCTCATCTGCTCTCCACGGCGTCACGAAACTTCATGCCAGAACTTCAAATCCGCCACAAAGGCTCCGCTAGAAGAAGCGTCAGAGCTCCGCCGTCAGTAACCGAGCAACCAGAGCATCAGCGAAGGGCGTCCCAGACAGACGTCATCACAGCGCCAGAGCACCAATCAGCAACGCCGTGATTCCCTAAAACCGAACACGAATCACCCAGGAAGACCGCAGCGCAACGCAAGTAAACAAACAAAAGCTTCATACCTTGCTGAAATTGGTGCTCACGTCATAACAAACCGTAAGATTAAACCCAAGGCTCTGCTCTTGTGACTTCAGGTCTAGTGAACATTACTAGAAAATTACGTTAACTTTATCCTTTGAACTGCATTGTGTGTGTGTGTCCGTGTGTGCGTGTGTGTTTAATAGCTTAGTTTAATTTATCGTAGTATAGTCAAATAAATTCTTGTTTCTTGATAAAGATCTGTTGGCCTGGTCCAGTAATTTTAAGTTTAAACATTTGCCCAGATCCTAAGTTACCTTGATCATAATTGTCAAATACTAGATTTTGTTATCATCGTTGGCCACGTGATAAGCAGAACTGGTAAAATACACTATATTGTTCTAAACGGTGGACGGTTAGTCAAGAAAGTGTATAGTATAAATTTCAATTCAGTTTTAATAAAATTGACCCGAATCCTTAAAGATTCGATTCACCTCTGAACCAGAGCTGAAGTCCTACAATAAATAGGAGTCAGACAAACCTTCTACAGCTTCCGAAGCTCACAAGTGTTCAGGCGCTTATAAGTATGGCAATGTGACGCGGCGTCTCGTTCCCCTTCAGGGAACTGGGGTTACAGACGTAACCCTAGAGACGTTCCCTTTCAGGGGAACTTCGAGCCGCGTCACGAAGTGACAGCTTTGGGGACGAGATTTCCACTCCGCCATGCTTATTGGTGCCTGGCCTGAGCCGAGAGCACCTGAGAGGTCGGAGTCGGGTCGAGGTCGACGGCCTAGAATTTAACAAATGTGTGCGGGGTGGACCAGCCGGCAGCGTCGCAGACCTCTTGAGGTATCGGCCCTGCAGCCAGAGCCTTGGAGGCAGCCATGCCCCTGGTGGAGTGCGCCCAAACTGAGAGCGGGGAAACCTCGCCAACTGCTCCGTAAGCCATGAAAATGGCCTCCACAATCCATCTACTGAGTGTGTGCTTGGTCGCAGGAAGGCCCCTCTTTGGAGGACCAAAGCACACGAATAGCTGGTCAGACCGTCTCCACGCCGCGGAGGCGTGAGCATAGTGACCGAGAGCTCTGACCGGGCAGATAAGGTTCAGTTTCTCCTGTTCCGGCATTGGGAAGGGTGGGGGGTAAAAAGCCTTGAGCACCACTGGCCTGGCCATTCTAGTAGGGACCTTCGGAATATACCCAGGTCTGGGATGTAAGAATGCCTTGACCTGCCCAGGGGCGAAGTCAAGGCAGGACGGCGCTACCAAGAGCGCCTCCAGATCACCTACCCTTCGGAGAGACGAGATGGCCAGGAGGAGGAGGGTTTTAAGTGTCACGCACTTCTCATTACTGTCCGTGAAAGGTTTGAACGGGGCCCGAGATAGACCCTCCAACACGATGGTGAGGTTCCATGAGGGCACTTTGGAGTGAATTGAAGGCCTTAACCTCCATGGGCGCATCCAGCAAAAGCTTCCGATCCTTTTCCCCAAAGGATGCCAGGTTGAGCCACAGATGCCTGTAGGCGACCATATTGGCCGCCATAGATCTACCCAGGCACCGTGCGGCCTCCTTAGCCGCCCTACTGGAGAGATCGGTGGCCCGACGCAGCTGTTTAACTGCATCATGCACTTTCTGGAAAAAGGGAAGACCCCTCCTTGAGGGTTTAGTCCTAGGTTCTGGGATGCGTTCGCCCCATTTCCCCCGGATTCGTGCTTCATGCTGAACTTGTGGCCAGGAAATATCCAATTTCTCTGTAGCCTGAACTAGACACTCAAGCAGCTCTATATCATCTAGTGCAGGGGTCTCAAACTCAATTCCTGGAGGGCCGCAGCCCTACAGAGTTTTGTTCCAACCATAATTAAAAACACCTGATCCAGCTAAACAAGTCATTAAGGCTTATTTGAAAACTACATAGTATGTATGTTGGAGCAGGGTTGGAACAAAACTCTGTGGGGCTACGGCCCTCCAGGAACTGAGTTTGAGACCCCTGATCTAGTGGGTCCTGTTTAACTGGCTTGTGCACTACATGCGGCGCTAGCCCCTCCTCCATGTCTGACTCAGACACTCGGAGATGTAAGGGCGAGCTAGCGGTTAATGCTAGCGACGCGCTAGCGGCTGATGCTAGTGGCGCACTAGCGGCTGATGCTATGCGGCTGATGCTAGCGGCTGATGCTAGCGGCGCGCTAGCGGCTCGCGCTAATGCACAGGGAGTGGACACAACTGGATCTAAAGCCTCTGAGGACCCGCTGTCAGAACCAGAGAAAGTGGAAGCTAGCCGCCTCCTCCAGTTCAATGCGGGAGCCCCACGAACGCACGCTCCGCCTGAGAGCGCCGGAGGTAAACAAACGCAGGCGAGCATGAAGAGCTCCGCCGGAGAGGATAGCGCAACTTCCGCATTCCTCCCCGGTCAGGGCGGCTTCGGCATGCTCCGCGCCTAGGCACATAACACACAAAGTGTGCGAATCGCCCGGCTCGATGAGCCTGGAGCAAGAGTGAACACAGCGCTTAGCTGCAGACATAGCTCTATTTAATATATATTTTGTGTAGGATCAGTATTCTGCTTGTGAAGCGAAGGAAGCTGTAGAAGGTTTGTCTGACTCCTATTTATACACTTCCGCGTTCCGACGTCAGACGCGGCTGCGTCGCTAATGCGATGACGTCGCAACTTTGGAGTTGATTAGATATGTATTCAAGACGCGATTTCTGGAAGCAATCCCCAAAGCTGTCACTTCGTGACGCGGCTCGAAGTTCCCCTGAAAGGGAACTAAATTATTATATTAACAGATGTCAACTTTAGTTGTGAGTGACCTACAGTACAGCAAAAATGCCCGTAAATCCTTTATAAATTAAAAAAAAAGTATCTGAGTCATGAGACCACTTAGTGATCAAGAATTTCAGCTCATTTAATTATGTATGTGAACATATTACTGCATATGATATGTTGGCAGTATTGAGTAGGGATCAAAGACATATAATGTTACCAAAAAACAGCTGATGAAAAAAATTGATAAAAGTTTTTACATTAGATTTTGAACAAGCTCAACAAAGTGTGTTTGGTCCGTTTCCACAGATATCTTTCCTTAGTTTGCAGAGAGTACTTTAGGATGCTGAATAATTGATTAAATAAAAACTCTCATATCTTCGCATATTCTCTCAGGGAGAAAAAGAGAGTGTGGGAGAGGGAAAGACAGAGAAGATAAAAAGCGTTAGGGCATGTTGGGTGGTGTGTGTCAAATTATTAATTCAGTGGGATGCAGTGTATGTTTCCTACAGTTTGAAAATGAATCACATTGTGAGAGTTCACATTTTTTGTGTGTAGTTTCAGCTTAATAGCTACTGTGTTGTAGTTGATACTGTCAGTAAATGAAGTGTGTATGTATGCTTTTGTGCTTCCATCTACTGTTTTGTGAATATGTGCAACAGGACTGTGGCCACACACACAAGCTTGGCACAGGTTTGCCTTGCCTGACGAAACCCTCCCATTTTATCGGGCCTTGGGACCGGCACTGCATCCAAATGCTGGGATTTGGGCACTGGCTGGGAATCAAATCCGGGCCTTCCACATTGCACGCAAGAAACCTACCACTGAGCCACCTGTCTGCGTGCCTATACCTTCCAAACACAATAATAATAATTAATAACTTAATAAATGAATCAGAACAATATAAGACAGAGACAACTAATTCTATTTAGTAAGGTAGTGTTTTTTACATAAATAGTCATGCAAATGTTGCAAATCAATCTGAAAAGGGTTATAAAATCATTTCACAGACAAGTTCAGCATTCTACAGTAAGAAAGATTATTCACAATTAAAAAGCATTCAAGTCAGTTCCCTGTAGTGGACCCCAACGTCAGTCTGTGCAATGCTCTAAGAAAAAAAAACATCAGGTAAAATGTTAAATCAGAAGAATTAGATGTTAAATTAGAAAATGATTGAACAAGTAGGGTTTATTTGGAAGGATTGCCATTAGAAAGACTTCTCTGCCTAAAAAGAACACGGAAGCAAAATGCGGGTCACAAAATTGCATGTGACATAACCACAAGGGTTCTGGTACAATTTCCTATGGACAGATAAGACCAAAGTGGGGTTGTTTGGCCTTAACGCCTTAAGTGCCACGTTTGGCAAAAACCATACAGCATTTTAGCAGAAACACCTCTGTTAAGAGCATTTTAGCAGAAACACTGTTAAGCATGGTGCTAAAGGGTGATAAATTATTTGGGCCACAGGATCTGGCACCTTGTGGTCATCAAGTCAACTATAAACCTTTCTGTATACTATATTCTAGAGGCAGATATGAGGCCATCTGTCTGAGTTCTTAAACTTGTTGAAATTCGGTTATGCAACTGGTCAATGATCCAAAGCACACGAGTAAATCTACATTGGAATGGCTGAAAAAATAAAAGAATCAAGGTTTTAGGGGGCCCATTCAAAGTCTAGACCTCAATACAACTGAAATGCTGGGTGGGACCTTAAGAGAGTGTTGCCTAAGCGTATGCCCAAAAATAAACAAACTGAAACAATTCTGTCAAGAAGAATAGGTGTGATAGAAGTGGCTCAATGGGGTACTTATTATTGTCCACATGATATGATGAAATATATAATGGCACAGTGTGGAAAAGTTATTTGTTGTTCGGCTGAGTGGTTTTATTTATCGAATACAATGACCCGCTGCGATAAGATGGTTTTTATTATGTTTTCTAATTTTTTCCTTTTGTTTAATCCTTTTGTTAAATCATTTGTTACATCCTAATGTTAAAGTAAATAGTGCAAACATTTTATAGAAAGCTGTACATCTCTGAATGATGATCCAAGCCAAGGTGGCTCTGAGCCCATTGCAGTCATTCCCTTTGACATTCAGTGAGTGGAATGCCTTATACTGGGAAATTGACGGATAATTTGTGGAAGAGATGCAACTGCCTGTGGAAACCCTAGACATAATCATCCACGAACATCATTTTCACATTACAGTTATTCCCACATCCACATATAGTCCTGACCTTGCTCCGTTTCCATATGTTTGGGCCTTACATATTTTGCTTATGCTTCTATGGATTATTGGCTGAATGGACAGATAGATTTTGGTGAGATGAGTGAGAGAGAGTGTGAGAGAGAGAGAGAGAGAGAGATTTTTCTGAAATCCCTTCAAATTCTTTATTTGACAGCAGTGATGCTGAAAAGATATCCAGCTGTGAGTGCTGCTGACTTCTGGAATATCTGTATTGTGTTATATAAAGAAAAGACTAGGTTCAGGATAGCCCTCCTTGATGTTTCACATCAAAATACAACACTGTATGTTGTATTTTGTATGTCGTAAGAAGAAATCTTCTAAGCAAACAAATGGTAAAGAAAACAGTACAGTATGTATTTTTCTGCAATAAAAACAATAAACTGCATAAATTACATTGCAATAACGATTCATTACAACCAGGATGAGCAGAAAAGTGTTTCAGAATGCATAGCACATTGTGGTTCAACTTCGATTAGTCAAGGACAGAAATACAGTCAGAACAAACTAATGTCAGCTTAGAGTAGTAATTTGATATTAAACCATGCCAAATGTCATAATGGATGGATGGATGGATGGATGGATGGATAGATATAGATAGATAGATAGATAGATAGATAGATAGATAGATAGATAGATAGATAGATAGGAATGGAGGTATACTATATGATCTATATGATTAAGACTATGTGGAGCTATGACCAAACATAGACATTTTTGAGCTAAGATAATGATGTATATATATATATGGGAACATGAGGACAATTTCTACCCGAACCTGAACAGAAAAATAATTACTTAACAAGCAGCACAGCAGATCAGAATCAGTTTTCAAGTAATTTATATCTCTCAGGTCTCCCAGATATGAAATGAAACACTGATAATGACTCTTGCGATATACCTTTCTGAGTGATTCCATTTCTGCTGTATTCCTCATTTTGTCAAGCTTTGTCAGTGGCATTAGAACAAATGCTGCTGGCTGAACCAATGCTTTTTAAAAAAGGATATTAATGACCTCCAAGGTGAGTATATTTGAATGTACTTGATCCATCCATCCATCCATCCATCCATCTATTGTCTATACCACTTATCCTGTGTAGGGTGACAGGGGCCCGGAAACTATCCCAGGGAAATCAGGGCACAAGGCAGGGTACAACCTGAATGAGGTGCCAACTCAATCCTATGGTGAAGGCAAATTCATGAGATGCATAAAAGAAAGGCATTCAGTATGAAATACATTATTTGCACAAGTATTTTGCCCTTTTACCCAACTTAAATAAAATATATGTACATAAAATAAATAATCAACTAAATTAGATTGAAGTCTTGAGAACTAAGAAGATCAATGTTTGTAACAGAAATGGGTGTATGGATGAAGGGAATTGAGGTTTCCTCTTGCTTTAATTAACAGACTTTTAAGCTCATTAAACAGTGACCAGAGAAATAGAGTAATAAAAGGAAGAGTGTCAGACTGAACGCTAAACAAGTATGTGTATTATGTACACTATGTACATTACTGTATGTTGCTAAAGGATAAAAAACCCATACTAAGATACGCATATACAGTAGGTCACCTACGGAAGAACATACGAGTTACAAACTTTTGAAGATAGCTAATTGTAGCTGTTAGATCACATGTCCAGCGTGGATCCTTTTCCAGTGCAGTACAAGCCGAGGAGAGGCGGAAAAGCAGCGGCGACAAAGCTAAGTAGCGCCAGGCATTAATAATGAAATGTGAAAATAACTGACAGGATGGATCGAGGTGAAAAGAATGGCAGACATTGCTCGTTCTTTTAACATGAATTGTTAGACCATTGGCACCATCCTCCATCGGGGCAGCTTTACAAGACAGCCATTTTCTATCATCGTGCTCCCGGACTGATCATTGAAACCAGTGAGACCGAGTTATTTCTCCCACACACCCACACGCAGACACATACAATATACCGGACTTTGGTATATTTTATACACTCATTTACACACTGAAAATATTGTATATAATTGTAAATATTTTTATTTTGTGCAATACATGTGCCTATTTTTGTGCAATACATGTAAGCTACTTCCTTGATTTGCTCGCATCTAAAAACGTTAGATGCGAACCATGGCCTGTTTGTATCTCCGGAAGTTTGTAACTCGAATGTTTGTAAGTCGGGGACTTGCTGTATTTAAATTCTTTTTAAATAACAGTAACAAAATGTAATGAGTCCATTAAATGATGTCCAAAGTTTTGACTAGTACCATACCATGTGTTACAATGTGACAATTTTCTTTGATCTGCTATGCATCACAGTACCATTCTTTGTAGTCATTAAACTATACCTGTATGCAAACTGTGAAAGTTTTGCTAAGTTACTGTTGCACTGTGAGCTCGAATGCAATTTTCTCAGGCATGCATTTTTATTACAAAGGGAAAACTGATCAGCTTGTGAGATAATTTATTTAGTCTTTTAATCCAAATAAATAAATGTGACAATTACAAGAATTGGAAGAAACCAAAGCAAATGCATTGATGCAAAAGACTTTGGCCCTTTTTTTTTTTTTTTTTTTGCTTATTCCCCATTCTCACAATCATCTCTACATTTTGTCTGATGTAGACTTTTAGTTTTCTCCCATTTCAGAGCTTTTTAACAGGACACTTAACAGTGGAGACAAAGAAGAGATTAAGCTGATGCAGTTGAACAGGGGCTCTGGGCCAATAATTCCTAGACTGCAAATTGAACATAGAGTATGTGAGTGTTTTATGTTGAGGTGCAATAACAATTTGTCAACTGCAATATCAATGGTGGTTTGGCCAGCTTTGCTGGATCCAAAAAAGAAAGCTGCCTTCTCTAACAAGGCTGACTTACTAGGAATTTTTAAGGCCTTTGAAACAAACTTCAACAGAAACCATATACATGTGAAATAAACAAATAAATAATAATTAGATAAAAAGTCTGATTAATTGGTATCAAGGGTAAGACATAAAGGCAAAACATGAAAAATAACGTGTCTAGAGACTTTACACATACACACATAGCAAGAAAAGCCAGTCAGAAAATGACTGGCAAGAATTAAAAGAACTAAGAGCTGCAGATGAACTTGCTTAAACTAGACCATGACAATAAACTACAACTCTGGATAAGAAAGTGTAATAAAAGCCTACTATTGATACAGAAAAGAAAATGGAACATTGATTTTCCCTTTATTTAACTACTAGGAAAAAAGAAGGTCCGATTAAAGAAAACATACTGGAAAGTAACAATAGTGAGAATTGCACTAGGCATCATAGTCAGTTCTCTGAGCAGCAAGGCACATAATCAGCACCACTCGTACAAATTAATACTGTACACTGCATGGAATGATAGTCTAAGTTTCTGTTCTCACCTCACTCAATTGCTAAGCTGCATGAGAATTCATTGTTCATTATTTTTGTTGAATTCTTTTGTTGTTATTGGTGACTGTAACACTTTCAAGAAAGCAAAACTGTTTCCTGATTGATTAGAAATTTTGACACAGGAGAAATTCAAAAAGGACCAATTTGTTTACTCTAATTGATTCTTTGTTCTTTCTGCACCGTCTGTCTTAGAATTTACAGATGCATCCTGGCAAAAAAATATCTTTACTTTTATCACTAATGATCAAATGTTCAATTGTGTCATTGAAACATGGTGGATAGGGACATCCTAAGGTGGGCAAAGTAATTATCAGTGGTTGACTGATCGAGTTGGCTGTGTGGATTAATCGACCCAATATCAAGCATTTTAGGGTAATCTACACTGGATAATCAGCCTGTAACCATGACTGATTAATAAATGTGCTCAAGCTCTCCCTTTTGTTTACCCTGGCAATCAAATACTGCCTTCAAATCCAATGAAACCTCTTAGAGACAGCAACTGGCACTGGTGTTCCCAGAGGACAAATGATTTTTGAATGCAAGTTAATTGAATTATGTTAATCGTATTAGCCACCATTTATAAGACAAGCATTGTTTATTCTAGCCTCTGCATAATTTGTTTGATTTCCGGCATTTAGTGAGAAAACGTGATTCTAAGATAAGTCACAAACACAACAAGGCACAGTGCTTTGCAGACTGCATGCTGCCACATACTTGGGTAGGACATATTGCAGACTCACTGTAAAGCTGAAGGCAAAATGCTCCCATGTTTGTCATTTTTATAACTTTTATGTCTTTACTATTTAGTCAATTTAAATTGAATTACATTGCAATCAACCATTTACATTTTGCTAGTACATGAATGGTGTTTAATGCGGCAGAAATGTTTAAGTTAAGCAAAGGCCCGGCGAAACATTATAACATGAAATGAAATTTCTGTTTATCTGTAAGTATCACAACTATACACCAACTTTGCTATACAACTACATGTTGCACAATAATATTTTTATTATTTTTAAAAATATTAAAAAAGAAATCTCTCTAATGATACTCGCGTGGGCGGCACGGCGGTGTAGTGGTTAGCACTGTCGCCTTGCACCGCCAGGGTCCGGGTCGTCCCGGCCAGCTCGATTCCCGTCTCTGTGTGCATGGAGTTTGCATGTTCTCCCCTGTGCTTGGTGGGTTTCCTCCGGGTACTCCGGTTTCCTCCCACAGTCCAAAGACATGTAGGTTAGGCTAATTGGCGTTCCCAAATTGCCCGTAGTGTGTGAATGAGTGAGTGTATGTGTGTGTCTGTGCCCTGCGATGGATTGGCACCCTGTCCAGGGTGTACCCTGCCATGTGCCCTAAGTCTCCTGGGATAGGCTCCAGGCCCCCCGTGACTCTGAATATAGGATTAAGCGGTATAGATGATGAGTGAGTGAGTGTGATACTCGCATGAGCATACTAACGGAATCACTGCTGTAAAGTAAAAAATAAAAAATAACAAATGAACCAGCACCTTACCTTTGAAAAGAATCGTGACAGAGCTGAGTTTTCTGTGTAAATAAACGCGTGTGTAAAACGCCGGGGAGATCTGTGTGTGTGTCTGTGTGTGTCTGTGTCGGTGTCAAATTACACGAGCGCGCACACACAAAGTAAATGTGTGTGTGTGTGTAAAAAGTGTGTGTGTGTGTGTGTGTCGGTGTGTGGGGCATAGTGTCAAATTACGCGCGCGCAAACAGAAGAGACAGGGAGATGTTGATTATAAGCGACGAGCACTAAGACGCAGCAGGGGACTCTTATTTTGACACAGGGGACGCAGCAGGGGAGACGATTACCCATAATTCCCGCAGCGCAAGAGAGAGAAAAATCATTGGCTCACTTGGCGCTCGGTTTCAAAATAAGAGTCGCATGCGTGATACATGATACTCAGCGCTCGTAAACTAATACTTGCTCGGTTTCCGATTAAAAATTTATTAAAAATCTTTGCTCGGGTTGCGGAACACTCGTAAACCACGTTACTCGCAATCCGAGGTTCCACTGTATAGTGAATTCTGCCAAAAACTGTGATGTAGTTGGGTTTAGTACATACTGTAACCACACAACACTACTACCAGGTGTATGTTTATGTTTATTGAAACGAGAATGACTAGGAAACTATGTCTGCTGTCCATATTAAATAAATTGTAATCTTTGTACTCCTACTTGAGTTGTTCATTATTATGAATGGTGTTCTAGGTAAAATTGTATTAGTCGTGCTCAAAAAGTCATTAAGTATAACAAGCATAAATCATTGTAAACTGAGTCCTTTTCATTCTTAGAGTATTTTAAACCCTCAGTAACCTGAGAAATTGTTTATCATTTTTGTTGTTGTCACACCAATAATCGTTGTGCCATTTTTCATTTTGAATATTTAAACATTACAGTTCAAAATATCTACAGCTTTCATTCATGCACCAACACTTGTATTCACATAAAAAAGACATTATTAGAGTCCGCGAATCATGTTTGACCTTTTCAGCAAGGTTAAGGGCTTAAAGAACTAAAAATACCTTGTTTAATAATATTTTTTTTAAAAAGCAGTAAAACAAGTGTAACACACAGAGAGAGAGAGAGAGAGAGAGAACGGGATAATTTGAGGAAACACAGTGAAAAAGCACTCCACTTTTTTCCATGGTTTTCATTGGCATTGATGAATTGGTCTCTAACAAAGTAATAAACTGTTCATCCAATCTATATGTGAGTCATTCCCCACAGACACTAACTTAAAAGGAAGAGATAAGAGTTTTGCTCAAAGAGAAAATTTAATTACAATGTGAAAAAGAAGCATCACAACAGTAAACTGTATAAGCACACAATCACACAATTACACACACACACACACACGCACAAACACGCACACACACAAATACTTACCAAGCCAATGTTCTCCTGTTATCTTGCCAAATCCCTCTCTGTAAGAGTCCCAGTCTCTGAAAAAATTCACAGACCCATCCTCTCTGCGCTGAATCACCTGGAGGGAAAAAGGGATCACACTTGATAAGTTACAAATTAGTGTAACTAGTCTCACAACTAAACATTTGTAAGTGAATGTAGCAAATGATTAAAAGTTTACACAATTTTTAAAATTCATTCATAAAACTGAATCCTGAAAATGATTGAACTAAACCTAGAAAAAAATAAATAAAAAAAAGAGTTAAAAATGAGCATTTTTTACATTAATAGAATCAAACAGGGCCTATGAGCTCAACTGAGCAAAAAGTCAACAGTAAACACAAAGGCCAAACCTGGTGCCTTCATGACCTCTTCCTACATTTGATGCCTATATGCTGTATACTGTCCTCTCACCCATTATTGCAATTGCAGTCTAATGTCTGACCCAAGCACATCAAATCTGCACTATATGAAAAGGGTTATCCTAGTGAACAAAAAAAAAGTTTGCAAGCAACAAGTATGATTTATCATCATGGGGTCTGTCAATTCTTTTGACTGCTCTTTGGGTAACAGCTCACCAAGTAATGTTTATGTAATCATGCTTGCTGAATGCACATGTTAGGCCACAAGGCACATAAAGAGAGACATCTTTCTTTATCATCTATCAAAGTTTTTTTTTTTTTTTCATTGCTATATTTGTACATATACTGTATGTATGCACACACTCGTACCCTTCCACTTTGTAAAAGAAATGTGAAAAGCTTTGAAAGCGTCATCCATGTTAAAAGCTGTAAAATTCCTTTCTCAGAAACTGCTGGAGATCGGCTTTATCAAAGAGTTTTAACCCAAGGTCTCCAACCACATGACCTATAATTTTCTCCTGCAACAAGAGACATCTCTCAATGACATGAAATTATACAAGTACATTTTTCTGCACTAGATTTAAAATGAGACAAGAGACCAATTAAAACCAACTCTCAAAATTTGACCAGGCTAAAACTTTGCTAATAGCACTGAAAAGAAGATGCACTTTATTTTCTAGCTGACAAGAGTCCCAAAGCAGTAAAAAAAAAACAAAAAAAAAAAAAAAAACGAGCAACTGAAGTGCAAAAGTCTTTTGAGGATATTACCATTAAAGAAGGGCATAATAGTTTTTAGTCCATAAAGAAAATTTAATTTATACAAATTAGGTTCAATCCATACATAATGCATTTTTCATATTAAGCTTAATTCACATTTTCAAGCATACTACTGTATAATCAATTTCAAGATCACAACTTTATTATAAGGACATACATTATTATTATTATTATTATTATTATTATTATTAGACACTCACCTAAAGGATTATTAGGAACACCTGTTCAATTTCTCATTAATGAAATTATCTAATCAACCAATCACATGGCAGTTGCTTCAATGCATTTAGGGGTGTGGTCCTGGTCAAGACGATCTTCTGAACTCCAAACTGAATGTCAGAATGGGAAAGAAAGGTGATTTAAGCAATTCTGAGCGTGGCATGGTTGTTGGTGCCAGACGGGCCAATCTGCTCAGTTACTGGGATTTTCACGCACAACCATTTCTAGGGTTTACAAAGAATGGTGTGAAAAGGGAAAAACATCCAGTATGCGGCAGTCCTGTGGGCGAAAAAGCCTTGTTGATGCTAGAGGTCAGAGGAGAATGGGCCGACTGATTCAAGATGATAGAAGAGCAACTTTGACTGAAATAACCACTCGTTACAACGGAGGTATGCAGCAAAGCATTTGTGAAGCCACAACACGCACAACCTTGAGGCGGATGGGCTACAACAGCAGAAGACCCCACTGGGTACCACTCATCTCCACTACAAATAGGAAAAAGAGGCTACAATTTGCACGAGCTCACCAAAACTGGACAGTTGCCTGGTCTGATGAGTCTCGATTTCTGTTGAGACATTCAAATGGTAGAGTCAAAATTTGGCGTAAACAGAATGAGAACATGGATCCATCATGCCTTGTTACCACTGTGCAGGCTGGTGGTGGTGGTGTAATGGTGTGGGGGATCTTTTCTTGGAACACTTTAGGCCCCTTACTGCCAATTGGGCATCGTTTAAAAGCCACGGCCTACCTGAGCATTGTTTCTAACCATGTCCATCCCTTTATGACCACCATGTACCCATCCTCTGATGGCTACTTCCAGCAGGATAATGCACCATGTCACAAAGCTCGAATAATTTCAAATTGGTTTCTTGAACATGACAATTAATTCACTGTACTAAAATGGCCCCCACATTTGGAATAGGAGCTTCGTGCCCTGGATGTGCATCCCACAAATCTCCATCAACTGCAAGATCAACTGCTATCCTATCAATATGGGCCAACGTTTCTACATAATGCTTTCAGCACCTTGTTCAGCACCATCAATGCCACATAGAATTAAGGCAGTTCTGAAGGCGAAAGGGGGTCAAACACCATATTAGTATGGTGTTCCTAATAATCCTTTAGGTGAGTGTAATTAAGAAAAGGCACAGACATTATTTCATTTGATGATTTTAGCTTTGATAACGGTGCACAATATTGTGGCCAATTCATGTGTGAAAACGATTTCTCATGGTCCCAGAACTACACTCACTTTCCCATGCCATCAGGGAAGAAAAACATATATTCATGTGCTAACGTGGTTATTCAGTACATTCATATAGTCAGCTGTCTTCATTTTATTGCCGCATAACGTCGCTGAGTTTAGACCTGACTAATTGAAGCAACCTCAGATCATAGATCATAGAACCTCTGTTTAGAGGTTTGTACAGTGAGGACTATGCATGATGCATGCATCGCTTTACTGAAGCCTTTTTTTAAACCTCATTACTTAGTGGTTTTCTCATGGCCACACAGCTGTTTAATTCCAATCCTGTGAGGTCTTGTTGCATTGTGCATGTGAAAATGCTTTTAATAAAAAAAAAAAAAATTGGTGTGATGTTTACTGAAGATTTTTTTTTTTTACAATGCAGCTTTACCAAGCCTTTAGGTTATCTCTAACCATTGTCACTGATTATTTTTTCTGATTATATTTCTTTCTTCTTCAGAAGATGAAGACTGTTCAACACTGGTTTTGCAGGTTATAATAACGTGTTGGAGCATTTTTAAACAAATTCCAAGAAATTCAAATCTACTTCGTTTTTTTTTTTTACTTTGCCCGATGCAGGCCCATAATTTTACCATAATGTAATCTGCTCGGTTCATGTCTGAACAATAATTTGTTGCGCCACATATCTGTACTACGATACGCCAAATTTAAAGTGAAACTGAAACTGGTAGAGACAGATGCTGATAATGCTCTGTATTGTCTTTAATGTTTTTATGATCTTCAATATTATGTCTAATACAAAAAGGCCTAATGTCATTTCAGTGCACTACAGCTGCCCTACACCCTATGCGTGAACGTGTACTAATTCAGTTGCTAATTTATGGCTACTCGATGGAGAAGAAACTGAATTCAATTTTTAGTTCAAACGAGAATTTCCTATTTTAAAAATAAACCCCAGCCTTCTAACACTCAGTATTTCTGCGGATCAATCCCGGTTAGCCGTTACACAAATGAGGATTGGTTCCCTGTTGATTCTGGTTCCGATCAAGGCCGTCTCATGGAGTTTTTTCTTGACACTGTCACGAACAGCTTGCTCAACTGGGACAATCTGATTGTTTTTATTTATACATATTTACTCACATATTTTACACTCATTTCACAATTTCTTTTTTTTTATTCTGTAAAGCGACTTTGTGAAAATAACCACTATTAAAAGCACCATATAAACAAAATTTCTTGTCAAGTATCAGTTAATTTGCAAACATTACGACCGATTCATCATTTTAGTGTCAAAACATTGTGTTATTTGTGTAACATACATGGTTAAAACCAGACTACATTTGCTCTGTTCACAACGTGCACCAAACCAAACTGGGAAATGAAGTCAAATCAAAAAGAACTACAAACAAAAGTCTCAGGGTGCATGGCGTCCTCTAGATGTTATCCCTGACACTCATGATCTTTAAAGCCTTCATAACGGCTCTGATCCAAGGTGGTGTTTGTTAATTGGTGATTTTTGAAAATTTTTGATTTTTTGAATTTTTTGTAACTCTAAATGAACTTCTACTCTGCAGCGGAGATAAGTTTTGGTTTGGAAATGTGTTCGTGAGAGCCAGTTTCATCATGGTGCTTGATGGATTTTGCAAATGCAAATTCAAATTTTATTTGCACTTGACTTGACTTTAATGTTCTTGCAAGAACTATATATATATATATATATATATATATATATAGCACTTTTAACAACTGTCATTGTCGCAAAGCAGCTTTCCACAATCAAAAGGATTATTTAAAATGTAAATGTGTATAATTCTAAATGAGTTTATGTACAGTATAGCCTGAGGGCCTATCGCTCATCTATAACACAAGTTCAGCATGTACTCCATTGTTACCATTATTAATGGCAACAATTTCCCATGTTTTTCCTTTTTTTTTCATTACACCAGAGTACAAAGTCGTTTTTCTGTTCACTTACAACTCAGCTATATTTTTTGTCTGAACTTCTTCATCTTCTGCATTTACCTGCCAAGCATGCATTTGGCATGTTGATTTTAGAACTTCTTGAGTAAAACACTAACTAAAGCCAAGACTTACATTCATATAGATTTAATATAAAATCCTCACAGTGTTGAATTAATTGTTTAGCTTCATTCCCTTTGGAGAAAGTAAGTACTGCATCAACAATAAGGTTCCTTTAAGTGATGTTAATTAGTAGCAGAGATGGAGTATATTCATTCAAAACTCATTTTAATTGCTTATTGGAGCTCACAGTTTAACAGTTTGGCCCCAATTTCATGCCCCAGTGATATATCAGCCAATGTTTTCCACATATCTATTTTCTCATAAGAGCTTAACAAATTTACTCACTCAACCTTGATGAGATTTAATTTCATATATACAACTGAGGAACAGTCACTTTTTAAACAACCTCTGAATTAGCAAAATCTCAGGCAAACTGAATCCAGGGATCAATTCACACATGAAATGACACTAGACTCTAACTCGATGACACAGGAACTGTAAATGAGGACAGAAAATAATAAACTCACGTTTTAAAAACTTGGACAGGAGGATACACGTGCAGGCCAACCAAACTTTATAACCACAAAAAATCTAACTTTAGAATCAAATTGGTAATGGCAAACAGAACATAAGGATTGGCAGAGACAGGAAGAGAATTAACACATATACTGTATGTGTGATTGAGTCCACAGTCATACATAAGCCATGCTTATAATCTGTGTTGTTTTTTTGGGACAAAATAGTTAGGTGCTAATTCCAGCCCATACATGACACTATTAATAAAAATGCATGTGTTTCTTTCAAGAAAGTCATGGGTCACCTGTCTGTCTGCCACCTCCCCCAACGTCAAATTCTGGAGTAGCGAATAGAATATAGACAACAGATGCAATGATGCCGACGTCATCTATGCGAGATGCTGTACAGTGATCCCAAAAGAGTAGTCACAGAGTGTGTATTTTATTAAGGAATATTTAGACCAGGAACAAAATATATACAAAATCTGAAGTGCTATATTACTTACTATATGAGCAATCTTATTATAAGTTTATAGACCTACTTTCAGATTTTGATTAAGCTGCTTTGTAACAATGTCTTTTTTAACTGAACTGTGTGTGAGGGTCTTCAGCTGGTCAATAGCAAGGTCCCTACATCATTGTGGAGCGAATTACATACCTAACTCTTCTCTTCTCTTTTGATCTTCTCTCTGTCTGTCTTTTTATGTCAAAGCTACACATGGTGCCCCTGAGTTGTCGGTGATGCCGACCTCCTCTGCCCTCCAGACCTGTCTAACCTTTCCTGGTTCCCTGCTTCTGGTTGAAGCTCTCTTCACATGGAGGCCCTGTGCTTTAACATATTAATCTATTAAAAAGGTTAATTGAACCATCTCGTCTCTCTTTTGTCTGAGCCAAAGGGTCGTGAATTTGTCCAACTCAGATAAGACCTCACCACTCTGTCCCAGCACCAAAATCAATCAGGTTCCAGGATGTGTTCTACATCAAAGCGTGACCCCCTCATCGGCTGCGATATGAGATCAAGACCCCACCATGTATAATTGTCTGTTGATAGTGAGGTCAATAAAATGTTGCATGATTGCACCATAGTGGAGTCTAGAGACCAGCACCTAGTCCAATCCCATCGTAGTATTGCCCTCAGGCTCTGTAATGACTTCAGGTGGCTAAATGAGGTTTTGCGATTTGATTGCATTTGATATTTCCAAAACCCACCTTACCGGCTCCCCATCATCCACTCGCCCCATCCTAGTGCACAGTGATGCTTCAGAGACTGGGATCGGCAGGGTCCTTTTATAAGAGTTCAACGATGAAGAACATCCGATCCTGTATGTGAGCAGAAAACTCACGCCAGCAGAAAAATATGCCGCCATTGAGCATGAGGCTTTTTCCAACAAATGGGCCATAGAGGAGATGAAATACTTCTACAGGCACTTCACCCTATTGGCACATCTGCAGCATACTAAAAGTAATATGTTTCATTTATATATTTGGTTAGAGCCTGCTGGGGTATTATTAAAGATTCAGTTGTTTTGTAAATACTGGTTTTTTTTTTTTTTTTTACTGGATGCAACCTGCATAGGATGTATCCTGGGGTGGTCCTGGCCTTCCTGCAATCAAACATTATTTTCATGGCCTGCAGTTGCAAAGGTTCTTTTCTGTTGTCAATGGCCATGATTGGTCTTTGCCTATTCCATGCTGTTTAAAAATTGAATCTGTGTCAGATTCAGAAAACCCTCTCTCTGTGCTACTTTTATTTATAGCATACCTTCTTATAAGCTACTTGGTCATAATTTAATTCAGAAATTCAGTTATGATCCTGAACCAATTTATAAAACATCTTGAATTGCTAACAATGCACCCTTTATTAAGGTCTGATCAGCTATTTAAACCATAACTGATGGACAGGGTATTTTAGTACTGGAAAGAGACCAGACTGAGCTGTATTGAAAATATTTATGTTGATAATTAATTTGCATCATTTATTTCAGCAAATATAATCTCTCTCAAGCACATTTGTAAATCAGAAATGCGCAGACTTCACAATTATACTCAAGGGGCACATCGTTCTTGATCCACTTCTTTCACATCCAGAAACTACACATTTGATTTCCTGCTTTGTCATCTCAGAGAGGCTTGATTTGAGGAACTGGCTGCTCCAATGCAGAGGAAATATGGGAAAAGGGCTTGTCCGGCATACAGAATTGCTTTACCAATTCCAGATACAACATAAACCAATTCAAGTCCTACACAGCCTACATTACTCCAAGGTCAAACTTTAAGACGGTTTCTTTCATAGTTGATGGTTGAGGTACTTCCATAGGGTTCCCTTAAATTTGTTTTTGTACTACCCAGTACCCTATAATTTGGATTTTTTTGGATTGGATTTTTTGGATCATTTGGATTGGGGGTTAGGTGCCATATTTTAAGGGGTTAATCGTATCAGTTTTAATCCCTTTTATGGGTTTTTATTCGAGCACCCTTAAATTTAATCTTAGCACCCCTAAAACGATAATAAATCATTATTTTCTAAAATAATTTTATCACTCTACTGTTACAATTCAATCTGCTCAGACACAGCCAAAAATGACAGGTTTATCTAATAGTTTTATATCCAGTATTCTTAATAGCATTATGTTACACTCCTAAATGTTGATGATTGGTGATTTCAAATTATTTATCGATTATTCATTTATTCATTTATTGTTATTTAAAAAATACATTAAAAATAGTTGAACTATTCTAAAAGAATAAAATAAAATATTAATATTTATTTATTTACAACTGAATATTAATAATTCAATTAATTAATATCAATTATCATGAATAGCAAGTCTCCTGTAAAGGTGTGAGCTCCTTGGGATTAATTATTTTTGCTCTACGTTCATAGTGGTAGAGATCCCCCAGCTCTTCATCTTGACCCATCTCATTTTCTAGGCAGACCCATATCATTCGGAAGACCTGGCTGATTGTTTTCATATAGGATTTGTGGGTGTGCATGTAAAATTGAGGAAGATACGGCCACATAGTCCTGAATCGGAAAATCAGGAATTCGGGGAAACTGTCAATCAGATATCATTTACAGTACATCTGAGCAGTTGAGGGTTAAGGGCCTTGCTCAAATGAAAAGCTTTTACACGGCTTTTTTTCTTTTGTTTTTATCTAATCTTATTTTCTTCCCCCTTTCTTCTTTTGTTCCATTTTTTTCTTTATATCTGTCTCTTTTTTCTAGTTATTCAAATTATAACCTTTACTTGCTAAGTGGGCCAGGCTACAGTGCTTCCTTCACTGTTCATTATTTGGTTCTTACATAAAACTAGACAGTCTACAAAAGTCCATGCTCTGTTCCTAGTTCACCTCCAGTAGTGACTGCAAAAGTAAACGCATAGTATGCAAAAGAAGTCCACATACATTGTAAAAGGATCCTCTGCTCAATGATGAAATTAACTAATCAATTACAATTACATTGCAGTGGTCAATGCATAGGGTAAAAGCATGAAGATACTGGTTTCAGCTAATGTTCACATCAAAATTTGTAATGGGAAAAAATATCACTGACGTCAAAACCAGATTACTGTAGCTGCTTTAATTATATGAGAAACTGCTGGTCTCTAGACTTTGCTCATGGAATAAAGGTGTGAAAAACAAAACAAACAAAAAAACATCCACTGAGCAGCAGTTCTGTTGGCAGAAACACTTTTTTTTTTCACTCTAGAGAACTAGCAGAACAAAAGACGAAGATGAATCTGAGGCTATATAGAGAGTATGAGCATACCAAAAAAAGACCAGATCATGTTCTTGGCTGACAGGAGTAGATTGAATGTGTTATGCTGTTGATGCTCTTCTGCCTCAATAGTTATATTGCTGTATATTTTGATAGTGATTATAATAGTGATAGTGATAATAGTTATTATCCAAGCTATTATATCATTCCTGTCAAACCGAACCAGTCTGTCCATTTTTCTCTGACCTCTCTCATCAACATGTTATTTACTGCCAAATAACTAACCAATCTTTTTTCATCATACTACATAAACATATACTATATGTGTGTGAAAATCCTAGGATAGCAGCACAATATCCATTCCACATTAAGGAAAAAGGAAAAAAACTATAGAGGTATGAAATAACTGGAATTTACTAAGTGACTGGAGTTTAGAACTGTGCATTGCATTAATGCATTATTAAAACGATAGCGGTGAACCGACACCTTTGTGTAAGAAATGGGGTTGAAAAAAATGATTGGAGATGAAGCAGGTGCTTGAACCACTGACTGTCTGATCAGGAATCCAGAGGCTTAAACACTGTGCCAGCACTGATGTCCGTGATCACATAGTTCTCTTACTGTGTAAACACACACTGGAGACCTATATGAATGTCCCAAACTGCTGAAACAACAGTGAACTGAAAAACCTAATTAGTACCTGTTTTATTGCTACTTTCCAAAGTTAGTATGAAAAGAAATCAGACCAGAAGACAGACAATAATGCTGCTGTTTTACCAAATGGCTTTACCTCTGACATTGTAGCATTTCAACTTCTGACACAGTGCACAGTTATTTAATTTTTGGGGTACTTTGGTCCACGCACGTGCCATACGGTACATAGGGCAAGGGATACACCCCACCCTGGACATACTGTATATCTATTATTACTTAACCTGCATGTCTTTCCACTGTGAGAGGAAATGCCGTGACAGATGTTTTCAAAGTAACTTGAAAGTAATATAATTAGTAATATGATTACTTTTCACATGTAATAATCAATAATGTAATCGAATTTAAATTTTAAAGTAGTAATTTGTAGTTGATTACTTTTTTGGACTAACTTTCCCAACACTGGCCGTCATGCATAGTATTATACCCCGATTATCTAACATGAAGTGGGGAAAATCTATGTTCTGTGTTGACACCCTGAGTAGGCATTGCTTGTACAGTAAGAACGCATCTTGGTGGGGATTTTCTGACACGTCCCCTTGATTGTGCAAATTTTCCTGTCTGTTATTCTGACGTGTCAAGTTTCCCATGGTTCGATCTCTTGCCTACTTCTTTGCTCTCTGTTATATTAATGCTCTCCCTTAAGTTAACACTTCCTGCTTCATCTATACAAATTCTTCTCTTGGTTCTCCCGGATTTCACCAGGACATATTAAAATGATTTATGTTCATGACAGCAGACATTTGGCCAAACATATAACACTCTGTCTTTTGCTGACCTAATTCTAAAATAAAGAGTAAAAACTAATACAGAATCTCAGAATTCATTTTTTTTCTTCACATTAATAAATGTAGGGCTGATTAAAAAGTCTTTAAAAAGACTTCTTACTGACTTTTATGCCCAAATGGTAATCAAGCCATGCAATAATGGCAGACTGCTAAAATAAACCATAATTCATAAGAACAATATGGTAACTATAGCAGCTATAGGCTTTAATATGTTTAATGCCTTTGACATGAACATTATGTTTAAAATATTGTAAAGAAATGATTATTGCTAAATGTAGAATTGTTGTTGCGATATTGGTCCAGGATTGAAAATGTTGCCTTTTTTCAATATAAATATTAATGTTGTTGTGGAATAAAAATGATATTTTGCAACGATCATGAGCATGAATTTGGCTTGCTAGCCTGGTGGCTGATTTCAATACTAAGTGCAGGCTTTCACTCGAGTGAAAGCATGTGTAGTTCAAATTCAAAATTAAAATTTTATTTGTCACATACACAATCCTACACAGTACGATATGCAGTGAAATGCTTAGGCAACTGCCCTGACCTACGAGAATAAAATTAAATAAAATATAAAATATAGAATATAAAATGTAAAATGTAAGAATATAAAATATAAAATGTAAGTAAGTAAAGACTATACATTATACTATACATTAAGTGTACAAATGGAAAATATTGCAATGAAAATTTGTAATTGTACAAGTGGAAAATAAAAATATTGAAATGGGGACGGAATGTCCAGGGGTGTGCAAATATGCAGTAAAGTGACATGTTAAAGTGGTTTGTGTGCATATTTAAAGTGACTTATGTGCATACTACCCATGAGTGAGCAGGTGTGCAGTGAGGACAAGTGAGCGAATGTCCTGAATGTCCAGAGTGTCCAGAGTGAGTGCAGAAGCATGTGTGGATGTGCAAAATGGATCAGTACTGTGTGTTGTACTGATTAAGAGACCGTATCGCCTGCGGGAAGAAGCTCCTCCTCAGTCTCTCTGTATTGGCCTTCAGGGAGCGGAATCGCTTTCCTGACCTCAACAGAGAGAACAGTCCATTGCTGGGGTGACTGAGGTCCTTCATGATCTTCCTGGCCTTGGTCCAGCACCGCTTGCTGTAGATCGAGTGCAGGTCAGGGAGCTCGGTGTGGATGATGCGCTCAGCTGATCGCACCACCCTCTGAAGAGTTCGTCTGTCCTGCATGGTGCTGTTCCCGAACCAGGTCGTGATGTTTCCCGTCAGGATGCTCTCTATGGTGCAGGAGTAGAAGTTCCTAAGCACCTTGGAGGGCAGTCTGAAGTCTCTCAGGCGTCTGAGGTGGTAGAGACGCTGTCGGGCCTTCTTCACCACGGTGTTGATGTGACAGGACCAAGACAGGTCCTGCGTGATGTGTACACCGAGGTAACGGAAGCTGTCCACTCTCTCCACTGGGCTCTTGTTGATGACGGGGGTCTGGTAGTTCCTCTTCTGCTTTGTGCTGAAGTCCACTATCAACTCCTTTGTCTTGCTGACGTTGAGAAGGAGGTTGTTCGTCTGACACCAGTTCTCCAGATTTCCAATCTCCTTCAGGTAGGCCGTCTCATCGTTGTCAGTGATCAGGCCGACCACGACGGTGTCTTCAGCAAACTTGATGATGGTGGTGGAGTTGGTAGTGGCTACGCAGTCGTGAGTGTACAGAAGAGGGCTCAGAACACAACCCTGTGGGGCTCCAGTGCTGAGGGTGATGGAGGCTGAGACATGTCCACCCATCCTTACTGCCTGTGGTCTCCCCGTTAGGAAATTGGAGATCCACTGACACAAGGATGAGCTGAGTCCCAGGTGCTCCAGCTTGGTGGTGAGTGTAGAGGGAATTATGGTGTTAAATGCTGAGCTGTAGTCGATGAAAAGCATTTTCACATAATTCCCCCTTCTAGTGTCCAGGTGAGTGAGAGCAGTATGGAGTAGATGAGCGATGGCGTCATCTGTAGAGCGGTTTGAACGGTAGGCAAACTGAAGTGGATCTAGTGTGTCTGGTAGTGAAGAGATGATGAAGTCTCTGACCAGCCGTTCAAAGCACTTCATCACCACTGATGTGAGGGCTACAGGTCTATAGTCATTGAGGGAAGCAGGATGTGGTTTCTTTGGAACAGGAACAATGATGGACTCTTTGAAGCATGTGGAGATCACCGACTGAGATAAGGAGAGGTTGAATATCTCTGTGAACACAGGTGCTAGCTGGTCTGCGCAGGCTCTGAGGACTCTACCTGAGATGCCGTCTGGTCCTGCTGCTTTCCTGGTGTTCACTCTCCTGAAGGCTCTCCTCACGTCATGCTCGGAGATGATAAACGCGTTTCCGGTGCTGGCAATGACTTCCTGTTTGCAGCCATTAGCAGCGCTAGCATTAGCAACGCTAGCGTCTTTAGCTGCAGCCTCGAAGCGAGCATAAAAGGTGTTCAGCTCGTCTGCCAGAGTCATGTCCGCGCTCGTCATACCGGATGTTGGAGCTTTGTAGTCCGTTATCGTTCTTAGTCCCTGCCACAGGCTCCTAGAGTCACTCTGTTGGAGTTGTGACTCTAGCTTCCTCCCGTAGCGCTGCTTCGCCTCCTTCACCGCCTTCCGGACGTTATATGCCGCAGCCTTGTACAAGTCCATGTCCCCCGAAGCAAGTCCCGCATTGTAGGCAGCAGCGCGAGATCTCAGAGCGTCGCGGATGGTTTTATCCACCCACGGCTTCTGATTGGGAAACGTTCTGATGGTCGTTTTCTGTACGGTATCATCCGCTAGTTTCCCGATGAATCCCACAACCGCTTCCGTAAACACGCTGACGTCATCGGAGCTGTTTCGGAACATGTCCCAGTCTGCGTCATCGAGTGCGTCTTGAAGCGCGGCCACCGATTGGTCCGTCCAGCGCGCGACCTCCCTCTGAACCGGAAGTTCCTGTTTAAGCCTTTGTTTATATTTTGGCATGAGGAAGATGGCGGCATGGTCAGATTTCCCAAACGGTGGACAAGATTGTGCCTTGTAGCCGTCTTTAACTGGTGTGTAACAGTGGTCCAGTGTCCTTTCGCCCCTGGTCGGGCAGGTGATGTGCTGATAGAAGTTTGGCGCTGCACGTTTGAGCTTGGCACTGTTAAAGTCCCCCGCCACAATAAGCGCAGCGTCCCGGTGTTGTGTCTGGTGCCGTGTGAGTGCCTCATGCAGCTCGCATAAGGCAGTGTCCGTGTCCGCTTGTGGCGGAATATAAACGGCGCTGATTATGACCGATGTGAACTCCTGAGGAAGATAAAAAGGACGACATTTGATAGTTAATAGTTCCAGGTTGGGTGTGCAGGAGCGTGCGAGAGGAACAACGCTCGCGCTGTTGCACCAGCTGCTGTTCACCATTAAGCACACGCCGCCTCCCCTTGTCTTCCCCGAGTCCCGTGTCCTGTCCATGCGGTGAACCGAGAAGAACTCGGCCGGCTGGATGGCGTGGTCCGGCACCGCTGGGTTCAGCCATGTCTCGGTGAAGCAGAGAAGATTGCAGTCCCGAATGTCTCTCTGGAACTTTATCCTGGCCCTGAGGTCATCGAGCTTGTTCTCCAGTGACTGGACATTGGCAAGCAGGATGCTAGGCAGAGGTGTGCGGTGTACACGGGCTCTCAGCCTGTTCCTGACGCCGGCTCGTTTTCCTCGGGGCCGCCGCTTCGCGTCGCGTCCTTTGTTTTCCCTCAGGATCTCACTCGGCCAGCTCGGATCCGGAGTTAAAAACGTCGAATTGTGAGTACATTGTAAACCAATAGAAATAAGAGTATCTCTATCGTACTTAATGCACTCAATGATGGTGAATTAGCCGGATTAAAGTTATTGAAAGTTAACTTAAAAAGCGAAAACAAGGAAAAATAGGTCGGAGCAGTCGCGATGGCAGCCGACCTCACCGGCGCCATCTTGGTATTGCCATAGTGGGTGTGTATATGGTCCTAAGAAAAATTGTGAGTGGGGTTGTAATGAATAACTTATTTTGTGCAGAATTTGTCACTTGCAGTTGCTAATCACTGCCCACAGATGTATCTTACTCTGTTTTTTCTTGTTCATTGAGTCATAATAATACTAGTTCTCTATCTTTCCCACACAATATGATATTAGAAATCCAAAAACCTTTAAAATTCTTTCCATCAATGCCACTAATTCCATGGGAATTGCCAGTAAAATCTCAAGTTAGAGTTTTAACAGGGGCTTACTGTATTTTTGTCAGGAAATCAATTTAGGTAGTTAACAATGCCAATATATATTTCTAATCCACAATAACAAAACAACACAAACCCAAATTAACTCAAACAACATGGTCTGGGTCCATAAATCACAGTGCATGACCGTGTTAGTGTGTATATCAGAGCCGGTCTGCATGCATTCCACATAATGGTGCATAAACAATTAATATTGGGGCATAACAAAACAATTAGATGGGGTTTTTTGTTGTTGCTGTTGTTTTTGACATTATTGATGGGCATTAGAAAATTGGTGAAGGAGACAGGGATAATGAAGCAATAAGGAAAGATGAGTGAGAGAGTCCTTAACATAATTTACTTGCAAGTCTGGCAAATTATGTTAATTTTCAAAGGCAATATTAAATTTTGTTTCAGTTAAGGATGAAAATTTTAATTGAGGTACAGGCAAATGGAAAAAAAGAAGCACCTCTGTTTGGTGTTCAACATGAGTGGCACCCTCAAACTCTCAATCATATGGCAGCGGTACAGAGAATACAATGATAAAGATAAAGGTCAAGTGCTTTAGTTGATATCAACATCAGAATAAGGAAAAACATGAATAGTAAACTAATGTGGCATCAAAAATAAAGCGGCACTTAAAGTCATTGTGACTTTATTTTAGGTACAGTAATGCTGATCTTCTGGGATTTTCACACACAACAGTCTCTGTCATGTACACAGAATGGTACAAAAAAAATGAAAGTGCTCTAAGGATGAGGACCAGACTGGGTTGAGCAGACAGGAGGTCTATAGTAACACTTACATTATGTCTTTACACCTGTAGTGAGACGAAAGGCATCTCAGAACACAAGACACATACGTCCTGGAGGAGAAGCAGAAGACACAACATAGGTTTCATTTCTGTTAGACAAGAACAGGAAACTGGGGCACTCGCATGGACAAACTCACTTAAACTGGATAGCTGAAGATTAGAAAAGGATGTTTATTGATACTAATAATAATAATTTAAAAAATCTTTGGACAAATAGGGTTAGTCTGTTCCCATGATAGGCTCAAATTCCTGTTTTGGTCATCAGAAGTTAAACCCAAATTGATCTTCTGCTGTAGCTTATTCACATCAAGGTTAATAAATGCATGTTCCCCATGGTTCCCCATTGTAAGTCATAAAAATATTTTTATGAAAGTGCACACAAATACTTTCAATATTTTATGAAAGTGCGTAAAAAATATTTTATGAATTACTATATTCTTCCGGGCAGCTGAACCCAATATGGCCACTTTAACTTTGACATCTCGAACACACCAATTGTCGCTCACTGTGTACACTCTAGAGACTCTAGTTTTGTGCAAAAATTCCAGTTTCTAAAATGCTTAAACCAGCAACCCATCTGGAACCAGCAACCTTGTCCCTATTCTAATGTTTTATGTAAAGATTAACTGTAGCTCTTGACTTGGAGCTGCATCATTTTCTACATGCTGCTGCTGCCATATGATTGAGTAAAGATAACATAACATTTGCTTCCAATGTGTCTCATGAAGCTAGTCAGTTGCATCTGTTCAAACTGCTAATTATGCATCGTCATTTGGGAGAGCAGAACACTTCTGCCCTCTTCCACATGCATGAGCTCACAGATGCCCATGACTCGCTAGTGTCACTGTTTGATTAGGGAGAAAGAACCTCTGCCACCTCTTCATTTTGGACTTTTGGATGTCACACTATTTTGCACTACATGCAGACCTCCCTCTATTACCCTATGATGCATTTTAACTACGATGCAGTATCCAACATTATAGAGGCAAAAAAAGGAGGGCCTGTACTGTATATAGGTCTGGCATAATCTAATAGAGATGATGTACAGGATTCCCTCTTGGGTTCATTAATGAATTATCTTGTGAGGCTCTTCCACCAAAGGGTTGGGGGAATCAAGATTAATGTTAAATGATAATGTTCAATTATCTATGTTGAATTATGAATATAATAATTGTGTTATCAAGATGGTATAACTTGCATAATTATAGAAAGACATTTAATTGTACATTAAAGAATTCACTGTCATGGTGTAGAGAAACGTACCCTTTCAAAAATGTGGTATTATGTGTTGGAATCTTAACAAGTGTCATTATTACAACTGTAAGAATTGCTGAGTAACAATGTTGTAACAAAACATTAAAAACATAATTCACAAGTATAATATTTGCTATTGAATATTAGTATAAGTCCTATGATTTGTAACCTACGAGGTGTCCCTAGCCTACCCTGGAGGAGAGAACATTTGTATAATTGGGTCATTTAAAGTCAAGATGAACAAACGTTAGAAAGACATGGCACATTTACCACATTCGTCTTCTTATACAGCAAAAGGAGATGATTCTTGCTGTTTTGGCAAAAGAGAATGAGAGAACCTTAAAGCTCAAAACACTGCAGATTCCACTCTACTTCCACCATTTCTCATGGAGCAGGCTGAATTTTGGAAATGTTTTCTCCACCAGCTCAGTGAAATGACCTCACAAAACACCACGCTGACTCTCCACTTAGTGCCTGCCCAGGTGTGTCACTTGCCAGAGCACAAGAAAAGTGGTTCATTACAAACTGATTGAAAATCCAAGTGTTGCGAGTTATACAGTGATTAGAACAGCCCCATTGTGCTTTTACCCTAGGTGAACACGACAGTCTAAAGTATGTTTGCAAGCTAAATGCAGTTCAAAAACGTTGTGCCTATTTTAACCGGAAAAGGTACTTTTGTAGTCAAGGCACATTATAGAGATATTTATCTGCATTCATTTAAATGAAGATGTTAAGCAACCTCAATTTCAAAACACCATTATTGACCTACAGTAATTATTAACTGTCAACAGAAACAACATTGGATGTTGGACTCTGAATCTGTTTTGATTTGCATGATAAAAGTCTTTCAAATATCCACAAAACTACAGATAAAATTAGATAGAAAAGCTAAACTGATGTCGCTTACAGTATCAAGTAAGTGAGCCATCATCCGTCTGTAGATTTCGCTACTGTAGAAATTTCTACAACCTTCTTTTTGTAATTGATTATACTCTATTTGTAATACAAAAATATAAATCGTATGCCAATATCCTTAATGTGATAGCTGTCATTTAAATTGTGTACACAGTATTATTATTATTATTTTTTAATACTATAATGATACTATAACTATAATGATGTAAATTGATGGGCTTATTCTGAAATGTGTATTTATTTAGATCACTCTCAAATCTAATAGGACAGTATTAACCATCAGCAAAACCCAGCACATTACTTACAACAATACAGTATTTTGTAGAGTATGCTTATTGCAACACATTTCCCTTTTTACTGTATTCCCAGTGTGACAAACACAGCTTATGACTTCTTGAATTCATGGAAATTGCTTTTGTTTGTGTTGATATGTGCCATTTTTTGGTTTTAGCCATAGACTTTACTTAATTCGCCTCTTTATATTCTGCTGTTTACGTATCATTACACTTTGTTACATTTGATCCTATTTGCCCTTCTGTCTTGTTTCTGTCTTCCTTGTTGCACGTTCAACAATAAATGTTACAATAAACGAGTTATTTGATGGTTGTAGCACATGAATAGGCAAAAATGCAATTACATCCAAAACTCTTTGTATTAGTGATAAATTAAAGTCCTTATTCTAATCTCTCTCTCTCTCTCTCTCTCTCTCTCTCTCTCTCATACACACACACAACACACACACACACACACGCTCTCCTATTTTCTTGCTTTACATCAGAATCTATGCTTCCTCAATCACAGCCTTCTCTTCTGATTGCCCAAAAAACCCTGACTGATTGCTGAGTAACTTCTTGGGTAGTCAAGCGGCTTACTTTGGTATATGGGGTCTAAATAAGATGTGTGTGTGTGTGTGTGGTGGCAAAGTATATTTGCATTGCCGTGCCAAACAATTAGTAAAGATGAAATATTTTGGGTCAATGAATGTTTATGTCATTAGGTGCATTGAGAGAGACTCACAGTCCAGCCCCCTCCATCCGTGCTCATATCACAGTAGACCTGGAACCCTGCAGGGTAATGAGTGGGAAACACCGAATATACACCATCTTCCCTCTGACCACTTGCATGTATGTCACTACAGTCACGAGGACGGGAACCTAAAATTTTGAGCGAGAGGGGGAGAGAGAGGAACAGGAAAATGATGTTTGAACCATTTCACCTAGAAAATATGGATCCTTGAGGTATTCTTTAAATGTTTTGCTCCTGGTCTTTAAATGATATTAAATTGTATGTCATGAAGAGTTGTTTCTTGTCATTATATACACTGCAGGACCAAAGCAAATAGTTGTACTCAGTAATATTTGGTTGACGTGATCTTACCTTTGATTACAGCACACATCGCTGCTGTGTCATAGTTCAACAACCTTATGCAAAATTGCAACATGTATTTCCATCCAGAGTTGCATTCATTTTTATAAGATTGTTGATGAGAGGGTCAAACAACTCCTTAAAGTCTTCTTGAGAGCATCTTAAAAATGTTCAATGGAATAAGGATCTAGGCCAATTAATTTATGCAATGTATTCCTCATGGTCCCAAAATTTCACAGCATTCAGGTCGGCAGCAGACTTAATTTTACTGCCACATCATGAAGCAAACCAGATCATAACGCTGCCTACAGAGGCTTTTACACTGGGCACTATTCAGAATGGGTGTATCGCTTTATGGGTTTGCTTATTTATGCTGACACACTTATCTTTCAACTCCCTCTAAAATAGGATTTTCTGGACTCATTAGATCATATGACCTTTTTACACTGTTTCAAAGCACAAACTTTATGCTTTATGCAAACCGAAGCCTTTTGGCTTGACATATTGTTTTTATGGTTTGGTCCCAATCCTATGAGCTCTCATCGCTTGTGTGTGGAAATGCTCTTACTTACTGTTTGCATAGCTGTGATTTCCAAGCGTGTAAGTGATCTCAACACACATTCATTCATATTTCTTGTCAAGATGTGGTTGAAGTTGCAAGTTTAGTACTATCCTTCCAGGGTTTAATAATGTTTTGAACAGGTCTTATCCCAATTCCAGCCAATTTAATCCAATTATCTAAGAAACAAATAGGTCATTAGTCATTGCTTAAACATTGCCAGTATGTCTTCTGTTCTCCTCCTTGTACCCAATGCATGTCCCCCCTTTATACCTTTTATAGTCTTGCTCGATCCCTAAAAGATGGTAGGACCAGTCAAGCAGTGCTGGATGATGGAGTCTAGGGTATGATAAGTACTTTGAGGTAAGTGGGTGCTGGGCAATTTTTACCTTTGCTGGCAAGCGTCAGTGTTGACGCAGCTACAGGAAGCCAGTGGAGGGAACGGAGAAGAAAGGTTCAAAACAAGCCATGTAGCCTGGAACAGACCTACTGTACCAGGAGGGAGTTGCGGAGTCCAGTCTTGAAATAATAAGAGACTAAACAAACACCAGAGTGCAAATACTTCTAATGTTATAAAGAAGAAATCCACACAAGTGAGTACAGTTAGTAATGTGGGGGGGGGAAGGACAGCTGATTGTCCAGAGTTGCCCCATGTTTGCCGGCAGTAACTGAAGGTGCGATCCTGGTCTTGTACAGGGAGAACATAAGATCCTGACTGCAGGTTGAATTACCCGAGATAAACAGGAATTTCGTTTTGAGTTTTGGTTGATGGGCTGTGATTCAAGATATGACAGCTCATTTCCAAGTAGGAAAGGAGATAATGAGTTGAGTGTCATCTGCATAACAATGATATGTACAGATTTATGAGGATCGCCGAGATTGGGTATAAAGGGGAGAACCGAAGAGAAACAAGTACCGAGCCTTCACAGAAAGAGGTTGATTTGCTCTTGAGTTTGAGCTAATGTTTGTGAAGGGTCTTCCATTTTCTTCTTAATAGTGTTTCCACTGTGTTCCCCTGTTTCTGTCCACTCCATGGCACCGCCATTTGTTAGTGAGACTAATCAGAAACAGTATGAATTTGTTGGAGACGAAGACGAGGACTTTGGAGCAAAGGAAAAAACTCACTTGGTCTGATGAATCTAGACTGACCCTATTCAAGAGTGATGGATGCATCAGGGAAGCAGGGAAGCACATGAAACAATCACCCATCATTCATAGAGCCCAATGTACAAGCCTCTGGAGGCAGGGTCATGATATGGGATTGCGTCCGTTGCTTAGCAATGTTATGTGGCAATAAAATGAAGTCAGCTGGTGACCTGGATGTACTGAACAGCCAGGTGCTGCGTTCCCTGAAGTGTACTTCACAAGATGCTCCCTACTCCCTGCTCCGTTTGCAGGAGGGAACTTTCCTCGACAAAACACAACCATTCGGAACACCCTGAGAAGTCACCAGCGCAGATGTCACTTCCTTCGTGCGTTACCATGGTAACATAAGCCCCTCGGATACCTCTCGTTGCTGCCGTGAAGATTTCACATTATGGACGTTAAATATTCGATATTTATTGAAACAAAAACTGATACCATTATAAAACATACCACTGAAATGTGTATAACTTGTAAATTAATTATTGATTAATTATAATAATAATTATAATTAAGGTAAGATCACAGAGATTAATTTTTTTGTATAGGTTACTGAATAAATTCAAATGTATATTTTTGTGTCTTTTTATTTTGATGTCGTCCTTGATGATAATAATAATAATAATAATAATAATAATAATAATAATAATAATAATAATAAAAAACCATGTGACGCCAGCCGCCCGCATCTTTTCGAACTGCTCGCTCGCGCACCGTTGGGAGCGTCGTAACACACTCGGAGGACAGCGCTATCCGCTCTTTCCGTTACGCGAGCTCACAGACGCCCCTGACTGGCTGTAGAGCCGTGATTAATGTGGGAGCACTAAGTACCTCTCATCCCTCCCCTCTGAGAGAGCTCGGCCAATCAGCTCTCTCTAGACCTCCGGCTGTGAGAGGTTACAGCACCACACCTGTTCACTCGTTCCCTACGATGTTCGCAGTTCCCTTTAAATTGGACATTTTCACTCACTGCGGTTTGGAAGCACACTGAACATGACTGAACAGTGAACACTGAACATGACTGAGCTTCAGGCCATTTGGAACGAACCTAGGGTATCACATCACTGGAGTTTTACTTCCCTGATGGCACAGGCTTATTTTAGGACCCAAATTGTGAAAGGGTGGTTCTGGGAGCATGAGGAGTCATTTTGACAAAACTAGTAATATTAGTCATTGTGTGTGGTAATCAAAAATAAAGGTAACAAATTAAATCTTTGAGTGTATAAATAATTACCATAACAGTAGTTACAGAATTATAGAATTGATTATTACTGATCTATTACTGATATTACTGGTTAAATTTTTTTGTTTAGGATAAAATTATCAAGCGTACATAAAGTTTTTATTATTAACCCAAAAAATGCATAATTTTTTTATAGGCACATTTATAAAAATAAAAAAAAACTACATAGACATAAAAACAACATTTGAGCAAATCAAAATCTAATGATAAAAGACCAGTGCAATGTTATTAATGGACAAATATATAGCCAACTCATTAGCTTTTACCATTAGCACAACCTTTGAAACGAGATCCTCTGACTGGAGCTCTTTGTAGGTCAGCTTTCACACGGGACTTCATGCCTCCATTCTCCTTCTGCATGGAGTTCAAGGCATCGCTGACTGAGTTTACCACCTTCACCATATTAAGTTGGCTCTCAGAGAGCAGCTGAAAAATACAATATATACAGACAAACAAGCAAGATCAGACTAGTCCGTGGAAAGATCATCTTAACTTCATAATTAAAAAAAAAAATCTGGTTGTTTGTACTTTCATTATACAGTATGTTAAGTGAATGCAGCAAAGTGACTAGCATGTGCTTTTTAAGAATGTATAGTAACCTTATTTACTGCATAATCCAAAGAAAATGCCATATAATATAATAGAAAATGCGTTATATAGTATAATGTCATGTTTTTTTTTCAAGTTTCTGGATTTTATCATTTTGATCATAAGCCTTTGATGCTATGCTACACCTATGAATAACCTAAATGTCCAAGTCTTTAATTTTTTTGTTTTTGTTATCTTCTTGTTCTTAATATGTTAATAAATGCTCAATCTTTGTTACTCATTTCCCGACTTTACATTGAAGTCCTCACTATCCATATGGATACAGAAAATGAATCCAAAGTACACTTACATTTTTTACAATGGACAGATGTCCATTTCCAGAACAACAAAAATGTAATATAGTAAGAAAAGCATAACTGCTAAATTAAGCATTCCAGGAAGAGGTAGTTCCTAAAAACATTCTTTAAAGATTATCAGTAACTGTTAAGACATTTACGATAAATTCATTACACTACCTACAGTAGGTGGCATAACAAAGCAGAGTCTTCCTTGATGTATGTCTTTCTTGTCCCCTAATTGTGGGATGATGTGCCAGTTGTGCTGTAGGACTGGAGGAAGCGTGGTGCAGTGTGTAGCGTAGAGTGTGAAGGAGTGAAGGTAAGTGGAAGCTGGTCTGTTTTTGACTTTAATAATGTTGAAATCAAGATGTGCAGCTGGATTTTGGATCAATTGAAGAGGCTGAATGGTTCACAGAAGGGTTCCAAGTTCCATTCCTGAACAATTTAAATAAAATAACTAGAATGCAAATATAAAAACCTTCACCTTCAGTGAACTCCTAGAAAATTTCATTAACTAGGCGAAACAGTTTATTTGCTTTTAAATACATTATTCAATTAAACTTCAATCCAATAGACATGTGAATGTTCTTCATGTAAATTGGTCTCCGCCGTTTCAGTTGCATTTCGCTAGACCCTATGTCACTGGTGTGATTATATGAGGCTTGCATTAGGCACTAGTCATTACATACCGTAACACAAGGCTAATATTATAGAAAATACAGATGTATAAATCTGTGTGTAAAAAATCAGTGATGTGTAAAAAAGACAAATGGTGTTGAATACCCCGGAAATATGCAGGATGCAGGATGTATTCAGAAAAATACACAAAAAATGTTAACTAAAAACTTATATCCAGGGACACAATGTTTGTAAAAGTTCCACTTTGTCTGGGTAAATGTTTCCAATAAAAAAAAATAAATAAAAAAAAAAAAAAGGATAAATGATGAATGAGAGACTTTAGCCTGTTATACGTGTGCAAAGATTAGACAGTAAGAAATAGACCCAGTACAAAGGGTAAAACCCACACACACAGACATACAATGGGTGTATGTCTATTTGTGCTAGGTACACACGTGGACAAAATTGTTGGTACCCTTTGGTCAATGAAAGAAAAACTCACAATGGTCACAGAAACTTTAATCTGACAAAAGTAATAATAAATAAGAATTCTATGAATGTTAACCAATGAAAGTCAGACATTGCTTTTCAACCATGCTTCAACGGAATTATAAAAAAAATATGAACTCATGGAACAGGCCTGGACAAAAATGATGGTACCCCTAACGTAATAGTTTGTTGCACAACCTTTTGAGGCAATCACTGCAATCAAACGATTCCTGTAACTGTCAATGAGACTTCTGCACCTCTCTGCAGGTATTTTGGCCCACTCCTCATGAGCAAGCTGCTCCAGTTGTTTCCGGTTTGAAGGGCACCTTTTCCAGATGGCATGTTTCAGCTCCTTCCAAAGATGCTCAATAGGATTGAGGTCAGGGCTCATAGAAGGCCACTTTAGAATAGTCCAATGTTTTCCTCTTAGCCATTCTTGGGTGTTTTTAGCTGTGTGTTTTGGGTCATTGTCCTGTTGCAAGACCCATGACCTGCGACTGAGACCCAGCTTTCTGACACTGGCCAGCACATTTCTCTCTAGAATCCCTTGATAGTCTTGAGATTTCATTGTACCCTGCACAGATTCAAGACACCCTGTGCCAGATGCAGCAAAGCAGTCCCAGAACATAACAGAGCCTCGTCCATGTTTCACAGTAGGGACAGTGTTCTTTTCTTGATATGCTTAATTTTTCCGTCTGTGAACATAGAGCTGATGTGCCTTGGCAAAAAGTTCCATTTTTGTCTCATCTGTCCATAGGACATTCTCCCAGAAGCTTTGTGGCTTGTCAACATGTAGTTTGGCATATTCCAGTTTGGCTTTTTTATGATTTGTTTTCAACAATGGTGTCCTCCATGTAGTCCACTTTGGCTCAAACAACGACGGATGGTGCGATCTGACACTGATGTTCCTTGAGCATGAAGTTCACCTTGGATCTCTTTAGAAGTCTTTCTGGGCTCTTTTGTTACCATTCGGATTATCCGTCGCTTTGATTTATCATCAATTTTCCTCCTGCGGCCACGTCCAGGGAGGTTGGCTACAGTCCCATGGATCTTAAATTTCTGAATAATATGTGCAACTGTAGTCACAGGAACATCTAGCTGCTTGGAAATGGTCTTATAGCCTTTACCTTTAACATGCTTGTCTATAATTTTCTTTCGAATCTCCTGAGACAACTCTTTCCTTCACTTCCTCTGGTCCATGTTGAGTGTGGTACATACCATGTCACCAAACAACACAGTGATTACAAGGAGCCCTATAGATAGGCCCACTGACTGATTACAAGATTGTAGACACCTGTGATGCTAATTAGTGGACACACCTTGAATTAACATGTCCCTTTGGTCTCATTATTTTCAGTATTTTCTAGGGGTACCATCATTTTTGTCCAGGCCTGTTCCATGAGTTTATTTTTTTAAATAATTCTGTTGAAGCATGGTTGAAAAGCAATGTCTGACTTTCATTGGTTAACATTCATAGAATTTTTTTTAATTATTACTTTTGTCAGATTAAAGTTATTTCTGTGAGCATTGTGAGTTTTTCTTTCATTGACCGAAGGGTACCAACAATTTTGTCCACGTGTGTATGTCTTAAATAATATACAGTAACGAATGTCTCTGCTGATCTTCAATTTGAGTCACGTGTGCTGAACTGAACAAAAATGAATGGCACAAACCCCGTCATACATATACCCCATAAAACACACTGTTTAATGCTAACACTTATAGTAAGACTGAATGAATTAATAAATGAATGAATTAACCAAATACCCTCTGGACACTTTAACAGGAACACCTTTACGCCTGCACAATTCAGATAAAAATAATGCAGATACAGTTAAAGAAATTGAATTGGGGAAAAAACGTGATCTCAGTGACTTTGATAGCGGCATTGTTTGTGTATTTCAGAAAATGCTGATCTGGGATTTTCACACAGCAATCGTTGGAGTTTATACAGAATGATGTAGCAAACAAAACTATCATGTCAGCAATAGTTCTGAGCGAGGTCGAAAGAAACTGGTAAGACTGGGTCATGCTGACAGTAAGTCTATGGTAATTCACATATCTCTTTCCAACGTTTCTGATCAGACAAGCATTTCAGAATGCACAGCACAACATTAAACTTTAAGGTGGATGGGCTGCACCATCAGATGAACACATTATTGTGAGACTATGGACTCACCAAAACTGTATTTGAAGTTTGGAAAAACCTTGCCTGGTCTTATAACAAAATTCAGATCTATGGTCTTATTTCAACTATGTTAATTCATAATATTCTGTTTCAAATGGTCGGATTTATTAATTTTTGCATATACGCATAAAGATGTGTGGATATTTTCTGACCATGTGTATGCAAGTGCAAGGTGAAGTCCTGTATGTGGTGATTCGATAAAACATTCTCTTAGTCATAGAATAATTGAGAGAATAATTAGGTCCTCATTAGGAACACAGACGGAACATAACAAATGACACAGAGTGTGAAGTAAATCATATACTGTATAGCGATGATATTTGGATCATGCAGCTTTGTGGAGGGAATCTGTTTTTAGCACACCTGTTCTGAGAGCGAGAAGTGGAACATCAGTCGATTTCTTTTGTCCGGTTTTACTTAATATCTGTTCCAGGGCTTTTAGCTACAGGTACATTTCAAAGAGAAATTAGAGATGGTACTGACAGTTCCCAACCAATTGTGAGTTAAATAATGACACATCTTACCTCCATTTATATTTCTCACAATGCGATGTCTTACAGGTCCAAAAACCAGCAACACAAGTGACAGTAAAAATTATAGATTTTCAAGCTATTTAGGAGATTTTAAATGCAACGGGGGAAAAAGAATGCACACATGTTTATACACTGATTCAAACCTTACCACTTCAATAAAAAAAGCAAAAACTTAAATTCTGATATTTTAATAATTACTGCAGTGATGAATAACTTTTAGCTGGCAACAGTGTTTTAACCCTAGCTGATGCAGTAGCTTCTTCAGAAATATTTAAGTTAGTCTGAAATATTTTCCAGTAATAAAAATACTTTGTGAAACTGATGTCCCTGTTTCAATCCCACAGAAGAGCTGCTGTCACAGAAATTGCTTTATAAAATATGCTGGCTATGATAGAATGTGTGAGAACACACAAGGCATCACAGCTTTCTGCTTATGGGACTGAGTACACTAGCTCCAGATGGTCAGAGTGCCCATGCTGGCACCTTCCCACCACCAAAAGCGGTGTAGGCATGTGTTGTAGGTCGAGTGGTGTTCCCAAATTGTCTGTAATGTGTATAAACAGGTCATAGCAGCCTGCAGCAGGAGATCTCTATGTTGTTGTTAACTAATGCATTAACGCACACTGGCACAATCATCAGTAAAATGCCTTTCTTCCATTTTTCAGCAATAAGAGCAAACTAATGCATACACCAATCTTCCTTAAGGAATTATTCTGTTGTACCCTAATGATTTTACTTAGTCCACTTAATTAATTAGTTTGTTTAGTTCGTCAATTCAATCATTAGGGAAGCTGATAAGATGGGTTGTGTCAGGGATAACCCCTTTGTGTTTTTCGTTTAGTTTCACTTCATTTCCCTTCATGCAGCTCGGTCAGGTGACATGGGCGCTCACCTGAACCGAGTTAGTTATTAGTTTCTTTATAAATAGGTTGTTTGAGTTCAAGTTTTCCTCTTGCATCTGTTGATTTCACCTCGTAAATGTCTGAAGTTTAGTTTGTGTCTCCCGGTGTCTTTAATAATAAAACAAATTAAAACACGTATAAAGTATATTTGTTTGTTTAATTTCCCAAATAAAAACATCATTCTTTGAAACACATTAGACCTCTGCATTTATGCCTCGCACCCAGTATCATGACAGAATGCAAGACCGTACAAGAGGCATAGCAGAGGGCCCCCCCGGGAGATTATTTTTTTTGGGGCGGGGGGGGCTGTGATGTTTGAGGCTTGGGAAGCCGACGCGGAGAGCGGGAGGAAGACCAAGCGGCGTAGCGGCAAGACACAAGATGCAGCGAGGAGAAGGAGATCGGGCAGGGAGAGACAGGCCAAGGTGGAGCAGGAGCTGCGGAGAGAGCAGCTAAACTGGGAAGGCTGCCGGCTGGCGATACGGTGCACTCCATTCGGGAAGGGCGCAGCTCGGGGCGAGTCCCAACACCCACGGGAGGGTAAAGACCAGGAGGTCTATGTCTGGCGGGGACCAGCTCTCCCTTGACACACCGAGCGTCAAGGGAGAATGGAGAGCGGGGGGTACGAGCAGCAGGGAGCAGCCTCCCAGCGTGACTGGAGCAGCTTTGGGCAGTGCGCTAAAGAGAATGAAGGGCGCATTCGCAAACTGCAGGAGCAGGTAGCTGATCTCCAGGAACTGCTAATGCAGCTGCGCCTCGAGGAAGGCCCAGACCTGCCAGCTCCTTTCCCTCGTTACAGCAACGACGAAGACAGAGAGCTCTACTACATGCCGTTCAGGTATGACAACGGCGAGCTCTTCGACATGCTGTACAGCATCGACGACGAAGGTGAGCTCTGCAGCAATGACGAAGACAGCGAGCTCCTCTTTCCGCCGCGCAGCTGCTTGTCGAGAACAGCGAGTGCCGCCGTTGTCACGCAGCGAGGAGGACAGCGAGCTGCCGTTGCCTCCGCCGAGCTGCGGCGTAGAGGATGGCGAGTTTCCGCCACCTCCGCCGAGCTGCGGCGTCACCTCGTAAATGTCAGTGAAGTTTAGTTTATGTCTCCCGGTGTCTTTATACGTGTTTTGGTTTGTTTTATTATTAAAGTATATTTGTTTGTTTAATTTCCCTGTTTTTGTAAATAAAAACATCATTCTTTGGAACACCTTAGACCTCTGCATTTATGCCTCGCACCCAGTATCGTGACAGGTTGCCACTGCCAGTCCTAAAAATATACAGTCGTGGCAAAAATCTTTGAGAATGACACAAATATTAGTTTTCACAAAGTTTGCTGCTAAACTGCTTTTAGATCGTTGTTTCAGTTATTTCTGTGATGTACTGGCATACAATTACAAGCACTTCATACGTTTCAAAGGCTTTTATCGACAATTACATGACATTTATGCAAAGAGTCAGTATTTGCAGTATTGGCCCTTCTTTTTCAGGACCTCTGCAATTCGACTGGGCTGCTCTCAATCAACTTCTGGGCCAAATCCTGACTGATAGCAACCCATTCTTTCATAATCACTTCTTGAAGTTTTTCAGAATTAGTGGGTTTTTGTTTGTCCACCCGCCTCTTGAGGATTGACCACAAGTTCTCAATGGGATTAAGATCTGGGAAGTTTCCAGGCCATGGACCCAAAATTTCAACGTTTTGGTCCCCGAGCCACGTAGTTATCACTTTTGCCTTATGGCACGGTGCTCCATCGTGCTGGAAAATGCATTGTTCTTCACCAAACTGTTGTTGGATTGTGGGAAGAAGTTGCTGTTGGAGGGTGTTTTGGTACCATTCTTTATTCATGGCTGTGTTTTTGGGCAAAATTGTGAGTGAGCCCACTCCCTTGGATGAGAAGCAACCCCACACATGAATGGTCTCAGGATGCTTTACTGTTGGCGTGACACAGGACTGATGGTAGCGCTCACCTTTTCGATGCCCCAAACAATCGGAAAGAGGCTTCAGCCGAGAATATGACTTTGCCCCAGTCCTCAGCAGTCCATTCGCCATACTTTTTGCAGAAGATCAATCTGTCCATGATGTTTTTTTTTTGGAGAGAAGTGGCTTCTTTGCTGCCCTTCTTAACACCAGGCCATCTTCCAAAAGTCTTGGCCTCACTGTGCCTGCAGAAGCGCTCACACCTGCCTGCTGCCATTCCTGAGCAAGCTCTGCACTGGTGGCACTCCGATCCCGCAGCTGAATCCTCTTTAGGAGACGATCCTGGCACTTGCTGGACTTTCTTGGACGCCCTGAAGCCTTCTTAACAAGAATTGAACCTCTTTCCTTGAAGTTCTTGATGATCCTATAAATTGTTGATTTAGGTGTAATCTTAGTAGCCACAATATCCTTGCCTGTGAAGCCATTTTTATGCAACGCAATGATGGCTGCACGTGTTTCTTTGCAGGTCACCATGGTTAACAATGAAAGAACAATGATTTCAAGCATCACCCTCCTTTTAACATGTCAAGTCTGCCATTCTAACCCAATCAGCCTGACATAATGATCTCCAGCCTTGTGCTCATCAACATTCTCACCTGAGTTAACAAGACGATTACGGAAATAATCTCAGCAGGTCCTTTAATGACAGCAATGAAATGCAGTGGAAAGTTTTTTTTGGGATTAAGTTAATTTTCATGGCAAAGAAGGACTATGCAATTCATCTGATCACTCTTCATAACATTCTGGATTATATGCAAATTGCTATTATAAAAACTTAAGCAGCAACTTTTCCAATTTCCAATATTTATGTAATTCTCAAAACTTTTAGCCACGACTGTATACATAAAAATAAAAGCATGACAATCCACTTTGCAACTAACACTACTGGTACTTATTTAGGCTAGCCTGCTTTAACACAAACTTATGTGTTTAGCATTTTGCGTTTCAAATTCACCATTGCAATGCACATACTCAGCTTTGCATTTATCCATGTGGTTACATGTAGATATGCAAACAGGAACAATTTAAAAAGTGTATAGAATCCAAAAACTGGTTAAATTTCATAGTAATCAAGTCTATAACTGTTCTCAGAACTTTTTCTGTATGTGCATCTATGACTTCTAGTCCTAGATTTTTGTAATCATTTGTCAGAATGGGGAAGCTTGAAAAATCTAAATTAATTCATGTAAAATTATTTAAATGATACTGAATAAATTGTGTATATACAAACACACATATACAAATATTTATTTTTGTCATCAGTTAATGAAAAGCATGCTTAACTGAGCTGAGGTCAGGTGATAGACAGAAATGATCAGTAACCCAGATCCAATAGAAGCCATGCTCATGGCACACTGCCTCTCCGATGTTTGATGATGATGTTGTGGTGTTGTTTTTTTTTCTTCTAGAGGAGACTGAGGATGAGCTCTTCTTTTTCTTCCTTATATTCTTTTCTTTCTATTGTTCTGGTATAATCAATCATGGTAGGTAGGAATAGATTAGATTTAATTAAAAGAGATTAGATTTGAGATTAGATTTAAATTGAGTTTAGCTTAGATTAGTTAACTTTAGTATGTCTATTCTGGCCCTTATCTGTTAAGGAGATAATGATACATTTATCTCCTCAACAGAGGTTTTCACATGGCAAGATGTTGAAACTTTGTTTTTTTTTAGCCAAGGGAGGAATGCTTCAAATTATCCACTTTAGTTGTCTTCCATGGAACGTAAAGTCTTTTAGTGTTACTGAGTGCATTGTTTCTTTTCAACAATCTAGAAAATTGTTGATTTGGCATAAAGTTTCTGCTTTCATTTGGTGACTTCTCATAGGAACTCTTTATATGCAGTTCAAAGTGGTGCAAGTGATAGGCCTGTTTGGATGGCCTCCTTCACTTGCACCACTTTGAACTACATATAAAGAGTTCCTTTGAGCAGTCACCAAATGTAACACTTGGAATCAATGATGTTATGTGGTACAGTATGGAGAGCTGCACCACAAGAGGTTATACTCTATATAAGAGCCCTGACGCAGGGCTTCAGACCGGGTCAATGAAAAAGGAGCTTGTGATATATTTCATCCTCTGTATGCCCTTACAGAGGACTTATAGGAGTGGTTTTTGTTTTTATATGTACACTTTTATACCTTGCCTGAGAGCGCACGCTTAAAGCATAGCGTGCCGCTCTCTCTCTCTCTCTTGCGCCGGCGTCTTAGGGAGGCAGAGGCTGGGTCTTTGCCTCGGTCTCTTAACTTTTTGCGCGCTTATATTATCTGTCTGTCTTTCTTTCTCTTTCTTTCTTTCAGGCTTTGGCCCTGATACCTTACCTAAATGATCGCACTAAGTGCCGTGGTATCAGGACCCTTAATTAGATAAGTGTCCACACTGATTGCGGCATTGCCTGACAACCACGTGTATAAATGTTCTGAACTGTAGTATTTTTGCGTGGCTCCGCCCCTCGCGAGACCCGCGCCCGTTACAAATGACAGGTCATCAACGTGCATATCATGATCAGTTTTCCATTTACTTTTGAGACTATGAAAATTTTGTCTTATTTTAATATAAAAAAGCTGAACGTTTAAACTTTAAACAAATGTTGATTATTTGTCCGTGTATGCAAATACTCATGGACCTGACTGTGTGTAAAACCGAACTGTTCATCCCCGGTGATTCATCCCCCGGTCAAGACAAAGTGATCTCCCTGGACAATAATCAGATCACTTCTTCAGCCACTGCCTGCAATCTTGGCGTAACTCTGGACAATCAACTCTCATTTTCTCCACACATCGCTAACCTTTTCCGCTTCTGTCGATTCCTTCTTTACAACAGAATCTGGCCATCACATTCTTTCTTGGTGCTTGGTCTACTCAGGTGCTTGTTCAGTCCCTTGTTATTTCAAGGCTGTATTGCTGCAACTCACTCCTGGCAGGTCGGGACCGAGGCCTGGCCTCTGTTCACCATTCGTCCTCTGCAGCTGATCCAGAATGTAGCTGTATGTCTTAACTAAAACCTTCCCAAATTTTCCCGCACCACCCCACTTCTCCGCTCTCTGCACTGGCTTCCTGTAGCTTCCTGCATCAATTCAAATTCAAAACCCTGGTGCTCGCCTACAAAGATAAACATGGCCCAGCACCCACTTACCTCTCGGTTCTAATCACACCTTGCACCACACCACTCGCCGATCCTCCAGCACTGCTCAACTGGTCCCACCATCTCTCAGGGATTGAAGAAGACGTGCTGATCTAGACTCTTTTCTGTGCTGGCACCTAAGTGGTGAAATGAACTTCCTCTAGATGTATGTACAGCTAAATCTTTGGCAATCTTCAAAAGACAACTTAAGACGTATTTGTTTCTTCAGTAATTAGGCTAATCCTCGTAAAAAACAAACAAACAGACAAACAAAAAAAACTTCCCAACAGTGTTTGACACTGATGGTCCTCAGTTAGTATAGTTAATAACCCCTAGTAACTACGTGGCCAATAAAAATAAAAAAAACACTCATGAAAGATAAAGCCTATTATACAAATTAGCCTAATCTGCAAGTCTTTGGACTGTGGTGGGAAACCGGAGTAACGGGGAGAACATGCAAACTCCATGCACGCAGAGACAGGAATCGAACTCGGACCCTGGAGGTGCAAGGCAACAGTGCTAGCCACTACACCACCATGCCACTCCCCCCCCATTACTGTCCTACCCTAATTGCTCACTCTCTCTTGTACAGCTATGACAATCATACAGGATCATACAGGATCTTAAAAAAATTACACAAAACATCCCAAATGCTCTAATTTATAGGTGAGTCCCAGATTTATTTCCATAAAAAACATGGTAACATTTGCATATATTCACTACATATGCAATACTGTTTTAGTGAAAAAATAGGTTATGATATTTCCTTGTCATATAACCATAGGTCTGACATTCCCTTTGGTTATATCTTTGAAAAATGTACCAATTTATCTAACTATATACTTTTTACAGAGGCTACTGTATTTTTACAGGTAGGTTACGAGAGCCTTTACTATAACTAAATAAACTACTGCCCATGTAACTTTGGAGATTTGTTAACTTATAGTAATTTGATATCAAATAGCTGTATCCTGGGGAACACAGGTAGTGGGCGCTTTGTTATGATGCATTGACTCCACTGAGAACCATACGATTTTTAATTAAAATCTGTTGTCTGCCAAGATGCTACAAATGGTTGGATCCTTCAACAGGACATTGGTCCAAGACACATGTCCAAATACCACACAGAAATGCTTTAATGACCAGAAGCTCTTTCATAGCAATCTCAGTCCTCTAATCCTTTCCTGAAGTGGTCTATACAGTAGAAGCCACTTAAAAATCCTCTGCCAGCTAAAAGCCAGCTGGTTCCCAGCCGGTTTCCGTGGACCGTCCATGAGGAAACAATCAGAAGTAGTGTGTGGAAGCCTGTGATTGTCTAGTTTAATGGCAGTTTTGTAACACTGGACAAAAGTGAGCGCGAGTGCAGGAGTGAGTCGAGCATGCACGCGCGGAAAACACGTTGAGCTCGCAGATTACAGTATGATGATTATAACAGCATACTGCATTACATTCTTATCATAAGAATGCAAAAACACCAGCGCTGCTGACAGACCTTGAGTTTATCATAATTTATAAATAATATTTTATGGTAATTTAGTTTAATTGATTTCAGTTAATAAATCTACTACTTACTTTTAACATTAATTTAATAGAAAACATTTATTTGGCAATAAACTTTTTGGAAAAAAGACGTATTAATTTCACCACAAACATGCCGATGGAAATGAATGGCTGATCCTGTCTGTTTATAGTTCAAATCAGCGTGTGTGCGCTTTAACTAAAACTGCATGCAATTCACTATGTGCTACAGGAATGTAGAAATATACATTTTAAAAATGTTTTCATTATTTATTGAAGGAAATTATGATGATCATAACATTATATTGCATTTAATTCTTATAATAAAACAAAAACACCAGCGCTGCTGGCTGACATCGGTTTTTGTTAGATTTTTTTGGTCATTTAGTTTACTTTATTTTAATTAATAAATCTATTATAAAAATAAAAAATAAAAAACAAAGTATAAATGACACAAAAGACTTTTGTGGATTTTCTAATTGCACATGATACAATCTAAAGTCTCACTGTGTTAACGTTTAATTTCGTTAAATTGGATGTAGATAAGAAATGACTATATTTAATTTAAATTCTAAATTTGTACTGTAATTTTTAGCATTGTGATTATGCAGTTGTTTAATTACAACGTTTGGCTTGAATTTATATGCTACAGTATCATGTTGAACTGCAGCTCTTTAATGCTTGAGAGAATGAACTAAAACCTGAGGCCTCAGTCTATGGTTATAGCGCCGGGTGCCGCAACAGTAGAAGTCCAATTCTGGTTGAGTAACATCTGTATACATAAAAATACCGCCCTCCACCATTAAGCTTAGAACTTATATAATTACAAAGATGAATAAAGATTTTTTCACTCCACCATTTTTTAAACTAGCCAATACACTGTCAACTGTATAAGCCAATTAAACAAATTATGCATGTGATTTATTTGGATAGTTACAGGTATGTCACAGCGAGAGGGGTTTTATTTAGATAACTCAATAGAACATGAATAAAAATCTTTTCTTTAAACATAAACCCTGTAAGAATGTTACAAAATCAAGATGATGCATGTTCTTCTACATAAGAAGTCGGACTCTTTGGGATCTGAAATGATTTTGTATTCTTGAAACTTCTAGAGCATTCTAGGAAATCTGTATTAGCAGTATGTTCAGGTTTGTTAATTAACCACAATAATATTTTGTTATGATTTTGACCATCTTTATTTTGGGCGCCGGGAATACTCAAAATAAAGATGGTCAAGACTGACTGTCTGAACAAGGCAAAAACTTCAGGCTTTGAAACCAGACAATTTAATAAACATTGATGCAGACGATATGCTAACCATATCAGATCATCACCTAGAATACTTAACTCCCCTTCAAGAGAGTGAACTTATTTCACTCATCTTTTCTGCAAAATCATCGCCTTATGTACTAGTACTAACAATAACAGAACCTCTGTTAAAAATAGTTAACTCTTCACTCAGCAGTGGGTTTGTTCCAAAATCTTTTAGATTAGCAGTTATTAAACCACTAATTAAGAAACCTGTCAGCTGTCCAACTACAGGATGATATCAAAGCTCCCCTTTATCGTTAAGCTCTTAGAAAAGGTAGTACCGCAGCAGCTATGAGCATATCTACACAGAAATAGCATACATGTAATGTATCAATCATGGTTTAGGCCTCATCATAGTACAGAGTTAATGCTTGTTAAAGTAGTAAATGACCTCCTACTGGCCCCTGATCTGGGATGTGTCTTTTTGTTTGCTTGACGTTACTGCAGCGTTTGACACCATTGATCATGGTATTCTCATATTCTCTTCATAGACTAGAAAATGTAGTAGGAATAAAGGGAACGGCCCTCTCCTGGCTCAGATGCTATTTGACTGTCACGAGCAACCGAGGGATGAACAGAAAAGCCTTAGCAGTTAGCCCGTGTAGCGTGGATGGTAAACCCAAACGCGGAAGCAGCGCGAGTAGGCAGGATAACCATGCGATTAGTTTAAGAACTCTCTTACACGAAGAGCAAGGATCTACACAAATAAACCCGCGTTCTAGCAACACACACTCAATCAAAGAAGCAACCCGAATTGGTGAGTACTCACAGAATAGTCTGCGTAGCGTCAGCAAAGGCATGGGCGAACTCAATGACTGAGCAATGTGAAGCGCCATCTTGTTTCCTTTTATGCTTCCTGAAACCTGACTGTATTACTTCCGGGTCCTAGTGCCGGTCGTGTTACGAGTGTGCATGACATTGACTGACCATTATCACTTTATAGATTTAAATCTAAAAGACTATTCTGAACACCAAAGTGAAGTTTGGTGTTCCACACTGTTCAGTTCTAGGCCCACTACTATTTTCTCTTTACATGCTTCCTCTGGGCAGCATAATTCACAAGCATGAATGGTTTCCATTGTTATGCTGATGACAAACCCTGTTATATTGAGTTGAGTCATATGTCTCAGTAAAGCCACATGAGAAAAGCTAAAGTTGAACAATGTTTGAACATAAGAGACTGGATGCTATTTACATTCCTTATTTAACTTAGTCCAGAATGCAGCTGCGAGAGTCCTCACTAAAACCAGAAGATATGAGCACATCACCCCTGTCCACACTGCATTGGCCCCCAGTGAAATTTCACAACGATTTTAATTTAATTTAATTTAATACTCCTATTGACCTATAAAGCATAAATGGTATCGCCCACAGTGCCAAGTGAACTGCTAGTGTCTTGCAATTTGTCACTCATACTTCAATCAAAGGATGCAGGCTGTTTATCAGTACCGAATACTCTGAAAACTACAGCAGGGGCAGATCTTTTTTTTTTTTACAAAGCCTCAAAGTTATGAAATAGCCTTCCAATTATTGTTCGAGTCTCAGACGCAGTTGAAAATTTAAGTCTAGACTAAAAACCTATTTATTTAGCAAAGCATTTTTGTGAATAGATTTGCCTTAAGTAAAGGAGCAGATCTGTGGGATGTAGAGTATTATGGTTAACTGGTATGTTTGAATGCTGTCTTGCCCACTCTCATCGATTGCTATCATGTCTGTTTTCTTCTGGCTCTCCCTATTAGTTATGCTATTATAGTTAGTCCTGCCAGAGGCCCTGTTTACACTCTGCACTAAAGATACATTCACCTTATACATTATGTGATTGTGACCATACCTAACTGTTATCGCTCTTCCTTTACTTCTTTTTTCTCTCTCTCTCTCTTTCTCTCCTGAGCTGCACATCCTGTTCCTGACATGCCGGTCATCTAGACCCCCTCTGCCCTCTTGACCTGTCTGATTCTTGGTCTCCTCAGAATCCTGGTCTCCTCAGAGACTCATAATCCAAATGAGGATGGGTTCCCTGTTGAGTATGGTTCCTTTCAATGTTTCTTACTAATGCCATCTCAGGGAGTTTCAACTTGCCCCAGTCGTTCTCGGCTTGCTCATCAGGGACCATCTTATCATTTTGATTCATACATATTTTCTCACATTTCACACACATTTCCATAATTGTCTTTTGATTCAGCAAAACTCCTTTGTGACAATGATCACCATCAAAAGCGCTTTACAGACACATCGAAAATTTTTTTGATCAAATGTAGTACTATTTACCTGTATGAGCTTTCCTTGTTCAGTTTGCAGAGTGTTAAGGTCCTGTCCCAAGTTGCTTTGACCTCTCCTCAGAGACTCATAATCCATTTTCAGTTGACCAGCATGTGCTGAAAGTTTTGCAACCTCTTCAGCAAGGTTGACCAATAGTGCACGGTCCTGGCCTTTGACTGACTTGAGGTCTGAGTCATGATCCGTAAGTGAGTGAAGTAGGGAGGTCTGTACTCCTTCTAATCGCAGGAAATTACTGTTGTAGTCAGGGCAGTTTGGGTCGATAAAAATGTTTATGCGTGAGCCATCGCCTCGCTCAACTGTAACCAGGGCGTTGGCCTCATCCTGATTGGTGGAGATATGTGTTGGGCCATCAGAAATTGGTGGAGACTGGGAGTGGTTCAGGAAGAGAATGGTGCCTGTTACTGTAATGGCTAGCAGGACAGCCACAAAAAGAAGGATGGTGCAAAGCAGGTAACTGCAGCTCATCCTCTGCAGAGAGAAAGAGGATAAGAAAAAGTCTGAAAATAGTACAGAGTGCAAGGTATACACAAATATATACACAAAAAGGTGTACCAATAAAAAAAAAATATATAAAATTTGATTTGATACGGTCGTGATTTAAATTTTTTCAATATAGCAAAAACATTCAGTGTTATAACCGTACAGTAATTGAAACTTTATACAATGACCAGGTATGCACTGATACTAAAACCAAGTATCGGGTATCAATCCGATACTGCACTAATCTACTCATGCTCGTAAAATTGTTCTAATGCACTGATACCACTTTACGCCAAAGCCGGATGCTCACTATATATACATTTTCATACATTTTCCCTGCTCTCCCAATCTAGCAAAACAAAGGAGATACATTTGATGATATGCTTCAGACATGAGGTATCAGTACTAAGTATTGGAAAGTACCCAAATGGAAGTACTTGTACTCAGCCTGACAAAATGATGTATTGGTGCATCCCTAATTCTAATACGAATTATTATTATTATTATTATTTATTTATGTATTTATTTATTTTATTAAGTTATATAATAATTTCACCCGATAAAAACCAGACTCTTAGTAGCATATAGCAAAACAAATGCTGATTTAAATTGCTCAAACCGTAGACCTTAAGAATTTAGGTGAATATTCTAGTTTATGTTTGCTTACAGCCATTGCTTATATTATAGTATGCTGGTCACTTACCTAAGGGCATGTTTAAAAGAAGCATTCTGTTCAAGCCATTGTAGCCTTTCCATGAAGATAAAACTACGTTTTATTATATCTCAAATACTATTTTTATTAATAATCAAAATTTTATTGAATAAAATGTCAGCATTTTTATTGAATAATCTACTTTATTATTTAGTCTCAAATAGTTATATTGAAATTGGAAAAAGCTAGTACAGCTACAAAAAGTGTAAGTAATACTAAGATGTTGGCATATGAGGTTGAATTATAAATAATATCAAGTGTTAACATTAACTGTTAGAGTAAAATATTAATATTTTAAATCTTTAATATTTGTATGTATTTATATATTAAATACTCACCAGCCACTTTAACAGGAACACATGTACATCTATCCATTTTGCCAATTAAACAATCATCTGGTAATAGCCCAATGCATTGCTTCATGCAGATACAGGTAAGTTAATGTTCACACAAAACTTTAGAATATGTTATGTTACAAAATGTTAGTCACTCAGTGGTGGTGCAGAAACATGTTTATGAGTGGGATCAAAGGAGAATCACCAGACTTGTGGAATCCATAAAATCACAGTATGCAACACGCAGGAAAAAAATACATATTAGTGTTAACAAATAATAAATAGAGATGAACCGATCAGCCATAACAATAAAATCACCTGCCTAATATTGTGTATATCCCACTTGTGTTATTAAAACAACCATGTTAGGGTACGTTACTTTTTAAAGTAACTAATTACATTACAAAATTACTGTCTTCAAAAAGTAATCAGTTACATTACTTCGTTACTTTCTGATAAAAGTAACTAGTTCGAGTACTTTTCCATTGCAGAAAATGAAAACTTCTTTGTGCTTCCTCATGCATGTTGTTTTAGTGAAGACCTTTATAATTATTTACCATCATCACTCAGCGAAGTTTGGCCCATAATCTGTTAACTACTAATACTCCTATTTCACCGCGAGTTTTGGTGCTGTGATTAGGTTTCTTTCCGCATAGGTGAGATAGGGGTATAACAGCAGGAATAACAGAGGGGGGGCGGGTTATCGGGGGCGGGGGTTGTAGGACGAGTTTCTCACACACACTAATGGATTGGGAATGACTGCTGTCTGGCTCACGGATTACATAAATTGTCTGAATAACATTACATTTTTGAAAAAGTCACTAAGTAACTGATTACTTGAATGGCGGACCTAACGCGATAGATTACTCGTTACTTCAAAAAAGTAATCTGAGTACTCTAACGCGTTATTTTGTAACACGTTACACTCAACACTGCAAAACAAGATAAAACAACACTGCCAAAGTGACAGCCACATGAATGTAAAAACCCGAGGGTTTTCCAGCAGAGCATTGCCCAGAACATCACACTATCTTCTCTGTCATGCCTTCTTCCCTTAGTGCATCCCAAAGCCATCTATAGCCCAAGTAAGTGAGACGCACATACCCAGCCATTTACATGATGTCAAAGAAAAAGTGAACCACCAAACCAGCCTACATTCATCGACTGCTCTCTGGTGCACTTCTGACATTTAGGTACATGCCCATTTCAGCCATGGATAGGGGTTAGCATGGACACTCTATGCTAACCCCTATGGCTATGCAGACCCATACACAGCAAGCTGCAATGCTTGGTGGGTTCTGACATCTTCCTATCATAGCATAGATTCAGCAAATTCTGCTAAAGTAGCTCTTCTGTCAGATTGGCCCTAACAGGCTAGCCTTTGCTCCCCATGCGGATTAATGAGCCTATTAATACACCCATGGCTCCAGATGTCCCTTCATGTTACAATGGCCCTTCTTGAACTACTTTCGCTAGATACTAACAAGAACTCCCAAGAAGATCTGCCATTTTGGAGATCTTTTCGGACATTACAATGTAGCCCTTGTTAAAGAAGTCTCATTGGTCAGTATGCTTGCCCATTTTTCCTGCTTCTGGCACAGCAACTTTAAGAAATGCCTGTTCACTTGTGGCCTAAAATATTTATATCCCTGATATATTTATACCACTCCTTGACAGGTGTCAATATAAAAATATGACTAATGTTATTCACTTCCACCCTTTGCATTTAATGTTATGGTTGAACTGTGTATATTTTGCTGTCATATAGTGAGTTTCCAATGCCAAAATGAATTATTGGTCAGCAAGTATTTTAAAAGGGACCTATTTTCCATTTTTGTGTGTCAGAAATGGCGGAAAATGTGTTGTAAATGCCTGAAAATGGGAAATGCTTTAAACCTGTTTAGGAAAATTTTTTTCCATCCATTTCAGAGAAGTCCCATTTCCTTGCATTAAAAAAATGCAATTCCACAGAGGGGCATGGAAAGCAGTAGTTTATTTGCAAATAAAGCATCAGACACTGAAAGTGCTTGTTTGAAAGAGGAAGAAAAGGAGAAAGGAGAATTAACAGACACATTTTATAAACCTCTCAGGCATAGTAACTTGTTAAAATGTCGGATAATATAATCCCACTTTAAAGAATTTATATATATTAAAAAAGAAACTCTCATTGCAGAGGTCTCCAGTTCCTAGATGAAAGATATTTTCTTATTGAGGAATCATTTGACTAAATATTAAAACAACTCCCAAAACAAAAAGAAAAAAGAATCATAGGGATGTAGAAACAAAATTAATAACTTAAATAAATTAATTACTGGCTCTCCAGTAAGCATCTTAGTAAGAACACACTGCAAACACAAGTCACAAGTTGAGGACTGTATGGGTGGATGGTTAGACAGAAATAATTGACAATGTTTTCCCCCCAAAACTTTGGCTTCTTATCAAAGTTGAAGGGGGGTAATGGTTAAAGTAATTTAATGGGGTTATTACAAGAGAACTTAACATCAGTCATCCTACAGAATTCTTGAGGGGCGAAAATACAGTTGTTTGTTAAAAACAACTTTTTTAAGTCACTGTTTGAAGATTGCAGTCAACAAATAAAATCCACCTACGCAGAAGAACTTTCAGCAAATCTACCAGTAAGAATGGGAGAAAATGGCTTTCAAACTGCATACAGAGCTGGGAGGAACTTGCCCTAAGCCATGTAATGCTGTTATTTTAACAAAACTTTGTTTTATTAAGTAGTAATATGAGGTGTTAAACTACTTACGGTATAAATTTTGAAAATGTAAGTTCATTTAGGCACTCAGTACTGCCTGGGCAACAATGCAGCATGTCATGGAGGTAAAGTAAAGTAAAGTAAAGCCTTTATTTTGTCACATATACATTACAGCACAGTGAAATTCCTTCTTCGCATATCTCAGCGTAACGGGGGTCAGAGCACAGGATCAGCCATGGTACAGCACCCCTGAAGCAGATTAGGGTTAAGGGCCTTGCTCAAGGGCCCAACAATGGCAACCTGGCTGAGCTGGGAATCAAACCGCCGATCTTCCGATCAGTAACTCAGTGCCTTAGCCCTCTGAGCCACCACTGCCCATAAGGTGCCCATGAGGTGATTAGCCTGTGGCACTGTTGAGGCATTATTGAAGACCAGGTATCTTTGATAAAAGCCTCCAGCTCATCTGTATTGTTGGGTCAAGTATTTCTCATCTCCCCCTTGACAATAGCCCATAAATTCTTTATGGGGTTCAGGTCAGGTGAGTGAGCTGGCCAATCAAGTAATATCATGGTCAGCAAACCAGTTGGTGGCAGTTTTGGCACTGTGGGCAGGTATTCAGTCCACCTGGAAAAGGAAATCGATATCTCCATAAAGTTTCTCAGCAAATAAAAGCATGGAGTGCTCTTAAACCTTCTGATAGATGACTGCATTGTCCTAGCACAGTAGATCAAACCAGTAGATGACACCCCAAATCATCAGTGACTGCAGAAACTTCACACTGGACTACAAGCAACTGGGATATTCCTCTCCACTCTTACTGAAGCTCACTCCCTTACTCATACACTATGGGTAATTTGGAAACAACTGTTTTTTCCTGCCTGTTTTTGGACTGTGGAAGGAAATCAGAGGAACCAGAGGTAACTTACCGACGAACTGCACAGGGAAAACCTTGTAAACTCCAGACATAGAGACGAAAGGCAGGAATAGAAGCCTAACCCAAAGGTGTGAGGCCACAGTGCTATCATAGGTCATCATGCATCTGTCTTGTAAAGCTGTCTAAAACTGGCTTACTTGACGATCTTCTTAAGGCTGTGATGATCATTGTTGCTTATGCACCTTTTCCTACCACACATTTTCTTTAAAAAGTAAATTTCTCTCCAGGAAAAACTTCAGGGACAGAATGATATTCTGTGAAAGGTACTGGACTACCAATAGTAAACCATCCTGCATGAGTGGGGTTGCTTCCCAGCCAAGGGAGGGGCTCAGTCACGATTATACCTAAGAACAGCAGCCATGAATAAAGAAAGGTACAAAAACATCTCCCGAGAGCATCCAAGAACAGTTTGGAGACAAACAAAGCCTTTTCTAGCATGATGGAGCACTCGAGTCCATGGCCAGGAAACCCCTGAAACCTTCGACTTTGAAACTTCCCCAGGTCCCATTGAGAACTTGTGGACAATCCTCAAGAGATGGGTGGACAAACAAAAACTCACAAATGCTGACAAACTCCAGCCACTGACTATGCAATGGAATGCCATCAGTCAGGATGTGGCCCAAAAGTTGATTGATTTAGGAAGAATTATAGATTCCTTGCAAAAGATGTCTCAACACTGCAAATATTAACTCTCTGCATAAATTTAATGTAATTGTCAATAGAGGTCTTTGACACTTATGAATCGCTTGTAATCATACTTCAGTATACCATAGTAACATCTGACAAGATCTAAAAGCACTGAAGCAGCAGACTTTAGTAAAATGAATATTTGTGACATTCTTAAAACTTTTCGCGCCAGGCTCTATGCATGGGGTGGGGTCATCACTTCATGTGCTTCCCTTCCTAAACTGATGTGCCCATTATTTTGAAATAGGATCAATCTCGACACATCAGACCACATAATCTTGTCCCATTACTCCAAAGAAGCTTTTCTTCAATTAGCCTCCGTTTTTTATGGCATTTTTTTTATGGTTTATAATAATTATTAAGTTCTCATTGTATTGTGCATATGGAACATGCCATTATTATGAAATAGTTGTAATTTCTATTGGAGATTTTTTACAATACAAGCATTGAATTGTTCTCTTGTCATGGTTGTGCATGATTTTTTTTCTGCAATGCTGACAGTTACACTACCAGTCAAACGTTTGGGATCACTTGAAAATTTCTTTGTTTTTGTTTAGTGATTCATTTTCTACATTCTACTGTACTGTCACGGCACGCCAGGTCACGCCCACCTGTCAAACAAAGCCATGATCTCCCACGACTCCATTCCATACTCCAGTTCGCTGTTTCTGTTTTGCCGCCTCATTGACCGGCTTGAGCACACCTGTTGCTCATTTCAATCATGGCTCTGCTCTATTTAACTTGCTCACAAACAACCTCCCATTGCCAGATTATTGCGTGCCTTAATGCCCAATTTTCCAGCGATTTCACCTGCCCTGCTACTCGGATCTCGACTCACGCTTTGTTTTACGGACCACGCCTTTTGCTTCACGTCTTGGATTGTTGTTTGTTTGGATTTCTGGATAACGACGCTCGCCCTCGTATCTCGACCACGGATTTGGATCACGGACTCTATTAGTTTTCTCGGCTTTGACCCACGCACGCTCACCACTGCCTCATCTTCACAAGGCAATCAGCGCAGACAACAACACGCGCTCTGCACTTGGATCCACCAGGCCCGTCCGGACCGTAACAGTATAATCTGGCCAGTAATGGATCCAGCGGAGATAGCTCGGCTGGGGGCAGCGCTGCAGAGCCAAGGAGCCCTTCTAGGATCTCATCAGCAGGATATTCAGCAAATCATGACCACGCTTCACACCGTCACGCAAACGCTGACCTCCCTCGCTGATCAGATCCAGCAGCTGCACCGTACTGCATCTCCTGCCCCTCAGGCACCACCACCACCACCGTCACCTATCACCCACCATGAACCGCGCCTCCCTGCACCACCCACATATGATGGCGACCCACTCACCTGCCGTTCCTTCCTGTCTCAATGCTCCCTTGTTCTTGAGCTCCAAGCCTCATCCTTCCCCACGGAACGATCAAAGGTGGCTTACGTCATTACTCTTCTTTCCGGCAGAGCAAGGGAATGGGGAACATCTTTATGGGATGCCCAAGTCAACTGCTGTGCCACCTTCAAAGCGTTCACCAACGAAATGAGGCGAGTGTTCGATCGCTCTTTTTCTGGACGACAGGCTGCGGGTCAACTTCTCAATTTGTGTCAAGGGACTCGTTCAGTTCACGACTACGCCATCGATTTTAGGACTCTGGCTCCCTCTTGTGGCTGGGATCGACAAGCACTTTTCGACACTTTCCTTCATGGACTGGCTGACCCCATCAAAGACGAGCTGGCAGCTCGAGACCTCCCTTCCACTCTTCAAGAGCTCATGGATCTCGCTACCCGCATTGATGCCCGTAAGAGCGATCACCTCATCAAAACCCACCAGCCATCCCATACCCCTGCTTTGGCTCAAGTCACCACCCCAGACTTCTCCAGGACTGAAACCCCACCTGAACCCATGCAAATTGGCCGCACACGCCTTTCACTAAAGGAACGCCAGCGCCGTCGAGATGAAGGTTCCTGCTTCTACTGTGGCCAAGCGGGCCACTTGGTGCAATCCTGCCTGTTAAAAGCCCGGGCCCCCAGGTAATTCTGGGAGTACAAGGGGGCCCCACGCTCAACCTTCTCCCAGATGCGCGACCACTGTTCTCGATAACCTTGACCTTCAACAATCAGTCCCATGTCATGAAAGCCCTCATAGACTCTGGAGCTGACCAAAACGTGATAGCAGCATCCACCATCAGCCGCCTCAAGATCCCATCCCATTCACTCAGCCAGCCATTCCGCGTTCAGGCACTAGATGGCAGCAAACTTCCACCAATCACTCATCGATCTGCTCCACTCACCATACAGCTCTCTGGTAATCACTCTGAAACCATCTCTCTCATGATCATCCAAAGCCCTCACGCACCAGTAGTTTTGGGTCTCCCATGGCTCAAGAAGCACAATCCCCACATCAACTGGGCTAGGAACAGTATCCTTGAATGGAGCCCCGCCTGTCTGTCCTCCTGTCTCCGGTCGGCCTCCCTCAGGAGCAAACCCACCTCCTCAGAAGAGGAGATCCCTTGTCTTTCTCAGGTTCCTGTTGAATACCATGACCTCAAGCAGGTGTTCAGCAAATCAATTGCCATCTCTCTTCCCCCCCATCGCCCATACGATTGCCCCATCGATCTCCTCCCTGGCACCACCCCTCCACGAGGTCGTCTCTACTCATTGTCACGCCCTGAAAGAGAAGCCATGGAACAGTACATCTCTGAGTCCTTAGCTGCAGGGATCATCCGCCCCTCCTCCTCCCCAGCTGGTGCTGGATTTTTCTTTGTGGAGAAAAAGGACAAATCTCTCCGCCCATGCATAGATTATAGGGGGCTAAATGACCTTACAATCAAGAACCGCTACCCACTTCCATTGATGTCGACAGCTTTCGAATTACTCCAGGATGCCAAGGTTTTCACGAAACTCGACCTCAGAAACGCTTACCACCTAGTCAGGATAAGAGAAGGTGACGAATGGAAAACAGCCTTTAACACCCCCACCGGCCACTATGAATACTTGGTGGTTCCATTCGGCTTAACCAATGCCCCAGCTGTGTTTCAGGCTCTCATAAATGATGTTCTCCGTGATTTTCTCAACAACTTTGTCTTTGCCTATCTTGACGATATCTTGATCTTCTCTCACTCACTGAAGGAACACAAAATCCACGTACGGCAAGTCTTGCAACGTTTAATGGAGAATAAGCTCTATGTCAAAGCGGAGAAATGTCAGTTCCACCAACAATCCACCTCCTTTCTGGGCTACCTCATCTCCCCATTGGGAATCCAGATGGACCCAGCCAAGATCAAGGCAGTCACTGAATGGCCTATCCCATCGTCCAGACGCGAACTCCAACGCTTCCTGGGCTTTGCCAATTTCTATCGACGTTTCATCAGAAACTATAGTTCAGTGGCTACGCCTCTCACCACTCTCACCTCTACCAAGATCCCCTTTCAGTGGAACCCTCAAGCCCAGGAAGCATTCAACCACCTTAAATGCTTATTCACCACAGCACCAATTCTGGTCTTCCCCGTCTCTTCACTTCAGTTCATTGTCGAGGTGGATGCTTCTGAAACAGGCGTGGGAGCAGTCCTCTCCCAGAGATCTCCCCAAGATAACAAACTTCACCCATGCTCATTCTTCTCTCGCCGCCTCACACCCCCTGAGCGCAATTACGACATCGGAGATCGTGAGCTCTTGGCAGTTAAGCTCGCTTTAGAAGAGTGGAGACACTGGCTGGAGGGAGCTGAACTCCCTTTTCTCGTCTGGACGGACCATAGAAACCAAGCCGCCTACTAGCGGCTACTACGCTCACCACTGCCTCATCTTCACAAGGCAATCAGCGCAGACAACAACACGCGCTCTGCACTTGGATCCACCAGGCCCGTCCGGACCGTAACAACAACAATACTATGAATTCTGAAGCTATGAACTAACATATGGAATTAGGTAATTATGTAACAAAAACAACAGTCAGTAGTTATTTTAAGACACAGGTCAGTCTTTCTGGATTAGTTCTTGCAAGAACAGTATTGTCAAGTGCATTTGCAAAACCCATCAAGCACCATAATGAACCTGGCTCTCAAAGACCTCCCTAGAAAAGTAAGACCAAAACTTATTTCTGCTGCAAAGGAGAAGTTCATTTAGAGTTACCCGCCTCAAAAAATCACCTATTAAAAGCACCTCGGATTACAGCTGTTATAAAGGCTTTACAGATCATGAGGAGCAGACACATCTTAATATCAATTGTTCAAAGGAGATTATTGCATGTCTTGGATGCCTTTACCATTGCTTTACAATCTAGAAAGGAAAAAAAACAAAAACAGGAAAGACCATGGAGTTAGAAAGTGATCCCAAACTTTTGAGCAGTAATGTATCTTTTTATTTTTTGGCCAGGTAGTGTATTTTCTACTGTGTTTTTCACTGACTGGGCTCACAAGCGTCTGACTTCATTTTTATTTTACAGTCAATTGTATGAACAATGATGTAATTATACTCTTGATGTCTCAATATTAATTATATAATTATGTCCACAGAATTTATGTTTTTATTGTTAATGCACTAAATGTCTTGGAATGTCCCATTGTGCCAATTTTGAGGTTCAATATGCTTTATGTGGTTTAAAATAATGTGTTTGTCATGGGTCTAGGTGGTTGTACTGGCTGGCTAGACTGGCTGATGTACTTGCCGTGGGCATGAAGGGAAGGCATGCACGCAGAGGGGTTGATGAAAAAGAAATAGTCTTTATTTACAAAACAATAAAGACAATAAACAAACAAAGAAACCAAAACCACAAACGTAAACTAAAACTAGGGCTCAGGAAAAACACAACAGGAAAGGATCTAAACACAGGGCTAGCCAGGAGACCGGACTGGAGAGACAGGGCTAGCCAGGAGACCGGACTGGAGAGACAGGGCTAGCCAGGAGACCGGACTGGAGAGACAGGGCTAGCCAGGAGACCGGACTGGAGAGACAAGGCTAGGGGCAACAGAGACTAGAGACCGGATGGGTTATTGGTTAGTGAGGTTAGTAGCTACATGGAATACTGGGGACGCTGGATGCTGACCTAACCGGGTTAGTAGCTAATGGAGTTACTGAACTAATAGGGGGGAACTGAACACAAAAGAAAAGGCACACATGAGGCTATACCAAGCTAGCGGCTAACCTACTAGTGACCAAAACCACTAGATGTCAATCCCACTGGAGGCTAACCCTACTAGGGGCTAACCCTACTAGCAGTGAAGGCCTACTAGCGGCTAACCCTGCTAGCGGCTAAGACCTCATGTGGCTACAAACATCTAAACAGATAAGGGAAGCAACAAACAAAGAACTAGACAAGAAGACTGACACTGGGAAGACAGAACAGTACTTACACAGGAGGAGACACAGCCTAGCTAAACATGAAACAGGACAGCTCCATGAATCCAGTAACACAAGGAGTATAAAGATAACTAAACTACAGCCCTCTTGAACACAGGTTAAACAATATAACTAAAATAGAAAACTCAAAGAAACAAAAACCAAACAAAAGGAATGCCCACATACCAGTATATACAAACAAACAAACAAAAATAACAAAACAATGCTCAACCCAGTTTCCCAGAACAAACTGCTATTTATAGACACTTTAATGAGCCACCTCAGTTCAGGTGAGCACTCATCACCTGACTGAGGTGCCTTCTGGAAAACTGAGTCGACTAACAAAAACTACAGACAGACAGAAACAGTGACCTCTTGTGGAGGTTCCTAACAGTGTTGTCCTCTTGGCTTGGGTATTTTTCCACCATTGCATAAAATGCACAAAACAGTCATTCTGGCAAAATAATGTATCTTTTATATGGATAATTATAGGTTTAATTTATTCTCAATGGCAAATCTAATGTCAACTATATATTTTATTTTATTTTATTCTCGATCAATAATCCTCAATACTGTGGTATATTTACTGGTGCTGGACTCCTCTGTGTCTCAGTTGATATCGCATAAGACTTAAACTTAAGGTCAGACAGTCTCTGTTTTGTTAAAACTTTGGCCCCATGTGTACATCTCATACAGAACTGTTCAAGTAGGACATAAGTCTTTAGCCCTCCTCTGATGTCTGAATCTAGGTGAGCACAATTTCTGTATTAACTCCTCATTATACTCAGTTTCCTCAACTTATTACATAAAAATTACATTTACTTAATTGATTACAATTGATATTTACAGTACTTCATAACATTACCCCTTTAAATTTTTAAAAACGATAGCACTGTACTAAATGTTTAATACTGTATAATTAAAAGAATGCATAATGTTAGAAAACCTCATTTTTTAAAGGAATTAACTTTTGTACCCTTTGGTTCCTTTTTATACATTTATGTCAATGCATAGTCTATGGCCTTTTTTTTCTGGTCTAAGACAATGATTTTGCAATTTCTATTTTGGATTTTGCTGCGTTTACTATTTTACTGTAGCAGTGTCTTTAAAAGTGGCATGTATTGCGTCCTGTTAAAGGAAGTCTACCTTCCAGAATGTAGGACAGCAACACATTATGGTGCATTGACTCAATCAAGACATTTAAGGAAAAGGATGCTTACTCTTATTATTCTCAAGGCAGTATTTCACTTGAACCTTCATAATTCTGCTGATGTGTTACAGTGATAAGGGCTCCAAAATATTAGCCTCAATGAATACAACATCCAGGAATTTCACTTTGTGTAATCACTTGATAAAACTTGGTGCATGAAAATTGTGGCCAGAGGGAAATCAGCCCTAGCCTCCCTTTTTTTTTAACAGTGTTACAGCAAAAACGAGATTAACACCATTTTGGGGCATTTTTTTCATTTTGCCAAATTATTTGCCTCTGACCCACAGGATTGTCTATAGGATATTGACAATATATTGATTGATCAATCGATTGGTCGATTGATTGATCAGTAGCACAGATTTTGCTGCATTTGGGAGCCATGATGCAGTTTTCAACATTTACAAAAGAAAATCAAGCAGAGAGATAAATGCTACAACACTCGTACAAGTACAGCAAGGTCACTTTCTGTACAAGAGACAAGAGATACACACATTGTCTGTGAGAATCTGTACATTTACTCCATCCTGTTCTCCACCTGGGATTTCTCTATCATTATCTTACGGGACCACAGAAATATATGTGTTTTTCTGACGCTCAAATGCATATGGTGCATACCTATACTAACATCAAGTACCAAAGTGGTACCAAAGTCAAACTGAACCTGGTGAAGAAGGAAGCTGATGCCGCACTTTAAACTCATCTTTCTATATTCCTTTTAAAGTTTCTTGTGATCTTCTAATTAATAAAGTTTTGTGTGCAAGTCAATTCATTTAGCTTGTTTCAGTTTCCTTGCAATGGCTAGGATAATATTGACACAGAATTGCATATTTACATTGCCACAAACACAACTCCAGTCTTATTTATTTGCTGTGAAAAAAACTGAGAGTTGGAGTTAAAATGATTAGCAAAATTACACACATACAAATTTCACATGGAAATACTGATATAACCAAAACAATTTTGACATAAAAAACACACAAAAAATTTTTTTCATGGCACCCTACTTCATTAACAAGACAGATTGAAATAAATTTAAATGTATTCAAATTTAAAATTATTGATTTTTATTTACATTTTAGCAGAAAACTGTTTGGATATTTAAACGCTCCTGTTGGCAGGATTAATGTGTGATTTTATTGTAGGTTTTCTTGCACAGGGTCCACAACTTTTCGATAGGGCTGAGGCTCTGAAAGCTTAAAGTCTGCTTTGCTCCCTTCTACTAACAGCTTTGATGTGTGTTTGGGTTCATTGACCAGTTGGAACAGTCAAGTTTTTTCCAGGTTTCAACCATCTAACTGAGGATTTACATGAAGGTTACAGTAGGCTAAATTCTAAGATAGTCCACCTTCTCACATTATTCCATCAGATCCACTGGTAGAAAACAGCCACAAAGCATGATGTTTTCACCACCATGCATAGTACTGTAACTATACGGTGGTGTTAGTGTTGAACGTCCCACCTTAATTCATTTGAACCTTCTAAAAAGCTATTTGCATTGTTCATCAGCTGCAAGCTTTAGTCGAACTTAAAAGTCTCTATTTCAAAGATTCTACTCTTTAATCACAGCCTTTCAATCAATAATTTAAATCAAATAAATGAGTAACTACTAACAGCAATACAGTATTTGGGGTCAAACCATAGTACCTAAATTGTTGACAATGCTATACTTTTAGGTAAATCCAATTAATCCATACATTAGGCAACCTTGGCATGTACTGTACAGGGGTTGGACAATTAAACTGAAACACTGGCCAATTTAGTGTTGAAATTTAGAAAATTTTTGCCAGCCTGATGGCCAATCAACCGCCAGTAAGAGCAGAGTGTGAAGGTTTAATTAGCAGAGTAATAGCACAGTTTTGCTTAAAATATTGCAATGCACACAACATTATGGGTGACATATCAGAGTTCAAAAGAGGACAAATTGTTGGTGAGCATCATGTGCTACAGTAGATGGCCACGTCACTGCCAAGGACTACCGAACCATTCTGGAGGACCATGTGCACTGAATGGTTCAAACATTGTACCCTGAAGGCGGTGCCGTGTATCAGGATGATAATGCACCAATACACATAGCAAGACTGGTGACAGAGTGGTTTGATGAACATGAAAGTGAAGTTGAACATCTCCCATGGCTTGCACAGTCACCAGGTCTAAATATTATTGAGCCACTTTGGGGTATTTTGAAGGAGCGAGTCAGGAAACGTTTTCCTCCACCAGCATCACGTAGTGACCTGGCCACTATTCTGCAAGAAGAATGACTCAAAATCCCTCTCGCCACTGTGCAGGACTTGTATCTGTCATTCCCAAGATGAATTGATGCTGTATTGGCCACAAAAGGAGGCCCTACACCATACTAATGAATTATTGTGGTCTAAACCCAGGCGTTTCAGTTTCATTGTCCAACCCCAGTATATACTATATACACACGTGGACAAAATTGTTGGTACCCTTCGGTCAATGAAAGAAAAACTCACAATGGTCACAGAAATAACTTTAATCTGACAAAAGTAATAATAAATAAGAATTCTATGACTGTTAACCAATGAAAGTCAGACATTGCTTTTCAACCATGCTTCAACGGAATTATAAAAAAATAAATGAACTCATGGAACAGGCCTGGACAAAAATGATGGTACCCCTAACTTAATAGTTTGTTGCACAACCTTTTGAGGCAATCACTGCAATCAAACGATTCCTGTAACTGTCAATGAGACTTCTGCACCTCTCTGCAGGTATTTTGGCCCAGTCCTCATGAGCAAGCTGCTCCAGTTGTTTCCGGTTTGAAGGGTGCCTTTTCCAGACAGCATGTTTCAGCTCCTTCCAAAGATGCTCAATAGGATTGAGGTCAGGGCTCATAGAAGGCCACTTTAGAATAGTCCAATGCTTTCCTCTTAGCCATTCTTGGGTGTTTTTAGCTGTGTGTTTGGGTCTTTGTCCTGTTGCAAGACCCATGACCTGCGACTGACACCCAGCTTTCTGACACTGGCCAGCACATTTCTCTCTAGAATACCTTGATAGTCTTGAGATTTCATTGTACCCTGCACAGATTCAAGACACCCTGTGCCAGATGCAGCAAAGCAGCCCCAGAACATAACAGAGCCTCCTCCATGTTTCACAGTAGGGACAGTGTTCTTTTCTTGATATGCTTCATTTTTCCTTCTGTGAACATAGAGCTGATGTGCCTTGGCAAAAAGTCAAATTTTTCTCTCATCTGTCCATAGGACATTCCCCCAGAAGCTTTGTGGCTTGTCAACATGTAGTTTGGCATATTCCAGTCTGGCTTTTTTATGATTTGTTTTCAACAATGGTGTCCTCCTTGGTCGTCTCCCATGTAGTCCACTTTGGCTCAAACAACGACGGATGGTGCGATCTGACACTGATGTTCCTTGAGCATGAAGTTCACCTTGGATCTCTTTAGAAGTCTTTCTGGGCTCTTTTGTTACCATTCGGATTATCCGTTGCTTTGATTTATCATCAATTTTCCTCCTGCGGCCACGTCCAGGGAGGTTGGCTTCAGTCCCATGGATCTTAAATTTCTGAATAATATGTGCAACTGTAGTCACAGGAACATCTAGCTGCTTGGAAATGATCTTATAGCCTTTACCCTTAACATGCTTTTCTATAATTTTCTTTCGAATCTCCTGAGACAACTCTTTCCTTCGCTTCCTCTGGTCCATGTTGAGTGTGGTACATACCATGTCACCAAACAACACAGTGACTACCTGGAGCCCTATATATAGGCCCACTGACTGATTACAAGATTGTAGACACCTGTGATGCTAATTAGTGAATTAACATGAATTAACATGTCCCTTCGGTCACATTATTTTCAGTATTTTCTAGGGGTACCATCATTTTTGTCCAGGCCTGTTCCATGAGTTTATTTTTTAAAATAATTCTGTCGAAGCATGGTTGAAAAGCAATGCCTGACTTTCATTGGTTAACATTCATAGAATTTTTTTTAATTATTACTTTTGTCAGATTAAAGTTATTTCTGTGACCATTGTGAGTTTTTCTTTCATTGACCGAAGGGTACCAACAATTTTGTCCACAGATGTAATATCATCCTGATACATGGCACCGCCTTCAGGATACAATGTTTGAACCATTGTGTGCACATGGTCCTCCAGAACGGTTCGGTAGTCCTTGGCAGTGACGCGCCCATCTAGCAAGTATTGGACCTAGGGAATACCATGATATTGCATATTCTTTGGGGCTTCGCCACAGCGTAACTGTCCCGGATGTGGGAAAGACAGTGAAGGTGGACTCATCAGAGAACAATACATGTTTCACATTGTCCACAGCCCAAGATTCTTTCGCTGCTGGCATCATTGAAACTGACGTTTGGCATTGGCACGAGTGACCAAAGGTTTGCCTATATCAGCCCGGCCATATACATTGATCCTGTGGAGCTCCCGATGAACAGTTTTTGTGGAAACAGGAAAGTTGAGGTGCACATTTAATTCTGCAGTGAGTTGGGCAGCTGTAATTTCATGTTTTTTGTCTACAATTCGGGTTAGCACCCTGACATCCCTTTCAGACAGCTTCCTCTTGCGGCCACACTTACTACTGTTGGATGTGGTTCGTCCTTCTTGGTGGTATGCTGACATTACCCTGGATACTGTGGCTCTTGATACATCACAAAGACTTGCTGTCTTGGTTACTGTCATGTTATGGGTGGTAGTTCTGGCTAATGTAGTTGCCGTGGGCAAAAAGGGCAGGCATAAGCACAGAGGGTTTGATAAACATAAAGAGTCTTTTTTGATTACAAAAGGAAACAAAACAAAACATAGCGAAATCCAACACAAACTTGGAGCTGAAATGAACGGGAACGAGACAGACTAAGAGCTAATCAAGTTAGTGGCTAAACCAGTTATTAACTAAACAGGCTAAGATCTAAACAGACTAGGAGACTAGACAGACTAAGAGCTAAGCAAGTTAGTAGTTCAATGGTTAGTACTGTAGTTAAACAGACTAGTATCTAAACATACAAGAGAGGATACACACAAAAGGCTAATCCTCCTAGAGGCTAACCATGCTGGAGGCTAAGCTTACACTAGGAGACACAGCGACAAGGAGACATACGGACAGCAACAGTAACTAAACAAACTAGGGTCTTACACAGAAATTGGGAAACACACAGAGCAGTAATTACACTAACAGCTCCACAACACTAAAGCACAATTAACATAAATATAACAAAACTAACGCCTACTTAATACAGAGGTTAAGAAACATAACTTAAACCAAAACAAACTAAAACAAACAAAAACACATGTCCACATGACAAAACCAATGCTTGACCCAGTTTCCCAGAACATCCAGCTATTTATAGAGAGTCTAATGAGGCGCCTTCTGGGAAACTGAGTCTACAAACAAAAACTACAAAAACCAAATTATCGGGCACACAGTGCCCTCTAGGGGTGGTCGCTTATAGTCACAGAAGCGGTAGCGAGACGTGCACCAACAATTTGTTTTGAACTTTTGAGTTTTGAACTCTGAAATGTCACCCATAATGTTGTGTGCATTGCAATATTTTAAGCAAAACTGTGCTATTACTCTGCTAATTAAACCTTCACACTCTGCTCTTACTGGTGGAATGTGCAATCAATGAACATTGGCCACCAGGCTGGTCAAATTTAGCCATGAAACCTCCAACGCTAAATTGGCCAGTGTTTCAGTTTCATTGTCCAACCCCTGTACTATAGCTGTAAAGAAATCCACCAAAAAAAAAAGAACCTATTGGATTTTAACTAATAATCTGTTCATGATGAGTCTTAATGGTAGTAATTAACCTTATTATCAGTGCCTGATTATCAGTATTTCCCTCCATGTCTCTAGAGCAAACAAAAACAATAAACCTATTATAAAATCGCCCATTGATGGAGTGAGAATATGAAAACACATTCATACACACACTCACTGTGATGCATGTCCTGCAGCAGCGTTAAGATTAAATCAGTGATTAGCCCACTGTTGGGATCTTATGCAGGACTATCCTTGCTTCTCAGTTACACTGGGTGAAATTATCTTGCAAAGGCCAAAATGTAATATAGCTTGAGTGCAATTAGCCAAATAGTCTATTGTCTTGGCTTTTTATTGGAAATGTATATGATTTATTTTTACTTTTAATTTCATAACTGGCACAATTTAATTTGTGGCTTTTTTAATACAAAACAGCTCAATTACATTACTACTCAAAAATGTAAAAAGTGAAAATGTGATAGCGCTGAATTTGAATATATTTGTTAATATTATTATGAAATGGCATATTTCTGCTTTACTCTCTCTGTCAATTGTCAAAATTGAATTAAACATTTTGTTGATATAAGAGGGAAACAGATAGATAGATGTGGTGGAGGACTTGTAAGTAGATTTTAAATTCAAGGTCAAGGCTGCATTAGCCACAACGTAGAGTACATATTAAGTGAAAAAAGAAGGATTTAAAGATTTAATATGTATCATTTCCAAACAATATAAACAAATAATATTTCATATGCATTCACAAGGCTAGCTTGCACCATATGTTTGTGTGTGTGTATACAGTATTTTCACAAGCCCTTACCTTGGGAGCTGTTTGCCTGGCTGCGTCAGAGTCAGACCAGCGGTGTTTGAGCTGTGACGAACTGGGTACACACTCACAGAAGGTCTGCATAAAACAAAGGCAATTCGGTCAGAACTTATATACAGGGTGGGCCATTTATTTGGATACACCTTAATAAAATGGGAATGGTTGGTGATATTAACGTCCTGTTTGTGGCACATTAGTATATGTGAGGGGGCAAACATTTCAAGATGGGTGGTGACCATTTGGAGGTCGGCCATCTTGGATCCAACTTTTGTTTTTTCAATAGGAAGATGGTCATGTGACACATCAAACTTATTGGGAATTAAGTTTAAATTATTGTTTTTCACAAAAAAAACAATGGTGTGCTTGGTTTTAACGTAACTTTATTCTTTCATGAGTTATTTACAAGTTTCTAACCACTTATAAAATGTGTTCAATGTGCTGCCCATTGTGATGGATTGTCAATGCAACCCTCTTCTCCCACTCTTCACACACTGATAGCAACACCGCAGGAGAAATGCCAGCACAGGCTTCCAGTATCCGTAGTTTCAGGTGCTGCACATCTCGTATCGTCACACCATAGACAATTGCCTTCAGATGACCCCAAAGATAAAAGTCTAAGGGGGTCAGATCGGGAGACCTTGGGGGCCATTCAACTGGCCCACGATGACCAATCCACTTTTCAGGAAACTGTTCATCTAGGAATGCTCAGACCTGACACCCATAATGTGGTGGTGCACCATCTTGCTGGGAAAAACTCAGGGAACGTGTCAGCTTCAGTGCATAAAGAGGGAAACACATCATCATGTAGCAATTTCAAATATCCAGTGGCCTTGAGGTTTCCATTGATGAAGAATGGCCCCACTATCTTTGTACCCCATATACCACACCATACCATCACTTTTTTTGTTCCAACAGTCTTGGACGGATCTATCCAATGTGGATTAGTGTCAGACCAATAGCGGTGGTTTTGTTTGTTAACTTCACCATTCACATAAAAGTTTGCCTCATCACTGAACAAAATCTTCTGCGCGAACTGAGGGTCCTGTTCCAATTTTTGTTTTGCCCATTTTGCAAATTGTGTGCGCCGATCTGGGTCATCCTCGTTGAGATGCTGCAGTAGCTGGAGTTTGTAAGGGTGCCATTTGTGAGTAGCTAATATCCGCCGAAGGGATGTTCGACTAATGCCACTCTCCAGTGACATGCGGCGAGTGCTACGCTGTGGGCTCTTGCTGAATGAAGCTAGGACAGCCACTGATGTTTGTTCATTAGTGACAGTTTTCATGCGTCCACATTTTGGCAAATCCAACACTGAACCAGTTTCACAAAACTTAGCAAGCAGTTTGCTAACTGTAGCATGGGAGATGGGTGGTCTCGTAGGGTGTCTTGCATTGAAATCTGCTGCAATGACCCGGTTACTGCGTTCACCAGATATCAACACAATTTCGATCCGCTCATCACGTGTTAACCTCTTCGACATGTCAATGTCTGTGAACAAAGAGAAACTTGTAAATAACTCATGAAAGAATAAAGTTACGTTAAAACCAAGCAAACCATTGTTTTTCTTGTGAAACTCCCAATATGTTTGATGTGTCACATGACCCTCTTCCTATTGAAAAAACAAAAGTTAGATCTAAGATGGCCAACTTCCAAATGGCCACCATGGTCACCACCCATCTTGAAAAGTTTGCCCCCTCACATATAGTAATGTGCCACAAACAGGACGTTAATATCACCAACCATTCCCATTTTATTAAGGTGTATCCATATAAATGGCCCACCCTGTATAACATTAAATGGAAGTTCACAAAAATATTTTTTACAGAAGTATTTCTATAAAATCCATATATACAGAAAAATGAGCCGACTTACACATTTGCAAGGCATCAACAGAGAAAGCATATAATTTTGTCCTGTGACACTTTCCATAACTTCCCAAAGCTTTACACTCTCGTACTTTCGAGTGCACTTTTGTATGTCGTTTTGAATAAGAGCGTCTGGCAAATGCCTAAATGTGAATGTAGATGTATCTTTAAACACTTTCTCTAAGCAATGTGCATGCCCTTTATCCTATACACCCACACCCGGTCAGCTTACCCTGCTTCCCTAAGCACATCCGATCAGATTTGCCTCTTCATGTTCCAGCCAATAAAGACTGAAACTATTCCATTAGCATTAAAGCTTAATGGCACGAGAATCGGATCAAAGAAACATTAAGCCGCATGTCTGAGGAAGCGTGTGCGCTTATTTTTGTGTCTTAGAGGAAGGCAGCAGGGGTGGGGTGGGGGTATCTTGGGAGAGACACTGGGCATTCTATGGCGGAGGAGCATACCTTTAGGTGATTATGAGTGCTCTATGTGTGATGTGGGTAGAAAAGCTAAACACCACCATATGTGTCTGTGGTATGTGTGTATTTGTAAGCTGCTTAATCAGAGAAAAGAGGCTTTTGACACATTCCCTCCCTGGAGAGATGGAAAATAGAAAGATCCACTACAGTATAAATAGCATTTATCACAGTTGCACACGGTTTGGACAAGACCATGCGCACTTGTCGAAATCCAATTTCACACACATAAACTCATAACAATACAACATAATCAGGTCAGTAATGGCTATGGTTTAGGATGGGTTAAAATCGCATGTACAGTAATTAATAAAATTTAAAAGCATGTCATTATATATTCTATAATGCTCTATAAACATGTACACATGATGACCACTTTATTATGAACTGCTGTATACCTGCTCATTTATATCTAGTCCGTCTATCATGTGAAAGCAGCACAAATTATTACAATCATAACTTACCATACATCATAATGTTTACATCAAACATCAAAAAGGAGAAATCTGACTCCCAGAAAATTGATTTATATATTGTTGGTAGTTGTGGCAATTTAACTCATGTCAGAACTGGAATCACAAATACATTCCCCTTACTCATAGTTGAGTATGAATTTATATATTATTCTGGTTTTCCTTGCTTAACTGACTGAGAATTGCATGAATAAGCAGATGTACAGTATAGGTGTGTGGGTGTTTAAAAATTAAGTGGTTGGTTAGTGTGTGTATGAGTATTTATGTATCTACAGTAACTGTGTTGTGTGATGGCTGGTCATGATATTAAATGGAAGTGCACAAAACTCACTATCAGTAACACGTTAATATGATTAGGAAACCATTAAGGAATGATGCTTTTAGCACAGGGTCTGATCATTGGCAAAAAAGTTCTCACTAATGCATGCACACACACACACACACACACACACACACACACACACACACACACACACACACAAACACACGTGACTGCAAATTTTATACCATTCTGCGTCTCTTCCAAATAGCAAGCAAGATGAACGGAAAAGCTGTGGTTGTCAAAGAAGATCATAGTTTTTTGACTGGAAAGTACGGCTTAGCCATGTATACAGCAGTTTACATAATTCCATTTATACATACACTACACTTCATAAGTGTTAAATAAATGGTGTACAATCAAAGCAATACATTGCATGCATCACATTCTAATAAACATCTAAGAAAACAAATCATTATTCCAGTTGTGGGAACCTCACAGTCTAAACATTTAAGTATGATTTACTAGAATAACCTTAAGGGCAAATTAACATATAAAGGATCTGACAAATGAGACAATATCAATGCCAAAACAATTTACATTAAAGTGTAGCAATAAAGAATCTCATTTTCTACAATTTGTTTTGGTTCCAGTTATCTGCGTAATTTAGGGCATTCACTGCATATAAAACTTGTCATTTTTCCAAAACAATAAGCCGTGAAAATAAAGGTGACATTTAGTGCTTTACACTCATATTTATTTGCTATGATTTGTGTCAGACTTTATCGGTATGCAATAAAATTAGAGCTTCACTGGACACTGCAGGTCATATTTAGCTGAGGAATTTGAGTAACAAATGGGTTATAATTTCTACAAACATGAACATTTCTCATTTAAAATAAAGAATATCCTATATTTGTGTGTGACAAAAGTATAGTTTGCTTTCAAATGAGAAACACAAGCTGATGGTTTGTAATCTTGTAATTCTGTAAAGCTGCTTTGCATCAATGCCCACTGTTAAAAACACTAAACAAATAAATGGTAATTGAATTGAATATCTCCTAGGTTTATGTTCATAATTTTAATCCTCCTCCTATTTTAAAATCAGCTTTTCCCTTTTGCCAGGACCAATGGTTTATCAGCTTCCTATCTGTTGGTATCATTCCGTATTATTCGACCAGCATTTGTCCATCTTCATAAATAATGGCTGTTTGGCTTTTGATGGAGGATAAGTAAATGGTCTGAGTTTTATGTAAAGCCATTGATCTGCATGCCTGCATTAAAAGTTGACTTGGCAGTAATAAGCAAAGCCATAATATGGACTGAGCAATAAAGCTCCCCTTTTAAACAAACAAACAGATTTTTTGTTTATACTTGAAGGGGTGATCAAGTCAAACCAGATATTTTGATTGTATAGAATAATAGAACACAGTTGTGATAATTATATACAATTACAGTGTATAACCCCATGCTATACCGAGGCGCTTGATGCCAGCATCTGTTTATCACATCTGGAATGCTGGCCTCCTAGGAACTCCTTTAACTGCATATGGAAATGGCTAGGAGTGAGGTCAGGACTGTACAGGCGATATGGCACCAACTGTCAACTGAGTCCCTGTAAAGTATAAGTGGTGTTTGTGAATTGTATAATTTTCACAGAAAGATGCATCACATCATTGAACGCTAGCACAGGAACAACTGCAGTGGACTTTTGCAACCAGTAGAATATACTATTTAAATGCTTTAATGTGCACCTTTCAGCCTCATTCATTCATGATAAATTTCATCAGAAGCCCTGGTTTGACATGAATAATTGTCAAAAACAAATGTCGCAGAAGGAACTATAAATAACAGTTAGCCACTACACAGACAGTCAAAATAAATAAATAAAATTTAACTAATGAAAAAAAAAATTATACACTATGGGTGATTTTGTGTGATTCACATGTTAACACCTCATCAGGTAACAGCATTCATTTATGTGCTTAAATTAACAATACTGTTTTTACATAATAATCAAGCCTACCATAATAATTAGAGAACCAACGCAATAGTCCTATTTTTGAGAGCGCTATCATTATTTCATTTCAATCCACAGCCAGGAAATTTCTCAAATTTCTTTCTTTTGTTCAACAGGGGATTGTACAGGCAATATGGCAGCAACACTCAACTGAGTCCCTGTAAAGTATAAGTGGTGTTTGTGAATTGTATAATTTCCAACAGAAAGATGCATCACATCATTGAACGCCTGCACAGGAGCATATTTTTTAAAAAAATTCCAGAAGCGTGCTTGTATATCAAAACACTTGTATATCAAAATGAATTTCCCCACAAGAAATAATAGAAACTCTGATGATTTGTTCCACAGCCCCCAAAAAATTCATATAAAAATAATTAATACAAAATAAATGGTAAAAATAAAACAAATTAACCTGCACAACAAGTGATATGTATATCCTGTACAGATTTGACTCTCCCTTCTTACTGTCCAACTTAGCATAGAACTCCTCATGTGCTCTTTGTTTGGCCCTTGCCACCTTTACCTTACGCTGCATCTCCCCATACTCCTTTCTACTCTCTTCAATCCTCTTAACGGGCCCCTTTTTCTTAGCCTCTTTCTCTGTATACACATTCCCCTACAAATACTTTGCAGTCACTGATCTCTTTCAGATTACATCAACACAAGATATAGTCCAAGATAAGTGATTCTGTCTCCGCATACAACAAAACATTGGAAATTTATAGTATCCTTTAATGTTACCTTTAATCCGTTAATTGGTATAAAGGTCGTGGGTACCTTGAACTGTACCATGCCTGGCAGCTGTGTTCGGGTACACTGGGTGTTCAGTTAGTTTATATCTTTTACCTAGAAATGTGCATATAGTTTACCAATAGAGCTTTACTCTTAAATGTGTTTATCACACATTATTGACCTAAAATATTATTAATATAGACTTCTGTCTGTGTACCATCTAGGTGCTCAATAGACAACTCTCTCAGCTTAAGATAAGTGCTGTTTATCAGAGCTTTCCTATGTTATCCCTGTTGAAGGCCCTGTTTGCTCTTGTAGACCTGTGGAAAGCCCTGTTTGCCCTGTTATAGGCCCTGTCTGCTCTGAAAACCATGAATGCTCTGGGACCTATTACAGTCTTGCTAGATCGGAGTTTTGATTTTAGACAGACTAGAAAAGCAAATGACCTTCAGTGAGCCCTGAGATATACCCTGTACCGCCTGAGCCAAGACCTGAACTTCGACCTGAGCGTCAAGTATAGCGGCGATCGCTGGGGCCAATGACATGCTGTGGGATTGGAATGTGGTGCAATGCTTTCAGCAACTGGCTATGGAGACATTGTTCTCACTCTTCTTCATGGGTTGGACGATTATGTACTTCCTCTGCCACCTGGGTTTGAGGACTGTATTTGCCCCCGCCTCCTAAGGTTTCCAAAAAGTAAATAAAAAAATGAAATAAACATAACATTTGAAGCCAAACTTGTTGCCAAACCTACCATTGATGTTTCACTAGAGTTGCATACCTATGTAGAAGCAGTGACATGAACATTTCATAAAAAGTCAACATGGAAACTGCCTCACAAATTTACAAGAACTCGAGAGCTTCAAGCTTAAGACGAAACGAAAAGGATTGATTCTTGTAGCTTCTATAGCTGAAGTGATGCAAAGTAAAATTAGTAAAAAAAACTGCTCAGGGTTTTGTAAATACTTAGGTTTGAGCCAGTAATCCTAATAAGAGGCAATTACAGTAATTTTGACATGTATGACACAATGGATATTGACTAATTTGATCAGTACATGATCTGGTGAATACTATAGGTATGTTAGGAACCAGTTTGTAAAGAACAGACCTCCATAAAATCCCACTGAATCTTCAGATGACTTTGGGCTTTATCATCCCTTTAGTATAACATGGATCAGAGTACACCTTGGCTTAGATGCAGCTTAACAGCAGCAGAGGTATATTACATAAGGATTAAAAACGTCATTATTCTGTTTAAGCAGCAGGGCTGCACTGTGTTTGAACTCAGCCAGGAATTTCTACAAGGTATATCTTGTAAAACCCTAGAACTCCTGTTCACAGTGATTCCCTGTTACTAACTGTTACTGACTTGGGGAGAAGAGAACACAAGCTGACCTGATTATGCTGTTTGCACAATTCACTCTCATTGTGTTTTCTGGTGTGTGTGTCCATAAGGCTAGGTCCACTTCATACTCTCATCTCTAACAAACACATTTAAACAAGAGAGAGACAAGGACTTCACGCAACCTGCGTACACACATGCAAACACACACATCACCTCGGACTGTGTGCGTGGAGTTTGCATTTTCTGGCGCTTGTGCTTTGTGGATTTCCTCCCACAGTCCAAACACATGCAGGTTAGGCTTAGTGGTATTTGGTGGTAGTTGATTTCAAAGCAATGTAGAGATTACAGCATAAAACATTAATAGTCTCTGCGACTATATACATACGGTTTACAAAAGGGTTTTAAGTGCGAGTGCTTTGTAATAGCCAGCAAGTGTTTTAAAGCAGACAGGTTAAATGAAAGAAAGTTGTCCTTGTGCATGCAGATAGACTTTATTCTGTCAACAAGAAGTGAGTGAGCTTAGGTCTCTAGACATTAACTACTATTAATCACAACTGTTCTCATCACCGTTAGAAGGCTGAAATATTGATGGGCCAATTTACCCTGTAATGAGATTCCTGCAAAACTTGCAAATTGGTCAAAAGACTTAATGATCACATTACTATTTGACTTTATTTATTCCCCTAATTATTACCTTCTGACAGGTTATCATTAAACACACTGTTTATACAAAACTGAGACACAGGAAACTCATAATTTTTTTCAGTAAAATCCATCAAATTAGCTGTCGGCTTAAAAGCATCTACGAGACCATTCGTCTACTTTACTAATTGCAGAATACAGTACATACAGAAAAAAATAAACATTATATGATTACTCATTATTCCATTTTTTTTTACAAATAAAATTAAAAGTCTCACAAACTACAAAGTCAGGAGTAAATGCAACTCACATGTTTTTATTTATTTAAGAAGGTTTTACTTAGCTCACAATAGTTTACTTCTAGCTATTGTTTTTAACTAGTTATAGGTTAACTCTCACACTAAACATTTTCCAGATGTATTGAAGCATATTCACGAGTTGACAGTAGACCAGCAATGGCCAGTACTGCGTATCACTAAGGGTCCTTTCACAGCTTCATTCTTTAGTGTAGTTGTTGTCAGGTTTTATTTTCAGGTTAACCTCCATTTGTCTCTCCTGTGTCACAGAAACATGCAGTAATCCGCAACACCTGATCTTCTCCCTGTATTTTTTTTTTTGTTCCCTCTGCAGACACACCTGGCCAAAAAACGGATACAGCGTTCTGGCATGGTTTGAAGCACAGTATTTCGGTACACTTGAATTTTTCTCTGGGTAAAAGGAAACCAAACCAAAGGGAAAATGCTTCAAGTTTACAATCCCATCAAGTGATTCAGACCAGAGACATAGGGGAAAGCAGCTGCCTGGCACAACCCACATTCGAAACCAGTCATGGTAGCATCATCAAGAAAGCACATCTGCTAATGTTATACAGTGGAACCTTGGATTACGAGCATAATAATTTGTTTGGAAGCGGGCTCGTATTCCAAAAACACTCGTAAACTAAATAGACTTTTCCCATAAGAAATAATGAAAAATCTAATTATTCGTTCAACAGCCCAAAACAATAAATACATAAAAATAATTAATACAACATAAAAGTTAAAATAAAACAAAACCTGCACTTAACATTTAAAAAAAGTAAAAATAAATCCAGACAGATAAGTGTTTCTGTTTGTGCGCGCAGGCGCCATGTATTTGTATGTGTGTGGAATTAGCCCCTCACCTCGTCTTAAACAGTAAAACTCCTTCTCCCTCCCACACCTCGCTTTTTAAGTTTCACAACTAACATACACAACGCAAACACTGTTTTAACAGGGAAAAAAAAATCTCTCTAATGATATCGCGTGAGCAGACTAACGGAATCACTGCTGTAAAGTAAAAAATTAAAAATAACAAATGAACCAGCATCTTACCTTTGAAAAGAAACGCGACAGAGCTGAGTTTTCTGTGTAAATAAAGCACGGTTGCAGCCGGGGACTCACAGAATGAGTCTGTGTGTGGGTGTGTCGATGTCAAATTGCGTGCGCACACGCATCCACAAAGTACGAGCACTAAGAGCAGCAGGGGAGATGATTACCCAAAATTCCCGCAGCGCAAGAGAGAGAAAAATCACTGGCTCAGTTGTGATCACTTGCCGCTCGGTGTCAAAATAAGAGTCGCATGCGTGATGCATGATACTTGGCGCTCGTAAACTAATACTTGCTCGGTTTGCAATTAATAAAAAAAACTATTACAAATTTTTGCTCGGTTTGCGGAACACTCGTAAACCACGTTACTCGCAATCCGAGGTTCCACTGTAGAAGGATATATGGAGAGCTGGAAAAGTTTGTCCATTTTGTTGGGTAGAGAGCAAAGATTCGCCAGATGTATACTCGGCAGCGCTGTCCCCCGCCTGCGCTTCTTAAAGCATTTCAACAGCGCCGCTGCTCCGTTGGTTACAATGATCAGCTGATAACATTTGAGAAACAAAAAAACAGGACAAACTAACAAAAACAGTAAGACAAATGGAGAGTTCCACACCGAGACAGCCATCCGTGGCGCCATTGTGATTCTTATTCTTATTGTTTTGAACACAAAGCTGAGTCCCAAATCCCTTTCTAACCTCTGAACAAGGCCACTGCTGGGTGTGTAGAACAATGGAATAAAGTGAAATAAATTGACACATAAAGAGAAACTTGTGAGATCTACAGGACGGTCCACCACCTTTATGGTTTATTCTTCTTGCCTTTTGGCTACATAGTACCAGTAGAAATTACATAGTACCAGTAGAAATAAAAATACTTACACCCCTAAGTATATTTAATTCTATATTTTCTATAATTAGTATAAAAAAAAGGAATCTTATCAAAAAATTACATTTTAATACACATCCATGCTTCAGGGTTCTGGATACAATCATAGGCTTTACTCAGTGGTCAGTTACCCAGTCCTTTTGTCGGTGTGAGCTAGTTTTTTTTTTTTTTTTTTTTTTTTTTTAATGATGAACCACAATCCACCAGACAGCCCACTGTAGGAAAAATAGCACCCTGGGTCCAGCACACCCCTTGAGATGGCCTTAAGGGCTGCGCAGCATGTAGTTGTAATTTATAATCACAAGCACAGAAACAGTAATTAAATTTATGAACCTGAAGATGACAGGATGTGAAAGTCTTTACTACGGTACACTCTCTAGTTTAGCACTAAGTAAACATTTGGTGTGCATTTGTTCTTGTCTCAACTCGTCAATTCACGACATAAACAGCATTTGCCTGAGCTACAGTACTGCTGTTTTCTTTACTCAGGTTCACCGGAACATTATTTTAGAAACAGTTGGACTATGTACCTGTGATGAGTGCTTTTATTAGGACTCGGTGCTTGCAGATGACTGAAATTAACTGACATTTTATTGTAAGTGAACACACTGCGAGAAATACCCATGCAATTCATAAAAGTAATTTGCAAAAATGAAAGACATAAAAGTTATGGTGTGAAGTTATATATACTGTAGAGTAAATTACACAAACGACAGAATCTTGAAAGTTTTCATTTTGATAGCATGTGTCACACCTAGTGACATTTTTAAGCACAATTATGTTCAGGATGCTCTAGGCAAAGTCACCTACCTACGTATAAAGTGTGATATACAACTAGAAAACACACAGTAATGAGAGGGACAGACCAGCAATGCCACATCTCTATGGTCCGTCATCCTAGTAAAGTGGAAAACTGATGTGTGTACTTGTCAAGAATCAAGGCATTACATTTCATCACAACAGTTCAACATGACTACAATATAGTGAGATTGGTATAGCTTATAAGGTGAGATCTTTACAGTGCTAATTAGCAGCATATTGTGGCTTATAGAACCACTATTCCTTGATCAGTTCCATCAAAGCATTCTTTTTATTACCATTGAACCACCTAAAAAGCCAACACATCATCCTTTCGATTGATTTGAAATTTAGTACTGAAATGCGGAATAACATATATTCTGTTTTTTTTTTTTTTTTACTTCTTCTTTACCTCCCTCTGCTTATCCTCCTTCTATGGACTGAGAAATTGCTCTATGTCAGTTAGCTGTGTTTTAGATTCAATGTCAATTATTCAGCATGTTTCATCTGTGTGTTATATCTCTTTGGTTGGGAAGAAGCAATGACTTTCTTTGTCAGCCACCCTGTGGACAGTCACATGGAAACTAATGAGGGCACTTGAAAGGTTTATTTGACAGAGATGAATCAGGTTATTTGAGACATTAATGATTTAAAAGCACACAACAAACCAATACCGGGTTACTTCTAAAATAAAATCTTGCCACAACCAAAGTTATGTTGAAGAGCATCTCTGAACGCACAACACCTTGAAGCAGATGGGCTGCAGCAGTAGTAGACTACAACAGGTGCCACTCTTGTCAGGAAAGAAGAGGAAACTGAGGCTACAATGAGCTCACCAATATTGGACGTTAAAGGAGTGGAAAATGTTGCCTGGTCTGATGACTCTTGATTTCTGCTGCGACATTTAAATGGTGGGGTGACAATTTGGTGTAATAAACATAAACGCATGGACCCATCTTTCCTTGTGTCAACGTCTCAGGCTGGTGGAGATGTAATGGTGTAGGACCCCTAAGTACCAACTGAGAATTGCTTAAATGTCATAGCCTACCTGATTATGGTTGCTGACCATGTCCATCCCTTTATGACCACAGGATAATGCACCATGCTAAAATACTGTCAAACTGGTTACTTGAACATGACAACATTATACTGAAATGGCCGTAAAATAAAAGCTGGACAGATTTAATGTAATCAGTGATGTTATTATTTCAGGCTGAAGCCCACGTATATGTCTGCCTGTCTTTCTGTACAGCAGAACCATCTGTGTGTCTTTTGTAAGGTTGAGTTTCTTACGCCTTGTTTATGATACAGTAAGTTGTACTTCTTTCATTGTCAGCCAAATGCAGTCCTTGTTCGGTAATCGGAGAGTGAATCATAGGTGAGTAATTGAAATTGTAGACCGGATAAAGAAAAGAAAAAGCACTCAAGCACTTTAAAATTCAGTTACAGCACTTCAGCTCTGCTATTTCAATGGTGAAAATATTCAATAATCCCAGGAAAAATATTAAGTTTATCTTTTCTAATTAATATCTATTTTGTTTACATTGAGCAAGTTGCTTATTAGTATTTTATTCTCAAGGAAATTATTCAATTTGGAACATAACTGCCCATTACATCACTTTTACTCACCATTTTGATTTCACTTACTGTACAGTGCAGGTAAACTTCAGGCAGCTATCCAAGTACTGCAAACGTTTCATTCATTCAATATATATATATATATATATATATATATATATATATATATATATATATATATATATATATATATATATACACACACACACGTGGACAAAATTGTTGGTACCCTTTGGTCAATGAAAGAAAAACTCACAATGGTCACAGAAATAACTTTAATCTGGCAAAAGTAATAATAAATAAGAATTCTATGAATGTTAACCAATGAAAGTCAGACATTGCTTTTCAACCATGCTTCAACGGAATTATAAAAAAAATGAACTCATGGAACAGGCCTGGACAAAAATGATGGTACCCCTAACTTAATAGTTTGTTGCACAACCTTTTGAGGCAATCACTGCAATCAAACGATTCCTGTAACTGTCAATGAGACTTCTGCACCTCTCTGCAGGTATTTTGGCCCACTCCTCATGAGCAAGCTGCTCCAGTTGTTTCCGGTTTGAAGGGTGCCTTTTCCAGACAGCATGTTTCAGCTCCTTCCAAAGATGCTCAATAGGATTGAGGTCAGGGCTCATAGAAGGCCACTTTAGAATAGTCCAATGTTTTCGTCTTAGCCATTCTTGGGTTTTTAGCTGTGTGTTTTGGGTCATTGTCCTGTTGCAAGACCCATGACCTGCGACTGAGACCCAGCTTTCTGACACTGGCCAGCACATTTCTCTCTAGAATCCCTTGATAGTCTTGAGATTTCATTGTACCCTGCACAGATTCAAGACACCCTGTGCCAGATGCAGCAAAGCAGCCCCAGAACATAACAGAGCCTCCTCCATGTTTCACAGTAGGGACAGTGTTCTTTTCTTGATATGCTTCAAGTATAATTAGCAAAATTTGCCTTGGCAAAAAGTTCCATTTTTGTCTCATCTGTCCATAGGACATTCTCCCAGAAGCTTTGTGGCTTGTCAACATGTAGTTTGGCATATTCCAGTCTGGCTTTTTTATGATTTGTTTTCAACAATGGTGTCCTCCTTGGTCGTCTCCCATGTAGTCCACTTTGGCTCAAACAACGACGGATGGTGCGATCTGACACTGATGTTCCTTGAGCATGAAGTTCACCTTGGATCTCTTTAGAAGTCTTTCTGGGCTCTTTTGTTACCATTCGGATTATCCGTCGCTTTGATTTATCATCAATTTTCCTCCTGCGGCCACGTCCAGGGAGGTTGGCTACAGTCCCATGGATCTTAAATTTCTGAATAATATGTGCAACGGTAGTCACAGGAACATCTAGCTGCTTGGAAATGGTCTTATAGCCTTTACCTTTAACATGCTTGTCTATAATTTTCTTTCGAATCTCCTGAGACAACTCTTTCCTTCGCTTCCTCTGGTCCATGTTGAGTGTGGTACATACCATGTCACCAAACAACACAGTGACTACCTGGAGCCCTATATATAGGCCCACTGACTGATTACAAGATTGTAGACACCTGTGATGCTAATTAGTGGACACACCCTGAATTAACATGTCCCTTTGGTCTCATTATTTTCAGTATTTTCTAGGGGTACCATCATTTTTGTCCAGGCCTGTTCCATGAGTTAATTTTTAAAAATAATTCTGTTGAAGCATGGTTGAAAAGCAATGTCTGACTTTCATTGGTTAACATTCATAGAATTTTTTTTAATTATTACTTTTGTCAGATTAAAGTTATTTCTGTGACCACTGTGAGTTTTTCTTTCATTGACCGAAGGGTACCAACAATTTTGTCCACGTGTGTGTGTGTGTGTGTATATATATATATATATATATATATATATATATATATATATATATATAGCTATATATATATATATATATATATATATATATATATATATATATATATATATATATAGCTATATATATAGCTATATATATATATATATATATAGCTATTATGTGGAGGGAGGGCATTCTTGCGCATAACACTGGGCTCTTAGTTTGGGTATTTAGGTACATTCGCTCCGCTGTTTTGATGCTGTGACAAAACCTGGCTGGACAGACATACATACTTACAACAATTTTCTGAGATTGGTTTCTGGTTTCAATAGATGAAACGTAAGGTATCATTGAACAAGCGAGTTCAGACCAACGTACAGACGAAACCTTTCTTTTATTTATATAGATATCCCAATGGAATCAGCTGTGAAAAGAAAAAGACAGCGTGGTACAATGACCGAACGAGTCCAAACCAAACAAAAACAAATCAGGTTAGTTATCATGAAAGTGTGGAAAACATACAAACCAATATCTAAATAGATAATGACAGACTAGAGGCTAGACTAGAGTATTAATAAAAACAGTAAGTGATGCTATACACGCTGTACTCATTTTAAAAAGCAGTTATCACAGTTCAAATGTATTCCCCTTAATATTTCCCTCTGTTCCCTGTCTAGAGTTATCTTAAGTATGTGTGTGTCGGGCACACAACAGGCTGCATTTAATCCCTCGCCCCTGCCTGTAATTAGTTCAGTGATTAACCTTGCCGCTCCTGATCACATCAGCCTGCCTAATGATGCTATTACCACTTGCTGTTTACTCATCTACAACCATTTATCCTGTACACAAAATTAGCTCATCTCTTGCACCCAGATACAAATTTACACAGATGATCTTATTAAAAAGAAGTAGCTGTGCAGAAATCAACATAATAGTTGAGTTTAGATGGGTAAACTCACAATTAAATTGCCAAATAAAAGTATATTCCCTAGCTAATAATGTTGGTCCTTATTATCATCCTCATGGAACACAAAATAGCCCCAATATAAACGTGCTAAGGACCTTTTTTTTTGTTATAGAGTCCATCGTGAAATGTGTATGATTCACATGATTGTCACAATCCTGCTTTTTGAACATCCTATGCCAGATTTAGTCCTTCTTTGCGGTTATTATAGTAGCCACACTTGTGTAGGCTTTCATATAGATTCTGGAGCATGAGTGTGGGTATTTGTGCATTTATGACCAAGTGCATTAGTGAGGTTTAGCACTAATGTAAAGTGAGAAGGCCTAGTGTGCACTTAGCACTCCAATGTATCAAGCTCAGGTTACGCTTAGACCACTCAAGTTCTTCCATACCAACCAACATGCTTTGTACACTTTCAAGACAACACTCTCACTCAATCACCGCCTAATCCTGTATTCAGGGTCGCGGGGAGCCTATCCCAGAAGACTTAGGGCACCATCGCAATGCACACACACATACACCCACTACGGGCAATTTGGGAACACCAGTTAGCCTAATTTACGTGTCTTTGGACTGTGGGAGGAAACCAGATTACCCCAAAAAAAAAAAAAAAACACCAAACACAGGGAGAACATGTAAACTCCATGCACACAGAGACGCGACTCGAGCCTAGCCAGGGATCGAACCCAGAACCCTGGCGACAGTGGCGACAGTGCCAACCACTACACCAACATGGCTGTACAATATGTGGAGTTTTATTATACTTTAATCAAACATTTGAATAATTTTTTTTTAAACTAATAAAATTTCCCTTTTGGAGGATGCCATGTTTTCAAGCTAACACATCAATATTTACCATTTCCACTTACATTATACAAACATACCGGTTCTATAGCATTCTATGTGGACAAATAAATATCTTATTACATTCAATTTACAATCATTTTTAGGACATACGTTTTTCATTGTTTTAATGTTTTAATCATGCTAACACCATAAACCATGCATTTGCTATGAAATATACTATTCGTCTGAATGTTTTAATGCAAATATACATTTACAATGGACAGAAATAATAAGATTGTACATCAATAGATGAACGTAAAATGCTCACTGATTAAAGAGATTTAAGATTTTTTTAAAAAATCAACTATTTATAATCCCACTGTGGCACGCACCACATTTAATTAAAATCATGAGGTATTTAGAGGCTAACACTGCCGGATGCATTTAACATTTGCATTTATTTGCATTGCTTTTATTCAAAATGTTGCACAGGTAAAGACGACTTAATTCCAAAAAACACATAATGCTGGCCAATTAATGTGGTAAAATGATTTCTCCTGCTCCCAGAACCGTGCACTCTTTCATTATGTGACTCCAGAAAAAATCACGGCAGAAAAAATCCATTGAATGGATAACCTAGTCATTCAGGGAGTCAGCTGACTACATTTTGTCACATAATGTTGCTGAGCCTAAACCTGACCAACTAAAGCAACCTCAGATTGTAACACTGCCTCCAGGGTCTTTTGTTCATCGCTTCATGTGCTTCCCTTCTCACACTGACATGCTCTGGAAAAAGTCAAATCTAAACTCATCAGACCATATGACCTTTTCCCAGTTCAATCTCTACACTCCCTAGTAAATCCAAGCCTTTTTCTCTGGCAGTCTCATTAACAAGTGGTTATCTTATGGCCACACAGCTGTTCAGTTCCAATCCTTTGAATGAATCTAATTTGTTTCTTTATCAAAATATGTCAGTTCAGCACGCGCAAGCTACACAAGTTCCCCTGGTCTGTTCGGCCTATCGGAGAGTGTATAGCGCTTTAGATTGAGGTTGGAAAGTAAGTAAACTGCACAACAGGGTCTTAGGGGTGTAATTTACTGTTTTTAGTTTTTGTCAGTGATGTAATTAATGCTAAGGGCATGTTATATGTTCTTTTTCGTTTTAAATTTGCCACTGCCGTATTTTTTTTACTGGATGTTTTTTTTTTCATTATTATTATATTATAATACACTAAAAAAAAAAATTCTGTACATTAGTTCATTATTTATTGGGATTATTTATATTTTATTGTGTGAAATAATATATTTGACCATTACGGAGAAAATATTGGCTCTGAAATTTGGTTTTATTGAACCCCTTATTTGAAATAAAACATCCCCAGTTCAATTTGTTGGTCTTCTGCATATCATTCTAGCAGCCATATATATATATATATATATATATATATATATATATATATATATATATATATATATATATATATATAATTTTTTTTTTTTTTTAAATGGTCAATACTTGCAACAACCACACAAATTCACTCTAGGGATTGGTTAACAGCCTGCTGGAGTTAATGCTCATGTTTAAAGTTTAAGGTTAAAAGTTTTCTCTGTAAATATATACCTCAGCCATGTAAATGATGCGAGACATTTCTGTCAAAAAAAGTTGGGCATTGCCTTTTTCAACTGAATTTCTTATATGAAGTTCCTTCACCAAAATTTGGGACTATAACAGGCTTAAATTAGAGGTGCCATTTGGATCACAAAACTCATGGAACGGCTCATGCCATGGTTTTTGAGTAATGGATCAGATAATTTCTTGAACTAGCATTAAAAAAAATAAATAAATAAAAAATAAAGATCAAAGAAAACAGAGAGACAAGTATGATTTTGCTTCCCATTTAGTATCAATTGAAAACAACATTTAGACTGTCTAATGTTTAGTCAAAGTCAACTTTATTCTCAATTCTGCTACACATACTGTGCATACACTACATATAGAGACTTGAAATTACGTTACGCACACTCCCTTTAAAAAAAAAACAACACTTAAAAAAAAAAAAAAAACCTTAAATAACACAAACTAACCTAAAACAGTGGTAAGACAACTGAGTAACTGTCCTGGAAAAAGGGTCAGTTATCCTCACAGAATGCAGACATGTTGCAAAATGGAACAGTGCAATAAGTAGTGCAAATGTGCTTATTTTAGTTGTTTAAAGTGACATTGTACAGTATAAGACAATATAAAACGGTAAAAACTGTGTACGAAACAATATAAAACAAGGCATGTACATAATTTTGTATTACTGAGGTAGTGGAGCTTAAAGAAGTTCCTAAAATAAAATAATCTACACTTTAAATTGAAGTGCAATATAAGGCATGATGATTTCTAATTTTTGTTTATTATTTATTATTTTTATACTGTTTTTCCCATTCACTAGTATTCAGAGTAAGAAAGTACTGACTGATTGGGTGATGGGCTACTTTATCCTGGCCTGAAAAAATCGATTTGAAAAGGGTAAAAAAAAAAAAAAAGGCTAATTTTAGTTAAACAAAGGTGGTGCATACTATATACTGTATAACTGCGCTACAGTATAGCGTCTAGTATTATATTTACATTTTTGTCTAACAGGAGCTGAAGGGGTTTAACCGATCCCTAGGGTGAATTTGTCATTGTGATCTAGCAACCCTGGAAAGCTTTGAGAGAGCAAAAATTTGTGCACATAAAAAAAAGAAAAAAAAAAACTGTGTTGTTTAGTTATGATGCTTAAATATAGAGTGCCATACGGCGGCTGTATTTCGCACTGTGACGGTGAGGCTTATCAGTACAGGTAGATGACATCATGCGCAGAATTCTTCCTTCATTTTTATGATTACATCCTGGTATTTTACCCTTAACTTAAATTATACAGTACTTGTGCGCATGAATATACCAAATCTTGCTTCCTCCTTGTATTTTACATAATGCATAATGAATAAAATAACACATATTTACAAGCTTCACTGTTGTGTCTAGTTATAAAACGGAGCTCTGTACGGAATATAAAAATTTCTTTACAAACCTAGATCTTTGCCCATTCCCTCGAGTATTTCTAAGAATTGTTTTGAAGGTTTTCATGTCTTCTGTTTTAAACTCTACTTCATTCTGTTTTGTCTCCAGTGCTGTTTACCGGGGTTTTTGTGTGTTCATTTGGATTGTTAAAATAAACTGACAAAAGATTCCTTTTCAGTGCGACAGAAAAGTATTTCTTACAAAGATGTTTTTATCATAGTCAGAATCCACAATACAGAGAGCATGCATGAACAAGGTCTTTCAGAAATCTTTACACCTATTGGACGAAGCAATTCTTTTCCTTCAGGGCCACGTGAGATGGGAGAACAATGTGTGGAGACATCTGTTTATCAAGTATAATAAGGAGCAGGGGTAGCTCAGTGGTTAAGGCATTGGACTATGGTTCAAAAGATCCCAGGTTCAAACCTCACAACCACCAAGTTGCCACTGTTGGGCCCTTGAGCAAGGCCCTTAACCCTCAATTGCTCAGATGTAATGAGATAAAAAAATATATATATATATGTAAGTCGCTCTGGATAAGAGCGTCTGCCTAGATGTAGATAATACCAAGTATGTTTATTGCTGGACTTTTATATTCAAATGTGGTTCAGGATTTAATTTCCCAGTATGCACTGCACCATAGTCTTGTCAATGAGTTCACCTGAGTCTAGTTTCTGCGGGTCAGAAATGGGTAAACAAACACAAGAAACTGGGGGAAAATGGGTGCAGTAAGAAATAAGGATTTATTCCTTCTTCTAATGCTGATTCAGTGTTTTTCCTCATACTGTGCTGAATTTGTTACTTATACAACATATGCAAAGCATTCTCAAGAACATTTTAATATTCGCCAGCAAACACAATGAAATGCAAACTCTAGACATTTACAATTCTCTTCCATCTTGTCCCACATTGACCCTGCCCTGAATCTCCTGCTGGTAAAAGTTACTGTACATTAGAAGTATGTACCATAAAGTATGTACATCTCCGCTGAACGTTATAATGAAGAATAGGGCTTAATGGTTATGCATTGCCATGCTTTGGTGCATGTTGTCAAGCAATTTATTGAGTCATGATTCATGTCTGGGCGTACTTATGTATGAAGTTACTCATACTGCATGAATGTTTTGCACATAGTATCATTTTACGCGCACGATAAAAAGGGTTTTCACTACCAAAAACATTTTTTTTTTTTTAAAGAGAAAAAGAAACACTCTCCAGGGCTGGCAAAGTTAAATTATGTTTTCATGCTCTATAATGAAAAGAAAGGATCTGAATTTGTTGACATTTATAGCTGCGATAGTTGTTAGTGTAACTTTCGGCACATTAAAGTTGCTGTGCTGCTTTTATAGCCAACACCCCTTCCTAAAAAAAGCAGTCTTTTTTTCTTTTTCTAGAAAAAAACTATTTAAAATGCATTAAGCAAGTATAACTGTGGACAAGAGCTGGATTTTTCACAATGTTAAATGTGATCTAATTAATACGTATTAATACTTACTCTAAAATAGGACTAACATCCATATGCACAAGGTTTATTTGGACTAAAAACAAAGTCAAAACAGGCACAGGTTGTTACTAAGACGAAGACCAGAGATATCCAAAACAGCATCCAACCAAGACTGGCCACAAGGACTCCACCACAAACCCTAGCTGAGAACTCACATGACAACAGGAAGTGACAATTTGTGTGTCTGTGTGTTTGTGTGTTTCAATATAGTAATTAATGTTCATGAGAGGGAGCCCCCCAGTGGTCTGGAGGGGAAACGTCTGGGCTAAAATTAAAGTACAGTGGAACCTTGAATTATGAGCATAATTTGTTCTGCAAGCAGGCTTGTATATCAATACACGAATTTCCACATAAGAAATAATAAAAACACAAATTCTTCGTTCAACGGCCAAAAAAAATAAATACATAAAAATAATTAATACAAATTTTAAAGTAAAAATAAAAAAAAAATTACCTGCACTTTACCCTTAAAAAAAAAGTAAAAATAAATCCTGACAGAAAAGTGTTTCCATTTATGTTTGTGCGCGCCTGCGCTGTGTGTGTGTGTGTGTGTGTGTGTGTGTGTGTGTGTGTGCGCGCGCAGGCGCTGTGTAACTGTGTCTGTGTGTGTGTGTTTGTGTGTGATGCTAAAGTAAAAGGAGAGGAGGAATGAGACCCTCCCCTCTCCCTCTTCTCATCTTGCAGAGTAACCATTCCTCCTCTCTTATTTGAGTTTCACGCACACATACACACTAACGGAATCACTGCTGTAAAGTAAAAAATAAAACAAACTAACCTGCACTTTACCTTTGAAAAGCATCACGACGGAGCAGCGTTTGTGTGTGTGTGTGTGTGTGTGTGTGTGTGTGTGTGTGTGTGTGTGTTTGTGTGAAGGTGAGAAGCGGAGGGGTGTGTGTGAAGACGAGAGACGCGTACACACACACACACAAAGCGCAGTGGAGGCTAACAGAGAGAGAGAGAGAAAATAGATCTTTAACCTCTCTGATGAGACTTGCATTTGCTTTACATGTGCACACACACGTGTGTTATAATAAACAGTACACGCGCGCTGTACATACATGCAGAAAAACACAAAATAAAAGATGTTTTACGCACACACACGCGTGATCACAGTGTTATAGTAAACAGGACACGCGTGCACTGATGTTGATTATACCAGTGAGAGACGCGCACTAAGACCCAGCAGGGGAGGCGATTACCCACAATTCCGATGCGCAAGAGAGAGAAAAATCATTGATCGCGATTCCTGTTAAGGGTAAAGTACTGGTTCATTTTTTTGTTTTTTTTTTACTTTACAGCAGTGATTCCATCAGTATGCGCTCACGCAAGTGTCGTTAGAGACATTTCTTTTTTTTTTTCGTTAAAACAGTGTTTCCGTTGTGTATGAGGCGCCGTATAGGGCTTAAATCAAACTTCACTCATGCACAAACATATGAAACACTTGCATACAGATATATGAAACAGTCACACATCTATATATACTACTAACTGCTCACACAACTACATATGAAATGCGCGCACACACATCTATGAGAGGCGCGCACATATATGCAAACTCTCCGCGCACACACCTATGAGATGCATGCACACACACATATGAAATTCTCAGTGTAACCGGAAGGTATTTCAGTGTAAAAGGAAGTCATTTCAGTGTAGACGGACTTGTCGCTTCATACTCCATGATTGGTAGTAGCGGTTTGTAAACAGCCTGCTGTTGGACAGTTTAGAAGACAGAGTAGGACAGTATACAGTAATGATCATCACTGCTCAATCACAAGGCATATTCACAACAAGAAAATTGAAGCACGGAATCTGTGGCTAATATATCGGATCCTTTTGTGGTGATAATAAATAAACCACTTAGCTGTCTTCTAAACTGTCCAGTAACGGTCTATTTAAAAATGCTACTACTAATCAGAGAGAATGAATCGGCAACTCCATATACATTGAAATTACTACACCCTACTCCATGTGGGGGAATGTCTGTTAAGGGAACTTCACTCTACAAAATTCCACCATTCGGAACACCCTGCAACGTCACTTCCTACATGCGTTTCCCTGCTGCTGTGGAAATTTCACGCTACGGACAGTAAATATAGAATATTTATTGAAAAAAACTGACACTAAAATATATAACGTTTTGAAACGTATATAACTTATGAATAAATGATTCGATTAATTTACAAGATGTACGGAGATTTATTTATTTATACAGATTACTAGTCTATGTAATACTAAATATTTCTTAATTAAATTAAAATTAAATTATTGTGTCCTGTTTATATGGTGTTGTCCTCGAAAATAATTATAATAAATATTGTAATGACTGATAGGAATTCCCTTGTTTGTGCGCGTCTCACAGGTGTGAGTGTTTGTGAGTGTGCGCACGGAGACTTTGTGTATGTGCGTGCATCTCATATGTGTGCGTGCGTGCATCTCATAGGTGTATGTGCGTGCATCTCATGTGTGTGTGCTTGCATCTCATAGGTGTATGTGCGCGCATTTCATATGTAGTTGTGTGAGCAGTTAGTAGTATATATACACGTGTGTGACTGTTTCATATATGTGTATGCAAGTATTTCATATGTGTGTGCATGAGTGAAGTTTGATTTAAGCCCTATACGGTGCCTCATAGTTGTGTGTGCTTGTTGTGAAACTTAAAAAGCAAGGTGGGGGGAGGGAGGAGGAGTTTTACTGTGTAAGATGAGGCAAGGGAAGGGGCCAATTCCACACACACATACAAAACCAGTCTCAGAATATTTTCCGTCTGTATATCTGTGTCTGTCCAAACTATTTCGTTACCTAATTATTTACAGAGCTTTGCCAGTCCTTCGAGATTTCCCTATAATGAAACTTGGCCCATAAATTAAATCAAAATGTTGAATAGAAGGGATGCTATTAGCAGTTATGTGCCACATTATGTCACAGCATTTAGTACTTTTTTATTTTATTTTTTTACTCATTCAGCACTTTTTCACTTGAGGTGGGCATGGCTATACGATCGTAATGCACCTACAAGCCTACACAATGTATAGAAATAAATGTTTTGTCTGTACATTGGTCAGAACTTGCTCTTTTTTAGATCTTTATATTTCATACATTGGAGGACCAGAAACCAGTTGTAGAAAGATAGGAACACATGTATGTGGGCTTCAACCTGAAGTATTATTACTGATTACATCAGCTTATTTTTAGCTTTAACCTTTGAACTACAGTCAAACCTTGGATTGCAAGCATAATTCGTTAAGCATGAAGCAAGCTTGTATATCAAAACTATTGTATATCAAAACGAATTTCCCCAAGAATTAATGGACACTCAGATTATTCGTTCCACAACCCAAAAATATTAATGTAAAAATAATTAATACAAAGTATAAAGTAAAAATTTAACAGATTAACCTGCATTTTACCTTAAATCCTGAGTGTTTCCGTTAGTGTGCTTTTATGCATGCATGCTCTGTGTGTGTGTGTGTGTGCTAGTAAGATGAGAGGGGGGGGGGGGGGGGGGGGCTACTGTGTAGCACGACTTCCTCCCTCCTTTCCTCTTACACAGTAGGTCCCTCCGTCCTCTCTTATTTGACATGAAGGAGGGGGCTACTGTATGGGACAAATTTCACACACAAACGGAAACACTGCTCTTCTTTTCAAAGGTATAGTGCAGGTTAATTTGTTTAATTTTTACTTTACAGCAGTGATTCACAAACACACACCCACACACACACACACACACACACACACACACACACAACCCCTAACGGAATCTCTGCTTTCATACAGAGAGAGAGACTCTGGATCTTTTACAAGGAACCTCTTAAATGACACTTGCTTTTGCTTTATGCGTGCACAAACAGTATGCACAGATGTTGAGAGACGCATGGATATGAGTGCCACATAACGTGCACTGAGACTGAGCATGGGAGACGATTACCCATAATCCTGGGTGAGCACGTGAGAGAGAAGAGCTAGAGAGAGAAGGCGTAGTTGTAATCAGTAATCAGACGCTCATTAGACAAAGTGCATGCGTGTTACTGGTATATCAAGACCTTGCTCATTTAAGTTAAAATTAATTTAAAAATGTGCTTGTCTTGCAAAACACTTGCAGACCATGTTACTCACTCTACTAGGTTCTACTGTATTTCCGCTAGTTGACCGATATTGATATTTACTATATTGATATAAATATGCGATATTAATAAATAAATAAATACATATAAATACATATTTCACAATATAAGGTTTGATAATTTCACCAAACTGACGAGTATTCGATAATGACTTCATCCTCAAGAAATATGGTTAATTAGTTTAACTTTAGAAATTTTTTTTACAAAAATAAATTGACATTTAATTTAAGGTAAATGCATTAATTATCATGCATTAATTATCATGCAGGAAAGCATTCCATTGCCAGTAGTGTCACAGTAGCACACTGATAATAGCTTTATGGTTAGCTATTGTTAACTAATAAAAATGATAAGGCAGAGAAAAAGAAAAGAAAATCCAAGCCCACACCTAACTAACCGGGTGACACAAGGTCTAAACATTCTACAAACTCTTTACCTGTCAACGACGGGCACCAACGCCAATATACTATATTAAGTGTTGGCTTTAGGTAATTTGCTCTACATTTTATATTGTAAACGTTTTCTTTTGCTTGATGTATTATACCAGAATATCAAAATGATTTAGCCATTAACAAAACATATCCAGTAATTAATATGAATTTAACATGTGCTTTGCAAAAGCATTCATACTGATTGAACTTTTCCACATTTTGGCATGTTACTATCACAAACATAAATGTATTTTATTGGGATTTTACGTGACAGACCAACACAAAGTTCCACATACTGTAATTGTGAAGTGGAAGGAAAATGATACATGGTTTTCAAACATTTTTACAAATAAAGATCTGAAAAGTGTGGCTTGAATTTGTATTCAGCCCCCTTTACTCTGATACCCCTCACTAAAATTCAGTGGAAGCAACTGCCTTCAGAAATCGCCTACATAGTAAATAGAGTCTGTGTATAATTTAATATCAGTATAAATACAGCTATTCTGTGAAGCCCTCAGAGGTTTGTTAAAGAACATTAGTAAACAAACAGCATCATGAAGCCCAAGGAACACAACAGGCAGGTCAGGGTCTCAAGTTGTGGAGAGGTTTAAAGCGTGGTTGGGTTATAAATAAAATATCCCAAGCTTTGAACATCTCTGTTTAATCAGCAATCTGTAATCCAGCATCTGAAAATGGAAAGAGTACGGCACAACTGCAAATCTGCCAAGACACGGCCGTCCACCTAAACTGACAGGCAGGGTAAGGAGAGTATTAATCAGATAAGAGGCCCATGGTAACTCTGGAGGAGCTGCAGAGATCCACAGCTCAGGTGACGACTATTAATCGTGCACTTAACAAATCGTCTCACGTTACTTAGCTGTAACCCTGTTCCCTGATAAAGCGGGAACGAGATGCTGAGTGAAAACGCTATGGTAACATCTCTTTGTTCTCCGGTTGTGAAGCCTGTGTGTATCAAAACGCAGAATAATTCGTCTTATAACCTCAGTCAGGTGACGTCACCCGATAAGATGCACCTGCAGGTTATAAATAGGAGTGAACCGGAAACATCCTCAGGTCAATTTTGTCTGAAGGACGTCCAGGCACGCCAGCAGTGTGGCATTGAAGCACAGCATCTCGTTCCCACTTTATCAGGGAACAGGGTTACAGCTAAGTAACCCGAGACGTTCCCTTTCAAAAGCTACACTCGATGCTGTGTGAAAACGCTATGGGAACGAGAATACCAACGCCGCCGCACTGCAAGTGTCTAGACCCCCAGGTTGTGTAGCGTGTGCGCACAATAGCCAAGGAGGTCTCAGACCTAGCTCTGGGATGCTGACTCAAGGATGCATCACACACCTGCTGCAAGGAGACGCCTCTTGCCAGAGCAATTGATGAGGCAATCCCCCTGGTCGAAGGAGCCCTGATTCCCAGAGGCGAAGTGTGACCACGTGCCTCATAGGCTAGGGCAATAGCATCTCTCACCCAGTGTGACAATGTCTGTCTAGTGGCGGCCCCCATGGCAAATGAAAAGCTGCTCTGACTTAGGCCACTGGGTAGTGCGGTGGACGTAAATCTGAAGAGCACGTACTGGACACTGAAAAGTGAAGTCTTTCCTGCTCCGGAGCTGTGAAAGGCGGAGGACAGAACGCTTCGAGAACCACTGAGTGCATGGTCAAGAATGGAACCTTCGGAAGATAGTTCGGGTGAGGATGCAGAATAGCTTTGACTAGCCCAGGAGCAAAGTCTAGGCAGGATGGGGAGACTGACAGAGCCTACAGATCCCCAATCTAGTTCGAAGAAGTAATATCCATAAGAAAAAACATCTTAAGAGACAGAAGCCTGACAAGCGCTGACTCTAGTGGCTCGAAAGGGGTGTCAGCCAGGCCTTCGAGCACAATAGCTCAAAGTCCCACGAAGAGACCGTCGCTCTAGAGGGCGGCCCCAACCATTTAGCTTCACAAATAAAATGGGAAACTAAATGGTGCTTTCCCACATGAACCCCATTGGTCAGAGCATGACGAAATATCGGCTATGTATGTTCTGAGAGTAAGCCAGAGGACAACTTTTCTTGCAGAAACTCCAGCACTGAAACAATCTGCCAGTGGACTGGCTCTACATGTCTTGCCATGCACCAACTTTCAAATACACTCCATTTGAGGGCACAAGTTCTTCTAGTAGAGGGAGCCCTGGCACTTTTCAGTTACGGTGGATTTAATTACGCTGGCTGGAAGTCCAGCATCTCTAAGTTGGTCCCCTTCAGGGGCCAGACATGAAGGTTCCAGAACTCGGGCCGGGGATGAAATATTGTCCCCTGCGCCTGACACAGAAGATCCCTCCTCACTGGAATCACCCAGGGTGAGCCGTCAAGGAGCAATATTAGATCCGAGAACCACACTCTGGTCGGCCAATGGGGCGCTATCGATAAGAGGCGCAAACCCTGTTGACGGACCCTCGCCAGGACTCCTGGGAACAGAACTATCGGAGGAAATGCATAAAGGCGTAATCTGGGCCACATGTGGGCCATCGCGTCCAGACCCAGAGGAGCTGGAGGAGTCAGAGTAGTAAAGGGGGCATTGTGCTGTCTCTTGCAAGGCAAAGAGGTCCACCTCTGCTACATAAAATCTTTCCCAGATTTGACTGACCACTTCGGGGTGGAGTTTCCATTCCCCATGTGTCATAGCTTGTTTGGATAACAAGTCCACTCCTACATTCATGTCCCCCGAAATGTAAATCGCCCTGAGGGACAGGAACTTGTCCTGTGCCCAAAGCAGAACCTGGTACGCTAGCTTGTTCAAGCGGCGCGAGCGCAGTCCACCCTGGCGATTTATGTACGAGACTACCACAGTGTTGTCCACCCACACTAGGACATGGTAGCCTCTCAACTGCTGGAGGAAGTGTTTCAGGGCCAGAAACAGAACCATCATTTCGAGGCAACTGGTGTGCCATGCGAGAAGATGACCTCTCCAGCTCCCTTGTGCTGGACAGCCATCCAAGACCGCACCCATGAGGGAAGCATCTGTCATTAGCATCTTACGACAAGACGGACCTAAAGTGGGACCCAAAGTCAGAAACCAGGGTCTGAACCACATAGAAAGGGTACAAAGTAACACTTATTAGCCTCTGGGGATTGGCCATTGAGTGAAATCCTCTGGCTCTTAGCCACAACTGAAAACTCTCTCATGTGCAGAAGGCCCAAAGATATCACCGTGGACGCAGCTGCCATGAGACCTAAAGATCTGTGAAAGTGATGAAGAGTGACTTTCTGGCCTAGCTTGATTTCCTTCAGGGTGTTGGAGGATGGGTTCGACACGAGTGGTAAACAGCTGTGCCTGTCTTGTGATCGAATCCCATGTGACACCCAAATATGTTGTCCTCTGAACAGGAAAGAGAGCGCCTTTTGTGGTGTTGAGTCTCAATCCTAAAGAATGGAGATGAGCTAGGACGAAGTCAGAGCTACTAAGTCAGAGCCAGGATCAGCCAGTCATCTATACAATTCAGAATACGGATGCCCTGGAATCATAGAGCCAGAGCTGCATCCGTGCATTTTATATGTGCGGGGTGACAGGACTAGGCCAGATGGAAGGACCCAATACTGGTAAGCTTCGCCCCCGAAAGCAAACCTCAGGAACCTCCTGTGTTGAGGCAATATTTCTATATGAAAATATGCGTCGTTCAGGTTGACCGTCACAAACCGAACCTCTGGTTGAATTTGAGAAACAATCATTTTGGCTGTCAACATTTTGATGTTCAGCCCAAGAAGATGTAAAATTGGACGCAACCCCTCCCATCTCTCTTGTCTGGCAGGGGAACATGATCTATGGCCACTTTTCCCAGCAAAGTCTGTAATTGCCAAGTCAGCAGATGCGCTCGTTCCGGTTTCATGGAAGTGAGAGAGAAGCGCCTTAATAGGGAGGAGATCACAATGCTCGCACTCTCCTTGAAACCCAAGCACTCAAAGAAAAAGTCGTGATCGCCCTCCGAAAGAAATGTGTCACACGGAGGCACGCATCTCTCAACCAACTCTGCCATTATCGTTAAGTAACGCTTTTCTTTGCTACCGTGATTCTGTTGCACGCACACACACACAAACACAAAGCGGTCCTGAAGACAAAAAGGTCTGAGGATGTTTCCGGTTCACTCCTATTTATAACCTGCAGGTGCACCTTATCGGGTGACGTCACCTGACTGAGGTTATAAGCCGAAGTATTCGGCGTTTTGATACACACAGGCTTCACAACCGGAGAACAAAGAGATGTTCCTATAGCGTTTTCACGCAGCATCGAGTGTAGCTTTTGAAAGGGAACTAGCCTTTATGGACGGGTGGCAAGAAGAAAACTATTGTGGAAAGAAAGCCATAAGAAGTCCTGTTTGCAGTTTGTGACAAGCCATTTGACTTCGGGGACACAGCAAACATAGGTGCTCTGGTCAGATTAGGCCAAAATTTACCTTATTGACCTACAGTCAAAGCAAAATGCTATGTGTGGAGGAAAACTAACACTGTTCATAGTGGTGGCAGCATCATGTTGTGGGGATGCTTTTCTTTAGCAAGGACAGAGAAGCTAGTCAAAAAGGAAGTTGACTCTACAAAATATTGACTGTGGGGGACTAAATACAAATGCACGTCACACTTTTCAGGTATATACTTGTAAAAAAAAACAAATTTTCTTTCTGCTTCACAATTCTGTGCCATTTTTGTTGGTCTAATATAAAACATAACATAAAATCCCAAAAATTAATTTATGTTTGTGATTTTAAAGTGACAAAATGTGGAAAGGTTCGAGGGGTATGAATACTTTTGCAAGACACTGTATTGTATATTAACCGTAATACGCTTTTGATACAGTACATTTGACCCACTCTATCTACATACTTGTTTTGACTAGGTAGTAGATTACTGGTGCATTTGAATTCTAAATTGTTTATTGCAACTTGTTCCGGCCACATTAGAAATCAGGTTTTAAAACCTGCTTTGAAAATACTTAAAAGGCTGACTTTATTTTGTGTTGGGATGAAACCTTTCTATCTATTCTAACCATAAACAACACTTTTATTTGACCCATAAGTGACAATTCTATATGATGCCTTTTCACACACAAGAGATTATGGGAAATCAGTTTTACTAGATGCTACTCCTACCCGATTTCTCTTTCCAACCAGGATGCTATTTAGCTGGGTATCGACTACAATCATCTCCACACACATACTCTTCTTTAGATTTTGATCCATGAGCAGGCTCAATGGAAAACTGTTATCTTATATGTTCATAGTCACTGATCAATCTGTCAACCCTGCTTTTACCTATGACGAGTGTATCATCATTGAAAAAGGTCAGAGACTCTCCACTGAACTGAAAAATACCACCCTGGACAAGTACTGATGCCCGTAGTCATTGAAAGAAAAAGTGGCAGGTGTATAGTGGAAAAGCAAGAAAATCGTTCAATACAATATTTTTTTTTCCTCCCTTGGTGTGGGTGTAAATGTTTGAGTTGCACTTCCATGTGCAAGTGTTTTATGAATTATTAATATAGTTTAGCACACCCCTAATCAGTTTGTCATGCCAAATACTATTTTATGCCAGATGAAGTTACAAAAGCATTTCAACGATTAGCTCCTGCTGAACAGCTTCCAAAGCAATAGAGTTTAATTTTTTAATCGCCAGTATAAATCTTTGGATGTTAATAATGATACATACAGTGCAAAAAGTATAGAGAAAGAAAGCGTTATTATCTGAATTTGGCAGACAAAAGACAGAGACAGGTGATAATAATCAGGCAGGCACACACTGCAATGTGAAAGCTGGAAATGATTGTTTTTTGAGGCAATAACCACAACATTCAGAGATTCCCAAAGTTGAACTGGCAAATTCATGCAAGTCTTAATAAATTTAATGAGGAACAGGTGTTAGTCAGTAGGGTGGTGAGTGGGAGTGTTGCAATGGATTAGGAGCAAATTACTAGCTGCACTGGCTCCTAGAGTGCCAGAATGATTTCTTTCCCCTCGAAAATGTTGATCATTCTTTTGAGACACAGCTACAACGGGGAATGTAACAAATATGGTGTCATTACCTTATGTGTTTCCTCTCTGAGTCAATATGTTTAGGTTTTCTGTTAGTTGAGAACATTTGCATAGTCACATATTGTATACTGTAGCATGGCATCCAGCAAGCCTGAAATAAACTGGTTAAAGAAACTGATTCTTCATAATGATACATCATATATATATATATATACACACACATATATATACACACACGTGGACAAAATTGTTGGTACCCTTCGGTCAATGAAAGAAAAACTCACAATGGTCACAGAAATAACTTTAATCTGACAAAAGTAATAATAAATAAGAATTATATGAATGTTAACCAATGAAAGTCAGACATTGCTTTTCAACCATGCTTCAATGGAATTATTAAAAAAAATTGGAACTCATGGAACAGGCCTGGACAAAAATGATGGTACCCCTAACTTAATAGTTTGTTGCACAACCTTTTGAGGCAATCACTGCAATCAAACGATTCCTGTAACTGTCAATGAGACTTCTGCACCTCTCTGCAGGTATTTTGGCCCACTCCTCATGAGCAAGCTGCTCCAGTTGGTTCCGGTTTGAAGGGTGCCTTTTCCAGACAGCATGTTTCAGCTCCTTCCAAAGATGCTCAATAGGATTGAGGTCAGGGCTCATAGAAGGTCACTTTAGAATAGTCCAATGTTTTCCTCTTAGCCATTCTTGGGTGTTTTTAGCTGTGTTTTGGGTCATTGTCCTGTTGCAAGACCCATGACCTGCGACTGAGACCCAGCTTTCTGACACTGGCCTGCACATTCCTCTCTAGAATCCCTTGATAGTCTTGAGATTTCATTGTACCCTGCACAGATTCAAGACACCTTGTGCCAGATGCAGCAAAGCAGCCCCAGAACATAACAGAGCCTCCTCCATGTTTCACAGTAGTGACAGTGTTCTTTTCTTGATATGCTTCATTTTTCCGTCTGTGAACATAGCGCTGATGTGCCTTGGCAACAAGTTCCATTTTTGTCTCATCTGTCCATAGGACATTCTCCCAGAAGCTTTGTGGCTTGTCAACATGTAGTTTGGCATATTCCGGTCTGGCTTTTTTATGATTTGTTTTCAACAATGGTGTCCTCCTTGGTCGTCTCCCATGTAGTCCACTTTGGCTCAAACAACGACGGATGGTGCGATCTGACACTGATTTTCCTTGAGCATGAAGTTCACCTTGGATCTCTTTAGAAGTCTTTCTGGGCTCTTTTCTTACCATTCGGATTATCCGTCTCTTTGATTTGTCATCAATTTTCCTCCTGCGGCCACGTCCAGGGAGGTTGGCTACAGTCCCGTGGATCTTAAATTTCTGAATAATATGTGCAACTGTAGTCACAGGAACATCTAGCTGCTTGGAAATGGTCTTATAGCCTTTACCTTTAACATGCTTGTCTATAATTTTCTTTCGAATCTCCTGAGACAACTCTTTCCTTCACTTCCTCTGGTCCATGTTGAGTGTGGTACATACCATGTCACCAAACAACACAGTGACTACCTGGAGCCCTATATATAGGCCCACTGACTGATTACAAGATTGTAGACACCTGTGATGCTAATTAGTGGACACACCTTGAATTAACATGTCCCTTTGGTCACATTATTTTCAGTATTTTCTAGGGGTACCATCATTTTGTCCAGGCCTGTTCCATGAGTTTATTTTTTTAAATAATTCTGTTGAAGCATGGTTGAAAAGCAATGTCTGACTTTCATTGGTTAACATTCATAGAATTTTTTTAAATTATTACTTTTGTCAGATTAAAGTTATTTATGTGACCATTGTGAGTTTTTCTTTCATTGATCGAAGGGTACCAACAATTTTGTCCACGTGTGTATATACTGTATATATACAATTTGCAAGATGTGTACCATTTTTTTAAAGAAAAAGTGTGTTAATGTAAAACATTTATTTTTATAGAACAACCTCATATATACTGTAAGGCATAACAGAATGGCACAATCATCGATAAGACATGACAATAAAGAAAATGATGAAATAATCCCTGTTTAAAAGTCTGCATACCTTTTGTTCTTAATATCGTGTATTATCGCCTTAAGCATGAATATATATATATATATATATATATATATATATATATATATATATATATATATTTATTTTTTTTCTCTTAAAGCATAACCACATGGTGAAACCAAAAGCTTTAACACAAACCTTATTCAATTTGCCACTTAAGAACAACGCACAGTGTATAATCTGAGCATGAAACGGTAATCGCAAAAACAGCAGCTAAATGTTGCAAGTCGATCCTCACTCGAGCCCTGAAAAAGTATACGGGCTGACAGTGAGCGACTATTCAGTATGGCTGCACTAACTGTGGAAAATCAGAGGAATAGACTGCCTTTTCAAAATGCAGAAATATTATTTATAAAGAATCGTCACTGCTTACTAATGAGTAGCTACGATTGACTCGCCAAATACAAAATAACTGATGTCTGTTTTTGTTTTAAAAACCCTTAGTGCAGTGTTTCGATTTTTTTATTCATTGCCTTCGTGCCTTGTTCCGTATAATGCTTTTATAACGAGGGACTATACGAGGACAGTCGCATTTCAGATAAAGATTTTGGCAATTGTGAGAACCCTTTGATGCTAGTTAAGGAATGGAAAAATTGTTCTTTAGCCAAGTATAGGCTATTCTATTGGTTTCTGTTTCTTTATAAACTGCATGAAACAATAACAGAATGAAATATGTGGAATATGTTGCCTTCCAATAAATACAAGTTTTAAATGTATGAAACTTATTCAGATGATGATTATATATGTGCACTGCTGTTTTGAGTAGTTATATTTACTGCAATAAATAATGCATAAATAGACAATACTACACAATGAATAGAACAGAAAATGTTTGGGTGATTGCAGCTATCATTAGGTTTTAAAAAGGAGCCAAACACTTGGCATGGGTGAGTGTTGGGTGCGTCCCATCCTGTGTTGTGTCCTTTATCCTGTCACCAGTTTACTGGTATTTACCTGATCAGGAATGTTAATATGCTGTGTGCTGTTAACATTCGAGCTGAACAATTAAAGTTTTTACCTTTTTTACCTACCTTTTTGGGACAACATTTGTCCCAAATTCCAAATAAAAATATTGTTGTTTAGAGCATTTATTTATAGAGGATGAACAAAGCAATCTGTAGATCTGTTGTCCCCAGAGTCTGCTGCTTGACCTTGTCCTTGTTTGCAGCCATCTTTGAAATTGTAAGGATAAAACCAGTATACTGTAGAACCCCTCTTTTCCTCAATAAAAAATGGTTCTTTTCAACTACTTTGGCATGGTGAATGTTTATTTTTAAAATTAGTACAACCGGTACTGTTTTTGCCTGTACAGCACTGTACACTGAAAAATGTAAGTGATAATTACAGCAGGATTTTTTAAAATACTTTTTCCTCACACATACCATATAGATCTTGCCTGGTCTATATGCAGTAGGCCTACTCTGTGTGCACATTTTTATTATTTTGAACTGCTCATTATTGTCTTTCTTCTTTCAAGATTGGTTTCAATCACCTTCCTAATGTTTCTGAACACCATGGTCACTTTTCTGTCACAATAGTCACGATAGCAATTTATGGATCACTTTAAACACTGTATGCAGGCACATGAGCTGCATGGGGACGTACAGTACAAGATTGTGATGCAAGATGTTGCTACAGTTCGTAAAGTAGGTCACACATCATAGTTCAGCGATATCTACAATATTGTTATTGCTATTTCAGCACAGAGTACATGCAGAGTGAACGCAAAACAGGACGGTGTTTTTGTGTGATTATAGACACAGCAAGAAAAGTAAGAAGACAAAAGCTGCAACCTAATCTCAGACAATCCTGAAACTCTCCTTTTGTGAATTTAATTGCCTGACATCAAGAAATATCTCTTTCTTCGCACTGAAGACTAGATTTTAAGGCAGCTTGATGGGCCAGTAAAACGCAATCTCACAAGTGCGGCAAATATTGTGAACGTGCCTTGAATCTATCTGTCGCAGTTGTGAATGAAGGCGTGTATGGGAAACATTTACATAAAAGTGACCAATGCCTGAATGACAGAAAGGTGTCACTTTAGCGGACGGATGAGGCCAGTGCCATGTCTGAAAAGGGCTTTACATTTCTCAGTCTATTAAAAGGGCCTTTCAAGGGTTCCTTAAAGGTTTTTGGATGGTTAAAAATATGACTATTTAAAGGGATTGCTTTGAACTCTATATGATAGGAAATGCTTGATTGTACTGTAGGATTCTTTCAGCAGGACAAGCAAAGAGGTCTAAAGATTTAACCTGTTTGCTTAAGAGTGCACTTACTTTAATATGAGCAAGTGAATAATAAGTCAGAAGTTAAAGATTCTTTGTGAATGTCTAGAAGGCAGATTTCTTTTCCAAAACAATCTTTTGTTGAAAGGAACTAATTTAATAATTCATTACGTTTTAGCAGCGGCTTTATACTGTTGTGGTGGTATACTATTGGATCCAGATTCCACTACATCTGTTTGATCCAGAGGAAAGCAGAGGAAAAAAAACACGTCGACAAAGGGGAGAACATGCACAGAAACTCCATCTAGACATAAACCCAAATTCAGGATCACAACAGTAATGAGGTGGCAATGCAATCTGAATTAGCCATAGTTAAAATGCAATGTAATAAATTTTATTTCTTAACAGATACTAGGTGGCTCTGTTTTAATGCTTTGCGTGGCATTTGTCTGGGCATGATGTATCTCCACTTTTCACCACACAGGGATGAGTCACTAAAAATCAATGCACAGTTACTCCGACAGATCACCTTTATCCTGCGATGAAACATTTCTATGAGGAAAAGTGCCCCAAGGGCAAACTGAATGGCTTTATGAGTATTAATATGATAAAAGTCATATGATGTGCCTTACACATCCCAGATCTCAAACCATTATCATAAAGGCAACAAATGAAGTAATAATATATTTAATAAAAATCTTTTTATGATTAAAAAAAAAAAACTTTTATAAGAAGCCCTTCAGGTACAGTTCAAATCTAAGACCAATACACATTGAAGCTGTTGTGGTGGCTTGTTACCAATGCCATTGGTGTAATTATTTCTATACCATGTTTCTGACAATTACCATTGATTTGAGATTAATTATCCATGCGTGTCCATTGTCTTGGGGATACAGAGAGTGAAAAACTTTAGATTGACTAGTCTTACACTTGTATTGTTAAATTGCATAACTGAAATGTGTGTAGAATGAAAGTACAGTAATGCTTTAATTGCATATGTTTTCAGTGGAAACTGCAATTCTTAACTGTCACATGGCATTCTGCTAATTTATTTTGCAGTCAAAGTGATGTCCTATTAAATGTATCCAGTGGTGCCTTTCAGTTTTTAAAAGAGAAAGATGAATTTTAATGGCTATACAACAATAAAACATTATAGCCAGAACACACAGCTGACTATTATGGTTAAAGTAAGGTAAATGTACACTACATTAACACCAAAACATTAACATCAATTATCAATGCTATACCAGTAAACTGGTGAGTAAACTGGTGGCAGGCTCATGCAGCACAATTTGCAAACAGAGCAATTCTGGCCACAGTAGAAGGCACCAGGACATGCAGAGCACCATAGTCCGCCATACATTTGGCCCAAACTGCCCACGTGGCAAAAGTTGAACCTACACAGAACTGGGCATAATGTTTTACGTTGTAATGTTACTTGTGATTTGTGTATTTTGCATTAAAAGCTGCATACCTTTTGATTTCTACTACATAATGACCATTCTGATTCTATAACCTTCAATGATGCATTTAAATAGACCATTAGTATCTTGATGTTGTAATCTGCATATTAACAAATGTAATTCCTGTGTAAGAAGTGGGTGGCATGCAATAAGTAGCTTAACTTGCTACTGTAGTTCACAAAAATACTTGACCAAGTACCAAATAAACAAGTACCCTGACTTTTCCTCCCTATCAAGCAGTCATAATATACTTGGCTAGATCTCTACCAGTGCATTGCTCTTTATTTTCTCTTTGCAATGCACAGAATTTAAAACATATACAAGAACTCCCACCAAACAAACAAATGATGGCTATTATATACCTACGGCCGGGGGATAGCTAGACTGTCTGCACAGACGGGGGACTTCTGATAAAATAATTTAATTTAATTCAATTGCTATGCTATCCATAACATAATGTGTCAGTTATTGAGCCAAGCAAGTAAATATATAATAAAACATATAGTGAAGCCACTTTTCCATACAAGTTTGTTCTGAAGAACAAAAAAGATGACAAAATGAAAAAAAGGATGGCAGTTTTGTTCACAATTTCAGCCCAGAGGACCATGCTGTGTGCAGACTGTGACAGTTGATTGACAGCAGGGACACTGTCCAGCCAGTATCATATCTTTATATATGGACCTATCATAATATCATGAGGACCCATTTACGTAAACATAAAAAAGACACAACTGTCTACAACAAATATTTAAATAAAAGTACATCTGCAACACCAAAGGCAATGACACAGACAGTGCCCCAGATGGAATTAAACACGGAATTAAACAAAATAACATTCTGACTGTCATTTTCATAACCAGGATTTAAGGTACTAAAAAGTATCTATGTTTAACTCCCAACATCAGATTGATTAACACTACTTTTATCCATTCAATTATCTTCAGTGTTGTGTGGATAGGATGAGTGAGATAAGAAGTAAGATGTAAAAGTATGTAAAAGTACAGATTTGTAGTTTCTTACCATTTTGTCACCTACTGTATCAGTTAGCAGATAGATTTTTTTTTATGCATATATATAGTGGAACCTTGGATTACGAGCATAATTTGTTCCAGAAGTGGGCTCGTGTTCCAAAACACTCTTAAACCAAATCATCATTTCCCATAATAAATAATGAAAACTCAAATTATCCGTTCCACAGCCCAAAAAAATAAATACATAAAAATAATTAATACAATCTATAAAATGAAAATAAAACAAATTAATCTGCACTTTACCTTTAAAAAAAAGTACAAATAAATCCCGACAGATAAGTGTTTCCCTTGGTGCGCAGGTGCCGCGCGTGTGTATGTGTGTGGAATTAGCCCCTTCCCTCGCCTCGTTTTACACAGTAACACTCCTCGTCCCTCTCCCCACCTCGCTTTTTAAGTTTCACAACAAACAAACACACACACACACACACACACACAAACACACACAACGGAAACACCGTTTTAACAGGAAAAAAAGAAATCTCTCCGACACTGGTATGAGCGTATATTAATGGAATCACTTTTTAAGTTTCACAACAAACGCAGAAACACAGCGGAAACACAGTTTTAACAGGGAAAAAATAAATCTCAGTGAGACTGGCATGAGCGCATACTAAGGGAATCACTTTTTAAGTTTCACAACAAACTGACACACACAAACACAGCCCAAACACCGTTTTAACAGGGAAAAAATAAATCTCTGACCTGGCATGAGCGCATACTAAGGGAATCACTGCTGTAAAGTAAAAAAAACAAAAAAACAAATGAACCAGCACCTTACCTTTGAAAAGAATCACGACAGAGCAGAGTTTCTGTGTGTTTGTGAAGCCAGGGAGGGGGTGAAAAGGCGAGAGAGCGTCTGTGTGTGTGTGTGTGTGTGAGACGAGCAGAGTTTCTGTGTATTTGCGAAGCCGTGGGCGGGGGGGGGGGGGGGGGGATGACTGATGGGGTGAAAAGGTGAGAGAGTGACGCTCGGTGTCAAAATAAGAGTCGCGTGCGTGATACATGATACTCGGCGCTCGTAAACTAATACTTGCTCGGTTTCCGATTAAAAATGTATTCAAAATCTTTGCTCGGTTTGCGGAACACTCGTAAACCACGTTACTCGCAATCCAAGGTTCCACTGTACTGTACAAACAGCAAACAGGATCCTAACGAGACTTACTATATACACCATATTGATAGTTCATTAATCCCATGACGCATGGTGCTAAACTGAGTAGTATTTAAATTTGTTGTTATTTATTTCAAAAATACAGAGGTTACTATTTATTTGTTGTGTTTGTGGTGTCGTGATCTGGTCTTTGTAAGCCAGTGACAGTAGTCGTTAATGACAAAGGTGTGGTGGCCCAAAAGCATGCCCCTCCAGGTTAAAGGCTCAGACGTGCAAGGTAAGACACTAACATGTAAACTTAGGATATATTTTACTGTGGTTACGCCTAAGAAATCATAGTCATAGTCTGTAACAGGTGGTTTTAACACAGAGAAATAAATTAATCATGCAAATAATTACACCATGAGAAACCAGACAAGGGTTTAAAGCAGGAAGTACTAAGAACAGAGAATATAACATAAATGGAACAAACATGGAACCACAGCAAGCCATGGCCTAGACAGTTGAAGAAACTGCAATGAGCAATGAGAACAATCACCAGTCAAAGAAGAGTGGCTGAGAGCAAACTTCAATTACAAGATTTTGATTGATTTTCTCAGAAAGTGAGTCAAAAATTATTCGCATTCCAGTTATATAAAAGCTATTGTTAGCCGCACTGTCTTGCCAGGCTACTGTCTCCCCCCGTCACCGCTATGCAGGTGTGAACGTCTTACATTAGTAATTTGTAACTCCTGTGCAAGCAAAAAGGATGCCACACTTGTGATTTGAAAGAAGAGCAGCTGGCAATTGTTTAATTTTTTTTTTTTTTTGTGGTCTGAGGTTAGACCTGTTATTTATAAAAGACCATGTGTGCAGTATAAAGAAAGTGCATGTGCAAATGGATACTTTTGCCCGCACTGTGTACAGTGTCTGATCTATTGGACTTTCACCTATTTTTTGTCCCTGAAAGCAGCCCTATGAGGATGAAGATTCACTTCCGATCGCAGCCTAGAACATTTTTAATGAGAGAATATGAAGATTTGTTGAAAATCAAAATTATGTTGAAAAAGTATGCATTTGTCTTTTCGAAAAGTTAACTAAAATAAATTCTACAGCCAGAGTGTAAATAATTTGAACAGCTGTATCTCACTCTAACGTAAATTATGGCTTAAAATATATGCAATCGTTTAAATACATTCTAGCAATGGCTAGATATAGATCAAAAACACTTATGTATTGTTACTTTGACAATGAAGGGCAAACAGAAGATATGAAATAATTTACTATTTATAGAAAAAGTCTTCAGTCCCAGTGTTGGGTGTAATGGGCATTCAGTTTTTGGTAAAGGAAGTCTTAAAATTCTACCCAGATCACGTATCTGGCATGACGGAAAACGCGATGCTCCATGCTCATTGTGCAGGAAAAGTTAAGAAAACTCCTTTAGCAACAAAAGAAAAATACTCTGTTTGGAACAGCATCACCAAAGTAGGCATTGCTTCCATTGTGTGGCACCTTGGCAATATAAGCACTTCAGATATGTACTGCTGTTACTATAAAAATTTCACAAATGACTATAATAAGATATTGATTATGTATATAACTTGTGATTGAATGTGATTTGATTCATTTACAATGGATGGTGACATTCCTAAATAGATTTACCTGATTCAGATTAATAGCCTATGTAATATTAACACATTGCTTTAAAAATAAGTAAGCTATCTCACGTTGAAAAGACAGGAACAAAGCAATTCCTTAAACCTAGCTTACAGAAATGATTGGCAGGTCATTATGAAAGTGTAAATTGGTTAGCGCACCAAAGTGATTCACGGTTACCTGGACAACGGATAATGCTCACCTGGTCTCTGGGCTGCAGATTCTTCTGCTCCTTTTTCAAACATTTCAAACAGATACGCTTGGCAAAGTAAGATTAGAAGGGATTTAGTTAACTAGTTCACATATTTTATAAGAGGTGCAAACTCTTAAGCGTTTGGTTAACCTCAATACCCACATCATTTTTTTTATAACAAGCTTATAATGTTTTGGCGTGTCCTATACCCTCGGTATTCCTGCAGTATGCCCATGTTTAATAACTACTTGAATTAATTACTACTTTTAGTTTAATAAAGTTCCTGAAGTAATGAAAGACGCTAACAGCGGATTTTTTCAATTAATGGCAAATCTTGACAACAAGTCATGACATCAAGCTCAGGCCTCTTTTCCATTAGCTTCAGTAGCCTAATAATAATTATAATATTATATATATATATATATATATATATATATATATATATATATATATATTATTGGTAATATATATTGTATATATATATATATATATATATATGTGTATATTGGTAACCACTACACTAATATATACACTATCTACACTAATATATTGGTAACCACTACACACTACAGCACTGTCTAATAGAAACTGAAACCTTCATTAAAAAAAAAAAGTTATTCAATGATTTATTCGTAGCATCAGAAAAGCCACTTGAAAGAAAACTACAAGCATGGCAGAGCAGCTTCTTACATCATTGTAATGTGGTCTCTTGATCCATAAAACTCAAGTAATTTAACGTTCTAGCTGCAATATCCTTTGTCTAAATTGTCTATTTCCATGTCTAAACCAATCAGTCAAATAATTAATATAAATTGTTTTAAATGTTTGAATAAATTGCCCTAAAACATGTTATCTCTTGGAATGCCTCCAACGTTTTTGAACTTCTTAAACATCGGAACACAGCCAATGAATTGTACATTTATTTATTCAATATTTATTTCACTTTCATTCTGGTAAAAAAGAAAAAATGACATTTTTTTTTTTTTTAGATATTTTAGATTTCCACAGAATTTTTTTTTTTTTCTGGAGTAATTTTGTACTTGTGGTATTTCTAATTGTAGTGCAGTATATTTTTAGGCAAGCACTTGTACAGTACTTGAGTTTGTGTACTTCTGCCACATCTGGCAGCTGCTGCACTAGCAATGACTGATCCAAGGGTTACTACCGAGATTATTTTACATCTGCCTACCGAATTCTTATTTTGAGTAGATTTGAAATGTGCGACATCAAAAGGGAACACAGAGTACACAGGAGAAAGTACCGTACACAGGTTAGTCTCAGGTTAGTCACAGATGAGCTGTGTGAAAGTTGACCAAAGGGACGGACAGACATATTGTAATCTGCAGAAGGTAGGTACCTCTGTGTGCATTTTTGTCCTTCTGGTGTGTTAAATTGAGATGCTAACCATGCACATTCGCAAGCTAATGATATTAACGTTACTGTACTGTATGTTTTAATGATATCAATTAAAGGAGCTTTGGAATGAGTAAAGTTAGACAGAGAGGGTGGGCAAACATTCCTAGTACTTAATCTGGACCCTCACCATTCCCCTCACCTAGTTCCTCAAATCAGGGAGGAGAGTAATTTTAACCAATTTTAACAGAGTTGCCAGTAATCAGGGTTTGTGGATCTGCTGTGACAAGGCTTGCCTGTCAGTCATAATGAGAGTGTCTTTTGTGGAGCAGTAATATCTGCATGCTCATGTCTCTGTCAGTAAGCCAATAGCTTTAATTGTTTTTTTGTGTGTGTGTATTTTTTTTTTGTAATACATTTTCCAACCACACAGTAATTGAAACAGTGAAACTTGTGCAAATAACAGTTTATTTATTTCTTCAATCTCTTTTAAGCTGAGGATATTTCTAGTGGGAAATAACAGGTCTGTGTACATGCAGTTTGTGTGTTTGCCTGTTGTGTGCTTTATGGGTTTCCTCTCACGGGCCAAAGACATGCAGAGTGTGCTAATTGATTCTAAAGAGCCTGTCGTGTGTGAGTGAGTGTGTAAGCATATGCATGCTTGTGCCCTGCGATGGACTGGCACCCCGTTCACGGTGTACCCCACCTAGTGCTCCGAGTCCCCTGGGATAGGCTCCAGGCCTCCCATGACCCTGCACAAGATAAGAGGTATAGAGAATAAGCGAGTGAATGAGATCTGCCTCTACAGGTTTTACATAATTAAACACATGTCCTGTGATCCTGTCTACCTTTGAAAACATACAATTTGCACTTGGCTTTGAGAGCGTTGTGCTGGCACCATTGCCTTTCTTTAGGTATATTGTTCTTGTTCCGCGCCATAGCTTTGAGAATGTCATGCTCTCTCCACACTTTAGCTTTTTTTTAATTGTTATTATAGACTATGAAATATCACACTTTTTATACTTTCCATCCCAAATTAATGGCTGCTGGCTCTCATTTATTGTAACATAGCTTATAGTGATATGACATGCCTAGTTAATCAATGACAAAAGCAGAGTTTAAGAAAAACTAAACCAGCTGCCTGTCTTGAGTTTCCTCTATATTAACAATGTGACTGGTACCTGAAGTTAAGATAAAAAGGCATTGAATCTCAAAGTTCATTCTAATGATCTAAGTAACACGGAATGTTAATTCATAACTAGTTCATAACTAATGCACAGTTTTATTTGAAACCAAGGCTGAAAAATAGCAAGTCTTATCTAAAATATTCATTCCTTATTACAGATTGAAACTACTGTACAGCTGACTAAGGCTTTATGTGATAACAATATTATATTGATACTGTAGACATGTGCAACAATTCTGGAAATGTATGTAATGAATGAATAGAATATGACATAACATTTTATTTTTACGAGCACAAAGAAGTTTACTCAATCATTTCAACTAATTATATTTCATATTTCAGCAATAATGTAGCAGTAGTAGTAGTAGATGGAGATTTAATAGGGGATAATGAGCCACTTATTGCACTCTTGATTTAATATACAGTGCATTGCAAGGAAAACGTCATATTTAAATAACAAACTGTTTAGAGACTTCAATTGGATAATTACTGCATTGATCAATATATAAATAGAAGACTTATCCTGAGGTCATGGAAAACATGTTACTGCTCTATGTTCCTACGGTTTTAACTAAGGAGATTCCGAAATTACGGAAATTGGTTTAAGAACTATTCGTTGTGTTATCTAAACCTTGACGGATAGTGCTTAAGTCATAAATCATAAGGTTATCAGAGATCACCTAAATACTTGGTATTTACATCATTAAAAAAGGTTACATCATAAAAAAGCTTGTTTTTTATATAGTAAAAATTTCCACACACATTACACAGTTAGAACTTTTATGATTAGGACTAAACGGCTAAACAGGACATCATCAAATTCAAAATTCTAATTTCATTTGTCACATACACAGTCATACACAGTACGATATGCAGTGAAATGCTTATACGACCGCCCGTGACCTTAATTTTTTTTTTTTTTACAAGAAATAAGGAAATAAATAGTGAAATAGAATGAAAACAGAGTAGTTAACCTATAAAACAAGATGCCAGATACAAACATTTTCAAAAATATATAGGAAATCTAAAAATGTAAAATATTACAACTTATAAAAACTTATGTCTGTACAAATATTGCAGTAGTTTTAACGAAAATGAGATAAGGGGAAATGTGAAAAAGTCCTTGAAGTGTGCAAATGTGCATATATGTGCAAATGTGCGTTTGCCATAATTGTCCGTTCTGTGAGGTGTGCAAAAAAATGCAGAGGTGAATCGTCATCATTAGGAAAACCATTTGTTAGTGAGGCTAATCTGGAGCGGAACAACTGGACTTTACAGCAGTGGGAAAAACCATCAGGTGAGATGAGTCTATGTTGTCTGATGAGTCCAGACTAACACTGTTCAAGATTGATGGCGCATCAGGGGAAGAAGAGAAACTCTTGAAGTGGTGCACTTATCATGCATACTGCTCACTATACAAGCTTCTGAGGGTAGTGTTGTGAACTGGGTTGCTGCAATTAGTCATGTCCAGGTTCAGCTACCTTTTGTGGCAACGCTGACCCAAATGTACTAAATGACCAGCTTTCTTCTTCCTTAATGGCATGCACATATTCCAGGACACACGCGCCAAAAGTCATAAGGCTGAAATTGTGAAAGAGGATAAAAGAGTACGTGAAGGAATAATTTTCACACATGAATTGGCCACTACAGACCCCTGACCTTAACTGCATTAACAGTCCTGTTGTTCGATTCACCTGTCATCAACACAAGTTCTCCGCCAACAATTTATGCAACTCTGGGTGGAAATAAATAATGTGGCATTGCATAAGGTTGTCAAAACAATGTCACAGAGAATGCACAGCGTAACTGATGCTAAAGGTGGTCCAAAGGAATATTGGTATGTGCAGCTTACAAAAAAGTGACTACAAATGTGACTCGGACATAACTTATGCACTACACCTTGCTACTGCATTAAAAGAACAATCTGGTTGGCTACTGAAAAAGCTTGCAGGCTGGTTTAAGGATCATACACACACTCACTTTAAAAGGCACTTTAAAACACACCATTAAAAAGTTATGCCAAAATGGCAATGAATTAAATTGGTACCCTTCTACAGTAAATTGCAGGAAAAGAGACCCTTCTTTGCTAAGGGAAAGCTCTTACTGCTGCTAGATCAGCAGATCTCTCCAGCCTAATAAAAGACAATGAAAACAGATTTCCATTAACAATACCAAAAGAACACAACAGCCATGAATGTACAAATACCAACACTGTATACATTTTTCCAGGCAAAAACATTCCCAGAAGATTCAGAGTATTCTTTTAATCAGAAATTTGAACTTTTAGTTAAGGTTAGACAAATATAACTACAAACATAATCATTTAAAACCTTTATCTCTATATACCAGAATTAATTTAACTAATGAACACGGTTTTATCTTCGACTGCTGTGATGATATCATACAGTTGTATATCTCAGCAATGTACAGGTACAGGTACCAGCTGAGGAATGTGTAAAGGACATTTGACACTGAATGAGGCGTCACCTTCTAATTGAATTCTAACAGGCGTAGTACATCAGGGGGCAGCTAGAAATAAGCGTTCTGGCGATTGTGATGGCCTTTTATTTGATTCATGCAGTTAAAGGTCTTAGTTTGATAACTGACTCATGTGTGAAGCTGATGTACTGTATATTATTACTATAGGAAAGCACTTTTTACAATTCAACATTTCTAAGCTAAGAAAAATAATGCTGTGACATTTATATAGAAAAACTATTTTTCCTTAAGATGAACCTGAACTTTTGGTCTGCTCTTTTCTACTATGTTTGTACCAGTCGAAGATTTCAGGTTCCGGTCACAACCTATAATAATGAAGAGTAAAACAGAAAGCAAGGTTAAAAGAAGAAGGCTGAATCTTATGTCTGTATTTATTTATATTAGTTTCTATACCTATCTCGATAAAATTATCTCTCAGAATATAAAATTAAAAGCTCATTGTTATGAACTGAGATTATATACAGTAAAAAAATATCAGCGAGTAATGTGGTTTGGAACATGCATGTTGAACATGTTCATGCAGTCTCAGAGATTAGTCACAACAGAGAGATTTTTTTATTTTATTTTAATTGTAACATTCATGATATTGACATCATCTAAATGTTTTATTTTTGTTTTGTGCCATTCTGAAAATTGTACTACAGAATAGTACTGCATGCGACATAATGCATAGTGAATGGAGAAGACGGTAATCGCATGAAAGACGCAAACAGCACTCAAGGAAATGATACAAAAACTGAACCTTTCATGCTATATACTTGAATTATGCAACCAAAAAATTAAGGTTTCTTCTTAATCGATGACGGAATGTAAATAACACACATTTACCGTTATATTTTACAGTATCAAGCTGATTTAAAATGTATTACAACAAATGCTAGTCATTTAGGTTGAACATGAACATGTCATTTAGATCAAATGACATTCCTTTATATTTATTATGACTTTAAACTGGTTATATATTTGCTGAACACCTACGGAAGGCACACACTTTTGTTTCTTGAATACGTATTGGCTTGGTCTCTAGGTGCACTAAATTGTTCAACAGTGATAAATAACCATATAAGGAATGAGGAAACACAATGAGAGTGACAATTTATAAACATATGACCAAACACGAAAAAAAAAAAAAAAAAAAATTGGAGATAGGAGCACACAACTTGTATGGTAAGCCTTCTTCAATAATAATGATCAAATGGCTTCAATAAACGAAGACTTCTTCAATAACCAAAATCATTCCAGATGACAACCTCATGAAGCTAATTGAGAGAATGCGAAGAGTGTGAAAAGCTGTCATCACAGCAGAAGGTGTCTACTTGCAAGAACAGGAAATAAACGTTTTGCTTACTACAGAATGCCATGTGTAATATCATAATTTTTATGCCAGGATATTTTTTTAATGGAAAAATAAAATCCAATTTGCAATCCAAACCTAATTTGACTCTATGCATAAAAAGTTATTAAAATTTTTTTGTAGCACTGTGGTTAAATCATATTTGAAAAATCCACTGATGTACAGATGGAATATACTTTTGCTAGGTTTATAATAGGGCACCAGATGTCGCATTCTGCTGTGGTGCTGATCTGACTCATTTTATTGTGACTGAAATTCATGACTCGATGTATCTGTGTATTTGGAGTCAGCTGATATTCAAATCATAACCACTGATATGTCGTGTATGTGTGCGGTGTGTGTACTATATAAGCAGAGGCATGCATGAGTATAAAAACTATTAGAAAAATCAGAGCATGCAAACGTTTCTTTAGAAAATCACTGAAGCAATGAACCAAGAACCAAGCTCCAATACACTTGTAACTTAGGGGTACAGTGTGTGTGTATATGTTGTTATTGTTCATTCCAGTGACTTTTGTATCAATGCATATGGAATCCCTTGGATGCCCCGTGTGGTCTGCCTGGATTCGTGTGGTGGCTGGGGATGGTTTCCATGAAGACTGTCCTGTCATCGATTGATGCTCTGGGGTCCTGTGACTTCAGTTGTTCGATAACTCAGGACCGGAATCCCCTACAGTCTACCTGAGCCTCCGGGAACAAACTGGACTCCTTTTAATTTAAATTTTAACACATTTCCTGTTATACTGAACTTCCAGTCTTACACATTATTATGCTGAGCAATCCCTGCTATCCGTTATCACCCAGATGAGGATGGGTTCCCTGTTGAGTCTGGTTCCTCTCAAGGTTTCTTCCTATTACCATCTCAGGGAGTTTTTCCTTGCCACCGTCGCCCTCGGCTTGCTCATCAGGGACAATCTTATCATTTTGATTCATACACATTGCATACAAACTTACTTCTTTTTATTGTGTAAAGCTGCTTTGCGACAATGTCAATTGTTAAAAGCGCTATATAAATAAAATTGACTTGACTTGACTTGTAGCTGCACCCTTTCAACAAGCTGTAAATCAGTTGAATCAAATAGAGTGCAAAATGAAGGTACCACTGGTTTAGCTTGGCAACTAATGTTTCAGACATTCAGAAACTTCTAAACAATTTTCTTATCGTCTAACTGACATTAAGCTAATGCATATTTCAATTGAAACAGCTTCTTAAAATCATTGTGGCCGTATATTTATAAGTCTAGTGGACAACATTTATTGTCCAACTAGACCCTCTTGGTGTAACTTGGACAAAATTTTGTTAACATAACATAAAGTTTGCCTATTACTGTGCCTATTGTCACAGCCTTTTATACCTATTATTCAACAATTATTTCCACCTGAGCAATAATATGATGAGAAGTGTTCTAAGAGAGGTCATATAGGTAATAATGTTATGCCATCTTAAACAAAGATTTGTCTCCTTAACGATTGCTTCTTATGGAACATAAGTTGTTCCAAATTGCCTCTAAATTGTCCGTGTTTTCCTGTGTATGGCTGCTGCATGCTACAAAGATACTATCTTCTAACACAAGGTTAATCTCAAATCTAGCTCTAACCCCTGATCAAGGGCATTCATTTGTGTGTTACAAGGGATTATACACCCAAGTGCACTAGCTTTCTATTTCAAGCTATTAGGGGTTCAACCCTGGTACTGCATAAAAGCACATTCACAACTCAAGTCGTGTTTTGGTGCTGACAGAGAGTACTGTTGTACTGAATATCAGCCTGAGTACAGAAAATATTATAGCCTTGCTGACATTCAGTACACCAGTACTCCCTCTTATGTATGTGTTACCTCATACCGTACTTCAATTCTTAATAAAATTGTAAATAGAAATTCTTGTAAAATGTTGTATAGAATTCCTAAGATAAATTCTATAAAATTTCTATACAGTAGAATTCTTTTTAAAAACTCTATAGAACTTGAAAGATGGCAAAATATATGATGATTATTAATTTCCATATCAATATAAATAAAACAAAGTTTTGTCTGTACATTGGTGATAATTTGCTCTTTCATTGATATATTCATACATTGGAGGACCTAAAACCAGTCCCTGTCTGTACCAAGTTTGTCACAGCATCAAGCAAACACTGGCTGCAAAGATTTTAATAAAACATTGGCAATAATTTTTTTTTTTTTTTTACTTTTTCTTTTGTCTGAAGTCAACTAATGCATTGATTGTCATGCAGGAAAGCATTCCACTGCCAGTAGTGTCACACTGATTATAGCTTTATTGTTAGCTATCATTAACTAATAAAAATTAAAAGGCAACAAAAGACATTTCGGAACAGCTAAAAAGTAAAAAAAAAAAAAAAAACAGGTCCACACCCATATCGGGCTAACTAACCGGTTAACTTCTAGAAGCGCTGGTTTGCTTAACTGCAATTGACAATAACACAGGCCCAGATCCAGAACAAGTTTGTGTGGCCTGGTGCTATGCCAAAAAGTGACCAGCTGCCAAAATCTAATTGGATTTCCTGTGGCGTCTCATCGTTTAATGCTTGAAGCAGCGCACAGTACATCGCTGTGTGATAATGCGTAAATGCAACACAATGCAACAATTTTATTTTAATGATTTCTATTTATTTATTTGTTTATTGTTTTTTTTTTTTACTGTAACAACTTTTACATTAACTTTTTTCAGTGATCCATTGCTTGCTATGATCTTTTTTTCTTTGGTGTCACCCGCCAGCATTAACATGCAGCTTTAGTTTGTTGATGTTGTGCAGAAATATATACAACTTTTCCGAAACAGTAAGGAAAAACATTGTACTGTAGGTTTTACAGGTCCTATGATAATGTATTAACATTATTGTTTTCTCAACCTTCACATCAGAGTTAACTAAGTACTGCAACTAAGGTAACTAAGTACAGTACATTTACTTTTTTGCTGTATTAAGTACAGTTCTCACATATATTTACTTTATTAGTGGATTTTTTTTACTTTTACCCCCCCCCCCCTACATACTACAACAATACTTACTACATACTTTCTACTTAGCTACATTTGTACATGGTGTTGTGTTTAATAACCACAGAGGTGTGTGGCATTCACAATCTACTGACTATTATACGCAACTGTGTGCTATGTATTCTCTCCACAAACCGTGAAGTCATGAGGTGTTCAGGTTTTTGAAATCAGAACGGAAGGTGGTTTCAGACAGTGACGAAAATAACACATTCACAGTTTGCAAGCACAGAGAGAGAGAGACTGAGCAAGAGAGAGAGACATTTTACATTTTATATTCTATATTTTATATTTTATTTAATTTTATTCTCTTAGGTCAGGGCAGTTGCCTAAGCATTTCACTGCATATCGTACTGTGTAGGATTGTGTATGTGACAAATAAAATTTGAATTTTTGATTTGAGACTCTTTTACTATGACTTTTTCTCAAGCAGACATGGAAACGGAGGACATTTATTTGAGCAATACTTTACCTAAGAAAGCTCTACTTTTACTCAAGTACAGGATTTGTGTACTTACATTTACATTTAGGCATTTGGCAGACGCTCTTATGCAGAGCGACTTACAAAAAGTGCTTTAAAGTTTACATTACATTACTTTGTCTACTGCATCACATAATATAACAACACAAACCGCACCATAACACTAACACCCACCTGCATATCAAAGGTGCACTTCGGAACAGTAAATACGCACGGAATTCTTGTTTGTTTCCAAACTTTGCTCACCTGTAGCAAACAAACAATGTTTTGGGTAAAAAATTGATGTAAGCCCAAAATTGCAGATTTGATTTACAGTTCTCGATCGTTCATGTCAGTGGTGTGATAGGCTGTTAGGTCTATTTATATCAAGTAAAAATTTCCAAAGCGTATCATCATCATCATTATAGACATAAATTTGATCCCAATACTGATTCAAGATTGTTTCAATAACACTGGATATTATTAAATGGTGTTTAATTCTAACGTACTTATGTTTTATTTATTGTCCAAACTATTTTACTGGAAATAGTCACAAAATAAATGATTTTATTCATTATATTACAGTGGAAATACCATTAAAAAATTAAAGTTATACATGCTGTAATTCTCTAAGAAAATACTGTAGACACAATTGTCAGCCCTGTGTGAACAGCAGCAGTGAGAAAGACCTCCTAATTGAGAGTGTCTGAGAAATGCATTATTATGTCTGCTGTCTCATTGTGGTACATTAGTGTGCACTGGATTTCAAGTTCACTATGTGTCATACAGTAATATGGTGAACTATACAGAAACAATTACTTCTGAATACTAGATATATTATATAATATAGACTGACCCACACTGACTAGGACATGGCAACTGTGTAAAAGGAAAAAAAAAACAGTTGATATAACGTGTTGTAAATTTACATTAACTATATGCTACTACTTGATTAAATTTGCCTTTTAGATTTTATCCACTTCCTCTTCGTCTCGTCCTTTATTATGGATAAAACTTAAATGGTCTAATATATTGGGTGTTACGGCTTGAAAGAGAACAGTGTCTGGTACTCAGCAACTTGTAAAATAATCTTACTGAGATAAATATTACATCATTTTTAATTGTGCATGTAAGGATTAACCACAATGCGAGTGATTTTTTATTCAGTGTACTGTACGTGAATAAAGTGGCACAAAAAATAGGTTTTTAGAGGTTTGATACTGCAACTTTTACTCATATACTCAGATTTTATTTTTACACAAAAAAAATGATCCGTGAATGTTCAAGTACTAAATAATAAAAAGCACTATATAATTATTATTCAGGTCTTTTGTGGCATACACACTGCTGGAAGAAGAGACTCAATTGTGCTGCTGTAATCGTCTCTTACTGTTACCTGTTTTTTTTCCCATGATGCATTGTGCCAGACTTGAATCAAATAGATTCAATGCATTGTAACTTGCAACAATGTAGCTTGATTGTTTGTTTCGTTGCATTTAATTTTATTAGAAGGATTCTTTTTTTTTTTTTTTTTTTGGTTCCCAGTGTCTATGTTGCATCAGATGGCTTTTGCTTGATATTTCAATCCTACTAGGTGCAAAGTGCAATCACAGGTGGTCACTAAAAACACATGAAAATACCAGGTATAAACAGCTGATACACAGACTATGCAACGAATACATTTTCTTAATTTACACTATTGCTTATTGCCAAACGTATGCGAAACTTGCCCATCATGTTCATACGTGGTTCTTCCCAACTGCTGCCAGAAAACTGGAATCTCCAAATTGTATTGAATGTCTTTGTAGTCTGTAGCAATAATATTTCTCTTTACTGGAAGTAAGCAACCCAAAACCTGTTCCTTCAGCATGACAATGGGGCCAACTTTATATTAATGCCAATGTTTTTGATATTGGGCATTAATATAAATTGTATATTAATATTTAGCATTTAGGTTTAGATGGTCAGATGTCCACACATTATTAGCCATAGTTAATGTAAATAGAACAGATACTGTATACAGCTGAAGTATATGCAAGCTACATAGACAACATACATTGTAAGAGCTGGAACTACTGTGGCTGTTGACATCAGACTTTCCCTCAAATGCAGAATCATTCATGGGTTTGGAATACACTCACACTGATTTCAAAGTCTCACAATGGCCTCTATGATTATGTCATAACCTACCCATTTTTGATGTCAGATCAACATTTATATTAGCTAAACTGCCCTGCGATGGATTGGCATTGTGCCCTAAGTCTCTAACTCTGAACAAAGGATAAAGCGGTAGTGATGATGAGTGAGTGAGTGAGTAAGTGAGTGATATTAGCTTAACATCAATTACATACAGTAGTTAGAATTAAGTGATTCATTTGCATTACATGGAGACAGAGTGCGAACAAACACTAACAAATAAAGTGACAAATATCGCACACCACTATCCTGACTGGTTCATGGAAAAGACGCCTTTACTGTATATAGATGTCTACATAACACTGATCTAACACATTGTGGCTCTTTTAACTAGTTATCGGATGCCTGTTGTTAGCTATAAAATCTTTACTGTTATTTAACCCCTAATTAAGTTTGGAGGTTCAGGTTTGATAAGCCAGAGCAGGTTGATTGATGGTCCGACCAAATCTGTCCAGGATTTAGCCATCCAACCTCTAAACCCAGTTTTTTACTGGGAATGTTCTTTTCTTTTGATAATAAATTTCAAACACTATAATAGCATCCCCTACTGATGCAAAGTCGAAAATAAGGGAGTCATGTGGAGCAGCTGAAATCTTAACTATACCTCACATTCATTGCTGTGATATGATTAGGTGCAGTGCAACTAGATGAAAAATGTTTGGCCAAGGATAGACAGCCACTAGAGTAAGGAATGAAAAAAAAAAAAAAAAAAAAAAACAGGTAGTGCTGGGGTAAACATCGGATGACTTATACAGTGGCTAGCTGTGTCACAACACTGGTGGTCACCACAGGATTACAGATACATTACATTTTTTTAAGACTCTAGTAATTGGAGGTCTGTAAATCCAAATTCCAGGACTGCCATACAGCAATTGCTGAGCCTTTGAGTGAGACCCCTTAACTTTTCCCCTAACTGCTATATTTATAATCTGCACTGAGGCATATAAAAAAAATATACAACTTGGAAACTTGGGCACATATAGTAATAGTGTGGACTTTCAAAGAAGGTGTTATTTGATTGGACCACAATTATTTAAGCATCTCAGGATTTATCCATGACAAGTTGTTTCTCTACAGACTGATGCTTTGGTGATTTCATGAACACAGCCAATTTCAGCTATCCTGTGTTGTAGACCCTAGATTTTGCACTCTGTGCAACCAAATAACCAGTTGAATGTTAGTCTTGTGCAGTATAACTATTAAAACTCTCTCTCTCTATATATATATTATATGATTTAATCTTTAATATTTATGCAGATGAATTGACAATGCCTGAAAGTCCTGTCCCTACACCTATTTCATGTGCCTTCTCTTTCTTGCAAAGGAAATGAAAACTATTTACATTTATATTTGAGTTAATTAATGTAAAAATAAAATGTATCAATCTGTGTTTGACATAGCCATTAGACAAGTATATGTTTAATATCAGTTATTAGTCATTATTATTATTATTATTATTATTGGATGTCATCAAAATTTACTACGAACCTACAATGCAGTGCCAGATGCAACACTTTACAAATAATGTTAACTGTAATCATAATAATAGGAAAGTTAATAAAAAAAGATGTTTAATCATCTGAAGTTATTTAGTTAGTTAGTTACTTCGTTAGTTACTTCGTTAGTTAGTTAGTTACTGCCATGCCACCTTAAAATCCACCACCTAGAGGAGTTTTAATGAGTTGCCACTGCTGCCTTCTAAAATAGTGGAAATGTTTGTTTTCCTGTGTTTTATTAGACTATTGGTTCTGGGAGATTAAACCATTTATTGCGATTTTAATGGTAAATCACAAGCAGTAAAAAAATCAATATCAAACAAGCCTACTGAATGTGCAACAGTGCACACCATTGTCACATCTCCACAGATGGTAATAATAGAAAGGGAATAAGTTTTGCAAAAGGAGAAAGGTAGAGGAAAAAGGTTAGAAAAAAGGACCAACACAGGGGTCAGATCAAAGAAACACTGGATGGCATATAGATTGTTTGGTTACATTATGATGCTGGTGTGTGCTCAAGGGTGATGAGGTTACAAAGTACTGTACTTAAATTGTGTGGCAGTTTTAATTATCACTATCTTGTCACTGTCGAGTAAACAATACATTACTAATCTATACCACTTGATCTGAGGAGGTTTGTAGTGGGCCTGGAGCCTATCCAAGGAATACCTGGATACCTGGGATACCAACCCTTCGCAAGGCACATGCATGAACACAGTCACGCACCAATCACACGCTATGAGCAATTTGAAAACACTAATCAGCCTACATAGAAGTTCTTTTGACCATGAACCGTAAATGTTCAGGAGAACATGCAAGCCTCATGTACACAGGTGAGTTGTAGGGCAAGAGTTCTAACTCCTGTGGGTTGTGCCGCCACAACAGCCCTCAACAAATAGCATTTGAAGTGGTGAACCAGTCTGTAAAAATTACAAGAGTGTGATTAAAGAGAGTGCAAATAAATCCCTTACATTTTTCACTACATGAAATATATTGCAGTTTATCGCACTGAAATTGCTACAGGTAAATTAGTGTTTCTTCTGAAGCCTGATCAGCACCTACATCCACATCTCTATCTTGCTTCGTTGATTTGCCAGAAACACACACCCCTCAGTAAACAGTCCATCGCAGAACAAAACCCAAACCCGAACAGACTCTGCAGGCCTACTGAGTGTCTTTCATATACACCCAGCGGTCATGTTTCATATAAACCTGGCTGCATCTTCTGGAACTTGCATCAACTGGGAACACAGGGGCCAATTTCAGCTCCTACTGATCTACTGCTCGGCTTACACATAGTGACAGAAACAGGGTGCATTCAACCCTAAAGTGTGATGCGCTGCCAAGCCTGAGACTGAGAGAATAAAACAAAGACAGACATGCAGCACAAGTGTCACAAACGTGTGAGTCGGGTCTTAATTGATAAATGACACAGTAAACTCTCTCTCCTTCTTTCTCAATCAATCAACCAATCAATCAATTAATATACACAATGAACACACACAGAAACAAACATGATTGCACGTGTGTTAGTTTAGTCCAGAGCATAGGAGCAAGTGTGTATGAAGTGATAAGTGTGTGTTTGTGTGTTCATGTTGTCGTTTTTTTTAGGGGTCGAGGGATATAAGATGGTGCATAAATGAGCCTTTCCACAGTGATTGACACACAACAACTCTTTGTGTGGGTAGACAAAATGCGTTTTCGGATTTATACTCATCTATAGTTGTGGATCATCCTAACGCACTACACGTGTGTGTGTGTGTGTGTGTGGGTGCATGTATGTTTGTATATATGTCTGTAGCCTATGTATGTATGAGTTAGGTCATTTATTTCTCAAACACTAAGACCTTTCGCATTACAACTTATCCTGGAGAGTAAGAGCGTGGGCCAAGGGACACACACACACACACACACACACGCACCTGTGATTTAGCCCGCTGTCCGTGTCCATCTTCGACTTCTGATGAGCTATTCATGTCCACTCCCCATTGATCACTCACCATTCTCCAAGGGGGAAAAAAAGAAGAAAGAAACAATCCGTCTGTCTATTATCAGCAGCAAGAGGAGCTTTCCAACTCGGCTATTCCACGAAAAAAGACAGATGTGGATACAAGAGAGAGAGAGAGAGAAAAATAAGCCGAGATGTACCGGGACCGTTCGGAATACTACGACTGCAGGGATATCAGCGCCACACACAATAACATCCTGTACTTTGAAAACAAGAAAGAGAGAGAGAGAGAGAGAGAAGCAAAAATCCAATATTTTCTCTATAAGTCTCTGCTCGCCGCCTTAATTTTCAAAATGCAATAGCGTCCTCTTGAGATGAGATTTTGTTAATTACCAAAAAAACACACACACACACACACACACACACACAAGTAATCCACCAAATCACGATTAGGCTACTGTTGAACTGAACTCCTAGCGTTAGCTGGAAGAAGTTATGTATGAAAGAAACACGCATAATCCTTTTCATCTGTCCGTAGCGAAACGCGGCGCTCGCGGCATCTCGTGCGGGACCGTGCTGGCCAATCGGCTGCTTTTCTCTGCGTGTCCTAGGTTACTGGCGCGCGAGAGGCAGGCTTTCATGTTAAAATCGCGGTTTAGATTAGAAACGCAGAACGCGGACCGAGCGCGCGCCGCTGCTCCGCCCAACCGCCGCTCCCACCGCACCGGCGCTCGGGTCTTTTCCGAGCCTCCGTTATTTATTTATTTATTTATTTATTTCTCAAACAGACGGTTTTAACTCGACTCCTCCGCAGCCGCGGTCTAATCGAGTGAGATCCTCAGCAGTCGCCATAGGAGGCATATGATGTGCAACCAATGCGAAGACACACATCAGTATCATGCTACACGGCAGCTCGCCTTAAACCCTAAGCTGAGGTTACATATGCAATGAAAATGGATCTGTAATAATATCTGAGTATAATAGGTCAATGGCACACATTTGGATTTGCTCCATTACTCGACTCTGTCCACTATCAGGCAATAAAAAGCAATATGAATGAAACTATAGTGGGAGGGAGGATGATCGAACATCAACTTCAAAGTTACGGGTCACAACTTCAAAGTCATTTCATAGGTTAATATCTGTTTGGGTTTCCACTGCGTTCTCTGGTTTCACCCTACCTTTAGTATTCGAGCGGACCAATCAAGAGTGGTCATTTTCATAATTTCAGGTCCAGATTCGTAGGACCAAGATATTCTACATACAGTAGGTGGTGCATGACAGTGTTTAAATAAATAAGTAAATAAATAAATAGCTATACTAAATTGGAAAATTTAATCAGTCGTTGTCTTCCTATTATCCAAGAATGAAAGAAACCTTTCATGTTAACTCCATGGTAGCAAGTAAGGTTAGTTTCCCATGTTGTTAACTGTCATATATCAATAAAGTGTGTGAGTGCATTCATGAAACAAATTAACTTAGTGTTTCCTGATTTATTCCGACAGAATTGGTCTACTATGAGCATTTCCTTTGATCATCCATTCTACTACTTGACTTCCCTCAGAAACAAAACAGTTTCATTTCCACTTACAGTTGTAGCCTTCCCTCATAATTAGTATGAAATGAGCAAATGCTATAATTAATGGTGTTCGTGCAGCTCATTAAAGTTGAGGAGGTAACAAAATCATTCACGATATGTAGACTGTAGGATAAAAATAAACCCTGAATGCTTTTGTTATTATTGGATGTAGGAGGTAGAAATGTTACTTAAAATACTACTCAAATCTAGGAGACGCCCCTGTCTGCAGCCTGCAGATTGAGGCGGGGCTGCACGTGTCGCCCCGCCCATGTATTTTCTTATTGGTTGTAAGCAGATGAAGGCGGGGCTGAATCTTGGACCGGGCTGCATGTGTCTTCCCGCCTACATAGTTTCTTATTGGTTGTAAGTAAATTAATGACGTCGACGCAACGTTCCTCCCACAACTCATCTCATTAGTTAGTGAAATGGATTGAAGTCGCTGCCACGATAAACAGGAAATGCAGTTGGAAACAATACTTATGAATTATACATTTTATACAAACGCTGAACTTTTTGCTTATTTATTCAGCTTTTAGATGTGTACAAATCTCTATTAAGTTTTTTTTTTTTAATGTACGCTTATGACTGGTTTGTGGTCCAAGGTTACATACATTTACAAGCAAGACTTATCTTTCCGTTGTTTAGTTATTCCATTTCTGGCAATCCGTGACTACAAAACAAAATCTCAACCAATCGAGTTTATTTACAGCTTTTAAAAAAATATATATTGTTAATAAAATACATAAATGCACCGCAAACCCTAATGCTCAAAGTAATTAAACACATTGAGTACTGTTAACTTAAGTAATTGCAATTAGGTCAAATTAATAGACCTTTTTGAGTATTCAGAACTTTTTGGTATTTATGAGTTTGTAGAAATGACACTTTTCAAGTTAGCTGAACAAATTTGATATTTTAAGTAATCGTAAGTACTATAGATATCGTATAAGTATATCGTAAGCGAAAACAAAAACCTACAGAGCACTCGTAGCGCAGTGGTAAGTGTTTCGCCTGCCATTCGGAAGACCCGGGTTCGATTCCCGAGCTGGATTGTCTGTAATAATTTATTTAATTTGCAACAAGTTCAACAAACTCAAAAATTTAGTTCTGTTTACTTAAAATTTGAAACATCATTACTTAAAAAATTGATGTAACTGATTACATCAAATATTTTTAGTTTTGCCAACTTATTCAGGTTTACAGTGTGTGGAATAATCCATAATACATAAATGTCATCAAGTTAATGAATAGAAAAGGGTTGTTAAACATCAGAATTGTTTATAAATACAAACATTTATGACACGAATGAATTATGATGACAAATGAATGAATTTCATTTTTATTTATTTAAGATGATACTTTTTCTGATAGAGGAGAATGCAGGTATTTATACATCTCTTTGTGTAATCCCAATCTAATAATGGCATGTGAAACAGCAGCCTGGGTCCTCTGTGCCATCATAAAATCCTCTGAGGCAACCACATTTCCCATTTCCAGAATCACAGAAGCAGGTCTTGAATAACGATTTACACATTTTGCATTCTTTAATTTCAAAAGGCACCCGTAATTCAGCCCTTGATCTTTCACTCCATTTTTCCCAGTTCACAACACCTGTAGCCAAAAACACACACACAAAGCAGAACTCATCTAGGATTGTTAGCCATGATACAACTTTAAAAATACAATAAGCAAAATTACATTAAAATATAAAAAATTTAATGGACAGATGCTTACTGTCAAGACATGCATAGTGCGCCTTCTGTCTGAACAGGGTCTTGTTTACAATTGCACTAAAGCAACTGCAAGTAAGTGAAAGATTCATGTAGGCAGCATCTTCATCCTGTAGCATTACTTCCAAGAGTATAACTTCCAAGATCTCCATGGGTAACTGTAAAGTATATGTAAAAAGTTTAACCCTTCATTTGCTTGAATGAAACAGGACAGTATTTCAGCACTTAAAAGACATACATCCAAAAGTTTCAACTCAGGAGTCATGATTGCCTTTTGTGCATAAAAGGATAGCAGAAAAGACACATACTTTTACATTTACATTTTACTTTTAGCAGTCTTTTAAATACTGCTCACACTGCCCCTTGATTAACACTGTTTTGTGCATGTTTGCATGGAAAATGGCTCTTAAAAGAGCTGTTGGGTTATGTGAAGAAAACAAAGAGAGAAACTGAGGGGTAACGTAAAGGTTAGAGAAGAACAGCAAAACAAAACAAGCTAAACAAAATAGAAAATGTGGTGCACAGGGAATATTAACGGGGACGTGAACATCAAGGATCTGCAAATAGAAGGAATAGATCATTGGTTTTAGTATTAAATTATTTAAATAGTGCATATATAGAAGTTGCATTATAGAAAACAAGTCCTCGTTTCATGCACCTTGTGCAGAATGATCTTATTCTCAGAAATAAATCCTAACATTTTGCTCTTTTAAAGTACAAGTTAAAATGACTACATTAAAAATTAAACAATTATAAGTTAATTTACTGAGGACAAAATACATTTAAACGAACTCAGTAATGTTAGTCCCTTTAGAGTTACTGTTGTAATAAAGATACACACTTATTACATCGAGGCTCGTTTACAGTATAACTTCATCCGCAATAGACGTATACAGATACAGACAGATTGTATACATATGCATCAATTGCTAACATTTATAGATGGTAACTATATCCATGACATATAACGCATGCACTGGGAAGAACCATAATCTCAAATGCATTAAAAAGCAAACACAAAAAAAAAACTTACTTAACGTACTCATTATACACTTTAAATAACAATTTACACATAAAATGTAGCGGGTGCACTCACTCACCATGCAGCAAAAAACACCAGAAATGGAAGGTTCAACTTCATTACTTTGCCACCAATGAGATGAGTTGTGGGAGGAACGTTGCGTCGACGTCATTAACTTACTTACAACCAATAAGAAACTATGTAGGCGGGACGACACATGCAACCCGGCCCAAGATTCAGCCCCGCCTTCATCTGCTTACAATCAATAATAAAATATGTGGGCGGGACGACACGTGCAGCCCCGCCCCAGATTCAACCCCGCCTCGATCTGCAGGCTGCAGACAGGGGTACTTGAAATCTAGTGTTTTCACAAGATTTATTTGTGATTACCAGTTGTTGTTTTTTTATGTTGTAGAAAGTTTCAAATCACTTCTGTGTTTTTGAGGCATGATTTATGGAAGTAGTTTGAACAAATGTTTATGACATTAAATGCAACCTTTGTTGCTATATTGACAATGAAGGCAAAGAGGAAAAGACAAATTTGTTGTGTGCACACACACTACATCTACCCCCTCTGTTATAAACTTTTGTGTCTGTCAACCCAAGACAGTGATGCCTTTTCTCAAATGCAATTTGTTAAACAACTGGGAATTAAAATAGAGAGCTACACTTGTCCTATTTAAGGCAACCACAACAAAATTTATGCTGTTACTTGATGCCAGGGCTGTTGACGTTGCGGGAAAAAAAATCTTAACTCACTTCAAATCACTTGACTCACTTCAAGTCTAAAAATGTTCAGTGGAGGCTACAGTATGTTTTAAATGTACTTGCAAATGATATGTGTATGTATGCATATTTATATAGAATGATAAAATTATAAGGTTGAAATGCAGAACACCAGTTTTATATCAGATTTAAATACCAGAAAATATTGCTATGAACTCTGTACAATCAAGTGTAAGCAACATTTATTTTGAGTAATTTTTTTTTATGATTTTGTACAATGGTTAAAGTTTGACAGAGCCATTGGCTCTGCTTCCTGTCAGTGGCATGGCATAGTCAACTGAGACGCCCTCTATGTCCTTTTTTCATTTTATCACTGTGTGTGTGTGTGTGTGTGTGTGTGTGTGTGTGTGTGTGTGTGCGCATCATACATCACCACTTTAACCCTCATGTTGTGTTCGTTTTTGGCTCACACTCATAATGTTCCCTGTCACTTTTGTCCGGATCATTTTATTTCATTATAAAATCAGAATAATACATATATTATCATCTAATGTTGTATTAGATCTTTTGATCAACTTGAGCATTACAAGTTTTGAACTTGTATTTGCTGTGTATGTCCTGCAGGCTTCATTTACCTGAGCTCATACAACTTGTTTTTACGGGAGCAGGCTGTGAGTCTCCGTAGATCTCCTGTTCTGCCGCAGTAGTGAGATCAGAGGCGTAGGAGCCACGCTGTGAGAGCCCTAGTGTTGTGGTAGCACTGAAACATGAGACAGAGCCATAGTCGTGGAAGCAGAAGCGTTAGATCAGAGCCGAGTAAACCTGTGTTGTAATCAAGGAAATGAAAGCGAGAGTTCAAAAGCTATGAGGTCCGTCAGTGGGGGTGTGGCGTCAAAACGTTAAGCAGAGTCGGAGTAGAGAAAGAGAGAGCGAGAGTTCAAAAACCGTGAAATCGGAGCGAAGTAATCCAAATCGTGAGACGAAAAAAACGGGAAATGAGAAAACAAAGCGAGGTCGATAACGTGGAAGCCATGAAACGAAACGTGAGAATATTGAGGTAAAGAAACGCACAATAATCTGCCGAAGAAGCAGAGTGCAGCGCTTTCTTTTAATCAGAGTTAAATCGGTGCCGGATGGGAAACCGGTGTGCAGACGGGGCGGTCCTACTTAGAGGGCAATTTTACAGTGCGTCACAGCTGAGACACGTGAAAGGTTGGGTGAATGTGTCGCATGGAAGAGGGAAGTAGGAGTCGGACAACGCACGGGTTGATTACCTTGGTTACTGTAAAGGGGCCGATGAACTGAGGGGAAAGCTTGCGTGAAAGTGTTTTTAGGGGGATGTCCCTGGTGGCGAGCATGACTCTGTCCCCTGTGATACCTAGGAGTCTTGGAACGATGGCGGTCTGCTTGTTTCTTGTATGAGGCAACGGCTCGTAAAGCGGAGGGTAAGGAGTTGTGGGCGTCGAGGCGGAGGGTAAGGAGTTGTGGGCGTATTCGATCCAAGGGAGGAATCTGCTCCAACCCAAGGGAGGAATCTACTCGAGGTGGTCGAGTCTCGAGTAGTCATACAGCGGAGGTTTCCCTAGTGCTTTACTCATTCTTTCGGTTTGTCTGTTGGACTGAGGATGAAAACCAGACGATAGGCTGGGAGTAGCCCCGATGAGCTTGCAGAATGCGCCCGAAAAATGAGAGGTGAATTGAGGACCCCGTTTCGAAGCGACGTCTGTTGGAGGTCCATGAAGCCGAAATACATGTAGAATTAGTAGCTCCACAGTCTCTTTGGTGGAGGGCAGCTTAGGAAGGGGGACGAGGTGCATAATATAGGTGTTACCATCAGATGGAGGTAGGCCAGTGACGAAGTCAACAGAGATATGGGACCATGGACAGCTGCCACGAATCGGGAAACGTGTCGGGGAGTGTTAAGATAGGAGCAGAGGTGAATCTTTTCTTAAGGTCAGCAAAGGCTTGATCCGCCCCCTTATTCCAGCAGAAACGGGTTTTAGTGGAGGTTAGCGAGGTCACAGGGGCGGCGACAGAGCTGTAACTTCGGATGAAGCGGTGATAAAAATTGGCAAAACCAAGGAACCGTTGAAGGTCTTGCCGGGAGGCTGGTGTGGGCCAATCAGTGACGGCCTGTTCCTTGGCTGGGTCCATTTCTAGCTTGGACGGAGAAATGACAAAGCCCAGGAAGGTGGTGGAGGATGTGTGGAACTCACACTTCTCTGCCTTGACGTAGAGGTTGTTCTCCAAGAGCCTCTGAAGGACCTGACGAACATGGTGCCGGTGTTCCTCCAGGCTTTGAGAAAAAATTAAGATGTCGTCTAAGTATACGAACACGAAGGCATTAAGGAAGTCGTGGAAAACGTCATTAATGAGGGATTGGAAGACAGCAGGGGCGTTGGTCAAACCAAAGGGAACCACCAAATATTAAGGGGTAAAGGCCGTTTTCCACTCATCGCCCTCACGGATGCGAACCACATGATAAGCATTTTGCAAATCCGGTTTAGTGAAGATGTTGGGCCCCTGGAGTAGCTCAAAGGCCGTGGCCATGCGTGGGAGTGGGTAGCGGTTCCTGACAGTCATTTTGTTGCGTCCCCTGTAATTAATAAATGGACGAAGGGTCCCGTCTTTTTTTTCACGAAGAAAAATCCTGCCCCTGCAGGTGAGGAGGATGGGCGGATGATACCAGCAGCCAGGGCCTCAGTGATGTACGTGTTCATGGCTTCTCTTTCCTGGAGAGACAAAGAGTACAGTCGACCCTTAGGTGGAGACGTGTTTGGGAGAAGGTCAATAGGGCAGTCGTAGGGTCGATGCGGTGGAAATGACGTGGCTCGGGCTTTGCTGAAAACCTGCTTGAGATCATGATGGTGAGAGGGCACGTTGGAGATATCCGGGGTGTCTTTAGTTTTGGCTGTAGTGTGGAGGGTAGAAAGCACAGAGTGAAGGCACGATGTGGCACAAGAGGGGCTCCAATTCAAGATAACGTGCTTGATCCAGTGAATCTGGGGATCATGGAGGGCTAACTATGGGAGACCAAGGACCAGAGCGGCATGTGACTTATTGATAACAAAAAAAAAATCTCTTCAGAATGATTCCCCGACATTCTTAGAGTGAGTGGAAGGGTTCTGTGAGTGATGGCTTGCAGGGGGCTCGCATCTAGGGCTTGGACTGCCAGTGGAAAATCCAGTGAAGTGCAAGGGATCTGCAATGCCTTGACCGTAGCTGAACTGATCAGATTCCGGTCAGAGCCGGAGTCAACGGGTGCCTGGATGGAATGGGCTTGGCTTTAGTGTAACGGAGAGCAGGGGCGAGGTTCTGGGAGTTTTTTGGGAGGAGCGCCCTCAACAGCTCTCAGTCTGACTAGAGGGCGCATCCTTTTAACTGGCAGTCCTTGAGCATATGACCTGAAGCTCCGTAGAAGCTCAGTAGAAGCAGGCCCTCTCCGATGGCAGCTAAGGTCCGAAACTCGATAGTCTAGTCATAGGCGGATTGTGATCCTTGGCGGAGACTAAATAGTCTAGTTCCAGCTTCTTTGCCGGCGTAAGATCGGTCGAAAACCCTCCTCATCGTTCCAGAAAAGGCCTCAAAACTATCACAACATGATCCATGAGCATCCCAGAGAGCCGTGCTCCACTCCCGGGTCCTACCGGTGAGGAGGGTGATAACGTAGGCCACCCGGGACCTTTCTGAAGAGAAGATGGAGGCTTGAAGCTCAAAGATCAGGGAACACTGGGATAGGAAGGATCTACATGTTCCCGGCTCTCCTCCGTAAGTGGGGGGAGCTGGCAGGCGCGGCTCTCGCGGGGGATCCGTGATTGTGGTCTGAGCTGTAGGCGTCTGAAGGTGCTGCATCAGAGCCTTTTAACCAGAGATAAATCAGCGCCGGATGAGAGTGTGCAGACGGGGCGGTCCTTGGGCGTGGTAGGCGACGTGACAGAGTGGGAAAACAAGCCAGCATGGTGAAGAGCATGACAGCGTGGGAACGGAAGTGTCAGAGGGCGGAAGCGGTTTTTGATCAGCGCGAAAGTGCTGAGAGCGTGACACGAGTAAATTTTTTAAAACTGTGGCACAAAATAAATTTTGTTTTCCCGTTCAAAAATGACTGGTATGATTTATTTATTGAAAACAAAAGCCCAAATGTACACAGGGAAAATGTAGCTATATTACAAATATAATGCTTGACACATTGTATGAGCATATTTACAGTTTTAAAGTAGCCCTGCTGAGGACCCCACCTTGATTTTTCTCAGGATCAACTTGTGTGCATGTTCCAGGCATAACATGTCTTCACAATCACATGCTCACATATCGTTAAAAAAAATTTTGAAGGTTTGTTTGGCATATACTGCTTAAATGGGAAAAAAACAACCTAAAACCGTTGACATGCTCATTACAGTTTATAAATGAGTAGCAGGTGCTTCATCAACTTCTGCCAAACTTCCCAGCTTGTCTCATTGACTTCGGGCTGCTCTTGTGTGGTGGTCAAAGTGAATCACAAATGACAGCATATGGAAGGTCGGCAAAGACATTGTAGTGTGAAAAATTGCCATAAACTGGACACAGATGCGTTGCAGGCTCTGTAGACACCACACAAAATCAACACACCCACATAGGCGTCAATATTCAATGGATCTACCTCTTTCCAGGGGTTTTGATAAACCCTCCTCCCCTCCAGGTTTGCCATGTTCTTGACAGTGGTTATAATCAGAGGTGGGCAGAGTAGCCAAAAAATTTACTCAAGTAAGATTAGCTGTTCTTCAAAATATTATTACTCAAGTAGAAGTAAAAAGTAGCCATCCAAAATGTTTGAGCAGTTAGTAGTATATATGTATGTGTGACTGTTTCATATATGTGTATGCCAATGTTTCATGTGTGTGTGCATGAGTGAGTTTGATTTAAGCCGCATACACCGCCTCATAAAAATAGCCCCAAATATCGTCTCTTCTCTTTCACCCGAGTAATGCTGCTGTGATGACGATGAGTTAAAAATGACTAAGTTTGTATCATCACGTCACAAACTACTCCTGATAGGCCATGCGCCATGACCTGGGAAATACTGCTGCTCGTGCCATAATGAATGGAAACATCGTATCGCAGCGGATTGTGCGGAAAATTTAATGTTAACGAAAATGAAGACAGATGTTTTATTAGTTTAAATTTTTTTAAAACACATTTTAGTCTCGTCTTTTTCGTCACCAATATTACGATCAAATTTCGTCACTGTCACTGATCATTGATATCCATGACGTCTTGTCATAGGAAAAAAGGTCGTCAACGAATTTGTCATTATTTTTGTTGACGAAATTAACATGAGTGTTCATCCTCTTCTGTTTTAGCATTGGAGACAGATGCCTCTGCAATTTCATGCTTTCGTTCCCTGTCTACCATGGCTGAAGATTTTTTCCAGTTACCCAAGTAAATGTAACGGACTAAAGAAAAGTAACTCGTTACTACCCACCTCTGGGTACAATGGAGTCCGTGAGGAAAAGTTGAAAACAGGACTTGATGTCATCCACTCGGGATATGGCATATAAGGTTAGGGTTTGATTCCATCTTTAGATGAAAGGAGACCTGAACTTCGCTGCTCTAATTGCAATTTCGTTTAAAATGCTGTTGTTATTATGATTATTTCATTTTTTTTTCATCATGTAAACACCTCTACCCCCCCGCATAAGTTTTTGTTAACGGTTATGTAGAAGGGCATCTAGCTTTAAAGTTTTTGGCGGTATGGCAGTACCCTAACCTGATTGGATAATCCATTGTTTTTTTTTTTGTTTTTGTTTTTTACCAAGGGTAGCCAACTTTATAGTCATAGTTAAACTATAGTTTAACTGTCCTTCTTTTGGCATGATTCTGACAAATCATGTGATATCATGTGACAAATCTATGAATGGCATTTTCTGATTTGTTAATGTTCTGATTTCTTTTTTTTTTTTTAGAAAGGGAAGACAACTTGGGCTGGTTTCGCTTAAGACATGATGGTAAAAATGCAATACCATGTTTCACTCACCACAAATTAACCACAGAACATTTAAGGTTTCACTCACTGAAAAACGGAGAAGACATGACAGTCAGTTACTACTGTTTGTGTAACCTGCTGCAACACAATAATTTGATTGGGTATCTATCTATCTATCTATCTATCTATCTATCTATCTATCCCCCAGTTTTTTTTTTTTTTAAATAAAATATAGTCATGTCCAAATCCCACCCATCTGTTTAGGGCACTCCCACATCAGTGACAGCTACCAACCAGGGAGGGCATAGGCTAACACACTTCTTCTAACGCACATGAAGCCAGTGACCCCATCTTTTTTTAACTGTCGCTCACGCACCCTTAGAGATCGGAGTAACATCCTACTGCAGCGCTATCAGATCCTTTCCATTTGCGTTAGCTCACACATATATGTGTCACTATGATTGATATGGGAGTGCAATTATGCCATGCCTCTGCGAGAGCATGGGCAATCTGCTGTCACTAGGCTCCTGGCTACGGATGGCTGTAGCCTCACCCCAAAATGGAACTAGCAATTTATGTATGATAGGGTGAGCTCTTTACCACTGTGCCACTCAGGAGCTCTGTATGCTTTATTACAGAAACAGAGACTAGTCTTTAGACAAAACTCATTCCATTATTAATATCTGCATCTGTGTGAATGGTCTAAAGTGCCTAAAAGTGTGACGGCCAGGTAACGCCCATGTCTCAAGCAAAGCCCTGATCATCTGTGCATTCTAGCTCCATATCCACCGGCTCATTCACCGCTCTCATCACACCTGTTCTCAATTCCTAAGGATGAATTAGCAGTTAAGCTCGCCCTCGAGGAGTGGAGACACTGGCTAGAAGGTGCTGAACACCCATTTCTTGTCTGGACCGATCATAAGAATCTCAGGTCAGCAAAGAGACTCAACTCACGTCAGGCACGCTGATCACTCTTCTTTTCCCGCTTCAATTTCACACTGTCATACCATCCAGGATCCAAGAATACCAAGCCCGATGCCCTTTCCCGACAGTTCCCCGCACCCCAGGACATATCCACTATGGAGACCATCCTCCCACCTCAGTGTCTTGTAGCTGCGACCCAGCTGGATGTGGAAAACCTAGTTCTGAAATCTCTTGAACAGGAACCAGGTCCCAGTAATGTCCCATCCGGGCTACTTTTTGTCCCTCTATCTGTTCGCCCTCAAGTCTTAGAATAGGGCCACAGCTCCAGGCTAGCTTGTCACCTGGGGGCGACCCGCACCCTTTCATTGCTCCATCAACGTTTCTGGTGGCCAACCATCAAGGAGGACATAAAGAGTTTTGTGGCATCCTGTGATGTCTGCGCCAGAAATAAGACGACAAATCGTCCCCCTGAGGGTCTCCTAAGACCCCTCCCCATCCCTCATTGCCCCTGGTCCCACATTTCACTTGACTTTGTAACCGGATTGCCACCTTCCGACAATAATACCTGCATTCTAATAGTGGTCGACCGGTTTTCCAAGTCAGCCCATTTCATCCCTCTACCCAAGCTCCCATCCACCAAGGAAACGGCTGAATGTCTTTCGACTTCACGGCCGTCCATTGGACATTGTATTGGACAGGGGACCACAATTCTCGGCGCAATTCTGGAAAGCTTTTGTGGTCTTATTGGCGCCACACCCAGCCTCTCATCAGGGTTCCACCCCCAGAGCAACGGCCAAACTGAACGCATGAAACAAGAATTAGAGAAATCACTGAGATGCATGGCTTCACGGGACACAGCTTCTTGGAGTCATTTTCTCCCCTGGATTGAGTACGCCCATAACTCGCTCCCCACATCCTCCACAGGGCTATCACCCTTTCAGCGCTGTCTTGGCTATCAGCCACCACTATTCCCCACCCAGGAGGAAGAGACTGCAGTCCCTTCAGCCCAAGCCTTCATTCGCCGCTGTAAGAGAACATGGCAGCGGGCTCGCGCTCAACAACGACATACTGTGACCATCTTTCAGTAAAAAGCCAATCGCCACCGCTCAACCGCTCCAGTTTACCGTGCTGGCCAAAGAGTTATGCTCTCCACACGTGACCTAACACTCAAGACTACATCCAAGAAACTCTCGCCTAGGTTCATTTGCCCATTCACAATCTCTCGCATAATTAATCCATGTTCTGTCAGATTGGCTCTGCCATTATCCATGCGACGAATTAACCCCACGTTCCATGTCACCCAGGTCTGTCGACTGGTCCCATGTCCTTTGTCACCCCCTCCCCGCCCTCCTCCTCCACCTCGACTTAATGACGGAGGCGAAGCTTTCACACTCCGCAAACCCCTTAAGTCCCGCCGCCGTGGGTGCGGCCTCCAGTGTTTGGTGGACTGGGAGGGCTATGGACTGGAGGAAAGAAGTTGGGTACCAGCCAGGTTCATCTTGGATCATTCTTTGATTACCGACTTCCACAACCTTCACCCAGAGGCACCTGCAAGAACGCCAGGTGGCGTTTGTAGAAGAGGGGGTACTGTCACGGCATGCCAGGTAACGCCCATGTCTCAAGCAAAGCCCTGATCACCTGTGCATTCCAGCTCCATATCCACCCCGCCTCCTGCTTTTCAACGCCTCATTCACCGCTCTCATCACACCTGTTCTCAATTCCTAATCATCTCAACTACCTATTTATACCACGCACTAACATCATCACGTTGCCAGATTATTGTGTGCTAGACCACACAATAGACCATTGTGGTCTGTTTCACCGACCTCGTCTTTGTCTCACGTCTTGGATATATTGCCTTCTCGTATTTACTGTTGCCGACCTCTGGAATTGTCTCTCGACTACGAACTTGGATTACGGACTCTCTCGACTCACCGGCTTTGACCCACGACCACGAGTGATCTTTACGCCGGCAAACACAGCAGCGCTCTCTCCACACACGCCGGCTCCCCACTTCTGCATTTTCGCCGCGGAGCTTGTTCAGAGTCACGGTAGCACTTGCTCTGCACTTGGATCCTTCACCCCCACGAACCCGCATGACAAAATGTTTATTTAAGTTTTATTTTAGCATAGAACTTAAATATCAAACAAATATCTGTTTATATACGCAAACTACACACTGATGTGATAAATGTAAAATACTACCAATTTATGTCTTTTGCAGTGAAGCAAATAATTGATGTCCTCTGCAGTGTCCCTTCAGTAAAGCAGCATCTCAAGACATGAGCTAGTATGTTAAAGTTTAGTCACACATGTGTCTTCCAAATTGACAATGATTCCAAGCATACTTCCAAAGTTGTGGCAAATTGTCTTAAGGACAATAAAGTTGAGGTACTGGAGTAGCCCTGACCTCAATCCAATGCATTTCCAATAGAAGTTTGTGGGCAGAAAAAACATGTGCAAGCAAGGAGCGCTACAACCCTGACTCAACATAAAAATCAGCTGATCATAGGGGGCCATAGTTTTAGGCAATTACAACCTCATACAAACAACATTTAACTTTTTCAAATATATAAGTTAACATTCCAAAAAGAAAAGACATACAGACAATACTAAGTAAACCCTTACTACTTGAGAGGGTATTTGATGTTGGTAATTTGCAACTAGGTGCTGCTAATTATCAGCCCTTGATTAATTATTCATTATCAGGTGTGCAGTCCTCAATACAAGCAGAGGTTTTGGTAGTTTGCTGGTCTAGAACATTCAGGTGTGTATTAACACACTGCCAAGAGGGAAAGGTATAAGCAATGAGCTAATTGTTGCGGCACATCAATATGGAAAGGTTTATAAAACCGTTTCCAAGCAGTTTGGAGTTCAACATTTAACAGTGATAAAAATTTGTGGATAGGCCAGCACATTTCCCCCAGGATCATAAAACTCAACTACAGGAGCAAGTCCATGACAGCACAATTAGAAAAAGACCTCCAGTTTGTTTGGAGAGGTTGCCAGGAAAGACATCTTCAGTCTACAAAGAGCATGGAAGCATCTAAACAAAACAAAAAGATTCTGGAACAATGCCCTATTGACAGATGAGACCAAAGGAAAGTTGATTGGCCTTAATACCCAGCACCATGTTTGGCAAAAACCAAACATAATTTCAGGAGAAACACACCATACTCATTGTCAAGCATGGCGGTGAATGGGTGATTTGGGCTTATTGTTTTGCAACCACAGGACCCTGAGTTGACCATAAGCTTCTCTGTATACCAGAATATTATCGAGGCAAATATAAGGTCATCTCTCCAACCACTAAAACTTGGTTGAAATTTGCTCATGCAACAGGACCTGTGAAGCACACTAGTGAATCTACATTGGAATAGCTGAAAAATTTAAGACGCAAGGTTTTGGAATAAAAGTCAGATCTCAAACAAATTGAAATGCTTATGTGGGAACTTAACACAGCTGTGCATAAGTGAATGCCCAAAAAAACACATTGAATGTTATTGCTTCTAAAGGTGAATGTACAAGCTATTGAATCATGGTGCATACTTAGTATTGCCGACATGTTTTTTTTTCTTTTTCTTTTTTTTTTGGCTTCATTTTTTGTTAAATAATTTTTGTCACTGGGAAAAAAAGTTATTTGTCACACACAAAGAAAAAACAATAAACAAAACATAGAATTAAAAGAGGGGGCACTAACTTTTATAAATGACTGTAAACCCCACTGTATATGTGATTTTTAAAAAAGCTGCTGAAATAAAAGTTTCTCACTACTATTGTTCTGACAATTCACAAAATAGTGACCCAAGACACGCAATGTTTACTAGGATTAAATGTCAGAAAAAATAGTTCATATGTATTTGGCATAAGGTGTATGTAAATTTCGTAATTCAACTACATACACTATAAAACAGAAATACATGAGAATTTTTTACAGTACGTTTTTAGAATGAATAATAATAGCCAACACATTTTGTATATGCCGTAATAGAAGATAGCAAAAATAGGCTTGTTACTGTGAACTGAAGAAAAAAATAGGGTGCATCTTGTCTCTATTTGCGTCTGGCAACAGCACCTCATCATCACAGGCAATGTTTTCTCTAGCCAGACAGTGGGGGAAAACACTGTCAAAAGCAGTGAGACATGCTCCTATATCAATATTAACATAGACCTCCTCCATTTCTGAAAATAACCCTTCAGTGGGATTAAGGTAAAGCATGTACAGTGGCAGGTGAAGTATCATAAATCTGATATTTCTTGGGATGGAGATGAGAAAACATTTGTAGATTCAGTCATAAATGTATGTAAAAAAAAAAACAACTAAAAACTACTCCTTCATTTTCTGTATATTGCAGTTCTTTATTGGTAATCAAATGACATTTGTACAGAATGTAAAGTAAATTTTCCATTTTCCAGTTTAATTTTAACGAATTCATTATGGTGTACACATTTGTAAAAGGGTAGCCATGTTGATAAACTAGGGAAGCGTAATAATTCTACATTTTTGCATCGTCATTTCAGTAGTGTCAGGGAATACCCCTAGAGACTCCATTTTGGATTTATGGGACTCCATTTTCCAGCGTCTCACCTGAACCGAGGTGGCTAATTAGTGTGGCTTTAAGAAGCCAGGGTTTTTGAGTTGAGGTTGTCTTGCAGCTGGACTGTTTTCTTAAATTGCTGTTTCCATGGTTTCTCCTGTTCCGGGTTTTGGTTTGTTCTTGTTCCAAGTTTGTTTGTTTGTATTGTTTTCTGTTTGGATCAATAAAAGCTTAAATCTCTACTCAAATATGCCTCTTCTTCAGCCCACACACACAGCAACCGTGACAGAATGCAAGACCCAAACAATGGCACAGCGGAGGGGCCTCCCCATGAAAATTTTTTGGGGGGCTGTGACCTTGACGCCGGGGCAAGCGACATTTGTGAGTAGGAGGAGGTGGAGGCTGGAGCTCCAACAGCTAGCTGGTGAGCTTATCCAGCAGATCAGCATGTGCCGATTAACAGGAGATCAGGGCCGAATGCAAACCCTACTGGAGCTGAGTGCACTGCTCCAGGAACAGCTGGCCAAACTCAACAGAGAGACAGGTGACGTCAAGGCCAGCACCCAGGCTCCAGTCAGCCCCAGACTTTCCAGAGAGCCCCGCTGTGGGCTCCAGTGAGCCCAGATTAGGGCCCTGAAAGGCATGAACCAGCTCCTCCGCCGTCCGGCTTCAAGGGTGGGGTAATGTCAGGGAATACCCCTAGAGACTCCATTTTGGGTTTTGTGTTTATGGGACTCCATTTCCCAGAGTGCACCTCGTTCAGGTGATGGAACCTCTCACCTGAACCGAGGTGGCTAATTAGTGTGGCTTTAAGAAGCCAGGGTTTTTGAGTTGAGGTTGTCTTGCAGCTGGACTGTTTTCTTAAATTGCTGTTTCCATGGTTTCTCCTGTTCCGGGTTTTGGTTTGTTCTTGTTCCAAGTTTGTTTGTTTGTATTGTTTTCTGTTTGGATCAATAAAAGCTTAAATCTCTACTCAAATATGCCTCTTCTTCAGCCCACACACACAGCAACCGTGACAGAATGCAAGACCCAAACAATGGCACAGCGGAGGGGCCTCCCCATGAAAATTTTTTGGGGGGGCTGTGACCTTGATGCCGGGGCAAGCGACATTTGTGAGTAGGAGGAGGTGGAGGCTGGAGCTCCAACAGCTAGCTGGTGAGCTCATCCAGCAGATCAGCATGTGCCGATTAACAGGAGATCAGGGCCGAATGCAAACCCTACTGGAGCTGAGTGCACTGCTCCAGGAACAGCTGGCCAAACTCAACAGAGAGACAGGTGACGTCAAGGCCAGCACCCAGGCTCCAGTCAGCCCCAGACTTTCCAGAGAGCCCCGCTGTGGGCTCCAGTGAGCCCAGATTAGGGCCCTGAAAGGCATGAACCAGCTCCTCCGCCGTCCGGCTTCAAGGGTGGGGTAATGTCAGGGAATACCCCTAGAGACTCCATTTTGGGTTTTGGGTTTATGGGACTCCATTTCCCAGAGTGCACCTCGTTCAGGTGATGGAACCTCTCACCTGAACCGAGGTGGCTAATTAGTGTGGCTTTAAGAAGCCAGGGTTTTTGAGTTGAGGTTGTCTTGCAGCTGGACTGTTTTCTTAAATTGCTGTTTCCATGGTTTCTCCTGTTCCGGGTTTTGGTTTGTTCTTGTTCCAAGTTTGTTTGTTTGTATTGTTTTCTGTTTGGATCAATAAAAGCTTAAATCTCTACTCAAATATGCCTCTTCTTCAGCCCACACACACAGCAACCGTGACAGAATGCAAGACCCAAACAATGGCACAGCGGAGGGGCCTCCCCATGAAAATTTTTTGGGGGGGCTGTGACCTTGACGCCGGGGCAAGCGACATTTGTGAGTAGGAGGAGGTGGAGGCTGGAGTTCCAACAGCTAGCTGGTGAGCTCATCCAGCAGATCAGCATGTGCCGATTAACAGGAGATCAGGGCCGAATGCAAACCCTACTGGAGCTGGGTGCACTGCTCCAGAAACAGCTGGCCAAACTCAACAGAGAGACAGGTGACGTCAAGGCCAGCACCCAGGCTCCAGTCAGCCCCAGACTTTCCAGAGAGCCCCGCTGTGGGCTCGAGTGAGCCCAGATTGGCATGAGCCAGCTCCTCCGCCGTCCGGCTTCAAGGGTGGGGTAATGTCAGGGAATACCCCTAGAGACTCCAGTTTGGGTTTTGTGTTTATGGGACTCCATTTCCCAGAGTGCACCTCGTTCAGGTGATGGAACCTCTCACCTGAACCGAGGTTGCTAATTAGTGTGGCTTTAAGAAGCCAGGGTTTTTTTTTTTTCGGATTTTTCCCCGATTTTCTCCCTAATTTAGTCGTGTCCAATTCCTCCCCGTCACTAGGGGGCTCCCACATTAAGGCCACTACTACCACTCAGCCGGGAGGGCCAAAGACTATCACGTGTTTCCTCCGAACCACGTGACACCAGCCGACCGCATCTTTTCGAACTGCTCGCTCGCGCACCGTTGGGGGCGGCGTAACACACGCGGAGGACAGCGCTATCCGCTCCCTCCGTTGCACGAGCTCACAGACGCCCCTGACTGGCTGTAGAGCCGTGATTAATGTGGGAGCACTAAGTACCTCTCATCCCTCCCCTCTGAGAGAGCTCGGCCAATCAGCTCTCTCTAGACCTCCGGCTGCGAGAGGTTACAGCACCACCCGGGATTCGAACTAGCGATCTCCGGATGATAGGGCGAGCGCTTTAACCACTGCGCCACTCGGAGGCGCAGCCAGGGTTTTTGAGTTGGGGTTGTCTTAAATCTCTACCTCTGCAAATATGCTTCTTTATGAAATAAAATCATTGTCAAAAATAATCGTGCGTAAAAAAAAGATTTGTGTGCAATTCTGTGTTTTGTCTGAGTTGGATTCCAAAATCTACGGCCACGACAGCTTACAGATACGATATTTAGTGTGTTTGTTAGAGTACAACTCTGAAATATATGACTCTGACCGTTTACAAACACAAAACTTGTTTTTACAACTCCTCTGTTAACGGCGTTCTTTTAACGCCGCTGTCAAAAATACGTCATCAAGGCCACATGCACAGGCATTAATGTCCGAAGGAGGAGGAAATGATACGGCGCATGCGTCCTGTCACCGTTTTAAACTCCTAAAATCTTACCCACAGTAGTATGTAGTTTTAACACACTACATTCATAGGCGTAATTTCGCAATTCGTCCGTGCAACAGAGGAGACGAAAAAACGAGTTTTGTGTCTGTAAGCGGTCAGAGTCGTATATTTCAGAGTTGATGCCGTAGATTTTGGAATCCAACTCGGACAAAACACAGAATTACACACATCTTTTTTTTACGCACGATTATTTTTGACAGTGATTTTATTCCATACTTCTTCAGCCCACACACAGCAACCGTGACAAGTAGCAGGAAAATGTATGTTTTTTTTTTTAAGTAATAAGTTTAATTCTCCATCCATATCAGAAAGCCCATATGCACAGTTTACGGGTGTACTCTGTGTAGGAAACACTGCACTGGGAAAACAAAAAACACAAGTCGCACACACGACAAATATGAACTATCTCTGAGATTTAGGGGTAATGATCTTGGAGCAATACTGGAAACCAAGTTGAGAACGAGTTAAGCCCATAATGAGCCACATTTGAGACCAACTTCTCAGGTTTTTCTCAGTATGAAACAGTATCTCAAGAGATACATTTGAGAAGATGGAGAAAACATCATCTCATTCAAGTCTTAAAAACAGCTCATTTCTGTCTAGGAGAACAAGAAGAGGTTAACATGAGATCTCATCTGGGATTTTCCTTTGTTATGAATAATGTGCTGTTGCAGTTGTCATAAAACTATGTTTCTGTCTGCTCTGATCATGTCTACAATATGTTCTCTTTGATCTGTCGTGATCAGTCATCTTCTTCCTTCTAAGAGAAGATGTCTATTATTTCTGCAAACACATTATATAATGTAAATGTTTTTTTTTCATGAAATGTTACTGTAACTCATTGTAACTAGTATTATATTATATATTACAGTAGTACACACAGTCCAGAAATGTGTGTGTCCTCCACTGGTAGAAGAAGGGGCTGATTATGTAACCTGAAGTTTTTGTATTGCTTATATTAAAGTTTCTCATGAGCTTCAACAATCTTTGTATTTGCACCAAAGCTCAACACTTCTAAATTTGCTGGAAGTGACTCACTACTTGTAGAAAAAAAATCATAAACCAATATATTATTTATACTAAATTGCATACATAAATTACACAACTGCAGGGTGATTCATCCATTGTGCCAACACTGTAGCAGATTGAATTATCGCTTAAAAAAAAAAAAAGAAGAATCAAGCTTGACAAAAGATTCTGGCATGTCTGTACTAATTCTTCTCTATTATTTTCTATCATTACTGGCTTTATTTGAAAAAAAAAAAAAACACTTTTTTATCATTTTATCAAACCTTTCACATGTATAAATGGAAGCAATAACACGGTTTACAAATTTGCATCAATTTATTTCAAGTTTTAAAAAGATTCAAGATTTCAATGTCATCTCAGACTTTGGGCACCCTCTCTTTTTCCTGCTGTACAATTTGGCATCTCCTACTCCTCAATTTGCACGACGTAAAAACCATTACACACACCCACATGTGCAACTGCTTGCAGAGCACAAAGGTGACATTTAATGATGGAATAATTAGCGTTTAGAAACTCACATTAGGACAGTAATACTCAATGATGGCTAGCAAGTGATAATGACTTTAACTATTGTTATGAAAATAGACAACAATGAAAGAGTTATAAGGATAATGACTATTATAACAGCAAATGAGCTCATAATAATCATTACGAATCAGGCGAAAGCACCTTATTCCGGGGTGATCCAACATAAAATTTTATCCTTTAATAACATCTCAATGGTTTTTAAAAATAGTTAAAAGACTGAAAGTAGCAATTCATATAATTATTGTAATTTAACATGTGAAAATTTTAATCTGTGACTGTATGTATTTGTACCACATGCCACGATGAGCAGCAATAAGTAATGCTAAGGGTAATGCTTCCAATGTTGTTTACTATGCACATAATGTTGCTGAGCTTGGACCTGACCATCAAAAAAGTGTAGTGTAGTTTAGTCCCAACCTTTGTTAGTTCTCATTACATTGTGAGTGTGGAAATGCATTATTTAAAAATAAATAAATCAATACATTTATATGATATGCAACTCGGAGCTGGACGCTACTGTGTGTGCATAGGGCTCTGTAAATTGCACGAAACCCAGGATCCTTCTCATGCCAAATGTTATTGTTGACAACCTTAATTAGAAGATGAAGTTGAACTGACAAAAACCACATGAGAATGACCTGAGAGAACAGCAATCAGGCAAGCTTGTGTTCTTTCTTTAGTTTTAAGTTAAGTGTCAAATAAAAGGCCTTAACAAATGTTCTTTTAGTGTAGTAGGAGCAATAGTGTAGCAATATCAAATGGTTCACAGGTCAGGTAGGATTGACCTTTTACTGGATTTTGCTTAGGACCTCAGGGCAGGCATTAAAATAATCTCCATTCTTGTTTTTTTTTTTTTTTTTTTTTTGACAACATTTCTTCCCAGTTTAGCACTATCCTTTCAGGTTTTGCTAATACAACAGCTCACACAGTTAATAGGCTACGACTGACTGTGACAAGTGTCAGAGATGTTGTTTTTCTCCCAAACGTTTAATGGATGATGCATTGAAAAGTTTGCTTAATAATTAGTTGTAAACTGGAGCTTCCCTTTTATAGTCTGTGGCATTCCCCAAAGGTGTACTCTAGGGGCGTCCTAGTTTTCTCGGTTTTGTTCTATGTGCTATTTATGGAGTGCAGACACACATTTTCTGTAAAATAAAGGCTTAAATTTACCTGACTCGATTTTGGACTATTTTTAATAGCATCTTACAAGCTCCAAATAGACTTCCAGTGCCACTATACTTTTTCCCTTTGTACTCAGAGTATGTTTGCCTTGTTCCCCGATCTTTTTTTGTTTTGTTTTTTACTTTTAAACTTTTCTGTCATTTCTCTATAGTCTTGAGCTTGACTTTCAGTTTTGGGCCTGATTTTATCGTCTCATCATGTGGCAATGCGCCTACGGCTATTTCATATTTTTACCACAGATACTGTGAGATGTTTTACATTAACAAGGCTGTTGAGCCTTGCTGGAACTTATATTGTTAATCATTGCATAACACATAATCACTTTCATGATTGTACTCTCTTTAACCAGATCTCACAAAATATAATCGTTGTTGTGCTTAAATATGAAACAAAAAGGAACCTTATTAGCATGGTATATTTTAATACAAATTTAATACATTTCAAATGCACGGACACAAAAATACTCTATTTACAGTAAATATAAGTAATTCTTGAAAAGTGTAAGAGTATTCTGCACCAAACCCCAGACATTATAAACAGCAGATTTAAAAAATTGCTTTTAGATTCAAGTAGACATTATATATGGCACATGACATATGTGTTGTCATTTTCACTTCAGCTACAGGAAAGTAAAAATAAAACTGAAATCAGTGGATGGATTGTGATGTGAAACTTCACACACTTTATTCATCAAAGTACATGCAGGAAAAAACTGTGTTCATGCAAGCATGTAATTTAATTTTTTGTTTTGTTTTTTACTTTTACCTATATGAAATGTAGGTTCTATAAAAATTGAAAGCACAAAGGCAAAAGAGCTTTCTGTGATTGACCCATACTGAGCGGTCTTTTATAAGCGGTCTTTTGTTTACATTACAGCACTTTGATGTATATACAAAATATACATACAGTATACCCCCCCCCCCCCCCCAAAAAAAAAAGGGTTGTGATAGATAGGGTGAAGCATAATAATTTAACATTACAGTTTGTCATGTTCTGCAACTGACATATGTGTAACACTGATATGTATTTTTATGGTGCAAATTGCAGTGCCTGCTAATTAAAGAGTGTTCTAACGTGTGCTTCCCAGCATGCACTGGAGTTAATATTAATTTGATACCCTATAAATCTTATAGAATTGGGTTGCATTTAAGTGAGCAAAATGAGTATGTCACAGGAGCTGTCAAAGGACATCAGGGACAAGATTGTACACCTGTACAGGGCTGAAAGACCATGAGGAAAAAGTTTGGCGAGAAGGAGACAACTGTTCGAGTTATAATTCCCAAATTAAAGAGATGCAAATTAATCCCAATCACCCTCAGTCTAGAGTTCCATGCAAGATTTCACCTCATGGGATAAGGATGGTCATGAGAAAAGGGATCAGCTCAGAATTACAAGTGAAGAGTTCACAATGTTTGAGCTGTTATTTGGGAGAAGACCCCAAGGGTTCTTGGATGCGGCAAAATAGACCTGTGAGGTAAGAGAAAATGCACTGAGCTGTATCAAATAAATAGGCTTAAACGGTGGATGTTCACTGCATCTGGGTCTGTTAGTTCAGTGCCACAAGGCTCTATATATACCAGTGATTTATCAGTACATAGAACAAAACTCCCAAATTTCCGTCTTTTTTAATATGTTTTTTAACATATTGGAGGCAACTTTTCCTGTGTTTTAGGGTTAATAGACGGTACGTCTTGGGGTGACCTTCAGTGTTCAGTATACACCTTAAAGTGCAGAATAAAATTTGTGTGTCTGCTGCCAAAAAATCTTTCTATACGTTCTTCACAGTCAATCAAAGTTTTTTCAACACTTGCCTCCTCAAGAATCTGGTAGCAGCAGGTGATGACTTACTCTTTTTGTCACGCCAGGTAGTGTAGCCACTGTTACATTTAACTTCCACTATAAACTCACAAAATAGGCTTCATACTGTTTTTCTAGGAATATTTAGTACCTTTGCTACTTTTTTTATTTTTATTTTCTTGTTCTTGTCTGTCCAAGGCAATGATTTCTTCTCTGAACATTATGTACAGAATTATCTTGACTTAATAGACTTAACTTTTTTGACCTAACCATTTCTGCCATACAGTCAAACTTCTAAAATATCTAGAAATTCCAGGTATTTGATGTGCTCTAAGTAAAGTACACCTAAGGGATCTAATCTGTGCTTGAGACAACACCTGATTTACAAATTTAGTTAATTTAATGATTTACAAAAATAGTTGTGTTAAGCTAATTAAATTGCTCAAGTGAAACTGTGTGTGTGTGTGTATCTGTGTTTAAAATGATTTACTCCATTCCTGCAAAGCAGCCCTAGACCATCACACCAACACCACCATGTTTGACTGTTGATATGATGTTCTTTTGTAAAATGCTGTGTTAATTTTACACAAGATGGGACACACACCTTCCAAAAATTCCTTTTAACTTTTTTGTCATCAGTCCACATAATATGACCCAAACTCAAGGATGATCAAGATGTTTTTTGGCAAATATGAGAAGAGCCTTTGTGTTCTCTTTAGTCAGCAGTGGCTTTCGGCTTGGAACTCTCCCATGGATGCCATTTTTGCCCAATTTTTTTCTTATTGTTGAATTGTGAACACTGACCTTAGCTGAGGAAAGTGAGGCCTGCAGTTTAGAGCTGTCTCTGTGTATGTCGTAGTTCTTTGAGTTGATCCTCAGCAGGTGCAGTGTCCTCAGATGCTCACAGGGGAATGTAGAACAGGTGAAATCAGCAGTGCTGAGCAAATGGTGCGGTGTGCAGCAAAGCAGGTGCATGAGCGGACAGCAGGTGGCTTTCTCCTTGGCGAACAGTACTTGGAAGCACTCAAGTCTAAAGACAGAGGAAACAAACGTAAGTTTGTGCTTGGTAAGATCTTATTCACCAGACAGAGATAAGGAGGCCTTTTTAAAGGCAGTGCAAACTCTGACTGGCTCGATTGACGATTAGCCTGCAGCCCAGGTGAGTTGCATTAGCCTGCCCCCTTGTTAGGTGCACTCCAGTCCAGTGTCTGATGTGTTGGTCTGAACAACAAAGGGGCGGTGGAAGTTGGGGTTCACGCTGATAATAATTCACCAGCGGTTTCTTCCCTGTTGGACGGGAGTGAAATTGGACTGGACTTTCTGCTGTTGTGGCTTTAGCATGCCACGCACAATCTGGTACCCCAGGTATTGTGCCTCAGTTAGCACCAGATGGCATTGCTGGGGGTTGGCAGTGCGCTGTTCGCAATTCGACCAAGATCTGTCGGAGGTGGTGTAAATGATCCTCCTTATCTGCTTATCTGTATGACATGTGGACCACGATGTCATACACATAAGCAGCTGCGTTTGGATGATGGGATTTTGGAACAATGTCCATCAGCCACTGGAAGGTAGCTGGGCCTCTGTGAAGACTGAAAGGAAGGACCCGATATTGCTAATGGTTGTGCTCTGTGGTGAAGGCGGTCTTGGCTTTGGCCTCCTGGATCCAGTCAGATCCAGGGTGAAAGGGAAGCAGGCCTATGCCAATCTATCCAGGAGATCATCCACACATCATTATCATTAAAAAGCCTGATCAACTCATCAGGCTTGGGGACCATACCAATGGGGCTGGACCAGGGGCTCATCGACTCTTCTATGATGCTACATCATAGCATGCTGTCCACTCCAGCATGGATGGATGCTGGCATATGACTATGCCATGCGGAGTCTGAATATCGTGGTGCACCAAGTGTGATAGCCTTGGGTCTTAGGAGAGCACATCCATGAATTGATCCACCAGTTCTCTCAGTTCCTCATCCATCTTCTCTGCGATGGACAAGATGTTCTGTTTTGTGGCAGAGAGAGAGAGAGAGACAAGGGCTGAAGGGCACGGTAAAGGTTCAATCTACCATTTTAATAAATTAATATGGTACAGTTCAGTGCACTTGCAATTACCCTGCAGTTCAGATGGTAGTTCACTTACAGGTTGCACCGCAGGGAGCAGCTGTATGTGGTCGCCATCTTACCTTAAAATCACGTGGCTGAGCCTCCTGGTCACGAGAATGCTTCTCCTCCCATTTTCCATGTGCTGGTGTACCAGAGGGAGAACTTTATTAATATTGAGTTGTAGGTCTTGTGACTTTCAATGACTGACCTGAACGGATAGGGCTTCTCCTCTCAGGCTTTTTACATGATAATAGAACAGATTGTTCTTAATTTAGAATTAAGAGGCTGGCCGGGGCTGCACTCTGGCTTCACCCTCCATACATACCACCTGTTCCCAACAGGGTTTAAGGAGTGGGTCCTCTAGCTGTAGTGCGAAATTACCATCCTTGTTCACCTGCTAAAACAGGACTGCTTAGAGGGATCATTAGCCTAGCCTACAGTTTCCGCGTCACCGCCGTTTGTCACGGTGACCTTCCTCCAGCTCGATCACCATGTATTCTGTGCACTTGAAGGCATGGAAGACTGCATAGCCTGGGCCAATCGCAACCTAGAAGTAGGGGCATAGGTAGCTTAGGAATTACACCAGCTTTGAGGTTATATTTTCCTCAGTGATCTTCTACTAATTGCATGCAGGAGTCTGAGATGGGCTGAGACAGTGCACATTGGGTGACACAAACGTTAGGCATGCAAGCAGTACTGCGCTTCCAGTAATGCAGGGAGCAGTGAATGCGGGATCTTTAGTAAACTTAAAGTTGGAGGGAAAACCTCGGCCCAGAGGCTTTTATGGCTCTTCTGGCATCGGCTCATCACGCTGGGATTCCGGATTTTGAAGCAAACTTGTCGTTAATTTGTTTATTTTCTTGTCCCAAGAAAAGAGTATTTAGTGTGCACTCCAGGTCACTCACCATCGCTTGAATGTTCTGGCTGTCTCATGCCCACGGCTTCCTGCTCCTCTCGCAGCAGGACTTGAAGTGTGCAGTCCATTGTCACTCGCTCTGCCACCTTGAATGGCAAAAGACTTTCTGGTTGGAGTCACTTGATCATGATTTGGCTGAACCTGTTGAGCTGCAACCTAGGTCCAACATAGGTCCAACTCCATTGCAGCCTGTGGCAGTGTGTGTACTAGAAGTGCCACATGTTGTTGCAATGTAAATCATGGTGTTGTAACTATCCCTTATTATTATTATTATTATTATTATTATTATTATTATTATTTCATGTGGTGTCTGTCAGTGGATCTCCAATTTCCTAACTGGCATGCCCCAGATGGGCAGCGATGTTTCAGCATCCCACACCCTCAGCACGAAGCCTCCCAGTGTTCTATTCTGAGCCCACTGCTGTACAGACTATACAATAATGATGGCATGGGCACTAACAACTCCACCACTATAATCACTTTTGCTGATGACACTGTTGTGGTGGGCCTGATCTCTGTCAACAGTGAGATAGCTTACCTGGAGACGATTAGAAATCTGGAGAACTGGTGCCAGAGAAACAACCTCCTCCTTAACATCAGCAAGACAAAGGTGAAAAACTACCAGGAACCCATGATCAACAGGAGTCCAGTGGAGAAAATAGACATCTTCAGATACCTCTGTGTTCACATCATGCAGGACCTGTCATGGTCCTGTTACATTCTTTATGTTATTATGTTATGCATTCTGTGCTATATTTTTATTTAATATTTAATATTCTTTATTTGAATATTTTCTTTTTTCATATTCTTTATTTCATCGCTCTATTTTCTTTATTTTTTTCTTCTTTTTTAGGTCATGGGCAGTCATACAAGAATTTCCCAGCACATCATACTGTGTATAACTCTGAAGAGTATGATGACAGAGTATATACAGAGTGGGTGAAAATTACCAAGGCAATATTAGTATGGTTTATTGTTGGGATAACATTGGCGACCTTATTTTCATTAAGGAAGTTGCACCACACCATTTTGCTCTTACATGCATGGTTTGACCAGAATTTTCCACAGACGTTGACTGACAAAGTCTAAATCTCACGCCATATGATTTTTTTCCTTTGGAGGAGGCAAAGGCGGACAGGACGCTGGAGGACTTGAAGACACTGATTCCTGAAACAACTTCTTTCAGAAATGTGCATTTCATCCCTGGATGTGTATGAGTAGACTAGATAATGCCACTGGTGCCTACATTGAAATTTAAAGATTTCATTTCATTTTCCTGTGTAATAAAGTACAGTTTCTGTTTTAGAAGTTGTATTAGAAATATGGTCTTTATTATAAAATTTTTTATGCCTAGTTACTTTTTACCCACCCAAAATGAATAACGGACTGATTCCAAATCAGACCCAAACAGGTTAAATTATGACACCAAATGAATATGACTGGAAATTCTTGTACATTTATGTTTTTTAGAACTTTTGCACATTATACAGAGTAGCAAATTATTACACAAATACATTACAAACATAATGTGTCTTTAAAGGTCACAGTGAAATAAAACATCCCTCAAGGCATGCCTCCTGGCACACATTTGGGTGGACTGGAACAACCACTCCACCATCTTCTGTCTCCATGACAAGGATGAAATACTGTGTATGGGTGGAGCCAGTATTACTCACTTAGGTTTCACCCGCCGGGTTCCATGTCAGCTCTGCATGCTTCAGCTTTCCCACAAGGCACGCGTCATACATACTGCCCCTCGCAGGAAACGCTTTTCCTGCTCACACCGCAGTGCGGAACTCACACCTAGTCTTTGAACTACCACTGTTTTTGTTCTGTGGTTAATTCTAGTTACGTTTTAAATTAAGACGAAGATGTATTCGCTTAAAAATACATGGGAAGAGGAAAGCAGGTTAGGGTTATTGTCATGCTTGCCATCAGCTTCTGTGTCTACATTGTCCTAATCCTCATGGGCCAAGATTACTCGACAGGCCTGGACTAGATTTTGTTGCGGTCATTTCTGCCATCTCTAAACTTTTGTGGCCCTTGAGAGTGTGGCTCTGCTGGGAATCCTGACTAGGTTCTTCCTTGAAATAGAGACATAGACATGAGTTCATCCAATGTTTTTTTGCAAATGATTCCCATTTAGGTGATAACAGATAGTAATGGAATGATTATTAAGTCCCTTGTCTAACTATATTCTATATAGTCAAATGTGGCAGGGTGAGTTGAAGTAGTGTATTCTCATCATTGTAAAGACTTAATTAACCTCTTATTGCCTATCTACCCTGTTACTTTGGTGGCTGAGCTTTGGTGTTTTTTCTGATTCCTGGGGTTTGTGGAGGTAATCTGCAGCACAAGCACAAGGATTTTTTCCTTATGTTTGCCATAGTCAGTGGCATACTCAGCTGACATAATGTGCCTGCTTGGATTTGGCCAAGAGGAGGCCAGTCCTTCTTTGGCTGGCCATTACAGGAGGGCCGCTATGCAAAAAGGCCTCTGCATCTTCATCCCCATTCAGTTTAGTAAGAAGGCAATTGGGAATCATGATAAGGTTTAGGGAGACAGGTGGCTCTATTTTACCCTCTTTGTCTCTATTCAAACCATTAAATAAAATGTGTCTTATTTAGAGGGCCAAATTGTCAGCAGAGGGCTGATTGCAAGCCTGTATATACTGGATAATACATTTCACCTGGGTAATAATATTGAATAATATTTAGGCCTTTTAAAAACATATAAATAAAATTAAGATGTATTTATAATTCTTAAGTATGGTATTTATTTCCATTGCTATGCTGATGACACACAGTTACATGTCTCAGCAAAGCAAGATCTGAGACATTAGACACTGGATGCTTATTAAACTTACTCTTCTAAATTCATTATAAGACAGAATTCTTCTAGGACCACATGCAGCTCTGATAGCACAGTGGATGGCCTTTCCCTTCATGTATAGAAGTAAAAGACATTGGTTTGATGATCAATTAGAGTCATTTTTTAAGCCTATGTACTATACATAATATTACTAGGATATGTTACTTTCATCCCAGAAGTATTGCCAAGATGCAAAAAATAATGTCACTACATGATGCAGAGTAACTAAAGAAACTAATACATGCTTTTCTAACTTCTATGTTGGATTACTGTAATGCCTTACTGTCTGGATGTTCTACTAGGTGCATAAACAAGCTGCAGCCAGACCAGAATCAAGCATTTTATCCACACGTTGGCTCCCAGTAAAATTTCGCATTAATTTTAATAGATTTGTTTTAGATACAGGTGCAGATCTGGAGCACTCATGAATGTAGATTACTATGGTGAACTGGTATGTTTGGGTGCTGTCTTACCTCACTCTCTTGATCACTCAAGTTTGTTGATGGTGAAGTGACCATCAACATTCCAGAGAGCCCTCATATTTATGTTTCCTTCTGTATCTCCGTCTTAATTTTGTTGGGAATATGTCCTATTTGCAGTATCTGGGGGCCTTCTGTGATTTAGAAATTCTGAGGTAAACCTCCTCGCTTAATTGCATATTTTGAATAGGCTATTGTTTTGGAAATGTCTTGTCATTGTAGGTCTAGCTGTATGATATAAACCGAAGAGTGTTCCTTACCGCATGCTGTTATACATGTCAAGCATCTTAATATAATTATTCTATTTGCTTTTGCTCTTCTAAAGTTTTTCAACATTCTCTTTTTGCACATTGTATTGTTGTATGGTGTGTAGTGATAGGACCCAGCACCTAAAATACTAAAGCACTTTAATGCAGCCTCCATTCTTTGCAGAAGATGGATAAAAAGGCACACAGGAAACAAAAACTTTGAAAAAAATTATATATGACCCCGTACAGACATGATGCATGGGGCTAATATTATCATGGAACCTCTGTGTTGATGAAATATGTAATTTGTTGGGAATTTTACTTTGACAAATTACAGACATGACCACAGGATTAAGATCACAGACAACCTCTACAATTAATACAAATGTCCCCAAATAATACTACTACGTAATCTCATGCAAATAGTACAATAGTTAGTCTTGCCAGATTTCCTACTCTCGCTCTGCACTGCTTTGGTATGCACATGGTGACTGATGACAGTTCCACCTGATCACCATGAAGATGGTCTTGGGCTCAGCTGATGCAGACTTTTTCTTTGATACCATGTAAATGAACTCACTTAATAATTAAGGCTCCAAAAATTATTGTTGACTCTATATTAACTTAAACCCCTTTACTATTATATTAAACTTTCAACCTCATAGCATACAACCCTACCAGAAACAGACTAATAGTTATATAATAAAATATTATATATATAATAGTTAGAGCCTTTTTCCATACATGTAATTAATAAAAAAAAAAAAATTCTGTAACATTGCTTTGAGAACAAGACCATTGTTAAATTTAATTCAATTAAATTAAATTTGGGTAATTATAATATATTTTTTAAAATATAAAGTTATTTGCCAAATGGTAGAGCTTGTTTTTTTTTTTGTTTGTTTCATGTTTTTAAGATTGATCATCCAAACAATCTAATGTACCTCGCCACACCTCATAATCCATTCGCACCCTGCCTACTCTTAGTGCAGGACCCATCCACGAGCATCTCACCCATGAAAAATGCAGACCATGGCCAAAAGGTTCCCAAGATTAGTGAATGAGTAAGGCATGGACTAACTGCCACGTCTGCTCTGCACTGAAATGAATAGTGACGGGCATGAGCAGATACTAGCTTATATCACTGTGAACACAACTCACCATTACCAATCATGCCTTACCTAAAACCCTGCACTGAATCAGGCTGTTATAGACTGAGGTTTGAGAACACCAAGACCTGATGTGCACCCTTTTACATTTTTGCATTGCATGCTTCTGGGCATGCTGCAGGATGATCCTGTTTCTGCAAGCATTGCTGTTGGATGGCACCACACCCATGGTGCAGTTTCCTGCAGTAGTTGTAGAAGAAGCTGCTCAAGCATCACCGATGACTCCTTCAATAATATGTTCCTTTGACAGAAGCCACTGGTGGCTGGTAATGAGGAGCTGGTGAGAAAATGCAAATTGTGCTTGCAGGAGGACAGCAAGCAGTGTCTCTGGCATTGTTGCTTAGGAGTGCAGCCCACCTGCTGCATGATCAACTTTAGCCAAGAGTTACTCTAGCATGTTGTTAGCTGAGAGCTTTTGGGCAGCAAGCTCTGCCTACTGTAACTTGGGCCATCCCCCCTGCCACTACACACCCAAATAGTTCCAGGAAGCCCTCAAGGTTTTCTTATGCTACAGTCAATAAAACAGTTATTTTCCTTATTACTTTTATTAATGTCTGTCCAATCTGCATGATTCTACTTATCTTTCTATTAACAAATTTAATATAACTCACCCAATATTGTGCATGTGTTCCTTTTGCATTTTCATGATTTAAAAGAAATGTCATTGCTGTTCATTTCATTGTTCTATTTGATAGCTCTTTTAGGCTTCTCAATTTTTCACAGAAATTTTCCTTGTCACTTTTATTGTAAGCTTGGGGGTATTGCTACTTGGGGTTTCTTTTAACACAATCTTACACTATATTGATGCACATTCAATGAAAGCAATTTTCCTGGGTTATATATTCCTCGTGCTATGATTACTAGTCCTTCCTTTCATCTCAACTTAACTTCACATAAAAGTTGGCATGTATACATTGTTATGAATTGCAATCATGAGACAGCGGTCTTCTATTAAATCTGTCAGTCTTCTTGTGTTAATTTGAAAATCATCTACAGCTCATTAGAAGTGAAATATGTTATTGTGGTTACTTGATATACTCTGAGTAGAATGCCAATGATGGCTACAGGGTAGAATGTTGCCTTTTTATTTAGTGACTTAGCTGTGTTTAATCCATGTGCATTGACCATCTTTGTGTCAACATGAGTGCAGAATTTTATTTCAAAATGCACCATAATCTGTGTCATGCAAGGTGTATATGGTATTAAGTTATGTTTTTTTTTTAGAGAGAATAAAAATTTTTATTTAATAAAGAAATTAATTTAAAATAAATGATAATCTCCACTGTTGTAAATACAGTCAAACCTTGGATTGCGAGCATAATTTGTTCCAGAAGAGCGTTTGTATATCAAAGCACACGTATATCAAAGCGAATTTCCCCCCATAAAAAATAATGCAATCGTTAATGATTTGTTCCATAACCCAAAATATGGAGTAAAAATAAAACAAAATATCCTGCACTTTACCTTTGAAAAGAATCGTGACTGGTGTTAGATGAGAGCAGAAGTGGGGGGGGAAGGAAGGTTTTTTCACACTTGCACATGCGCATCCGCACACACACACAAGCACTAAGGAAATCACTCCTCAAACAGATTTATCTTCCGCACTGCTACAGCCCTTTTAACTTTTTCTCTTCACGCAGGCTGTTGTTGCAGTATAGTTACAAAAGAACATTCACTACACTTGGACACAAAATAATTAAAAAAAAAACTTTACATGCATTATTGGATATTGATTATACAAGTGAAGTAAGCGCACTGAGACTGAGCATGGGAGATTATTTACACATAATCCCGTAGCACGCGAGGGAGAAGAACCATTGGCTCAGTTGTGATCACATGACTCGACATACAAAGCGCATGTGTACTACTCAGGGCATGTATTTTTCATTATAACGTTGTGACCACATGTGTGTGTCAGTTTGGGGTCAAATTTGCATTCTTCTAAACAAGATACATGAGATACATGTGTAGTGTGTGAGAAACTGCTGAATTCACTACATCCTTAAATCCACTAAATCCAGAACCTCTGTATGGAGCCACAGACCAAATCCATGCAATTTGGTTGATGCTCAAACAGACCTTATACAGAGCACACCTGTATAAGAAGGTGCTTTCGTCATTTTCTAGAAAAAACACTACAAAATTTAGTAGAAGAAAATGTGTAGAGGTGTTTAAATTTGGGATGATGATGTCCAGTACAGTAATATGCTTTGTCCCTATTTCACTGTGGTATGGTGATATTAAACACCTCATTATGCTTCTGGATGTAGCACCACCTGACGTCCAGACATTCTAGGTTACTGGAGTACATTTGAGTGCAAAGCTGGCTTGCATGGTGGGCCAGTGTGCATCCTACTCAGGAAGATGCTGATCTCATCTCTTGCAGCCTACCTCATAATCTGAGAAAAAGGCAAGCAAGCAGACAAACAGACTAACCCAGTCAACTGCTCGCCTAAGTCATTACGCAGGTTCAACCATATTCAGACGGTGTCTGCTTCCTGGGCTGAACAAAATTTTAAAAAGGGAAAAGGTTTTTAGTAATCTAATCAACATAAAATTAAACTATACCAAATGCACAGCTAGCACTTCTAATCTAAAGCTAGGACCGTTAAATTTTAGCTATCTAATATTTTCACTTTCTTACATTTAAACTAAATATGGAACTCTTACTGATCAGGAGTTTAATGTACTGTGTGGATTAAACTAAATGAGTATGTCGCATTTAATGAAGCTGGTCAGTATACAATCACATACTACAAGTAGTAGTGAGGGCTTTCTCATTTTTTTTCAATGACAAAACTAAAAATTAATTAGGCAGATAAATCATATTCTAAATTTAAAGCCAGACAAATTAATTACTAATTGTCGGTTATAATCTAACTATAGCAGATCAATGATTAGAATGTTTTGCTTCGCTTCAAGAGCCCAAATTAATATCACTTATTTCCTCAGCAAAATCATCTACTGTACATGTTTTAGAATTAGAGATCCTGCACCTACATATTTATTCAAACAGATAATCCCACAGCCTAAAAAATGCTGTTGGATAAATATTGGACCAACTACATTATGGGTTAATTTAACCCAGCAAAATGGGTTATTTATTTAACCCAGCAAGATGGGTAAGATATTCAATCCAAATGCTAGGTCATATTTAACTATAATGCTCGGCTAATTCTACCTGACAAATAGGTTATTATTATTTTTATGTTTTACATGTCTATGGGTAAAACAGTTTAAACAGTTAAATTACTTTGATATACTGGTCTATTATTTAAAAAAAAAACTCAAAGTTTTTGCAAACCATACATATATGCAATAAACAACACCCAATTAATTGTACAAAAAATATTTATATTTATTTTTCAAAAGCACAAGATCGGATAATACAAAACAAGTTCAACAGCGACATCGTTACAATACTATTACTCAGAAGTACTAATGCCTGAGAGCAGTGCTGGTCATTATCTCCCAACATCAGGATGTAGGGGTTCGGCCTGGACACTTCAGCCTGCTTGAGATATTCCACGGTGTTTGCTCAAACCTTAGAAAGAAAGAAATTAAAGAAAGTAAAGGAAAAGTTTATGGGAAAATCGAGAGGGTTGGCTAGTATGCATATTTGTAAGAAGCTTAGTGTTTTGTTACACCTCAGCTTTTTATATGTGGTTGGTAACGCTAGCAACCTAGCTAAATGCTAGTGTCATGCTGGCACTACAGTTAACAGTTTAGCTTTCATTCATCACTTCACCACCTTCATACACCCTGCAAGCATTCTACTGTACAAAGAAAGCTAAGACATTTTTGCAGTTTCTTTCATACACAGTTGGAGTTCTTTGGTTTGGCTAGTTAGCAGCCATTGTCAGATAAACTAGCATGCTGTAGCACAGACCAGGCTGAAAGTTTGAGTGTAACACGGTAACAGTAATAAATGTTACATACAGTGAACAAATTCAGTCATAGGTGAGTGAAAGTGTGTATACAGACCTTATGTTTACATTTCCTCTTAAATGCGTGAGGGGGAAGACCAAGAAAAAGTCACGAAGCTGACACAGCCCCTGAATACAGGGTGAACTCCGGGGGAGGGGCAGTCTTATCTGTGATGTTAGCTGTCACTAGCTAACCCAACTACAACCCAGCAAGCTGGGTTAAACAAAAAGTACCCAACTCCCTGTAAATAACCCAGAAAAATTACCCAACAGAGGCAACCCAGCATTTGGGTAGTAAAAACAACCCAGCATGTTTTAGTGTGCAGAAATCCTTGCTTGTGTTGCTTAACCTTAGTGCAGCTTTTGACACACACAGTTCTCCTTCATAAATTAGAAAATGTCGTAGGAGTTAAGGGAACAGCCTTAATTGGGTTCATGTCTTATTTGACTGACCGTTATAAGTTTGTAATTGTAGATTTGTAGATTTTCAGCCCCACTGTTTTTTTTCTTATATATATATATATTTCCTCTGAATAATATCATATTATAAACATTGTATTAGTTTCCACGGTTATGCTGATGGCACCCAGCTGAATATTTAAGAAAGGGCAAAAGAGAGACACCAACTAAATAGAGTTGAGAAATGTGTAGAGCGCTCTTATAAAAAATAATATAAAACATTTATTATCCATATTTAATTATATTACTAATTGCAGCTAGCAACCTACTGTTAAAGTTAATTTTGGACACAAAATGAAAGAAATACTGCTTTTATCATATAGACTTAAGCAAAAAGAACATAGTATATTTGTCAGCCTCAAGTGCAAATTAAGACCTTTTTAAAAATATTTTGTTTACCTCTGAAAAGACAGTAAAAGTAAATGCACTTAATAATATTTGGAGATACTGAAACATAGAGAGAGAGAGAGAGAGAGAGAGATGTATACTCAATCTAATCTCTAGGAATCCACTTTATTTTCTTTTTATCTTCAATTTATTTGGCACTTGGATTACAATGTTTTCCCTTTCTTCGGCTTCCAATTAAAGTCTTTTATCTTTGTTCTCTGCCCCTTGCTTCTTCTTCAACCCAGCTCCCCAAACGCATCCCTCTTCCCTTCCATCTTCGATCTTGTTCATCCCCTGCCTCAATCTCTCCCAGGCACGTAGTCTTGGATGTTAAGAGCATTAACAGCATCTGTTATTTTCTGTAATCCACCCAGATTTGCAGCCTAGTTAAGCACATGTTGCAGAGGATGAGGGAAATGCAGACAAAGGAGAGAAGAATGAAAAGACAGCAATAAAAAATAGAAATTTAAAAGAAAAAAAATTACAAAAATGAATTAAAGAAATGAAAAGGAATACCTGCTAAATGCTATCTATAAAAGCAGAAATTCTCCCTATGGTTCAGATGAAATCTATGCTATTATCTGTAGAAATTTTTCACATGTACAAAAGATGTTTAGGTCATAGGATCATTTATAAAATAGCAAGAGGAGTCCTCATTCAAATACACTTAGTCACTAATACTGATTAGTATGATATACACTGATACTGTATTTTGGTGCATATTTTGCTGAGTAAAAGGGACTTGTTATTCATGTTGATGTTCAATTTGATTTTTTGAATTTTGTAATATGTGTAATACACACGTGGACAAAATTGTTGGTACCCTTCGGTCAATGAAAGAAAAACTCACAATGGTCACATAAATAACTTTAATCTGACAAAATTAATAATAAATAAGAATTCTATGAATGTTAACCAATGAAAGTCAGACATTGCTTTTCAACTCATGGAACAGACCTGGACAAAAATGATGGTACCCCTAACTTAATAGTTTGTTGCACAACCTTTTGAGGCAATCACTGCAATCAAACGATTCCTGTAACTGTCAATGAGACTTCTGCACCTCTCTGCAGGTATTTTGGCCCACTCCTCATGAGCAAGCTGCTCCAGTTGTTTCCAGTTTGAAGGGGGCCTTTTCCAGAAAGCATGTTTCAGCTCCTTCCAAAGATGCTCAATAGGATTGAGGTCAGGGCTCATAGAAGGCCACTTTAGAATAGTCCAATGTTTTCCTCTTAGCCATTCTTGGGTGTTTTTAGCTGTGTGTTTTGGGTCATTGTCCTGTTGCAAGACCCATGACCTGCGACTGAGTCTCAGCTTTCTGACACTGGCCAGCACATTTCTCTCTAGAATCCCTTGATAGTCTTGAGATTTCATTGTACCCTGCACAGATTCAAGACACCCTGTGCCAGATGCAGCAAAGCAGCCCCAGAACATAACAGAGCCTCCTCCATGTTTCACAGTAGGGACAGTGTTCTTTTCTTGATATGCTTCATTTTTCCGTCTGTGAACATAGAGCTGATGTGCCTTGGCCAAAAGTTCCATTTTTGTCTCATCTGTCTCCCAGAAGCTTTGTGGCTTGTCAACATGTAGTTTGGCATATACCAGTCTGGCTTTTTATGATTTGTTTTCAACAATGGTGTCCTCCTTGGTCGTCTCTCATGTAGTTCACTTTGGCTCAAACAACGACGAAAGGTGCGATCTGACACTGATGTTCCTTGAGCATGAAGTTCACCTTGGATCTTTTTAGAAGTCTTTCTTGGCTCTTTTGTTACCATTCGGATTATCCGTCTCTTTGATTTGCCATCAATTTTCCTCGTGCGGCCACGTCCAGGGAGGTTGGCTACAGTCCCATGGATCTTAAATTTCTGAATAATATGTGCAACTGTAGTCACAGGAACATCTAGCTGCTTGGAAATGGTCTTATAGCCTTTACCTTTAACATGCTTGTCTACAATTTTCTTTCGAATCTCTTGAGACAACTCTTTCCTTCACTTCCTCTGGTCCATGTTGAGTGTGGTACATACCATGTCACCAAACAACACAGTGACTACCTGGAGCCCTATATACAGTATAGGCCCACTGACAGGATGTCCAGCACATTTCTCTCTAGAATCCCTTGATAGTCTTGAGATTTCATTGTACCCTGCACAGATTCAAGACACTTGTATGTTCTACAAGATTGTAGACACCTGTGATGCTAATTAGTGGACACACCTTGAATTAACATGTCCCTTTGGTCACATTATTTTCAGTATTTTCTAGGGGTACCATCATTTTTGTCCAGGCCTGTTCCATGAGTTTATTTTTTTAAATAATTCTGTTGAAGCATGGTTGAAAAGCAATGTCTGACTTTCATTGGTTAACATTCATAGAATTTTTTTAAAAATTATTACTTTTGTCAGATTAAAGTTATTTATGTGACCATTGTGAGTTTTTCTTTCATTGACCGAAGGGTACCAACAATTTTGTCCACGTGTGTACAAGACAAACAAAATACATTTTTATGCATGTTAATATTCAAATTTACTTTCTTTATTTGACCATCAATTTTAGTGTTCTTCCAGTTGGTTTCTGTGCCACCTTACTTATTTAATGAACAAATAAGCCTGAAGCACATCATTAACTATCAAAGGAGACTTAATTAAGCTGAAGAAAATAATGATGATCTTACTCTGCATATTTTCTGCCACATTAATGATTATTCAGGGAGTAATGGGATGCATATGCAAGATTCCCCCCTCTCGTCTGTGTGCATGGAGTTTGGTATACTACAGACAATTTGGTGATGCCAGTTAACCAATCTGCATGTCATTGGATATGGGAGGAAACCGGAGTACCCAGAGGTAACCCAACAAGCACGGGAAGAACATGCAAACTCCACACACACAGACCCAAGTTAGGCATCCATTCCTCGACCCTGGAGGTGCCAGGCCACAGTGCCCTGATCTGGGATTTAGGGGATGATCCCTGATCACAGAAATCTGATTGTCCCAATCAGGATTTTTGGGGATGTTCCCTGATTTAGATTTCTGTGATAGCATCATGGGGCTCTTACAAAGGTTGAAATGTATATCTAAAATGTTACAATCTTATCATTCAACTTGTGTGCAACTATGCTGAATATTTGCTCACTGTTAGCCCATATATCGTCGCATGGAGGCCTCATGTGGTCTGCCTGGGATGAGTATGTTGACTGGGGACAGTTCCATTTTTCCACGAAGATGGTCCTGGCCTTGGCTGATGATGCTGACATCTGTTCTCTGAGGATTCATGACTGCAGTTGCTCAATAATTCAGGACTGGAGTTTCCTATAGTCTACCTGAGCCTCCAATAACGAACTGGAACCCATATCAACTAAAACACATCTCCAGTTGTACTGAACTTCCAGCCTCATACAGTATGATGCAGATTGATCCCTGTTATCTGTTTGCACCCAAATGAGGATGGGTTCCCTGTTGAGTCTGGTTCCTCTCAAGGTTTCTGTCTACTGTCATCTCAGGGAGTTTTTCCTTGCCACTGTCGCCGGCGTAATCGGCTTGCTCATCAGGGACAGTCTTATCATTTTGATTCATACACATTCACATTTCATACAAACTGAAATAATTATTTTGATTGTGTAAAACTGCTTTGCTTTGCAGTTGTTAAAAGTGCTATACAAATAATGGAATTGAATTGAATTGAATTGAATTGAATGTATGAAGCAGTCAAGTAAACCCAGGCTGCCTCAGCCAGAGCTGGGAGCTGCTCTTTATTTCTCTTTTAATTATTATTTTTTTGATTATTGTTTTTTTGCCTTTTAACTCTCTGCAAAGTATGGCTATAGCTTTTTAAAGACTTCTGCTATAGGTGGTTGAGTGAAGGACGAGGTTCAAAATTTAGCCGCTTCATACTCATTATTCATGGTGTGTTGTTCTTAAGTGGCGAATAAGGTTTGCCATGTTAAAGCTTTTAGCAGACATTCCCCCACGTGGCTTTGCTTTACAAAAAAACTTGTTTTATTTATGTGGCTGTCAACTTATGTATATTGTTTAGTATCACAATAGTATCGGTTTATGTGATCATGTGGTCATAACTTAAAACATCGGGATACATTTTTAAAGAAGATGAGGTCGTTACAACGTTATGTACAGTTTTACTACAGCAAGGTAGATTAAACACAAGTAACATAATATTATACCTATAAAGAGATATCTTTTAGATATCTTTTATCGGTTGTCTTCTACCCATTTCTCCTTTTTCTTTCCTTGATTGTAAGCTTGGGACATAATGGCTTTGACTTTATCTTATTTATTAATTTTATTTGATAAGCATCAGGACGTGTGTGTGTGTGTGTGTGTGTGTGTGTGTGTGTGTAGGTGCGCACACTCATTAATTTATGATGTTGAAACCAAAAAAACACACTTCTCACATACTGCACCTAATTACTGGGAAAAAAAAATCCTGAACAAGTTACTCGGGGCATGAAGCGGGGTACACACTGGATGGGGTGTCAATCCATCGCACGGCACTCAAGTACTCACACACACATGACAGGAATTTGGCTACAGCTTTGGCTACTCTGGATCTCTTTGGACTCTGAGAGGAAACCTTAATTTTTTTTTCTAATTTAAAAGAACTATTGTTTGCATATATTATGCAAATACAGTGGAACCTCGGATTGCGAGTAACGTGGTTTACGAGGGTTCCACAAACCGAGCAAAGATTTTTAATAAATTTTTAATTGGAAACCTAGCAAATATTAGTTTACGAGCGCCGAGTATCATGTATCACGCATGTGACTCTTATTTTGACACTGAGCGGCAAGTGATCACAACTGAGCAAATGATTTTTCTCTCTCTTGCACTGCGGAATTATGGGTAATCCTATGTGTGCGCGCGCGTAATTTGACACTGTGCCCCACACACACCGACAAACACACTCTCCCCGGCTGCACACACACGCTTAATTTACACAGAAAACTCAGCTCTGTTGCGATTCTTTTCAAAGGTAAGATGCTGGTTCATTTATTTTTTATTTTTTACTTTACAGCAGGGATTCCGTTAGCATGCTCATGCGAGTATCATTAGAGAAATTTCTTTTTTTCCCGTTAAAACAGTGTTTGCATATGTTAGTTGTGAAACTTAAAAAGCGAGGTAGGGAGAGGGAGGAGGAGTTTTACTGTTTAAGACGAGGCGAGGGGCTAATTCCACACACACATACAAATACACGGCATCTGCGCACACAAACGGAAACACTTATCTGTCGGGATTTATGTTTTTTTTTTTATATTAAGTGCAGGCTAATTTGTTTTATTTTTACTTTATATATTGTATTACTTACTTTTGTGTATTTATTGTTTTGGGCTGTATAACAAATAATTTGAGTTTTCATTATTTCTTATGGGAAAATTCTATTTGGTTTACAAGTGTTTTGGAATACAAGCCTGCTTCCGGAACGAATTATGCTCGTAATCCAAGGTTCCACTGTATATAATATTTGATAGTGCCATTGCTACTGCTGCAGCTAAATACTAAATGATTAGCTAGACACCTAATGATTATATGCTTTTTTGATACATTCAATATATAAATTATATAAATTTATATATATTTGCCCTCACCACATAGGGCCACAGTAGCCACCAGCCAAGTAGTTTAAATATTATGCCTTTACATTCTAATCAGTGAATGAAGATGCTACACTCTTCATAACACATTTTTTACAACCATTAATCCTATGATGGGCAATAGAAAACCTGCTGGTGAAAACTGCCATTATTTTTAGTGCTACTATCAACCAGAGTACTCCACTTTGGGCTGAAGTGTTTTTTTTTTTCCTTTTTACAACTTTGCCATGTCACTACAGGACACTAAACTGGTTTGAAAGTGAGAGAGCTTGTGAGAGTGCGAGATTGAGTGAGTGGGAGAGGGGTTGAGTTATATGTGCACTTAGCACAAAGTGATACGAATCAGTATGCGTCTGTGCTCTCTCTCATGCACGCCGCATTTTTCAACATACAAATTTTGGAGATATTGTATATGATTTGTGGCCATCAGGGAGCTCCCATGAAATATGCTAGAGTTCAATGCAGTGGTTACACATTATTTTGGAAACATTAGGGGCTACTTAGGTGGAAGTTTGTAAACACCTGCTTCTGAAAACATTTAGCAACTTCACACACATCTATTTTTATTCACAAATGCGGGCAAAAAAAACTGCCATTTCAACATAAGGTAGGAAAGACCTGATGACTACAGTATCTGTCCTTTAACACTGCAGAGAAGGCTAAAGGTATTTAATTTTTGCAAATGACAAAGCATAATTATGCGTTGACTACACACATACAGATGGTAGACAAGCGGTATTCTACTTTTACCGCCGCACCTCACGGCGACGGTATGCGTTTACTGGCTTTTACCACTGAGTGGTGCTACTGTATATAACTATAGACGGACGCCTCAGGCCTTAGTTCATTCTCTCAAGTATTAATGAGCTGCAGCTCCTATTAGAGCTGCATGTAGTAGCAGATACAAATCAAGTGTAACATTGTAGTTAAACTAAGTTATAATCACAGTACTAAAATTAAATTAAATCTTATTAGAATCGAATTTAAGCAAAGTAAACTTTAGATTTTTATCATGTGTAATTAGAAACACTTTCTTTCAAAAATGTTTTTGAAAGAAAGAAAGAAAGGTTTTGTGTCATCTTGTCATGCGCACTCCTAACACGACCGGCACTAGGACCTGGAAGTAGTACGGTCGTTATTCAGGAAGCATAAAAGGAGACAAGATGGCTCCACACATTGCTCAGTCATTGAGTTGCCCATGCTATCGCCGACGCTCTGTCCGTCTAATCGTGAGTACTCACTTTCTTGGGTTTTGCTTTCGATTGAGTGTGTGTTATTAGAACGCGGGTTTATTTGTGTAAGCTCTTGCTCTCATTCCGAGAGAGTTCTAAAAATAAACAGCGTGGTTATCCTGCCTACTCGCGCTACTTCCGCGTTTGGGTTTACCATCTACGCTACAGGGCTAACTGCTAGTCTTCTGGTCCATCTCCGTTTGTTTGTGTCACATCTTATATTTTGTGTTCTTTAAATTTGTAGTAGAAAACATTAGAACATTAAAGATTTAAAACATTGTCAGGATGTGCTACTGCAACAACAGATGTTGTTTTCATTTAGCCCCGCTTGTGTTTTTGCGTTATTATAAGAATGAAATGCAGTAGGCTGTTATGATCATCATAATTTTCTTTAATAAATAATGACCCCCGTTGAGCTGTACCACAACTGGCAAAACCTTCAACATTAAACGAATTTTGTCGTTTTGTTGCGGCGGTAGGCACAGTGATAATAGACATTCCCCTTGTCTACCTACTGTACAGTCATGTGAAAAAATTAGTACGACCTACGAAAATCTGTATATTTTGTAACATTTTTTAATATATGGATATTTAATCTCAATGATTGATGCTTTTTATAACCATCTACCAGTCTCTGGCATTGGTCTGAGGAAATTTTTCCCACTCCTCAATGCAGAATTCTTTCAGCTGAGAGATGTTTGCTGGGTTTCTTGCATGTATAGCCCATTTCAAGTCACCCCACAGCATCTCAATAGGATTAAGATCTAGGCTTTGACTCAGCCATTCCGGGACTCTGCATTTCTTAATTTTCAGCCAGGACTTGGTTGATTTACTGGTGTCACGGTGTGCGCCCAAATCTATTATCGCTCCTCGCTCACTTCGTAGGCTCCCTAAGCGGGCCGGCTGGCGATGATTAACGCTAATAGGATCTCGGGCTTACTCCGCATTATAAAAGCAAGGCGTGGAGTTTAGTCCGGGGTCCGAGAAGAGCGTAACACGGTGGAGCTCGAGAGTGTCATGCGAGTGAGGAAATGAAACGTGCCCCAGAGACTTTTAAAAAGGATACTGGATTTCCGCCCTTTGATCTTCATGCTGAGGACAGCGCGAGGAAGGACTGCGCGAGCGCGGCACCTTCACTCCCGCGCCGAGCCAGAAGAGGAAAAGGCCGCGGGGAGAACGACGTTAAGGCCCCGATCCCAGCTGGGAAAGCCGCCCAGCTGACGGACGTCCGAGCAAGATTCCCGCTGATAAGGAACTGATAAGGGAGCGTGCAGGAGCGCTGCCTTGCATGCTCTGTTCTGCCACTCTGCTCACCGCCACCTTCCGTCAGCCGCGTGCCCGCATGCCAGCTGGGCACTGCCTCTACCCTTTCCTTCCCCTATTTATTCCAAATAAATTATTCTTTTTCCCTAAGACCTCGCCTCGTATCTGTGTTTCACAGTGCCGCCCGTGCAACTTGGGTCGAACCCGCTACACTAGTATGTTTTGGGTCATTGTCATGTTGCATGGGTCCAGTTCCTCTTCAGCTTTAAATTTCTGACAGATGGTGTCATATGTTCCTCAAGCACCCTCTGATACACAGGAGAATTCATGGTGGATTCTATGATGGTGAGCCAGGTCCTGCTGCAGCAAAGCAGCCCCAAACCATCACACTTCCACCTCCATGCTTCACAGTTGATATGAGGTTCTTTTCCTTTGGTTTACGCCAAACATGTCCTCGGTTCTGGTGTCCAAACAATTCAATTTTGTACACATCTGTCTAAAGAACATTATTTCAGAAGTCATGGTCTTTGTCAACATTCTCTCTGGCAAACTTCAGTCTGGCCTTGATGTTTCTCTTAGGTTTCCTCCTTGCACACCTCCCATGGAAGTTAAACTTGTTCAGTCTCTCTTTCTATTTGAAAAGGCATGCACGTTTACATCAATTTACCTACAGAAGCCAGAGCCTTCTGTAGGTCCATTGATGACATTTTAAGGTTTTTGGTGTCCTCTTTTAGCATCCTGTGGTCTGCCCTTGGAGTGAACTTGCTGGGATGACCAGACCTGGCCATGATGCCAGTTGTTTTAAAACCCTACACTTGCAGACTATTTTCCGGACAGTGGAATGACTGATTTTAAAACATCTGGAGATCTTTTTAAATCTCTTACCAGATTCATAGGCTTTTTTTATGCTCTTTTTTGAGCTCTATTGCTCTCACCATGGTGCTCACTCTCACTTACAATAAGGAACACACCAATATACAGGTGAAACACGAAAAATTAGAACATTGTGCAAAAAAGCATTTATTTCAGTAATGCAACTTAAAAGGTGAAACTAACATATGAGATAGACTCATTACATGCAAAGCAAGATAGGTCTAGCCATGATTTGTCATAATTAAGATGATTATGGCTTACAGCTCAGGAAAACCCCAAATCTACAATCTCAGAAAATTAGAATATTATGAAAAGGTTGAATATTCTAGACTCAAAGTGTCCTGCTCTAATCAGCTAATTAAGCCATACCACCTGAAAAAGGGTTCCTGAGCCTTTAAATGATCTCTCAGTTTGGTTCAGTAGGAAGCACAACCATGGGAAAGACTGCTGACCTGACAGTTGTGCAGAAAACCATCATTGACATCCTCCATGTGGAGGAAAAGCCTTAAAATGTAATTGCAAAAGAAGTTGGATGTTCCCAAAGTGCTGTATCAAAGCACATTACTAGAAAGTTATGTGGAAGGGAAAAGTGTGGAAGAAAAAGGTGCACAAGCAGCAGGGATGACCGCAGCCTGGAGAGGATTGTCAGGAGAAGGACATTCAAAAGTGTTGGGGACTTTCACAAGGAGTGGACTGAGGCTGGAGTCAGTGCATCAAGAGCCATCACACACAGATGGATCCTGGACATGGGCATATTCCTCGTCAAGCCGCTCCTGAAAAATAAACAATGTCAGAAGCATCTTACCTGGGCTAAAGACAAAAAGAACTGGTCTGTTGCTCAATGGTCCAAAGTCCTTTTTTCTGATGAGAGCAACTTTTACAAGATGCTCGAAGTCCAGTGTGAAGTTTCCACAGTCTGTGTTGATTTGGGGAGCCATGTCATCTACTGGTGTGGGTCCACAGCCATCTACCAAAAGATTTTGTAGCACTTCATACTTCCTTCCACAGACGATCTTTAGGGGGATGCAGGCTTCATCTTTCAGCAGGACTTGGCACCTGCCCACACTGCCAAAAGCACCAAAACCTGGTTCAATGACCGTGAGATTACTGTGCTTGATTGGCCAGCAAACTCACCTGACCTGAACCTCATAGAGAATCTATGGGGCATTGCCAAGAGAAAGCTGAGAGACATGAGACTGAACAATGCAGAAGAGCTGAAGGCCGCTATTGAAGCATCCTGGTCTTCCATAAGACCTCAGCAGTGCCACAGGCTGATAGCTTCCATGCCATGCCGCATTGAGGCAGTAATTGCTGCAAAAGAGGCCCAAACCAAGTACGGAGTACATATGCATAGTTATAGATTTCAGAGGTCTGATATTGTTCTATGTACAATCCTTGTTTTATTGATTGCATGTAATATTCTAATTTTCTGAGATTGTGAATTTGGGGTTTTCATGAGCTGTATGCCACAATCATCACAATTATGTTCAATAATATATAGACAGTTGATGTCTTTAACCCTTAGGGGTCGACGATGCCAAACACTTTTTTTTTCTTTGCAAGTGTTTTAGTGAATGAAATTATATTGTAGTAACCCAGAAAAAATATGTACACAAACAGTAAACGGTTTTCTTTCCAAAAAGTTTATCGCAAAATAAATGTTTGTTGTTGAATTAATGATAAAAATTAAAAACAGACACATGTCAGATTCTTGTCACCACACGCATTGGAGCCCCGCCCCCGCACCTCGCGCTCCATTCACATGCAAGATTTATGTAAATGGCTCTATTCAGATGTAAGTGTAGCCCAGGGTAGAATCTTGATAATGTCTCCAATAGTGGAAAAGCATTGGGTGTTAAATTAACTCAGCGTTATGTTATATAACATAGTTTGTATGGAGTGTACTGAAGGACCATGAGGTTGCACAACCTAGTTTCAATGCAAACAGGATTGAAATAAGATTGGTCATAAATGTAGTGTTAATGTCCCTGGTAGCCAATCAGAGCCATCCTTAAGCGGGACTACTGATGAGGGGCGGGGAATGAGCGCAGGTGAGAGAAGTTTCTGAAAAAGAGAGACGTGAATGGTGTGTGTGTTTTTTTTTTAGAAGCGAGGAGCTAGATGAAACGTCACTGCCCGTGAGCCTCGGAAAAACTAGAAGGTCTCGTAAAAGTTATTTATGTTCCTATAGTTCTCGAAAAGTGCTGTAAACTTCTTTAAGTAATGAGTGTTCATCTACACGTGTTAGGATAGAAGACGGTGTATAGCTGAAGTGTTAGCAGGCCATGCTAATGCTGTCGTGCTCTACTAAAGAAGTTTGCTACCAAGATTGAGGACTGGGATAATTTGTGAGATGATTTCTGAAGAGCAGAGCTGACGGATAGCCCCCCGTTCTACCGGGAACGTTTGGGGTTCCTCCATTTGGCCAACGAGGGACACGAGGACATTGTGTGGTGACCTGAGCTTCTGACAATAAGGAGTTTAAGAGCTTGCTAAGGAAACGGGAGTTTGCTGTTCCAGACTCTAGTTGCAACGAGTGACTAGGAGGTATTCAAAACATTGTGGGGCGACATTTCACTGGAGACTGTGAGTACATTGCGGTGAAACAGGCCTGCAACAAGTTAAGTTTCTGCCGGCATTTTAGTTTGTTTGTTTTTACAGCTAGGTGACCGGTCACATTAGTTAGTTTTGTATAAGTATACAAAAAGTATTGTATTACTATTTTTGTTTATTATTTTGTGTACTTAGAATTAGACTAAGTTTAAAAGCAGAAGAGAACTGAATTGATATTTACTGGGAGAGTATTTAAGTTGCTATTAATTTATTTATATCTATATTTGTTTTCTGTATAGGGATTGTCTTATTTATTTCAATTGGACAATTGTTTATTTGAAGTAATTATTTTGATTGGTAAATAAATGAACCATATATTTGGTTATTTATACACCCAAGGTTGTGTCGGTCCATTGTTTATAATTACTCGGGTTGAGAGTGTTCACAGGGTAAAGCCAGTTAGGCAACGGGTGAGAACCCAACATAGGAATCCAGGTTAAACACTTAAATTATATTTAACAACCAGTGCCAGGGTGGCCAAGGGGGCGCTACATAAAATTGGAGGCACCGCTGGGATATTTGGTAATAAAAAGGTAAATATTTGTAGTAAGTACAGTGATTGAAACAGTAGTTTAAGACTTGCTTAGAGTAAACAGTCGTTGCTGTGGGAACACTCAACCATAGTAATTACATAACATTTGGTAAGCATGGCAGATCTAGCGGTACGCTCGGAGCTACTGAAGGAGCTCAGGGAGTGGTTTGAGGGGGAGTCTCTCAACAAAGATTATTCCTTGCTAGTTTTGGTCCCCAAAGTGGCAGAGATCGAAGCAACGGTTGAAACTGTCAAGGTTTTTGGACGGGTACGAGTCAGAGGAAGGAGGTTTAGCAAAAACCTTAACAAAGAGAAAGTTTTGTGTGAATGCAAGCAGCCAATTGACTTGAAGAGGGTCCCTTCAGAAGTGATGCATGCTATTACTAATTTGACTTGGCCTGTTATTTCGGCTTTAGAATGTCCTGAAGTGGACGAAAAGCCCCCACCTCCATTGAAGCATTTAATTGATGCCTCAAATGCCTCAACTGAGTCTATTATTAGGGCTGTGGGTGACCTGTTGTCCAAAATAGAGAGATCATATCCCTCCGGAGAAACTGGTAGCTATCGTCACCTTAGAATTTTCTCTGGTACCATACCTACTCCTATAGGAGAGGAGGGCTTAGAACCCTAGCTTGAGCAAGCCCACCTAATGGTGGAGGAGAGTGGTTGTTCCCCTAGAGAGAAGCGTCGACGAATAATGCAAAGTTTAAAGGGACAAGCTTTAGCTCTAGTAAAAGCAGTGTGAACAGCAGATGCTGATGTCTCACCCCTTAAGGTCTTAGAGGTAATTGAGAGCTCATTTGGAACTGTCGAATCAGGTGAAGATCTTTACTTTGAGCTAAGGCTGATGCAACAAGAGTCAAGAGAAAAATATCAGATTTTTTGAGACGACTAGAGCAATCTCTCACAAAAGTTGTTAATAGAGGTAGTATTCCTGTTAGTCGCATGGACTCCGGGTAGAACAGCTACTTCGGGGAGCCATACATTCAGATCTGATGCTGGTGCAGCTGAAGCTAAGGGAGAGGAAGCGAAATCCTCCAACATTTTTAGAACTGCTAAGTGAGATCCGAGCTGAAGAGGAATATGCCACAGCAAGGGTTAAGATTAATATGGCGGTCCGGAAGGTTCATACTGGACAGTCAACAGATGGACATTCAGAGTCTGAAAGCTGATATTAAAGAGCTGAAGTCAATGTTCAATGCCATGAAAACTAAGCCATTTCAAAGAGAGGCCAGTGACACAGGGTTGGATCAGACAGGGCAGTCTAATGCTGCTCTAATGACAGAGAATGCAGAGATAGCTGCCTTAAAGAAACAAGTCAAGAGATTGCAGTGTAAAGTGATCAATAGGGTGGATAATAATGAAGTGTACACCAAAGATAAGGCATTGAGAGCAGACCCAGATAGACCCGCTCAAGGTAGTTCAAAGCCAAATAAATTTTTTAGAAGTACAGAAGAATGCATTTGCTATCGCTGTGGTGAAGCTGGGCACTTTGCTAATAAAGGCCAGAATGCAGAAAACCAGGGCAAAGTAATTCAACAGCTCATTCGTTCTCTTAAGAAAGCTCGAGGAGGTCAGTCTCCTGGCTCAGATAAGCTTCCTGATACGCTATGTTCAGTAAAGAGAAGTGAGGTGACCGCGGTGGGAGGTAAACACATTCCGCAAGGGCTGATAGGCCCATCTTCAGTGTGATGCTCTGTTGGATAGTGGGTCACAAGTCACAATAATTTTTGAGGCTTGGTATCAGAAGTATTTGGCAGACGTCCCCATTCAACCCGTCTCAGGATTAGCCATCTGGGGACTAAGTGAGAGCAGTTACCCCTATCGTGGTTATGTAGTGGTAGACATGGAGTTCCCTGAAAGTTTTACAGGTTCTAGAGAGTCTATCTCGGTCCTGGCCCTGATATGTCGCAGTCCCCAAAGTCCTAATCAGACTCCAGTTATTTTAGACACCAATGCTAACCTTTTTAAGCGCTTGGCCAAACTGTGGCACGAGACTGCGGGAATGGATATTGTTCAGACACTAGGCATTAGAATGGAGGGGCTAGCACGAAGTGGTGCTACAGTGGTTGGCGAGGAGAATGATTCAGTGGGATGGGTGACGTTGAAGGGTCCAGGTTCACTGACTGTCCCTGCTAATAGTGATTGCTGTGCTGTGTATAGTGTTGAGCTGAGTCAGTCTTTAGCCAAAGAGGTGCTGATGCTGGAAGCTTCCTCCAAGTTTCCCCTTCCAGCTGGAGTGCTGCTACAGTCAGTGGTGGTGCCGAGCTCTGAGGTAAAGGTGGCGGCGCGGCAGTAGCACGCAGCGGCCACTCCGGAGCCAAAATGGTGCTACATTGTTTACCTGGTGTCGTAGCGCGTTTATTTTACATAGTTTATGGACACCGGCGCAAACAGTGTTCATACTTACCACTGCCAGACACTTTTGCAACTCAATAAAGCGGCATATTTCATTCAAGATGAGCTGTGGGAGAAGCTACGCGACATCGGCTTGCTTCGGGAACCAGGCCTCCAGTCCTCGGCGTTGCCTGATGCCGGTGGCCGGAGGAGGGGACATCGTAAGCGGTGCGCGAGGAAGCGGAAGCGCGGCAAGCGGGCGGGAGTCTGTGCTAGGCTAAAAACAAACCCCAGCCGGCCGGCTCTTCCGTCCATCATCTTATCTAACGTCTGCTCCCTGGAAAATAAACTGGACTACATCCGATTGGAACAGGCTACACAGCGTGAGGTTAGGGACTGCTGTGTATTTGTTTTCACGGAGACATGGCTCAGCGACAGAGTTCCAGACACCAGCATTCAGCTAGACGGACTAGCCTCGTTTCGCGCCGACAGAAACGCAGCTCTGTGCGGTAAGACTCGCGGTGGCGGCTTGTGTGTTTACATCAACATGAAATGGTGTAAGAACTCTGTGCTAGTTTCTAGCTTTTGCTCATCGCTGGTGGAGATTGTGGCTGTTAGATGTAGACCTTTTTATTTACCGCGGGAATTCACCACCGTTTTCATTATCGGAGTGTACATTCCACCTAGCGCTAATGCTAAGGAAGCGCTCTGTGAACTGTATGCTAAGATCAGTAATCTGCAGAACACACACCCGGATGGACTGTTTATTGTTGCTGGAGATTTCAACCATGCAAATCTCAAGTCAGTGCTTCCTAAATTCCATCAGTATGTGGGCTTTGCAACGAGAGGGGAAAAAACGCTGGATTTTGTTTACACAAACATCCCCGGCGCATATCGGGCAGAGCCCCAGCCCCGCCCCCACCTCGGCTACTCAGACCACATCTCTGTTATGCTAATTCCAGCATACAGACCACTCGTCAGGCGTTCAAAACCGGTTCTGAAGAAGGTGAAAACCTGGCCAGCAGGAGCCATCTCTGCTCTTCAGGACTGTTTCGAGAACACTGACTGGAACATGTTTAGGGAGGCTGCATCTTACGGCGACTACACTGACTTGGAGGAGTACACGTCATCAGTGACCAGCTACATCAACAAGTGCATCGATGACGTCACTGTCTTCAAGAACATCATCTCACGACCCAACCAGAAACCGTGGATTACTGCGGAAGTGCGTGCACTTCTGAGAACCAGAGACTCTGCCTTCAAAGCGGGGGACAAGGCGGCCCTAAGAACAGCAAGGGCCAAACTGTCCCGGGCCATCAGAGAGGCGAAGCGCGCACACGCCCAGAGAATCCACAATCACTTCAGGGACAGCGGTGACACACAGCGCATGTGGCAGGGTATACAAGCCATCACTAACTACAGGACGACATCACCTACCTGTGACAGTGACGGCTCCCTTCCAGATGCGCTAAACAACTTCTACGCACGGTTCGACATGCAGAACGACGTGACGGCGAGGAAGACCACCCCTCCACCGAACGACCAGGTGCTGAGTCTCACCACAGCTGATGTGAGGAAAACTCTACGCAGAGTCAACCCACGTAAAGCTGCTGGACCAGACAGCATCACAGTGCTCAGAGAATGTGCAGAACAGCTGGCAGGTGTTCTCACCGACATATTCAACATCTCTCTGAGCAGCGCCGTCGTTCCCACGTGCTTCAAGTCCACCACCATCGTCCCCGTGCCGAAGAAGTCTTCTGTGTCCTGTCTCAATGACTACCGCCCTGTTGCACTCACACCCATCATCATGAAGTGCTTCGAGCGGCTCGTCATGAGACACATCAAGACCCTGCTGCCCCCCTCACTAGACCTCCTGCAGTTCGCGTATCGTCCAAACTGTTCAACAGACGACGCCATCTCCACCACACTCCACCTGGCACTGTCACATCTTGACAAGAAAGACACTTACGTCAGAATGCTGTACATAGACTTCAGTTCAGCATTCAACACAATCATCCCCCAACACCTGATCGGGAAGCTGAGCTTGTTGGGCCTGAACACCTCCCTCTGTAACTGGATCCTGGACTTTCTGACCAAAAGACCTCAAGCAGTGCGGATCGGGAGCTACACCTCCAGCACCACCACACTGAGTACTGGGGCCCCCCAGGGCTGCGTGCTCAGTCCCCTGCTGTTCACACTGCTGACTCATGATTGTGTAGCGACACACAGCTCCAATCATATCATCAAGTTCGCTGATGACACGACCGTGGTGGGTCTCATCAGCAAGAACGACGAGTCAGCGTACAGAGAGGACGTGCAGAGGCTAACGGACTGGTGTAAAGACAACAACCTGGCTCTGAAAGTCGAAAAGACAAAAGAGATGGTTGTTGACTTCAGGAGGACATGGAGCGATCACTCTCCGCTCAACATCGACGGCTCTTCCGTGGAGATCGTCAAGAGTACAAATTCCTGGGCGTCCACCTGGAGGAGAACCTCTCCTGGTCCCTCAACACCAGCTCTCTGCAAGCCCAACAACTTCTTTTCTTCCTGAGAAGGCTGAGAAAGACACAGCTTCCACCACCAATCCTCACCACCTTCTATAGAGTAACTATTGAGAGCATCCTGAGCAGCTGCATCACTGTCTGGTTTGGGAATTGTACCATATCAGACTGCAAGACTCTACAGCGAATAGTGAGGACAGCTGAGAAGATCATCGGGGTCTCTCTCCCTTCTATCAAAGACATTTACATCACACGCTGCATCCGCAAAGCCACCAGCATTGTGGCTGACCGGACACACCCCTCACACTCACTCTTCACCCTCCTGCCATCTGGAAAAAGGTACCGACGCATTCGGGCACTCACATCCAGACTGAGAAAGTTTTTACCCCAAGCCATCCATCTCCTCAACACAAAGAGACTGGATGGATAAACACACACACACACACACACACACACACACACACACACACACACACACACACACACACACAAATCACTCAGACGAACTAAATAACATCTGGACTGAACTGATAAATAAACATGCACAATCACACTGATATACATCCATCTCAATCTGCTCATACCTACCTACCTGTGCTGCTCTTCGCAATTTTTTGCACAATATTTATTTGACTGCTATTTGCACACGATACTCTTGTCAAAATGTAAACTGTTTACTGCTTCTCTTCCAACTACCTCAACTCATACTTCATCAAAAAAAGTACTGTTATGTGTTACATTGTTGTGTCCGTCATGTACCTCTTTGTTTGCACATTTGCACGTGCACTTTGTCTATTGTGTATTTTTGTATAGAAATTTGATAGTTCTTTTAGATTAACTTAAAAATGTAAAAATGTGTGTTGTAAATTTATGTTGTTGCATGTATGTAGCACCTTGGTCCTAGAGGAACGTTGTTTCGTTTCACTGTGTACTAACTGTATATGGTTTGAATGACAATAAAAGCCTACTTGAACTGAACAGTTATGGGGCAGTTATGTATTGCAGATCCACTAATGCATGCTAACAACAGAGACAAGAATGGAGACGGAGTCGACAGAGTTTGATTCTGGCCTCATCGTTTTTTGTGATTCACCTATATCTGAGCAGTGGAAAGCACGCCTTCGACAGCGGTTGGGTGAGCGAGCCAGTGTGTTTTCTCTGCATGAATGGGATGTAGGACTTGCCAAAGGCGTAGAGCATAACATCCGATTGTCAGATTTCCGACCATTTAGAGAGAGGTCCCGGCGATTAGCGCCAGCCGATATTGAGGATGTTCGAAAACATTTGCAAGACTTGTTGGCAGCTGGTATCATTAAGGAGTCTCGTAGTCCTGACGCTTCTCCTATAGTTGTGGTTCGGAAAAAGAATGGGTGTGTCCGGATGTGTGTGGATTACTGGACCTTGAATAATCTGACAGTATACAATATACTACCCCTCGTATTGACGATGCGCTTGACTGTTTGTTGGGTAGCCAGTGGTTCTCTGTATTAGACCTAAGAAGTGGCTATTATCAGATTCCAATGTCCGATGTAGATAAGGAGAAAACAGCCTTTATTTGTCCATTGGGGTTCTATCAGTTTGAAAGAATGCCACAAGGAATTACCGGGGCTCCAGCAACCTTTCAGAGGTTAATTTAGAAGACTGTCGGTGACATGAACCTTCTTGAGGTGTTGGTTTACTTCGATGACTTGATAGTCTTTGGGAAGTCATTGGAGGAGCATGAACACCGACTCCTCAAAGTATTAGACAGGCTTGAGGAAGCAGGTCTAAAACTGTCATTAGATAAATTGCGAGTGCAATGAAGTATTTATACAAAGCGTAATATTTTTATTTTTGCATTTCCATTCATTTGTTTTACTCAGTAGCGAATATGATTTAAAATGTAGCAAATTACAATACTTCAAACAAAATATATTTAAGTAAATGTAAAATTACAGATTTTAAAAACGACTTTATAAAGTAGAAGTACACAAAAAAAACTACTCAATTACAGTAACTCAATTAAATGTAATTCATTACTTTCCACCACCGACTATTAACCAACCTGACCAAAATGACTTATTGCATTATTCCACATGAAGTGCTGCAGGGTTTTTATAAAAGTAATCGTCATGCTTTTTTGCTGTTTGTGGCCAGCATTGAATATTTATTTCATACATTATTCGACAACGGTCGGAAATAATAGCTGGAATGTGGTTGTAAATTAATGAATGAAATAAAGCACCTCATCAGGGTTCGTGAATCCTCTGTGCTCACTTTCACTACAAAAGGTAGCGTTTTGATCAAAAGGCTGGTAAACGTGTGCATAGATATTGTGTGCAACAAACTCACAGAAATGGGCTACTCACTAAATAAACGCTGGCTTTTCTCTCAAAAGAAGTGTGTTTGTGTGATAAATCTGAGTGTACAGTATAGGTGTGAACAGCTGATACATCAATACGAGCCAGCAGGTGTCAATAGATCTTACATATTCATGAAAAGTCGTGGATTATTCAGTGACTGCTGAACAAAGTTCCCCACATCCTTCACTTTACCCCAAACAAAAAGTTCTTTCCGAGTGTTATAATTTGGTTGTTTTACTATGGACATACCCAAGACCAGGTCTCACACAAACACGGCGGTGCCTGTCCGATCGACACACTCATCTATCTGCCTAGAAAAGAGATGCAATATTATGGTTTCCGTCATTTTTTAATATATTTGCATACTGACTGGGCCGGCCAACATTAGCCAGCAGCCTACCGGGAAAACTCCCGGTGCTCCAGATGGCCAGTCAGTTCTGTGTTCAAAACAATCTGCTGGGTTTGTTTATTCTCCAGATAAAGCATAATACACCTTTCCATGAATAAAAAGAAAAGTATCAAAATCGAAAAGTATCAAATCCAACTATGAAGTCTGTTTTAATCGCTACCATTAAACTTGTATATATATATAATGTTTTGCTGAAGAAATAACTTTTAGGCAGAGACGTCTGCTCTGTCTTGTTAATTTGCCACCAGTGAAACCGGTTTGATAACTTCACACCTACAGTATCGTGAATGAAATGTGAGAAGAGATTCCTGAAGAATCCCCTGAATCCCATTGGTGTGATGGTAGGGCATGCACTGAAGCACTATATTCAACAAGAATGTAGAGAATAAGAATCTTAAGAATCATTCCCAGACAAAATGACTCCTCGCATGAATCCACGTTCAGCGCTTCAGGCTTTTTTTTTTTTTTTTAATAGTAATCATCATGCTTTTTTGCTGTTTGTGTCCAGCTTTGAATAATTATTTGTGATCTGAGTATATTATGACTGATCCCCCCAGAAAGGCAACAAAACACAAACATATACTTGCTAAATAAATACTGCCTTTTGCAAAATGAAAGTGAATGCTGTGTGAGCATCTTTATTTCACTCATAAAATATTCAGGTCACAAAAAAAAACATAGCACATATGGCTTTTAGCGAATGTAAAATGTTCGCGTGAACCAGCGGCGCTTTCCAAAAGGCAACGTTTTGTGTGAGGAATCAAAGTGTATAGGTGTGAACAGCTAAGATATCAATTGAGTGAGATTTTCCTCATCATAACATGCGTTGTATTGTTTATTTAATCACTCTAAACACAACCCATCTTTTTTTTTTTTGCGATAAAAAAAAAAACATAAACTAGTTATTGCATTGTTTCAAGACCTTGAAAATCCTTAATTTAACTTAGTTAGCTTAGTTTACAGGGGGATAATAGATAATCAATGTGAATATTTTGAGGTGTTAATATTATGGCTTATAAGAGTATGTTGTTTGTGGACATATAAAGGTAAATTAAGGATGTCTTGAAACATAATGCAATAACTATTTACTTATTTATTTATTTGACTATTCTACTGTTACCAGGCAAACATGGGCAAATAAAACCAGGCAAATAAAACTAGTCATTGCATTATGTTTCAAGACATCCTTAATTTTATAAAGTCAGATTTAATTGCTGCCATTAATAAATCCTGTTTGAGATACTTACAGAAGAGGCATGTAATAAATACATAAATAGGTTGTTTAAAGTTCTTCCAGTTGTGGTTAAAAATCAGGGTGGACACACTGGAATATAACAAAAAACTGCATTTATGAAAAAAACAAATAAATGAAATACAAAAGCTATAAATGAAATACAAGCTTTGAGATTTTGAGTTGCATATTGTGTCGTGGACATACTGAAATAGCTAAAAGCTACAGTCAAGAAACTACAAGAAATACAAGAAATTTTGTATGATTAATAACTGGATTAAACTAAAACATTTGTATTTTTGTTTATTTGTTGTTTTGCTGGGGAAATAAATTTTAGGCAGAGACTTCAGCTCCGTTGTGTTATTTTTCCTTAAAACTCCCAAAACGGCACCAGCGAAAACGGTTTGATAATTTTTTACCTATTATGACTGAAAGGTGAGAAAAGCACCTATTCATTACAGTGGCGGCTGGTGCAAAAAAATAGTTTTTTTTGGGGGGGGTTAGGGGCGCAAACAAAATTAAAATTAAACTTTTAATACTCGCCTGTAAATAGGTATTTATCAGGTTATTATGCGGTGATCATTACTGCTAGCATAAAATAAAGGCATGACTCACATCACATCCAATCAGCAGCTCCGCTTGCCATAAGAAGTGCTGGAAAAGACTCACATGAGCCCAAATATTTAAAAACAATATGATTCGCTAAGAACAAAAGTGGGAGGGTTCGGTGCGCACAGGGCTGCGCCCGAAGGATGATTTGAAAAGATCCAATTAGAGCTCAGCCTCAGGTCACATGCTTTTCAAAGATTTACGTGCCTACATAGACACTCGTTCGTCCGGCGCCCCGCGTACACCAACACAAATGAACGTAATACAGTTTAGATATTTTTAATTGCAAATAAATTATATTAAGAAATACAGCAGAATATTGTGACTAAATGACTTTTGCATTATTAAATTAGTAATTATTATGTTAAATAATTACATGTTAAAGGAGCATTCTTCTCTGCCTAACTTTTTCATTATATGTAAAAATACTATTAAAACCATGTCTTTGAACAGGTTCCACGAACAAAAATTTGAAATGGCACAAACAGAAAATTATATATATATATATATATATATATATATATATATATATATATATATATATATATATATATATATATATATATAAACAATAGGAATAATTGGGTTAATTGCAGTGCAGCCATTGATGTACAATTTTATATGTCACAAAGTGACATTATTGTTCGTATACTTATGAATTCATACTAAATATTAAAACAAAACTAAAATGTTGTAGAGTAATTGCGTTGCATAAAATAACAAATTATTCTTAGTATGATCACATCATGTTTTTAAAAAATCAGACTGGCATTAAAGTATTGTACTATCCGCACTTTAAATTTTTCTTTATTACAAAGTTTTAACTGTTACTTATTTGTAAGCAATATAAATTTGTTGCTGCTGTTGAAGAAATTAACCCCATCTTGTTACTGAATGTGACTGTAAATTACCAATCGCAGCGGAAAAAGGTTCATCACTCTCATGTCTGAATTTATCTACCTGAAATTTGTCGACATGAATTTGTAATGTTGAAGAATAATGAAAATTGTATTTAAAAAATTGTACAGTATATTTTGCATTGAATTTTAAATGCTGAATTACATTTTCATTTGAAATACTGTATACAACCACAAATATAACCAAAGATAAATTGCAGTGCCAAAGATTTAAAGCATTATTAATGCTGCAAGGATTCTTTCAATTCAGATCAAATTGCAATGAATGTTCATGTAATTCAACATTTTATTTCACTTTGGGGAATTTTGTTATACTTCCATAGTAATCGTATTTAACAGGTAAAATGTAGCAGTTACACATAATGTATCTTGCATATCTTGTAACTATAGCACAAACTATGGATGCACATGTAATCATTTCCACATACAGTACTCTAAGTTACAAAATATGCAAGATACATTACATGTAAATGCAATAACCTTTCAGGTTTTAGGTAGGATTGTTTTAACATTAATATTATATCTAACATATTTACTGTACTGTTAATGCAATACTTGTAATTAGTCTGGTAATAAGGCTCTTGTTAATGTTAGGGATAACCCCTAGAGGGCGCCAAAGCGCCCTGTGTTTTGTTTGTAGTTCCGTTACTTTAAACTTCAGTTCCCAGGTAACAACTCGGTCAGGTGACCAGGGGGCGCTCACCTGAACCGAGTTGGTCATTAGTTTCTGTATAAATAGCTTGTTTTAGTTCTTCAGGGTTGTCTTGCAACTGTTAATTTATCTTAGTCATGATCTGCCTGTTTCATAGTGTCTTTTGTTTCTTCAATTCGTGTTTTAGTTTCATTTAAAGTCTATTTGTTCTGTTTAAGTTTCCCTGCCTTTTTTGTGTTAATAATAAAACATCGTTTCCTTTTAATATCTGGATCCTCCTGCGTTTATGCCTCGTAACCCCAAAACGTGACAGCTAAAGCCATTGTTCCCTAAAGGCCTAAGAGTATTTTGGAGATAACAAATACTCTTCATCTATCGAAGGCATTTTTCACTTTGTACGTCATCTATTGAATGCATTTTTCTGAATTTGTTATTGAAAAGAATAAGCCTTTTTTATCCACAGCACACGCTTACTGTAATGTGGAAAAGCCCAGGCAATTATTTGTGTTAAGGTACTTGAATTATATTTGGATTATTAATGGCACTTGTCTAGCTTTCATTTTGCAAATGCAGCCTAAACACCACTCGGTAGCATATTCAGTGCGACTGCTGTGCTGCGCTCCTGCTTTACAATCCAATCTCCAGAACATCCTGTTGATGACAACCAGCACCCCCAATTAAGTGTGACTTACAGTAAGGTTGGAAAACGAGATGCAGCCACTTACAGTATAGCCCTTCGGGGTATGTCTATATATGCAAGGTAGGTTAACTCAAGCTCTGTACTTCATTCAAGTGATGCATTCCTATTAACTGGATTTGAATTTGGCCCTTGCCCAATGCATTTTAAAACAATAAAAGTACCTGCTCTTCCTCTTACATCTGAGCTCTTCAAGCCTTTTGCCTGTTTTTTCTTTGCCACTGCAATGCAACAAAGGTGCTGTGATCATGATGTGCATTTCACAAGTTGCAGTTGAGCAGAATAATAATTAGTGCATAATAATTAGCAAATAAATAAATAAAATGTAAAAAAGATTAGGGACCTATATTTGAATGTACTTTCTCAACTCCCTGATAAGGATCAATCCATCGCAAGGCACACACACACACACACACATATACACACTCATTCACACACTACAGGCAATTCGGGAATGCCAATTAGCCTAATCTGCATGTCTCTGGACTGTGAAAGGAAACTGAAGTACATGGAAGAAACCCACCAAGCATTGGGAGAACATGCAAACTTCATGCACACAGAGGCGGGAATTGACCCTGAACCCAGACTCTGAAGGTGCAAAGTGACAGTTTACTCCAATTAGCTCAAATTGTCAGCATATTGTATATGTGTATTTTTGATAATGCTTGTTAGATAGTTGGTGATGAAAATGCTTTGTTCAACTGCCAGAAAATTTTTAGATCAGATGTTTACACTGATATTGTATATACAATATTGTGTAATGAAATTAAATTTAGAAATCTATATTAGCTCGATGTATAGCTGCTTTACACTTGATTACATCATGAGTTATGCATTTACTATTGTTTTTTTTTCCATTTTCTAAGTAGTTTGTTTACAATGTCCTCATGTTTCTAATTATTATGCCATTTTTTTATTTTTCAGCTTTTAACTGTGCAGTGGTTTAGTACTTTAGCTTTGCTTCATTAATCCTGTCTGCCTGTGTCTTGACCCATGCTGGTCTTGATTCCTGGAAAAGCTCTAAGAAATGCTGTTCTCAGCATTTACTGTACATCCAGCCACTTCCATATTACCTTACAGCTCCACACAAATGTATGAGTCATTAATGTCTGTAGCATTCAGTGAGTATAGAAAATAACATCTGTTATAACCCGGTTTTAACAGAAATTACAGTTAATTACAAGTACTCCTGAGTTGTGTTTCCTAAAATGTTTGTAATGCTTTTCTTCCATTCATTTGTTAAAACGGTTGTTAGAAACTTCTCAAAACCATCCAAAGCTAACATAGTATATAAACTACTCCATTATTTGAATTTGCCCTGCAGCTAATTTCTATTTAAAATATCCTCACAATTATGTGGGGTTGGTGTGATGAGATGCCTGAGTGCCATGTTGATTAAATTGTGGATTGTATAGTGGGTAGTGCTTGTCTTAATTTTAACACTTAACTTTTGCTTTCTTTACTTAACTGTTGATTTGTTTTTTAAAACTTCAAATTAAGTGACTGCATAAGGGATAGAATTGAAGTAGAATATAAAAACAGAGGAAACATCATAATCTATCAAAAAAAAAAAAACATAACCAAGCACATAATACACTGAACAGAGAATATCAACAGATGCAAGACAAAGAACATCAGAAACATATATTTTAAATAAACCAAATGATGAAAACATAAAGTGCATTAGAACAAAATCATGTCAACAGTGAAATTTTGTTAATTAAAATATTTAACTTTGCGTAATAAATCTAGAATATCTATAAGTATGAGAGTTGTATATTTTTACATTAACATACTGTAACATAACATTTTTTTAGCAGTTAGAACTGTGGCATTGTGCCTCCAGGGTCAAGGATTTGATTTCCACCTCATACACACGTGGACAAAATTGTTGGTATCCTTCGGTCAATGAAAGAAAAACTCACAACGGTCACAGAAATAACTTTAATTTGACAAAATTAATAATAAATAAGAATTCTATGAATGTTAACCAATGAAAGTCAGACATTGCTTTTCAACCATGCTTCAACGGAATTATAAAAAAAAAAAGAACTCATGGAACAGGCCTGGACAAAAATGATGGTACCCCTAACTTAACAGTTTGTTGCACCTTTTGAGGCAATCACTGCAATCAAACGATTCCTGTAACTGTCAATGAGACTTCTGCACCTCTCTGCTGGTATTTTGGCCCACTCCTCATGAGCAAGCTGCTCCAGTTGTTTCCGGTTTGAAGGGGGCCTTTTCCAGACAGCATGTTTCAGCTCCTTCCAAAGATGCTCAATAGGATTGAGGTCAGGGCTCATAGAAGGCCACTTTAGAATAGTCCAATGTTTTCCTCTTAGCCATTCTTGGGTGTTTTTAGCTGTGTGTTTTGGGTCATAGTCCTGAGACCCAGCTTTCTGACACTGGCCAGCACACTTAGAATCCCTTGATAGTCTTGAGATTTCATTGTACCCTGCACAGATTCAAGACACCCTGTACCAGATGCAGCAAAGCAGCCCCAGAACATAACAGATCCTCCTCCATGTTTCACAGTAAGGACAGTGTTCTTTTCTTGATATGCTTCATTTTTCCGTCTGTGAACATAGCGCTGATGTGCCTTGGCAAAAAGTTCAATTTTTGTCTCATCTGTCCATAGGACATTCTCCCAGAAGCTTTGTGGCTTGTCAACATGTAGTTTGGCATATTCCAGTCTGGCTTTTTTATGATTTGTTTTCAACAATGGTGTCCTCCTTCGTCGTCTCCCATGTAGTCCACTTTGGCTCAAACAACGACGGATGGTGCAATCTGACACTGATGTTCCTTGAGCATGAAGTTCACCTTGGATCTCTTTAGAAGTCTTTCTGGGCTCTTTTGTTACCATTCGGATTATCCGTCTCTTTTATTTGTCATCAATTTTCCTTGTGCGGCCACGTCCAGGGAGGTTGGCTACAGTCCCATGGATCTTAAATTTCTGAATAATATGTGCAACTGTAGTCACAGGAACATCTAGCTGCTTGGAGATGGTCTGATAGCCTTTACCTTTAACATGCTTGTCTATAATTTTCTTTCGAATCTCCTGAGACAACTCTTTCCTTCGCTTCCTCTGGTCCATGTTGAGTGTGGTACATACCATGTCACCAAACAACACAGTGACTACCTGGAGCCCTATATATAGGCCCACTGACTGATTACAAGATTGTAGACACCTGTGATGCTAATTAGTGGACACACCTTGAATTAACATGTCCCTTTGGTCACATTATTTTCAGTATTTTCTAGGGGTACCATCATTTTTGTCCAGGCCTGTTCCATGAGTTTATTTTTTTAAAATAATTCTGTTGAAGCATGGTTGAAAAGCAATGTCTGACTTTCATTGGTTAACATTCATAGAATTTTTAAATTTTTTTACTTTTGTCAGATTAAGTTATTTATGTGACCATTGTGAGTTTTTCTTTCATTGACAGAGGGGTACCAACAATTTTGTCCATGTGTGTGTGTGTATATATATATATATATATATATATATATATATATACACACAATTGAATATTTGAATATTTGTATTATATATACAAACTGAATATTGACAAAATATTTTGGACCAGGGTTGAGAACCACTGCCTTACTTTTTTTGCCAACTCAAAAAAGTACAGAAGACCACATTGGACTGATGGGGACACAAAGAGAGAGAGAGAGAGAGAGAGAGAGAGAGAGAGAGAGAGAGCCTGCGAAAGTAAGGCCTCATCTGAGGAAAAGTGATAGTCTAACTTCACACAAAAAGAGACAAATCTGTATGCATGTGCATTCTCTTGTCTCATGCTTTCTCTTTCTGCGTTATACATTTGCGTTATATTGTATAAGTTTTGCAAGTGCCAGGAAGCTAATCTAACCATCACACAAGAATATGGAAACAAATTTAAGACATTTTCAATTAAATTAAATTCAATTTTATTTATATAGCGCTTTTAACAATTGACATTGTCACAAAGCAGCTTTACACAATCAAAAGAAGTAAGTTTGTATGAAATGTGAATGTGTATGAATCAAAATGATAAGATTGTCCCTGATGAGCAAGCCGAGGGCGACAGTGGCAAGGAAAAACTCCCTGAGATGGTAATAGAAAGAAACCTTTAGAGGAACCAGACTCAACCCATCCTCATCTGGGTGATAACGGATAGCAGGGATTGATCAGCATAATAATGTGTAAGACTGGAAGTTCAGTATAACAGGAGATGTGTTTAAATTAAATGGAGTCCAGTTTGTTCCTGGAGGCTCAGGTAGACTGTAGGAAATTCCAGTCCAGAACTAGCGAATGACTGAAGTCACAGGTCCACAGAGAACAGCTGTCAGCATCAATCGAGGACAGGACAGTCTTCGTGGAAACCATCCCCAGTCACCACGCACATCCAGGCAGACCACACGGGGCATCCATGCGACGAGATCTCCAACCAGAAGCAGGGACTTCGGCAGGACTAACTATAACAGCATAACTAAAAGGGAGAGCCAGAAGGAAACACAGACATGAGGGCTACCTGAGATGTAAAGCAACCAATCACCTCACCGTCAACAAACCTGAGTGATCAATGAGAGTGGGGAGGGCAGCATCTAAACATATCAGTTTACCATAATACTCTACGTCCATGAGTCCCCCAGATCTGCTCCTTTACCTAAGGCTAATCTATTTACAAAATCTTGGCTAAATAAATAGGTTTTTAGCCTATACTTAAACACTGAGACTGTGTCTGAGTCCCAAACACTATTTGGAAGACTATTCCATAACTTTGGGGCTTTGTAAGAAAAAGATCTGCCCCCTGCTGTAGTTTTTATAATACGCGGTACTGACAATCAGCCTGCATCCTTTGATCGAAGTAGGCGTGGTGGATCGTAAGACACTAGCAGTTCACTCAGATACTGCGGCTCAAGACCATTTAATGCTTTACAGTATATGTCAAAAGTAGTATTTTAAATTCAATGCAAAATTTCACAGGGAGCCAATGCAGTGTAGATAAGAGGGGTGATGTGCTCGTATCTTCTGGTTTTTCTTCTGCCATTTGTACTTATATACAAGCTTCTAGAATAAGTTGTAGCACATCAAATATGCTAAACGCACTAAACGCCCTTTCTCCATCTCAGGCTACACATGAGATACCAGTGTGTTCTGGCTTCTTTTTCCCTTTCAACTTACCTGATTCCTCCTGATGCCAGAAGAACAACTGACCATCTATACCGCTTAATCCTGTATTCAGGGTCACGGGGAGCCTATCCCAGGAGACTTGGGGCACATGGCAGGGTACACCCTGGACAGGGTGCCAATCCATCGCAGGGCACACAGACATACACACACTCACACACTCACACACTCATTCACACACGACGGGCAATTTGGGAACGCCAATTAGTCTAACCTACATGTCTTTGGACTGTGGGAGGAAACCGGAGTACCCGGAGGAAACCCACCAAGCACGGGGAGAACATGCAAACTCCATGCACACAGAGACGGGAATCGAGCCTGGCCGGGGATCGAACCCGGACCCTGGCGGTGCAAGGCTACAGTGCTAACCACTATACCACCATGCCGCCCAATGGGTTACCTTTTGAGCATTATTCCTCTGAATCTACATCCACATGGAGTTTTTACTTGCCACTGTAAATTTACCTGCCATTTTTTTCTGTAAAGCTTATGACAGTGTCTATTGTTACGAATAAATAATATACACAAATTTTGTGACAAATAAATAAAATACACAAATACATTTCAAATTCATTTAATTAATCGACCACCCTTGAAAGTTCCATTTTGATGACAAAGTCCTTTACAGTGCCAAATGTAAGTTCCTGGCTTGCTAAAAGAATGGGCCCAGTAGATTATGACCTGCAACAGCTGATAAGATAACAAAAAGTCAGGCAAATCACCACATTAATGTACTGAATTACGACAATGCCTTTCCTTTCTGTCTGCACAAAATCCCCTGGGCATGCCTATGAAAGGGGAGGCTCTTACTCCCTCCCAGTGTGGGGCACAAAGTACACAAAAAGCAAAAGCAAGTCTCATTAGAGAGGTTAGTAATCCATTTTCTCTCTCTCTCTCTCAGCCTGCACTGATTACATTAATGTGTGTGCGTGCGAGTCATTGGACACTGTGCCCCTTCCTTCCTCCTCTCTCCTTCACACACACACACACTCTAACGGAAACACTGCTCTGTCGTGATTATTTTCAAAGGTAAAGTGCAGGTTAATTTGGTTTATTTTTACTTTACAGCAGTGAGTCCGTTCGTGTGTGCGTGTGTGAGAAAGCCGTCCTGCACAGTAGTCCTCCCCCCTCTCAAATAAGAGGAGGTTTAAGACGAAAGGAGGGAGAGGGTATCAACCCTCCTCTCCTCTTACTTTAGCTTCACACACATACACTAAGTAGGTACATGAAATACAGTGAATTAAAAAGTATTTCACCCCCATTTTAAAATGCTAAATGCTGAATGTGTTTTCCACCTTCAACGTGACCTATAACATGTACACCCAAGTGAAAAAGTATATTAAATCCTAGCATACCAAAGCATACATAAGTGTACTTGCTCCAGACTAATGACTAGTATACTTGATTGCTATTTTAGAACAATTAATTTTGTACTAAGTGCAACATTTAAATTTAAGTTGTAATTAAATTGTGCAGTATTCTTATTGCAGCAGTAGCATGCTGTTATACTTCTGGCCAATTCCAAATACTAAAACAGTACACTTTGTGGTTAAAAAAATACATATACTTTTTTATATTATATAGTGCACACAGTCTTCTATAATACTGTATTGCAAATGTGTTATCAGTACAGTAAAGGAGTTAAGGACCATTTAAACATACTGAATGCATTTTCTACACTGGAACATGTTTTTGAAACACATTACATCATTAATTATGAGGCAGATTTCATTCATGAATTCAACAGATTTAATTTGCATGAGGCCACACAGATGCACAAAAAACAGTACTGTAATTGATTTGTGTTCAACTTCCACATGCGGTCTTATTTCTAATTAATTTCCCTACAGTTAAAAAAAAAAAAAAAAAAAGGATTACTTTTGATCGATGGGATACATTGCTGTCGTAGCAGTAAAAAAAAAGCAGCTTTTTTCTCAGGACACTCTTCTTCCATGCTATTTGAAATAGTTTCAGTTTAGTTTAATATGATCAACATTCTAGTTTTCTAGTGTCTAACTTATGGTGTATGTGTGATCATTGTCATGGGGCGGAGCAGAACTAGAGGAATCCAAGAGCAGATGAGTGACTGCAACGTGAGATGAGAGCGCGTTCGAAAGGTAGAAGTGAGGATTGAAACCAGGAAGTAGGTCAGCGAGGTCAGAGCTAAATTGGGGCAGACAGGTCGTAATTATACCAGCCTGCTAGTCTTTTCTATTTTTTTTTTATTTTTATTTTAATTGGACCTACATTCCCAAGTAAAAAAAAAAAAAAAGCTAAGTATATTAAATCCTAGCATGCCAAAGCATACTTAAGTGTACTTGCTCCAGACTAATGACTAGTATACTTGAAGTTTGCTATTTTGGAACAACTAATTTTGTACTAAGTGTGTTCAAGTTGTAATTAAAGTGTATTAAATATACGTTTGTGTGCTAAAATGGAACAACTTTAAGTATACTTGGTACACTTAAAGTACTGTATATGGCTGTGTGTGTACTAACTTACATACCTAGATTTTCCTATAATATATTTTTAGAAAGTGTTTTATAATGCAATTATTTTGAAGTATGTTTAAAATTAAATTCCAAAATTTGGTAAAAGCATGATAGTACTATATTTTATATATTAACTGATTGTACAACTTTTTGTTAGTATATTTGCAATGTACTGTCGAAGATTTCAATATATTTGTAACACACTAAAGTGTTTTTTTTTTTTTTTTTTACTAGGGTTATAAGTATAATAAAATGCTGACTCTAAAGTTTTAGATGCCTGATCAAGTTATGTGGAGTTAGGTGGTGATCCAATCATAGTTTATAATTAAGGGAGATTTCTGATAAAGCTGTGCAGTAGTTGATATAAATGTAAAAGTTAAATGTGGTAGCAACGCACATATGTTATTTCCAAGACACACTTTGAATATGATGATATAAGTATCAGAGATAACCCGGTTGAACTTGGAGTTGTCAGATAAGAGGCCCTGCTGGCTTTATGCCCACTGCCACAGTGTCTTGTAAAAATGTATAAATGACTAAGAGATTTACAGGAAAACAATGTAAAATTCCTACAGAAAAGTATTGCAAATCCAAAAACATAATTTTTTGTTTAAATCTCTGAACTTTTGTAAACTATTAAACAGAATGTTTTGGTATAGTTACAACAACGATACGCGATTATAATCTAGTTTATTTGTTAAAACTACAAATATTGGTATAAAAAAACAGAAATACTGTAATACTCATAACAAAATAACTTTGTTTATTTGACATGCAAATATTGTAAAAACTAAAGTTTTAGTCAGTTGTTCTTAAAAATACAACTAAAGTAACTCACTATAAAAACTCACTTTTTCAAGTACCGACATCCTTGGAGACAGATGGAATAAATGTAGATGGACAAATAGTAAAAGCGGATCTTTACTGCATTGCCGGGGATAACTTGGGTTCTCATTTCATAGGTGGGTTTACAGAGAACTTCAGCCGCTCTCAATATTTTTGCAGGTACTGTGAAATCACAAGAATTGAGTTTGTGGCTGATCCGGATGTCTGTGGTCCTCTACGCACCCCAGAGATGTATGATGCAGCTGTTGCTGATCTCCAGGCTGAAAACATCCAAGACATCAGAAGGATCAAGGTAAACTCTATCTTTAATGCCCTTGAGTCTTTTCACGTATCCCAGCCTGGTCTCCCGCCCTGTTTAGGTCACTCTTAAACAGGTGCATCACACAGTTAAAGTACAAAGGATCTGAAGCATTCACAAAGCCATGTGGTGTCAACCCGGACAGAGCCAAGTTATCAGGTCAAGCCATTCAGAACTGGAACCTTTTTGAGATTGCTACCAGTTTTGAGTGGTGACAAAATCATGAGGATGAAGTATGGCAGTTAGCACTCCAGCTAATAGACATTGTGGATCTTATTTGTGCAAAATTGAAGTGCAACTAAAACCCAAACACCGCTATTTGCGCCATTATTCAGCACTGATCTTATAATTTGGTCCATTGATTAGGTTATGGACATTTAGGTTTGAAAGTAAGCACAGTTATTTTAAAAGATGTGCCAGACACTTGAAAAACTTCAAAAACATTTTTCAAACTTTGTCAGGCATATCTTTAAGCTGGGCAAGAATGCAGTAAACTATTGAAAGTGAAGGATAGCTGTGCATTTTATCTGAACCTCTACAGTGACACTATTAAACATGCAGTCACGGAGTTAGCCTTTTCAGAAAGCAATACCACATTTACCACAGACATTCAGTACAATATGAATATATGGAGTTTGGTGAACTTATACTCATCTTGATTCATAATGACACATCTGTGTATGTTTTGATGGATATCCACAAAGGCACCTTCCTCTTAGAATACCATCTGTATTCTGTGAGAAAGGACAGTCTTTGGTTATGGTGTATCAACATTAAGGAACTGCCCGATTTCTATCCTTTGGTATCATACATTCTTGATGGATACCAAGTCATTCCACTAAAACACAGTATTGTGGAAAGATAAAGTCCAATTAAAGCTCACTCCTTCCTGTAAATAATTTGACATTAATATGTGTTACCTGATACATATCCCTGCTCTGTTAGGTGTATGTACTATATACTGTATATTTTCTGTTTTGTTTTAAGGTGCCATTTTGTTTTCAGTGCAAATATGACTGACTCAGAGCGAACCTTGCTAGATGACATGATCATGGAAGCCCTACCACAACTTCAAGAAGTAAACAAAAACATCCTGGAAGAGCACTTGCAGTCCATTGGAGTCAAGACGTATGATGATCTACGCTTCGTAACAGAGGCCGATTTGATGACAGCATTAAGACCTGTAGAAGCCAGAAAACTTCTTTTTGCTTGGGAATGTAAGTAAAAACACTACACACCACCACACAACTATTCAAAATCAAAAGCAGACATGGACATTTTGAAATATTTTACAGTATGAATCAATCTTATATTTTTGCCATTTAAAGACCACACTCCCGAGAAGAGTTCACCATCATCTGTGGAAGCCTCACCTACCCAATTGCTGCCATCGCTCTCTGTTTCACCCCAAAGATCATTGTCAAGCTCCTCCAGCAGCCCAGGACTTGACACACAGTGGGACATCAACTTTGAAATTCTAAATTTCCTGAGGAAGTGATGCAGGCTTTAGAGAGGGGGAAAAGGCCTGGCCCAAAAATAAGGAGGCAAATGGTCCGGATTGTTGTGACAGAGATTATGCAAAAATGCCCTCATGTAGGTAAAAAGCATTCAACTGACATTGCAACAAAAATGGTGGCAAAATCTACCAGTTCTCTCCAAGATGTAATAGTTGTTGGAACAGGCTACCATTCCCTTGTCAAACAGTTGCAAAACAGAATTGAAAATGTAAGGCGCACTTCAACACCAAAAATAAGAAAAAGAAAACAGCAAAATGATGACTCGGACCAAACAGACGAGATCCCATTAGAAGAGAGAGCAGCAATGCAGGACACGTAGGGATGCATTAAATGGAATGTAACATTTCTGCCGCTTGAAGAAACTCAAGACAGCCAGCAGCAAAAGATCGAAAAACTCAAGGTGATGTTCCAACACTCTGATGTCAATCCAGAGGAGGTAAAATGTTTAATGAAATCCACATTTTACACACAGCGTCAACATGTCAACCAGGGAAAAAGTATCAAATACTGTACCTTAGAGAGTAGTGGCCGTTTTGGTCTTGCCAGTCCACCTTATGGAACTCACTGGGATTGACCTCAAAGAGACATTCACACGAAATTTGGATTTGAAAGGAAAAAGGCATCTCGACTACATGACCACAGTTTGTGTCAACAAGAGCAAGAAATTGCTTCAGAATTATGTAAGGCTTCAGAGGATGCGAGAACTGCAGAGTGGCTGTCAGATGATGTGATAAAGATGGTCCTGATTCTGATCAGCTACTTTGATGAGAAGGAGGAGTTCATGTTCTTCCAAGTAGAAGATACATGTCTGGCAGAAGAAGTCCAACTAGAGCAAATGCCTCTGACACCCGTTGTTATTGTCTGTGGTAAGTCTGTTTCATCTCTCTCTCTCTCTCTCTCTCTCTCTCTCTTTTTTAAAAAATTGCACTGTTTATAGAATTTGTCATGTGAGTGCAGCACTTATTAATATAATCTGTTAAATAATTTGTTCATAGGGCAATCCTGCTATTCCTCCACAAGGTACTTGCTGAGCTTGGATCGAAACCCTATCAACACATTCATCTTCTCCTTAATTTCTGCATTGTGCCTCATGTTCTGGAGCTACTACTGTTTTAATATTCATTATCCATCATAGCTGGCTTCAATCCTGGAGTTCCTTCAATGGTGAGTAAACATGGCTAACTAATTTCTCAGACCTGGGAGTCAAGACTGAGAGTCAGATCCAGACTAAGAGGCGGACTCGAGCCCGGTCTTAGTCTGGGTCTGACTCTTGGCCTAGCCTCTGGGTGTGGCCTGAGTCTCGGTCTTGGTTCGGTTTTGAGTCTTGGCAAGGGTCAGACTCTTTTTTTTTTTTTTTTTTTTTTTATATATATATGCATGTCAAAAGTTTGGAAACTGTACTATTTTTATTGTTTTTGAAAGAAGTCTCCTCTGCTCACCAAGGCTGCATTTATGTTATTAAAAATACAACAAAAAAAAGTTGTTAAAATGTAAACTTTAAAATGTAATTCAAAAGAACAGTATTTATATAGAATAGCAAAAATAGAAAGCTTTATATAGAGTAGCATAAATAGAAAGCTTTTGTAACATTGTAATACCATTCAAAAGTTTTGGGTTGGTAAGATTATTTTTTTAAATTAATCAAATGTATTACTTTTTTTTTTTTATGAAAGAACTTAAATTAATACAGCAAGTATGCATTAAATTGATCAAGCGACAGTATAGACGAGAATGTTGCAAAAGCTTTATATTTCAAATAAATGCTGTTGTTTTGAACTTTATTCATTACATAATCCTAAAGAATTTTACAACTGTTTTTAACATTGATAAGTGTTTCTTGAGTAGTAAATCAGCATATTAGAATGATTTCTGAATGATCATGTGACTCTAAAGGCTGGAGTAATGATTCTAAAAATTCAGCTTTGAATAACAGAAACAAATTGCATTTTAAAATATATTGAAATAGAAAGTTATTTTAAATTGTAAAAATATTTAACAATAATACTGAAATCATGATCTTGTTGTATTTTGGATCAAATACAAAAACAATTCAAAAACAATAAAAATAGAACACTTTCCAAACTTTTAACCGGTAGTGTATATTGTTTCTTGTAGTCCTTTATTTATTTATTTATTTATTTATATAACTGATCGATTAAAATGCTTAATATGCTTTAATATGCTTTTGTTCTACATGTGTTTTTTCTCGATAAACCCAGAAAAAGGAACCAAAGTAGAGAATAAAAACTCCAAGCGTTGTCTCAACGTGTACCCTCGAGTCCTCACCCTGAAATGCTGTTAAATAAATTTTGTCAAGTTAAATTTTGCTCTCTTGTCTTTTCACAAGATGTATTTTTGAGATTTACCACAATAACTTCATTATATATAAATATAAATACACATATAAATACAGCATATTATGAATAGATTTTATGTATAATATACAGAAAATTTCCATTTAAAATGCAAACCGTTATTTTACCAGTTAAAATGAGTTTTGTTTGATATTTCCCTGTTAATTGTATCATTTATTGATGCACAATAAGCAATTATTACATGTAAAAAAACACAGGAAATAGTCAATTTTGCATAACTGTGTTCACTTAAGTTTTTAATGTGATTCAGCTGTGATTTCATTCACTGTAAATCAATTTACATATTGTGTCAGTAAAGTTATTTATTGTGCTGCTGTATTTTTTACAGGAATTTTCTGGTAACCCCAGCTGCCAGCGTTTTCCTGTAGAAACAAAAGGAAAACACTTTTTTAAATTTTTTATTTTATTTTACAGTGTATGACTAATCTGTTTACATGTATAAGGAAATTTAAAAAGGAAAAAATACTGTTCCTTTATTTGTTTTCAGAGGAGGTAAATAATGTCTTTGAACATGAGAAGTGTATTGCACATTTTTGTATTTTTATGTTAATAAATTAGTTCATCTTCATTCTCTACCATTCATTCTTCTCTTTAGCAAAATTTGCTTCCTGCCAAGGGAATTAACATTGCAGAGTGGACATTAAAATTTAACTGAACTTTTTTTTTGAACATAGTTAAAGATCGTCTTGGGTTACTTAGCTGTAACCCTGTTCCCTGATAAAGCAGGAATGAGATGCTGCGTGAAAACGCTATGGGAGCATCTATTTGTTCTCCGGTTGTGAAGCCTGTGTGTATCAAAACGCCGAATAATTCAGCTTATAACCTCAGTCAGGTGACGTCACCCGATAAGGTGCAACTGCAGGTTATAAAAAGGGAGTGAACCGGAATCATCCTCAGGTCAATTTTGTCTTAAGGACGTCCAGGCACGCCAGCAGTGCGGCATTGAAGCGCAGCATCTCGTTCCCGCTTTATCAGGGAACAGGGTTACAGCTAAGTAACCCGAGACGTTCCCTTTCAAAAGCTACACTCGATGCTGCATGAAAACGCTATGGGAACGAGAATACCAATGCCGCCGCACTGCAAGTGGCTGGACCCCCAGGTTATGTAGCGTGTGCGCACAATAGCAAAGGAGGTCTCAGACCTAGCTCTGGGATGCTGACTCGAGGATCCGCGAGCCCGGAGTAGCATTGACATCCAGACTATCAAATCTAACAAACGTGTGCGAAGAGGACCAACCTGCCGCATCACACACCTGCTGCGAGGGGACTTGCCAGAGCAATCCCCCTCGAATGAGCCCAGAGGCGAAGTGTGACCACACGCCTCATAGGCTAGGGCAATAGCATCTCTCACTCACCCAGTGTGACAAGGTCTGTCTAGTGGCAAATGCCCCTCGGTTGCGGCCCCCATGGCAAATGAAAAGCTGCTCTGTCTTACGCCACTGGCTAGTGCGGTGGACGTAAATCTGAAGAGCACATACTGGACACAGTAAGTGAAGTCTTTCCTGCTCCGGAGCTGTGAAAGGCGGAGGACAGAAGGCTTCGAGAACGACTAGGTGCATGGTCGAGAATGGAACCTTCGGAAGATAGTCCGGGTGAGGATGCAGAATAGCTTTGACTAGCCCAGGGGCAAAGTCTAGGCAGGATGGGGAGACTGACAGAGCCTGCAGATCTCCAATCCTCTTCGAAGAAGTAATAGCCAGGAGAAAAAACATCTTAAGAGACAGAAGCCTGGCAGGCGCTTACTCTAGTTTGAAAGGGGTGTCAGCCAGGCCTTCGAGCACAATAGCTAAGTCCCACGAAGGGGCCGTCGCTCTAGTGGGCGACCCCAACTGTTTAGCTCCACGAATAAAACGGGCAACTAAATGGTGCTTTCCCACAGAAACACCATCGGTCAGAGCATGCCGAAATAGCGGCTATGTATGTTCTGAGAGTACTAGGGCATAAGCCAGAGGACAACTTTTCTTGCATAAACTCCAGTACTGAAATCTGGCAGTGGACTGCGTCTACATGTCTTGCCATGCACCAACTTTCAAATACACTCCATTTGAGGGCATAAGTTCTTCTAGTTGGGGAGCTAGAGGAGTCAGAGTAGTAAAGGGGACATTGTGCTGCCTCTTGCAAGGCAAAGAGGTCCACCTCTGCTACATAAAATCTTTCCCAGATTTGACTGACTACTTCGGGGTGGTTTCCATTACCCGTGTGTCACAGCTTGTCTGTATAGCAAGTCCGCTCCTATATTCATGTGCTCCGAAATGTAAATCGCCCTGAAGGACAGGAACTTGTCCTGTGCCCAAAGCAGAACCTGGTGCACTAGCTTGTTCAAGCGGCACGAGCGCAGTCCACCCTGGCAATTTATGTACGGGACTACCACATTCTTGTCCACCCACACTAGGACATGGTAGCCTCTCAACTGCTGGAGGAAGTGTTTCAGGGCCAGAAACAGAGCCATCATTTTTAATCAATTGGTGTGCCATGCGAGAAGATGACCTCTCCAGCTCCCTTGTGCTGGACGGCCATCCAAGACCACACCCCAGCCCGTGAGGGAAGCATCTGCCGTTAGCATCTTGCGACGACAAGACGGTCCTAAAGTGGGACCCAAAGTCAGAAACCGGGGTCTGAACCACATAGAAAGGGTACGAAGCCCCCGGTGCGTAACCCTTATTAGCCTCTGGGGATTGGCCCTTGAGTGAAATCCCCTGGCTCTTAGCCACAACTGAAAACGCGCTCATGTGCAGAAGGCCCAAAGAACGCAGCTGCCATGAGACCTAAAGAAAAGTGTGGAAGTGAGGAAGAGTCACTTTCTGGCCTAGCTTGATTTCCTTCAGGGTGTTGGATGATGGGTTTCACACGAGCGGGAAACAGGTGTGCCTGCCTTGTGATAAAATCAAATGTGACCCCCAAATATGTTGTCCTCTGAACAGGAAAGAGAACGCCTTTTGTGGCGTTGAGGCTCAATCCTAAAGAATGGAGATGAGCTAGGACGACATCCTGATGTCGAAGCGCTAGCTACTAAGACAGAGCCAGGATCAGCCAGTCGTCGATGCCCTGGAATCATAGAGCCAGAGCTGCATCCGTGCATTTTATATATGTGCGGGGTGACAGGGCTAGGCCAGATGGAAGGACCTGATACTGGTAAGCTTCGCCCCCGAAAGCAAACATCAGGAACCTCCTGTGTTGGGGCAATATTTTGATATGAAAATATGCGTAGTTCAGGTTGACTGTCACAAGCCAAACCTCTGGTGGTATTTGAGAAACAATAATTTTGGCTGTCAACATTTTGATGTTCAGCAAAAGATGTAAAATTGGACGCAACCCCCCTTCTCTCTTGTCTGGCAGGGGAACATGATCTAAGCCCCTTTTCCCAGCAAAGTCTTTAATTGCCAAGTCAGCAGATGCGCTCGTTCCAGTTTCATGGAAGTGGAGACCATGCCATTGAAAAGGCAGAGGACGATGTGCAACAGAGAGGGGGTGTTGGGTGTCCGGCATCCTGAAACAAGGCAGGAAGGAACCGAGCACCTAACATTTCGCTGGAGACTGCTGCTTCCCAAAACACCAGTGGTGGCGGAGATTAGACAACGGCCCCCAGAGGGTGCCAGGGAGGAGTCTTTATCCCTTATTGGCATTTTTACACGTCCCTCCCCGTGGGGAGATACCCTCGTGGTCCTGGGCACGTCAACCTCAGGACTTCCTTTTTGGCGGCGATAAAGCTCCTCAGGTCCGGTGCTTTTTTTTTTCTCTCTCTTTTTGAGGCGGTTTGCGAAGCGCAGCGAGTCCTTCCTGTCTCTACGAGGGGATAGCTGGCTCGCCACACTCTCCTTCTGTTCTTCACGCCTCGTGGGAACCAGACCTGGTCGGGACTGGGTGGCCGACAGTCCCGACTCCTGAGCACGGCAGGGGAGAAACCTCAAAAAAGTCTGCTCATAGAGCTTCACCTCCCAAAACCTAGTGGCAGCTCTGTTTACAGCGTCGCCAAAGAGGCTGGAAGGCGAGAGGGGGGCATCAAGGAGGAAAACGCGATCCCTGACCTTGATGCCCGTGAGGTTAAATCACAGATGTCTCTCCGTGGCGACTGCAGCAGCCATAGAACTGCCGAAGCACGGGCCGTCTGCTTGGTGGCATGGAGAAATAAATCTGTGGCTCGGCGTAGTCGATAGACCCGCCAGTGCTCAAAACTCTCAGCAGGTGAGCCTGGTATGCCTGCAAAACCGCCATGGTGTGCAGGGTAGCACCAGCCTGACCCGCTGCTTGAAAAGCTTTCCTCACCAACGGAGATGTTAGTCTACACGGCTTGGTGGGCAGCGTGGGCTTTTTCAGGGAGGATGAGCTCCCAGGAGAGAGATAGCTCGCAAGCGTCTCTTCAATCTGGGGCTTCATCATAAAACAGGGGATGAATAAGGCTTATTCCATGAAAGAGTTAACTCGTCATGGAGGTCGCCAAAAAAGGGGAGGAACCCTCGTAGAGGCCCCTCCCCTGGCCACCCAACAGAAACCTGTCGTCTAACTTTGAGCGCTTGGGGAATTTTTATTATTATTATTATTAATTTTTAAAAAAATCTTGAATGCACCGCGGCTCGCGGTTTCTCTTTAAAGAAAGTGAGCTGCGCGCGAAGCACCTTAATAGGGAGATCACAATGCTTGCATTCTCCTTGAATTTTATTACAGTACCTTTACATAGCTCAAAATATATTTACATCTAAATCTAATCTAATCTAAGCTTTCTTTCAGACAAATTCTTTTTATTATGCAACACTGCTTAAGCCAGTAATTGGGACCAGAGTTGCAGCATGTCAAGCACAATGTAATACTCATTATATGGCCCTAATTGCATAGATATTATGTTCAAAAAGGTCAAATGAGCTTTGGGATGTGAACACCATCTGTCCAATAATTTGTGGACCTAAAGTAAAAGACTGAGTGTAAAAGCACACTAATCACTCTACTTTGCACTGACCGACATAGAAAGAGGGTGGCAGATAGAAAGAGATTAGCCATTCTATTAAGAGTGATAGAGAAGAAGAATTTAATGCGCTATTATCTTCTGTTTAGCCACACACTGTGGAGGAGAGAAAGGAAAGAGTTAGACAGGGTTGTCCTGTTGCATGCAGTGTATGTCCATTGGTCACTATTATAGATGAGTTGAAAGTCGAAGCATGCTCATATCATCTGTACCATCTGTATTGCTCACTCACTCACTCACCCACTTATTCAGTCATTGTTTATATCGCTTTATAGTTGATGAAAATGTACAGGGACACAGAGGTCTGGAACCTATCCCAAGATAGTTAGGGCATTAGGTGGGGTGCCAATCTATTGCAGGGCACACACATACACACACACACACACACACACACACACACACACACTATGAGCAATTTGTGTCACCAATTAGCCTAATTTGCATGTCTTTGGACTGTAGGAGGAAACTCATCAAGCACAGGGAGAAAATGCAAACTCCAAGGTGAGGCAGGAATTAAACCCTCGAGGTGCAAGGCGTCAGTGCTAACCATTAAGCTTCCGTGCCCTGCCTAATGTATTAGGATAGCATGGTATGTATGTACTGTACGTGTATCTACGCCACTGTGTTTACTGTGTCCTACACAGTAATTCCCCAACTCCTCCTACTCTCCTCTCTCATCTTACTTCAGCCATGATTCTTTTCGAAGCACAGGTTAATTTGTTTTATTTTAACTTTAGATTTTGTATAAATTATTTTTATACGAATATTTTTGTGGAATGAATCATCTGAGTTTCCATTATTTCTTATCTGGAAATTCACTTTGATATATGAGTGCTTAAAAATACAAGCATGTTTCCAGAATTAATTATGCTCACAATCCAAGGGTGATCTTTACTCTTTTATTTTTAAATTACGCACTATTGCACACATACATATACAGTATACAGGTGCAGTCAGTGTACGGAGGTGAGGAGGGTAAGGGGCAAGTGCCTTAGGCAGGTGATAGGGCAAGCTGGTAAGCCTGGCTGAGCGCCGGTCTCTTCTTTGCAATGTGTGAATTGCGGGACTCTAAGAGCAGTCTAAATCTGTTGGTAGAGAAACATCCTACTCACCAGACGAAATCTCAGCGGCCCTTTTATAGGAAGCCATTCTTGTGAAGATAGAGCTCTGAGGCATCTGTAATGTTAGTACCAGGAGGGGGCAATTGAAATCAGGGCTCCGGTGGACGGGACAGTTGTGCGGTGGGGCTTTTTAGTTACTGAAATGTTGTTTCTTCCTACAGAATCCACTACACTTTTTCTGGCTGTCCCTTCCCAAATATTAGATTAGAGAGGGGTGCTGCAACAGAGGAGAATACATTTCTTTTTGAGACTTTACAAAGCCATGGCTGATCTGGTACCCAGGTACTGTGCTGCGCTTCATTAAGCCCCAAGAGACATGGGGTCAGCCTTGCCTTCCTAAGCTCCTTGAACACTGTGCAGGTGGCAAAACTGCTCTTCCCAGTTGGTGAATGACTATGTTGCGAGGTAGGCAATGTCGTACGGACAGTGGACACAGAACACAATATCCATAAGCTGCTAAAAGGTTGCTGGAGCTCCATGGAAGCCTAATGGGAGGAAGTTGTATTGCCAGTACCATTATTTCATACTATTTTCATGAAATATTTTTTGCCCTTTGCTATTGGTGTCAGCGCTACCTGCCAAATATTTCTGATGGAAATAAACCAGGCCTTTTTCAGCTGGTCAATGAGATCATCCAAGCAGTAAGGGGTATTGAACTGGGATATTTGGTTCAAGCATCGGAAGTGTATTAATAGAATAATTGACCAGTGGGGCTTGCACACAGTGACCATGGGGCTGGACCAGGGACTAGTTGACTCCTCTATGATACCATTCTGAAGCATATTATTTATTTTCTGCTTCAATTTCATGGTGGCAGGCTCCCGGGGCTCAGTACAGTCTCTGTCTGAGTTTTGTATGTCATGCCGAATAGGTGTATGAGCCGCAGGTCAATGAAGAACACATCTAGGAACTTATCCAGTAGTTCGTTCAGTTCCTGGTGCTCCGTCGCCGTCAGATCCTCTCTGCTTTGAACCACTGCCCAAACCTTTCTGAGAAAAGAATTGACTGTTTTTAAAAGGAGTTTGGTTATTTTTGGTATTATCTGTTTGAGAAAATATGTAGGTATGAGGTCTAGTACACAAGTCAGTGTATTGGCTGAAGAATTAAATTGGTTCAGCCTTTTGAAGGGGAGTGGGGATTTAAAATAGTTAGATCATTATCTGCATAGATGTTTATTAAATTACCTGCTTCAAAATCTGTTGTTGTTTTTTTTTGCCTGATACATTGTGTTTTAATTATTAAAGAAATTCTTTCTAAAAAAAAGTCCTACCTACTACTAGTTAGCATTTTTCTGTGTTGTTTTCTGTCCTAGTAAATTTTTCTACAGTTGTCACGTTTCGGGGTGCGAGGCATAAACGCAGGGGATCCAGGTTTTAACGGAAACGATGTTTATTTAAAACACAAAACAGGCAGGGAAACTCAACAAAACAAAGATACTTTAAATGAAACTGAAACAAAAACACGTATAGACAAAACAAAAGACACTAGGAAACAGGCAGACATGACTAAGGTAAATGAACAGTTGCAAGACAACACAGGAGAACTAAAACAAACCATTTATAATAAAACTAATAACCAACTCGGTTCAGGTGAGCGCCCCCTGGTCACCTGACCGAGTTGCCCCATGGGAACTGAAGTCTAAACAAAGGAACTACAAACGAAATTACAGGGCGCTTTGGCGCCCTCTAGGGGTTATCCCTGACATAACCCCCCCTCAAAGGGCGCAACTCCGGGGCGCCACAGGAGGTCCAGGGCATCCCCCCCAGGGTCCAATGTCCGCCCCTCTCACCCATAGGCTGGCACCTATGTCCTGTGGGCCAGGTGGCTTCATGCCCCCGTTGAAGCAGGGCGGCGGAGACGGAGGAAGCTCGCCGTCCTCTTTGACGCTGGGCGGTGAAGGCAGTGGGTGCTCGCCGTCCTCGGTGACGCAGGGCGGCAGAGGATGAGGAGGCTCGCTGTCCTCGGCGGCGCATGACAGCGGCGGCGGAGAAAGAGGATGGAGCTCGTGCTCCTCGGCGGCGCACGGAGGCGGCGGCGGAGGAAAAGGAAGCTCGCTGTCCTCAACGGCGTACGAAGGCGGCGGCGGAGGAAGAGGATGGAGCTCGTGCTCCTCGGCGGCGCATGAAGGCGGCGGCGGAGGAAGAGGATGGAGCTCGTGCTCCTCGGCGGCGCATGAAGGCGGCGGCGGAGGAAGAGGATGGAGCTCGTGCTCCTCGGCGGCGCATGAAGGCGGCGGCGGAGGAAGAGGATGGAGCTCGTGCTCCTCGGCGGCGCATGAAGGCGGCGGCGGAGGAAGAGGATGGAGCTCGTGCTCCTCGGCGGCGCATGAAGGCGGCGGCGGAGGAAGAGGATGGAGCTCGTGCTCCTCGGCGGCGCATGAAGGCGGCGGCGGAGGAAGAGGATGGAGCTCGTGCTCCTCGGCGGCGCATGAAGGCGGCGGCGGAGGAAGAGGATGGAGCTCGTGCTCCTCGGCGGCGCATGAAGGCGGCGGCGGAGGAAGAGGATGGAGCTCGTGCTCCTCGGCGGCGCATGAAGGCGGCGGCGGAGGAAAAGGGAGCTCGCTGTCCTCAACGGCGTACGAAGGCGGCGGCGGAGGAAGAGGATGGAGCTCGTGCTCCTCGGCGGCGCATGAAGGCGGCGGCGGAGGAAGAGGATGGAGCTCGTGCTCCTCGGCGACGCATGAAGGCGGCGGCGGAGGAAAAGGATGGAGCTCGTGCTCCTCGGCGGCGCATGAAGGCGGCGGCGGAGGAAAAGGAAGCTCGCTGTCCTCAACGGCGTACGAAGGCGGCGGCGAAGGAAGAGGATGGAGCTCGTGCTCCTCGGCGGCGCATGAAGGCGGCGGCGGAGGAAGAGGAAGCTCGAAGTCCTCAGCGGCGCATGAAGGCGGCGGCGGAGGAAGAGGAAGGTCGAAGTCCTCAGCGGCGCATGAAGGCGGCGGCGGAGGAAGAGGAAGGAGCTCGTGCTCCTCGGCGGCGCATGAAGGCGGCGGCGGAGGAAGAGGAAGGTCGAAGTCCTCAGCGGCGCATGAAGGCGGCGGCGGAGGAAGAGGAAGGAGCTCGTGCTCCTCGGCGGCGCATGAAGGCGGCGGCGGAGGAAGAGGAAGGTCGAAGTCCTCGGCGGCGCATGAAGGCGGCGGCGGAGGAAGAGGATGGAGCTCGTGCTCCTCGGCGGCGCATGAAGGCGGCGGCGGAGGAAGAGGATGGAGCTCGTGCTCCTCGGCGGCGCATGAAGGCGGCGGCGGAGGAAGAGGATGGAGCTCGTGCTCCTCGGCGGCGCATGAAGGCGGCGGCGGAGGAAGAGGATGGAGCTCGTGCTCCTCGGCGGCGCATAAAGGCGGCGGCGGAGGAAGAGGAAGGTCGAAGTCCTCAGCGGCGCATGAAGGCGGCGGCGGAGGAAGAGGAAGGAGCTCGTGCTCCTCGGCGGCGCATGAAGGCGGCGGCGGAGGAAGAGGAAGCTCGAAGTCCTCAGCGGCGCATGAAGGCGGCGGCGGAGGAAGAGGATGGAGCTCGTGCTCCTCGGCGGCGCATGAAGGCGGCGGCGGAGGAAGAGGAAGGAGCTCGTGCTCCTCGGCGGCGCATGAAGGCGGCGGCGGAGGAAGAAGAAGCTCGCTGTCCTCAACGGCGTACGAAGGCGGCGGCGGAGGAAGAGGAAGCTCGCTGTCCTCAGCGGCGCTGTGCATCAACGGAAGCTCGCCCTCCTCGGCAGCACTGTGCAGCGACGGAAGCTCGCCGTTCTCGAAGGCACTGTGCAGCGACGGAAGCTCGCCATCCTCGGCAGCACTGTGCAGCGACGGAAGCTCGCCGTCCTCGAAGGCACTGTGCAGCGACGGAAGCTCGCCGTCCTCGAAGGCACTGTGCAGCGACGGAAGCTTGCCGTCCTCGAAGGCACAGTGCAGCGACGGAAGCTCGCCGTCCTCGAAGGCACAGTGCAGCGACGGAAGCTCGCCGTCCTCGAAGGCACAGTGCATTGACGGTAGCTCGCCGTCCTCGAAGGCACAGTGCAGCGACGGAAGCTCGCCGTCCTCGAAGGCACAGTGCATTGACGGTAGCTCGCCGTCCTCGAAGGCACAGTGCAGCGACGGTAGCTCGCCCTCCTCTTCGCCGCATTGCAGCGGCAGCAGCTCGCTGTGCTCAGCGGCGCGGTGCAGCTGTGCTAGCAGCCCTTGGAGCCTGGCCACCTGCTCCCGCAGGTCACGAATGCGCTCTTCGTTTCTCAGAGCGCATCGCCGAAAGCTGCTCCAATAACTCTGGGAGGCTGCTCCCAGCTGCACGTCCCGCTCACACTCCGCTCTTTTGCCGTTACGCCGTTTGGTTCCCCGGCTACCTTCCACGCCGGCTGCCCAAACTCCAAACATCGTTGCCCCCCCCAAAAAGAATCTCCCCGGGGAAGGGCTCCTCTGCTATGCCTCTTTTTAGGTCTTGCAATCTGTCACGTTTTCGGGGGTGTTGCGCGGCATAAACGCAGGGGATCCAGGTTTTAACGGAAACGATGTTTATTTAAAACACAAAACAGGCAGGGAAACTCAACAAAACAAAGATACTTTAAATGAAACTGAAACAAAAACACGTATAGACAAAACAAAAGACACTAGGAAACAGGCAGACATGACTAAGGTAAATGAACAGTTGCAAGACAACACAGGAGAACTAAAACAAACCATTTATAATAAAACTAATAACCAACTCGGTTCAGGTGAGCGCCCCCTGGTCACCTGACCGAGTTGCCCCATGGGAACTGAAGTCTAAACAAAGGAACTACAAACGAAATTACAGGGCGCTTTGGCGCCCTCTAGGGGTTATCCCTGACAACAGTATTAAATAAGAATGAAGGATTATTCTTTGTAACCTTCTGTAAGAGTGCAGATATACTGTATGTTAAACTAGTTAAAGATATAGGTCCAGATCTGCATCTTCCATGTTGAAATACATTCGTTACAAAATACAAAATGTTTGAAATACATTTTATGGCATTTATATTCTATTCTTTGAGCAGTCTTTAAAGGGGGCATTTTTTTCTCTAATGTTTTTTTTTTTTGGAACTGTTGCAGTAGTTGATGTAAATGTACATTTAATGTGGTAGTGCAGCAATGTACATACATTATTACTGTGCTGCCCTCGGTATATGTCCTGAATATAACTTGACAGCTAGATAAACATTTTCCTAACATCAAGAAGAGTACAATCTCCTTGTTCACAGGTTTATTGACTAAGCTGCTGTTTTAAAATATACAGATACACATATGCTCAAAAAATAAATTAAATGCTCTTTTGTTTCACCATAGCAAGATTGCATAATCAGTAGACATTTCCAAATGTAATATTTATTTACTTTTAACAGACAGTTAACAAAATCTTATTTTCTGCACTGTTATACAATTAGCATTATTAGTATTCTATAAAAAAAATTCCTTTTAAATAACAGTAAGTTACTGGCAGCATAGACGCCAGCAATCTACTGTAATTTTACAGTACTCATACTATTAAATCACTTTACAGTTTATTACCGTAAACAAAACAGTATATTTCGGTATATTTTTTTACAGTACAATACCGGCAGCACAGACACCAGCAACCTGTCTCTGAGCTCTTCAGGCAGTTCCTTTGACCTCATGATTCTCATTTGCTCTGACATGCAATGTGAGCTGTAAGGTCTTATATAGAGAGTGTGTGGCTTTCCTAATCAAGTCCAATTAGTATAATCAAACACAGCTGGACTCAAATGAAGGCGTAGAACCATCTAACGGATGATCTGAAGAAATGGACAGCACCTGAGTTAAATATGAGTGTCACAGCAAAGGGTCTGAATACGTAGGACCATGTGATATTTCAGTTTTTCTTTTTAAATAAATCTCCAAAAATGCTGTGTGTATATTAATGAGGAAAAAAAAAAGAAAATGATTTTAGCAAATGGCTGCAACATAACAAAGAGTGAAAAATTTAAGGGGGTCTGAATACTTTCCGTACCCACTGTAAATAAGTAATGACGTTTGCAACAAGTTCATGTATATTTAACTGAAAGTGATTTTAAATTGCTACTTCTAAAAGTTATGTTTAAGATAATAACACAAAAAAAATTACTTTGATAGAACAGTAATTTGATCAGCTTCCAAAAAATACTAAAATGTATCATTATTTAAAACATTAGCAAATAAGTCTAGACCACAATGAATTGCAAAATACAGAAGATAATTGTAGTAAATAAATACAGAAGAGTATTGTTAAACAGTGCAAAAAAAAAATCCCAGAATACATTGTTTAGCATTACTGCTTTAATGAAAAACAGTACATTGCTGTCAGATTGTTGCAGTTTTTTTTTTACAGTGCATGTTAGTACATATAATGCAATACTTGCTCGGTTTTCAGGTCAACATTTATTTAAAATCTTTGCTCGTCTTGCAGAAAACTTGTAAACCGTGTTACTCGCAATCTGAGGTTCCACTGTACTATGTCACACTTTAAATAAATTGAGTAATGATCTGAGATAACTTTGAAAGACCGTGGAACAATCATTATATTTTCTGTTTCACCTATACTTGATCAAAAATTAGTGTTAAATCTAGAGTGTGCCCAGCTTTATAAGTGGGAGCTGCAAACCCTACTGAGTCTAGTATGGTAATAAATGCTGTTGTCAGTAGGTCTTCTAGATACTTAAAATGAATTTTAAAGTCTTCAGCAATGAAGATTCTATTATCTATTCTTACAAGCCTTGGAATCTGTGGAACAGCATGGTAATGGTTTGCTTCTAACCTAGAAGACAGGTCGCATGAGGTGACATGGAGCGGATCTGCATCTGCCCCACACAGTTTCTCTTCTGGTGTCCCACAGGGCACAGTACTTGGTCCTCTTCTGTTCTCCCTCTATACCCAGTCTCTTGGTAAGGTCATATCATCGCATGGATTTTCATACCATTGTTAAGCAGATGACACACAACTTATTATCTCCTTTCCTCCCTCAGGTTTCCACCCAAATCTAAGCATGTCTGGCAGACATCGTATCCTGGATGTCAGCTCATCAGCTGAAGCTCAATCTGAGTAAAACTGAACTGTTGTTCTTCCCTGGCAATTCATCCCCAAGTCAAGACCTTGTGATATCTCTGGACAAAAATCAAATCACTCCTTTAGCCATTGCCCGCAATCTTGGGGTAACTGTGGACAACCATCTGTCATTTTCCCCACACATCGCTAACCTTACTCGCTCTTGATGATTTCTCCTTCATAACATAAAAAGAATCTGCTCATTTCTTTCTTCACAAGAAACTGGCAAGTCTGCCTTTGTCATCTGCAGTTGATCCAGAATGCAGCAGCTCCTCTTGTTTTCAACCTTCCCAAGTTCTCACACACCACTGCACGTGTCCGCTCACTGCACTGGCTTCCTGTAGCTGTCCACATCAAATTTTAAATCTTGATGCTCACCTACAAAGCTAAAAATGGCCTAGCACCCACTTACGTTTCTGCTCTAATCACACCACACACTGAACCATGTTCCCTCCGATCCTCCAGCATTGCTCACCTTGCTCCACCAACTCTCAAGGATCGAGGAAGACATTCATCCAGACTCTTTTCTGTTCTGGCACCTAGGTGGTGGAAAATGCAGTAAAATGCAAAAATCCAGATCTTTGATTTCTTTAAAAAGCAGTATACAGTGGATCCTTGGATTGCGAGCATAATTAGTTCTGGAAGTGGGCTTGTATATCAAAACACTCATAAATCAAAGCAAATTATGTAATAATGGAAACTCAAACTATTCATTCCACAGCCCAAAAAATATATAAAAATAATTCATACAAAATATAAAGTAAAAATAAAACCTATAAAAAAAGGAAAAAATAACGACACTCAAGTGGGCTCACACTAACAGAATCTGTGTGTTTCTGTGTATTACTTTTTAGGGTAAAGAGTGGTAACAGGATGCACTTTGATACTGTATGTGCCACCTACCTAAACACTGTTCCAGACCAAACACACCCCCATACTCGCCAGTCCTCCTTATTTTAATGATTTTCAAATACCCTGTCCTGAATTAATCCCACAGTCACAATTCTCCTGAATTCTCCTAACTTATGACAAAATTTCACACCTTCGGCCCCACATCACAATTTATTGCAATAGTTCCTGGTACTCTGCATCTTAAGAGTATTGTTTCCACCTGGCCATTGGATAACAATACAGCTACACCTTCCTGGTGTGCTCATGTACACTCTTTATACCTTCTTCTCCCATGCCAAGTAAGAAATGGAGAGCTAAAGCAAGAAATACTTATGCAAATTTCAGAAGTTGTGAGAAAAAGAGGTGCCATTTTTCAAAGGTTTTAAAAGCAAGGGCCATATCTTTTGCAAAATATATTGGGTGGGCTTTGTACAAATTTGGAAATTGCAAAGCAGTGCGCATTTGGAAGGCACAATGCAAGTCTTAAAAATTAAATGATCACTAACATGCAATCAGAAAATCATAAATATTCCTTACCGTATTATTGTAATCAAAAGACATTTAATTAAATTCAGTCAAATTTTATTTGTATAGCACTTCTCACAATTGTCATTGTTGCAAAGCAGCTTTATACAATCAAAAGAAATTATGTAAGGTTGGATGAAATGTGAATGAGTATGAATCAAAATGATAAGATTGTCCCTGGTGAGCAAGCCAAGGGCGACTAACAGTGGCAAGGAAAAACTTGCTGAGGTGGCAATAGGAAGAAACCTTGAGAGGACCCAGACTTGACAGGGAACCCATCCTTACTTGGGTGATAATGGATAGCAGGGATTAATCTGCATTCATACTGTGTGTTAGGCGGCTGGCAGTTCAATATAACAGTTGATATATTTAAGTTTAAATGGAGTCCAGTTTGTTGCTGGAGGCTCTACTGTCAAAGTAATCAGAGAACAGTATCAGCCGTGGCCAGGACCGTCTTTGTGGTAAAGTGGAACCATCCCCAGACATCACACGCATCCTAGGCAGACCACATGGAGCATCCATGCAACGGGATCTCCAACCAGAAGCGGGGCACCATGACAAGTCAAACAGGTCCAGAGGGGGTCTGGATCACTGGCAGCTCAGGAGCGACATGTGTAGCTCGGCAGAGAGAGAGAGGGAAAAAGAGAGAGAGAGGAGAAGAGAAGAGAGCAGAAGAGAAAAGAGATAACAGTTAGGTATGGTCACAGTCACACAATGTACAAAGTGAATGTATATGTAGTGCAGAGTGCAAGCAGGGACTTCGTCAGGGCTAACTATGTCAGCTTAACTAAAAGGGCTTCACCATCAACAAACCTAAGTGATCAATGAGAGTGAGGAAGACAGCATCTAAACATTCCCGTTCACCATAATACTATAGATCCATGAGTCCCCCAGATCTGCTCCTTTACCTAAGGCAAATCAATTTACAAAAATATTTGACTAAATAAATAGGTTTTTAGCCTAGACTTAAACAGTGAAACTGTGTCTGAGTCCTGAACATCAATTGGAAAACTATTCCATAACTTTGGGGCTTTGTAAGAAAAAGCTCTGCCCCCTGCTGTAGTTTTCATAATACATGGTACAGTCAAACAGGCTGCATTCTGATACTGATCAAAGTAGGCATGGCTGCACTAGACACTAGCAGTTCACTCAGATGCTGTGGCACAAGACCATTTAATGCTTTATACATCAATAGTAGTCATTTAAAATTGATGGGAAATTTCACAGGGGGAGTCAATGCAATGTGGATAATATAGGGGTGATGTGCTTGTCTTCTGGTTCTACCGAGGACTCTTGCTGCTGCATTCTGGACTAACTATGATCACACCAAGGTCTTTTACTGGTGCACTTGATGGAATAGAAAGGCCATCTAAAGTTACCGTGTGATCAAAAAGCTTGCTTCTAGCTTCCTGTGGTCCTATGACTAGAACTTCTGTCTTATCACAATTAAGCTTTTGTGTGAAGCAGAAGTAAGACGAGAGGAGGGAGAGGGTTGCTGTGTAGAACGACTGCCTCCTTCCCTTCATCTTACACAGTAGTACTGTGTGGGAGGACTCACGCACATACACACCAACATACACATACAGTACAGTACATACACACAAATTTAAACTGCTTTAAATATTTTAAATAGTATTTATTATTGGCATTATTTATCAAAATTAAGTTTTCTTAATGGTTGAGCAGTTTAAGGAAATTACCAAAATTTCACATTTCTTCAACAAATTGGAAATACAGTCAAACCTTGGATTACAACCATAATCCATTCCGGAAGTGTGCTTGTATATTAAAACACTTGTGTATCAAAGCAGATTTCCTCATAAGAAATAATGGAAACTCCAATTAATCATTCTACAACCCAAAAATATTCATATAAAATAATTCATGCAAAATATGAAGTAAAAATAAAACAAATTAACCTGCATTACCTTTGAAAAAAGTAAAAATAAATCCAGACAGAGCCGTTTCCGTTATTGTGTGTTTTTTAACTCATGCCCTATGTGTGTGTGTGTGTGTGTGTGTGTGTGTGTGTTTGCGTGTTTGTGTGAAGTTGAAGTAAGATGAGGGGAGTAGGGCTACTGTGTAGAACATCTTCCCTCCCTCCCTCCATTTTACACAGTAGCTCCTTCCCTCCTCTCTTGTTTGAAAGGAAATTACCAGACAGATGAAGCAGAGCACAGCAGTGTTTCCGTTAATGTGTGTGCGTGTTTGTGTGTTATAGTAAGGGGAGGAGGGAGGAGGGGGCTTTCGCACACACAAACACATACTCTAACGGAAACAGTGCTCTGTCGCGAACGTGAAGTGCAGGTTAATTAGTTTTATTTTTACTTTACAACAGTGATTCTGTTAGTGTGTGTTTGCGTGCGCAATCCTCTCTAATGACACTCACACGTGGACACACACTAAAGGAATCTCTACTTTCTTACAGAGAGAGAGAGAGAGAGAGAGACTCTGGATCATTAACAAGGAAGCTGTCTAATGACACTTGCTTTTGCTCGTGCACAAACACATGGTCACAGTGTTATAATAAACAGTACATGCGTGCACGGATGTTGACCATACGAGTGATGCACGCTCACTGAGACTGAGATGATTACTCATAATCTCGAAGCGTGTGATCACGGGGATTCTTTCTATATTCCTAATAATCACATTTGACCTTTGTATTTTCCTCTCTCTATTTTTACTAAGCCAATGATGTATTAATTTAATCTTTAAACAGAAAAGGGAAGGATTAAAGTGTTAATTGATTAGGGCACTAGAAAGACATTTGACCACATTTGTGCTGAGTGAGTATCTGATGCACATGACAGAGTCAGAGAGAATTAGTTACATATTCACTCTTTTATTCAGTTCAATGCTTTTATTTCCATTGCGCACACACACACGCACACACACACAGAAGAGAGAAAGAGAGTCACATTCACTTGACTCCAGGTACACTGCACCACAAGCCAAATGCTTCCAGAACTTTCTGAGGTTGGGCAATTTGTTGCCAGGATACATAGATTGGTCAAGGTATTTGTATTCAGAGAAGGCTGTGTGTGTGTGTGTGTGTGTGTGTGTGTGTGTGTGTGTGTGTGTGTGTGTGTGTGTGTGTGAGTGTGTGTGTGTGTGTGTGTGTGGGAGAGAGTGAGAAAGAAAGAAAGAATGACAGTGAGAGGGGAGAAGAGAGAGAGAGAGAGAGAGTCGTGAGATGAGTAGTGGCTACAAATACAGCAACTCCCTGGGGTTAAGAGAACAGCTCAATTAGCTTCCAAGGGCTTCACTTCCCTTTATTTATAGGCAAAATTTTTAGAAGTGTTCATAATAGAATTCATAAGGCTTTTGCTGAAATCCCAAAATACCCTTATGTTTTCAGATCTGTCTGAGTTTCCATTTTCAGTAAATTGTATTATTCAAGTTGTGTACTAGATCCCTTACTTTTGTATTTCTATACACCAATCTGCAAACATGATGGTATATTATGTATGCAGATTGTTTCTATAAAACAATATGCATACATAATATACCTGTCCAAAATACATGCCTTAAATACACACGTGGACAAAATTGTTGGTACCCTTCGGTCAATGAAAGAAAAACTCACAATGGTCACAGAAATAACTTTAATCTGACAAAAGTAATAATAAATAAGAATTCTATGAATGTTAACCAATGAAAGTCAGACATTGCTTTTCAACCATGCTTCAATAGAATTATAAAACAAAAAGGAACTCATGGAACAGGCCTGGACAAAAATGATGGTACCCCTAACTTAATAGTTTGTTGCACAACCTTTTGAGGCAATCAGTGCAATCAAACGATTCCTGTAACTGTCAATGAGACTTCTGCACCTCTCTGCAGGTATGTCGTCGTCATAGCTGCGCGGCGGAAAAAGGAGTTCCCTTTCAAAAGCTACACTCGATGCTGCGTGAAAACGCTATGGGGAACATCAATTTGTTGCCCGGTTGTGAAGCTTGTGCATGTCAAACCCGCCGAATACCTTCGGCTTATAACCTGTGCAGGTTATAAATAGGAGTGAACCGGAAACATCCTCAGATCTTTTTGTCTTCAGGACCGCTTTGTGTTTGCGCGTGCATGCAAGCCGTAACAAAAGCAAAAATAAAAAATAACAGCATTAACTCACCGATATGGCGGAGTTGCTTAAGAGATGCGTGCCTCCGTGTGATAGATCTCTTTCGGAGGGCGATCTTCACGAGTTTTGTCTCGAGTGCTTGGGGGAAGAACACGCTCGCCTCGGGCTTCAGGGAGACTGTGAGTACTGTGATCTTCTCCCTATTAAGGTGCTTCGCATTCCTGGGGCTCGCGTGCTGATCTGGCAGACGCGCACGAGACGGAATTCCCCCTTTCTCTCGCGCTCTCTCCGGATCAGGAAGTTTTAGCTTCCGCTTCGCAAGCGCGCTCCGGCGCTTCTTGTGAAGGAGCGGAAGAATCTTCCTCTCTCGCTTCCATGGAAGTAGCCTCCTCACAACGCTCCTCCAGTGCTCACAGAGCTTATGAGGATTTATTAGAGGTTATAACGCGTGCGGTCGAGCGATTGCATATCGACTGGCCGCAGCAGTGAGATTCCCCTAAGCGTTCGAGATTAGACGACAGGTTTCTGTCGGGTGGCCGGGGGGGAGGAGCCTCAACGTCTCTCTCTCCCCTTCTTTGGTGACCTCCATGATGAATTAACCCTTTCATGGAGCAAGCCGTATTCATCGCATGTTTTTGTGCCATCGACTTCGACTTATTCGAATATCGTTGATGCGAAAGCACGCGGTTATATGATGATGCCCCAGATAGAAGAGACGCTTGCGGGCTATCTCTCTCCTGGGACATCATCCTCCCTGAAAAAGCCTACCCTCCCCTCCAAGCCGTGCAGATTGACATCTGCTTTGGTGGGCAAAGCTTTTCAGGCAGCAGGACAGGCTGGCGCTTCACTGCACACCATGGCGGTTTTGCAGGCTTACCAGGCTGACCTGCTGAAGGACCTGAGCACCGGCGGGGTTATTGATGACAAGGCGTTCGCAGAGCTGCGCCGACCCACAGACCTGTCTCTCCGTGCAACCAAGCAGACAGCCCGTGCTGTGGGCCGTTCTATGGCTGCCATGGTATCCACGGAGAGGCATCTGTGGCTGAACCTCTCGGGCATCAAGGATAAGGATCGTGCTGTCCTCCTTGATGCCCCCGTCTCGCCTTCCGGCCTTTTTGGCGACGCTGTTAATTCCGTCGCCACTAGGTTTCGGGAGGCGAAGCTATATGAACAGGCTTTTGGGAGGTTCCTTCCCCGCCGTGCTCAAGAACCGGGACCGTCGGCCAGCCGGCCCCAGCCAGGTCTGGCCCCTATAAGGCGTGAGGTCCAGAAGGAGAGCGTGACCAGCCGCACACCCTCTCAGAAAGACTGGGGTGGGGCTCGCCGCCCTTCCCAGAAATCTGCCTCAAAAAGACCAGATCTGAGGAGCTTCCTCTCTTCGAAGAAGAAGCCCTGAGGTTCGTGCGCCTGGGGCTGTGGGGGTGTTCCCCCCCAGGGAGGGGCGCCTGGATCTTCATCACAAAGCAGGGCCTCCTCCCTGGCACTCCCTGGGGGCCGGTGTTCAATCCGCGCCACCACTGGTGTTTCGGGGAGCGCCGGTCTCCAACGAAGAGTTGGGTGTTTGGGTATCTCCTGCCATACTTCAGGATACCCAACACCTAACACCCCCCCATCCAGCCGAAGTGTCAAACCTCGTGCCCCTTTCGGAGAAGCTGGCAGCGTGGAAACTACTGCCAGGCATATCTCCTTGGGTAGAAAAGACTGTAGGCACAGGCTACAGGATTCAGTTTGCACATCGTCCTCCGCGTTTCAACGGCGTGATCTCCACTTCCGTGAAACCGGACCGAGCACATCTGCTGGCCCAGGAGTTAAAGACTCTGCTGGGCAAAGGGGCCATAGAACATGTTCCCCTTCCAGACAGAGAGTCAGGCTACTACAGTCGGTACTTTTTGGTGCCCAAGAGAGGGGGGGGGGGGGGTTGCGTCCGATCTTGGATCTTCGCGGCTTGAACCGCTATCTCAGGAAATCCAGATTCAAAATGTTGACTGTCAAAATGATTGTTTCTCAAATTCAACTAGAGGATTGGTTTGTGACAATCGATCTCAAGGACGCATATTTCCATATAGAAATATTGCCACAGCACAGGAAGTTCCTGAGGTTCGCCTTTGGGGGCGAGGCTTACCAGTTTTGGGTCCTTCCATTTGGCCTAGCTCTGTCACCCCGCACATATACAAAATGCATGGATGCAGCTCTGGCTCCTTTACGACTCCAGGGCATCCGTATTTTGAATTACATAGACGACTGGCTGATTCTGGCCCGGTCTCAGGAGCTAGCGCTTCGACATCGGAATGTCGTCCTAGCCCATCTTCATTCTTTAGGATTGAGACTCGAAAAGCGTTCTCCTTCCTGTTCAGAGGACAACATATTTGGGTGTCACATGGGATTTGGTCACGATGCGGGCACAGTTGTCTCCTGCTGAACACCCTGAACACCCTCAAGCTAGGCCAGAAGGTCACTGTTCATCACTTTCAGAAATCTTTAGGCCTCATGGCGGCTGCGTCCATGGTGATACCTTTGGGCCTTCTGCACATGAGAGCGTTTCAGCTGTGGCTAAGAGCCAGGGGGTTTCATTCAAGGGCCAACCCCCAGAGGCTAATAAGGGTTACGCGCCGGGGGCTTCGTACCCTTTCTATGTGGTTCAGACCCCGGTTTCTGACTTTGGGTCCCACTCTAGGTCCGTCTTGTCGTCGCAAGATGCTAACGACAGACGCTTCCCTCATGGGCTGGGGTGCGGTCTTGGATGGCCATCCAGCACAAGGGAGCTGGAGAGGTCATCTTCTTGCGTGGCACATCAATTGCCTCGAAATGATGGCTCTGTTTCTGGCCCTGAAACACTTCCTCCAGCAGTTGAGAGGCTACCATGTCCTAGTGCGGGTGGACAGCACTGCGGTAGTCTCGTACATAAATCACCAGGGTGGACTGCGCTCGCGCCGCTTGAACAAGCTAGCGCACCAGGTTCTGCTTTGGGCACAGGACAAGTTCCTGTCCCTCAGGGCGATTTACATTCCAGGGCACATGAATGTAGGAGCAGACTTGCTATCCAGACAAGCTGTAGAACAGGGGGAATGGAAGCTCCACCCCGAAATAGTCAGTCAAATCTAGGAAAGATTTTACGTAGCAGAGGTGGACCTCTTTGCCTCACAAGAGACAGCACAATGCCCCCTTTACTACTCTTTGACTCCTCCAGCTCCCCTGGGTCTGGACTGGTATTCGGCGGGTTTGACATGCACAAGCTTCACAACCGGGCAACAAAGAGATGTTCCCCATAGCGTTTTCACGCAGCATCTCGTTCCCGCTTTATCAGGGAACAGGATTACAGCCAAGTAACCCGAGACGCTCGTCATCGTCGTCGCCGCTGCGGAGCTCGGCCTCGCTGTCGTCGCAGTACAGCGGGTAGCAGAGCTCACTGTCGTCGTCGCTGAAAGGGACGCTGCTCCATGCTAGCTGGGAGGCTGCTCTCAGCTGTGCATACTGCCCACACGCTGTTCCTTGTAGCAGCACGCTGTGGGATGTCCCTCCACCCTGGTCACCGCCGAATCTGGACCTCCTGGTCTCTGCCCTCCAGCCGGTGCGAGGACTCATGTCACCCCGAGCTGCGCCACCTCTGAACGGCGTGTGCCGTATCGCCAGCCGGCAGCCATCCCAGTCAACCTGCCGTCTCAGCTCCTCCTGCTCTTTCCTGCCAGGTTTCCTTCTCCGCTTTCCGCTACGCCACTTGGTTAACTGAAGTTAAACCAAAACAAACTACAAACACAAAAGACTCAGGGCGCTTTGGCGCCCTCTAGGGGTTATCCCTGACACTTATTCAATATTTCTATTCTTTTTTTCCCCTTTCTTACATTGTATACTAATACTGAAGACATTTAAATTGTGACAGAACATATATGGAATTATGTAGTCAACAAAAACATCTTAAATAACCCAGAATGTGTTTTATATTTTGAATTCTTCAAAATAGCTACATTTTGCTTTGCATTATCTCAGGGAGCCAAATGAGGTAGTCACCTGGAATGGTTTTCCATCTTCTCGTGTTTTCATGTTCTGAAAATTGCTAATTGGATTGTCCCGACAATTCAAATTCCTTAAACTTACATAAGTTGACTGAAATTTGTAGATATGTAAGCAGGAATATTTCTGTGAACAGATGGCTACTAGAAAAAAGAAGTTCTGCAATTTTGAAAATGTTCTTAGAACTTCCATTTATGCGTCTATGATGTGTTTCCAATCAAATGTTCCCTGCATCACATAGTGAGAGAGAATAGGCCCATGTGGAACCCTGTTTGAAGGACAATTTAATTTCACAAGGAAATAATGTGGTGCTGCAAAGGAATTGGTAAACATACCAATCACGCTCTATAAGGAAAAGTGGAGAGCCCAATGGGGAAAAGTGTCTCTAGCATCACAAACACTTGAGAGACGTTGGACTACCCTCTAAAGTGCTTAGAAACTTTAACTTTGCAAGACAGACAAGCTCTTCACAGTCAATCAACAGCGAGCAGTGCTGGACCAAGGCCAGTGAGGTAATGAATGACCCCAGCCACCCTAACAATGGACTGATCTGTTGCAGTCTCTTCCGCTCCCTGAAGGCCAACACAGAAAGACTCAGGAGAAGGTTCTTCCCTTTTTCCAACCAGAACACCACATACATGACTAAACAATCTGATCTGTTTTCTTTTGTTCCCTCATACAATAAACACGCTCCCTACATTCCTGCTAGCACACCAATTCAGGGTGTAACACACTATACTCATCTAATGTATGTTGCACCACACTGGGACTTGCACATTGTTCTGCTCATGTCTGTACACACAAATGAGCAATAACTGCACTCAGCTGTAAATTATCCTCTATACCTTATACACTTAATACCTCATACACTTCTATATTTGTATATTTTTATTTTATTTCATATTATTATTTCTCTATTTAATAAAAAAAATATATTAATTGTACTTGCTAGTGCAAATCATTCATGCAGAGAAGCCCTTCTTTTTTAAGTCGTGGGTGGTTGTATAAGGATTCCATTGCATATTATGTATGGCTGTGTATGTGAAAAATAAAATTGCGTCTGAATTTCAATGTTGAGGTTAATGTTAACAGCCATCTTCAAGCTCAGGATACTGTATCGTGGCAATGTTAAGTTCTTGTAACTACAACAAAGCTGCGTGGTATAATAATGGCATAAATTAATTAAATGAATCAATGTTCTGTGCTTCTTTTGAATAACTGATTATATATCTGTATTCATCATAAAATGGTATGTCGTAGGCCTATACATCATTAGCTTGGCTTACCTGACTGTGTGTGTGTGTGTGTGTGTGTGTGTGTGTGTGTGTGTGTGTGTGTGTGTGTGTGTGTGTGTGTAGAAGAGACGATGAGAGGAAGAGCATGAAAAGTGAAATGGACAATGCCTTGTCAGCATTCAGTTACTACTTAAATTTTTATATGATTCATGTTAGCAATGACTCTTCCACTCCAGCTCTGTTTGAACATAAAACATAAAATGTTCTGCCTCTAGGCCCTCCAAATCCACACGTACTCTCTTTATATTTTATCGATATGCTGTTTTTTGTACTTTACTTTACTTTACTTGATAGCAAGGGTGAGCAACTGTGACCGGGAATAAGCAATTTCCCCTTGGGGATTAATAAAGTTACTTGAATCTTGAATCTTGAAATGATAGAATTAATATATGAGCAATTGACGTTATTAGTAAAAAAGCGCCGGTATATTTTTCAGCCTCCAAGGCCATTTGCACTTCTTTGTTAACTTATTTATGCAGTGATGTACTCATGTATGCATGTATTCTTAAACTGATAGGTTGATTGATTGATTGATTGATTGATTGATTGATTACTAATTTGGTAAATAGAGTTTCAGGCAAGCTTCATGAAGCACCACATTCAAAACCATTCATTATCCCGGCTGACTGAAACATATTTGCCAAAATATAAGGTTCACAAGTTATCACATTCCCATAGATGAGTAAGACATGTTTTTAAAGCATTGTTTTCATCAACACAAACATATAATTGTGTCTGCAGGGAAAAAAATGGATGTGGGTAGAAATCAAAACTATTTCTTTTTTCTACATAGCCAATACTAATGTAGTTATTAACTACAAAGCAACAAGTGTTGGAGCCACAGATTCATGCATGGATTTGTCCATTTTAATACCTTTGATCTAAATTTAAGACACTTACATAAATATGAATTAGATATAGATTAAAGTGATAAAAATCTGTTGGCCTGTAAGTTGCATATTGATTTTTACTATATTTCTTCCACTCCCAAAATATTTTCTTTCGAATATATGAAATACACAGACCTGAGCTCAGTATGAGGTACACAAGAGAATATTCTCAGCTTCCTGAAGGCCATGGTAGACTAGCAGCTTTTAACTATGTAGCTGATATGCCGGTGGGGGCATTTCTAGAGGGAGGGCAGTGGGGGCATTCCCCGAAATATGACTGCCCCATAACATAATTTGGCATTATTTAATGGCAAATGTCATTGGATCAGAGCATGGGACAATCACTCATTGACTTATGGCGCTGTCAATAACTCATTGGCTTAGAGGAGCATCACTCACAGGCTTAGAGCACCATCAATCACTCAGTGGCTTAGAGCGTTGTCAATCACTGCTGGATTTGCGAAGGGGAATCAACGACGTTCAACTGTACTGCTGATAGGGCACTGTAGTCAATCAGTGTATGAACACATCCAGTGTTCTTAATTTGTTGGATACAGTATCCAGTTCTAAAAATATATATATATATATATTTTTAAAAAGTCGGTATGAGAGTATATTATAAGGCTGAGGTCTGCACCTGGAACCCTGGAATGGTTTAATGCCTACTACACATTTTGTCCTCATTGTTCAACTTTCTTCGAATAAGCACTTTCAACTCTCCTTCCTGTACTTTAAAGATGTTCTTGACATCTGTTGGAAAAAATGTAAAGCAAATAGCCAGAAAAATATTAATTAACAGTTGTGTTGAAAATACACATGAATAAGTCAAATGAAATTGTTCTATATATACTCAAACTTACATGTTTTACTGAGCCTCGATCTGTGTCTGTCATTATTATATCCTAAACTATTGCTAAATAATGGCTTGAGTTTGCTGTTTGTTTGGCTGGGAGGGCTTCCTTAGTGTTTGTAGAGTTTGAATCAAATTTTCCATGAGCTCCCGGACTGGTTCTTGGCCCCCGTGCCCCCATTTATATATCAGAACAATCAGCATCTACTCTTCTTTTCAAAAAAAAGTTTGAAGACATCTGGGCATTGGGTTAATGAGTTTCTTGAGTTTTGGAATTTGGTCCCATTCTTTCCTGACCTAGGTTTCCAGCTGCTGAAGCATTTGTGGTCGTGTTTGACATATTTTTCTTTTAATGACGATGTTATGCACAGTAGATGATGAAATTCGCAAAGCCTTTACAATTTTACGTTGAGGAACTTTGTTTATAAAGTCTTTCACAGTCTTTTTACACACTCTTTCAAAGATTGGAGAACCTCTTTCTACCTTTACTTCTGAGAGACTCTGGCTCTCTAAGACATTCCTTTTATAGCTAATCATGTTACAGACCTGATGTTCTCCCAGCTGAATCTTTTAAAATTTCTTGCTTTTCAGCTCTTGGTTGTCCCGTCCCAACTTTTTTGAGACCTGTAGCAGACATCAAATTTGAAATGAGCTCATTTAGTGGATAATTCCATTTAAACATTTGTTATATTTTCTATGTTCTATTGCGAATAAAATATTGCTTCATGTAATTTGAAAGTCTTTCAGTTTTCATTTTAGTCAAATTTTAAAAAACGTCCCAACTTTTTTTCTCACCTATGTTTTGAGTACAGCCAAATTACGTGCAGTTGGGCATCGCTGGGTGGGTGAGTTGGCCGACTTTCATTTTATAATCAAATACAGGCCTGGCAAGACAAATGTAGACGCTGACACTTTGTCACGTTATCCTGTTAAGCTGCAGGGCCACACCAGTGAGTACGCTAAGACCATGCCACCTGAAATCATTTCGGCCATATGGCAGGGTTGTAGAGCAGACAAAGACAAGGATGTGCCATGGGTAGCAGCCCTAAAGTTAAACTCTTCTGAGGATGACATACTTTCTAGCTGCACCCCTATGTTCACCAAACAAAACATTGAAATAGCACAGACAGATGATGACTCAATTCGTGAGGTGATCACACTGAAAAAAGGGGATAGAACCCGACTGACAAAGGAAAAAAGCAAATGAGCATAAACACAAGATGATTGATTCATGAGTGGAGCAGACTTAGACTTGACAATAACATTCTGTATAGGCAGACTGCGCAATGCAATCAACTAGTCCTACCCCTGTCGCTCAGGTCAGTTGTGATCAAACACTTGCATGACGACAGTGTCCATGCATCATACAAAAGAGGCCCACTCTTTCAGAGAAAGCTCCAATGGGCTCCATAGCCACCAGTGTCCTCTTTGTGCTCCTCTCCGTTGATTATCTTCATCTTGAACCAAGTAAGGGGAGGTATAAGTATATCTTAGTCTTGGTTGACCACTTTACCCATTTTGCTCAAGCCTACCCAACTCGGAACAAATCAGGAAAGATCGCAGCAGAGAAAAACTTCTTTGGCTTTATTCCACGTTTTGGGTATCCCAAAAAAATTCATCATGATCAGGGTCGGGAGTTCGAGAACAGCTTGTTCCATAGGCTTGAACAACTAGCCGGAATTGCTCATTCTCGACCAACCCCCTATCACCCACAGGGGAATCCAGTTGAGCGTCTAAATAGGACCCTTCTCCAGATGCTCCGTACTATGTCAGAAAAAAGGAAGTCAGAGTGGAAAGACCATCTACCACACAGTCTGCACAAGGCACGAAGGCACAGGGTACTCGCCGTTCTTTCTTCTCTTTGGCAGAGCTCTACGGTTATCCATTGACTTGCTCTTTGACCTTGAACCTGAGCCACAGAAACAAACACGTCAAGATTATGTGGAGAAATGGGTTTCAAGGATGCAAGAGGCATACAAAATTGCGTCAGAAAATAGTAAAAGGTCTTCTGCAAAAGGGAAAAGACATTATGATCAAGGTGTTAGAGGAACGGTGCTGTATAGTAGCCTATACTCTGGGGATCAAGTGCTTGTCCACAAGCTCTCTGAGCAAGGCAGCCCTGGTAAACTCTATGCTTATTGGGAGCAAAAATTTTATCGTGTTGTAGAAGGAATTGGAGATGGACCTGTTTATAGAGTTCAAGCAGAAATAGGGGACCGAACTTCCTGTGTGCTGCACCGAAACTTGCTCTTACCTGTAAATGACTTGCCACTTGAAGGAAACAAACATAAACCTTGTGTTTTTCATAGAAATCAAAAAGAAAGGTGTCAAATCATTTAAACGGGGAAGACATAAGTGAACAGGACTCTTATGATTCTGAATATCCAGAATATACCATAGATATCCCCTAGGTCTGAGGCCGGTAACAGTGACACCATGTTTTCCGCCCACTGATGTCTTAACTGTTCACATCTAGAGTATACACTCAGATTCTTCACACAAAAAAAGGTTCACTGAGGCCAGGAAGAAACACAATAATAAAGCAGGTTTCTGAAACATTTGTTGAAATGCAATTCTTATTTCCACAAAAAATCTACACTAGTGTTATATTATATTATGACTTAAATAAAGCGACTCACATCGGAGCCAGTGTTTATTTAGTGAGTAGCCTATATATTTCTGCTTGTTGCATTTCTGAGGGAGTATGTCTGCATTTTTATTGATAAATCTGCTCATACCTGCACATGAATTTATCAGCTTTTTAATCAAACTGCTGCCTTTTGTAAAGTGAAAGTGCTCGCTGCAGGTTCACGCAAACATTTTACTTTCGCCAAAAGGCATATCCACAACTACATTTTAGACATCCAAAGGCAGCGTTTGTTTACTAATATATATTTCTGTTTTGTCTCATTTATGGGCGATCAGTCATAATACACTCTTATCACAAAGAGTGGCAACTTTTGCAAAGTAGACAAAATATAAAATCTGTAAAATAACATAACACAAATGTATACTCACTAAATAAATGCTGCCTTTTAATCCCCATCCTCACCCTTCAACAGTTAGGCTACTCTTCCCATCCTCAATCTAGTGCATCAAACCCTAATCCCAAATCAAACCCCTAGTAGCAAGTCCATTAAATCATATCATGTAAATTGTTGTAAAAGAGTGAAAGATTAACTATGTTGTTAAAAGAGTTTGTTCTCACTATGATATAAACTTATTCATATACACAGATGCATGGGATACATGGACTTCATTGCAAACTGTTTATGACCCTGCTAAACAGCATCTCAATACACCTTTATTGTTCTTACTCTTAAGAAAGAATACTTAGTTCACAGTGTGCTGTTCGAAACACTCAGCATGACATTTTCTTTTACAAATAGTTGTCAGGTTCATTTTCTACCAGAGGGTGACATTTTAAAAATCTTAATTCCCTCTCAGCTAGTTGGAAGATTCAACTGATTCATTGTTAGTGGCAGACTTAGACTATATTTCCTGGATTTAATGAAGTAGACCTACATGAATGCTAGTCATAATTAATCTTTAATGATATTCACTGCATGCAAAACAAATATACACTATATGTCACAAAGTATGAGCACAAAACAAATCCCATTGTATACTTGGCACTAGATTTAGATCTAGAATAGGACTGTGGGAGTTTGCTCATTCAACTACACTGCCACATTTTTGGCCTAACATTGAAAAGACAGGAATTGAAAATAACTGTCAAATGCATTATTAAAACCTGATAGGACAGTACTTAACTGTCATATTTGGGGAAGAAATTTGGTCAGAAAATAATTATTTATTAAAATAAAATATTAAAATCAGTACACATAATAGATATGCTTAATACAAAATAAGTGCATTTCTGTGCACACATAGGCAGATACAACCCCCTGAGTAACAGCGATAAATAACCCTTTATTTCACAGTGCAATTATTTAACAAAAATGAAACCAAAAAAATACCCTTTACCCCATTAGCCTTCAATGAACACTGTTAAATCGCATGGAAACCAACACGAAGCACATAAGGGAGATACTCCGGCCTGACTGAATATTCTTGAGCTATTTTAAGGCTAAGATGTGACTGCCTGATCAAGCTCAGGGGCTCAGGGGGAGATTAACTCATGGGCCAGAGTGAAGTTACAACCCGGACATGCTTGGATGATTTCACTGGCGTGTGATAACCTCACTCTTACTGTAGTTCCTGATTACGTGTTTTTACCAAAATCGAATAAATGTGAGACTAGATGAAAATTATTTCTTTGGTCACAGAGGAGTCCACGGTAATAAACTTTGAGAACCTTAATTGTATTACAGACGTGAGATAGGACGGTGTGCTGGTGTGTGTGATGATCTACAATACTGTGGAAAACTCTTGAGCCACCAATCATTTCTTCATTTTATGCTTCCAAAGAGAGGTACTTTTCTAAATTTTTATTGTAGCCTTAAGCTTCCTGAAGGACTTTTTTGACTCTCTTTTTCAGTCCAATCGCTGTACCTGAGTAGTTTCAGAGTAATATTTTTGTTTGTTAAGCCACAGAGAGACTATAAATCATTCACACATAAAAAACAAAACAAAAAAACAGACGGCATGAACCATTAAGAAACAGGTGCAAATGATGAAAGATGATCACTGATTAGTACATTGATGCTGAATGCTGAGTGGTTGGAGCAGACAAGAGACAAAACACAATTTTATGCTTTGGTCTGAAAAAGAAGAGAAAAACACACACTAATTCACCAGCTGGAGGTCCTGTTGTTGAGTTCTGAGCATTGCCCATGTTGCAGTGCAGTGATGTCAAATAGATAGATGAACCCAAGACCAAGCATAAGTTGTGACTTGTGTTTAATGAAGTTCAAATGATTTTATCAATAAACTGATGTTTTTCTAGTGTCGTGAGACTGATCATTGAGCTCTCTCATTACAAGCTAGACTTTGTCTTTTATATTTCCTAAAGCTGACTTAGGAGAAACAAAGAGACACAACCCAAAACATACTTAAGAAACATTTGAGAAATCTAAGATGTACACGAGAAACAGAACTGCATTTGAAGGAGGAGCAAATAAGCCACATATAAGACCATAATGAGATTAAGGCCAGATACAAGTGAGAAGGATGAAACACAAAAGAGAATTATTATAGTTTTATTTAGCATGTAAAAAATCCTCAATTTAGAGGATACAGTGATAAGTCACAACTAACACCACCTCAAACTAGTCAGGGTCCATACAGATCTTCTTCCACCATCCTCCCTGAAAACTGATAATATTTTTTTATGATGGGAAAATAGCACAAATCTGCCAGACGCATACACACACACACACACACACACACACACACAAACATGTTTATACATCAGTGCTACATCATATCTTTTGCAGTTGATACACATACAACACAAACGCTGTATCGGTTAAAAGACATTGATTGTTTATTGTTTGTCGCGGCACAAGTTCAGTCTCCTTACCGGATTCTTCCGGGTATGGCAATTGATTGCGTCAGCATGCGTCATCACCAGGGCATTAGGGGAAACCGAGTCCTGAGTGCTCTCGGGTGGATATACGCGGATTTCCCGCCCTGAGCATGCGCGCTACTGATGAATCGGCGGGAAAAACTATTCAATGTTTACCCAGAGGGGTTATATTTACATAATTCTATATTTAGGCATTTCTGCATAGTAATAAAATATTTATATGTTTAAATATTGAAGAGTATGATTGTGTAGAAAAGCTGTCTCTGTTTAACGGTCTCTGAAATGTGTGTGGGTAAAAAGGGACAAGGGGAAAATTTGGATGGTATATTCCAGGAGGCGGAGCCTCCTACATATAAGGCTATCATCGGCTGAGGCCAAGGGGGGTTGTTGGTTGGAGTCGATGAGAGTAGAGGTAGAAGTTGTGATAATTGAGAGAGCCGAGTTGGAGTGTAAATTTTTGTATATATTTTGTAAATTATTGTTTGGTTTCTTAATTTATTATTTTCTTTTTCCTCACTTTTTTTGTACACTGTTTGGACCACTTGAGCACCTTTTTTTCACAATAAACACCTGTCAGCACCAAAGTGCTATTGTGGTTGAGCTATCAATGGACTTTTTGCCAAGATTGGCAGTAGAGAAAGAACCCCAAGTAGGGTCGGTGACGCGACAGTGCAAAGCCTCCGTGACAAGTGGTGGCAGCAGTGGGATGGCCAGCTGCAAGAAGAGGTCAGTGAGCAAACACCGTACAGGACTGAGGTCCAAAATAAAGTCTGCAGGAAGAGGATGCAGCATGGGACACAGTTGAGGAGGAGGAAAACTTAGAGGCGAGTGGGACCAGAGGAAGGGCACCTGAAGCAGAGATGGTAGCGCTGCTAAGGAGTTTCCTGGTGGCACAGCAGTCCAGAGAGGAGGGGCTGCTACAGGAACCTCGGGGGTTAAGGGAAACCTTACAGAGTGCCCCAGTGGTCGGTCCAGATGCCTCCCAGTTACGGACACCCAGCTCAGCGAACACAGAACACTCCATGCTTGCTCTGCCGACTCCTGCTCCATGTCCACGGCCAGCCACATCAGCAGACGCCTCACCCAGTGACAGCCGTGGGTGGAGGAAAGACCCAAAAATGCCCCAGTATCAGCCTGGGGAGGATATCGAGAACTATCTTCTTCGCTTTGAGCGAATGGCCCAAACGTGGCAGTGGCCAGAAGAAGAATGGGCATGTCGGCTGGTACCCCTGTTGACGGGACGAGCACTGGAGGCATATACGGCGATGGATGAGGAGAGTTCCAACGTATACCAGGACCTGAAGGCGGCGCTGCTGCAAAAGTTTGACATTTCACCCGAAACCTACCGTCTGGCGATTTCGGCAGTGCAGTGTACCACCTGGAGAGTCGCCGACAGAGACCTACCACCGTCTGAAGGGCCTCTACAGGAGGTGGATCCGGCCCGAAAGCTGCAGCAAAGAGGAGATCGGGGAGGTGATCATCCTTGAACAAATGCTACGTGTTCTCCCACCGGAGGTAAGGACCTGGGTACGAGAACATGAACCTGCAGATGGGCTTACAGCAGCAAAGCTGGCACAGCAGTACACCAACGCCCGCAAGGAACTGTCAGCACGGAGCCAGGTAAACCCCAGCACAGCCAGCAGAGACAGACTGGACACTCGAGGTAAGCTGGTGGGGTCTGGGGCGGGTAAAGCAGAAAAAGACTCTACAAGGAAGGACTTTGTGTGTTTTTACTGCCAGCAGCCTGGCCATAAAGCCGCTGTATGCCCAGTGCGTAAGCCCAAGTTAGCCGGAGTATGCTATGTGCCTAGGGACTTGGACACTGATATAAACAAGGTGGAGGACCGAATGGTATGCAAGGCATTGGTTAACGGTAAAGAGTTACATGCTTTGATAGATACAGGTAGTGCTGTTTCGCTGATCAAGAAATGTCATGTTCTGGACTCTAATATTGATTATACTGCATCAACTGTGATTCAATGTGTACATGGTGATGAACGGTCGTATCCAGTGATTGAGGTAACAGTAGCAGTGAATGATGCTCGGTTTTTGCTAAAGGTGGGGGTGGTAGAAAAACCTGCCAGCTGACATGGTTTTGGGGAGGGATATGCCTATTTTAATAGAGTTGCTAAAAAAGGGTGATGGTGAACCTAGTGGTAGTTCTAAAGCAACTACAGCAGAGCAGCTGTCATGTCCTGTTGTGACTAGAGCTCAGGCCAAAGCTGGTCTGTAGCCTTTGCCAGAAATGTTGGACAGTTTATGTGAAGGGGGGAGCAAGGGACCTAGGAAGACGAGGCAGCAACGACGGCTAGCTAAGTACCTGGGGACACCCATAAAAACAGATGATGTAAGTGGGCTGCAATGTATGAATTGGGATGTACCTGACAATATTAGTGAACTGCAAGCAGCAGATGTAACGCTAAAACCATTGTTTGAGTGTGCATGTACGGGGAAATGTACTAACGTGGGGGAGACCTTTTACCTTGACAATAACATTTTGTATGTCAAAGATAATGTGTATTGTAAATGGTTAATTGTACCTGCCTGTTGCCGCTCTATTGTGTTACATCTTGCACATACCATTCCATGGTCAGGACACCTAGCGCATCAGAAGACATACATTAGAGTGAGTTTACGGTTCTTTTGGCCATCAATGTACACTGATGTAAAGAAATATTGCACCACATGCCCAGTCTGCCAGAAAACTAGTACGGTTCATCGTTCTGACCGAGCTCCTCTCCATCCCTTACCTGTTATCTCAACTCCGTTCCGCCGCATTGCTATGGACATTGTGGGTCCATTAGAGAAGAGCAGTTCTGGCTACCAATATATCCTTGTAGTGTGTGATTATGCAACCAGATTCCCAGAAGCGTTCCCTCTGAGGTCTATTACCACGCCTAAAGTCATAAGTGCGCTGGTACAGTTATTCTCCAGGGTAGGCATCCCAGATGAGATTATAACAGACCAAGGCACCAATTTTACATCACGCCTGATGAAGCAGCTCCACCAGCAGTTGGGGATTAGTGCCATCAAGACCAGCCCATATCACCCACAGACAGATGGCTTGGTGGAAAGATTCAATCAGACCCTAAAAAGAATGCTAAGAAAGTTTGTTGCAGACACCGGAAAAGACTGGGATAAGTGGCTACCCTTTGTCCTGTTCGCTTACCGAGAGTTACCCCAGGCATCTACAGGCTTCTCACCATTTGAGTTGCTCTATGGGTGGCCTGTGCAAGGGCCTTTAGACCTGCTTCAGAAATGCTGGGAGCAACCAACATCCGAAACCCGGGAGTAGGGTATCATAAGTTACGTCCTGGAAATGAGGGACCGGCTGGAGAAGTATCGTGAAGAGGCCAAGATGAACCTGCTGCAAGCCCAGAAAGCGCAGAATCAATGGTATGACCAGCATGCTCGACATCGTGAGTTTAAACCGGGACAGAGGGTGTTGTTATTACTACCATCCTCTGCAAGCAAACTCTTAGCAAAGTGGCAAGGACCATATACAATCACAAGGCAGATGGGGCCGGTCACCTATGAAGTCCATCACCCAGATCGAGGAAAACAGCACCAGACCTACCATGTAAACCTGTTAAATGAGTGGAGGGAAAGAGACAGTCCTTGCACCGAGGTGTTCCTGATTCGTCAGGTACAAGACGTAGAAGATGTGGAGAGTGAGATCTCGCCTGTAAGGGAAGAAGGCCCTGTGAATCTTGACCACCTAAAGGCAAAGCAAGTTACTGAACTGAAACAGCTGTTTGGGGATCTTCCAGCACTAATCACCCAGAAACCAGGCAGAACCCAAGCATTGAAGCATACAATCCACCTCAAAGATCCAACACCCATCAGACAGCGACCATACAGAGTGCCTGAAAGGTTGGTGAAGCCCCTAAAGGAGGAAATTATGACCATGCAGAGATTGGGTGTAATTGAGCCATCGGTAAGTGAGTGGAGCAGCCCAATCGTTATTGTGCCCAAGAAAGATGGGAGCTTAAGGGTCTGTCTGGACTTCAGGAAACTGAATGCAGTTTCAAAGTTTGATGCCTACCCCATGCCAAGAATAGATGACCTGCTGGAGAGGATAGGAAAGGCAAAATATATAACCACCCTAGACCTCTGTAAAGGATATTGGCAGGTTCCCCTGCAAGAAGACTCAAGGCCCTACACAGCGTTCCGGACTCCAATTGGTCTATACCAGTTTACGGTAATGCCCTTCGGGCTACATGGGGCACCAGCCACCTTCCAGCGATTAATGGACCAGGTCCTACGAGGTACAGAAGACTACTGTGCAGCATACCTCGATGATGTAGTAATTTACAGTACTACCTGGGCTGAGCATCTTGCCCACCTGAGACTGGTATTAGGTAAAATTGCAGAAGCCGGACTCACATTAAACAGCACCAAATGTGAATGGGCGAAACAGGAAACCCGCTATTTGGGGTATCTCTTGGGGTCTGGAAAAATACGGCCACAGATCGACAAGATAGAGGTGATCAAAAACAGTCCAAAACCCATCACCAAGAAGCATGTGAGGTCATTTTTGGGGCTAGTGGGGTGGTATAGGAGGTTCATACCACACATTGCGACTGTTGCAGCACCTCTTACCAACCTCACGACAAAAGCAGCAAAGAACCCAGTACAGTGGACAGAGGATTGTGAAAAGGCCTTCTATGCACTGAAGGACTATTTGTGCTCCTCACCTGTGCTGCGAAGCCCAGACTTTGAGAAACCCTTCATTGTACAGGTAGATGCCTCAGGAGTAGGGCTGGGAGCGGTACTTGCTCAAGGTGAAGAAGGGGAAGAGAGACCCATATTATACCTGAGCAGAACGCTGTTACCTAGAGAGGTGAGGTACTCTACCATAGAAAAGGAGGGCCTTGCAGTCAAGTGGGCCCTGGAAAGTCTACGTTATTACCTCCTGGGAAGGGAGTTTAAACTGGAAACGGACCATCGTGCGCTGACATGGATCAACACGATGAAGGACACCAATGCCAGAGTTACCAGATGGTATTTAACGTTGCAACCCTTCAAGTTCCAGGTACGACACGGGGTCCAGAAACGTGACCGCCGACTATTTGTCCCGATTGCCAATGTTGAGGGAGGTTGGCAATCTTTGAGAAGAGGGAGGTGATGTGACGAGGAGCTCGCCACGGTCAGCTACAGCATACATACATAACTCATTTTAGGCAATAAGCTAGCGTGGATGGGTGCACACAGCTGCGCTACGAATTTATGGACGCATATACACACACACAAACACACACACACACACACACATACACACACACACACACACACACACAAACATGTTTATACATCAGTGCTACATCATATCTTTTGCAGTTGATACACATACAACACAAACGCTGTATCGGTTAAAAGACATTGATTGTTTATTGTTTGTCGCGGCACAAGTTCAGTCTCCTTACCGGATTCTTCCGGGTATGGCAATTGATTGCGTCAGCATGCGTCATCACCAGGGCATTAGGGGAAACCGAGTCCTGAGTGCTCTCGGGTGGATATACGCGGATTTCCCGCCCTGAGCATGCGCGCTACTGATGAATCGGCGGGAAAAACTATTCAATGTTTACCCAGAGGGGTTATATTTACATAATTCTATATTTAGGCATTTCTGCATAGTAATAAAATATTTATATGTTTAAATATTGAAGAGTATGATTGTGTAGAAATGCTGTCTCTGTTTAACGGTCTCTGAAATGTGTGTGGGTAAAAAGGGACAAGGGGAAAATTTGGATGGTATATTCCAGGTGTTAGGAGCCTCCACCAGAGGTCACTGTTTATGTCTGTCTGTCTGGTGTAGTTCTTGTTGGTTGACTCAGTTTCCCAGAAGGCACCTCAGTCAGGTGATGAGTGCTCACCTGGACTGAGGTGCCTCATTAAAGTTTCTATAAATAGCAGTTTGTTCTGGGAAACTGGGTCGAGCATTGTTTGTCTGTAGGTTTGTTTGTTTGTTTGTTTGTTTTTGTAACTACCGTCATGTGGGCATTCCTTTTTGTTTGTTTAAGTTTATATTTTAGTTATATTGTTTTACCTTTGTTTGTCTAGGGCTCTACTGTTTGTTCTCCTTATGTTCCTTGTGTTGATGGATTCATGGAGCTGTCCTGTTTCATGTTTAGCTAGGCTGTCTCCTCCTGTGTACAGTGTAAGTACTGTTCTGTCTTCTGGTTTAGTTCTTTGTCTGTTTAGTTTTGTGTAGCCACATGAGGGTCTAGCCGCTAGCAGGGTTAGCTGCTACTAGGCCGTGATTGCTAGTAGGGTTAGCCCCTAGTTTGGAATAGCCTCATGTGTGCCTTTCCTTTTGTGTTCAGTTCCCCCTATTAGGTCAGTACTAACTCGGTTAGCCACTAACTCCCTTAGATACTAACCTGGTCAGCATCCAGTGTCCCCAGCATTCCATGTAGCTACTAACCACTAACCCAGCCTCTCTAGTCTCCTGTCTCTAGTCTCCTGTCTCTAGTCTGTGTTCTGTGTCTTCAGCCCTGTCTCTCCGGTCTCTCCTGTCTAGCCCTGTCTCTCCTGTCTAGCCCTGTCTCATCTCTAGTTCCCCTATGTGTCTTAGTTAGCTTCAGCTCCATGTTTCCTCATCCCCAGTTCTCTGTCGGTTCCTTGTGTCAGCTCCTGGTTCCCATGTCAGCTCCTGGTTCCCATGTCAGCTCCTGGTTCCCATGTCAGCTCCTGGTTCCCATGTCAGTTCTTGTCCCTGTGTTAGCGCGCCGTTCCCTGTGTTAGCGCGCCGTTCCCTGTGTTAGCGCGCCGTTCCCTGTGTTAGCGCGCAGTCCCTGTGTTTTTCCTGAGCCCTAGTTTTAGTTTACGTTTGTTGTTTTGGTTCCTTTGTTTGGTTGTGACTGTTTTTGAGTTCTGTTTAAATAAAGACTTTCTGTTTGCAAACCCCTCTGACTTCATGCCTACCCATATGCCCACGGCAACCACACCATCAGCCGGGTCTAGCCAGCACCACCAGCTAGACCCATGACACCAGGATGCGGAGCCTCCTACATATAAGGCTATCATCAGCTGAGGCCAAGGGGGGTTGTTGGTTGGAGTCGATGAGAGTAGAGGTAGAAGTTGTGATAATTGAGAGAGCCGAGTTGGAGTGTTAATTTTTGTATATATTTTGTAAATTATTGTTTGGTTTCTTTATTTATTATTTTCTTTTTCCTCACTTTTTTTGTACACTGTTTGGACCACTTGAGCACCTTTTTTTCACAATAAACACCTGTCAGCACCAAAGTGCTATTGTGGTTGAGCTATCAATGGACTTTTTGCCAAGATTGGCAGTAGAGAAAGAACCCCAAGTAGGGTCGGTGACGCGACAGTGCAAAGCCTCCGTGACACAAGACTAGAGACCAGATGGGTTAGTGGTTAGTGAAGTTAGTAGCTACATGGAATATGGGATGCTGGATGCTGACCTAACCAGGTTAGTATGTAATGGAGTTAGTGGCTAACCGGGTTAGTACTGAACTAATAGGGGGGAACTGAACACAAAAGGAAAGGCACACATGAGGCTATACCAAACTAGCGGCTAACCTACTAGTGACCAAAACCACTAGCTGTCAATCCCACTAGAGGCTAGCCTACTGGAGGCTAACCCTACTAGGGGCTAACCCTACTAGCAGTTAAGGCCTACTAGCGGCTAACCCTGCTAGCGGCTAAGACCTCATGTGGCTACAAACAGATAAGGGAAGCAACAAACAAAGAACTAGACAAGAGGACCAACACACAGAACAGTACTTACACAGGAGGAGACACAGCCTAACTAAACATGAAACAGGACAGCTCCATGAATCCAGTAACACAAGGAGTAGAAAGAAAACTAAACTAGAGCCCTCTTAACACAGGTTAAACAATATAACTAAAATAGAAAACTCAAACAAAAACCAAACAAAAGGAATGCCCACATGACGGTATATACAAACAAACATATACACCAACAAACAAAAAAACAATGCTCGACCCAGTTTCCCAGAACAAACTGCAATTTATAGAAACTTTAATGAGCCACCTCAGTTCACGTGAGCACTCATCACCTGACTGAGGTGCCTTCTGGGAAACTGAGTTGACCAACAAAAACTACAGATAGACAGAAACAGTGGCCTCTAGTGGAGGTTCCTAACAGCAGTTTAACAACTCTGCTTACTAACATAAAACATTTATGGATTTCTTTTTTGCTTAGTCAGTCACCATTGACCTTATGGTTGGGCTTCTTGAAGGTAGTGTTGTTTTATGTCTAAACCGGGTTTGATTCCTGTGGGCTTTCACAATATTTAATGGACTAGTTGGCCCCGCTCTGACAAAGATTGGTGTCTATTAGTCTATAATAACATAAGGGGGTAATACATGCTCACGTTTTGCATTTCAGTTATTTTATCTTTTCATACTGTATGTAGATAGCACCAGCAGCTCAGGACCATAGATTGTAATGGAGCAGCATGATATTAATAATGGCATAGACTGAAAGAAAATTTTAAAGGCTATGACACTTATGCTATGGGCTACTACAGTACTGTATCTAGTGCATTGCAACTTCAAGAAAGTCAAGCAAATTAGTGGAAAGCTTACAGCATCTTGGAAAAATATTCATACCCCTTTACCTCATTTTGTCATGACCACAAATGTTAATGTATTTTATTGGAATTTTATGTAATAGACCAACACGAAGTAACACATAATTGTGAAGTCGAAGAAAAATGAAAAAAATAAATAGCTGAAAAGTGTGGGGTGCATGTCCCTACCAGGTTTGTACATATAAGTGAATTTTTTTTGCCCGTTCATCTTTGCTAAATAGTTCAAGCTCAGTCAGATTGGATGGAGAACACCTGTGAACAATTTTGCCACAGATTCTCAATTGGATTTAGGTCTGGACTTTCTTTTTAACAATATTTTTATTGATTTTAATCAGGAATATAACAAAGTAAACATATAGTGTTTGAATGTACACTTTATAAACCCCTTATAAACCACTATACCTCCCACCTCATCCATAGCACCAACATAGCTGACTCCAAGCCAGCTTTAAATGTCTAAGAAAGGCTAGACATCGGGCATATTTAAAGAAGGAAAGTAAAGAAACAAGAACATGGAGCTGGAAGTCTGGGTTTTGTGTGCAAAAAAAAGGACAGGAATGGGGGAAAAAACACAGATGAGGACAAAAAATCAAATATGAAATGGACCCCATACCTGTTAAAATTTCAAGTCTAATTTACGGATTGAGTAGTGTATCTTCTCCAGGGACAAACAGGACATGATACTGTATCTCTGAGCCACTGGGTGTGAGTGGGTATAGCATCCTTCCACTTAAATAAAAAAGAACGCCTGGCCAGGAGTGTCGCAAAAGAAAATAAGCAATGTTTAGCTGGAGTTAGAGGTTCATCTTCCTCTCCTGTGATGCCAAAAAGAGCAATCAGAGGGTCTGGTTCAAGAATGCATTTCAATATGTACGACGGGGTTTGAAAGACCACCCCGACAGAATTTGTCCACGTTTACATTCATCACAGGAAGGATCGACATCGGGGTAGAAACGGGAAAGCTTAAGTTTGGAGAAATGAGCCCGGTGTACTGTACAACGTTAAATTGTAATTGTCATGCACATTCGTAACACGACCGGCACTAGGACCCGGAAGTAGTACGGTCGGGTTTCCAGGAAGCATAAAAGGAGACAAAATGGCGCTTCACATTGCACAGTCATTGAGTTCGCCCATGCCTTTGCTGACGCTATGCCGACTATTCTGTGAGTACTCACCGATTTGGGTTGCTTCTTTGATTGAATGTTTGTTGCTAGAACGCGGGTTTATTTGTGTAGATCCTTGCTCTTTGCCTAAGAGAGTTCTTAGACTAATCGCGTGGTTATCCTGCCTATTCCTGCTGTTTCCGCGTTTGGGTTTACCATCCACGCTACACGGGCTAACTGCTAAAGCTTTTCAGTTTATCCTTCGGTTGCTCGTGACAGTAATAAAGAGTGGCAGGTGCATAAGGAGGTTGAGTTGACAAGCTTGAGAATTTAGTTCCATGTAACATCTGACAGTATAAAATTAAGGTCTTTTCCCAAGTTTTAATTTTGAGGTGTGACTCAAACCCATTAATCCACCATAAATAGTGTATATTAGGCCTTTACACTGTGGGGAGAAACAGAGGAGATTATCCATAATATTTGCATCCGGAGCCTCAGGGAAATTTGGTATTGAAGAGCTAATGGAGTGTCTTACTTGCAAATATCTGAAAAAGTGAGATAGCTTAAACATTTCAGAAAGCAAACCTATGATAAACAAACAGATCTTTGCAAAGCTTGATGCCATTACTGTACCATTCCTGAAACACTGAATCTAGTAAAGAAGGTCGGAAGAGATGGTTAGAGACTGTAAAGGACTGTATAGAGAAAAGCCCAGAAAACCACTGTACTTCCTGAACCGAACCCACATTCTCAAGGTATGCCTAATAACAGAATTATTGATTGATTTAATTGAGAGCATAGGGAGTGCAGATCCAAGAAGTGCAGAGACAGAGAGGTTTTTGACAGAGTTTATGTCCATTTCCCCCCAGGTTGGTTATGAAAATATGCCCAAAAGATGACACGAATGTTTGCTGCCCAGTAGTAAAAACGAAAATTGGAAAGAGCCATGCCACCATCTCTTTTAGACCTTTGAAGTAGGGATTTGTTCTATTGAAGATGCTTACCTGGCCTCCGAGTGGCGCAGTGGTTAAAGCGCTCGCCCTATCATCCGGAGATCGCTAGTTCGAATCCCAGGTGGTGCTGTTACCTCTCGCAGCCGGAGGTCTAGAGAGAGCTGATTGGCCGAGCTCTCTCAGAGGGGAGGGATGAGAGGTACTTAGTGCTCCCACATTAATCACGGCTCTACAGCCAGTCAGGGGCGTCTGTGAGCTCGCGCAACGGAGGGAGCGGATAGCGCTGTCCTCCGAGTGTGTTACGAGCGAGCAGTTCGAAAAGATGCGGTCGGCTGGCGTCACGTGGTTCGGAGGAAACACGTGATAGTCTTCGGCCCTCCCGGCTGAGTGGTAGTAGTAGCCTTAATGTGGGAGCCCCCTAGTGACGGGGAGGAATTGGACACGACTAAATTAGGGAGAAAATCGGGGAAAAATCCCAAAAAAAAAAAAAAAAAAGAAGATGCTTACCTTTCTAAAGGTAAGATGATATAATTGAATCCAATGCATCAAAGTAAGATTTGGGAATAAAAACAGGTACAGACTGAAAAAGATATAAAAATGTAGGAAGAATACTCATTTTAATGCATTAATACGGCCAACCAGGGACATGGACGGCACCCTTGGGCAAGCCACTTTTTGTTTGGTTCAGCAGCCTAATAAAATGGTCTTTAAAAAAAGTGTTTCTTGTAACTGTAATACCAAGATAGGTAAACTTATTTTTCACTATCTTGAAAGGGAGGTTGTACATTTCTGTTGTTAGTGCTGCACTGTTTAGCCAGAAAAAAAGTTTGCTTTTGTGCAAATTCAATTTGTATCCTGAAAAATTCACTGAGCAATGACGGCAAAGGTGGCATGGAGATGATTGGATTTGTCACAATGCTCTGTTAAGTACACAAATGAACCATTGGGATCAGTTGATTATCTATAAGGAAATAATCAATTCTGGAAAAAGTATGATGAACATGTGAGAAAAAGGCGTTTTCATTCTCTTTGGATGAAGGAAGTGCCATATGTCAGAGAAACCAAAGTTGCAGAGATACAGTAGGACTGAAGTAGCATGGTAGATTTACTCAATGATATAGGATTGGGAGATGACCTGTCAAATTATGGATGTAAAGAAGGAAGCATTATCATAATTAGGAGCATATAAATTAGCCAATACTATATTAGTATTGAATAATTTCCCTGAAACAATGATATAACGACCATATATATTCTTAATAACATTATGGTGCTTAAAAGAGATGCTTGGGTTAATAAGAATTGAGACTCCCCTAGTTTTGGCCTGAAAGGTATAGTGGTACTGCTGCCCTCCCCAACATGACATAAGGCAAGAATTATCAGAAGTGCAAATGTGAGTTTCCTGTAAAAAGGCAATTGCAGTGTTATGTTGTTTAAGGTGTAAGAGGACCTTCTTTCTTTTGACTGGATGGCTTACACATTTGACATTCAAGCTCACAAAATGTAAAGAAATATTCATTCTCCTTGACAGAAGACTCAGGTAGGTAAACATAAATAATACGGATATGCCTAGCGTCAGTCTTAAAACAAAGGTGTAAAACATATTAAAGATAAACTGTGTACACAGAACTTACATAGTACTGGCTTTGGAGATCCCACACCGCTTTGGGCTTGGATGCAGGTATACGGTGGGCTCTATCAGTCTCTGGTGGGGATGGCAGCATTTCACTTCCAAACATCTCAACACCTCGCACAAATTAAAAAAAAAAAATTCAGTAGGGAGTCCACGTTCAGTAGATTCTGGAATTTATCTGGATTTTGTCTCCTGCTCTGACCTTCTAGGTCTACTGGCTCAGGTTATCCATAGCGAGTTCTAATGAAGGTAAGTGTTGGCCATGGTCTTCCACTTTGGCTTGAATTTCGTTTAGTGTAGTTTCCAGTAAACTAAACGAGGATTTCAATTCAGCTGCTAACACTGTGTTTATCCAACAATGCATAAATAGCCTCGACTGTTTGAGCGGTCACAGTGTCATATTTTTTCCTGCTTTAAGACCCCTAGTAGCCATTGCACTGTAAGTCAAAAATAGATGACCGTCGGGTAAAGTATAAAGTTATAATACCCTAAAGAGTAAATTTAACATCCAAGGATAAATAAGGAGTGAAGAAATTAAGAATTGTCGGAGCATCTATCTACCACATCTGCTCTGGCTCCTAACTGGAAGTCCTGACTGGCCCATCCTAACCCTTGAATATGCTTTCTGAACCATTTCATAGTAGCTCTGGCTGAATGTTTAGGGTTGCAGATCTACTAATAGGTTTTTCTTCCAAGATTGCCCAGTATTTGGCTACATCCAACTTCCCATCAACTCTCACTAGCTTCCCTGCTCATCATGATGCTGCCATTATGCTGTGTTATTTTTTGCCACACACAGCATTTTGCATTTATGCCAAAAAGTTCCATTTTGGCCTCATCTGACCAGAGCACCTTCTTCCACATGTTTGCTGTGTCCTCCACATGGCTTGTCACAAACTGCAAATGGGACTTTTTTTATAGCTTTATTTCAACAATGTCTTTCTTCTTGTCACTCTTCCATAGAGGCCAGATTTTTGGAGTACACGACTGATAGTTATGTGGACAGATTCTCCCACCTAAGCTGTGGATCTCTAAAATATCTCCAGTTACTATGGGCCTCTTGGCTGCTTCTCTGATTAATGCTCTCCTTGCCCAGCCTGTCAGTTTAGGCGGATGACCATGTCTTGACAGGTTTGCAGCTGTGCCATACTCTTTGTTGATGGATTGAATAGTGTTTTGTGAGATTTCAAAGCATGGGATATTTTTTGTATATCATAACCCTGCTTTAAACCTCTGAACAACTTTATCAATGACCTGTCTGGTGTGTTCCTTGGGCTTCAGGATGCTGTTTGTTAACTAATGTTCTTTAACCTCTGAGTGCTTCAAGGGTCGATTCTATTTACATACAGTATTAGGTATGTAATAATAATATAATATATTGTATGTAATAATAATAGCAGTAATTATCTATAGTAACTTCCAGTCCAGGCCTCAAAATATTTCAGGTTTATAAATATTATCTGTCTCTAGTTGTAAACTTAAATTCCGAGACTAGATTAGCATGAATTGTTGACATCTGAGAAGCTTAGGGGACCCCTAACACTTTGCCATAGTGTTAAACACACAAGCAGACTCTGACACAGAAGCATGGAGACAGGCAGTAGATGTGAGTTGAAAGTGGTAGACACCAGGCTCTTCCTAGCAAGTAGTAGAGAAGGGCGAGGACCATTTGCTTGACGGGATAATCTTTCTTTATGCTGCTGTACTTACTGTCCTGCATGCAGAGCTTCCAGATGAGGTACATTCAATGTGGTGTTCTCTTGGTTTTAGGACTACCAGACAGATGCTACAAACCATTGGAAAACATGTTTTGCAATTCGGAAACCTGTGCTGTCTGTGACGGTGAGAGGTGTTCACCACAGGGAGCAAGGTAATACTAGTTGCACAATTTGAGTCTTACCCTTTGTTCCAGCTCTCCCCTCTCACGAACTATCATCACTATAGGCATAGCGACTGTTTTCCTCCAGACTTAGGAGATTGAGGTGCCAAATGTGAAGTGTCCTGATTCTATTTGTTTGCCTAACCTCATAGTAAATTTATTGTGACCTCAAAAAGTCCTTGACATCTTGTGAAAAAGTTAGAATTTGCCATGGTTAGTAATGTTCATTAATATTTTTTTTCTTTGTGAAAGTTCTCCTTGCCATGCACCATTATACAGCTGGTACAGCTGATGTTCCATGTACCAGATTCTCCTGTGTTAATTGACCCAGTGTGTGGAGTTTTGTTCCCGGGTCAAGAACATATTGAATGTTGCTTTTATTGGAAAAAAAATTCCTGTATGACTACTAGGATTCTAGAACCACTTGGAAGCTTGTGGGACCTTTCATACTTGGAATATCTGGGGTTTGGCTCTTACATCTACATCTAGGCATTTGGCAGACGCCCTTATCCAGAGCGACTTACATTTTATTTTTTTATTTATTTTTTTATCTCATTATACATCTGAGCAGTTGGGGATAAGGGCCTTGCTCAAGGGCCCAACAGGGACAACTTGGTGGTCGTGGGACTTGAACCTGGGACCTTCCGAACTGTAGTCCAATGCCTTAACCTCTGAGCTACCCCTGACTGTTATCTCAATTCCATGTATCACTGTAAACATGAACTTATGAATTATGTTTTTAAGCATCTGGTTGCAGATGGTAAATGGCACAAATCTCCAGAAAGTCATAATGTTTGTGGTGTGTATATGTGACAAACATTGCATGCAGAGATAGTGTCAGAGATGACCCCTAGAGGGCGCCAAAGCGCCCAGAGACTCTTTTGTTTTTCCTGTGTTTTTTCTGTGTTAAACTCCATTTCCCAGAATGCACCTCGGTCAGGTGATGGAAGCGCTCACCTGAACCGAGGTTGTTCATTAGTTGTGTTATAAAAGTTCCTGTTGCAGGAAATGCATCTGTTCTATTTTGTTTGCTGTTCAGTCAAGTGGTTTGTTGTTTGTTTCCTTGTGTTCATTAGCTCTACATATCTTCTAGCTCTGTGTGGTAGTTCTTAGTCTGTCATATTGGTTTATCTCCTGTTTAAGTTCATATTCTGCTCCCATTGTTTCCCTGTTTGGGTTTCATTAAAAGACTTTCAAGCACATCATCTCTGCAAATATGCCCCTCATTAAGCCCATGCACAGCAACCGTGACAGAAAGGGAGTGCAGTGGAGTTACCTGCTGACTTTACAGCATTTAACACCCCATTGACATACATCCCCATGTGCAAAAGTCTTAGTCACATGCAAATAAATGCCCAAGAAGGCCTTAAAAACTATACAGCCCAGTAAACAGTTATTTGTGAAACAGCCATTATTTGGTGTGACACTGCTTTAAGGACAATTTGCGTAGATTTATTCTTTAAGGATTCTAGCTACTGCATTTTACTGAACATGCTGCAGAACCACCCTCAGTTCTTCATTAAGACTTTGACTGTTGCACCTGCTTGTTTTTGTAAAGCAGTAGTCTCCATCTTGTTTAGTTTTTTTCCTTTGTTGAAAAAGGTCACATATATAACATAATGCTTACAAATATTAAAATAATGCATACAAATATTTTCTGTGATTTTGAATTTTGTGGTGGAATACTGATGATTGAAAATCAGAAATGTTTTTGTACTGACTCTATAATAAAGTCACGTAAAAAAAAAAAAAAAGGGTGCATTTCGAAGGGCCCCCTCCTTTGTATGCCAGGGATAAGGACTGTGGTGAAACCACTGGGGGGGCAAGTGAGAGAGGAGAAAACGAGAGATGCTAGAGATCTGCATCTTTTTATAGGGTTGCTGAAGTGGGGCCGGCATACATGTAGGACAGGGAGTCTGCCTCTATGTTGTTGGATCCTGGTCTGTATGAGAGAATATATTTAAATATGGTGAAGAACGGGTTTCACCAGACTTAATGTATTCTAGGTTCTTTTGATCTGTAAAAGTGACAAACAGATGCTGTGCCCCTATATGCAATTGTACCATTTCTCCAGGCTCAATTTCACTCCTTGCAGGTCCCTGTTGCCATCATTATAGCTGTGTCCAGTTCATGTTTATGTCTGAAATGGGTGTTACTTTTGTTTTTTTCCCTGAAAGCTACTCCTACTTCTTTTTCAAAGGCATCGAATTTGACCAAAAACGGCATGCAAAGGACCATTTTTTCAATATTCATAGCTGTCAGAGGTGGTAGTACACCTAAAGCACATCTTCCACTCATTATCCACAGGTTATACTGCATGTGCTGTCTAAGTCAAACTTTGTAAATATTTTTGTGGAGTTGTTCCAAAATGACAGACACCAATGGTAGGGAGTACCCATATTTTACAGTGATGTTATTTATTTTGTGGTAATACACTCACCTAAAGGATTATTAGGAACACCATACTAATACGTCGTTTGAGCCCCTTTCGCCTTCAGAACTGCCTTAATTCTACGTGGCATTGATTCAACAAGGTGCTGAAAGCATTCTTTAGAAACGTTGGCCCATATTGATAGGAGAGCATCTTGCAGTTGATGGAGATTTGTGGGATGCACATCCAGGGCACGAAGCTCCCGTTCCACCTCATCTCAAAGATCCTCTATTGGGTTGAGATCTGGTGACTGTGGAGGCCATTGTAGTACGGTGAACTCATTGTGATGTTTAAGAAACCAATTTGAAATGATTCGAGCTTTGTGACATGGTGCATTATCCTGCTGGAAGTAGCCATCAGAGGATGGGTACATGGTGGTCATAAAGGGATGGACATGGTCAGAAACAATGCTCAGGTAGGCCGTGGAATTTAAACGATGCCCAATTGGCACTAAGGGGCCTAAATTGTGCCAAGAAAAGATCCCCCACACCATTACACCACCAGCCTGCACAGTGGTAACACAGCATGATGGATCCATGTTCTCATTCGGTTTACACCAAATTCTGACTCTACCATTTGAATGTCTCAACAGAAATCGAGACTCATCAGACCAGGCAACATTTTTCCAGTCTTCAACTGTCCAATTTTGGTGAGCTCGTGCTAATTGTAGCCTTTTTTTCCTATTTGTAGTGGAGATGAGTGGTACCCGGTGGGGTCATCTGCTGTTGTAGCCCATCCGCCTCAAGGTTGTGCATGTTGTGACTTCACAAATGCTTTGCTGCATACCTGCATTAATGAGAAATTACCTGAACTGTTCTCTCTGTTGTTTCTTCCTGCAGTCTATTCGGGCGCTCACCCAAAACACCAGATAGGACTCAAATGATTGGACTTGCTTTGTTTCACACTTGTGTTGGAGCACACCAGACTACCAACCACACTGCACATTTGCACATAAATGTCAATGTTATTTATTTAAGCGCATTTAAACACAACATCATTGTTCAAAGTGCTGTACAATGGTGTACAATGACTCAAAATATAAAATGAACCTAAAAGTAATAAGCAATGTAAAACCACAACAACATGAAAACAATAACAGTCAACAACAATAGATTAAAACAATAAAATAAAGTAAAAGACAACGGAATGTCTCGCTACTAAATGGATAAAAGGCCTAAAAGTAGACACTGATAAGATTAATTTATCAATCTACATTAAAGCTAAAGAAAATAAGAAAGTTTTAATATAAGATTTAAATAAGGAAAGATAAGCAGCCTACTGTATATAATGTAAAATGGCAGTTCATTCCACAGTCATTCCACAGAAAAAGCTGGTTCACCACGGCTCTTCTGCCATGATTTAGGAACCAAATGTTGTTGCTGTTCAGAAGACCTGAGTCCCTGTACTGGATTGTAAGGCTGTATAAGATTTGAGATATAAGATGGATCCAAGTTTTTCAATCCCATGTACACAATAGGCAGGACTTTGATTCTGATTCTAAATTGCACAGAAAGCCAGTGACGTGAATGGAGTATTGGAGTTATGTGTTCAAATTTCAGAGTCCTCATTATGAGTGGTGCAGCAGCATTTTGCACAGTCTGCAATCGTGCAAGAGAAGCCGACACGCAAGCTAATACTGACATAGAGGTTTTTCTTACTCAGGAATGGTTTTACCTTAGACAACAGCCTCAGCTGGAAAAAGCCAACAAAATTTATTTGCTTATCCAGCATCCAGCTTAAAGTCATTGTCCAACAGGACCCCAAAAATGAAAGAATTGCTCAGGAGATTCATCATAATCAGTTGTGATCAATGTAACGATGCATCAATCGTTGATTGAAACCATGTTTTGAAATGGTATATGAGAAATATTTATTCTTTTCGGCTTGGTATAATATAATGGAATACTGTATATTGGTAATTTGTTAATTATTCAGACTACATTTCATACTATCAAAGAATACCTGCAGCTTGTCCTGGAATTTACTAGGGCTACTTTAGCAAAGTGTCCACCATTAACTTTGCTGGTTGCCTGGCACAGAAGGGCGGAGGTTCTGATGGTTTACTCCACCTCGCTGGAGGTGGAGATGTCTTCTTCATGGCTAACAACACGTACCAAGCACTTGTAAGCCGACTCCAGAAGATTTCTCTAGTCCAAATTGGGCCAGGATATGGTGTGGATTATTCCCTAGTGAGGAAGAGAGACAAAGCTTCACCTTCACTTTCACACCGCCGCGCTTAACATGGCACCTGTAGTGCCTTTCCAGAGGGAAAAAAAGAGATAAACAGGTGTGTCCAAAAGTGGTGGAAAATGAGTAAACTTGTCATCCTGAGTCATGTACCAATAAACACTCAGTAGCAAGACAAATATAAAAAATCAGCGGCAAGGTATAATCATTAAGAAAAAATACAAATAACATAAACACCATGAAAACAAACAGCAGTCCATTAAATATGTTCAATATCACTCTTGCTGTCACATACTTGTCAATTGTTAAAAGCGCTATATAAATTAAATTGACTTGACTTGACTTGACATTATCATTTTATACTCCATGGTTCACTCATACTACTGCTGCCATGCCTACATGCCATATCTTACCCTCTAATACCCCTTTTTATTTTGCACATCCCATATAATTCATCCAGTTTATACTTTACAATGATTTTTTAAAAATATTTAATTTTATTGTAACTGTATACTGTATATTTGTAGATTTCATATAATTTTTTTAAGCATTTCATTGCATATCATAACGTGCATGATTGTGTACACAACAAAAATTTGAATTTGAAAATGATCCCTAAGGAAGCAATGCATCCATCATGTATAGGTGTCACTGTACAAGACGCTGGAAGCATTGTTATGGTCTGGGGTTACTTCAGTTGGTCAGGTCTAGGCTCAGCAATGTTATGTGGCATTAAAATGAAATCAGCTAATGACTTGAATGTACTAAATAACCATCTGATCACATCAATTGAGTTTTTATTCTCTGAGGTCTTTTTCCAGGCCTCGTCCAAGAACCAAACTGTGAAAGAGTGGTTCTGGGAGCATTTTAAATAATTTTTTTCAACAGTAACTGGCTACCACATTGTGTGCTGTAATCAAAGCTAATGGTGATCGAATGAAATGTGGCAGTGTGATTTTTTATTTTTGGCCAAACAAAAATAAGTAAGGTTTTACTTGGGAGCAGACTGAGACCAACTCATTATTATGTCGTACTCACTCATCATCTATACCGCTTAATCCTGTATTCAGGGTCACGGGGGGCCTGGAGCCTATCCCAGGAGACTTAGGGCACATGGCAGGGTACACCCTGGACAGGGTGCCAATCCATCGCAGGGCACAGGCACACACATATACTCACTCATTCACACACTACGGCCAATTTGGGAACGCCAGTTAGCCTAACCTACATGTCTTTGGACTGTGGGAGGAAACCAGAGCACCCGGAGGAAACCCACCAAGCACAGGGAGAACATGCAAACTCCATGCACACAGAGATCGGAATCGAGCCTGGCCGGGGATCGAACCCGGACCCTGGCAGTGCAAGGCGACAGTGCTAACCACTACACCACCGTTCCGCATAAATTAGATTCAAATAAATAAAATAATAATAATAATAATTATTATTATAAAATATGAAATTAAATTGGAAGACAACCAATAGCTAATGCTGTTTTATTTACAAATTTGAACATTCTTAAATTTCTATAAATCATATGCCATACTCTTTTCACTTAGTCTTTTGTGACCTTAAGGCAAGGAATTCATGGACTACCAGATGGACTACATTTATTTACTACAAAGCTCTCTTTCTGCATCTGGTAAATAGTGGAGTTTTTAAAACTTAGACAACTGCTAAAGAAAATGAAAACATAACCTGCAATACTACCACAACAAAAAAGGAGGCGCTGCCTCCCCTAGCCCTTTTTACCCTGATTTTTCATCTTATTTTACTCCTCCTCTTTTCGTCTACACCCCCATCATGCTGACTCTTGCCTAATTTGCCCTTCCTTTTGATCTGTGCCTGTGTGTGTGTGCTGAACGTAGTAGATGGGAAACATGTTTTTTGAGTCTTCAGGAAAAAAGGAAGGAATGAGGATTGCTCCACATGAGAACAAGGGAAACATTCCAAACTTTGAAGGGAAACGTTAAAAACTTCTAACATCTTTTTATGTTTCTTTAACATGCATGTGAGTCTTTGAAGCTTATTTTATATTTCTAAAAAAAAAAAAAAAAAAAACATAGTTTGTTTAACTGCATGGCACTGCTCATTTCTATGTAATGCATATTCTTTAGTCATGCCACTGATACTAACATTGTGGTTAAATGCTCAAGCATGCATGTCAATATATCTAAATGTGTGTTTATATTAATAAATATGGTGTAAATAACCATACATTTATTTTCATGTGTCTGAGACAGGCTTTACCTTTTCTTTTCTCTATTTCTTGTGTCCACTAATTTGTTTCACTTCAGTAATTTAGCTTATTTTACCACTGTTACTGCAGCGTAAACCATGTTTTCCACTACATTTTCCTCTGTTGTCTACATTCTTTTTCTTTTATTTCACTCATATCTATATGTTTTTGCTGGGATGGACTCCTGCCACAATGAGGAAGGCATATCAAGTGTTTGTATGCCTAAATTTGAGAATGCCGCCTTCAATCGAACCATAATTGTTTCAAACATGTGTGGCTCTCCACCTGAGGACTACTGCATGCAGACAGGGTCTACACGTTCCTGTCGCCATTGTGATGCTTTAGACCTTAAGACAAACCACAACGCCACCTACCTGAATGACTTCCACAGCGATGAGGAACCTACATGGTGGCAAAGCCAGTCGATGTTCTACGGAGTGCAATATCCCAACTCTGTGAATCTAACGTTACACTTGGGTGAGTGTGTTTGATATCTTTTCTATGTTTGAGCAAGAACTGAGTTTTGGTTTGCTAATCATGTTGGTTGATTCAATTCAATTCAATTCAATTTTATTTCTATAGTGCTTTTAACAAAGTTCATTGTCTCAAAGCAGCTTTAGAATGAATTATTTTTTTTTAAAGAAAATTTATGGAAGTGTGTATGTGTGAGAAAAAATGTGTCTAGATAATAATGAGATGAATGAGTGAATGATGAATGAAATGTCTCTGATGAACAAGCCAAGGGTGACGGCGACAATGGCAAGGAAAAACTCCCTGAGATGGTAGTAGGAAGAAACCTTGAGAGGAACCAGTCTCAACAGGGAACCCATCCTCATTTGGGTGATAACCAGTGGCGGCTGGTGCAAAAAAAAAAAAACAAAAAATTTTAATTAAACTTTTAATACTCGCCTGTAAATAGGTATTTATCAGGTGATTATGTGGTGATCATTACTACTAGCATAAAATAAAGGCATGACTCACATCGCATCCAGTCAGCAGCTCCGCTTGCCATAAGAAGTGCTGGAAGACTCCAATCACGGTCCAATCACATGAGCCCAAATATTTAAAAACAATATGATTCGCTAAGAACAAAGGTGGGAGGGTTCAGGACGCACAGAGCTGCGCCCGAAGGATGATTTGAAAAGATCCAATCAGAGCTCAGCCTCAGGTCACATGCTTCTCAAAGATTTACATGTCTACACAGACACTCGTTTGTCCGGCGCCCCGCGTACACCAACACAAATGAACGTAATACGTTAGATTTTTTTTTATTGCAAATAAATTATATTAAGAAATACAGCAAAATATTGTGACTAAATAACTTTATTTCATTATTAAAATGAATAATTATTATGTTAAATAATTACATGTTAAAGTAGCATTCATCTCTGCCTAACTTTAAGGGGGTGGCGCCAGTTTTATTTTATGGTTTTATTGACCAGCCGCCACTGGCGATAACGGATAGAAATTATATAACATCGTGTGTGTTATGCAGCTGAAAGTTCAATATAACAGTGAACTGTGCAGTTGACATAATGATAGTATAGGAAGTCATGAATAGAGTAGCCACATTGTCATATTGGCTAAAGCTTTTATTTTGCAAGATCAATAAAAAGAAATATTTGCTGGCCAAATGTTAAAATGAGCCATTCCATGGAATTTTGTGAAGATCTGTCACCCAGCAAAGCCCCTTTAATCTAGCCATTCTATTTATCCTACACTAAACTCAATTTGAACTTGCTTTAATGCTTCTTTGCTTTTTTGCAAAGAATGCTTTTTTTTATTAATAAATACAAAACCTACTTCAACCTACTCCAAAAGAAAAAGGAATTTGTTAATGTACAGAAGTACATTTTTTAAATATCTTTACCTATGTAATTATTTTCGTTTTCAGGAACGTTTTGTTTTTTGCTCCATTACATTATGTGTCATTCCTTTTTACTTAGGAGTGGGGAAAAAAGACACCAGCCAGGGTATAGCGCCATCTTTATTTTGGGTGCTTTGCTAGGTAGATACATCTGATAGGTGCCATCAACAGGTGCCATCAACAGGTGCAACCAACGTATTGGTTGCACCTACAGTATTAGATCTACCTATCAACCATATAATGTTACTATAGGAGCAGTACAACAGTCTATAATATTAAGCATATTCAGTCTTCAATCTAACTTGAACTTCAACACCCATGTCCTTATTTCACTTTTTTTTTTTTTTTTAATTATGGAACAGAAGAATTTTTATTTTCAAATGCTTTCTTGACATGCTTCCATTAAGCCATTCTCCATTAATCCTGAACAAACATAGAGGTAAACCCATTATTGTGCTAGTGGTTATTTTATTTAATGGGTAATCTAATGTTAGTTGCAATATTAGCAGCAAAACCTTGCTATAAATAAAAGAGGTGTTACCATTGTGTTGTGTGCCTTACAACACAGTACAAAATCAGCAACACAGACTGCAGCTTTTAATCATTTAGAGTTTAATGTTTTATGTATTGCCAATAGTTAACTATCTGGTTCAACTTATTTTGTTGTTTTAAAAGTGTATCGGTTGAATGCCCTCATAAAACGAAATGGTAAACATTTGATGTGGGCAAATAAAATCTAGTTGTACTAGTGTTGCAGCTGATGATGCTAAAACATTGTCAGGTCTAATGAGTTCAGATCTAATTTATCCAACTGAGATAACTATCGAGATCTTCCACTGTCTTGATCATAACCTCTGCTAAATTGAAATACTGGATTTTTATCACACAATTCAGAATCTCAGTACATTTATTGCACACCAAACACATGGAACTTGTTTCATCAAAGAGTGGGGGGCTGATATCGATACAGTATTGAGATATTTGGTTTAAAAAAATTACTGTGATTTTCTTCTTATTATTATTGCTTTTATCTAGAGAAAGCATGGTAAAAAAAATCATCATGTTTCACAGCCATTTAAATCATCCCAATATAAATTACTCACCTGCACATTGACTGCTCATGATCATATTTATCAGTGTCAGACTAAGTAAATGACCTTCTATTAACAATCTGTGTGCCAAGTGGAAATGTAAATAGAGGACTTTTACTTTTACTGGAGTAACATTTTGCCTAGAGTAATTCTATTTTAGGATTTGTATAATGTAATGTAATGTTTTCTTCAGACACATTATATATTTGTCTACACATATTAATTCAAATATTAATACTTTGTGCATGTGCAAATGCTCTTACGTCCCTTACTCTGCACATAGGCTTTTTATAATGTAAATTTTTTCTTGATGTGACTTCACCAAACGTGATCTGCATGGTAAAGACAGAGTCATGGCAAACAGCAAATTTTATATTTTAATAATATATTTTTTATATTTTATATTTTATATAATATATTTATATTTTATATTTTATATTTTATATTTTATTTAATTTTATTTTATTCTCTTAGGTCAGGGCAGTTGCCTAAGCATTTCACTGCATATCGTACTGTGTAGGATTGTGTATGTGACAAATAAAATTTGAATTTGAATTTGAATTTGAATTTGAATTTGAATTTGAAGTGAGAATATGCAGGAACTAAGGAAGGTTCCAAATTAGTAATAAGTATTGTATTTATCCTAAAATTATTTTAAACCTTAAATTATAAAACATAAAATTGTGGTCATCCTGGTCCACTGAGTGCCAAACTATAATCTGTGCACCTTACTGTATATGATTCGTAATAGACCCCATTGATTGAGATAGGACTGGCATCCCGTACATGTATTGGGAATGCATTGGTGCATTCCCACCAGTTTTGCAATATGGGCTCTGGATCAATTAGTGTTCTGGCATACTATTTAGTACACTAGCATATGTTTTGGGACACACTTGATTGCAATACAACACAAAGCCACACAGCTAATGCTAGCACACAGGTCCACACGGTGATTATACTGTATGTTAGTGGCACTCCCGGCTAATTCTGACTGTGAATTATTGCTGCAGTTGCAGCAACTCAGGAACATCAGGATAATTTTATTCCCAACAAAATACAGTAATTAATATGACTTTTTTAGTAATAGTGCTGCATAGTACCTTAAACAATGAACCCTGGCCCAAACCAGTGCTGCAGAAACCCAAATATAGATTTGTATTTAGATCCCCAATGGGTTTAGCACTGTAGTCAGATTATAAATCATTACTGTTCCCCAACTATATACTATAAAGTCAATACCTTAAAAAAAAAAAAAGAGTAGCACTTTTATTCATGAATGTGATCTAATAAAGGTAAAGGTCAAATATTGACTATATATCCTCTGCATGTTGCTTGTAATCAGGATGAAATAAACATCTGTTGAGTTTGAATTAAAAACTACAAAATGCACCAGGTCCACCAGACCCAGAACACTGGCCGAGTAACAAAAATATGAACACCACACAAGGGTTAAACGCTTTTGAAAATCTTGACTTGTCCAAATTACTGCTCTGTACAGTATATTTCTCTTTAATTCATTTAGCTAATAAGTGCACATACCAACTGGGCCTGAATTCTTCCTCATTAACTTACAGTAGATAATATTTAACGGCTGGGCTTGATATTAATTTCTAAATGTCTTCTACAGACAAAGTATAAAAGTATAAGACTTGGAATTCTGATGCTGTAAAATGAAAGGTGTGCTTTACTTTTAATGTGAAAAAGGTTATGAAAATGAGCTCACAGAGAGTTAAATGTCAACTGTTCGATAAATCCTGAATAGTATAACATTGTCTTTAAACGAGCAGTACCATGTGGCAGCAGGCCCTTATTGATGTGAAGTGTACTTACTGAACTAACAGCCCTGGTGCCAAGACATGAAACTTTGAACAGAAAATCATAAAAGGAAGTCTATTATGTCTGTCTCTTTGATCTTAGTTTCTACTTTTTCCTTTCGATCACCGGATGGCTTCTAGTCAGGGGTCTGTGGTCAGCTCTTTAGCCTCCAAACCAAACAAATTACTTCCTAGGCTCAGACATGCATCAACACACACATGTGTGTCAGAGATGGTAAACAAAACACTACGAAGAAGAAGACAAACACAAAAAGCTGTAGAGGTCCCCTTGCATAGATTTCAGGTCAGGTCTTTCCCACACACATACACAAGCAGACAGACACACACACAAACACACTTTTAAAGAATACCTCACCCATCTGGTTTTCATTGTAGTTTTTCCCTCAGCGACCTTCTAGAAACCAATATGAGAGACAGATGCCATGCAGTGCTTTTGAAAGTTTCACACAAAGAAGTATCTTGTTATGCAACTCTGAGAGTGTCAAGCCCCACAGACATCGTCTCGGGAGCATTTGTTCAGGGAATACAGGAAATTCACTTTTTTTTCTTTTTTTTTAGAATCTCTAAAAGTATAGCTGATGTGCCGATATTCAATGTTGAACCACCAAAACATTTATGAATCATGATTCCAGTTTAGTGAATGAAAAAGAATGTGGATTGGACAAGACGACGTTGCTTCAGGTGTTGCTTCCTGTAAAAATTTATATAGGCAAAATTTGACCTGTGAATTTGCAACCTTCAGTCTTGTGACCCAGTATTAGTATGTGTAGTCTATAGTCTCTTTGGTTTCATTGGGTAAAAGAAATGGATGCGGTGATAATTCATGTGAAGGAATATTTTTGCTAGCTAAAGTTACATTTGCATTATCTTAAACATGCCGTGATGTCTAGCAGATGTGACAGTGACCTTTAAAATGAACACAGGCAAACATGTGCAGCTAGATGGTATCAAATGATAATTTAGTTTATGTATCAGATGATAAGTAAGTTCTTTTATGAAAAAGTTATTTTCCTATCCATACTGACAAAAAAATGTAATATATGTATATAACTTTTTTTTATATGAAAAAAAAAACTTAACGAATGAATGAATTAATTAATATAAATAAAAAAAATGATTTTGCTTTTATACGGTATGTAGATAGATTGCTAATTTATCATGGTGTTATGTATGCTGTTTTATTACTGTTAAATCATTCCTTTTTTCCGTATGCAGTCTCAATTTACTTAAAATACATAATTATTTATATACCATACATAGTTATTATTTAGATTGACACGATTCATTTCTTTCAAAATTCCCCCCTTTAATTTAGCGATAAAAGTATAAGGACAATTTTTTGTTTTTATTGAAGTCTGATATTTAAATATGAAAACATCTCAGTTCATCAACCCCCCCCCCCCCCCCCCCCCTTCTCCCTGATATGCCTGATGTTCTTGTTAGTGATGTTGGCACCTCGGTGGATAAATGTCTTTGAAATATATATAAGAATTCATAAAATGTCTGTAGAGGAAGATGAGAAACTCTAGGCTTCAGATGGAGCTTAGTCAAATTTTATTTGATGGTGATTAAAGCTTCCCATAAGTGGCAGATAGGAATGTGGTTTAGATGGTTATGTATTCAAATAATATCATATACCAAGAGGTGACACTCAGAAATCCTGTGTCTGGTTGAAAGTACTTAATTAAGACACGTAGACATATAATAGTTGAGCTCCTCAAGTTCATTGCACATACAGGATGGTTTAGTCTCCTGAATCATAAACAAGGATTAGACATCCTTCTGTAGTAAAACACTTGTGTTTAGACTTCAAGTGGTAGATGTTGTAATCATAACATGGAAGCACGCACATCTCGGTTTATTTCTTATTAGAGTATAAATTCCATGTCTCTATCAGGTATGTCTCTATTTACAATGTGCTGTAAACTCCCCTGAATGCATTTCTTTATGGCACAGGCCTTCCTGCTTCTCCAACAAGCCATTGGGCAGTTCATGTTGGTGCATAAGAGATGGAAGAGTATGTTAGCATGAGCGATGCCTGGCAAATAGTCAACCCAGATACTTAGTACAGTGAAACGCAACAAAACACCTATCTAATCTAACGTGAAGTTATTTTATTTCACCTAATTTAATTTAATTAAAATTTCTATTCTTTGTATGTCTTCATATGGGGACGATTTCAGATGTTGGAAGCAGCATAATAATAATAATAATAATAATAATAATAATAATATGAAGTAGGTTTGGACAGATTTTTTCATCATTTAATAACAACTTTTTGTATTTACTCTGGTTATCTTTGTGTAATATTAAAATTAGTTTGATGATCCAATCCATTTAAGTGTGACAAATATGCATAATAAAAATATTCAGATTTGTAATTTTTGTATTTTTTGTAATCATTGTCAAAGATGACCTTCAGCCCTGTATTCATGTTTGAGTCTGTCTGTATCCACTCATTTGTGTTCTTTATCATGTGTTCTACACTCATCTATGTAAATCACCTCATTTGTGTTCTACACTCATCTTGTATTTCTATTAAACAAATATCCATATACTTCCTTGAGTGAAAAAAAAATGCAAATGCTTTCTTTTTGTTAGTCCTATTGTGTTAGGTGTATTGGTATTCTAAGTACCAGATACCAGTACCAGCATGCACCTTTGAGTGTATCAAAACACTTTTTAAAATACTTTGATTGGACAATGTGAGCTTTTCGTTCTGTCGAAATTTTATAATAAATTATTATTATATATTATTATTACACACTAAAAAATGCTGGGTTGTTTTTACTACCCAAACGCTGGGTTGCCTCTGTTGGGTCATTTTTCTGGATTATTTACAGGGAATTGGGTACTTTTTGTTTAACCCAGCTTCCTGGGTTGGAGTTGGGTTAGCTAGTGACAGCTAACTTCATAGGGTTGTTTTTAACCCAGCTGCTGGATAAATATTGGACCAACTACATGCTGGGTTAATTTAATCCAGCAAAATGGGTAAAATATTCAATCCAAATGCTAGGTCATATTTAACTATAATGCTGAGTTCATTCTACCTCACAAATAGGTTATTTATATTTTTATGTTTTACATGTCTATGGGTAAAACAGTTTAAACAGTTAAGTTACTTTGATATACTGGTCGATTACAAAAAAAATAAAAAAAAATAACCTAAGTTTTGCAAACCATACATATATGCAATAAACACCCAATTAATTGTACAAATCATAGAAAAATATGCATATTTATTTTTCAAAAGCACAAGATCAGATAATACAAAACAAGTTCAACAGCGACATCATTACGATACTATTACTGAGAAGCACTAATGCCTGAGAGCAGTGCTGGTCATTATCTCCCAACATCAGGATGTAGTGGAACGGCCTAGACACTTCAGCCTGCTAGAGATATTTCACGGTGTCGGTTCCAACATTAGAAAGAAAAAAATTAAAGAAAGTCAAAGTTTATGGAAAAAATCGAGAGGGTTGGCTAGTATGCATATTTGTAAGAATATTAGTGTTTTGTAACACCTCAGCTTTTTATATGTGGTTGCTAACGCTAGCAACCTAGCTAAATGTTAGCGTCATGCTGGCACTACAGTTAACAGTTTAGCTTTCATTCATCACTTCATAAACCCTGCAAGCATTCTACAAAGAAAGCTAAAAAGCTCAGACATTTTTGCAGTTTCTTTCATACACAAGTGGCGGTTCTTTGGTTTGGCTAGCTAGCAGCCATTGTCAGATAAACTAGCATGCTATAGCACAGACCAGGCTGAAAGTTTGAGTGTAATAAATGTTACATACAGTGAACAAATTCAGTCATAGGTGAGTGAAAGTGTGTATACAGTCCTTATATTTAACGTTTACTCCTCTTAAATGCGTGCGAAGGAAGACCAAAAAAAAAAAAAAGACACGAAGCTGACACAGCCACTGAATACACCGGTGAACTTCGGGGGGAGGGGCGGTCTTGTCTGTAATGTTAGCTGTCATTAGCTAACCCAACTCCAACCCAGCAAGCTGGGTTAAACAAAAAGTACCCAATTCACTGTAAATAACCCAGAAAAATGACCCAACAGAGGCAACCCATTTTTTGGTGTGTATGTTAAGCTTCTGGGTCTTTTCTGGATTGGTTCTGGTTCTGGATTCTGGTGTCTTCATTGCAGTGCAAAGTCTTACCATGCCTTCATTTTGTTAAAATCTGTTTCACACAGACATTGCACTGTAAGGCCGATAAGACGACCCCCTCAATTAGCAATATGCCCATGTAATTCCTTCAATTAGCAATATGCCCATGTAATTCCCTTAATTAGCAATATGCCCATGTAATTCACACAGCCAGTATGTTTACATGACAATGGTTAGTCCATGCTAATTGTGTTAGCTAGACTGAAATTGGAGTTTGTAAACATATTAGTCCAGCCAGTAATATAATGTATAATTTTATAATGGGAAACAGACAGTCCAAAGCTTTCAAGGAGCGCATCAGCTCTCTGCAGTTAGAAGGGGTCTGATGTTCAACACAACATTAAAGATTTCAAGTGTGTATAAAATGTGTCAAATTCATGCACACCATTGCTTTAATAAAAAAAGAATTGAGTGGTGAGGTGCTTTTGATCGCCATGCACATTTAAATCACTCACCAAAAGCAGCACTGCTCTCTTAACTGTACTAAAAAAAACGCTGCATTTATATCGGCATTTGCACTCTAGGATTGCCTCTTATGTTACAGCCTGTCATGCTCTAGCCAATCATACATAAAATCAGATTCTTGTAACCAACAATTGTAATAACAGAAAAGGTGGGATTTTGTCTGGAAAAGGTTGTTCTTTCATCTTATATAAATGTGTAATGCTTCAGTGAACCCAGTGCTGTCAATTTCTCTTTGAAACATTTTTTTTTTTATTAAATTGAGCTGAAAAACTGCTGATCAATCGATCCTTCGATTAATTATTTGTGATCCACTATGGCTTTTAATAATAATCAGGTTCAGTGGGAACATCTGATCTACTCTGTATAAGATATCTGTGGATTAACTGTTTACTGTTTATTAAAGTTACCGAGTATGTCCCCCAACTCTGCCTTTTGTTCTTTCCATTAGAGAATACAGATGCACAATAACGGCCCAATATTCTTCCCTTAAAACGTTGTGTGAAAGGAGCTCTTGTGTATGTTGCTTGCCTATGTTATGACCCCATACATATTACACATTTTAAGTAATTTACAAAATAACTTGACAATTAGATGTCTTGTAATGTAAATAGACCGGCAGCACGGTGGCTTAGTGGGTAGTACTGTCTTGTGACTTGCACCTTGAGTTCGATTCCTGGCCTCTGTATGCATGGAGTTTGCATGTTCTCCCTGCACTTGCTGGGTTTCTTCGGGTTACTCTGGTTTCCTCCTACGCTCCAAAGACATGCATATTGGCTAATTGGCGCTGCCAAATTGCCCATGTAGTGTGTGGGTTTATTGATGTATGTGCCATGCGATGGATGTACCCTGCCTTATGCTCTAAGTCACCTGCGATAGGCTCCAGGCGCCCCAAGACTCTGTATACAGGATAAAGTGGTATAGACGATGAGTGAGTGAGTGAGTGATGTAAATGGTATTCCATTTGTACCCCTGGAAGTATTCATCAATTTCAACAAGGGCAATATGTCTCAGGCTTTAGATCGTACCAACATTCCTGCATGGTTAAATCTCCTGAAATGTGGCTTCAAACATCAGGCTGCTCAACAGTTACCATGATCTGCATTCCTTTCCCATCTGTAGCACCTCGCTGAAGATCTGTTCTGCTCACCCTACATATTTTATTTAAAGTTTTTACATGGATAACGATAACATTATGTGAAGCCTGGGAGAATAAAACCAAAATGTGTTTGAAGGGTAACTATAAAAATAATAATGGTTCAGATGTTCTGTAAATCATGTAAGAGATTTATTTATAAGGTGACATGTGGTTACAGGGTTCTAGTTAGGGGACTAAATTACAGTTAAACTGTGCTGAACTTAAGTATGAGTTTTATGACTAAAATCTGAAACATAATAAGTAATGATACTGTAAATAATTAATCCAGTCACTTGTTTTATCTGCTGATATAATTTGATCTTAGGGTTATCTTTTTCATTCTTTAACTACTGTAATGCATTCTATAGGTTTTTCCCTGACTACTTGGTGTTACAGCGGTTCTTATTTTCTGATGTCTTCACATCCTTTATGGGAGGAAGCGCACGCTAAGATCTCCCAAGCAGTTCAACACACTAAGATCTCCCAAGCAGTGTTTTTTTGTGACACATAATTTTGTTATTTCAGGTATCTGCTGTGAACATGTAAAATTAAATTCATGGCATTTTTAAAGGTTAAGAGAAGAGTGAGTCATAATCCTGTCAATTTGTAATACCACTGATGTGACCTACATGACCCTCCTACAAGATGATGTCAGGGGAGATACAAACCCACAAAATAAAGCACTGAACCAAATGGAGAAGAGAATTTCATGTCAATCGCCACTCAGTGGCTTCCAAAATGCATTTATGCTTTCTACCACGATGACTACTGTATGTGTTGATAATGATGCCAATTGTCATGTTTCCACACAAAGTTATCGGACACAGATGCAGGGTTTAGTTCAAGCGTGTTTATTTACCGTGGACTTGGCACACTTTCTGTATTTATAAACTGAAAATCAACAACACAATAGTTCCAAACGTTCCGGGCTGGAGCTGCGGGTGGGAGAAACGGCTGCAAACAGCCCTTAGGCAAAGGTCGGCCCCTCTGGCCGACGCAAGAACACAAACTTGAGGTTTAGGAGTGCCGCTCACTTGAACTTGACTTCGGTACACAAATGCTTCCACCGGAGACGTGCTTGCCCCAGCTCTACAGCCTCGGTTACTCCTGCGAAAGGGAAGAGAGGAAACGAAAGTGGCCTACCATGCCGCACTTAACAAGAAGACACACAGTGAACAGACAGGGAACTGAAGGATCGGCTGGTTTAAATAGAGACACATGAGGGAGACACAGGTGAACTTGATTAAGTGCATAAGTGAAACATATACAGTACCCATGCAGACACACTAGGGGGAGACAAGGAGGCGGCTCAGTAATCCGGTGAGCCAGATATCATCTCCCGGGGCTGAGGCGGCACAGATGTTACAGTAAACACCCCCCCCCCCCCCCCCCTCAGGACCGGCTTCCCGAGGGAGGTGAGGGCTCACCCTTCGCGTCACCGAAGGGTGTCGGGACCCACCGACCTGATGGGATAGCCAGCGGGCGGGACGAGCCGGAGGTCTCGGCGCCGGGCGATCCGGCCGTGTTTGGTGAAACTCTGTGATGAGATCTTGATTTAGGATGTCACGGGCCGGAACCCAGCTCCGGTCCTCCGGGCCATACCCCTCCCAATCCACAAGATATTGGAGGGAGCCTCCTCTCCTTCGGGAGTCTAACAGGTTCAATTTCCACAGCCCCGGGGAGCGAAGGTTGTGCTGCACCTTCATCTAATGGCCCCCGAATCACCGGCCTGAGAAGAGACACATGAAAGACTGGATTAATACGAAAATGACGGGGAAGCTGTAACTTAAAAGATACGGGATTATCTTGTGCAATAATAGGGAAGGGACCTATATATTTGGGGGTTAGCTTAAGACAAGGGAGATGAAGGTGAAGATCTTGTGTCGAGAGCCATACCCGATCGCCTACCTGGAGCGGAGGGCTTTCCCCTTGCCGTCTATCGCCGTACCTTTTGAACCGTTGAACTGCTTGGGAGATCTTAGTGTGCGCTTCCTCCCATACTGTTTCCGCTTTCTTAAACCACTGATCCACCATGGGTACATCGGTGGGAGTGGCATCCCAGGGACAAAGCGGTGGCTGATGCCCTAGCACACACTGGAAGGGCGTTAGGCCGGTTGCGGAGTGACGTAACGAGTTTTGTGCATATGCCGCCCAGATTAAACAGTCAGCCCATTCATGTTGTCTACTGCTACAGTATGCGAGGAGAGATCTCCCAAGTTCTTGGACAGTCCGCTCTGCCTGCCCATTAGACTCGGGGTGGTAGCCTGAGGTGAGGCGAACAGTGGTTCCCAATTTCTGGAAGAAAGCCTTCCAGACTTTAGCGATAAATTGGGGACCACGATCTGAAATAATATCCTCCGGGATACCATAGTAGCGAAACACTGTGTCGAATAAGCTCTCTGCAACCTGGAGGGCTGACGGGTGAGAACCAAACGGAAGGAATCGACACCCTTTCGAAAACCTGTCGACCACCACTAATATGACTGTGTATCCCTTTGACACCGGCAGATCCGTTACGAAGTCCACTGCTATGTGTGACCACGGTCTGTCTGGTGTCATTTACCAGCTGGTGGGCTACGCGGACTCTTAGTGGTCGCGCACACCGCACAAGACGAAACTAGTGTTCTTACCTGTTCTCGCATTCTGGGCCACCAGAACCTTCGTTCTACTAGCTGCTGAGTGCGAGTGATTCCCGGATGACCTGCCGCTCTATTAGTGTGTGCGTCTATAATGATTCTTTCACGAAGTGTTTCAGGAACAAATATTTTATTCGGAGGACAGCCCTGTGGTGCAGGATTGGTTCGGGCCAATTGGGCGATCTCCGAATCTATGTCCCAAGTGACCGGAGCCACCAGAATTGATTCGGGCAAGATGGGATCAGGATTAGTAGGGTGTTCTGATGGTGGATAATATTGAGATAGGGCATCGGCTTTCTTATTTTTTTAACCGGGGCGGTATGTAATTTTAAAATGGAATCTAGTAAAGAACAGTGCCCACCGGGCTTGACGAGAATTTCGTCTTTTTGCTTGCTGGATATATTCTAGATTACGATGGTCAGTGAGGACGGTAAATTGGTGTTTAGCTCCCTCCAGCCAGTGCCGCCACTCCTCTAATGCCGCTTTTACTGCTAGCAGTTTGCGATTACCGATGTCATAATTGCGTTCAGCAGGTGTTAGTTTCCGTGAGAAAAAAGCGCAAGGGTGAAGTTTTCCTGGATCGCCATGGCGTTGTGACAACACCGCTCCTATCCCTGCCTCCGACGCATCGACCTCCACTACAAAGGGCTTCTCAGGGTCAGGTAGTTTTAATATAGGGGCGGTAGTGAAAGCCGTTTTGAGGCGTTGAAACACCATACGCGCTTCTGCAGAAAACTCACTTAAGCGTTTCGGTTTCCCTTTCAGTAAAGACGTAAGCGGTGCTGCCACTTGACTGAAGCCCCTAATGAAACGCCTATAGAATTTGGCGAACCCAAGAAAGCTTTGTAGCGCCTTTACTGACCTAGGTTCCGGCCACTGTTGCACCGCCGTAACCTTGGATGCTTCCATCTCGACCCCCTTTGGCCCTATGCGATAGCCAAGGAATGCAACCTCGTTTTTATGGAAGTCGCACTTCTCCGCCTTCACATAGAGCCCGTGTTCGCGCAGGCGATGCAGAACGGCTGTTACATGACGGACGTGCTCAGCATATGACCGCGAGTATATCAGAATATCATCTAGATACACTATGACAAAACGGTTAAACATATCCCTAAACACGTCATTCATAAACCCCTGAAACACCGCAGGTGCGTTTACCAATCCATAAGCCATCACGTTGTACTGGTAATGACCTGATGTCGTGCTAAACGCAGTCTTCCACTCATCGCCTTTACGTACACGAACGAGGTTGTATGCGCTGCGGAGGTCGAGCTTAGTAAAGATGGAAGCTCCGCGGAGCTGGTCGATGGCTGCCGGTACCAGTGGTAGTGGGTGCTTATATTTTACTGTTACTGCATTAAGCCCCCGGTAATAAATGCACGGACATAAACCCCCCCTTTTTTTCTCAATGTTTAACACTAAACACATCTTGAAATTGTGCATTCTCGGATGGTACTGTGACTACTGTGTAGTTTGGACCGTCAATGTAGATGGTGTACATAATGTAGCGCATTTTGGGGACCAGGATGTAACGCGTGATGTTGCCCAATCAAAATTGGGATTGTGAGAGCTGAGCCAGGGTAAGCCCAGCACGACGGACTGATCTAACCGAGGGAGTACAAAAAATTTAAACTCTTTGGAATGACCGGGAAACGTTAACCGTAGGGGCGCTGACATTAATTCAAGGGGCGACTGTATTAATTTACGACCATCCAGCGCATTTACCGCGATCGGATACGGAAGCTTCGACACAGGAGCTCGCAGCGAGGAAATCACGGAAGACGAGACGAAGTTGCCAGCTGACCCTGAATCTATAAGAGGACAAACAGAAACAGTGCGATTATTAAATGAAAGTTGTACATTTAAACAGAATGGTTGAAACGTGCGGGGTGGGATGTGGTGGGTTACATGTAGGAGTGGGCAGGTGTTCACGCAGTGGTTCTCCCCTCCACAGTACAAGCACAAGCTGGCTTTTAATCTTCTTAGTTTCTCCTTGGGGGATAGATGGGAAGAGCTAACATCCATCGGTTCCAGGGGAGACCCCTCATGCCTTTCGGGTCGGGGTTTGTTGGGGCTGCCGGCTCAACCAATGTCTAGTCGCTTTCCCGACTGCCGTGATGCCACCTGTCGCCGCTGCCCGCGAAGATGCTGATTTAACTTGATCGCCAGATCTACTACTTCCTGTAGAGTTAATCCTGTATCTCTACAAGCGAGCTCGTTGCACGTCTGCCTGAAGTCCGTCCCGGAACCTGGCGAGGAGGCTGGCCTCGCACCACCCGCTTTCCGCGGCCAGGATTCGGAACCTCGCGGCGTAGTCGGTGACAGTGGCGTTCCCTTGCCGCAACCTTAACAACTGTTGCTCCCCCGATTTAGTCTGATCTGGGTGGTCAAAAACAGCGCGAAGGGCTTTGACGAACCTGCTGTAACTGCTCGTAACACCACCAACCCCCCCCCCCCCCCCCCCCCCCCGGTGCTCCAGACTGCCGTGGCCCAATCCATGGCCGAACCAGTGAGATGTTGAGTCATGAAGCTGACCTTTTGGTTATCGGTCATCTCTGGATATTCCGCTAAGAACAGTTCGCAAGCCAGTAAGAAGCGCCTGCACCCCTCCGGATTCCCAGCATAGCGCTCCGGTGGTGCGGGGCACAGTGGTGAAGTGGTGGAGCGCCACCTCCTCGGGAGGGGGCGATGGTGATCGGGCGGACACGAGCTGGCTGACACTGCACGCGAGGTCGTTCACAGCCCTTGCCAGGCTGTCTATCTCGCGTTGTTGTCCCAGGAGAAAATCCCGCAATGGTGTGTCATCGGCTGGGAGGGGAGTCCCTGCTTCGACCTGGAACGTCTGTTCATCTGTCATGTTTCCACACAAAGTTATCGGACGCAGATGCAGGGTTTAGTTCCAGCGTGTTTATTTACCGTGGACTTGGCACGCTTTCTGTATTTATAAATTGAAAATAAACAAATAAACAAAACACAATAGTTCCAAACGTTCCGGGCTGGAGCTGCGGGCGGAAGAAACGGCTGCAAACAGCGCTTAGGCAAAGGTCGGCCCCTCTGGCCGACGCAAGAACACAAACTTGAGGATTAGGAGTGCCGCTCACTTGAACTTGTCTTCGGTACACAAATGCCTCCACCGGAGACGCGTTTGCCCCAGCTCTACAGCCTCGGTTACTCCTGCGAAAGGGAAGAGAGGAAATGAAAGTGGCCTACCATGCCACACTTAACAAGAAGTCACACAGTGAACAGACAGGGAACTGAAGGATCGGCTGGTTTAAATAGAGACACAGGAGGGAGACACAGGTGAACTTGATTAAGTGCATAAGTGAAACATATACCCACGCAGACACAATAGGGGGAGACAAGGAGGCGGCTCAGTAATCCGGTGAGCCAGATCTCATCTCCCGGGGCTGAGGCGGCACAGATGTTACACCAATGAGAATTAACCTTCAGGGCAGCAATGTTTACTGTAAATGTACCGCCAGCCAGGTCAGCCAGATGTCCCAGAAAAAGCCTATTCCCTTTAGCCTGCATACACATCCTGTGTAGGGAAGGACTGCAGGCTAGAATACCATTTTAGAGATCATATCAAAATGGTCAGACTCTACTCTACATGGGTGGATGGGTCAACATTAACAGTAGAAGACCACATTATGCTGCAGCTACCAAGAAACTAAAACCAGCCAATCTGGTACAACCACTTACTGTATGCCATGACCAAAGCCAAAGAGACCCATCCTTCCCACCACACCTCAACACGAGCACCAACCAAAGCCCTGGGCACACATTTGCCAGACCCCTCACACCACACCACCACCACACCACTACACAAATGCACACACGTTTGTTTATCAGGAACAGATTGGGGATTAAAGTCGGGAGAGAAAAGAAAAAATTGAGAGAAAAAAGAAACCATAGCAATTATACAGTCCACACATATTTAACACATACAGTATATGCTGAGATGACAGATGAGCTAAAATATATGAGTGATATAAAATATATGAGTGATATACATATTATGAGTAATATAAACCTTTTGTTAGATCATTTATGGAGTTATTGCAATGTGCAATGTTTCAGTTCCTGTAATATTAACAAGCAGACTTCGGTGATGGACATGGGTGCATTGTACATCTCCGAGTAGTATCCAAAATGAGCGAACTGGTTGGCAAAGACAAGTGGCATGGTATTACTCGTCAGTGCTCCTCAAGCTGCATAGGTTGTCTGTATCGTTGAATTCAAGTGCCCTTTAGATGAGCTTGTTTTGTAAATGTTTTCCATTTGCAGAAAAAATACAGCTTCTGTCATGCTTGGGAGGACAGGCAAATAATTTTCCCATTTAATTCTCCACATTTTTTTCATTGAAATGGCATTAAACATTGATGAAAAACAATACATAAGAGAAAAAGAAAATTTCCTTATCATGTTATCTCTTATGTTTGAGGCCATGAATTATTTTTATTAATTACATTCATATTTTTATCCTTTTAACCACCAGACCAACTGTCCTAACAATGTCCACCTATGATGTCAATGTAACACCCACCACTTTTTTTTTTTCTTCACGAGAGTAATACAACCAAATTAGCTCCAGAATAGCGTTATATTTTAGCACATGCTATCTGCTTGATAATCATCTATATTTCTAGGCATGGGCATTTCTTTGTTTACTTAATTTTTGAAGAATCTTGTACTATTTCTGTCCTTAGTAAAGAACATGACTTGCCTGCATTAGTCAAATATTGCTCTGGGCTAATTATGTAATTACACAGTTTTTTTGAATTGTAGAAGCTAAATAAGCTCTTTGCTTCATTGACTTCATTAGAACTCAAAATGGTTTACCGGTAATAAAACTCAGTCACCATAGGCAATCAAATTAAGAGTACTATAGACCATTAAAGAGATGGCACTAAAAACAAAGGCAGTGGTAACTTATTTGAGTTAAAGTGACTGCAGAATTATATCCTCCTTGAATCCTCTGAATAAACTGTGTTTGTTCTTTACAGGTAAAGCCTATGAGATCACATACGTCCGGTTGAAGTTCTACACCAGCCGCCCAGAGAGCTTTGCTATTTACAAGCGTACAACTGAGACAGCACCATGGCAGCCATACCAGTACTATAGTGCGTCTTGTCGTAAGACCTATGGGAAGGATTCCAAGGGTTTCATTCGGCCTGGAGAAGAAGAGAGAACGGCACTTTGTACTGACGAGTTCAGTGACATCTCTCCCCTGACAGGAGGAAACGTAGCCTTTTCTACCCTTGAAGGAAGACCCAGTGCTTACAACTTTGACCAGAGCCCAGTGCTTCAGGTTAGCACACTTACAGTACTTGTTTATCATTCTAGGTTTAAAGATTGATCTCATGTTATGGTTGCAATACCTTATTGTTTATTGGTAGCTTGCACAGGGACTCATAGGGTGGATGCGCCACATAGTCTAAGATGAATCATTTATAATTGTTTTTGGAGAAGGCATTTATTTAACTTTTATGGAAGGAGTCCCAGGTGTTCTTTTTAAAGTTTCCTTGCACTGGAAAGTCTTGAGAGAAGTTTCTCAGTAAATAAAACTTGTGTGTTTTTTGTAATTATTAAGAGAGAGAGAGACGATTAGTGAGTAACTCAATTTTTGTTGTTATAATTTGAAAACATTTGTGATAACAGAAACTTTCCTTATTGATGCCCAATGACAATATTAAACTACAGTCGTGGCCAAAAGTTTTGAGAATTACATAAATATTGCAAATTGGAAAAGTTGCTGCTTAAGTTTTTATAATAGCAATTTGCATATACTCCAGAATGTTATAAAGAGTGATCAGATGAATTGCATAGTCCTTCTTTGCCATGAAAATTAACTTAATCCAGAAAAAAAAACTTTCCACTGCATTTCATTGCTGTCATTAAAGGACCTGCTGAGATCATTTCAGTCATTGTCTTGTTAACTCAGGTGAGAATGTTGACGAGCACAAGGCTGGAGATCATTATGTCAGGCTGATTGGGTTAGAATGGCAGACTTGACATGTTAAAAAGAGGGTGATGCTTGAAATCATTGTTCTTTCATTGTTAACCATGGTGACCTGCAAAGAAACGCGTGCAGCCATCATTGCGTTGCATAAAAATGGTTTCACAGGCAAGGATATTGTGGCTACTAAGATTGCACCTAAATCAACAATTTATAGGATCATCAAGAACTTCAAGGAAAGACGTTCAATTCTTGTTAAGAAGGCTTCAGGGCGTCCAAGAAAGTCCAGCAAGCGCCAGGATCGTCTCCTAAAGAGGATTCAGCTGTGGGATCGGAGTGCCACCAGTGCAGAGCTTGCTCAGGAATGGCAGCAGGCAGGTGTGAGCGCATCTGCACACACAGTGAGGCCAAGACTTTTGGAAGATGGCCTGGTGTCAAGAAGGGCAGCAAAGAAGACACTTCTCTCCAAAAAAAACATCAGGGACAGATTGATCTTCTGCAAAAAGTATGGCGAATGGACTGCTGAGGACTGGGGCAAAGTCATATTCTCGGATGAAGCCTCTTTCCGATTGTTTGGGGCATCTGGAAAAAGGCTTGTCCGGAGAAGAAAAGGTGAGCGCTACCATCAGTCCTATGTCACGCCAACAGTAAAGCATCCTGAGACCATTCATGTGTGGGGTTGCTTCTCATTCAAGGGAGTGGGCTCACTCACAATTTTGCCCAAAATCACAGCCATGAATAAAGAATGGTACCAAAACACCCTCCAACTGCAACTTCTTCCAACAATCCAACAACAGTTTGGTGAACATCATTGCATTTTCCAGCACGATGGAGCACCGTGTCATAAGGCAAAAGTGATCACTAAGTGGCTCGGGGACCAAAACGTTGAAATTTTGGGTCCATGGCCTGGAAACGCCCCAGATCTTAATCCTATTGAGAACTTGTGGTCAATCCTCAAGAGGCGGGTGGACAAACAAAAACCCACTAATTCTGACAAACTCCAAGAAGTGATTATGAAAGAATGGGTTGCTATCAGTCAGGATTTGGCCCAGAAGTTGATTGAGAGCAGCCCAGTTGAATTGCAGAGGTCCTAAAAAAGAAGGGCCAACACTGCAAATTCTGACTCTTTGCATAAATGTCATGTAATTGTCGGTTAAATCCTTTGAAACGTATGAAGCGCTTGTAATTATATTTCAGTACATCACAGAAACAACTGAAACAAAGATCTAAAAGCAGTTTAGCAGCAAACTTTGTGAAAACTAATATTTGTGTCATTCTCAAAACTTTTGGCCACGACTGTACATGTAAAAAGTGGTAAAAGTGGTAAAAATGTGCAGCATTATTCATTTCCTAATTTAAAGAAAAAGTGTAATAATTCACTCCAGATTATACAATATACAAGTATTTATGTCAACCCCAATATATACATTTTCTTTCTTTCTTTTGTTTTTATTTTTATAATAGCACCATAGTCCATAATGTATTATTTCTTATATAATGTTGCATCATATTCCTTACACAGTGTTTCTTTAAGTCTTGCATGGATTTAATCCAGATGATCATGTTTATGAAAGAAAAAGATAAGGCTACAAAGATTTCTAGATCTTTCCCTGCATGCAGAAATATCATGAAGCAAATGGTGGTTCATAAAAAAAAAGTACTATGTAGTACATATCTTTTTGGCTTTCAATCTCCACCTTATCTCATTTGCTTTTCACCCTTATTTTCACTTTCATTTATGCTCTCTCATTAGCATATCTACTTCTTTTTTAAATCTATCTTCTACCATTAATCATTCCCTTGTTGTTCATGTACAGTATGTCATGTCTGTCATACTGCACTATTTCATTGTATGGCCTGAAAATCTCAGTCACATTCACAAAGGGTGTGTTTGCTGCATTTCTTTTTAATGTACTGTATTTTATTATCATTTACGAATAACAGTCATGGGAACTTTATTGCTGTGCATTTCATTTCTATCTCTGTATTCCAATTACAAAATTTTCCCAATATTACGTCTGTATAAATCACCCACTTTATTTTAATGGTCACCAGAAGGGTACTCAAATAAATAGAATATTATTATTATTATTATTAATTGTGAGAATAACCAGCTTTTTGAGCTCTACAGTGCAAATATGTATTTAGAGAACATTTGTCCATTAACTGAACCATGACTAAAAGTTACTATTTATATGCCCCCATGATTGCGTGTAGTGCCATGCACATAATTGTTGCTCTGCAGTGGTCTGTTGTATGGTTATAGTACTACATGTCTACTGAACACAATTTTTGGGGTTTCTCATATTATAAAACTAACCTGAATGTACTGTACATAGTCCATCCCTCCATGGTTGCCAGATTTGTGCTTGAGTAGAAATATCAGAGACATTTCTAAATCTGACAGAGAACAAGGTCTCTTAAAAGCACCTAGATTATTGCCATAAATACAAGCAATAAAAAAAAAATAGAGATAAAAAATGTGGACTGTTACAATTTTTCCCCTCTTCTTTCAAATGTAATAATTTGCCTTGTATGGTGGTTTTCAATAATATTGTGACAAAAGTAAAATGTAATATTACTAAAATAATACAAATAAAAGTTATTATTCTCTAAAATAATTAGATTTGTATAGAATTTAAATGGTACTGTATATTGAAGTCATGAAATTGAGCTTATGTGAAATGTGTGTGCTGAATATAATGTCCTTTAGTTAGTTAATACAGCTGAATTACAATTAGTGAATGGACTGTTTGTCATGGGTCTAGGGTTGGTACTCGCTAGACCGGCTGATGTTGTGGTTGCCGTGGGCATGAGGGTAGGCAAACAGAAAGTCCTTTATTTACAAAACTCAAAAACAGACACAACCAAACAAAGGAACCAAAACAACATACTCAAACTAAAACTAGGGCTCAGGAAAAACACAGGGAACCGGGAGCTGACACAGGGAACATGGAGCTGAAGCTAACTAAAGACACATAGGGCTGGAGACAGGGCTGGAGACAGGGCTGGAGACAGGACCAGGAGCACAGAGACTAGAGACCAGATGGGTTAGTGGTTAGTAGCTACATGGAATACTGGGGACACTGGATGCTGACCTAACCAGGTTAGTCTCTAATGGGGTTAGTGGCTAACCGGGTTAGTACTGACCTAATAGGGGGGAACTGAACACAAAAGGAAAGGCACACATGAGGCTATTCCAAACTAGCGGCTAACCGACTAGCAACCAGAACCACTAGCAGTCAATCCCACTAGAGGCTAGCCTACTGGAGGCTAACCATACTAGGGGCTAACCCTACTAGCAATCAAGGCCTACTAGCGGCTAACTCTGGTAGCGGCTAGGCCCTTATGTGGCTACACAAAACTAAACCGACAAAGAACTACACAAGAAGGCCAACACTGGGAAGACACAGAACAGTACTTACACTGTACACAGGAGGAGCCACAGCCTAACTAAACCTGAAACAGGACAGCTCCATGAATCCATTAACACAAGGAACATAAGGAAAACTAAACTAGAGCCCTCTAGAAAAGCAAAGGTGAAACAAGATTACTAAAATATGAACTCAAAGAAACAAGAACAAACAAAAAGGAATGCCCACATGATGGTAGTTACAAATATAACAAACAAACATACCAAACAAACAATGCTCGACCCAGTTTCCCAGAACAAACTGCTATTTATAGAAACTTTAATGAGGCACCTCAGTTCAGGTGAGCACTCATCACCTGACTGAGGTGCCTTCTGGGAAACTGAGTCAACCAACAAAAACTACACAGACATGAACCTCTGGTGGAGGTTCCTAACACTGTTACCTCATAAAAACATGTGGACAGCATTATTTTTGTATGTGTGTAATGGATTATTTGATTTAATAATTTTACAATTAAAATAATGAACATTTATTCATTAAAAAAAAGGAAAGATTAGCAAAGTGGTTTATTAGCAAAGAGACGCACTTTGATAATAGCTCGAGTTTGGATGCAAAAAAGGTAGTATGAAAATAAGCCAAGACAAAACATTAAAGATTTATCCTATCATGAATCCATTTTACCGCTCTTGAATTCATGACCTGAACATCTCTTATACACATAAAAGTACAAAATATACAAAACATACGTAATATATTTAAACAAACATAAAAACTAACAAAAGGTAATGGTGGTTTCTTTCTCAAATAGTGAGCTGTACCATTTCAATGTATGCTTTAACAAGTGAATGCATCTGTATATTGAATTAACTAAAGCCAATTCTTGCAAAGATCCTAACCTGGAATTGTTGCAAGTAAGTTACAATAATACCCAAAGATGACTTGTGTTGTGGTGATATTTCATGTAAAGAAAGACAAGCTCTCTTTTACCTCTTTCAAGAAAGAAGGATTAAATGAATTTTGCTAAATAGTAACAGTGACAATATTTGCACTATTTGCTGTGGTTATCAAATTAAAATTTTACATTTTATTTGTCACATACATACATACATACAGTATACTGTATGAAGTAAAATGCTTATTTGACTAAATTTAAAAATAGCAAATGTTTTCAATGAGAATATAAATAATATAAAAAAAGATTTTACAAATTAGAATATATAGAAAAATATAGCTAAAAACTTTAGCTAAAAAAATATTTTAAATGTACATTATGTACAAATAATAATATGATAAAATAAAAATAGGAATGTAAAAATATATATAAAATATAATAAAATAAAGAAGAGTTGAAGTGGAATATGGAAACCATGTCCAGTTATGGGCAAAACAATGTGCAGAATAATGTGCAAAGTCGCAGTTTAAAGTTCACAGTTCGATGGTGTGCAAAATGTTCAAATGTGTCATATGTAATGAATGATGAGCATCGTGGTTGGTAGTGAGGTTTTTGTGTGAAAGCAGATCAGAGTGAGTCCTAGATCAGATCGGGGCTGCGTTTCCCGATAACGATTGATCTTAGCGCTTAAGAGCGTTTTATACGAGTCATTTTGCGAACGTTCGCTATTGTTTCACGTGCGTTTCCCAAACATGCATTTAACACAATTGCACGTAGCCCTGCTTTAAGTACTACTTAGGTCGAGCGCGCACAGAATCGAGAAGTCATCGATCATCAAAAAGATGAAATTAATATTATTTTTTAGAGGAGGTGGAGCTACATATAATTTTCAGCAGGTTTAAGGGCAGTCATACAAAATAAAGAAAAACTGAAAACAAGAAATCTGCGACGATATTGCTATATTGAATTTGAAGTTGAGATGAGACTTCATGATGATCAACCAAGACATGTTCAATACATGGCCGGGTTTCATGCACGCAGAGTTCAGAGTTCCTCCTTTATTTGGGTCGTCTTTAAAGCACATTAAATATTTTCTGTTAAATACAACATTTGTACTACCCACGAAATGTCCATATACAACAGTGTACGTTTTTCATTCTAACATTTATTATGTCATTTTTATTTTATTTCTTTATTCTTTATTCTTTATTCTTTATTTCTTTTAAGGCTTTACGATTACTCCAGAGCACTCGTAGATCTACGAAGATTTTCAAGTGCTACTTAAGGTACGAAGTTTTGGGGAAACAGACCGTAATATTAAGATCAGTCGTACGATCATTTTTTACAAACGTCTTAGGCTTACGATGCTTTGGGGAAACGCAGCCCTGATCGGCAGGGTGTTAATATTCTTGTACAACAAAAGTCATATATATGAGTTTATGAAATTTAGGCCAGTTTGCTACTGTTTACAAAAAAAAATGTATGTTTACAAGTTATATTTATGTTCATAATAGGAGATTTCATGTCTTTCACTTAACTTTACTGCACTTTACAGCAGGCCCTACAGTAGCTTGAGGACAGTACTAAGGTATCTTGCTGTAGTCTTATGAGACTTATATGAGTCTATGGAGGAGACATTGGAGAGCAGGGTGGATGCAGAATAGCACTTCCCCCTGCGTTCTTGCTGCACTTATCTTTGTGCACATTTACTTTGTCCCTATGTTCCTAATATTTTCATTTGTTTATTTTACTTGATTGAGTTCCTGCAATCATCTTAAATTTTCGTATTCATTTTTTCAGGTGGTATTGTTTATCTTGATATTAGAGTAGATGCATGAATGTATGCTAATGTATTGGGTTTTTTTTTTCCTCTCACTTCATCATAGCTAAATAAATTGACTGGAATAACAAACGGTCACCTTGTAACCCAGTGCTTAGCTATTTCCGCAGAATTAATTCAATACCTCTAAGGGGACCTGTTTTCCAGTTTGTATGGCATTATTGTAGGGTTTTTATTTTTTTTTTCTCCGCCTCCATTAAAGATCAACACAAAAATGAAAGCTGCTTCAGGAATTCAAATTTGATTTGTTCTGTAATCTATTAAAATGCTGGGTATGTTCTTCTCTACTCTCTCTTGCGCTCACTCTCTTCCTGAGTGAGCATGAAGAGCTGGGTGTTAAATTGGAAGGCCAGCTTTGAAGGAGACTGAAAATGAGAGTGTACAAAAGACGAAAAGGCACTGTGAACTGAAGCAATAAAAGAAATACATAAAGAAATAAAAAATTGGAATGTGGAATGAGCCTCTGCACCGCGTACTTCAGGTGCTTTACCAAAAAACTGGGCAGGAATGACGGATTAAGTGATTCATATTAAATATTAAGTTAAAGCAGAAAGAAAGTGTTACAAAACAGATAAAGAGAGCTGTTTGGCTTTCTTCCTTCTTCTGGAGAACAGCAAACAAAGTCGACTTACTGCTTCCCATCCTGCAGAGAAAAATCCCAAGTATATTTTTGGTGACATTGCATCCATTGTTTGAAATTAATGATTGTCCGGACGAACTCATGACATGTTTTAGCCTAGATAGCATAGGCAAAGACATATCAGTGTGCGCATGTGTGCCGTTTCAGAGGACAGACACATCCACATTAGAGTCAGATAAACGTCACTTGTAATTATGAATATGAATCGTCATGAAACAAATCTGAATTGAGTTTGGTTTGGCTTGTAATGTGAACATAGCTTTAGCGTAGAAGAACAAAAACAATAATAAATGGACAAAGAGGTAAACATTTAAATATTCTAGTGATGCGTTTTAACATTGATTATAATATGCGAGCAATAGTTATCATTATGTGAGTGCATTGTGAAGACATTCCCCTGGCTAATAATGTAATACTTGAACAGTTGTGCAATGATTTCTTTCATTCAAATGTCATTTAAAAGTGCAAATTTGTAAGCAGATGCCATATGCTGCAAATTTATCATAATGTGATTCTTTTATGTTCCATATCCCGAAAGGTTTGTGTATGTTTACATGCACCATGATTCTTTACTATTCCTCCCACATCTTTGTGCTCAGAAGAAAACTCAAGAGGTTGCCATTAAACTCTGTTTCTCCCTAGTCAATGGCTTTAATGAAGCCTTTAGGAAAACGAGAAGCAAGAAAAATCATTAATTAGGCTCTTGCTGCCATTTGCACAATAAGCCAATAAGGGTAGTAATGATCAACCTTTCAAAGATTGCTTTCTTTCTGCATAGCAAATAATCTTTGGACCAGACAATTAAATAATGCTTTATATGAATAAAAAGGGACAAATGTTTAATGTTTAATGTTATGATAATAATGATGAGGTTGAAAGGCTGTGCAATATTTCAAAATTTTAGTCATTTAAAATTCAGCAAAGGAAAAGAAAAAGGCAGCGACAAGCATTTTACATTTTTGTGGTATATATATATATATATATCTGAGTTTTAAGACCATAGGAGTTGTGCATGCCATATCCTTGATCATGTCCATAGTCTGGGTTAATTACTTTGTTTATGTTTTAATTGCTATAAAAATGAAGATTATTTGCCTAGCATCTAACCTCACCTCAAAATCACGTGAGAACACTAGACCTAGATAATTTATGCAAAGGATTGTTTAGCCAAGAAAGAATTTGCCTGATTTGGGAGCAACCAGGAAGGAAAGAGCCCTGTGGAAATGGTTCATAAAATATGTTGAGAGGGGTCCTTGTTTGTGGCAGAGTCATCTTCCAACCTTTCCAAGAGGATGTCTCTCCACTTTCTTGCTACGCTAAGGACATCCCCCTGACCCCCTACAGAGAGTGGTACTTCGTCTGTTCACAGGCTTGTCATGGGTGTCACATCATCTTGCTGCTTTAAATCGAATGTTGTTACACAACCCGGCTCCAAATGGATGTTTGTTGGAGTTTAATTATAAATGATTTTATTAATTTAAAAAAATAATTACCCATTACAGAAATTTGCTTCCAGGAAAGAATAGTGTCGAACAAGAAGTGCTCATACTCTACATATAAAACTTGGGCCTGTTTCTTTCTTTCTTTCTTTTTTTTTTTTTCAGATTTGATCTTTATGTTTTCCAACTGAAGGCAAGATAAAGGAAGACTTTTTTGACAGGTAGTTTGAAGCCAATTGAACGGAATTCAAGAATGTTTGAAAGATTTCTTAGCAACTATAAAGCACCAAACTACATCCAGCTGGTTGACCAATTGTTTAAAGTACACAAAACCATGGGTTCAAAGTCACTAAAGATTTATTTTCTTCATTCGCTTTTCGTTTTTTTCTGTTCTTATCTTGATGCAATCTGTTATGAACATGGTGTAAGTTCACAATACATTACGATGATGTTGACGGGGTGAACAGCAACGTTTTCTATTTAAGTGAAACAGACGTAGCTCAGTCAGTAAGGAATACTGATTGGAAGATCACAGATTGTAACCTCACCACTACCAAGTTGCCACGGCTCAGCTTTGACTAAGGTCTTTAGCCCTTAAATGAGATGTAAAAATGTCGCTCTGGATTAGGGTGTCTGCGAAATGCCGTAAATGTAGTTTAGCATCTTTCACTGATGTGATTAAATTCAATAAAAGTCAGATTTGTGTTTTATTTTATTTAATACCAACAACAGAAAATTCTACATTTTTTTGGTTTGGTGTAACCTTAAAATAGGAAATATTAGGTAAATTTGGTATTAACTTTTTATAAATTATTAAAAAATAATGTTAATTAGCAGCTTTTATGAAAACCGCAGAAGTATTTAGTGTCCAAGTCAATTTTATCTACTATGAAACAGGTGAATCTGGTGAAAAACTATTGTTTTGTTTGGAAAGCACCATCACTTGGACGTCTTAGTGGTATGATCCACAGTGTACCTAGCAGGACGATTCCCAGCAGCACATAGTGATTCACAAGTGCACAAAACTCCAAGCAAAATGATGAGCCAGGGATGAATCATCAGCATCCTATCAGGCAATTTCTCTTTCTATTTTTATTCAGTTATTCAGAACCTGCAAATATACCACCTTGCCATTTTCCAATGCATCAGGAGATTCTTTTATTTCTGAACTGTGGTTTTATGTAACTACGGTCCTCTGAACCTCAGATAGCTTCCAAGAGTAATGGGATTCACCATGAAGCATTTAGTGTATGTATGATGTGACCTTTCAAGAAAGACACATAAAGTAGTCACATACTGTATGACATAATATGATGAATTTAAATACTAATAATAAATAACATGTGTTAGATAAAGAAGTTTATAAAATAAAGTTTATTACATAAAGAAGTTTATTAAATAAGGATAAACTACCTGTCACCTGTCCATTGTCTATGCATCCCTCAAGTTTTATCTATAAAAGGCAGATGATGGAAGCCGGATGGTGAGGTGAGGGGCTGGTCAAGTCTTAGTTTCAAAACTATGAAATAACACATACGGCTTTAGGTACGTAATAACAACAACAATAGTCAGTTGTTATGTTAAGACATGAAGTTCATCTGTTCTGAAACAGTTCTTGTAAGAGTGCTATTGTCAAGTGCATTTGCAAAACCCATCAGGCACCATAATGAAGCTGGCTCTCATGGAGACCATCCCAGAAAAGCAAGACCAAAACTTACCTCTGCTGCAGAAGAGAAATTCATTTAAAGTTACCAGCCTCAAAAATCACTGATTCATAGCATCTTAGATTCGAGCCATTATGAAGAATTTACAGAGCATAAGTATCTGATGCAGAAATAAAAGACTAAGAAAAGATGCTACTCTACGGTATTGCCTGTGTTGAAATTCACTCTTGACACCAGGAAAGCAGAAGGTTGAGGAAGAGGAATTCTGAAGATTGTTTCTTTGTCTGTACACATCGTTGAGAGAGAGAAAAAAAAGGCCACATTAAGATGCTGAAAATCTTTATATGTATTAGTCTCCCTTGGTTTTTATTCTTTGGCAGGAATACTTAATATTCTTAATATTTCTGCCTGCCCAACTGAGTGTAAAGTCTATTAATGAAAACAATACAATAGCTAAAAGGTCAGGCTGTGATAAGGAAGCTTTTCTTTCTCTCCATTCTTCATCCACACGCCACACACCTATATTCAGCTGGGAATGGTTAGGTCACTGTGTTTTACTTTTTAAAGGCTAGCCCTTGAATCAGCAATATTACTTGAAATGTGGCCATTCAGCAGTTGATATGCCAGAACACATTCCCTGTTAACATTATGGCTTCTAGAATGAAGATAGAGGAGTACATTTGATCGTGCTCTGCTGTTCTGGCTAAGTGAGATGCTTATGAGATTTAAAGTACATCATTCTAGTAAAGAACCTTATTTAAGAAAAATAATATTCAGTCTATTTACATATCTGACACAAGAGCATTCTGGGAATCACAAATTTATGCTATTAATGATCTAAAATTACATAACAATAAAGAGAGGCTTCAAGTATTATTTTACAAGACAAAAAAATCAGCATACAATTTGCTTGCAATTACACTTAACAGAGCCTGCAGTTCTGCCGTTGTTGGGTCCATGACTAAGAACCTTAACCCGGTCTGCTCCAGGGGTCCCAAATAATAGTACTTCTGGAGCAGACCAGGTTAAGGGCCCTGCTCGTGGACCCAACAGTGGCAGAATGATATCTTTCCGTTTCATACATTGGAGGACTTGAATCCAGCCTCAGAATTTTTTTTGTCTTCATATCTGTCCGTATGTATGTATGTATGTATGTATGTATGTATGTATGTATGTATGGATGGATGGATGGATGGATGGATGGATGGATGGATGGCTTTTGTTACATCATGCAAAAGTGGCTGGACAAAACTGGCAAAAAGTACTTTTTAAATTTGCCTGAAGTTAAACCTGCATCATGAATGAAATCAAAATGTTGAGCAGAGGTCAAGTTATAAGGAGTTTATGTTCCATATTATAAATTACTGCTCAAGGATCAAACTATGGGCGTGTCTTAAAATGACCACTGGACTTCATGGTTTAATAATCTACTTTTAAAAAAAAGCTTCTAATAAGCATCTTGCTCAGTTTAAATAAACACGATAGATTGTGTTTTTAGAAAATCTAAACTCAATATGTTTACTAGGATTACTTCATGTTTTCACTACTGAAATAATGCTTTGAAGTGGTATAACGGTATTATAACGTGCTAGAGATGTTTTAAGGCAAAACATAATCTTTATCCGATCTATTTTTCGATTTCTCATCTGTAAATCACTCTCCTCTGGCAGTTCCAACCTCAGCATCCTTCTACCAATATGCTCAGTTGCTCCTCTTTCTCAGGGACAGGGTCAAAGTACAAAAGGTTAACTTTAGTAGGTATAAATTTGAGTCATATTTTGCATTCATTATACATTGTCTGAAGTATCATGAAGTTCTTGGAAAGGTAAAACAAGATAAGTAAAACAAAGAGAAAAGTTGACACACGTTATAAAAAAAAGTAGTAACTAATCACAGTACCATTCGGACAAGGTAGGAGGATTCAGTTTAAATCGCATGCTGGTTTCATAATTGCTTTTCTTTAATAACCCACAGTGATGTTCAACATTTTAAATTGCACACAAATAAAAATTAATCTAAATACAGATAAAAAATCTCAGCATTACAGGATGGGGTAAGTCTACAAATAGGGAGAAAAAACAGCACAACAAATCTGAATGTAATTGGCTGTAACGATGTTCATCGTAGGAAAGTGCAGTGGTGCAGCAGGTTCCAACCTTAAGCTTGGGTTAATGGAGTTTAGCATGCGCTGTTTTGGGGTTTTCCTCTGTGGTCTCTGCTACAGCCTCCCAAAAGTGTGCATGTCCATTGCTGGGAATGAGTGTGTAAATTTGCATCTCATCCAGGGTGTATTCATGACTTGTGCCTTAAGTTCTGGATCCACCAAGACCCTGATTGTTCTCCCCTTTTTGTCTATCCGCAGGAATGGGTGACAGCAACAGACCTACTGATCTCTTTAAACAGACTGAACACCTTTGGAGATGAGTTCTTCAAGGACCCCAAAGTGCTGCGCTCCTACTTTTATGCTATCTCTGACTTTTCTGTCGGGGGCAGGTGATGTTCACTAGCAAAGATGCGCAGACATGCGCGCACGCACGCACACACACACACACACACAAAACAACATATTATTGAGACTGTGAGTCAATGCAAAAGTCATCTACACACAAATACCCACACAAACACACTTACGTACACGCAGCACATTCATACATTTGTGTATACTGAGATGCATATAATAAACAGAAAGACGTTTTTAAGCAGAAACCTACAATCTGATCTGCAGCAGAAACAAAGCTTGTTTCAATTAATGTTTTTTTACATTGTAAACAGGATACGGTAAAAAGGAATGCTGCGTGCGGAGTCTGGGAACACATGGGTCTGTGTGTGTGTGTGTGCGTGTGTGTGTGTTTGAGTGTCTGGGTGGTCGCTTAGCTTAGACAGCCAAACAAATGTCTACAAGTATCAAGAATTAAATAAAAAAATTGCGCAACTCTTTTCCCATTAAATTCTCAACACATACAAAAAATCATTATTTCTACAAAACTTTATTTATTGAAGGGATTTTTTTTTTCTACCCCCACCTCACCTCGTGGTCACTTTTTGAACCTTACAGATGCAAGTGTAACGGGCACGGCAGCGAGTGTGCACCAAATGAACGAGGCCGTTTGGTGTGTGTGTGTGAGCACTACACTGCTGGGACAGATTGCCAACAATGCGCTCCATTCTACCTGGACCGGCCATGGGCTCGTGCCACAGCAGACTCTGCCAATCAGTGTGTTAGTAAGTACGCTTAACATATACTGTAGATCATTATGAAGCAATGTATAATCAGTGCTTCAAATATTCTCCTATTAAAGACAGAGTATTAGTGCCTGGAAATCTTTAACTTGCTACTGTAATCTGGTTTTTGGTCAAAATAAAAACATAAATTATGTCATAAATATAACATAAAGATCATGTAATCCTGATGTTAGATGTAAAAAGCTGTGACAGAAATGCATTCTTCAGAAGACATCCAACCTGCCAACGTTGTAATGTTGAGCAACAGAGATCACCATTTTTATAATGAAACCACCTCTGAAAACAAAGAAGTAGGTTTTTATAGTGAAAATAAGGCAGTCTAGCAGTATGGTTAAAATGAACAGCCACTTTTTGAAGCACTTTCTTCTCCCTCCGTCACATTGTGTGCCCTGTGATGGATTGGAACCCTACCTTGTGCCCTAAGCCTCCTGGGATAGGCTCCAGGCCCCCCCGTGACCCTGAATACAGGATAAAGCGGTATAGAAGATGAGTGAGCGAGTGAGTTTAGGCCCATTGACATGTTGTTTGAAAGATGCACCAAAGCAGCACTTGCTCTTTCTGGAGCAAATTGGAGACTGTTTTGAGTGCATCGAAACTGGTCACTTTTTTAAGCTGAAAATTCTGACTGAGGAAAAAAAATGTTGTCGTCGTCTTTTGTTGTCGACGGTGTTGTAGTTTACATCAATTTTAAGTTATTAGAAATGCCATTGATATCATAGTACTGTGCATTAATAAGTTAATAATCTGTTAATGAGATGGTACTTACCACCTGTATTTACATTTTTTATGCATATCGAAGCAATGTCTGACCCGATAAATTTAGCAAAACAAGGCAGAAAAAAATGTGGCATGTTAATGATTTTAATTAGCCATTCGATCAGGCAAGTGTTGTTTTAATTGCCTTGCATTATATATCCAACAGATGGTTTTGTCCAAGTGACAGTTGTTCTTCCAAATAAAAACGACAAATCACACTTTGGTTAATTAATGCACTGCTAAATGCTAAATGAAAGCGACAAAAGAGCAGTTGGTGTATTATATGCATTATACTGTAGGCTTATGGTAACTGCTATATCTTGGTTTGTCGTGACCAACAGACAAATTAATTGATAAAGAACCTTTTTTTCCCCTTTAATATACAGTGTGTAAATTAAATACATTTAAATAAATATCAAATAAATAATGTTAATCAAATACACAGAAATTGTTGAGGAATATAATAGATTAAGAAGTTTAATCAAGGCTTAAACCTCTTTTTTTTCCTTCTAAAATAAGTTGAATGGATTGTTTATTTTAATTTAAAATTTTAGGTTTTTTTGTTTTTCATATTTGCTTCCATAGACATAATAATCTGGTTGCCATTCCTCAAACAAAAACAATATATTGCATTAAGCTTAAGCTGTATCCATCTGTTATTCATTATAATTCTTGTTTAATTATATGGCTGCATGGAGGTGTACAGTAGGTACAGTACACAATAATGTTCTTCACACTGCTAAAGTGTATTTACTAGCTAAATTCAAAATTGTATTAATGCACCTTTGCGGACTTCCTGCTGTAATTTTAAGTCACCTGAAATAGTTCCTTGAAATGCTCATACTGCTTGTTAAAAGACATGCTGGTAGACATAAGTGCAAGTACGTGGAATTTTTAACTTATTAACAGTGCAAAGGTCCAAATACTGGTAGCAAAGGTCAGAGCTGGAAAACCGGCACCAGTCAGGCAAACCGCAAAAATACATCAACTGGGCCGGACAGAATCAGGAATTGGGCAATAGAGACAGGGTCAAAATACTTGTAGACAAACAGAAAAACAGGGGTTGGAAACATCATGGTTTAATGAATGTTTACTTTGCATCAAGTGAGTGTTTTCAATGTCCTTAAACAATGTCCTTGAAGTGTGTGTGTGAGTGACTGTAGTAAAATCCAGGTGTGTTGAATCATTAGCTGGAAGATTGTGATTGTAGGAGTTGGAGTCCACTTCAGTCGAACCACTCTCTGCAAAGTGTAGCCTGGTGCTTATAGTGGTCCAGATTATACAGATTGCTACCTCTGGGAGTGCTACTGATCCCAGGCATCCACAAAATAGTCTGGTTTTGTTTATTAGTGCTCGTCAGCGAACCCCGTTTGGGTCGATGGTGTGCCTGTTTCCAGATCTGCTGAAACCAGCTTCCAATGATCAGTGAGTCTGTAGGGCAAGTGATGGCTGGAAAAGTTGTAAACTGTGTCCCAAAGTGTTGAGGAGTGTTCTGGGCATACTCAACCCATGGGAAAAATCAATCCCAGGGTTTGTGATTCTTCACATAAAAAAATCCATTGGAAGAGTCCATCTCCATGGATAGTTTGTTCAGCTTGAAGATTGGCTTGCTGATTACTGACACAATCAATTTCTCCATAAAACTTCACCAGATCACCAGTGTAAACTGGGCCCAGCAGTGACTTACCTTGTCCTCTGAGATGGAATTTTCTTTTTAAGTGTCTACAATTTTGTTATGGGTTATCACTTGCTTGTAGTATTTCTTTTTCTAGCAATCATGACCCAATCTTAAAGGACTTACAGCTCACTTTTGGGACACAACCCACCATAACCACGTATAATAAATTATGTTACATCACTGACAACCAAGAATAGAAACCTACAGATTTAGTAGACACAGGCTACTAGAGATATTTTGCTAGAGGCATTCTCCCATCAAGGCTACCAACCACTAACCAGGGAGGGCAAAGGCTATCTTGTGTTTCCCCTGAGACACTTGAAACCTGTCGATTGCATCTTTTTGAGTTGGTTGCTCATGCACAGGAGGGAGTTGCAAGACAGAATAGCATCAGATCCTTACACTTGTATGAGCTCACAGTTGCCAACGATTGGCTAGCATCGCCATGACTGATGTCAAAATGTCATAACATCTCCTAGGATTTAAACTTGTGATCTCCAGGTAATTGGGTGAGCTTGTTGTTGCCGTGCCACTCAGAGACAATTATATTTACCACTTATAATTATAAGTGCCACTATAAGTTACTAGTGCCATTATAAGTTACCACTTTAATTATATTGCCACTCAGAGGCAATTACATTTGCAGGTACAGATTTGCACTCAGTGAAGCCACAGACTTTTCTTGGCTTTGTATATTGTAGTCTCTACCCTGTCCTGTCACTGGTTAATTACCCTAATGTGTTATTTTAAGCCTTGGATTAGTTTATACCGTATATGCTCTCTTGTTTCTGTTTTAGCTCCTGTTCTTCATTGTATTTAATTTCATTGTGGACCTGTTTACTTACATTATTATTATTATTATTATTATTATTATTATTATTATTATTATTGGACATTGAACCTTGCAATGTTTCATAATCATACTTCCTGAATCCTATATAATAAAGAGCACTTCAATTTGTATGCAATTGCATTTTGCCTCCCATGTGTATGTGGCAAGATCTGCCAGACAGTACATCCGTATTCACTAGGATTTAACTTTCTAAACAAAATTGCTAATACGATGCACCTCCCTAGAGAGTTTTTTTTTTATTTTTAGTAATGCATTAGTTGCATGTGAATCTAAAGTAAAACACACCATGATATTTTGTAATGATTAAATAGGCAGTTATACAGAGTGATTATGGATCCTTCCACAATGGAACAAAGAATGATCTTTCTTTAAATGCAGGCACAGACATCACAACACAATAGGGACTGATAATCCTACAATTGTTGCACATGAAAAAGCCATATTTGAAATAAAATGGGTCATTTCCCATAATGCCTTGGTAGCTACTGTAATGCATAATACACTTTTTTTTTGACAACGTGAGGGCCAGCTGTTTGACATGAAGCATTCAGTCAAAACTGCTTTTTCAATATTTCTTTCTCCCAATAGGCCTCTGTTTTGTTTCTTCATTTTACTTGTCACTTTTCTATGTCACTTCTTATTCTGACTGTTCTTCTTCCTCTCCCCCTCTCATTTTCTATTTGAGCCAGAATGTAACTGCAGTGACCGTGCAGACCAGTGCCTGTTTGATACAGAGCAGTACCGCAGTACAGGAAGTGGTGGACGGTGTATTGGCTGCAGAGACAACACATCAGGGCCACATTGCGAACGATGCAGAGAAAACTTCTACAGATCTTCTCCACTGCTTCCTTGCAACAACTGCAGTTGTAACACTATGGGTGAGATGACATACAGTATGTGAACACACAGACACAGTGAAAGGATGAATATAGGATTGATAATGGATAAATAATGAATAAAGGAGTATATATTTAATAAAACAATTGCAATAATTGTGTCCATGTCCTGCTAAAATGCTGCTGTGCCTATAGTTACAATCCCATTCTGTGTTAAACCCAAGGTGAGATAATTAGCTACTAGGATATACAGAAGGTGCAAGGACTACAAGCTAGTCAACCCACCTCTAAATATAAAATCGCACATAATTATGATACGGCCAGGGCTGCATTTAAAAAGTGTAAACTGATCCATTATAATAGCAATTATGCTTCACTAATGTTTAATCAATAAATATAAGACCCTCGCCATACAAATGACGGAGACACCGATTGTTTAGTGAAGCACATTTTCAGATAGAAAACTATGTAAATGCAGATCATTTGTTCCAGCAACCCAAAAGTATTACCTAAAATTCCAGATTTCCAACAATTTAATCAGTTTTTGCATATGAAAACAATCAAAATATTTATAAAAGACATATAAATACAAAATAAACAGACATGAAACGTCACATTTCTTAATTATTATTCTGATTTTTTTCTTGCTATGTGGAAGCAGTACCATTAAAACGATGACACGTTTCAAACAAACAGAACACAGTATTAGTGATTACAGTTTAACCTTGGATTGCGAGCATAATTCGTTCTGGAAGCAACGCTTGTAATCCAAAGCACTTGCATATCAAAGTGAATTTCCATACAAGAAATAATGGAAACTCGGATGATTGATTCCTCAACTCAAAAATATTAATGTAAAAATAACGAATTTAAAATCTAAAGTAAAAAAGGAAGAGGGTCATGTGACACATCAAACTTATTGGGAATTTTACAAGAAAAACAATGGTGTGCTTGGTTTTAACGTAACATGACCCTCTTCCTATTGAAAAAACAAAAGTTGGATTCAAGATGGCCGACTTCCAAATGGCCACCATGGTCACCACCCATCTTCAAAAGTTTGCCCCCTCACATATACTAATGTGCCACAAACAGGACGTTAACATCACCATTCCCATTTTATTAAGGTGTATCCATATAAATGGCCCACCCTGTACATATATATATATATATATATATATATATATATATATATATATATATATATATATATATATATATATATATATATATAAACCTAGTGCTGGGGGGATTGTCCTAGGGGCACCTACCAACAAGTTCCTCACTGTTTATCTTTACCCTGATCTTGGTGCAGAGGCACGGTGCCTTAGTGGTTAGCACTGTCTCCTTGAACCACCAGCATCCAGGTTCAATTCCTGCCCTGTGTCTGCATGCATGGAGTTTGCATATTCTCCCTGTGCTTGGTGGGATTCCTCCTGGTACTATTTCCTCTTCCTGGTACTAGTTTTTTCCCCCACAGTTCAAAGACATGCAGATTAGGCTAATTGCTGTTCCCAAATTCCCCTTAATGTGAGGTAGTGTGCATGTGTGTGCCCTGTGATGGATTGGCATCCTATCCAGGATATTCACATGTCATAAGTTTCCTGGGATAGGCATCAGGCCCCCCATAACCGTGTATGTAGGATAAAGCGGTATACAGTGAGAGTGAGAGCTTTTCATCTATACAGTAGAGCATTTTGTCTCATCTATGCTATCCCCTGGCCTATATGTCCCTGTTATTTATTTATTTGTTTGTTTATTTGCCTGTAGCTTATTCTGACCTTAGCCTTTTAGGAACCTCTGGTTTTTACCTTTTTCCCTCTAGAAAAAGCTGAGTTCTGTGTAAAAACAAACACAATTTATTATGGCACTATCAGAATGACCCTACAGCAATAAAATATTAATGTTTTCTTTTCAACGTGTGCAAATGATCCAGATAAAGAAAGCTCAGAACACATTAGCCCCCACAGAGATCAAATGGTATTCTTTTAACATTTGCTGTAGGCAGTAACCGAATAGCAATAACATTGAATCCCAAGACAATCTATCTAAACCACATATTGGTCAACATTTTTAATTACTAACAAAATGAGTAATTATTATTTGAACTTTATATCCAAGACCAAAATACTATATTATACTGTACTAAACTATATTATACCATCACAGCAAAATCCTTTATTTAACACTTTCAGAGTACATTCGTGACCATTAGGTCATATATAAACACTTGGGGTGTTAAATCAACACTGGGAATTTTACAGTGATACTATACTATACTATACTATATTATACTATACTATACTATTCTTATATTAACTACTGTTTTTAATGAAAATATATTAAAACAGTCAATAATCTGTAGAGTCAGACTTCTGCATATATCAATAAAATACAGATATTTGTAAATGTACAAGTAAACCTATTTTCAAACACATTCTCCCTTTCTACCTTTCTTCAGGCTCTGTGAGTCTCCAATGTGATGAGGAAGGTGTGTGTCTCTGTAGGCAGAGTGTGATGGGGGTCAAGTGTGATGTCTGCAGGCCTGGCTTCCACTCCCTTGGACCAGGAGGCTGCAGGTAAATGACTGACAGCACTAATAACCCACTGCTGTTTCTCAAACTATGGTCATACTGGGAATGATCTGTCCTAATTACAGTAGGTTTTGATTAACAACAGCTGGCACCACATTTTACCTTAAACCTATTTGTTTGCTTGTTCTTTGGTTGTGTAGTTAACACCACCTTAATTCTTATTCCAAGAGGGCAAGTATGCAAGAAAGTAAACAAACAAATAACCAAATCATTTTTGGATTATTAGCTTTAAATTGCTCTTGTATAAATCGATGTCCCCAAATTGTCCAGGTTTCGCAATGGTACATATATAGGGGTTGGATGATGAAATTGAAACGCATTGTTTTAGACCACAATAATTCATTAGTATGGTGTAGGGCCTCTTTTTAAAAAACGAGTTTCCTGACTCGCTCCTCCAAAACACCCCAAAGTGGTTCAATAATATTTAGATCCGGTGACTGTGCAGGCCATGGGAAATGTTCAACTTCAATTTTATGATCATCAAACCTTTGTGCTGTGTGTATTTGTGCATTATCATCCTGATACACGGCACTGCATTCAGAATACAATATTTAAATACATGGTCCTCCAGAATGGTTCGGTAGTCCTTGGCTGTGACGCACCCATATAGCACAAGTATTGGGCCTCGGGAATGCCATGATATTGCAGCCCAAACCATCACTGATCCACCCCCATGCTTCACTCTGGGCATGCAACAGTCTGGGTGTTACGCTTCTTTGGGGCTTCTCCACACCGTAACTCTCCAGGATATGGGAAAGACAGTGAAGGTGGACTTATCAGAGAACAATACATGTTTCACATTGTCCACAGCCCAAGGTTTTCGCTGCTGGCATCATTGAAACTGACGTTTGGCATTGGCATGAGTGACCAAAGGTTTTGCTATAGCAGCATATGTACCATGTACGTTGACCCTATGGAGCTCCCCATGAACAGTTTTGGTGGAAAGTTGAGGTGCACAATTCTGCAGTGAGTTGAGCAGCTGTGGTTTTATATTTTTTTGCATACAATCCGGGTTAGCACCCGGACATCCCTTTCAGACAGCTTCCTCTTGGGTCCACACTTACTCCTGTTGGATGTGGTTCGTCCTTCTTGGTGGTATGCTGACATTAGCCTGGATACTGTGGCTCTTGATACATCAAAAAGACTTTCTGACTTGGTCACAGATGCTCCAGCGAGACGCACACCAACAATTTGTCTTCTTTTGAACTCTGATATGTCACCCATAATGTTGTGTGCATTGCAATATTTTAAGCAAAACTTTATTATTACTCTGATAATTAAACCTTCACTCACACACACACACACACACACACACACACACACACACATATATAATATATTTTACAACTTTCTTTCATCAGGCACCAGATGGCGATGGATATAGTCAATAGTGCACCTAATGTTTTTATTTTGTGGCAACCATCCCCAACAAAAAAGAAAAATCAAAAGGGCATGCAGCAATCATTAATACTATAATAGAGTCTCTCAACTGCTGCGTCTACCTGCCCAGCATGAGAGTGCAGAAGCATGCGTGATAGTACAGCAGGGCTATGTTCAATAACAACAGTACTCGCAAACATATGACAGTTTATCAAGCCGTTCAATTGTTGTACATTCGTGAACATTTCGCAAGTACTTTTGTTGCTGGAAAGCAAGTCCTGCGGTACTCATTCTCCTGCACTCTCATGCTCTGTCCACAATGATTGAATTGGATGCTTTGGATGATTGAATTGGATGATTTTTTTGTTGTTTTTTAAATTTATGGTAGCTTTTGAAACTTGCCCAGTGCCATGTTAACTAATGTGTTTGGCGTAGCTTAGCTGGATAGCCAGCCAAAGTTAACATTAGTCAAGGAAGACTGACTAAAAAGTATTCTTGCCAGAATATTTCAGACTTTTTCCTCACTCCCTGCCCATCCAAACCCTGCATCCTCTATATCAGATGCCATTGATACAGAGACTGAGACCACCAATGAAAGTTCTCAGGTACAGTCATCCCAGCCAGGCTCCTAAAGATTTATGTTTGTCTAAACCATTGCCAACCTTGAATCTTGAATACGTAAATTGTTTTCTTGAGGTCCCATATCGTTCAAGTTCAAGTTCAAGTAAACTATCCACCCATATGAGCATCATAAGCTACTGCAGCTACTACTCATACCAAAATTTTTATTCTTGCAAGTAAAATCATATATGAAGATAATTATGCAGTAATAATCATACAAAAAATACTTTATATGTCCTTTTATGGCATACATACTGTAAGAACCCTCATGATTCAACAGCTTGTAGATCCAGATGTTTTTTTTTATTATTATTATTATTTACACATAAAACATATAAAAGAGGGATACTAAAATTTGAACATATACAGTATAATACATTATATGAGTATAGCATACCACATCAAGCAAATCAAATGCAAACACCTGTGCTTTCTTGCTCTCTATGCCTCTATTGTGGCCCATGTGAGTCAATATGGGGTGGTGTGAATTAACTTGGTTGGTGGAGCAGAGCAAAACAGACCAAAATTTACAAGAAGGAGAGAGAGAGAGAGAGCACATGTTTGATAATTGAATTGTAATTAATAGAGAACTCATTAAAACACAAAGGCTGATTAAAATCACAATCAAAAGGATTTATTTGACTGATCTTAAAAGTGTACCAGACAATGCATAAATTTGATGGGTTTTTATTATTATTTGTGTACAATACATCTGTAATACCCTTAAATTCAGCTCAACTGTAATTAAAGAATTTACAAAAAGCTTGTTAAATTTACATCCAGCTTGTCACGATTGAGAGGCTTTAACAGATGTAATTGCAGATTATCATAATTTTAATAAGCACAAGCAGACAAATCCAAGACATAAGGCAGGATCAGGAACTAGTTCAGACAGAAGGTTAATTAAAAAAAAAAAAAAATATATATATATATATATATATATATATATATATATATATATATATATATATATATATATACACATATACAGGGTGGGCCATTTATATGGATACACCTTAATAAAATGGGAATGGTTGGTGATATTAACGTCCTGTTTGTGGCACATTAGTATATGTGAGGGGGCAAACTTTTCAAGATGGGTGGTGACCATGGTGGCCATTTGGATTTTACAAGTGGTCAGAAACTTAAATAACTCATGAAAGAATAAAGTTGCGTTAAAACCAAGCACACCATTGTTTTTCTTGTGAAATTCCCAATATGTTTGATGTGTCACATGACCCTCTTCCTATTGAAAAAACAAACATTGGATCCAAGATGGCCGACTTCCAAATGGCCACCATGGTCACCACCCATCTGAAAAGTTTGCCCCCTCACATATAGTAATGTGCCACAAACAGGACGTTAATATCACCAACCATTCCCATTTTATTAAGGTGTATCCATATAAATGGCCCACCCTGTATAATAATAATATATATATGTCAAATCAAAAAGTTGATTTAAATAATAGCATTCAAAAATTTAAACTAAAATTATATAGATTTGTTACACACAGACTAATATATACTGATATATAAGTGTTTATTTATTTACATTTTGATTATTATGGTTTACAGTTATTAGAAACACAAAATGCAGTATCACAGAAAATTTGAATATTACTTATGACCAATCATAAAAATAAAAATAAAAAATCAACACTGAAATGTACAGCACTCAATACTTGGTCAGTGCTCACTTTGCATGAATTACTGCAGCAATGCAGGGTGGCATGGAGGCGATCAGTCTGTGGTGCTGCTGTTATGGCGGCCCAGGTTGCTCTGATAGTGGCTTCCTCTGTGTTGTTGGGTCTGGTGTGCTGCATCTTTCTCTCCACATCACTCCATAGATTCTCTAAGCATGAAATGCTCTAAATCCTCCTGGTAGATGGCTACATTGACCTTGAACACAGTGGACCAGCACCAGCAAAAGACATGGCTCGCCAAACCAACAATGACTGCGCAAACTTTACACTGGACCTCAAGCAACTTGGATTCTGTTCCAGTCCTCTGTTCCTCCAGACTCTGGGACCTTGTTTTCCAAATGAAATGCAAAATTTACTTTCATCTGTAAATAGGACTTTAGCCCACTGAGCAAAAGTCCAGTCTGTTTTGTCTTTAGCCCAGGTAAGATTTGTGCTGGATTAGGTCTGTGCATGGTGGCACTTGAAGCACTGACTCCAGCTGCAGTCCTGCAGTCCATTCCTTGGGAATCTCCATCAAATTCTTGAATAGACTTCGTTTCATAATCCATTAAAGGCTGTGGTTATCACTGTTGCTTGTGCACCTTTTTCTGCCACATTTTTTCCTTCCATCTAAACAGTCACTCTACTGAACCAGACCATTTAAAGGCTTAAGAAACCTTTGCAAGTGTTTTGAGTTAATTAGCTGATTAGAGTGTGATAGCATGAGTCTCCAATATTGAACTTTTTTACAATATAAAAATTTTCTGAGATACAGAATTTTGGGTTTTTATTAGCTGTAAGAGCCATGATCATCAAAATTAAAAGAAATACACACTTGAAATATATCAGTGTGTCAATGTGTAATGAATATATATATATATATTGTAATGAAGTATATTCTAGTTTATTGAGATGCACTCGTATTGTATACAGTAGTGCTGATTACGATTAATCACAATTTTAAAATACTTTGTATTTGTATTACAGTACGTCTATTATTTCCTTTTCAACCTCGCTAGCGCAACTGGCTAGCACATGATTCGGCAAAAAGTCTATTTAACATGCCCAGAGTGAATGAGTGCTGTTGCTATTTGTCTTCGATTAGGTGTGCTGTTAAACTGAGTTATGCTCTTACTGATGTCCAGTGGTCTCCTGTAAGTGCAATAAAAATCGCTTCTTCCAACTGCCTCACTTTAAGAGCCTTTTTAGTGTCTTACATCTAATGTATTCTTGTAAAAATACAGTAGTTCCCCTTGAAGGTACCTCAAACATACTGTACAACTTTGGTTTTATCCAAACATCCATTTAGAAGCTTTTATAACGAATCTTGCCTTTCAGCATACCTGTTGATGTTTCCTCAGTCATCTTATTATCCGCGTTAAATGCGCCATTATCACTTTTTTTTTTTTTTTTTTTTTTGATTAGGCAGTATGTGAGAATGTATGCCTTTGCACAATACAGACAATGCTTTCATGTGTACTGTATCTCTGAGACCATTCCTGGGCAATGTGTTAGTAGATTCGTTTGTAATGCATTTTGGTTATTTTTTTTGTGTTTGTTAATAGATTGTGTGGGTGTGATGAAAGGGGCAGTGTAGGCGTGTGCTCAGCTGGAGATGGAAGGTGCTACTGCAAATCCAACGTGGAAGGGCACTCATGTGATAGGTGTGACACATACACACAGTCAACAACGCTAAACAAAATATGATTTTAATTATGAGTAAAGCTACTGTTATTTACTGAAATGTGAAGTTGATTTATTTTGAATCACCCACCAGTTCATCAAATTTCTTTGTCTATTTTTTACATTTACTAAATAAATACAGGTTTAAGAGTAGATACAGTTGCTGGGTAGCCTACTGCATGTTATTTGTGGTGTGCGTGTGTGTGCGTGTGTGTGTGTGTTTAGGTGCAAACCTGGCTCTTTCAACCTTCAGCCTGGGAATCCACATGGCTGTCAGATGTGCTTCTGCTTTGGACACTCACTAGCATGTTCATCCTCCAATCATCATGTTCAATTCAACATTACTTCCAGCTTCCTTGAAGGTAAGTGATCAGGCGAAATTTGCTTTGAGCAGTTAGAACATAATATCATATACTTATATATTAAGAGGTATCATGGGATTTAACCTTGATCATATGCTTTATTATTGCTCTTTTGATTGCTTCCCGTTTGGGTTCACTCCACCAGATTATCTACAAATTTGCATTTTGCAAAGGTTTTTCTGCTGGATGCCCTTTTTGACACAACCTCCTAATTAATTAATTAGTTAATTGGGGGACGGAGGGGGTGGCAGGCATCCGGGCTTGGGATCAGCACCAAGGATGACTGAGTGTGGGGCAATATCTGAAAATCAACACCCAGTTCTTCCTGCACAGGAGGAATTATTCACATTGTGAACAGTCTTACTCAAAATCCTAATGCAGTTCTATGTATCCTAATGCACGGACTTGTCAAACCCTTTCTGGCCAGGGATCCTTTAGAATGTAGAAACGTCTTTGAAAGACCCCATAATAACTTTTATATGAAGCTCATCATAAATATAACATCAAAACGCACTTTTTTTCTTCGGACTATCCATGTACATCCTGCATAAATTCATCTCTTTTCTTGTTTGCAATGACAATAGATTATTTGAAATTAGTGAGATGTGTGTGCCTGTCTCTTGTTACATAATGACAGGCAGACTCTAATGTCAGTCTTCACTGGCAAGCGTGTCCTGTGTTCAGTCTTTATTGCAGTCAGGGAGGAGAAAGATGATACACAAAGGAAAGTTGTAGGGAAGGGGAACAATATTTTCAAGGCGTCAGAAGTCAGTTCAGGACATCAGAAAGTGTGTGCCAAACCTCGGTGTGACATACCTGCTTGAATTTCACCTTCCACAGCTCAGTAAGTCTAAATAAAGTGGAAGGCAGTGGTCTTGTCACTCACTTCCAGTACAGATGTATAACCTAGTTGGATGAACAGATTGAGGTTGTTAGATGAATTAAATATGTCCTCCAGATTCAAACTTGGTCAGAATTTTTTTTTTTTTTTGGAACATTACATCCTTAATAAAGTCTTGCACTCATCATGATCTGCACCCTCCTCCTTGCAAAGCTGACCAAACAAGCATGACTGTAATGCTTTATAAATTACACAGTGGTCACAACAATGTCCAACCAGTGCAGCTCTGGTGTCATACCTTAGAATATAAGTCCTTGTCAGTGCAGTATACAGTGCACTGCCATGATGTTCAGGTTGACAGCCTTTATCCTTGTAATAACTCCTCTCTTGTGCCCCATCATCACTTTTCCAGCTCAGTTTAGCATCCATCATGATTGCATTCAGCTTCCAATATTCTTTCAGGCATTTCCTTACATAAGAGAAAGTCCTCCTAGCCTGACCCAGCAGATGTCTTTTTGACTCTATGCCCAGCCAGATCCTGTAGATCAAATGACATAAGGATATATAGGGACAAGGCATAAGAAGAAAAAAAAGCCCCATACATACATAAAAACCCCCTGCCTAACATTGTGCAGGTCTCCCTTGTGCTCCAAAACAACTTTGACCCATCAAAGCATGAGCAAAATAAGGTATTCTTTCTTAAAAAAAAAAAAAAAACATGTGAAAACGTTTACTGTGTCTAATCATTGTATAATCAGGCTTGTGAAAGCTCATACTCCCCATTTGGTGCTGTTAAAGATACATATCTCAAAGCCACTCCTGTAAAAGCCATATGCGGCTGATTAAATCTGCTTCAGTATAATCTGCTGTAGTTCATCAAGGTGTTACATTTTAGCCTTCAAAGTATTCATGCTCTTCAAGAAAACTTAAATACAATTAAAAATGGCAGTTATTCAGCTTAAGAAAAAAGTTTGAGGTCTCACTATGCGAAAATAAATACAAATGGAATTTGAGCACACTTTATACTTTTTTTCTAATTTGGTTTTGAAAAGGAATATTAAAAAAAACAATTCGTTCTATCAATTTATAATGATTATATATATACTGTGTATGTATATATATATATATATATATATATATATATATATATATATATATATATATATATAGAGAGAGAGAGAGAGAGAGAGAGAGAGAGAGAGAGAGAGAGAGAAATCAATGATACATAAATTCACCATGGACTTGTTTGTCCATCAACTTTGTGTGTGTGTCCTAAGACACCGATGGCTGGCTTGGTGAGTTCTCAGGACATCATGAAGCCTCCTTAATATGGAAAGAGGGAGAAGTCTACCTGCTACCTTACAGTGAGGAGGACACTGGCTTCTATAAAGCACCAGGTAGGAAAATTGGTTCATTATGAATTTAACTACAGTCCATGACTGACACGCTTGAGGCAATTGAGTGGGCAGTAAATGTTTAAAAATGTTTACACTTATGCCTGATGTAAATATTAACTTACTCCCATAACCTGTATCTGCATGATTTTATGCATATTTGCACATGATTTGATGATTGGATGACTACATAAAAGAACAAGAGTGCAGGTGTTTGTATTAAAGTAGATTTTTTCGCACATTTTTCGCACACATCTTCTATGTCTCTTACATAGCACTGACCTGGCCTTTTCATACTTCATCTTTTTGTTTAAAAATACTGTATATAGAAAAAAATCTGAAATATATTTGCCATTGGTTTAAAGTCGACAAATTAACATATTGAACTAACTAAAAAACTTTACTAGATGTCTCTTTTATGCAACTCATATGTCAAACCTTGCTGTATGTGATGTGATTTACTGTATTTATTGATTTATCTTTAGTAGGTGCCTGGCTAATAGTATATATGTGGGGAGATATCATTAATTTAATCTATTACAATATATTGTAGGAATGTACAAACAGGAAGAATAACTGAGTAAATAGGATTTTAAACGCACTTTTTTATATATAATTTAATCCAAAATGTCTAATTCTCAAATATTCTAGATTCATAACACAAAGTGAAATATTTTAAGCCTTTTGATAGTTATAAATGGCTATATATAGTTATATATGATGTGATGTTGCAAAACATTTTTTTCTGACCTGAAATGGATGTTGAAATTGAATCTGGCGGACATATTTAATTCACCTAACAACCTCAATCTGTCCATCCAAGGAGGTTGTACATCTGTACTGGAAGTGAGTGACATGACCACTGCCTTTATTTAAACTTACTGAGCTGTAGAAGGTGAAATTCAAGCAGGTTGACAGCTATCCAGACGATGATCAGGAATTCCCTTTACAAGGACACAGAAGGCCCAGTCATTCACAGTGCTATATTGAAACATATTCATGGAAAGTTAACTGGAATCGAAAACTGTGGAAGGAAGAGGTACACACGCAACAAGGACGATTGCGGTCATGAGAAGATTATCAAGCAAAGATGATTCAAGACCTTGGCGGAGCTTCTCAAGGAAAGGAATGAGGCTGGAGTCAGTGCATCAAGAGCTACCATACACAGATGTCTTCCAGGAAGCTTATCCAGCTTTTCCAGGAACAGTGTCAATGTCAGAAGATTCAATGTCAGATGCATCTTGCAAGTGTTCCAAAGTCCTGTTGTCAGATGAAAGAAAATTTTGCATTTCGTTTGTTAATCAAGCCATATGCTTGTTATGTAAGACATAATCATCAGAATGAAAAAAAAGAGGTTGATCTTTTAAATATGATTTTTTTTAAAAATATGATAAAACGTTTCCAGGTTATTTTCTTTATTTAAATGCACTGTATGATGAGTCAGAACTAGAACTAGGATTCCCAAACCAAATTTACATTGCTTTTATTTCTTCTGTGGAACCCGAACCCATTGATACAGGAATTATACAGGGTGGATGTAGGTGTGTCAAGGGCTAGGTATACAAGAAGCCCAGAATATTCTGTAATAACTCTCCCTAGAACAAAGCAATCTGAACAAAACAACATACAATGTGGATCATTGCGCCGTTTAACGCCAGTACTCAACTTCTCATCAGGATGGTATTGTAAAGTAATGCGCAGTGCATCTTCATAGTGCAAACCTATTGGGATGAGTGAATCACCTTTTTTTGAATTTACTTAAGTAACCCCTCCAGAAAGTTTTAATGTCTTCAAATTATGAAAAAGATGTACTGTATATAAAAAAAGTGTATTGAAAATCTTCCCTAACACAGTCTCCATTCGTTACTTAATTGTTGTTAGTATTTCCATAACAATATTCAATTAATTTAATAAACTGGATGCTGTGGAAACCTTAACAAGAAGGCCTTGGTATTAGAAACTAAAACAAGCTGTACTGTAAATGGACATTAGCTAAAAGAGCTATTTTAAAGGCTCTCTTTCCTCAGTGTGTACTAGAAAGCACTGAATAGGATGAGAAATCTGGCTACCCTGCATCAGCTTCTATAATAGTGTAATTTAGCGTTACTATGAAACACTTACCCCAATCATCTCAGGCTGATCAGTGTAGGAGCATTCCTGTTACAGCATGTCTTTAAAGCTTCAAGTCCAAATTATTATCCAAAGCATATCCTACTCATAGACATTGCTCCAGGGTAAATACCGCCAAAATGTGAACATCAAAATAAAGCTTTTGGCATCTGCCTTAATGCACAACTTTAAGGACAAATGATAAAGAGGACTCTTTCGGGAACTGGTCAGTGTGTGTATATGCTATAGACTCATCTATCTTTGTTTCCCAAAGTCATCAGCCTGTTTTACAGTGTTTAAATGACTTTGCAATACTTTGGCATTTTTCCTTATCACTAAACCACAGGCTTCATTTGTGCTTCTATGGCCATGAAACACTGGCGAAGATCAATTGCTACCACTCTACCATTAACAATCACATTTTCTCTCATCTCTTCTCCTTATGCTCACTTCTCCTTCCTTGAATTGGTTTCCTTCAAAGATTAGACTACAGTCAACCATTTTATCCCTTTTTCCACCAACGTTGCTTGCTGCACTCACCGAGGTAATCCTAGCCATGTGACAAGAACAAGCAACATTTTCTTTGCTTTGCTAATATACATATCACATATTTTTGAGCTGCGATTATTGAAAAGTATGTTTTTTGCAGTTCTGGAATCTTATCCTCGGATATCCTGGTACCATAATGTACAATACATTCACTAGTTTTTTTTTGTTTGTTTGTTTTTTGTGATGGCATAAAATAACAGCGCAGGTAGCGAGGGTTTTGTGAGTTTTACAGTAAACGATGCAGCATGTTTCTATACTTGCAAAGCCACTTCAGCTTAGATGCTGCCAAAGCAAGGCAACAGGCAGAGAGACACCACAGCATCCCAGCCAAGAGTTTAGTGTCTGCTGGCCAAATCAATTTCTGCATGTGACTATGTTCTGCTGCAGGTCAGTGTGCCCATATGCCCCATAGTGAGAAAACAGAGTAGACAAATTATCTAGTTGAGTCATAAGAAACATGCAGACAACACCTTCACACACACACACACACACACACACACACACACACTGAATCTAGTCACAACCTGGCACTCACTGAGGAAGAGAACAGGGAGGAAGAAGGAGTGTGCTAGCGGCGGATTAGAGGAGAGGGATTAAAAAGGTTGAATGACGTTTCAGTGAGACCCTAAGGTGAGGATTTACAACCGAATGGAGACAAGACTGTTGTAGGTAGTCCATGCCTTCCATGTAGTCCATGCCTTCCATGTTTGTAGCCTACATGACAGTCTGGAAAATTGAGTTTCTTGTTGATGGACACAGTGAATGTGTGACAAGAGCACATAGCAGACAGAGCAATGTCAAACCAATGTAATACCTTCCACATAGATCTGTATCTGTATCTGGGTGAGACTCAGCAAGGATTTAGTACAAATGAATGTGCTTTTCTTTATACTTCTGCTGGAAACATTGTTACACAACACTTCTCTCTGGTATTTATGATTTCATACACACCAGGCTTGTGATAAGATGCAATGAATAAAATGGCACCCGTCCAGAAAACAGACCACAGGAAGTGAATCAAGGCCAAATGGTGAGGTCCAGTATTAAATCAGGCATGTGTCCTGTGATGAGTGGGCCTTGTTACATTCTGAATTACCCCTACTAAGTCTAAAACAGACACAAACACTGCCGTCTCAGGGTCTCAATTGTCAAAATTAATATTTAAAAATTATAGATTTCTTTTTTTTTTTTCCAATAACAATAATATGAAAGAAGACATCTTACCGAATAACCATCACGCCATGTGCTTTCCCAATATCCTAAGATTATGCAACGCAGTACAGCTCTTAATGGCCTAGCTAATGTAGTATTTTATTTTTAATAAGCTTCTCGATGAGTGCATCATTAAGTTGGATAAATCAGTAAGATATGTATATTAGAAGGAAATAATGCTTTGGTGACTGATCCTTATTGTTATCCTTGGCATTGCAAATATGTCACTAATCATCACCTATTCCCCTCGCCGAGGGCCCTTAGGACAGAATTAGGGACCATGCTCTCTCCCCAAGGGACCAATTACCAAAGCTGTATACTACATAATCACTATATTACCCTGATATTTTGCCCATGCTGAAAGAGTTAGGATGCTATTTACTTTCATTGTTGTTAAATTAAATAAATAAATAAATAAATAAATAAATAAACTTTTTTTTATTTTAAGTGGAAAGTAGGGAATCACAGTCTTGAAAGGTTAAAATGGGTCAAACACAAAAGCAGTTGATGAACTTGCTACATTCAAACTCACTAAAATGGGAAGAGCGATAGTGTAAATATTAATCTGAGGTTTTATAATGTCATTCCAAAAGTAATTATTTACCTGTAATGTCTAAAAAGAAGAAAGTACGAGAAAGTAAGAGAAAATAAGCTAGCATATTATGTATAATTTTCAAACGCCAACAAACAAAAAAAGCATAGTGATTCTTAAATAATTTAGTATTAAGCCATTTTCTAAACCTTTAATACACTAAATATGTGGGTTAGTAAAAAAAATAAAATAAAAAAAAGTATCCAGTTATATTAAAACTTATGTTGGATCTTATCAGGGCCTCCCCAGTCACTGCTGTTGGTGTAAGCATTCAACAAATTGATGCCTCACTGATTTGCATTCATGCATATCAGTGAGGCATCAACGCAATGATTCATTGTTTTGTATTCTGAGGGGTTACCTATTGCTGAAACAACTCCGGGAAAAGCATTAAATAGAAATGTTTTCTGGGATTCACCTCTGATGAAGAAGTGAAGACAGCGGTGCATTCATGACTCACAGCTCAGCCTAAAACATTTTTCAGTTACCGAATTTGAAAGCTTGTTGCCCGAAGAATTATGCATTTCTTAATTATAATGAATTCTACATCCAAACTACAGATAATTTTGAGCCATCCTTGTATGATATTAAAGTGGTTCTCAGTATTACAGTCTTATTTTTAAATCATTTTATGGGAACACGGCTACCAGTAAACAATATACCAATCTTCCCTTTGAGTCAGTAAGTCAGAGTTCTTTGAGATTAAGTTTGAGACAGCAGCATCCAGACTATGTGCTTGCTCCAGGCAGTGCAGCGGAGGCAGCAGTTATAGACGAACTGCTCAAGACAGACAGTATGATACCAAAGCAGATCACAGTCGGGACCTTGTGGGGAAAAAGGCTGATTCAGGCAGAAGAGATGGCAGTTGCTGCACAGCACAGAATCCTTAATACATAATTTCCTGAAGATGCTTCTCAAGAGTCTAGTGCTGAGTCACCTCGCTAGCCCAAAAAAAAAAGAAAAAAAGAAAAAGAAGAAGCCAAATTACAAGTTGACCAGAATTAGTGGGAGGCTAACAGGGTTGTGTTACATTATTAGGTGTTTTTCCACCAAAGTACACCGTTTAGAATTAGATTTGTATGATTTAAAAATATATATAGTTTGTCTACTATTGCAACTCCAGAATGCAACTTTCCTTGTGCATTTGGCTTTGTCTTGCCACTAAGCCTTACATGCATATGGTGGTTAAACGTCATAACTGGAGGAACCAAGGGACAAACAGATTTTTAAAAAATGTTAACAGATTAAATATTTAGTTTAGTTATTTTCTACTTTGTATTCATTTTCATATGTCTTATGTGACGGTGACACCAGTCCATATCTTCACTTTCTCATTCCTCATTCACCTCCCAGTTTAGTACTAAAGACGCAGCTTCCTACAGTATGTTTTGGATCAGGTACAGACACGCAGTCTCCGCTCAGCTGGCATCCCATAGTTTCCACTAATCAACACCAACACAGACACAGGGAGAAAATAAAAGCACACCAATCGGACTGTGAGTGTTCTTGTGATGTTGCTGAAGCTAAGCTTTGCTGTGTTCTCGGTCACAGACTCTGCTGACAAGACTCTCTTACTGGGCAATCCATGATCCACCAAGCTGACCAAATCCCTCTCTCACACACCCTGGATACAAAAAGAAATCCTGTCTCAAAAAATACGTAAAATTATTATTTTTTTTCTATCACAACTCTTGTATCTGACTGTGTTCCTGCCTCGATTGCATCACCCTAAATAGGACTTGGAATAGATCTGTCAGACGGCCATCCTCACAGTGACCACTCAGAATGTCACCTGGGGCTGACTGACACACACTACCTGGACTACTGCATCAGTCATAGTACTGTATGTTGCATTCACAAGAGAAGAAGGTCTAAGTTGCCCTTAAATATCTTTGACACACCATCAAAAAATAGGTATATGCCTTCCTGGGTTTTGTAAGGTATTATAGGTGTTTTATGTCAAACTTCTCATTCAAATCCTCCCCATTCTCCCATATGACTAAGAAGCGCTAACCCTAGTGAGTGCACTTAACCAAAGCTCCTGAGCCTGCATTCCAGGACCCCAGATAGCACTTGCCAGTTTACCGCGACCCTTCACTGTTCTGTGACCTCAGGACCTGTCCAGACCACCTGTTTCTTGCTTCTCACGTCCCTGCAGCTCTATGTTTTGGACTGGGTGGACTAAGTACACTTGAAAGCTATGCAGTAATTACCGCCAATCCTCACCTCACCCCTGATTAAAAGAAGCCCCTTTACAGATGAGAGTGCTGAGGGTCATCATGATGTTGCAAAAGCTAAACTTAGCTGTCTTACCTCTTGCAGATTTTTTTTTTTATCACCTCCCCTGTCTCCATCTGTGTTTCTGCCTCTAATGCTTTGAGTTCTCCCAATTATAACCACGAATTTGAATTTGTTTTGCTCCCATCACTAGACAGAAAGCTGGATCTAGATCACAGGGCTTTTGAGCCATGGAAAAACACACACGTGACCAACCTTGAACTTGAGGAAGCAAAAGCTACGGTGTGTGTAAAGGACAAACCAGTTTCTTTTGAGTTGCACAGCACAGACTAAATGAAAATAAGCCTAGAATTTATTTAAAGTTTGGCACACTAACGTCCTCCTCGCTCTCATACAGCAGTGTTCGGGACCGACATCAACAAAAAGATTGTTTTCTACAGAACTCCCGTTTTGATTTTACTTACATTTGAATGTTCTTATTCTCCATGGAGATGTAAAATAAGTATTATATCAAGGTATGCATGTTACAGGGTTTAGCAGAGGATGGAAAACCCACAATATGTGGCCCATTTGTGTCTGGGAGAATGACTCGTAGTTCACGGAATCAATTACTGAAGTGGGGTGAATGATGATGTGCAGGGAATGTTCACAAATGTGATACTCATCCTTACGGTATATCTGTGCCTTCTATTAAGGGATTTCAGTGCAAGCTCTCCCTCTGCACCATCTCTCTCAAAATGATTCTCAGCCCAGTTTAGTTTAACTCAAAATATTGCTCAGTAAAATCTTTCCCTCATTATAAAGGGATAATGATAATAAAATAATAAAATAATGATCCTCTTAATAAAATTTTGGACACCAGAGTGGTGTGACACTGCCCTTTCATCTGGCACAGAACTATGTACGTACTTATGTGGAGTGAGGCACTTTTAAAGAGGCACAGCCAGGTGGCAAGCAATGTGCACTGATTACCTGCCTGATTACCTGTCACCTAGCAACTGACCACACTGTCTCCAAATGGGGCATGCTTGCTGTTACAGTGTACGCCTGCTTTTCTTTTACTTTTGTGACACTTGATATGTTCCTTGGTGCCACATTACAAAAATATTACTTGCAAATACATACATTTATTTTGTAACTCATATCCATGAAAATGTTCACAAATGAAAGGCTTTGGCAAATCTGTCAAGTACTGTAGTTGTAAATGTATGGTCACTGAAACCAGGCACACATGCCACGTTTTCAATGTTCCCTATTTTCCACATTTTACACATCAGTAACAGGTGTCTAACAGGTGTCCCAGGGGCCAGAGCATCAATCACGAATTCTACTGCCAGTACTCAATATTAGGCAGGTGGTGATAATGGTTTATCGTTATGTACTGTATACATATAATTTAGTGCAGTTTGTTATTTCAACAAGAATCAATACTTTGGTAATGGCATTTAATGTTTTTTAAGGAAGTGTTAAAAATAATTTTAAGTATTATCATGTTAAGTTTTGAAATTGGCAGAATTTTATAGTTTATGTGGTCTACTACACATTGACAATGCACAATGAATATTCCTTTATCATGGCTATTCAATGTCCTTTCATGCATAAGGACTTCTTGAAAGCTACATTTGATGCAATTTTCAGTGCACACTGGTTTTTAAAGATTAAGAATGCTGTGAGGGAAGGGGGTGTGTGTGGTGGCTTTAATGTTCCTGAATTTTCTGTTGAGGAAGGGGTTTGAAAATGATAATTGCATATTTCCTTCAGCAAGATTAAAAACGATTCTTCTAATTACGGGTTATTAAAGAGCTTAACTGACACATTTTCTACACAATTTCCGATTTAGGTGATCATTTCCATTGGGTGCTGATTGAGAAATGCCTTTGCATTTTTTTATTTTATTCAGATTTTTTACTTGGTTTAGCATGGTATTGGGTGTAATTGCTAAGAATAGCAGTGTGTTCACCATATTTTCACTCTGCGGTCGCAACAGCACACAAGCAGACATCTACGCATACCCCTAAAAGTGCAGCTTATACTGTTATATATTTATAATATATATTTGTATATATACACTCACCTAAAGGATTATTAGGAACACCTGTTCAATTTCTCAGTAATGCAGTTATCTACACACGTGTACAAAATTGTTGGTACCCTTCGGTCAATGAAAGAAAAACTCACAATGGTCATAGAAATAACTTTAATCTGACAAAAGTAATAATTAAAAAAAATTCTATGAATGTTAACCAATGAAAGTCAGACATTGCTTTTCAACCATGCTTCAACAGAATTATTTTTAAAAAATAAACTCATGGAACAGGCCTGGACAAAAATGATGGTACCCCTAGAAAATACTGAAAATAATGTGACCAAAGGGACATGTTAATTCAAGGTGTGTCCACTAATTAGCATCACAGGTGTCTACAATCTTGTAATCAGTCAGTGGGCCTATATATAGGGCTCCAGGTAGTCACTGTGTTGTTTGGTGACATGGTATGTACCACACTCAACATGGACCAGAGGAAGCGAAGGAAAGAGTTGTCTCAGGAGATTCGAAAGAAAATTATAGACAAGCATGTTAAAGGTAAAGGCTATAAGACCATTTCCAAGCAGCTAGATGTTCCTGTGACTACAGTTGCACATATTATTCAGAAATTTGAGATCCATGGGACTGAAGCCAACCTCCCTGGACATTCCCGCAGGAGGAAAATTGATGACAAATCAAAGAGACGGATAATCCGAATGGTAACAAAAGAGCCCAGAAAGACTTCTAAAGAGATCCAAGGGTAACTTCATGCTCAAGGAACATCAGTGTCAGATAGCACCATCCGTCACTGTTTGAGCCAAAGTGGACTACATGGGAGATGACCAAGGAGGACACCATTGTTGAAAACAAATCATAAAAAAGCCAGACTGGAATATGCCAAACTACATGTTGACAAGCCACAAAGCTTCTGGGAGAATGTCCAATGGACAGATGAGACAAAAATGGAACTTTTTGCCAAGGCACATCAGCTCTATGTCACAGATGGAAAAATGAAGCATATGAAGAAAAGAACACTGTCCCTACTGTGAAACATGGAGGAGGCTCTGTTATGTTCTGGGGCTGCTTTGCTGCATCTGGCACAGGGTGTCTTGAATCTGTGCAGGGTACAATGAAATCTCAAGACTATCAAGGGATTCTAGAGAGAAATGTGCTGGCCAGTGTCAGAAAGCTGGGTCTCAATCACAGGTCATGGGTCTTGTAACAGGACAATGACCCAAAACACACAGCTAAAAACACCCAAGAATGGCTAAGAGGAAAACATTGGACTATTCTAAAGTGACCTTCTATGAGCCCTGACCTCAATCCTATTGAGCATCTTTGGAAGGAGCTGAAACATGCTGTCTGGAAAAGGCACCCTTCAAACCGGAAACAACTGGAGCAGCTTGCTCATGAGGAGTGGGTCAAAATACCTGCAGAGAGGTGCAGAAGTCTCACTGACAGTTAGAGGAATCGTTTGATTGCAGTGATTGCCTCAAAAGGTTGTGCAACAAACTATTAAGTTAGGGGTACCATCATTTTTGTCCAGGCCTGTTCCATGAGTTAATTTTTTTAAATAATTTCGTTGAAGCATGGTTGAAAAGCAATGTCTGACTTTCATTGGTTAACATTCATAGAATTCTTATTTATTATTACTTTTGTCAGATTAAAGTTATTTCTGTGACCATTGTGAGTTTTTCTTTCATTGACCGAAGGGTACCAACAATTTTGTCCACGTGGCAGTTGCTTCAATGCATTTAGGGGTGTGGTCCTGGTCAAGACAATCTCCTGAACTCCAAACTGAATGTCAAAATGGGAAAGAAAGGTGATTTAAGCAATTTTGATCGTGGCATGGTTGTTGGTGCCAGACGGGCCGGTCTGAGTATTTCACAATCTGTTCAGTTAATAGGGATTTTCACGCACAACCATTTCTAGGGTTTACAAAGAATGGTGTGAAAAGGGAAAAACATCCAGTATGCGGCAGTCCTGTGGGCGAAAATGCCTTGTTGATGCTAGAGGTCAGAGGAGAATGGGCCGACTGATTCAAGCTGATAGAAGAGCTGAAATAACCACTCGTTACAAGCGAGGTATGCAGCAAAGCATTTGTGAAGCCACGACACGCACAACCTTGAGGCGGATGGGCTACAACAGCAGAAGACCCCACCGGGTACCACTCATCTCCACTACAAATAGGAAAAAGAGGCTACAATTTGCACGAGCTCACCAAAATTGGACAGTTGAAGACTGGTCGAAGACTGAAGACAGTTGAAGACTGTTGCCTGGTCTCGATTTCTGTTGAGACATTCAAATGGTAGAGTCAGAATTTGGCGTAAACAGAATGAGAACATGGATCCATCATGCCTTGTTACCACTGTGCAGGCTGGTGGTGGTATTAGTATGGTGTTCCTAATAATCCTTTAGGTGAGTGTATATATATATATATATATATATATATATATATATATATATTCCAGGCTCAAAATAATTTGAATGTGAATGTAAATTGTGTTGAAGTATTGGTTGGGGCCATCATTGTAGTTATAGCTTTTTGCCAAAAGTTTGTTATTTATAAATAAATAAATAAATAAATAAATAAGGCTAAGCGGCAATGTGAGAATGAAAGGAATGACTTTTCGGTTGGTAGTGTGATTGCAGGTTTAGCTCAGACAAAGTTCAGTAAATGTCATCAGGTTTCATCACTTTGGTGACAGTTAATTTGTGTGATGAGGAGAAGGTCAGCACCTGTGTTTCATCAGGGTTGTTCTTGAACAGCAGCAAGAACAGAGAGTTCTAGAAGTCAAGAGCCTCTTTGGTCCTGTTTCATTCTCTTATCTTTCAGACACAGTCTCCCCCCCCGCCCCCCCCCCCCCCCAACCACAATTCTTTCTTTTACTCTGTCCATTCCCTGTCACTTCCTGTGTGGCATGTAAAACCTATTGAATGGCCTCTATGCTAATGACCTCGTAACACATCTCTGCCTGTTTCTAGGTGTTTCTAGGTATGCTTATACCTTTTAGTATAAGTATTTATATTCATTTATTTAGTCACTATTAGTATAATATGAAGCAGGTAATATTCAGTTTTTGTGTGAAACATTTGCAGTAAATTGTTTAAATATTCAAATATATTTGAATTTAACATGTGAAGGCATTTCCCACATTGGTTTCATCATTTGGTAAAAAAAAAAAAAGAACAACAACAAAAAAAATGGGATTAATTAGAGTAAATTAAATTTCGGTCATTAAATGCGGAAAATAAATGACCGAAAGCTATTGGTTCCCATACTAGACTATCATACCCACAGATGCTTTTTTAGTCCCATTCGCTGTTAAAATAAGCTCCTCTCCTATGAGGATAGATGTAATTTGTAATTTAAAAAAAAATATGTGTAGACTTATACATAACACTTAACATTAATAATTAGACTCTTTCGAAATTGGGTAAAGCAATGAAATCAAGACTAGTTTATTGTGTCACCTGAAAAGCATCGGTATCACATGGTGATCACTATATGGAATATGATGTATTTTATGTCTGAAACAATGTTTCTGTTATAACTTACATCATTGCAGTTCTATATAGTATACAGTTGATCAATACATATCTTCTTATGTTGTAGCATTCTCTTTCTTACTATATTTTTTTTATTCCTTATCCCATATACTTATGAACTTATAGAATGTTACAAAATGGATTATCGCAAATACCACTTTTCTTCTGCACAAATTAATCAGCTGTTATGGACATGGTAAGTTAGAGACTTACAAGACTAACTGCTCTCTGCGTGTTGCTTAGAACTAACCGGCTGTGACTGTTGCCCATTTGCTGACTAAAGTGAATGTTAACAGTGGGCTGAAAAACAAAGACAATATCACAGACAACTACATTTTTGATTCCATTACGTACTTTTAAAGCCACTATAAAAGCAGAACATTAAATCTAATGAAAATCTTCAATCACAACAAAGAGATAAATATACTAAAAGCTGTATTGTTAACCCATAAAGCTGTACAAGAAATGTTTATAAATACTAAGTGAAATTAAGTTAAGCCTTTATTTATCACATATCCCAGAATAGCACAGAGGCAGAGCGCATGGTCAGCCATGATATGGCGCCCCTGGAGCAGACAGGGTTAAGGGCCAAGATTTTATGAAATCTGTTACATCAGTATGTGCTTGGCCAAGTTTTTCTTAGTTTGGATTCCAAATGTTCCCAGAAGAACAGAAATAGGTTTGAATTTGTGGGGACAGTTTTGGTTAAGGTCCTAGCAAGGATAAATAGACAAAAAAAAAAGTTTGTCTGTGGAAGAGCACTCTGTGGGGGCTTTTTGAAGTCTTTAATTAGAGGAAAGGAGATGAAAGCCAATTACAAGACCATACTTTCATACATACACAGATAACTGGGCGCACACATGGCTAGGGCATCAGAGAACCCACCCACTCATCTGAAAGCTCTTATACCTCCTGTTTCTGTGACTTGTGGGATTTCACACCCTTGTATAAAGTCTTCATCACACATATTAACACATCAGGTCCCTGCTTACAGCCACATAACATTCACAGAATTAGAGAGCTAAAATATCAGGCTTTACAAGGAGCTAATGAATATGTTTGCTTTGTTTGTCTAACAGCAAAGTTTCTGGGGAACCAACTGCTAAGTTACGGCCAGCAGCTTACCTTGTCATTTACGGCTGAATCAAGCGAGCTGTTGCCCAAGATTGTGACCATGGATCTCAAAGGATCTGGACTGTCAGTCAGGGCTAATGTGTTTGCGAAGCAATACATGGATAATGAGCCTGGCCAAGCCCCCCGTAACATCTTCACCCTCAGGTATGTGTTTTGGTGTTTATATAATGTATGAGTATTGAACTTCATTTGTCAAATGGAATATAAATTAATTTATTTGTAAAATAATTAGTAAAAAAACATTCAACCAAATGTGGCCTGAATGAAAATGATCCTAGTATATAAGGTAATTAATTATATTATATAATTTAAAGGGGAAAAAAATACAGTGCTTATACCAGTTAAACACATGAACAAAATGAAAACACACACACACACACACACACACACACACACACACACATATATATATATATGGTGGGCCATTTATATGGATACACCTTAATAAAATGGGAATGGTTGGTGATATTAACGTCCTGTTTGTGGCACATTAGTATATGTGAGGGGGCAAACTTTTCTAGATGGGTGGTGACCATGGTGGCCATTTGGAAGTCGGCCATCTTGGATCCAACTTTTGTTTTTTTCAATAGGAAGAGGGTCATGTGACACATCAAACTTATTGGGAATTTCACAAGAAAAACAATGGTGTGCTTGGTTTTAACGTAACTTTATTCTTTCATGAGTTATTTACAAGTTTCTCTTTGTTCACAGCCATTGACATGTCGAAGAGGTTAACACGTGATGAGCGAATCGAAATTGTGTTGATATCTGGTGAACGCAGTAACCGGCTCATTGCAGCAGATTTCAATGCAAGACACCCTACGAGACCACCCATCTCCCATGCTACAGTTAGCAAACTGCTTGCTAAGTTTCGTGAAACTGGTTCAGTGTTGAATTTGCCAAAATGTGGACGCATGAAAACTGTCACTAATGAACAAATATCAGTGGCTGTCCTAGCTTCATTCAGCAAGAGCCCACAGCGTAGCACTCGCCGCATGTCACTGGAGAGTGGCTTTAGTCGAACATCCCTTTGGCGGATATTAGCTACTCACAAATGGCACCCTTACAAACTCCAGCTACTGCAGCATCTCAACAAGGATGACCCAGATCGGCGCACACAATTTGCAGAATGGGCAAAACAAAAATTGGAACAGGACCCTCAGTTCACGCAGAAGATTTTGTTCAGTGATGAGGCAAACTTTTATGTGAATGGTGAAGTTAACAAACAAAACCACCGCTATTTGTCTGACACTAACCCACATTGGATAGATCCCTCCAAGACTGTTGGAACAAAAAAAAGTGATGGTATGGTGTGGTATATGGGGTACAAAGATAGTGGGGCCATTCTTCATCAATGGAAACCTCAAGGCCGCTGGATGTTTGAAATTGCTACATGATGATGTGTTTCCCTCTTTGTGCACTGAAGCTGGCACGTTCCCTGAGTTTTTCCAGCAAGATGGTGCACCACCACATTATGGGTGTCAGGTCCGAGCATTCCTAGATGAACAGTTTTCTGAAAAGTGGATTGGTCGTCGTGGGCCAGTTGAATGGCCCCCAAGGTCTCCCGATCTGACCCCCTTAGACTTTTATCTTTGGGGTCATCTGAAGGAAATTGTCTATGGTGTGAAGATACGAGATGTGCAGCACCTGAAACTACGGATACTGGAAGCCTGTGCTGGCATTTCTCCTGCGGTGTTGCTATTAGTGTGTGAAGAGTGGGAGAAGAGGGTTGCATTGACAATCCATCACAATGGGCAGCACATTGAACACATTTTATAAGTGGTCAGAAACTTGTAAATAACTCATGAAATAATAAAGTTACGTTAAAACCAAGCACACCATTGTTTCTTGTGTGAAATTCCCAATAAGTTTGATGTGTCACATGACCATCTTCCTCTTGAAAAAACAAAAGTTGGATCCAAGATGGCCGACTTCCAAATGGCCACCATGGTCACCACCCATCTTGAAAAGTTTGCCCCCTCACAGATGGTAATGTGCCACAAACAGGATGTTAATATCACCAACCATTCCTATTTTATTAAGGTGTATCCATATAAATGGCCCACCCTGTATATATAAATTTTAATAATCATTTGACTCAGCTGGTACATTACAATACCCTTGGGCACTTAGCACTATTAATAAACATTGACCCAAACACGTCAGGATTCATAATGTGACATGCCCTCCTGCTTTTCCATCACAGTATTAAGGAGGTAACATCAGTGATTGGCATCCATCAACAAATGCATACTTGAAAAAGAAAGAAAAAATCAAAAATTTGTACATTTTGTGGAAGTTTTTTGCCTGGTTTTTAAACAAAACGTGGATTTCTGGGTATTTACTTTTGTGACAAGGGCAAAATTGTGATGGCTAAATGACTGAGCCAGAGCAATTCCAGTACTGCAGCCCTCGTGGCATGTTATCGATCTGCAGATCTGTAGTGGCCTAGGCTCACTGATGTACACTCAGAGCGAAGGCTGGCTCATGTAGTCCGATCCAATAGAAGACCAACTGTAGCTCAAATTGCTGAAAAAAATTAATGCTGATCAAAGTCAGAACAGGGCATCATGCTGTGTGATTGGTAATTAAATTCAAACTAAAACTCAAACTGGAGGGATGGATGAATAGATGGATAGATACATACAGTAGATACATACATACTGTAGATACATACATACATACATACATACATACATACATACATACATACATACTTAGATAGATACTTTGTTTATCCCAGAAGAAATTTTAATGAAAACATGAGTACAGGAAATAAGGACTACATTAGAAAGGGAAATTGAAAATAAAAAAAATGTATGAGTATGACAAACACTCACTCACTCATCACCTGTACCGCTTTATCCTGTATTCAGGGTCGCGGGGGGCCTGGAGCCTATTCCAGTAGACTTAGGGTATGAGGCAGGGTACACCCTGGACAGGGTGCCAATCCATCACAAAGCACACACACACACACACACACACACACACACACACTCTTTCACACACTACAGGAAATATGGGAACGCCAGTTAGCCTAAGCTGCATGTATTTGAAAAAAGAAAAAAAAAATCCATCCTACTCAATTTGTTGTAATTTTCTATTTTTTTTATTTTTTCCTGTTTTGTGTCGTGCTGTTTTGTCTTGTTATTTGTTTTGTCCTGGAGCTCTGTCACTAAAACAAATTCCTTGTACGTGCAAGCGTACTTGGCAATAAAACTCTTCTGATTCTGATTTGGATTGTGGGAGGAAACCCATTAAGCACAGGTAGAACATTCAAACTCCTTGCACACAGAGACGGGAATCGAGCCTGGCCGGGAATCGAACCCGGACCCTGGAGGTGCAAGCGACACTGCTAACCACTACTGCCGTATGACAAACAAAGAAACAAACAAAAAAACGTGTGGACTATTATGCTATGAAGGGTATAGTGCTGACTGATAATGTTTATCTAATGAGCAAACATTTGTATTCAGATGAAAGTGGTCTCTTCCTGGATGACCTGCTCCTAGCATGACATAAAACTGTTTTACACCTGACTCTTCAGCCTGGAAGAGAGCAGACTTCCAGAATAATTTTTGGAGGATTCATATTGTGAAAAATAAAACATTTTGGACTTGGAATGTATACTAGTTATCGGCTATTTCAAATCTGTTCGGTGTGAATTTGACGATTTTGCAACAAAGCATTCACAGTTTCACATCTGTGACTGTGAGAACACATGCGTCATTGACAGTATTGTTCCCTGACACAGGAAATGTGTTGTTGGGGCTAATTTTAATGGGGTCATGAAAATGAGCAAGATGAGACAGATGAGGACCGGTGAGAAAAAAGAAATAGGGGGGGGGGAAATTAAACAAAAATTGTTCATGCCATGATGTGAGGTCACTTGAACTCATTCAGTCATTCTCTTTCTCTTTCTCCTGGCACCTACAGTATGTACTGAGTAGAGAAAGAAGAAATGGTTAAGGCAAATATGCAGGAAGCAAAATACAAGCATGTCAAAATACAACATGAATCACAATTGCTGCAGATAGATAAATTATACCATTGTAGAAGGCCACCCACCAACGCCCAGATGTAGGCATACATAGGATTTAGGAAAACGAATACAAGTGAAGCACCTTGAAGGAAATTCTAGTGAATGGTGGTGGGATTGCTTCTCAGGAACCAGTGAGTGCAAGACCCATTGTACTGTGTGGTTAAACTGAATATTAATTGATTAGTTTACTCAATCAATAGTTACCAACTCCCATCAGTAAAGCTAAGTAATTATATAAACAAAGCTCTGGTCAATATTGGGATTAGGAGCTGATTCCATAAAGAAATTTTAACAAGAAGAAAAACGTATGAGGACAGATGGCTGGGTTTGTCAGGCTAAACACAGCAAGAAGCAAACAATTTTGGGGGATTATAAAGGCAATCCCATCCTAGCCCGTCTTTGGTTTGTTGACTGACTGATTTAACTGCGTTCTTCTTAGCTCATGTTTAGTTTGTCTTTTTATATGCTGTTTTTTTTTTTTTTTTTTTGCAAAGTCACATTGTGTAAATACCTGTCCTGTTAATATTTTGTTGCTTGATTGTTTCTTGCTAGTCTTGTTTCTGGACCTTAACTCTACATTGGCCAGTATTGACCCTGTCTTGCATTTTGATTTGGTTTTTGATCAAAACTAAAAGCAAATTTCTTGGTATGCACAGACACTCTCATTCTTTTTAACATAGACACTGACTTAGTGAAAACATGTATACTCACCAACCAGGCGGGATTTTAAGAAAAATAGCTATAAAGTTTCATTTTGCTCCTACAATGTAGCAATTCTCTTAGAATTGGCACAATTATGCCATCTTACTGATGGCTTGGTAAACATGTGCATGTTAAACTTAATTAACTTATACATGAGATCCACTTTCTCATTTGCAATAGAATAGTTAGGGTACATTTAGCTATCTTTATCAGTGTGCTACTCCAGTACAGTACAGTACAGTACACCTACTGTACACTGATGACATGACAATTAGTGGAAAAATGCATGTATTGGGGAACATTCCTAGATGTGATAAGATGAGAACCACACACCTGCCTATATAAAGAACAGATTTTACTGACCAGTTTTTTTTTTTTTTTATCCATAGGTTAACCGAAACAGAAGTGAATCCATCACTCACCGAATTTGAGTTTCAACGTTTGCTCAACAACCTGACTGCACTACACATCAGCAATGTAGGAGGACAAAACTGTAAGTAGTACTTTCTTTTTAAGTGTCAGTTTGTGACCATGCACTCTAAAAAATGCTGGGTTGTTTTTAACCCAGCTGCTGGATAAATATTGGACCAACTACATGCTGGGTTAATTTAACCCAGCAAAATGGGTTACTTATTTAACCCAGCAAGATGGGTCAAATATTCAATCCAAATTCTAGGTCATATTTAACTATACTGCTGAGTTAATTTTACCTCACAAATAGGTTATTATTATTTTTATGTTTTACATGTCTATGGGTAAAACAGTTTAATTACTTTGATATACTGGTCTATTACAAAAGAAAACACTAAGTTTTGCAAACCATACATATATGCAATAAACAACACCCAATTAATTGTACAAAACATAGAAAAAATATTTATTTTTCAAAAGCACAAGATCAGATAATACAGAACACGCTCAACAGCGACATCATTACGATACTATTACTGAGAAGCACTAATGCCTGAGAGCAGTGCTGGTCATTATCTCCCAACATCAGGATGTAGATGTACGGCCTCGACTGACAGATATTCCACGGTGTTGGTTCCAACCTTAGAAAGAAAGTAAAAGTTTATGGAAAAATTCGAGAGGGTTGGCTAGTATGCATATTTGTAAGAAGATTAATGTTTTGTAACACCTCAGCTATTTTATGTGTTTGCTAACGCTAGCAACCTAGCTAAATGCTAGCGTCATGCTGGCACTACAGTTAACAGTTTAGCTTTCATTCATCACTTCACCACCTTCATACACCCTGCAAGCGTTCTACAAAGAAAGCTAAAAAAAAAAAAAGCTCAGACATTTATGCAGTTTCTTTCATATACATGTGGGGTTCTTTGGTTTGGCTAGTTAGCAGCCATTGTCAGATAAACTAGCATGCTATAGCACAGACCAGGCTGAAAGTTTGAGTGTAACACGGTGACAGTAATAAATGTTACATACAGTGAACAAATTCAGTCATAGGTGAGTGAAAGTGTGTATACAGACCTTATATTGAACGTTTACATTTCCTCTTAAATGCGTGAGGAGGAGGAAAAAAAGACGAAGCTGACACAGCCACTGAATACAGAGGGCCGGTCTGATCTGTGATGTTAGCTGTCGCTAGCTAACCCAACTCCAACCCAGCAAGCTGGGTTAAACAAAAAGTACCCAACTCCCTGTAAATAACCCAGAAATATTACCCACCAGAGGCAACCCAGCATTTGGGTAGTAAAAACAACCCAGCATTTTTTAGTGTGTGGCAATGTATAATAAAATAAAGGTTGTGCCTACAGTGACAAATTACTCATTAAATCACTAGGACCTTTATTTGATTCACTAGGACAACCTACAGTACAGTGTGTATGCACTATAGTACAGCAAAGTATAATAAAATAAAGGTTGTCCTAGTGAATAAAATAAAAGTCCTAGTGAACACTGAGAGACACCCTAGTGGACACTGTCAGGAAATGACAGTCATATGAATGAATGGGCCTTAGATGAAAAATCCTAGTTTGGAAATATGATCAGATTCTAAAACAAATTCCATGCGCTGTTTTGGGAATGCTCTGCACAGCATAGCAGGGGTATTGCATTTTTCAGTGTCTTGAGCAAGAAACCACCAGCATGGCAATTGCAACACGCAGCAGAATATAGACTGGAAGGTAAAAATACACCTGAGCATGCGCAGAGCTACAGTAGTGTTAAAGGCTTTACTGACTGATATAGGAACGTGCCGCAAGCTGCGTTGTTACTACTGTAGATCTGATGTAAACATCTGCTCTGAAATGGGGTCAGTCTGAACTCATCAGATCGCATGACCTTTTTCCATTGCTCTGAAGTCCAATGTTTTTGCTCCCCTAAGATTTTTATTTTTTTTTGACGTTTTTTTTTTTTATTGCCACACGCCTTTCAATCCCAATCCTGTGAGTTCTCATCACGTAGTGTGTGTATGGAAATGCTCTCACTTTAACTATTAAACATACTGTAGCTATGATTTGTACTATTGGTTTTAATTGCTTTTTATCATGGAACTTCACAAATTTTTCTGACCACATTTCTTCCACAAGGCACGTTGGCATAGCGGTTAGTTTTCTTTGCTTGATGCAGCCCAGTAATTTGACTGTTCTGAAATAGTCACAGAAACAGATACCCTGGCTATGGAAAGGAAACAATAATAATGATGCATGTCCCAAATAAATCCCTAAATAACCTTGTAGGTCACTAAGCACCTGAAGGGTTTAGAAAAGAAATAACATTCAACAAAGAGCAAGCTTCAATTTCAGTGCCATTGCACTGTCTCTCCCACCAGAAATGGATTATACTGGCATTATCATTCACTTGTCAAATGTCCCATTATAACTTTGGTTGCTTTGTTCTGCAACACGTATACACACACACACACACACACACACACACACACTGACTGAGCTTAACGCACTGCTGCATGAACATTGCCACAGAGTCTGTGCTGCTGTGTGTTTATGTACATGCTTTTCCCTGTAGGTGTAGCAGTGGCTAAGAGTGAGCCCCTAGGGTTGGCTAGGATTGTTTATAACACTGTAAAATGTCTCAGCGATGTATAAATGTAGCCATATGTAAGCATATGCAGCGTGTTTGTGTATCTGTGTGTTACTTTATCACTGTTTATAAGAGCTGTAAGTACCTAGGGAAAACGAAAAATCTTTCTCCTCACCATATTTCTCCTCTGCTCCTTTCAGTCTATATTGTTTAATTAATCTCTGCTTCATTTATTTATATACATATCCAAAATTCACTCTACCAGCAACAGTAGTCTGAAGGAAGAAAGACATGAAGGTGAGGGAAGGATCTTGTATGCATTTGTAATGGGTAAAGCCTTCAATGGATTGGCACCCCATCCAGGGTGTACCGCACCTCATACCCTACTGTAAGTCTTCTGGGATAGGCTCCAGGCCCCCCATGACCCTGTATACTGTATAAGAAAAAGTAGTATAGACAAGGAGTGAGTGAGTGTCTGACTTAGAGAGGGACAGCCTTGGTTATTCACTAAAGGTCTGAGATTTGCAAAGGAAATTAAAAAATGTAGCTCAATTATAGAATGCATTACAAAAACTCAATGGCAAATAATATACAACAATCCAGAATTGTATAGGCTATGGATAACTACATTTACATATATTACATATTTACATTTACATTTACTGTAGGCATTTGGAAGACATTTATATACGTTTATATGCGTCATAAAAAATGCACCAAATGTAGTTAACTCACATCCACGTTAATGGCAAGAAAATGTTAAAACCTTGATTTCCAGTTTCAAATATGTATTCGATCCAATGAACAAAAACAAACTTTTAGGAACCATTTGTTATTTATTCACTTGTCTATTATCCTTTATGTCAAATTCAAATATGTGCACTCCATAAACATAATCAGTAATGTGTTGTATTATTCCTAATGTCGGGAATTTTCTGCCAACATCAGGTATTTAATTTTCCAGATTTGTACTGTAAATACGTTGGCTTTTTCTGTAGCCACACTTTGATTCAATATTGTGTTATATATAACTGGAAAGTTTCAAATATCAATTACACCAACTAATACCAGCTCTAAAAGCAGCTTCTTTATTTGATTACATTCGTTTAAAGGTACAATGGGTATATACTGTATATTTTCAAGATTAGATCTTACTGTTTAAAATTAAAACGCAGAATTTGTCATTTACGATATTAACTGTGCCTCATTATGCTCTCCTCTACATTACTGCATCCATGAAATAATAGAAAACTGTAAATATATCTCTATTATTTTAAAAGAAAATTGATTTTTTTTTTTTTAATAATTAAATACTTTACAGTGATCAGGTTGCTATTTAATGCATGTGTGTCTGAATCTTCTATACAGACATTACCTACAGTACAATGCTGGTCCACAAATCTTGCTGCCAGTGGGATTTCGCTCCTAATAAAAAATTATGCCCCAGCACTTGTATGGCCTTTAGTCTGTCTATCTGTTAGACCTCCTCGCCTGTAAATGCTGCTCAACCAGATCAGCTTCAGCTTCCATGTTAATGCCACTTACGTCCATTGCACTCACCAACTTGTCAAGCATACAGCATCTGCATTCTGGAATTTTAAGCCCATTACTTAAAATTCATACTAAATGTCATGCATTTTTTCATCTCTTACTAGAATCAAACACTACGAGTCAAATGTTTGGACACACCATAAAATATGCAATAATCTCCTTTGAACATGTGATACTGAGATGTGTCTGCTACTTATGCTCTATAAAGCCTTTATAACGGCTCTAATCTGATGTGCTGTTAAAGGTAATGAACTTCTTATCTGCAGCACAGGTACATTTTGGTCTTGCTTTCCTGGGATGGTCTTCATGAGAGCCAGTTTCATTATGGTGCGTGATAGGCTTTGCAAATGCACTTGGCCATACTCTTCTTGCAAGAACTATTCCAGAACAGCTGCACTTCATGGCTAAAAATATCAACTGACTGTTGTTGATGTTATTTAGTTACCTAATTCCATATGTGTTTTTACATACAGTAGTTCTGAAGGGGGGAAAAAAAAAACTTTATTGTTCTAGAATGTAGAAAATAAATCCAAACTTGTGTCCAAGCTTTTGAACTGGTACTATAAGCCATTCAAACCTGTTCAAGCATGGCAATGCCCCTGTTTTCAAATGAACAAAATCCCTTTTCAAAGACATGGTTTGCCAAGGCTGAAGTGGATAAATTCAATTGTCCTACACAGAACCCCACACACACACACACACACAAAAACAAAAACCTTTGAGATGAACTGGAATGTCGACCGCACACCTGGCCTCCTCAGCTGACATTAGTACCTGACTTACTGATGCTCTAGTGAATCATAGCGTGTCTGTGTTCACATATGCTTGACAACAGTTGACAACAGACTTGACAACAGTTTCAACAGCACTATCAGCTTGAAGTTGATCTATTTGTAGACAAAGGACTCAGCGGATAATGTTTGTAATAGAACAGGTTTTTACCGAGAACAGATTTTTATTTTCTTTTGAGCAATTGATATTTATCAATTTATGCTTAGCAATGCTGTCTCACACCTCAAGACTGGGGTTCATACTGTCTCTGTCTCCAGTCTGTGTGTTCTTCCAGTACCTTGAGACAACCTCCTACCTCATCCATCTACTCCATTAACATGACCAAAGACCTTTCTTGCTAAACCTTGCACTTGTCAGCTGCTCCTCAGTAAAGCCATGTAAATAGAAAGGAGCCAAGGTAAAGCGTTAAAGCATCCTAGTGTAAGGCAAACATTATTTTGATGAAGGATGACCTGGTGTATTTTTCTTGTTGATGTTGATGGAACCTGTTTAAGTTTTTTTTCCAGATTTATTTCTTCATTCTAACTTGTAAGTCATACCAAACTATTTAGAAGGCAATACTTGTTTGGTTGATTAGTTGATTTTACCTCGCATTGATTACTGCAATGCCCTGTATTTTGGGGTCTCCCAAGCAGCATTCCATCGGCTACAGCTGATCCAAAATTCCGCTGCTCGACTATTAACGTCTACACGTAAAAGAGAACACATCGCTCCAGTTCTGGCGTCTCTTCATTGGCCCCCGGTACAGTACCGAATTAATTTTAAAATTCTTTTGGTCATGTTTAAATGTTTACATGGCCTTGCCCCGCCCTACCTCTCGGATCTGCTTAAGCCATATGCTCCATCGCGGACTCTCAGATCATCAGATAAACTTCTGCTGACCACCAGTACCCAAGACCAAGTGCAAGCTCAGGGGTGATCGGGCGTTCTCTGTGGCGGCACCCAAACTGTGGAATGACCTACCCTTGACCATTCGTGAGGCCACATCACTGAGGGTGTTTAAGTCGCATCTCAAAACTCACATGTTTTCTTTGGCATTTAAACCAACATGAGATTGTGTGTGATGTGATTTTAATTATGTTCCTTTTTGATATTTTATTATTATTATTATTATTATTATTATTATTATTATTTTATTTATTTATTTATTTATTTTAATTTCTTAATTTAGTTCCTTATTTTATTTTATTATATTACTATATTATTTTATTATTTATGTGAAGCACTTTGGGGCATTATTGTTGTTAACGTGCTATACAAATAAAGATGAGTTGAGTTGATCTCTAACCTCTATGGCACAAGTTTGTTTATTCATGTGAAGTTTTTAGCAAATAATATTGTGAAAGGAAATGGCTAGGATTCCAACGTTACGGTGGCTTCCTGATACTAACTTCTCGTTTCGTGTATTTGGAGAATTTCCTGACATTTTGATTCTTGTATTTTCTTTTCTGTTTGATCTTTCATCTGTTTGCCATTTTTGCCATCTCTATAGATTTTGCTGTTTTGTAAATTTCTTTGTTTTCTCTTTCAAAGCTTTTCTTCATTTTGAATGCCCTTTTCTATTTATTTATTTTCTTCTCCCTCTTTCACTTTCAAACCACTGTCTGAAGTATAGTCGGACTATTTTACAGTATGTCTACTTGCTGCTACACTGCCCGTCACTGTCTGAACCTTCGAAAGGAATTTTCGAAAAACTCAATTTAATCCTACAGAGCATATCAACATATGGTCTGCAATTTCTTTTTTCATATTTAACAACAAATTAAAGGTTTGCATGTAAAATACACACATTTAAGTTCTGATATACATATTTAAGTTCTACTGTGTGTGTGTGTGTGTGTGTGTGTGTGTGTGTGTGTGTGTGTGTGTGTGTGTGTGTGTGTGTGTGTGTGTGTTCAAGTTCTGCATCTATAATATGTGATAAAGTTTTCCGGGGATGTAAATCAGGCCAAGTGTTTAAATGTGTATGTGTAATAAAATTTCTTCATATTTCGGAATATTATATTTCATGAAAAATGGAAAAACTTGTAAACTCTGTCAGCTTACATGTCAACACTGTCAGACATAAAACTTAAGGATGTTGACATCTGTTGACAATCTGTTTCCGGTCTCACCATGCTTCACATACTGGAACAGTTTATTTTATTTTTAAAAATTTAACTCCATTCCTAGCTTCCTCTATAACTAATAATAAGTATTCTGATATATATATATATATATATATATATATATATATATATATATATATATATATATATATATATATATGGAAAGACTGTGTTAAAAGCATATACATAAACACTGCTAAAAAAATGTCCAAACATGTAAACCTTATAACTGCATGTGTTGTATGATTGAATTCTCTATGAGCAGGAAGTAGGAAAGGGATCCTGCCTGATTTACTCAGGATTCGGAAAATATCTGATGGAGTTGATGCAAATGAGGACATAACTTAGTTATGTACTATTTTACTTTATGTACCATTTGATGTCTTTTTAAATCCTTGCTATTAATTTCATACTTAGATGTATGTATTTGTTGAATATTTAACTGTACAGGGTGGGCCATTTATATGGATCCACCTTAATAAAATGGGAATGGTTGGTGATATTAACGTCCTTTTTGTGGCACATTAGTATATGTGAGGGGGCAAACTTTTCAAGATGGGTGGTGACCATGGTGGCCATTTTGAAGTCGGCCATCTTGGATCCAACTTTTGTTTTTTTCAATAGGAAGAGGGTCATGTGACACATCAAACTTATTGGGAATTTCACAAGAAAAACAATGGTGTGCTTGGTTTTAACGTAACTTTATTCTTTCATGAGTTCTTTACAAGTTTCTCTTTGTTCACAGCCATTGACATGTCGAAAAGGTTAACACGTGATGAGCGGATCGAAATTGTGTTGATATCTGGTGAACGCAGTAACCGGGTCATTGCAGCAGATTTCAATGCAAGACACCCTACGAGACCACCCATCTCCCATGCTACAGTTAGCAAACTGCTTGCTAAATTTCGTGAAACTGGTTCAGTGTTGGATTTGCCAAAATGTGGATGCATGAAAACTGTCACTAATGAACAAACATCAGTGGCTGTCCTAGCTTCATTCAGCAAGAGCCCACAGCGTAGCACTCACCGCATGTCACTGGAGAGTGGCTTTAGTCGAACATCCCTTCGGCGGATATTAGCTACTCACAAATGGCACCCTTACAAACTCCAGGTATTGCAGCATCTCAACGAGGATGACCCAGATCGGCGCACACAATTTGCAGAATGGGCAAAACAAAAATTGGATCAGGACCCTCAGTTCACGCAGAAGATTTTGTTCAGTGATGAGGCAAACTTTTATGTGAATGGTGAAGTTAACAAACAAAACCAGCGCTATTGGTCTGACACTAAGCCACATTGGATAGATCCCTCCAAGACTGTTGGAACAAAAAAGTGATGGTATGGTGTGGTATATGGGGTACAAAGATAGTGGGGCCATTCTTCATCAATGGAAACCTCAAGGCCACTTGATATTTGAAATTGCCACATGATGATGTGTTTCCCTCTTTATGCACTGAAGCTGGCACGTTCCCTGAGTTTTTCCAGCAAGATGAACAGTTTCCTGAAAAGTGGATTGGTCGTCGTGGGCCAGTTGAATGGCCCCCAAGGTCTCCTGATCTGACCCCCTTAGACTTTTCTCTTTGGGGTCATCTGAAGGCAATTGTCTATGGTGTGAAGATACGAGATGTGCAGCACCTGAAACTACGGATACTGGAAGCCTGTGCTGGCATTTCTCCTGCGTGTTGCTATCAGTGTGTGAAGAGTGGAAGAAGAGGGTTGCATTGACAATCCATCACAATGGGCAGCACATTGAACACATTTTATAAGTGGTCAGAAACTTGTAAATAACTCATGAAAGAATAAAGTTACGTTAAAACCAAGCACACCATTGTTTTTCTTGTGAAATTCCCAATACGTTTGATGTGTCACATGACCATCTTCCTCTTGAAAAAACAAAAGTTGGATCCAAGATGGCCGACTTCCAAATGGCCACCATGGTCACCACCCATCTTGAAAAGTTTGCCCCCTCACATATACTAATGTGCCACAAACAGGACGTTAATATCACCAACCATTCCCATTTTATTAAGATGTATCCATATAAATGGCCCACCCTGTAGTTTAAAAAGATTGACATTGAAACCTCAATTATTACATTACATGTGTTTTTGGAGTACAGAAAAAAAAACAGTTATAACACATTATATTAAAAAGTATTAAACATAGTAAAGACAATTTATGCTATGACCATATTTAGGTATTAGATATTAAAAATAGGTATTTTATGTTTTCTTATTAATAACAATAAAATGACTTGTATGTATTATTCTGAGGTATGAATGGTTTTGCTTCAAGAAATGGCCTAACATCATTTTCTGACCATTACTTTTCAAATAAGTGGCATTAATCTTTGTGAATTCTAAACACATATAAGTTTGGAGGTAATAGTCTGCAGTCCTTTGCTCGGGGATCCTTTTGCTCCCAATACCTTTGACTCAGAACATTAAATAAAAAATATTTTGAAACACCAAAATAGAAAATACCTCCTGGTATACAGAAGCAGGAACACTGGTGCTAGAAAACCTGCACTGGCAGTTTTTGGTCTAAGAAAAAAAACATTTATTTATTTTTCTTATATACTACTAAATTAACTTGTGTCCCTGACTGAGGGTGCACAAAGCAGTATCAATGAGTGCGGTCATTACAAATAAGTATGAGCTGCTGTGAATTGTACTTGATGGTGTTAAGCACCCGGTGCAAGCAGGAATTGATGTGTTGAAGTGTGAAAGTGTTCTCATATACCTCAGTTTCTCTGCCCAATGCTCATGATTATCTTTGTACCTTAGTACCCTATTTAACATTAAAAGCTTTTTTATTTATTTTTCATTTTTTTGCAATGTCACCAGCCTTACATACAGGTGGCACTTATTGATACTGCTCTGTATCTGTATGCACTATTACATATACTGTCTTGAAATGTTTTTTTTTTTTTTTTTCAAATGATCTCCTAATGAGAAGTTGCAAGTAGAAAAAAAAACAAGAAGAGTATCAGACCAATGCAACTCAACTTTAACCCATCCTTTTCTTCACCCACAGACACCTCCCAGCTTTCTGGAGTGACACTCACCTCTGCAACGCTGGTTGAATCCTACTCCAACATCCCCCCTGCACCACCTGCTCCCTGGGTCGAGGTGTGTACATGCCCACCAGGATTCATTGGACAGTTCTGCGAGCAGTGTGCACCAGGTTTTACTCGAGATAATCCTAACGGTGGTCCATATTCACCCTGTGTGCCATGTAACTGTAACCACCACGGGACGTGCCATCCTGAAACAGGTCTGTGAGATAGCGTGGGAAAAACAAATCTACTTCTTTTGAATGAAAATTGCTTTTTTTTTTTTCAGGTCAAAATTATATGAATATAATCACTAAAGTGCTCATGTTTGCTTGGCAATTAGAAAGAATGTGATCAAGCGCAGCTTTGTTCTCATTTCAGGAAAACTTTTTAAATGGGACAGTTTGTCCAGAACAGGACCAGAAAGTGAGAGTCTTTCAGATGTTAATAGCAGTTAAGTGTAGGTGTGTCCAGTCAGTCAGCTACAAACAGGATGCCATACTCTACTGGTATATTGTTTTTTTTTTTAATTATTATTATCTACACCTCCATACCAGGCGAATTCCTTTTGCAGTTTGCCTACTTCATCTTGCTCCTCCATGTCCCTCTCCCTCCCTGTCCCAGTTACTGCACTGCATAAAGAGCACAAGACAGGCAGAGTTCATTGCCACCTCCATCTTTCTCATTAGCTTTGTTAACCAGCCCCCTGGCTAATTAATGCAAATATAGGCTGGACCTGTACAAATGTGAGCATGTGACGATGAGAGAGAAGAGAGAGTGATAAAGATAGGCCAAATGTGGTGAGCTGTTTTTGGCTGCTTTCAGGTGCAAATTAGGCTGCAATCGGGGTGAAAAAAGCAGGATGTATTCTGTATAAAATATGCCATAAAAGAAAACGATGAATTCTTCCTTCACCTCTGCAAGTACTGACATTGCAAGGCCAATTGTTTTCTATTCGATGAACACTGAAGACGTTGGGATTTCCCGATATTTAGATGTATGGAGATGATATCATGTTACATAAAACATGGCACCTTTGGTGGGGACTACAGATTTTTTTTTAGATGAGGATGAGTAAAACATGAAAACAATCTCATGTTATTATCAATCTTAAAGTAAGTTATATTAAATAACGCCAACAATATTTGGTTGCAAGAACTCCACTGATGTCACTGTTACTGTCGCCTTGTCATTTTGTAATGTTGCTTGTGTTTGGGGTTGTGGGGTTTCCCTTCAGTTTCCTCTTCAGGGGGTTAAAAGCATGCTCAATTAGATTAAGGTGTGATGATGGACCAGTCAGTTGTCATTTTGGTAGTTTGCTTTGATATTTTTATTTTATTTACACCTGGGCAAAACATCTGGTAATCATATGTTCCGAAATTTTTGATCACTTGAAAATTGGATGGAAAATTCACCTTTTTTTTTGGAACATATGTGATCCCTTCTTAAAACATGCAAACAGTGTGGCTGATTAGTCAGAGTGAGTTTATTCACAGTCCAAAACCAGTTGTTTTTTAATGCAGAGGTTGGGTCACTCCTGTGTGTGTGTGTGTGTGTGTGTGTGTGTGCGTGTGTGCGTGCGTGCGTGCGTGCGTGCGTCAGATGTTCTTCATTTATAAAATCCTGGATATTGATACATCAGGACTATGCTAAAAAGAAGAAAGTACTATTTATGCAAACTACATGTTTAAAATATGGCTTTCCAACTGGCCGTCCTTTTTGCTTAACCCAAGAAATTGACTTTTTTTTTCATGCAGCCTGTTTGTGTTGGAGCATTTCAATACATTTTTCTACATTTGTCTTCATTCATTCATCTTCAGTGACCGCTTAATACCCATCTGAGCTGCAGGGGAATACAGGGTACAGGCATTCACCCTGGAGTACACCAGTCTATCACAGGGCACCATGCACGCAAACACGCTCAGTCAAAACTAGAAGCAAATTTAGAGCAGCCAGTCCACCCTTGGGAGTTGGGAGAAAACCTTCCTGCAACTCTGGAGCTGTGAAGGAGCTTACTGTGTCGCCCTATTTTCCTGACATTAAGCAAACCTTTAAAAGTCCTGCCCCATTTCTTTGTCTTGTAGTGCTGCAGTATTTGTCACTCATGTAAACCTACTTCAATAAAAGCACCATATTTCTCCCAACTAAACAATCTATACAGTACATAACAAATGTTGCTATAGTAAAGGCGTATAGAATTTGTCAGGTACAGTAGGCAGGTAGGTAGGTACAACTTTATTGTTATTGAATATAACAGGTACTCAGCAATTAAATTAAGAATTTAGCATCTACCAAATGCAAATAGTAGTGTATATACATCAATGCAATATTGCCATTGTGCAAATTATAAGATGTGTGTGTATGTGTATATATATATATATATGTAAATATGTACAAATATTGTGCAACATGACTATGCAGTGGATATATGAATTGTATGGGGTAATATGATGTGCAAAAAGAGTTTATAAGCAAAAATATAGTTGAAAACATACATAAAAGTTGGCAAAATTGTTGGTACCCTTCGGTCAATGAAAGAAAACCTCACAATGGTCACAGAAATAACTTTAATCTGACAAAAGTAATAATAAATAAGAATTCTATGAATGTTAACCAATGAATGTAAGACATTGCTTTTCAACCATGCTTCAACGGAATTATTTTAAAAAATGAACTCATGGAACAGGCCTGGACAAAAATGATGGTACCCCTAACTTAATAGTTTGTTGCACAACCTTTTGAGGCAATCACTGCAATCAAACGATTCCTCTAACTGTCAATGAGACTTCTGCACCTCTCTGCAGGTATTTTGGCCCACTCCTCATGAGCAAGCTGCTCCAGTTGTTTCCGGTTTGAAGGGCGCTTTTTCCAGACAGCATGTTTCAGCTCCTTCCAAAGATGCTCAATAGGATTGAGGTCAGGGCTCATAGAAGGCCACTTTAGAATAGTCCAATGTTTTCCGCTTAGCCATTCTTGGGTGTTTTTAGCTGTGTGTTTTGGGTCATTGTCCTGTTGCAAGACCCATGACCTGCGACTGAGACTTTCTGACACTGGCCAGCACATTTCTCTCTAGAATCTCTTGATAGTCTTGAGATTTCATTGTACCCTGCACAGATTCAAGACACCCTGTGCCAGATGCAGCAAAGCAGCTCCAGAACATAACAGAGCCTCCTCCATGTTTCACAGTAGGGACAATGTTCTTTTCTTCATATGCTTCATTTTTCCATCTGTGAACATAGAGCTGATTTGCCTTGGCAAAAAGTTAAATTTTTGTCTCATCTGTCCATAGGACATTCTCCCAGAAGCTTTGTGGCTTGTCAACTTGTCAAGGGTGGCATATTCCAGTCTGGCTTTTTTATGATTTGTTTTCAACAATGGTGTCCTCCTTGGTCGTCTCCCATGTAGTCCACTTTGGCTCAAACAACGACGGATGGTGCGATCCGACACTGATGTTCGTTGAGCATGAAGTTCACCTTGGATCTCTTTAGAAGTCTTTCTGGGCTCTTTTGTTACCATTCGGATTATCCGTCTCTTTGATTTGTCATCAATTTTCCTCCTGCGGCCACGTCCAGGGAGGTTGGCTAATTTTCTTTCGAATCTCCTGAGACAACTCTTTCCTTAGCTTCCTCTGGTCCATGTTGAGTGTGGTACATACCATGTCACCGAACAACACAGCGACTACCTGGAGCCCTATATATAGGCCCACTGACTAATTACAAGATTGTAGACACCTGTGATGCTAATTAGTGGACACACCTTGAATTAACATGTCCCTTCGGTCACATTATTTTCAGTATTTTCTAGTGGTACCATCATTTTTGTCCAGGCCTGTTCCATGAGTTTATTTTTTTAAATAATTCTGTTGAAGCAATGTCTGACTTTCATTGGTTAGCATTCATAGAATTTTTTTAAATTATTACTTTTGTCAGATTAAAGTTATTTATGTGACCATTGTGAGTTTTTCTTTCATTGACCAAAGGGTACCAACAATTTTGTCCACGTGTGTATGTGTCTTAATATATCCATTTTACTCCAGTGGCTAGCAGTATTATGGACACTTTTGTTCCCAAGTTTCCCGTAGTGTGTGAATGTTGACCAGAGCTCTTAACACAGTCATAAAAAATGGAAATAAATACAATGGTCCCCAATGGCTTCCACTGACCCTAATTGGACTACTGTACAGAGGTTCCTAGATGGACTAGCTGGTGCTACACTGTCCTTAACTGCGCCCATTGTTTTATTTTAGTAGTGATTGTCTTGCATTGTTTGCACGTGTGCACACATGCACTTTGCGTACTGTAGTCCTGTTGTTGTATTCAATGCAATTAGGTGTAGTCTGGTTCGGGGTCTCCGAGTGGCGCAGTGGTTAAAGCGCTCGCCCTATCATCCGGAGATCGCCAGTTCGATTCCCGGGTGATGCTGTAACCTCTCGCAGCCGGAGGTCTAGAGAGAGCTGATTGGCCGGGTTCTCTCAGAGGGGAGGGATGAGAGGTACTTAGTGCTCCCACATTAATCACGGCTCTACAGCCAACCAGGGGCATCTGTGAGCTCAGGCACGCGGAAGGAGCGGATAGCGCAGTCCTGCGAGTGTGTTACGCCGCCCCCAACGGTGTGTGAGCAAGCAGTTCGAAAAGATGCGGTCGGCTGGCGTCACGTGGTTCGGAGGAAACACGTGATAGTCTTCGACCCTTCCGGCTGAGTGGTAGTAGCAGCCTTAATGTGGGAGCCCCCTAGTGACGGGGAGGAATTGGACACGACTAAATTAGGGAGAAAAATCGGGGGAAAATCCAAAAAAATAATTAAAAATAAAGTGTAGTCTGGTTCAGTTTTGTGTAGAACCTTGGTCCTGAGAGAACATTTCATTTCACTATGTACAGTACAATACCAGAAAGGACAGAGTAGGTTGTATTTTCTGCGAAGGCTCAGGTCCTTTAACATCTTCCTCACCATTTATCGGATGTTCTATGAAGCCGTTGTGGCTAGTGTCATTTTTTATGCTGTGGTTTGTTGGGGCTGCAATACGAAAGTGTGTGAATTACAAAATTAGACTGGACAAGATTATTAAAAGGGCTGGCTTTCTGCTAGGCATGAAACATGTTGTGGCAACGAGGCACATTCTGTCCGAAATCATATCAATCTTTCTCACCGCTATTCAGTGTGCTTTCCGACCAGAGTATTAAATTCAGCCAGAGACTAATTACGACTAAGTGTTCTACAGAGCGCCACAGGAGATCTTTCCTACCAATGGCCATAAAATTATACAACTCTTCTCTGTAATGTTTACACTGTGTGGGTAGTAACTGTATGTACAGTAATAATACAATATTGCATGAATACAATACTTATTCCCTTATTACCAATGCTAACTAACTGCAATGATACAATGACACAATGTAATAATTATTACATACACTAATTGTTCCCCCAGTCAGTTACCCCAGCCTTACCACTCACAATATTGTTAACTGAATTATTTGTGCAGTGCTCTTTCTTTTTTTTTTTCTTTTTCCCTTCCAAGTGCAATATACTGTAGGTGAGTTCAGTCATGACTCATTTGTGCATTATGATGGTGACATAATGCCTTTCATATTCTTCATAGTCACTTCACTTTCTAAAACAGGTCCACTGGGTTACTGAATTGGAGAAATGCTTTCCCCATTGTTGGGATTTAGTGAGTTCTAATCTTGACTACACTTAAGCCATCTTTGGCCAGAAGTCTCAGGAGAAAAGGTGGCCATGCTCCCTGGGTGGGAGGATACCAAACTCACTCTTCCCTGTCGATCATAGTGACTCTAATCAATCATGAGATACAGCAAAAGCAGTATTTAGTTGGCTTCACATATCTTCACGTATCTAGTGATTGGGAATTGGTAGATGATCAGACAAGCCACATAGGCGCCCGTTCTTTGTCTTCATCTTTCTTTTCCCTTGTTTGTTTTTCATTCAATTTCTTGACAATTACCAGGAACAGACTCTTTTAACATGCTGCAAATGAAACCTTTTTAGTCCTGCTTATGAGCATGAAAAAGATTAGTTCAGTACAAGGATTTTATGCTTCAAATTAATGTCAAACACAAGCTGGTATGCTATAGGAGAGAAAGATTAGTGTGAAGTGGGAGCCAGGGAGGCATTTAGTAAAGCACTTTGAGCAGAATGGTGGTGAGGGGTGACAAAAAGGTCATGGCAGGTGTAAAAGTAGGTTGAGAGAGAATCATCTGTAGAAATACACGTGCAGGAACTAAAAGCAATGCCGTCCCAGGAGAGAAGGAGGAGCTCAGTGAGCTCAGTGTTTATTTATTCATGAGTCTGTTTAACTTCAAAGTGCAATTGAATGGCGGTTGGTTGTTCTGGGGCATTTAGCTGCATGAATTCTTTTCAGCTTAGTAAAGAGAATTCAGCTTGGGATGAATCCCAGCTGAAAATGGCCTCGCTCTGCATTAACATATACACATGCCAGTCTTCGATTTCCCTTGTATTGCGAAAGGGAAAGTTTTTTTTTAAACCCAATTACATTTTTGGGGCTCTTTTGATAGTATTTAATCCATCTTAAGGCATGCATGGAGCACTAAAAGGAAACACCTTTTTTATTTCTATATGCATGAATAGGAGCTGGGAATTTCTGAACTTGCAAATTAGGTGTAATTGACTATTAATTGGATAATAGCTAATAAATTCATTCAGCTGAGACTAGGGGTAAAAAGGAGTGATGTTTCTGCCTGAGCACAGCAGGTTCATGATTGTGATTTATGAAAAGTTCAATGATTGTGTCATTGCCAGCAACACAACAGATTGCAAAAAAGGTTAATGTTTGTCGTAGGGACACAAAAACAGGACACTACCCATCCAGAAAAAGGAGACTAATGAAGTCAAGCATATGTCCTTCAGATGCATGCATGTGCACGCAAGTGATTGCACATCTCTTGGTGTGTATTCTTCTTCTTCTTAACTGTTAATTTAAGACTTGCTATGCATTAAATCAGAGTATGAAGGACAAAGTGGGAGCAGAGCAGCAACTGTGGGGAAGGATGATGCAAGAACTAAATTGTGGATAGAGAAAGCAAAGAGAAAAATGGCAACCGTTTCTTGTGTGAATGCTTTCATTAACAGCTGTATACAAACATGCATTTATCTTTTTAACAAATAGGTTGCATCATGCTCTTACTTCATTCCCTCAAGCTCTAGTCTCCTCTTTTCCTCTCCTCACTGAGCATACAAAAATATCTGATAACCCTGTGAATGAGAATTAAGCAATGAATTAAAGGCAGTTGCACAATATACATAGATGCTTTGTCTTTAAACAGTCATCATTCATATCTTTCATATCTTTCATGCATCATTCATAACTCTAATAATCCAAACATTTATCATGTTATTTCCTCAAAAACTATAGTGGTTTACCCTCACGACCACCAAATATTCATGTCATATAATATCCTGGAAGCCAGCCTGGGTATAAATAGATTTTCCCCCTTTTTTTCTCATGTAAGATCTATATTGTGGTTTCATATTGCTTGTGTTTACAACAGTACATATGCATGTACACTGTGTGTGATATTTTAAATGACACCCTAAAATTGCATGTAAAAAAAATAAAAATGAGATATGGTATTAAGAAAAGAGGTTTTGAAAATAGTTAAAAGATTTAATCTAAAAATAAGATGAATCGCTTTAATGTGATGATCTCTCTGCCTACTGTAACTTATTAAGGTTGAGTATCTTACGCCTTGTTTATGCAAAGTTGTACTTTTGTCGTCAGCCAAATACACTCACAGATGAGGGGAAAAAAAGTAGATCGGATAAAGATCAAGTTTTGTCTTGAAATGACTCCAGTGCGTAAAATTCACATATAAAACTTCAGCATTGGTAGTTCAGCTGTGAAAATATTAAGTAATCCCAAGAAAAAATGGTCAGTTTAGCTTTTCTGTTTAATATCTATTGGTGCAGGTGATTGTTTACATTGAGCAAGTAGATTATTAGAAGCTTATATTGAAATAGAGTATTTTCACAAAGTCTGGCACATAACTGTTCATAACATGGCTTTTACACAACATTTATGTGAAATTTCCCTTATGGTGTAGGTTAAACTTCAGGCAGATATACAAGTACTGCCAAAGTTTCATTAAATTCTGTGTAGCCGGTTTTGTGTGATAAAAAATACATAATTCTATAGCGACAAACTTGTTTTAAACTTACCACAGGTAGGTTCATTTTTCATTTTTTTTTTATATAGTTTCCTTTTTTTCTCACTTTTGTTTCTGCTTCTTGAGGATTTTGCATTTATGTGTCTTCTGCATACTCTGCATATACTGTACACTATAAACTATTGCATTGGTTGTGACGCATATAGCCACGCCCACCATGAGGGAAAAAAGAACAAAAGTAGAAAAACTAATGCTTTAACACAGACAGACAAACATGCACACACAGAAACATGGACACACACACATGCACACACACACACACACACATACATTAATTTGCCAACAAAAAGTCTCACACACGTAAGCGCGTGTACATACACACACACCGTGTGTGGCGACAGGGACTCTCATTCACAAGCGCGCACATACACACATACAAAAACAACATTTAAAAAGCACAATGTTATGGTAAACAGTATATGTGCACACGCATACTGACTATATGATTGATCCACGTGCACTGAGACCGAGCATATAAGACGATTACCCACAATATTGCTTGTATTTTAAGATTTCACTCATTTACAGAGTTGAAATTTATTTACAATTTACGCCTTGCAAAACGCTCGCAGACCAAGGCACTCGCAATCCAAGGTTTTATTGGATTTTTATTGATATACTTTATTCAACATGATTTGTAGACTTTGTTAATATCACCAAATACACATGTATGATGTATGTACAGATAGATAACCATGGCTAGCCATGGTTATCTATCTACTGTATATACTGTACATGTGTATTTGGTGATATGCCAGGACAAAAGGCATTGATTCAGGCAAGAGTAACAGCAAGGGAGAAGAATCTGTTCTGAATGATTTTGGTTCTCTTGAAACCTGTATTACTCTGTATTATTTAGAACTTTTACATTTCAGGGCTGTAAGCATACTTGTAGAGTATCCATTCATAGAAAGGAAAATGGACATCTACTTAAAAAAAAAAGAGTGGCATTTTTATGTGTATCTGCAATTCCTGTTGATGATAGAGGTCAGCGGAGATGGTCAGACTAGATCAAGCTATTAGGAAGGCCACAGTAACTTAAACAACCACTGTTTATAACAGTGCTCCACAGAAAAGCTTTATATACAGAAGAAATAAAAAAGGAAAACTTCCTCTTTTTGGAGGAGGAAATGTAGTCTTCACCTACATTTCCTGTTAAATGACATTTTCTTTTTCATATATATTTTTTTTTTGTTTCTTTCTTCTTAAAGAGCTCCAAACAATAAGGAGCTGTTCTGAAGTGCTGACATTTAACCATGCAAAATATGCTGAATAATTCAACATGGTGAGACATACAAATGTCAGGAAGGGACCAAGGGGAAAAGGGGAGTAAACTCTGCCTGAAGAGAGGTGAGGAAAAATAAAGTCAGAAACTACATAAGGTTGCCCACTGAGCTTAGATGTTAAAATGGTAATCTCAGTGCCACTTTGGGCACTTTTGTGACATCCTGTTTCATGTTGTGTTAATGAATATTTGGCTAACCAAAATTCAATATTACTTGGGGTGCATGTATGACCTGATCAATAGATACAGTTTACTTTGATATTGATTTTAGAATGTTTTTTTTTTTTAATGAAATGGTAAAAAATTAGAAAATTTATTCAATTATAGAAAGCCAAAATGATGTCTAGTTTTTATTTATTTATTTATTTTCTCAATAATATACCTGACCGCCCCCATACTTGAAGAAAGCAAATACTGTCTGTATAAATATTTTACTACAATGAGAGAAATCTTTCATTTAAATCTATACTTAATTTTTTTCCCCTTTAATGTCCTTCATTTTTCCACTGAGATCAAAAACCAGTTTAACAAATGCAGCAGTAAATGCATCAAAGCCTGTCTAAAATATTCCAAGCTGTGATTTTATCCTGATCTGATCATCTTTTACCAGTTACATAATATAAAACATCAGGCTTCAGCATAATCATTTCAGTTAGCAATCTGATACCTTCTGTCATAATGTCTGTAATACATCGTCACCTGTTCATCATCATTTTTATCGTTATCAAAAAACCTGTAGTTTTCAGACTTATATTTAATAACCAATGGACTATGTGTATACTGTATATGTATTTGACCATGTGAAGGGGTTTTCGCAGACTTAGCTACATTTTCTTTGCTCTTGTTACAAGATTGGAGGGAAAGAAAGCAAATAACGGAAACAGGAACCCATGGTGCACAGATGTTGAGTCTGTGAGTGTGTTTATGTGTGGCATCTGCCCCATCATTGAACACCACATATGGCTTGTATTACCGATGACTAATTCCAAGAAAGAAAGAAAAAATCACATAAGAGCTAGTTTTATTCATACATTCAAAGTAAATGAAGCAGCTCCCATTCTTACTGTGTTACTTTGAATAAGAGGTACATTGGCCATTATCTCTCCTTTTTTGTCAATTGGTATTTTCTACTTTCTCTATTTATCTCCATTTCTTTCTCCTCTTTATTGATGACTCTCTCTCTCTCTGTATCTCCTCATTCATCTTCTTTAGAAAGGAACCCACAAAGCAAAGGTGCATGGGTCATTTTCTTTCTCTGTCTGGCTCTCTCATACTCACTCATTCTTTTCTCTTAATCAGTCTCTTTCAATACAGGGAAAAGAATCGTACTTCCAGGACTATCAAACTAATGGGTGTATGTATTTAATTACTACGTGACACATAATTGAATCTAGTTCTTTGTGCTGACATGCCTTCTCGTATTATTCACAGAGAGACCTTATAGAATTGCAGTCAAAAATTAATTAGTACAAATAATTCAGGGCATACTGTAAGAATCCCATTAAGTGAAAAAACATGTTAGAGACATATCTTTAAAAAAAAAAAAAAAAAAAAAAACTGCTTTTTAAGATTTCTTATTATTAAAGTGCTTTGTATAGAAGTCGATCTTCAGTCTAAATTTGAATACAACCCATGCCTCAGCTGTTCAGAAGGTCCCTCCACCATCTGGGTCTGGGGACCAGAACAGAGAACAAAGATTCTTCCTCCTTGTACGTTTTTTTTTTTTTTTGTCTTTATCGGCAACGCATCTGTGTATAGGAAAACGATTGTGGTGGTTGCAGAACAAGTCATGTACATACAGTACAGGAAGTCGGGTTGCCTAATCCTGAAACACCTAAATAGGCAATTGATTGACCACTGGGGGAAAAATGGCCAAATCCTCCTGATTTTGTTAGGAGAACCCTTTAGGAGAAACTCAGCCAGCCACATCTTTTACAACTCCTCCTCACGCTGTGTCAAAAAACATTATTCTTCTCCTTCTACATGCCTGAGATCACAGACGCATGAGAAACACTGAATCAAGAATACGGAAAATTATTCATATGTTTATGAAATCAACTCAGAATTAAATTATTTGGGGCAGATTCATATTTGGCCGAAAATAATCCCTATAATTAGTGAAGATATTATGCATGTAACGGCTAACCTGGATTCCAGTAAATTCATCGCAATATGTACAAAGTAACATGCATTAAACACCAGTTAAAGCTCATGTCCAGTGTCAGTAGCTAACAAGTAACCCTTGAATGAATGAATACACCATTATAAGCTGTTTGTTGGGAATGTTTTATTTCTCAGACTGTTGCTGTATTTTCTAACTTTGAAGAAGGGTTGTTGTAGGTGGTTTTTGTCTGTACATTATGTGCTGACTTTGGGGCCTTTCCTTTTTTTAATTAATATATTGCCCTGAGTGCTGTTTGGACTTGTGCAGTCTGCACACACTCATATGTAGAGAACAACTTCTTAAATCTAATTTAGCAGAACAAATAAACTAAAATAGTGGGAGATGCAGGAAAACGGGAAGTGAGCCATCCCCCCCAAGCTCAGATCTTTATTTAAAGACCAGAGTCTTCCTGTGGAACAGCTATTTTTCATTAAAGGCAGTCTCTCACACAGTCTCTGCCTCCATCTGCGACTTTCTTTGCTTCCGACCGATAGCTGTCAGGGATGGTCATGAGATTTTGAGTGTTTTAGAGACGTCATGTTCATTATTCTGTGTGTGGTTAAGAAGATGAAAAAGTGCATTAAGTTATTGCACTAAGTTAGTATTGCTAGCTAGCTAAGTTTAGCCTTTATTCTTGTCACAAGCCCGTTCATGTGGGTCTGTGCATGTGTGTGTATAGTACGGTGGCCGTGAAGTGCAAAACAAATTAACAAAATCCAAAACAAAATAACAAATTCAAAACCAAATTAACAAATCCGAAAACAAAATAACAAAACCCAAAACTAATTGTTCATTTGGTTTTGAATTTGTTATTTTGTTTTGGGTTTTGTTAATTTGCATTGCACTTCTCGGCCAGTCAGATACGAACCGGAAAAGGTAGGTATAGTTTGCGAATGGAAATTCTTACCGCTGATTGGACGAGACACCTGTCACTCAAGATAAACAGGAAGTAGGAAATTGTGTCTCTAACTTTGTTTCTTGTGAGTTCTGCTTCATTTGAAAACATTTTTTCGGTGTGCAAAACTAAGAAAATAATTAAAATTTTCATTAGAAAGCAAGGAAATGGAATTTATTCAACGTTACTTTGAGGACGGACATTCGTATGCCGTGATTTTGGACATGCTGATGACATATCACGGTATAAAGATTAGTTTGCGAACTGCTGTGTCTCTTTTAATAGCTAAAGACTTTTTCCACAAGAACTGCAAAAATTTGGCAGAACGCCATATTTGAAACGACAATAAGGACAGTACATGTTTGCACATTCATACACACACGAATCTACCGCCGCTACAGTACTTCCTGTATATCTTGAGTGACAGATGTCTCGTCCAATCAGCGGTAAGAATTTCATTCGCAACCTATACCTACCTTTTCCGGTTCGTTTCTGAACGGCCGAACTAAAAACTAAAAAAACTAAAACTAAAAATAGCAAAACCGAAAACAAATTAACAAAACGCAAAACAATATAACAGATTAGTTTTGGGTTTTGTTATTTAGTTTTGGGTTTTGTTATTTAGTTTTTGAATGTTTTATTTTGTTTTGGGTTTTGTTATTGTGGTTTTTAATTTGTTATTTGGTTTTCATTTTGTTAACTTGTTTTGCACTTCTCGGCCACCGTAGTACAGTACAGGGAGTGAGAATGCAATTTTTTAAATGATATATACTTTGTTATTTACTGTAAAATAATGACCCCCCTTTAAAATAATAATATTTTGTTGCTTTGCATCCTGAAATGTAGACAGACAGAGATTTTGTTTCATCCAGCTGTATTTACTTGCAACATTTAGTGCAACATTTAACATCTAAATGGGAGCTATTGCTCCAGCATGTCAGGAAAAAAACAGAAAAGAAAAAAACAAAAAAAGATCATCCCCTACTAAAAATGACTGGTAAACTCTATGAGGTGACACTAATCACCTTTTCAATGGCACACAAAACATTGCACATCTAGACTTTGCAGTATTTGCCCACTCTACTTTGCAGAACGTCTCCAGTTGCATTCAATTTGATGATGACTGTTTGTGGACTGCAGTCTTCAGGTCTTTCCACAGATTTTCAATGAGGTTTAAGTCTGGGCTCTGACTAGGCATTGCAAGGACATTCACCTTTTTTTCCTTCAACCACTGTCTGGTCAGTTGTGCTGTGTGCTTTGGATCATTTTCATTTTTGAAGATAATCCTTCTTCCCATTGACACTTTTCAGGCAAAGGGCAGCAGACTTTTCTCAAGAATTTAACGGTATTTGACCCCACACTTTTTTCTTGAATCCTGACAATTGCTCCAATTCTTGTTGAGCTGTACTGGATTTCTGCCAGTCATCATTTGGTGTTGTGGCCAAATAATGCGATTTTATTCTCTTAGCAATTTTAATCTGACCACCTGTGTTTTTGCAAGCACATTCAGTTGTGACTGAATGTGGCCTTTCTTTAGGAGTGCCCTTTTTTTTTTCTTTTAAGCCCCCCAAACATGTCACATTTGTGAGAATTTGTGATATTGTTACATGCACGCAATGACCACGCTTTATCAAAAATTCCTGCAACTGCTTCAGAGTTGCTGTAGGCCTCTCGGTAACTGTTTTTATTTTTATTTTTTTGGAGCGACGTTCTGGTCCAGGGAGGGTCTGTTGTACCAATATCTTCAACTTCTTAATAATAGACTTCTCTGTGCTTCTAGACAGTGATGAAGCCTTTGAATTTTGGATCCATCTCCTGACTTGTGCCTATACACAACTTTATCCCGGACAGTACCTTGCCACCCATAATTCAGTGTTTGCTATAGTTGCAATACCAGAGATTGAAATGGTCCAGCTTTTCATGCTGAGCTAATCAAAATGACTAAAGCTGTGGTCACAGTTGCAAGGCAAATGGCTTTGTGTGCTATTGGGAAGGTGATAAGCTTCTATTAAAAGTTGCACTGAGTAAATACAGCTGGATGAAACAAAAACTGTGTCTGTCTTTACTTGCAACAAAACATGATCATTTTTAAAAAGGGGTTATTCTTTTCTATGCCCACTTTATACTTTAACATATTTAAAAATATGTTGCTATTTAAAAACAAATTACATTTAAGGTGGCAACACTATCACAGCTTTTTCATCCCTACACCCTTACTAACCTCAGTAGAAAAAGCCAAATATATATTAATCTTTCTTTTTTTTGTATTCTATCTGTATTTCTATCTTTCTTTTCTTATTGTATTTGCAGGGTCTGGATTGATTTCTGGATAAGAAAATGCAAGCAGAGTTAATAGCAGTCTTTAGGCAATTTGGTACACATCATTATACCCAAGACATTAGTAAAAAAATAACCAACATCAGAGTACAAAATGATAACTTTGGGCATTGCTATTCTTGTAGCCTAATATTTTATTTAACAATTTTTTTTATTGTTTGTTTCTTGCATTGCTTGTTTGTTTGCTTTTTTATGCCATATACTGTATTTGTTAGTAAGGGCATTGTCACAATTCTTATTATTTATTTTCATTAAGTATTTGTTATCTTTAGTATATGTAGTGTGTGTCTTATACGTGAAGCTGAGACTGATATATTATAGCATTATTGTTGCTGTCAGGAGGATTAATTGAAGTATTTTAAACCTCTGATTGCCGATTCCCTGGGATTTTCATACTGTACATAACAGTTCGTTTGCCAGAAACTCCTTGTTGTAAGATGACCAGACAGGTTCAAACTTTGGAATGCTTTGGCAACTCAAATAACTGCCATGGCCACTACAGAATACGCAAAATATCAAACCCTGAGGCAGATGGGCTGCAACAGCAGAAGACCACATGGGGTTCCATACCTGTCAGCCAAGAACATGAATCTAAGGCTACAGTGAGCACAGGCTCAATTGGAAAAAAAAAAAAAAGACCAGACAATGTTTTTCCAACAGCTAGATGACTGAATAAGGGAGGAGCTTCTAATATATTGTAATATCTAATATTCTTTATTTCTAAAAAGGAAAAATGTATAGGAGATTTACAGAAATCTAGAACGAGATTAATATTGGTAGTAAATGTGATGAAAGGATGGGTGCTACTGTATGAGTGCAGGAAATGTTTACTTATTATAATCAGCAGATTTGATTCCAGGCTGTATGAGATTTATATACAGTAAAACAATAAAACAGGAATTATTCAGGATTTATGTACCTTCTAGGTTGATCGACCAAATATGCTTTCCATGAGCAGTTTCTGTCTCTCTTGCTCAAGTTAGGTTAAATGCAATCCTGCCACATACCTAGCTTTGCCATTGGGGTTAAGGGGCTTGTTCAAGGACCAAACAGCAGCTCCATGACAGTCCTGGGATTTAAACTCACAACCACTGAACAACCATTCAAAGCATCTTGTCAAAGCTTAACAAAGTCACTTGTGAGTCATTCATGCATCTGCAGTTCAGGGCCATACGCAATGCTAGCAGAGCGTAGGATTTGATTCTGAAAACACGTGACTTAAAATCAATTTTAGTGCCCTGTCCGTGAGGAGTGAGGCAAACAAGGTTATAAAAAGAATGTTGTTTGGGATTTCTTTTTTCTAAAGGACTTTTTGATATTGGGATCAGGCATGGGACACAGTTGGTCCCAGGGGTTTGTATGATGGCTTGTTTATCTGGATTTTTTCCCTCACATTTTTACTCTTAGATTTGTTTTTTCTTCAAACGTGTCTCTAAAGCAATTACGGTCGGACTGGATTTAGATTCTGAATTGGCCACACATGGGCTTGCTTCTCTCGTTCTGCCTCTCTCTGTCTCTCTTTCTCTTCCTCCCCATCCCCCACCACTTTCTTTTTCGTTTCTCTTTTGGACGGTAATGATACATTGCCCTCTACTGCCGAAAAAAAAGAGCTACACGTTCTGCCCTGAATCTGTCGGCAGAGAATGTCACTGAAGCATTCCCTTGTCAGTGATGTATTCTGTCATGGTGTGATAGCATGTGTGTGTATGTGTGTGTGTGTGTGTGTGTGTGTGTGTGTGTGTGTGTGTGTGTGTGTGTGTTTTCTTGTAAAGGTATCTGACAGTGTGCAAGGATGCAGTTAGAACCCAAATGGATGCCACATGGTCACCCATTGCTCTGACAGATTCCAATTTATCTTTTTTCAGAGAAACTCATATTGCATTCATGAGGCTTATGCACTCCTGCAAAGCATGTGTGTATGATGTATTGAAGCTCTTTTCAGTGTGTGTGTAAGAAGCCAATGTTACCCAGGACATGAAAGGGTGGATGTAATGATCCCGTGTGTATGCAGTGTATACATTAAAATGCATGCATATGTGTGTTGATCCAGGTGTCTGTGACTGCACAGACTTCACAACTGGTCCCTCTTGCGAGCGTTGTCTGGACGGTTTCTATGGGAACGCAGTGACTGGCAGCCCAGGAGACTGTGTGCCCTGCCCATGCCCAGGCCGTACCACTTGTGCCCAGGTGCCAGAGACAGAGGAGGTGGTATGTACCAATTGCCCAGCAGAACAGAGGGGTGAGTCACAGTTTAATTTTACAAGATTCAGCTCAAAGAATCATGTGTTGCGTTATTCCGTCCAGAGTTGAAATTAAATAAGCATTTAGCTTTTAACAAAATGGCATAATAACCTTTTTTTTTGTATATGCATATTCAATGTATTTGAAGGAATGAGATGTGAGTTATGTGAGGACGGTTTCTACGGTGACCCACTTGGCTGGAATGGTGAGGTACGGCCGTGTGTAAGGTGCGAGTGTAATGAAAACACAGACCCCAATGCGGTGGGTGTGTGTGATCATGTGACCGGACGCTGCCTCAAATGTATAGGACACACAAATGGGGACAGATGTGAAAAATGCCAAAGTGGTTACTATGGAAATGCTCTGGATAGGACCCTGAATCCTTCCCAAAAGTGTCTGCGTGAGTGTGTTTATATTTGTGTGAATTTATTTATTTATTTATTTATTTTAAATATACCCATAATAATAGCAAATGGCAAACTGTTGTGGTATTAGAAGAAAAAAAATGCTAAAATGATATTGTAAACACCACGATAAAAGCAATGACTCAACTTCAGGTCATTTTCTGTTAACGACATGCCCAGTTATGTTTTATTCCTTACTTAAATATTAGTTTTTGGTGAAAGGTTTTTTAAAAAGTTTGAACCAAACTGAACTAGACATGTGTGATCTGTAATTTTCAGCCTGTGTCTGTAACCCGGCTGGCACTTTGGGGTCTGTGAATGAGTGTGATCCTCGCACAGGAAGATGTTTGTGCCTGAGGCATGTGACAGGAAGAGATTGTGGACAGTGTGAGTTTGGTTACTTCAACCTGACCCCAGGGCTAGGCTGTCAGAGGTGAGTTGTGACTCAGTCTCTTTCTTTTTTTAAAAAATATATATATATAATTCAGAAGAATTTCATAATCCATAACACAGATCATGAAAAGAAAAACAATTAGACAAAAAAGATTTTTTTTTTTTTTTTAATGAAGAAGAGGAAGCTTGTTAGGAGGGTGGGGTCATTAATATAAGATCTCATTAGCAGTCTAGAATACTGAATAATTTATGACTTAAGATGCAATAGTGGTATTCTTACTGTAAGTTGATGTATAAGCACATTTGTCAAGTCTACTAGTGCAGGATTTCAGGATCGTTAATAAGGTTTTAAACTAAAACTTAAATTAGGTTGGTCTGATTGTGACATTTAAAGATCACACAATCAGTAGTTAATATTTCTAACATTACACAAAGGAACAAAATAAAAAGAGAAATTCTGAGCTTTTCTCCTTTGTTAGGGTCAAACCGGAACTTTGGGTTGTGTACAAAAACAGAAGACAGATACGAGAGTAAAAAAGCTACCTTTATTTCTTTATATAATCCCCTGTTACACACTTGTGCACTTATAACAGCGTTCCACTAGTGCTTAGATACAGTACTATCAAGGTAGAATGTTTTTCAGTAGCCATAGTAGCCGGACCCATGATGTGTCTCTTTCTTCATTTTGATGACAGGTTATCTCTTGATTCTCAAGGATCAGGTATAGTACTTTGTGAATGTTAATGGGAGCGACTGCAGTGGGCTCTGAGCTAACTTGGCTGTAATCATCACTCGCAGATGTCAATCAGTTTTGCGCCTTCATTCACCCCAAAAAGTCTCAGTTTGACCTGAACGCCACTCGTACTGTAAATTTCGTAAAGTTTGGGAGACCTCTGATCTACCAACAAAATAATACTTATTTCGGCTTAAAATATTAAGTTCATAGGTGTTTGTTGGTACGAAATCATTTTTATATCTGTGTAGATCAGAGAGTGTGTGTCTGTATGTGTGTGTGAAGCCGGGGAGGGGGGTGTAAAGGCGAGAGAGAGAGAGAGAGAGAGAGAGTGTGTGTGTGTGTGTGTGTGTGTGTGTGTGTGTGTGTGTGTGTGTGTGTGTGTGTGTGTGTGTGTGTGTGTGTGTGTGTGTGTGTGTGTCAGTGTCAAATTACGCACACACATTGGACTAACGACACGCTGAAACAGAATGGGAGATGTTGATTATACCAGTAAGAGACGAGCACTAAGACCCAGCAGGGGAGATGATTACCCACAATTCCGCAGCCCAAGAGAGAGAAAAATCATTGGCATAGTTGTGATCACGTGACGCTCAAAACAAAAAGCGCATGTGTGATACATCATACTCGGCACTCATAAAGCAAGACTTGCTCGTTTTTCGAGTCGAAATTTGTTAAAAATCTTTGCTGGTCTTGGCGAACACTCACAAACCACGTTAAAAGACTGATGGCATGTCACATGTCATGTTCTGTTTTAGATTTGCATAATTATTTTAATAATGTATTGTAAGTTATGAACAAACGAACATCTTATCAGACTATCTATCTTTTACCTCTTTCCAGCTGTAACTGCAATCCCATTGGCTCCTCATCCCAGGTGTGTCACCCAATCACAGGCCAGTGTATGTGTCGGACAGGTATCGAGGGCAGAATGTGTGGTGCCTGTCACATGGGATTTTATGGATTTTCATCCAGAGGCTGCAGAGGTACACAATCTAATTAAGAAAATAAATGTAATAAATGCATATCATACAAACAAAGACCTAAGAATTACCGCAATCCTTGCACTTTTACCCCAACATTAACACAATCTAGTATTTCAGTAGTTGGCTGGTAAGAATTGTTATGAATTGGAAATAGTGGAGATACAAATTTTTGTGAAGACTCAGAATATCCTCGATTAGCTTAATTGTACTGCAGCTTACTACCAGTCAAAAGATTGGGCACACCCTTTAAATCAATGGTCTTTCCTGATTTTTATTTCTTTTACATTATAACACAAAGTTGAAGGCATTTAAAATATGTACAGGTAATAATGTCTTTTGATCAGTTGATATTGAGATGTGTCGGCTACTTCTGCTCTGTAAAGTCTTCATAACGGCTCTAATCTGAGGTGCTGGTTGCTAATTAGTGATTTCTGAGGCTGGTAACTCTAATTGAACTTCTCTTCTGCTGCAGAGGTCCGTTTTGGTATTTCTTTCCTGGGATAGTCTTCATGAGACCCAGTTTCATCGTGGTGCTTGATGGGTTTGGCAAATACAAAAAGCTAATACTGTTCTTGCAAGAACTATTCTAGAACAGCTGACCTTTATGTCTTAAAATAATAATTAACTGTAATTGTTGTTGTTACTTAATTACCTAATTCCTATGTGTAATTTCATAGTTTTGAAATCTCTAGTGCTCTTCTAGAATGTAGAAAATCTACAAAAAACAAAAAACATTGAATTAGATGATGTGTGTCCAAACTTTTGAATGGTCCTGTATATTTTGAAAATGAAAAGCATTTCAGACAGAAACCAGTAACTATGCAAAGTATCTTAAACCTCTTTCTTTGGACTTCCTGTAGCCTGTAATTGTGATCCAATGGGGTCGGTGTCCATGCAGTGCCATAACAACGGGACGTGCCTGTGTCGCCAAGGTTTTGTGGGTTACAAGTGTGACAAGTGTGAGCTGAATCACTACCAAAACCCATTAACCCACCAGTGTGAGGAGTGCCCTGTGTGCTACAGTCTCATCAGAGACCAGGTGTGTGTGTGTGTGTCCTGTGTGTGTGTGTGTCCTGTGTGTGTGTGTCCTGAGTGTGTGTGTGTGTGTGTGTGTGTGTGTGCGTGTGTGCGTGCGTGCGTGCGTGCGTGCGTGCGTGCGTGCGTGCGTGCGTGCGTGCGTGCGTGCGTGCGTGCGTGCGTGCGTGCGTGTGTGCGTGCGTGCATGTGAGTTTTAGATCTTACAAACACAAATACAGTTTTGTTTGAAATAAGATAAGAATCTTGTCAGATGGAAGAGTGAGAGAGAGCATTCAAATTTATTTTAACAGGAATTTTACACAGGCAGACAACTAAAAATATCAACTCTTGATAGTTAAACACTTTGCATAATACCTTATAAAATATAAATACAGAACAGGTAATAAAATCATCAGGGGTGATTTCATGAAAGAATAAATGAGAGAATGGGAATATACTGTAGTGTTCGGGAGACTGCAACCACTTTAGGCACTTCAGGGTAACGTTTGCGGTTTCTGTGCCGAATATCACTGGCAAAAATTGTAGGTTGTTTTACTGACAGGGTATACAGTACATAGGCTTGCATCTTTTAAAATAAGTAAAATAGTTTCTTTTGTTAATGCATATTAATGAATAATACATTTGGGGCAATAATATGTAAACATGCGAAAGACAAGGCCTGAAGTTTTTGCCAGAAGTACACACGTAGACAAAATTGTTGGTACCCTTCGGTCAATGAAAGAAAAACTCACAATGGTCACAGAAATAACTTTAATCTGACAAAAGTAATAATAAATAAGAATTCTATGAATGTTAACCAATGAAAGTCAGACATTGCTTTTCAACCATGCTTAAACGGAATTATTTTAAAAAATGAACTCATGGAACAGGCCTGGACAAAAATGATGGTACCCCTAACTTAATAGTTTGTTGCACAACCTTTTGAGGCAATCACTGCAATCAAACGATTCCTGTAACTGTCAATGAGACTTCTGCACCTCTCTGCAGGTATTTTGGCCCACTCCTCATGAGCAAGCTGCTCCAGTTGTTTCCGGTTTGAAGGGTGCCTTTTCCAGACAGCATGTTTCAGCTCCTTCCAAAGATGCTCAATAGGATGGAGGTCAGGGCTCATAGAAGGCCACTTTAGAATAGTCCAATGTTTTCCTCTTAGCCATTCTTGGGTGTTTTTAGCTGTGTGTTTTGGGTCATTGTCCTGTTGCAAGACCCATGACCTGCGACTGAGACCCAGCTTTCTGACACTGTACAGCACATTTCTCTCTAGATTCCCTTGACAGTCTTGAGATTTCATTGTACCCTGCACAGATTCAAGACACCCTGTGCCAGATGCAGCAAAGCAGCCCCAGAACATAACAGAGCCTCCTCCATGTTTCACAGTAGGGACAGTGTTCTTTTCTTGATATGCTTCATTTTTCCGTCTATGAACATAGAGCTGATGTGCCTTGGCAAAAAGTTCCATTTTTGTCTCATCTGTCCATAGGACATTCTCCCAGAAGCTTTGTGGCTTGTCAACATGTAGTTTGGCATATTCCAGTCTGGCTTTTTTATGATTTGTTTTCAACAATGGTGTCCTCCTTGGTCGTCTCCCATGTAGTCCACTTTGGCTCAAACAACGACGGATGGTGCGATCCGACACTGATGTTCCTTGAGCATGAAGTTCACCTTGGATCTCTTTAGAAGTCTTTCTGGGCTCTTTTGTTACCATTCGGATTATCCGTCTCTTTGATTTGTCATCAATTTTCCTCCTGCAGCCACGTCCAGGGAGGTTGGCTACAGTCCCATGGATCTTAAATTTCTGAATAATATGTGCAACTGTAGTCACAGGAACATCTAGCTGCTTGGAAATGGTCTTATAGCCTTTACCTTTAACATGCTTGTCTATAATTTTCTTTCGAATCTCCTGAGACAACTCTTTCCTTCGCTTCCGCTGGTCCATGTTGAGTGTGGTACATACCATGTCACCAAACAACACAGTGACTACAGTTGCCCTGTATTTGGCTCCATTCATCTTCCCATCAACTCTGACTAGCTTTCCTGTCCTTGCTGAAGAAGGACAGGAAAGTTGTGGATCTCTGAGCTGTGGATCTCTGCAGCTTCTACAGAGTTACCATGGGCGTCTTGGTTGCTTCTCAAATGCTCTCTTTGCTTGGCCTGTCAGTTTAGTTGGACAGCCATGTCTTGGTAGATTTGGCGATGGATTGAACAGCGCTCCATGAGATGTTCTAAGATTGGAATATTTTGCATAACCTAACACTGCTTTAAACCTCTCCACAACTTTATCCCTGACCTGTCAGGTGTGTTCCTTGGGATTCATGATCCTGTTAGTTTACTAATGTTTTCTAACAAGAAGGTTCAAGGACCCAACATGGGCTACTTGGCAATGCTGAGGTTCAAACCTGGGAGCTCCTGGACTGTAGTCCAATGCCTTAACCACTGAGCTACCCCTGCATACAAATGCATGCCACACCTTTCAGATTTTTATTTGTAAAAAAAATGTATCATTGTAAAAATATTGATCATTTTTTCATTATCAAAACTACTTATCATTTTCTTTCCACTTCACAACTATGTCCCACTTTGTGTTGATCTAACACACGAAATCCCAATAAAAATATTTTTACATTTGTAATTTTATGGTGACAAAATGTGAAAAAGTTTAAGGCTGAATACTATGAACACTTTTGCAAGGCACTGTATGTACAGTATTACTCCTCCTCCCAGGAGTTCGCCATACTGAGAGAGCAGAGCAGCTGCCTGCCCAAAAAACACATTCAAAACCTGGAAGTTAACAGAGCTGGTATACTAAAGCAGAAAAGTATAAGAATTACAAGACTATCTGTCGCTAACTGTTGGTCATGAAGTGGTTAAATAAAGAAGAATATCATAAGTGCCTTTCTGAAGAGTTTTTCCGAAACTGCTGACCTAATGGAAGGTTTACGGAGAATGGTCTCAAAAGAGAAAATATCCAGTGAGTGGCAGTTGAATGGCCAGAATGGTTCAGACTGATACTCAATTGACCTCCACCAGATCACAATCCCATAGAGCACCCTTGGGATGGGATGCAACAGGAAATTCACACAATGGATGTACAGCTAACAAATCTGCAGCAACTGCATGATGCTACAGAGGTTTTCAACAGAGGTTAAGCAATGTACAAAATAACAATGGAAGAGAGTGGTAGTGTTGGTAGCATTTATATATATATATATATATATATATATATATATATAGATAGATAGATAGATAGATAGATAGATAGATAGATAGATAGATAGATATTAAAAATTGTGAATCGTAAATGATCCACTGTGGTAAACCCTAATTGGACATGCCAGAAGAAATAACAAAAATGCTAAAATAAACAGAATATATATATATATATATATATATATATATATATATATATATATATATATATATATATATATTAAAGTTTTCATAAACTTAATTTTTTGTTCATTCTTCTTGTTGCTCTATGTATGTAACAAAGGGCGTGACTAAACTAATGCAGTGTTCAAGGCTGTTTATTATTGCTAGAACATTGGATATTGGATATTAAAACATTCGATTAATTCTAATTCTAAAAAAAATCCAACTATAAATCATTAAAATGCTTGATGTCTCTATGTTTCATTAATAAATAAAACATTTATATTTGGAAAATTGCTGTGGCATAAGTAAAATTACACACTCCGGGCCATGTTGCAATGCAAAAATATTTTTTCCTGGGCATATTTTGGCCGAATTTACATAAAATGTTTGTGTGGGGGGGAGGGCGGAGGGCGGCGGAGGTCAAGCTCTCAACAATGCAAACCCATATCATAAATTTAAAAAAAATATTTGATTCGCAATATGTATATAAAATGACATTCCAAGCCTTTTTACAGCTTTCAGGCTCCATAGTTTAGAGAATATATTTCTTTATGCTATTAGACATAAACTTCACTGTATGTGAACGTGACTCAAACAAGCTGCTTGACACTATTGCAAAAACCACTGAACCACCATTGTACACATTCAGTCCTTTATCTCTGTCTCCTGCCTGTGTATTCTAGCTTCCCACTGCACTGTTCTGATCCCACTATCATATCTTGCCAAGAGTGCTTTCCAACCAAGCTCAATTTACTCCTAACAGTAGAAAATTACTGAGGCATGTAGCATTATTTCTCCATTCAAACAGAAAACCCATGCCAAGGTGGTTTGTGTTTGCCAAACAGCAAACAGGAATGCAAAGCTAGAGAAACCATTGCACAAATTACCCGGAACAAAAAAAAAAAAGTGATCTATTATTTTACAGTAGCTATTTATCTATTCATATCCCATACTTACAAACTAAAGCGAGATGTTTGGAGTGTTTTGTTTGTTTCTGACCCATTGATATGACATTTGCAATTGGGCTGTGGTGCATCCTACTACTATCACTGGCCCTTGACATTGATACAAGTTGACTGGAGTCCACCTGAGCATAACTGAATTCTTTGGACATAATTAGGAAAGGCACACACCTAACTACAGTAGTCAGGTTGCAATTCCTGAATGGTTAATACCACACTTTTTTGCAATCCCATTTTGGCAATCCCATTGAATTAAAGCTAAAAGTCTTGACTTTGCAAAAATGTTGAGTGTTTTATTTATACTTTAATCTTGTCGTTCAGAGGCCAAGTGGCAAAATATAGACCTCACTGTAAGGTTCAAAAGTAGATGTTATACCGTACAGACCAAAAGATTGGACACTCCTTCTCATTCAAAGAGGTTAAATTTGTATTATGGCAAGAAAAAAGCAGCTAAGTGAAGAAAAAAACGAGCGGTTATCATTACTTTAAGAAATGAAGGTCAGTCAGTCCGAAAAATTGGGAAAACTTTGAAAGTGTCCCCAAGTGCCGTCACAAAAACCATCAAGCGCTACAAAGAAACTGGCTCACATGCGGACTGCCCCAGGAAAGGAAGACCGAGAGTCACCTCTGCTGCGGAGGATAAGTTCATCCGAGTCACCAGCCTCAGAAATCGCAGGTTAACAGCAGCTCAGATCAGAGAGCAGGTCAATGCCACACAGAGTTCTAGCAGCAGACACATCTCTAGAACAACTGTTAAGAGGAGACTGTGTGAATCAGGCCTTCATGGTAGAATATCTGCTAGGAAACCACTGCTAAGGACAGGCAACAAGCAGAAGAGACTTGTTTGGGCTAAAGTACACAATAAAGAACACAATAAAGAAAACTCTTTGAATGAGAAGGTGTGTCCAAACTTTTGGTCTGTACTGTATGTCAGATTGAAAACAGCATGACAAAGAAAATTTGTAGATCTCTAGACAGGATTGTGTCAAGACACGGACCTTGTTACGGATGACCTCCATCATTTTAAAATGGAAGAGAGGTTGGAACAACCAACAGTGGTCCCAGATCTGGCCACCCAGCCAAATAGGGAAGTTAGGGATAAAAGGTCATGGTCAGAAAGGTAACTAAGAACCCATGGGTCACTACAAATGAGATCCAGTGTCCCTTGTGGTGATAGTAGAGGCCTCTAGACAGAAGCCATTCCTCAGTAAAAGCACATGACAGCCAGCTAGGAGGGGCTAAATACCAAGAATCCCCTCAAAGACTCTTAGATCATGTGAAACAAAATCAGCTTGTCTGATGACACAAACATTGAATTATTTGGAATCAGTAAATTAGGCATTGCGCAACACCTAATTAAAACCATCCCTACAGTCAAACATCCCTACAGTGGTCACAACATCATGCTATGAAGTTATTTCTTGAGATTTCTTGAGAACTGAGACTGGGAAGCTAGTCAGAATAGATTGGGAGAAGAATGCTGAAAAATAAAGATCTTTCCCAAGTGAAAACCTTCTCCAGGGTGCTCATTTTCTCAGACAGGGCAACATTTTACATTTCTACAATTCGGAAGCATACCACCAGGACAACCCAGGAGTGGCGTCAGAACTCTGTGAAAGTCCAAAGGAGAATCTGTGGAGAGAACTGAAAATGGCTGTGCTTATTCAACCTGATTGAGCTTATATGATTCTGCCAAGAAGAGTGGAAGAAATTTTCAAAGGAAAAGTGTGGCAAGCTTGTAGAATGATTCACAAGCAGATTGAAGGCTGTCATTGCTGCCAAAGGTGCTTTAGCCAAGTACTAAGTGATGGGTCTGAATACTTATGTACATGAGATCTTTTAAAAGGAATTAACAAAACACTCAAACACCTTTTTTAGTTTGTCATTGTGGTGTATTGTGCATAAAATGATGAGGAATAATAGGATCAAATCTCTTTTAAGATGATGGTGAAACAAAGCAAAAGATATTTTCTTAATATTGAAATACAAATGTAGTTTGTTCAGCTATGTGTTAAGTGTTTAAATATCATTAATTAATGATTAATATTTGGTTTATCATTATCTCAATTATCTCAATTTCTATTTATAATGCAATAATGTACAGTATTTCACAGCCAACTGACTTTGGGAGGTGAACTAAAATAAATCAGTCAACATGTTTGAATAACAGTACCTCAGTAACATTCCCCTCAGGTCGAATTACCTTCTGCTTAAAATGATCAACAGGAAAACTACCCAGGTATTAAAATTAGGCAAAAGTTAGGAATGTGAGTCAGGTCTCAGGTAGAGGGACATTCTTATACTGATCTACCATTTTCTTCACAATTCACACTTTACTTTGGTAAATATTTCTTAGGCAATCTTAGGTAGTAATTAGAAGGAGTGTCTAGTGTCAGAACTTTGTCAGTTAAAGGTAAAAAATATTTTTTTCTTAAATGGGAAAGTGTTTGGAATGAGGGACAATGCCATTTCACAGTAAATTACAGATTTTGTGCTTTATGAAAAACAAAAAGGTTTTACAGCATTTATTGTAACAACTAATACAAAGTATGATTATTTTATTAATTAATACAAATTATAAATACTATCAAATTGCTCTGCTAGATAAATAAAACAATTTTGGACATGTTTTAAAAATGAAAATCAGCCTTTGTGTGAGTTAGAATGAATTCCGTTCATTTTAGCCAACATCATATCACCCGGTTATTGATAATTGTCATGTTACAACATGCAAGTGATACCAGTGTCTAAATGTATGATATATGAACATTTTGAAGCTCTAAAATACTGTTTTTGTGTTAATTGTAGCACTATGCAAATATAAGATACACCTTTATTCTTCCCACAGCAGTTGACAGGGACAACTTGGTGGTTGTGGGATTTGAACTTTGGACCTTCCAAACTGTAGTCCAAAGCCTTAACCACTGATCTACCCCTGAAACAGTGGAAAACAAAGCAATTTTAATTCACAGATTCTAATATACTAAATAAATAAAAAACATTACTTTAGGTGTTTAACTCGATGCCCTGTGGAACTTTCTGGAAACTTTTTTATCTTCTGTGTAATATTTCTTTTTAAAAACATAAATCCAGAGGCTGTTACAGAGGGTGATTCATAGACTTCATGCATAGGGAAAATTGTATTAAAAAATATAATTTACAGCAAATGTTCAAACTAAATAATGTTACATTAGACTATACATTTAATTTATATCAGAATCTCTCACTCACTCGCTCATCGTCTATACCGCTTTATCCTGTATTCAGGGTCATGGGGAGCCTGGAGCCTATCTCAGGAGGCTTAGGGCATGAGGCAGGGTACACCCTGGACAGGGCGCCAATCCATTGCAGGGGCATATCAGAATCTATATAAATAAAAGAAAGGTTTTGTCTGTACAGAACTCGCTCTTTCAATTGTATCTTTTTGTTTTATATAGAGGACCTAAAACCAGTCTGTCTGTATGTTTGTTTGTCTGTATGTCTGTCCAGCCAATTGTGTCGCAGCATCACACAAAACTGGCTAGACAGAATTTAATGAAACTTTGCCAGTCCTTCGATATTTGCCTGAAGTTCAACCTGCACCATAGAGGCTGAGCATTTGAGCAAAAGCATTTAATTATTTACATTTGTGGAGAAGCCCATAGTAATATGCAGCTCTATGCACAAAGCATGCGCGTTATGGTTAACTTATTGTCCACTGAAAAGCCTGAAAATAAGGAAAATGCATCTCTTGTTTCAAGATCTATTTTTGTTGTTGTTGTTAAAACCCTGAACTAACAACTTTTGGAAGAAAAACAAAACAATTAATATTCTGTCTACTTCATTCATATCCATATACAGTACATGTAACTTTTTTTCATATACCTTTTTCATAACCAGCTAAGCACCATGGATGCTTGAAGCAATCATAAAGTTTTTACTTTTATTAGTAATTAATAGCCTGATCATACAATAACTATAATATATTGTAATAATATTGTAAAAAAAAAAAAAAATCTATTTTGGATTTTGATATGGGTTGAAGGGACTGCAAGCAGCAGCTGATTATTTGATGTCAATTAAACATGAGCAGATCATAAAATAAAAAATTAAAATAAAAAAAATGTGCACCACCACATATGCTTTACCTTTTTTCCCCACAGGTGACTAAACTTAAAAGCCAGCTGTACAGTTTAGAGCGACTGCTTTCTAACTATGACTGCAGGAGACCAGGCATGAGGCAACTAATCTATGTGCGTCCAAATCACATGCGCCAGCGTCACAGGCTCGACAATCACTTGCATGAGCATCAAGGCGAGGATTACTTACCCAATGCATTGGAGGATTTTCTAGCCATCCAAGGTAAAATAAATTAAAAGCTGCTTTTTTCACACAGGAAAAATGTGTGCTGGTGTATCTAGGAGGGTTTTTAATTATTAGGCAATTAGACTTGTGCTGTTATCTCACAGGGTTTGTGAGCTGTAAAGATGAAAGGTAGATTAATTAACGAAAGATTAATTAAAGTAAGATCACAACTTAAATGTCACTGTCTCATGGGTTTGCTCATTGGGGAAAAAGTCCCTGTGAAAGTTCAGCTTCAACTGCCTCAGTGTAGCAATAGTAATTATGTTTTTTTTTATACAGAGGCACGAGATGCTTTCATCAGCCAGCTCACACAGCTGGAAACATCTGCACAAGCCCTACAGCTGCAGCTGCGTTACTTTGCCAATATAATTAACTGCAACCTCCTGAAGGAAGAAGGAAGTGCAGGCAGTGAGCAAAGCAATATGACGTTGAAGTCAATAAATAAGTGCCGAGCTCTTGTGGACACATTTGCTGCTGTCACTGAATCGCACTCACAGCTTCAGAAGATGACCTCAGACCTTAACAGTCTAGTAAGTGTTCACAATGTGTGAAGCATACATATTACATTCTGTTACATTCATGAGGTGTTCCAGTGCCTTTAATATAAAGAATAGAAATTTGAGTGATTTAAAACAAATGACCATAACTCAAAGTAAAGTAGATAAAGGCGACAGTTATATGATAAAAGAATAATATGATAAAAGGAGTATAGGTTGTGTGAGTGTAAGAAACATGAGTTGTGTGTATGTGTGTGTCATATTATACGTTCACCTGTAATATTATACACTTAATATGAACAAGTCACGAATCTAAAAATAGTAGTCAGAACATTTATCATGAACATGAATTTCATTTGTCTTTCAATGAATTTTTGAACTGGTCTTTTTTATTTTTTCTCCATTTGGCCAGCCACAAATCATAGTTGAGCATGAAGGTGTCACGAGCAACCGAGGGAAGAAGCCCGTGTTGCGTGGACGGTAAACCCAAACGCGGAAGTAGCGCGAGTAGGCAGGATAACCACGCGTTTAGTCTCAGAACTCTATTACACGAAGAGCAAGGATCTACACAAATAAACCCGCATTCTAGCAACACACACTCAATCAAGGAAGCAAACCGAATTGGTGAGTACTCACGAATTAGTTGGTGAAGCGTAAGCGAAGGCATGGGCGAACTCAATGACTGAGCGATGTGAAGCGCCGCCATCTTGTTTCCTTTTATGCTTCCTGAAAGCGCGTCTTACTTCCGGGTCCTCGTGCCGGTCGCGGTGCGAGTGTGCATGACAGTACCCCCCTGTCCAGGACTGACTCTCGACGGTCCTGGGGTGGAGGATACCCGACGACGGTAGTCCCGTATGAGCTCAGGGTCAAGGATGAACCGGGCCTGGAATCCAAGACTGTTCCTCAGGGTCATAGCCCTCCCAGTCAACCAGGCACTGCATACCTCTGCCCCGAGGACGTGAGTCGAGGATCCGGCGTACAGTGTAAGCGGGGCTACCCTTGATGATTCGGGGAGGGGGAGTAGGGTGGGTGCGTGGAACCATTGGTGAAGTGATGAAGGGTTTGAGCTGGGAGGTGTGGAATACCGGATGGATTCGGAGCGCCGCAGGCAGCTGGAGCTGGTAGGTGACAGGATTGATACGGAGGGTGATGCGGTATGGACTGATTAACCTGGGTGATAGCTTCTTGGATTCTGTGTGAAGGTGCAGGTTCTGGTTGAAAGCCTTACTTTGTCACCTACATTGTACAATCGTCCTGGCGGGTGTCGACGGCGATGTTGAATGGCGTAGCGGTTGTTGGGCTGTTGGATGGTGGCGTTCGCCTGGCTCCACAGCCGTCGACACCGGCGAACCAACTGTTGGGCCGACGGCACCTCAACCTCCGGTTCTTGATGATCGAACATCGAAGGTTGGAAACCGTGGCATACCTCAAACAGACTGAGATTGGTGGCTGAAGAGATGTGGAGATTTTGAGATAATTCAGCCAATAGGAGGTAGCGGGCCCAGGAGCGCTGGCGATCAGCAACAAAGCATACCAGGTAGCGCTCCAGTTGTTCGTTGGTCCGCTTCGTCTGACCGTTAGTCTGGATGATAACCAGAGGATAGACTACAAGTGGAATTGATCAGACGGCAGAAGGCCTTCCAGAACCGAGCGGTGAACAGGGGCCCCCTGTCCGAGACGATGCCTTTTGGGAACCCATGCAGTCAGACTACGTGTTCCAAAATCAGCACTGCTGTTCTTTTGGCTGACGGGAGTCCGGCGAGGGCCACCAGGTGAACGGCTTTGGAGAACCGGTCGACGATAGTTAAGATGGTGTTCTTCTCTTTGGAGACCGGCAGACCCATGATGAAATCAACGGCAATGTGCGTCCAGGGCCGATGGGGAACGGGGAGTGGTTGGAGTTCCCCCGGTGTCGATTGATTGGTAATCTTAGCCCTGGGCACACCTGGATGTACTCCTTTACATCACTCGCCATAGATGGCCACCAGGCGCATCTAATAAAGGCGCATCTAATAAATTGGAGGGTGCGGTTGGCGCTGGGGTGTCCAGATAAGAACGAGGAATGACCCCATCGCAACACTTCGGTTCTTACGGTGTTCGCCACATAGAGTCGCCCAGGCGGCACACCTGCCGGCGCGGTCTCCAACGCCTGTGCACGGCGAACCCTCGTTTCCAGGTCCCAGTGAATTGGTGCAATGATCTTGGTGGGTGTGATGACAGGCGCGGGGTCCACCCGGGGGGTGTCCTCTTCATGTTGTCGAGAGAGGGCGTCAGCTTTGGTGTTCTTGGACCCCGGGCGGTAGGATAGATGGAAGTTGTAATGTTCGAAGAACAGTGGCCACTGCGCCTGTCTCGGATTGAGTTGTTTTAAGTTGCGGATGGTGATCAGTTTCTGCGGGTCCATGGCCACACCCTGGTGCGAGATGACAAAACCCAGGAACGTGGTGGAGCACTCGTGAAAGGCGCATTTTTCCAACTTACAGTACAGTCTTAAGTAATCTCTTAAGGACCGCTCTGACGTGCTGGGTGTGTTCCTCGGCTGCGCGTGAATAAATTAGGATATCGTCCAGGTAAACGAACACCCACTGCCCTGGCATGTCCCTGAGGACATCGTTGATGAACTGTTGGAAGGTGGCGGGTTTGTTGCAGAGTCCGAATGGGATGACCAAACTCTCATAGTGTCCAGTAGGGGTGATGAAAGCCATCTTCCACTCATCGCCGTCTCTGATGCGCACCAAGTTGTAGGCGCTCCGGAGGTCCAACTTTGTGAAAATGGTGGTGCCAGAGAGGGCGTCCAGGGCTGAGTTGGTAAGAGGCACCGGGTGTCTGTTCTTGATGGTGATGTTATTAAGCCCCCGATAATCGACACAGGGACGTGAGTCGCCCCCTTTCTTCTTCACAAAGAAGAACCCCGCGGCGACAGGCGAGGAGGAGGGCCGGATGGTTCCGTGACAAAGGGCGTCCGAAACATATCTCCCCATAGCCTGCGACTCGGCGGCAGAGAGGGAGTAAAGATGGCCGCCGGGGGGGGGTGAGGGGGGGGGTGGGAGAGACCAAGCCCGGCTTAAGTTCGATCGACAGATCATAGGGGCGATGAGGAGGTAGATGTGTGGCTCGTCTTTTGCAGAACACTTCAGCCAGGTCTCGGTAGGCGACGGGGATGGCGTTGGTGTCGACATCGGGTGCCTCGGACTTCCTAGAACACGTCCCAGCCGGAGCCCGTAGGCAGAGTTCGATGCAGGTCGGCCCCCACTGCAGGATCCGGTTATGTGTCCTGGAGATGAGGGGGTCATGTTGGAGCAGCCAGGGGTGTCCGAGGATGATGGTTGACGATGAAATGGAGGTGAGATGGAACTGGATCTGTTCATGATGTTGGCCGATGACAAGGGTGAGAGGCTGAGTTTGAGTGGTGATGGGACTGGAGGAAAGGGGCCGACCGTCGACAGATGTGATACGAACGGGCTGGGATAACGCCTCAAATTCCACTCCCAGTTTTTTGGCAAAAGAAGAGTCAATAAAGTTACCTGCGGTACCGGAATCGATGAACGCAGTACTTCCAACCCGTTTGTGGCCAAACCGGAGGTGTACTTGAACCATGAGATGAGAATTATCGGGTGTCGTGGTGCACCACTGACCCAGAGTAGGTGCAGAGCCCTTCTCTGAAACATCGTTCCTGTTCTGCAGCGGTCAAGTAGGCGCGTCCTAGTTGCATGGGTTCCCCGGCTCCCATGTCAACCACGGCGGGAGGTGGAGAACCAACTGATCCTGTGGGTGCAGTAGTGAATGAGGGGCGAACTTCCGAAACAGGTGTACGAGAGACAAAGGGAGGAGTTCGGGGCGTGAAATGGGGCAGTGATGGTGTGATGGGCGGTAGGGTGCGAGGAGCTGGCTTGGGGTGGGCGAGCAGACGCTGGTCGATTCGGAGGGCGAGTTGAATTAAGCCCTCCAATGTGGCTGGGAGTTCACGTCCGGCAAGCTCGTCCTTAATGCGCGCCGCCAGTCCCTTGTAGTAGGTTGTCTGGAGGACGGAGCCTCCCCAGTCTGAACAGAGAGGGTTCGGAAATCAGCCGTGTAGCAGCTCACGGACAACCCTCCCTGCCGCAGATGATATCATTTGGAGTCGGTCTCCACTTCAGCAGCAGGATGTTCAAAGGTGAGTTGGTCATGCTCATCAATCACACCGCAGAGGCGAACAAACTCCGCTGGGTCTACTGCTTTAGGCTCAGTCATTCTGTCACGAGCAACCGAGGGAAGAAGACAACAAACTTAGCAGGTAGCCCGTGTTGCGTGGACGGTAAACCCAAACGCGGAAGTAGCACGAGTAGGCAGGATAATCACGCGTTTAGTCTCAGAACTCTCTTACACGAAGAGCAAGGATCTACACAAATAAAGGAAGCAAACCGAATTGGTGAGTACTCACGAAATAGTTGGCGAAGCGTAAGCGAAGGCATGGGCGAACTCAATGACCGAGTGATGTGAAACGCCATCTTGTTTCCTTCTATGTTTTCTGAATGCGTGACCGTCTTACTTCCGGGTCCTCGCGCCGGTCGCAGGAGGTGCAAGTGCGCATGACAGAAGGATTTTAGAAGGGGATTCTTTTTTTTGATGGCTTCCTAATAATTAATGCCAATGTAAAATTCTGATAGTAGACAGTGACTCTACTGTTCCAGAATCTTCCAGTTCATGGCAGTCCTGTTACTCGTTGTCTTCTTGGTTGTTGTTGACCAGCTCAACCAGTTTCCTTTTAGGTGAGGGTTTCAGTTTTTCCAAAACCATGACAAAGTGAGTGTTTAGTTTGTTGTGTATTGGACTGCTCACCATGGTTGACAATCTTATATTCATCTCTTCTTGCACCTTATTACATTAACTATCTCACCATAGATAGATAGATAGATATCTTCCTTTTTTTGACCATTTGCAGTAGGAACACTAATGTTTGATGACCATTGTAATTAGGTTGCGAAAAAGTTACAATGACCTCCATCCTACCATTGGGACAAATTGGTTTTGGAAAGTTTTACATTATGGCATTTGGCAGATGCCTTTATCCAGAACAACTTACATTTTATGAGCAGTTGAGGGTTAAGGGCCTTGCTCAACAGTCAAACAGTGGCAACTTGGTGATGCTGGGTTTTGACCCTGGGACCTTCTGATCAGTAGCCACACACCTTAATCACTGAGCTACGCCTGCCTCAAAGTTAGAAATGACTGACCCAAACAACATGTTGCACATAAAATCTCAAAGCAATGAAATTTGAGCCTTTATTTGGAGCATTTATGCCGATTAAGATCCATCCACACAATGTCCATTAAGTTTCTAAAATGGTTTAGAATAACATTCTGAGACTGGGCTGGACACAACAGTTTCCTACACACCGTGTGTGCCATTAATATTTACTGTATAAATGTGCACCCCAGCTTTAAAATTACTGTACTGTAACATGGTGATTGTGGTGCTTGCTGTCTTGTATGGACAATTTACAACAGCATGTTCCCTAGTGGTCCAGTGGTTAGCATGCAGCATTCCCATCAAAGCCACTGGATTTGGAGACCTACTCAGGTTATCACTTTTGTTTTAAATTTGTTTTTGTAACATTATTTTAATGATATTTTTTCTATCCCATTGTCCTGTTGTCAATGTTGTTCAGACATTGTTTCATCAAAGTAATTCTAACCTTTAAATACAAACAAGTACTAACATTGTCTCAACATACAGTATGTAATATTCCCAAATTGTAATGTAACATGCTGTCATCGACAGTTGACAATTTAAATGAATATTTGTTTCACAATGTCATGTTGTTGTCATGTAGTTTAAATGTGATGCGTAATATCCATGTTAATTTTCCTTCTCTTGTCTCAGGTAATCCCATTCATTATCCCAAAAGGACCAACTGAATGGAATGCCCTTGTGAATGAATCAGAAGCTTTGGTGAAGAGGTAGGTTGGGAAATTAAACTGCAATTAAAATGCAGTCATGTCAGCTCATTAGTGTCTACCGAATGGTATATAAGTGACAAATGAAGAAAAGTGGAATTTGTGCCTTGGAGTAATGAAGCAGGTAATGGCTCTTATAGAAGAATAGAAGAAATTAGATTCTTGACTATTTCTGGTTTTCAGACAGCAATTTGAATTAAATGACCTAAGATCAACTTGAATAAAAGGCTTCACGCTGATTAAAGTGACATGCTCTTAGCTGATTAAATTACACCAATGTTAGAAGTGTCTAATAAAATATGATTCCGAAGAGTTGCCTGAAGAATAATTGACAGTACTGATAATGTTATATGTTTCATTTGTTCAGCAGGGCAGCACAATGTGTAGCATTGCTGCCTCATACCTCCCAGTTCTTAAGTTTTACATTTAATTCTTATGTTCCTGTGAGTTACATTCTGAACCTGTTTAAAAGCATGCTGATAGGGTGAATATACATGCCAGTACAGTTAAACCTTGGTTTGCAAGCATAATTCATTCCAGAAGCATGCTTGTATATCAAAGCACTCATATATCAAAGGGAATTTCCCCACAAGAAATTATGGAAACTCAGAAGATTCATTCCACAACCCAAAATATTCATATAAAAATGATTAATACAAAATATTAAGTAAAAATTAAACAAAATTAACCTCTTCAAAAAAGAACTGGTGTTTGACGAGAGAAGAAGCAAGAGGAGGGAGTGGGCTACTGTATAGGACGACACACACACACACTGCCAGAATCACTCCTCTAAACAGAGTCATCTCCTGCACTGCTTAACTGCACTCGTTTAACAAGTTAAAATTTATTTTAAAAATTGCTCGTCTTGTAAAATGCTGCAACCACATTACTCGCAATCCAAGATTCCACAGTATTCAAAATCGCCCCTAGGTGTGAACAAGAACATAGAATGCTATGCAACACACAGTATGCTTTTGGCAGAACATTGAAATTCACATATATTTTTATCTAGATTGTCCTAAAAAACATTTTTTTAAAAAAGACTGGCACCACATAACGCCACAGAAAAATCATGCAAGCAGGAGGTTTTATTTTAATGCATGTTTGAGCAGTCACACACAAAGCACCACATTCACAGTTCTTTCATTCTTCCATAGTTTAACTGCCTCTTCAGAAGAACCGAATTCACACACCATGATGACGTGTTGACAATTTCTACATCTGGGTTTTGACACCAGCGTTTGTGCGGTCATATTTGTGTTACAAATCTGTATTCTGTATCTCTAGTAAATATAGAACAAGCATAAATGCATGCATGAGTTGGGAAATTGCAGATATCTTCCAGAAATAACATGTCTGATTTGCAACCATCAGTCATGACCTACAGTATAGAGAGGTGTCAGTAAAATACCAACCTACTGATATTTAGTTAACAAATACAATAAAATTTCATATATATAAATTAGTTATTTAAAAATGAGCACTTTAAAATGATTGGAATTTAAGCATTTTGTGGAAATACCTGATGTTGAGACATTGTTTGTTTGTTTGTTTGTTTGTTTGTTTGTTCAGTCAAAACAAAATGGCTGCTCAGATTGAAGGGCTAGCAGAAAAGGCTTTAAAAGTTTCTAACAAAACCTATTCAATATTGCTGGATCTACTGGAGGATAACTCAACAGAGCGGTATATAAAAGAGCTTACTGAGCGGTGAGTATGATGCGTGTGAGTTATAAGCATGCTGAAATGGTGAAATATTGTGGAAATATATTTTCATTGACACTCAGTGCTCAAGAATATGATAATATTTTACATCATTTTATATATATATATTTTTTTATTTTTTTTAATGACAAAAAATCCTTGGAATAAATTCCAATTTTTCTTTACCATACTGTACCTTTGCTTCAGTCAGTGAAACTCTATAAAATGTTCACACACACACAACACATGCTCGTAACACACCACGCAGGACTTGATGGTGCTGTGTAAGAACATGTAAAGAAAAAAAAAACATGTTATTAACATTGATGATGTATTATGTTTTTCAAATGTCCACAATACCTTGTCCATTTTGGTCTTAGATTTTTCTTACTGAGCATTCGCTTTTAGAGCAAAATCAGGACAGTGTTTATTCAAAGAGATTCATCAAGTACAGTGTGATTTTCTAATGCTGTAATCTTTTGACTGACAAGTGTGTGTGTGCACAAATTAGTACCTACGATTGGAAATGCATGGGAAATTAAATGCATGGGAAAAAATCACTTGAAGCAAGAATATTTCAGGGACAATTTACCTTAATATTACTGTAATTAATCTGGTTTCATGTCTGTTACACTTTATAGAGATCTCGCCTCTGATGCCAGCAGAATTCAATTAAAGCAGTTTAAGTAGCTTGTCTAAGATTTTCTGTCTAAAATCATTGTTAAAACTAAATATCATATTGATTGTGTGTGTGTGTGTGCACGCTTGCATCAGACTGTCAGAGATGCAGCAGCTGAAGGAGAATCTTACACGACAGGCAAATGAGACCCGTGCCACCTACCTGTCAGTGGAGGAGCAGAACAAAGAAGCAGAGGCCATTTTGCAAAATGTTACCGACACTCTCCCCAAGCAGCACAAGGACATAAATAACAAACCCCTGAACGCAACCTCTGCAGAGCGGCTCAGTGAAGCGGATAATACATTAACACAGGATGCACAGCTGATCCAGGTTTAATCACAGATCACTTTAGAAGGACAAAATACACAGCACGTTAATTAATCACCCTAACAGACCTTCAGAATCGTGAGCTGCACACGCATGCAATATTAATAAGAGTCTTTTAACTGAAGCAGCTGTAGAGAACTAAATCATTAGAGGCTTGTACAGTACCAGGCAATGGAAAGTCAAATCATTTTACAGCCCTCTAATGACTGTTTTGATGACATCAGCCTTCAGAACCAGCTGTTTTTTTAAAGTCTGATAAAAACAACCACTTTGGTTTCAGAGTCTAGACCTGGCCAACAGGACGACCGAGTTGGATTTGCTGATCCAGTCCAAGGAACAGTTGCTAAATAAGACCAGGCAGGAGTTAGAACCAAGACTAGCAAATGCACTCAATGATCTAAACACCACTGAAGAGTTCCACCAGGTGAGTTTGGAAAAGTACCTTGAAATTTAAGGGTCCTGTGGACAATTAACACATACTGTTATTACTGTTTGTCACAGTCAAGCTGACTAATAAGCTGACAAACCTATTTTATTATGGTCTTCTATGCAAGAGGTTCTCAGCCATGGTCCTGAAAGACCCCCTTCCCTGCATGTTTTAGTGGTGCCACTGGATCACTGCACTGCAATTCAGAAAAGGCTTTTAGTTCACTGATTATTTAAACCAGGTGTGCTGGGAGCTGGCGGCATGGTGGTGTAGTGGTTAGCACGGTCGCCTTGCACATCCTGGGTTCGGGTTCGATTCCTGTCTCTGTGTGCATGGAGTTTGCATGTTCTCCCCGTGCTTGGTGGGTTTCCGCCTGGTACTCCGGTTTCCTCCCACAGTCCAAAGACATGTAGGTTAGGTTAATTGGCTGTAGTGTGTGAATAAGTGTACGTGTGTGTGCCCTGCGATGGATTGGCACCCTGTCCAGGGTCTACCCCGCCTTGTGCCCCAAGTCTCCTGGGATAGTCTCCAGGCTCCCCGTGACCCTGAATACAGGATTAAGTGGTGAGAGTGCTGGGAGCTGATAAAATACTAAAATGTGCAGTGGTTGAGAATTGCTGCTCTATGCTATTACTTTTTTTTTTTATAAATATAGAATAAAGAAATAAACATTTAATGCATTTAATGTTTTAATAGGTAAAATGCTATTCCTTTTAATCACTGATTAAATGTATTCATACTCACATGTCTATAATTCACCATAATAATAGTTATGATGCTTGCAAAACATTACATACAGTATGAACAGCGATTTATGTAATTGGCATTAAATTCCAGTTGTTAGAACTGTCTGGATTATTTTTCTAGTGTTTAGTTCTATGGATGATGACATGTAGCTTGCAAATAAATGCAGAATACATCATCAGTATGTATGATAGGTATATATTGGTATGTCGGCATGGTGGCTTAGTGGTTAACACTGTTACCAGGGTCAAGGTTCGATTCCCACCTCGGGTGCTTGATGGGTTTTCCTTGGATACTCCTGTTCTTCCCCACCCCATCTGTATGTTAAATGTTTTAGGTTGGTTGCTATTTGTAGCATATCTTACATTAGTATTTTGGTAGGACTTAAATGAAGAATTAAATTCGAATACCATGCTATATAATATTATAAAACATAAACTGACTGTACAAATACAAAAGGAACTGATTCATTTAACAAAACACAAAGTGTCTAACAGCACTGCTTTATATACTAGTTTATACAAGTCTCTCATGACAAGTTTGTCAATTCTGTGCTTAGTTGCTAACGTTTTGTCTTACCGTCATGTCATGTGTCTCTGTAAAGCTGACAGATCTTGCCCTGGGGCTCAAAGAGGCAGCCCTCACTTCAGTGGTGGAAGGAAAGAAGATAGAATCGGAGGCCTCCTCTCTTCATAAACATATAGAGGGTAAAACTTTGAACCATACAGTCCTCACAGCACTGTTATTTGTAGCATAATGTCCAGTAGTCCTGTTTGTAAGCAGCGTTTCTGGGAAAGAAAGAAAGAAAGAAAGAAAGAGAAAGAAAATTGGCAGTTTAAAATTGCAATGTTAGGTAGAAAACATTGCAAAAGAGCAGAAATAGATTAGAATGGCTTGAGTAGATTTTATAAAATAAAAAAAGGTTCTGTACACATTACCATAAGATTGAGTTGGATATATTATAGAGTGAACAGAATAGTATAGAAAGCACAGATATATTGGGGATAAAAACAGATCCATTCCAATGGATTAGAAGAGAAATACAAATTTATTGAAAAAAGCAAGAGGTAGCACAGTAATATATAAATGATGAATTATAATAGAATTCCCAAAAGAAGTCACTCACCCACCCAAATAATTGAATTCAGATGTTCCAATCCCTTCCATGGTTACAGGTGTATTATATCATGCAGACCGCTTCTACAAACATTTGTAAAAGAATGAGTCGCTCTCAGGAGCTCAGTGAATTCCAGCCTGGTACCATGATAGTCCAGTTTTGAAATTTCCTCCTCGCTACTAAATATTCCACGGTCAACTGTTGGTGGTATTATAACAAAGTGGAAGGGATTGGGAATGACAGAAACTCCCGTGTAAAATTCACGGACTTGTCTGACTGCATTTGTGCCAAGTGTAAAGTTTGGTATGGGGTTGTTTTTTAGGAGTTCCGAGGAGGCTCGGCCCCTTAGTACCAGTAAAAGGAACTCTTAATGCTTCAGCATACCAAGACAGACATTTTGAACAATTTCGTGCTCGCAACATTGAGGGAACAGTTTGGGGATGATGGCCCCTTCCTGTTCCAACATCCTTTTGTCCACCAGTGCACAAAGCAATGGATGAGCGAGTTTCGTGTGGAAGAACTTGACGGGCCTGCACCCAATAGAACACCTTTGGGATGAATTAGAGCAAAGACTGCGAGCCAGTGCTTCTCATCCAACATCAATGCCTGATGTATATATTATTCGTTCCTTTGCCTTCGCCTTCTGTATATATACTGTACATAAAATATATAATATTTTTTCTATCTCCATTTAATGATTATGCAGGATGAAATATTTAGCTATGTGAAGGCAACAGAGATAGAAAGAATAAAATATAGAGTATAACAAAATACAGTCACGGAAACGTGGACAGAAAATATGTAGTGAATAAAACATGACAAGGCAATACCCATCGTCCCCTGCACATTTTAATTACATTTTCATATGTGTAGTAACTAGCACCCGTATTTGAAATACTGTCTTGGGGTCATATTCCTGTTGTTCTTAGTTGTTTTTGTGGTCACGACACATTGTGATGTTACCATGCTAATGTTGTTTTTGTTTTTCATCTTAGATTATGTATTCTTGTAAAGCACTTTATTGAAATTCACTCTGCACTTGTATCTGCTCTAAGTCCTATGCGTGACAGCGTGTTGCAGCCCAGCATGAAGTGGAGTTACTGTTTCCACCCTGAAGCTGTTTTTCTAATAACATAATAACAGATGTTTTCATTTGTCTTATATTGCAGCCAACTCTAACATTTTTTTTTTCATTTTTTTTCTTTATTAAAGAACAACATGTTGTACATTTTATCCATTTATAGTTCCATGAGAACATTCATGCGAAACACATTAGTTCACTCACTTGCTAACCAAAACATTTTAAATCCTTCCTTCCTAATGTCTGCATTTTGGAAAAGCTTTACCTCTTGGGATTATATATAAATGATATTATATTGTAGGTTTTTGGTCTATTTAATTTTTTCTTTGAAGGAATCTCCAGTGTCAGTGTTTTATAATAGTTATTATACATTAGGCCACATCACATCATTGATTAGTTTTGCATGACATAGAATCCATGATGATCTACAGTACCTTACATATAGAAAATGCTAACACAGTTGAAAAGAGACTGGAATAAATAAAAAGCTTCTACAACAGGCATAGAGAAGGAGTGGCCTGTTCTGCACACTAAGACCCGCGAAGCCCTAAAGCGAGAGGGCATTGTGGAGGAGAAGATCCTGACGGAGGTGAACAAGAAGGTGAGGCATGCTGAGAGAGTGCTCAGACCTGCGCTGGGGAATGCGACGCAAGCAAGAGACAACGCAATGCAGACTCAGAAGACGGCTAATTCTGTAGCTAAGGTAAGCTTGACATGGTGTTTCCCCATATGCAAAGATCTTGGAGGTATTAGAGGTAATGCTGGATGTGACCAATATTTCAAAGCAAATTTAAGAAAATGAACCTTTTTTCAAGGTATCACAATTCCAATTATCTACAGCTATTATGGAAATATGGAAAGAGTCAAATATGAACTAAGATGAAATAAGAAGATGAACGGATATGTGCCGTAAAAATGTTTCGCGTGCATACAATTTAATAATAACCTATTTAGGATTATTTCATCTGGATTAAGGAAAAGGAAGGTAAATCTATATGCTAATCTTTTTTAGGATGCTAAGGCGTCCCTGTCACGAGCAAAGCAGACAAAGAAGGCGTCCGCTCAACTGAAGAAGGGTGTGATTTCAGCTGTGCAGCATCTGACAGAGCAGGAGGACTTAGCTTCTCAGGTGGCAGGAGAAATGCCAGACGAGGTAAACAAATGTGTTATGTAACTTGTTTCTATTGCGCGACTTAGTACAGCTGAAAACCTTTACATACACGACACACATGACAACGACTTCCCAGAGAACAACATTTTGTTGTTGGTGGTGTTTAACTTTTTTTTTTTATTGATTTGGAGCTATATTTATTGTTGTGGTATGTTTATAAAGTTAATTAGTTATGGCAGTTATTTATCAGTGAGCTGCTCTCTCTCCTGTGAAAAACATTACTGATTGATATAAAGAGGTGGCTGGTGATATCACTCTTTGAGTCCTGGAATACGTCTGTGCCATCAGAGAAGCAAAACTCCATAGATGTGATATCCTGGTCACTCAGTACATTCAAGTTGTCAGCTGATTTCGTTTTATTGATACAGTGGAACCTCGGATTGCGAGTAACTCGGTTTACGAGTATTCCGCAAGTCGAGCAAAGATTTTTAATACATTTTGACTTGAAAACGAGCATGTCTTGGTTTACGAGTGCCAAGTTTTTTGACACAGACACACACACACACACTCTCTTGCCTTTACACCCCCCCTCCCCGGCTTCACACAGACACACACACTCTGCTCTACACAGAAACTCTGCTCTGTCGCAATTCTTTTCAAAGCTAAGTTGCTGGTTCACCCGTTTTTTTTTTTTTTACTTTACAGCAGTGATTCTGTTAGTCTGCGCTCACGCGAGTGTCATTAGAGATATTTCTTTTTTTCCCGTTAAAACAGTGTGTCCGTTGTGTGTGTGTTTGTTGTGAAACTTAAAAAGTGAGGTGGGAGGAGGGAGGAGGAGTTTTACTGTGTAAGACGAGGCGAGGGAAGGGGCTAATTCCACACACACACACACACACACAAATACACGGCGCCTGCGCGCACAAACATAAACACTTATCTGTTGGGATTTATTTAAACTTTTTTTAAAGGTAAAGTGCAGGTTAATTTGTTTTATTTTTACTTTATATATTGTATTATTTATTTTTCTGTATTTAATTTTTTGGGCTGTGGAACGAATTATTTGAGTTTTCATTATTTCTTATGGGAAGGTTTGATTTGGTTTACGAGTGTTTTGGAATACGAGTCTGCTCGTTATGCTCGTAATCCAAGGTTCCACTGTACTTAGAATAACATGACTAAGCCTAAATTTGAGCAACTGCAGAAACCCCAGATCAACACACTACCTCTAGATGGTTGTACAATGGGCACTATGCATGATCAGTGCATTGCTTCATACGCTTCTCTTCTAACTCTGATGCATCCATCGCTCTGGAATACGGGCAGTCTGGACTCATCAGACCACATGATGCTTTTGCATTGCTTCAAAGTCTGATCGTAGCAAGTTGAAGCCTTTTTTCCTGATCAGCCGCTGGTTTTCTCACGGGCACACAGCTGTTTAAAACTAATCCTGTAAGCTTTCATCTCATCTTACTTTCACTATTAAACATTGTCATTATTGTTTTTGTTCCTGATGCAACTGCATTCCATTCAAGATTGTTTTCTGACAACATTTCTTCCACAAAATCTCCTTAGTTGTTTTCTTTGTTTAATGTAGGCCAACAGTTTGACCATTCCGAAGCTAGGATAAATTTTTTTTTATAAATTTTTCTGTGTTAAATTTAATTAAACATGCCTTATATCCACTTATTTTTATACTTTGATTTTGTGACGCATCCACTGCACAAATCTCTCTGAGTGAGCTGTCACTATAGAAGTGATATTGTTATAATTAAATTGACTAATCCAATTCTGACTAATCTGATTCAAGAATTCAACAGTGTTCTGGTATAAATACATTGGAACAATCCTAACCAGTGCTGCAAATGATTCGCTAGGGTTTTCTTTGCTAATTCATCTACACACTACAAGATTTGGACAGATTAAAACACACATTAATCTCAGCCAACGAGGTGAACTCACAGAACTTGGAACGAAGAGGACTTCATATTAATTTAAGCATTTAAGATGAACATGTACAGTAACTCAGCTGTTATTGGCTATATATGGTCAGATGTTTTTTTGTTTTTGTTTTGTTTTTTTAAAAAGAAGACAGTCTGTGTTTCCACATCTTGATGTTTGATTGAGTTTTTAATATTTTACACAAAGCTTCTTAGAATTCTCAAAAGACCTAGCTGGGGGGTTCATAGACTAAAAATTATTTAGGAAACTTCTCAGACCAATTCTGAGTAAGGAAAGTACAAACACCTTTATCCTATAAAGGATGGTGCAGCAATTCGAGGACTGTGATTGGTTGATAAAAAAAAAATCTGTAAAGGTCTTAAAATCATTGTGAAAATACAATATCTGATAAAAGAATTAATAAAAGAAATTGTATAATCATGACTACAGGCTACTTTATGCAAAGTTTGTGTTACAAGCTAAATATCTTAAAGTTAATTAAAACAGCCAAATGTTGAAAATGTGTTTACTTTTGAAGCAACCAATTTCCACGCAATAGTTACTATATTTAAGTTACTACATTTATTTACCATGCCGATATTATTACTTGTGATCTATTTCAGATTGATATTTCGTGAATCATTTTTATCTTTACTAAGATTTAGTCCTAAATTTAAGGGGAAATTCTCAGAAAAAGTCATAATTCTAAGAATTTTGTCACTAGGAGCAACTTTTAGGCATAATAAGCTTTGTGAATACAGGCCCTGGTGTGTTAGACTGGGACACCTTTTAACTTTTAACTCTTGCATGAACTGTAAAGTACTGCTGGTGAAAAAGTGAAATTTATTGGAAATTGAAAGAGCAGTTACAGCTACTTTTTTTTTCAGCTTTAACTGTTCGAGTTACTATTTCACTCTTCATTCTCGTTTGAGTTCTCTGCTTGTTTCTGTTTCACAGGCTGATGTTTCTTTAAAGGGAGTGATGGGGAGCATGGAGTCAGCCAAGAGTCAGCTGGAGGGTTTTACTCACATGCTAGCCGAGCTGCTTGGTCAGATAGGTACATTCCAAAACCTTTCTTTTACTCCTGCATTTCATTTCTTCTGACGTCCCTGGCGCTTCTGTATTCAACATATCTTTCCCAACATTTTCTTTGCTGTATTCTTTTCTGTCCTGTATAAACGTTTCCTTGCACACTCTTATTTCCTCTTATTCTTTAAAATTAACATCCTTTTTTTGTATTATTAAACTTGCATCTCAATCTTATCTCTCACCAAACAGAAAGGAACGTAGACGTGGAGAAGTACGACCGCCTGCTGAACGAGACAGCTGCACGTCTCCGAGTACTCCGAGGCAGTGTGGAAAGCCCAGCACTGACCAAGAAGTTTCAGATACTCCTTGGAGCTTCTGAGGCTCAACAAAAGCAGTTGGTGGAGCTTGAAAAGAATCTGCAGGACATCCAAGAAGAGCAGGACAGCCTGAATGATATTGCTCAGAATCTGCCCAAACAATGCCCAGAGAGGAGAAATAAAAGAGGCTAGGGAAGACAAACGATATCTTTGGCATACTTATTGTTACAGTAAATATTGGATTATATATATTATCTGGATCTAGTGGGAGTGAGAATCATTCATGCAGTTCCATGTGACACAACCAGGTGTACAAGCACTAATAAGTTTGGTTTCTGACATTACATCTACAGTACAACCCAATACATGTTTGAATTGCACCCTATGCATTATAAACCATACTGAAATTCAATAAAAGAGAACATCTTTATTGTGTTTTATAGTTATTTGTTTTTATTATGATATACCAAATTGTGTAACTTTTAGTCTCAATTTAGAATCTTTTAACTAAATCCGACTATATCTGATGGTCCAAGGGCAAAAAATGCATGTCTGCTTATAACAATGTATGAGCATGCACTATAAGTAATTTCTTTATTTAAAATTGTGTCTGTTTTTGTTCTTTTTACACGTATTCTTGACATACTTACAGTACATTACAGTACATACACTTACACTTTACACTAATTTAACATGTTCATCTCCTTTTTATCTTTATAAACCTTAGATCTAAAATACAGTCTAGATACAGGCTATAATTCAAAGTGGCAAAAGCAGCTTCTAAACATAATTTGAACCTTTTAAAAATGTGATGAGAAAATCAAAGGATCTTTATCATAGGCTCTGAGTCATTCATTTAATAAAAACAGAAACATAGAATTCATAATATAATAATAATAATAATAATAATAATAATAACAATTAGAATGAATTCTGGTTCAGGTAAAGTGTGAAGCTGCAATGAATAAATTAACAGTAGTCCATATTAATGTGGAATGAGTATCTACCTTTTCATCGTCCTCTTTTTAGATTAAAGAAATATATACAGCATAGACCATGCTCCCCATCCACAGAAAAAAAGAAATTGATGCAGAATAAATACTGCTTACATCTATATATATACTTGAGATGAACAGTAGCAGATGCTCATTCTGTCTGAAGGGCAGAGATGAAAAATCTAAACATTCAGTAGTAAACAATAATACAAATTTGAGTCTATGGAGATTAATAATGCAGCCGTACTAATATTCCTTTTCATGCGACTTACTACTTCACGAATTGCATTAGGATCGATGCTGAAACTTAAACTGCACTGACCCGAAGACAGTGGGACAATGTGTATGAATGTCAGTAGGTTAACATTAAAGACACCTTGATTTTTCCACTTGTTTTATACTAGAAGCTAAACAGAACATGCAGCACAGGATGTTACAGTGGTGGCTCACAGGCCACTGCATTACATCATCTTTATTTCAGACACTGTATCTCTGGCTTCTTTCTTGTCGGGGTACTTTACAGGGTGCTATCACATTTTCTTTCACTAAAAGGTCACCCATAGGTGCACTTTATTTCAGATAGCACCATTTAGAAGTTTCATACACTCATTAAGTTCATGAATTTCATGGCAATCCTGGGATTTCTATGATGATGTGAAACTCTTTGGTAAAGCTTGGTAAAATGGTTACACCTCCCAATACCTTGTACATTTCTGACTTGTGTAAATCTAACATCCTCTTTCTCAGATCTGCACTAAGCTCCTTGGACTTTCCCATTGTAGTGTGTTGGTCAATCCAGGGACTGCTGTCAAACACATCCTTTTTTATGTTGGTACAGAGAAGCTATCAGTTGTGGTCAATCATGATCACTAACAGGAACTTGAGAGGCCTGGGGCTTGTCAAATGAAAAGACATTTCAGTGCTTTCAGCACCAGTCTAAGAGGGTGTATGTATTGTACAGTATACACAATTTTGACCCTGTGTTGATTTAAAAAAAAACATAAATGAAAATCAAACCATATGGTCCAAATTCTTATTTCATTTTTAAAAAATCACCATGAAATTCATGTTTATGATCAATGTATGTAACTTCTAGCTGTTGTAACTGTATAGTGGTACACTTTCTTTATTAGACGTTACTAAGACGTTAGGCGTTAGGGCACCTAAGGGAGCAGGTTTCATGTTTTATCCAACAAGAGAGGACCTTAGAGGGTGCTGTCTCATGTTTGCTGCACTGTAGGGGCACCATAGAGGACACTTTATCACAATTACTCTACTATGGGAATACACATTTCATCATATAACAAATGATTAAATGCACGTAATACTGATAAGTACTTCTGTCTCAATGTTGAATTACAAACAGTGCCCTCTATCACTTTGAGAATTACTTTACGGAGGTCAGTGCTTGATCAATCTCACCAAGCCTCCACTGACATCGTTTACAAAACTCATATGCCCATCCCTTCTGAAGTTTACATAAGGGTGAACAGAATAATGGAGAATGAGCTCCCTTTGTCCGGGTCTAGACAGAGATTCTGGGTTTCACACTTAAAGGTAAATAAATATCAGCAGAGTAGACTGCACTGGTCCAAACCCAATCTAAGGTTTCAGAGGAGAGCAATATTGCCAGCAATAACTGTACAGTGCTATGATCATACAGTTTGTGTAAAAAAAAAATTTTTTTTTTTTTCAAAGGCAAAACCAAGCTTTTAATAGTCAGTAAATCTATATTCAGAAACATGTTCTAGTACACCATCCAAATGGTCAAATATATTCAAATATATAGAAAGTCCATACATTAAAACATTGCATATGTGTTGCAATATGCAAATATGCTCTGTAACACAGCAGCATTTGTAGTCCTATTAAGTGTCTCTTTTGATAAATTTCAAACCAAAAGTTTAATTTAGCAAAATATTGAATTCAGATGAGTCTTTTAAACATTAAGCAGGGCCAATGATTACATTTTGGTTTAACTGTATATAGTGTGGCGGTGGTGTAGTGATGTGGTGTAGTGATGTGGTGTAGCACTGGAGCCTTGCACCTCCAGAGTCCAGGTTCGATTTCTGCCTTGGGTCTGTGTGCATGGAGTTTGCATGTTCTCCCCATGCTTGGTGGGTTTCCTCTGGGTACTCCAGTTTATTCCCACAGTCCAAAGACATGCAGATTAGGCTAATTGGCCTTCCCAAATTGCCTGTCGTTTGGGAATGAGTGTGTGCGCTTACTGTATGTGTGTGAGCCCTCCGATAGTTTGGCAATCCGTCCAGTGTGTACCTCGCCTCATTCCTTCAGTCTCCTAGGATAGGCTCCAAACTACCCACTCACTATCCTGTATACAGTACACTGTATATTGTGTTACAACATGATTAAAACATCTAATTTTCCATCAATATGATGTAGGAAGTCATATAGTTGTTCATTTTACTTACATTTCCTCCCTTACTTTGTTCAGGTCTTAATCTGTACGATGCTAAATGCCTTTTCCATATAAATGCAGATTTTTTTTTTCTTCCAAAATTAGGAATTAGAATTTAATATTTTTAACCTGTGTTTTCTTGCTATTCTTCTTTTGGCCGCACGATGGCGCAGGGAGTCCAACAGATTAGACGACGGCCATTATAAATCACTTAACGGATTCGATTCTCGTTTAAATTAATCGAGATTCCGAGTGTTTGATTGATTTACACATTCAGCCATTCCGTTGATACGAGTCACTTTAAAGATTCAATTCTTGTTTAAATGAGTCGACAAGTCAAATTTTGATCTTATTTCAAAGAAATGGGTTAAAAAGTAGTTTCTCATGTACTGTATATCTATCTAATGTTTATCCAGGTAACATGTATTTCTGTCTATGTTATAATAAATTGTCTGCAGTCAGATTTTACGGTCAACATTTAAAACACACACGTAATCTTGTTATAGAATAAAAGTGTACGATTGTCACGTCAAGAACGACAAATACAGTTGATCTAAAAATCCTGGGACAACCTTTGAGAAGTTTGTTTTTAGGAATCGATTCTCTTGAGTCGACACTTTGAGTCGTTCGATAACAAAGAGCGATTCACTGGCGGACGCCCCTCGCTGGACTCCTGCGACTTGCGTTTATTCCTCTCCGCCTCCTCACGAGAGAACAGGAGTCCCGCTGTTTCTCCGAACCGCACCAATACGTCCAATCATGCCGTCGAATGTACAAGGTGAGTCGTATAATTTTCATAGTTATTCTTATACATTTTATTTATATATCGCATTCTTTGTGTGCTACACGCGCGCGCCTGCCTGCCTGCCTGGTGTGGAACGCTGCATTGTTTCTCCGCTGCTCTTTATTACCGCAACAGCAAGTGCACCGACATGAGGGACGCGTTTAACGGTGCTGTGTGGTTTCTTTGTGTTTTCCAGGTGGAAAGGCGTTTGGATTATTGAAGGAGCAGCAGAGGGAGAAGCTCGAGGAGGTGAACAAGGTAAACGGATGAATGTGGTGTATAGCGGTTGTTTCTACATTGTTTTTGCGGTGGGAAACGTTAGCTAGCTGAGCTAACTGGACTTGGCTTTGACCTTCGGTTATCAATCTGAAGAGCTTACATTCTTACAGTTCATGGGGCCAAAAATAAAGTGTAGTAAAATAGTTTCAATAAATAAGTTATTATACAGGCTTCTTTTATTATCAGTTATGTATTTATTGTGTCTGAGCAGGCTAGTATTATATAGGAATATATATAGGAAAAAACAAATCCTATAAAGCGATTAAAAGGCACAAATGGCAAACCCCAAGCCCTGTTTATAAATACACGGAGTCATTTTTTTTAAGCCGGCCTATTTAAGGCGCATTTCTGGTGGTCGCAGTGTTTAGATCAGGTGTGTCTGGCAGAATGAATGAGACCGTTGTTTAACGTCTTTTCAGGTGGACAGTGATGTAGCTGTTACGCTAGGTGGCGCTGTACGGCGTTACATGCTCATTTGCATATTCATACTTTGTCGTCGTGTTCATTTGCATATTAAAAAAATGTTACGTGAAGAAAAGTAGGGGTTTTTTTTGTTTGTTTGTTTGTTTTCGAAAAGACCGGTGTATAAAAGAATGAATTATTCATTTAAATTCTATACAGGGTTGCGGATGAATTGACACTATGAACAGGGTGTCAATTCATCGCCGGTCACACACAGAGACGCACACACTCGCACGCTAAGAAATTTGGGAATGGCAGTTACCCTAATCTGCATGTCTTTGGCCTGCGGGAGGAAACTGGAGTACCTGGAGGAAACCCATCAAGCTCATGCAAACTCCATGCACAGGGAGCAAAGGCGCGCCAAAGAAAGTTATTTCTTACAAAGAGCATGAATCAATTTAGATCATCACACTGCAAACGCACAAACAAAAAAATTAAGTTCTTTTCAAAATTCTGAAGAAAAAAGCGTTTTTTTCAAAAATTGTGAGAATTGGGGATCAGGCAAACACTAAGCGAACAGATTTGTAAGGTATGGAATGTTTTTATTGCTTGAGATTGTTATTATTATTATTTTTATTTTTTTTAAGGCCCAGGTATACTAAAGTATATTAATTGAGTCTTTTTACTAATCTGCCCAGGAGAATGATGCTATCCACGATCTAATAACTAGTAGCAGTCAGTTCCCTCTTGTACTCCCAATCCTGTACCTGTTTATTCCGCTACTGAGAGAGCCGTGTCCTGAGAGGCGGTAGATACAGCCTATGCCAGCTGCCATAATAAAAAGAATAAGGATCTACTGACCCTTACACATCCTCCGCAGAGTAACACAATTTCGCGTAGTGGACGGGTTCTTCTTTAAAAATCCCGGGAAGATTAACCCTTAAAAGGCAACACGGCATTGGTCAATGACGGATCTTAAAAAATATCTTATACAAAGGTTCTGCTGGTGTGTGTGGACAGAGGAGGCTTCAGACATTACAATATAAGTGCTATCAGAATACGGAAATAACGCTGCATCTTTGAACACCTTTGTCTTACACTTCACAAAGTTGTTCAGAGGGAAGAGATGGTAGGTTAGATATGTGAAATGTGAATTTAATAGAAACATAATATGAATCAAATTCTTTGGTTAAAGGGCATATGTATTTGTAGTTTAGACCTTGTAAACCACTTGGGCCTGCCCGCTCCGGTGGCTCCCACCGCAAGTATATTTCAGACCTGTGAGAAACACTGAGTGTACAGTAGCTAAGTCACATTCAAGGTTCCTTGTGGTCATTTGCCAGTAGTAGTGATGTAATTTCCCAGTTCTGCACCACTGATGTGTAAAGGTGGAGGGGGGAAAAATGGATGTCTCCATGATGCAGTGTCTTGTTTGTTAGGAAACTATTTAAAGTTCATGGTTAATGTTGAAAACAAGACTGGCTATTAGTGCATTTGTTTTCTATAGTAAACTTCACTCATGCATCATTTTAGAATGAATAAGCCAGCCAATGGTAGCTATATATGCATAATAGCGCTAATGTTTAATGATTACTTTCTCAAAACAGTGAGTAGTATAGCCAGAGTTGCAGATTTAACCAAACACTCTATCTGAATAGTAATTTAAACATAGAAAATGTGTATTTTACACTGTTCACAGTTTGAGCCACGACATTGATTTGAAGTCACTCTGTGAACAAAATTCATACATTGCAATTTCTAATCTATGACGTTCACTGGCTGGAGGCTTGCAGTAACTCTGCATAAATTTTTTTTTTTTTAAAGCATTGCATGGGTGGGACGAACAAAAGTAGTTAGTGGTTAGTCGTTGGAAACACTCATGCACTTTCATCTGTCAAGCTTTACACATTGAGTGGTCATGAGTCATGCAAGCAGAGGGATGTCTACATGGTCGACATCTAAAAAGGTTTTAAAGTCTCCAAATTCAGTTTCTAAGTTGGCCACATTGATTGAACCATGGCTTCAACAAGTTGCCCTTTAGTATTCATATTTGTGACACAATCTTTGTTCATGTTGGTGCGATAAGGACAACTGGACAAGTTTACACCCTGAAACATGATTCTGGTTCTAATTTGGAGTAAATTGAAAAATGAGTGGAATCGGTCAGGTTTATTTGTTGAGCTTCCAAAAGTTGGACTGAAAGATCCAGAGTGCAGTCAGTGAAACATCTGTGGTTTCAGTCTGAGACAGCGAATTGAATCAGCTTTTTAGAAATCCATGACCATGACCAGCACAGTGGTAGTGGTGGCATTGGCATTGAAGCGAAGGAGTGTTTAAGGAGTGAGTATTGAACAATGTAGAGCTGACCTGGAGAAAGTAATAAAGCACGGCTGCATCAGGGCTTAGAAGCTGCTACCTGTAATTAACACTTGGACATTTGTGTGTTAAATTCCAGAACATGTTGGCCTTGATAACAAGGTGGCAGAAAGTACTGTAGCCCAGAACTTTTTCTGGGTTAAAGAGACAAAATGCACGTCCTAGAAACGGTTTAATAATAATCTGAACAGTGAGGTTCTCCACTTCAGCACCTAAGATTCCTTTTTAATTAAAAGAAAAAAAAAAATAAGGTTGTGATTGCATAAATAAGCACCTTCATCTGGCTGGTGCTGCGCAATGTGTTTGTCACCCCTCTGTAATAAGTATAACGTTTGACTGCTAAACAGTTAGCTTACTTGATGCTTCAGATATGTGAGAACTTCAGTAGTGCTTTGTGGTCAGGTCCAGTCCCATTGCTGCCCACATCCTTTGACCTTAATTTGAATTATTTTAAGTTTCTATTCCTTCAACTGTGCATTATCAGTCTTCCCCATCTTGTTCTTACTTTGTCCTGTACTTGTTTTTCCCCTATACAGGATGGTGTGTGAGTGGGTGTGTATTCATGATAACAAATGCACTTTCGAAAAGTCTGAAATTGTGCCTGATTGTTCACTTCAGTTACCTTGGAAACTCTTCTTATTTGATTACATAATTTGTACATTGTTATCACAGTGTATTGTGTATTAAGTGCACTGTATATTCTACATTTTGTTTTAGAATAAGATTGCAAAATGTCTAGACGTGCAAAACAGTGCTCTATATAGACACACGGAGGTTTATTTTCTGCGCATAGGTCATGCCGCTGAGCTGAAAACAGACATTCATAAAAGACGCCCACCATGACTAATCACCTGATAGGACTTCTAATGTATTTATAATATGTCAGGAAAATTTGGGTTATAATTGTGACTATCATTTCAGATGGTATGACGTAGGAATAATTTTTAGTTTGGTTCCTAGATGATGCACCACATTGATCCTCCTCTGTAAAGGCAATGTATAATTCTTTTAATGCTGCAAAAGCTCAGTGAAGGTTAAAACAGCTGATTGAACAAGTTGTTAAATGCTAGCAAACAATGAAGCTGTCACTCACAATCTACTGTTAGCTATATTACTTTTTTTTTTCTCAGCTTGGAACTCACTAGCTAATACTGTTTATTCTAGTCAGCGATGTCCAAAGAGTGAAAATAGTTACAGTGCTGAAAAAAAACATACTTGTTGAGAAACATCCATTTTTGCTTGGACACCTTTCAATTTAGAAATACTATTGTTTTAGCGCTAGTTTGCATTTGAACCTTTGAAGCTACTCTATCCTGTTCTAATGGTATAACGAACACTGCAAGTTTTACCAAATGAAGCAGAGTCATTTAACGAATAAGCATAAGCAAGAAATAAGGCTGAATGCCACCAGTCTTTTAATATAAAACTATTAGCAATTAATTCACGTCTATAAAGTAAACTTTAAACTTCTAATTTACGGTAAAGTTCTGTTTTGTTTAACATTGGAGCTATAACACATTAAAGGTGCCGTAGTTAATTACAAGGATATCTCTTGTACAAAGAACTTAAGTTAAGTAGAACATGCTTTTTGGGATAGATTAAGGATTATGTTGTGGCCTTAGTAAAATCATGCTAAATAGCGGAGAAACCCTGTTTGGAAAGCAGACTTGCAGTCCAGGATTCTTGGTTTGGTTTGATTTTCTTGGGACTCGATGGGCCACCTGAGCTTCAAGAACATGGGTCAGATTTGCTCAAATGTCAAACCCACTATTAAAAACCTTATCTTTTTGGGTGAGGTAATAATTTACATTTTATTATCATGTAATGTATAATAATAAAATGTAAAAGTAATTTTTTAAATATAATTTTTATAAAGTAATTTATTTCTTAATTTCCATAATTGCTTTTAATTCTACAAAGCGCTGTATAAATTAAATTGAGTTTAACTTTTGACTAACAGCACAGACTCTTAACTGTGGGTCGATGTTGAGGACACTAGTATAATGAAAAAAGTAGTTAAGGACAAGAGTATAATGAAGATTTATAGCTATTACAATTGTCATCATCTATTTAAAATCGCTTTTTAACCATGTACTGTTCTTTTCACACTCAGAGGTGGGTCTTACAGGACAGTGGCAATGTGTTATATAGATTGAATGAATGTTTTTTTGTTTGTTTTTTTGCATCTTTCTGTGCACAGTTTTGTAACCACTACTGTAGTAGAAAATAAAAAGCAGGTTAGAATTTGAAGAAGTGGTTAACAACTAGAGCTAGAACCCCAGAGCACAAATACTCTTCCAATTAAATTTTTTAAAAATTGCCTTTAACATAATAAAAGGCTCCAATAAATATTTTTTTCTCTGAATTTAGCTATTATCAGGATTGTTTCGATTTGGCAGTGTGGCTTATATCAAATGGTATAGTCTGTTGTCAGCCAAGCGCTTCAACACAATGTCACTTCCACTTCCTGTTTCACAAGGAAATTTATCAATATTATGAATTGCAATTGGATATCTTTAGCAGGGGTCCGTTCTTCGTACGTCGCTAACTCAGTTAGCTGGATTTGATTGTTGTGGATTTGTCCTGATCTTGGATTGTTTTGTTCTTCGAAGCGAATCTCGCGCTTGCTGTCATAGCAACATGTCCGTAAGCTTAAACCTGCTCGGGAGTAGGTTTATTTCATGTAAACAGGATTTAGGCCGCGCTCCTGGCGGGTTATGATTGGCTGAAATGGCGAGATCACATCTGATTGGTTAAAGAGCATGACTGGCGCAGACTGACTCCGTGGGGAAAAGAAAAGTATCTTGCATGAATATGTGGATGAATGTATTTAAACATAAATACAGTATATGTATACGTGTGTGTGTGTGTGTGTGTGTGTGTGTGTGTGTGTGTGTGTGTGTGTGTGTGTGTGTGTGTGTCTGTGGTCATTATTCGTGTGTTAATCTCTGTGTGTGTCTAATAATATGTAACATTCTATCCCCAGATTGTGTCTATATAAGTGGAGGTAATTTTCTCAAATCTGTCGCAGCCATATCTTGTCCGTTTATGAGAGAGCAACCAGTTACTGAAGGTGTGCGGATTATACGCAGAGTTTTTCAAATTCCTTGTGTATTGCGTGATAGACAGGATCCTTTAGCACAGCATGACAATAAACTTCTTACTATACTTGTTCTTCTACTTCACTTTTACACTGTAAACTGTAAGTTGGCAAAACTCAAAATATTTGAGGTAATCAGTTACATCAATTTTTTTAAGTAATGATGTTTCCAATTTTAAGTAAACAGATCTATCAATATTTGAATTTGTTGCAAATTAAGTAAATTCAATCCGGCGCGAGAACTGAACCCGGGTCGTTCGCATGGCAGGCGAGACACCCACCACTGAGCCACCAGTGCGCTTTAGATTTCAACTGGTGGACCTTTGAGGTGACAGTTACTGTTACTTAAGTACTTATGATTACTTCAAATATAAAATTTGTTCAGCTCATTTTAAATTAATATAGGATTTGAATATATATATATATATATATATATATATATATATATATATATACACACACACACACACACACACACACACATAACATGTAACACGGGCAGCACTCACGTATTTAATAATTACTTTTATTTTTAATTATCTTTATTAAAGTTTGAAATTCTCCATAACCCTCTAATAAAAGCTTTTGCTCCGCTTGAGAAAAAAAAAATTAGCTGCTCTTTTGGCATTTCGTCAACCAATCGCAGGGGTTGTGATCAGTGTTTCTACTGTCGATGCATATCGCCTTTTAAACAAACGCACGAATGCGCAATAATCCTAGACAACTCAATCCAGCTATACTAATCATGTTATTTTGCATGCAAATGTGAAAGACATGTTGGCAATCTGCTTCAACAAACTCACATACACAAACTGTTACCATCTGTGTACAGGGCTATGTGCTTGGACATAACCATAGAGTCAATAATTGGAAATAGTTTAACTACATCACTTTTTTTCCTCTGCAGGAGTTTATGGAGGATCAGAAGTACCGTGATGAGGAGGATTTGGCAGAGAAGCTGGATTCCTTCAAAAGTAAGAGTGTAGAAGACTAAAAGCTCATTACAAATGTCTTTAACGTGTAAACATTCTGTGAGGTTCCTACACGCGTGTCGTATGCATGCATATATGAAGTTGTTTATAGAAGGATGGCCCTGTGTATGTATGTGTGTGTGGAACTTGCTGCAGTCTCATTCTGCAGGAATGCTTGCTTGTATTTTGAGAGAATACTTTGATGGAAAGAAATAAGGTAACTGAGCATGTCTGTGGATGAGAGAGTTTATAGATAAAATGTGAACAAAATTTTCAGTCATGCGAGTCGAAGCCTGTCTCTTTCACTTGCTTTCTTTCTCACCCCCACTTTCTATTCCTTACACTGTGTGACATGCCCATGTCTTTGTGTGAATATTTGCAGATTAAGAAAAATAAAGCTTATGGATCATTTAAAGAACAAAACATTGCAAAAGCCCAGTTCATATCAAACAGGAAGAGAAAACCAAGTACAGCATCCAGGCAGATTGAAACAAAGTCTTTGTTTCGTTTCAGTTATGGTTCGCAGAAGTATACACTCGCTTGGGACTCAGTATGTCCTAAGGCCTTGTGCTGGCCGCAGTGTTCGACCCACATGTGCTTGTGTGTGGGGGCGTGTGTGTTTTTTTTTTTTTTTTCCATTTCAAATTCAGCTCTGAGAGAAATGAGGAAGCGTGGCCATAGAGGGCCATTGATTTCCTGTTGTACAACAAAAAAAAGAGAAACGACCAGTATGATAACCAAACATGGTCATGCTGTTAAAACCTCAGAATAGACTGTAATGAGTTAATAATCTCAACACAATATAAACTGGCTGATCGACCATAACACACTGTAGGAGCTTGGAAATTCTTTAGTATTTACAGACACACTAACTGCTTGGAAGCATGCCCAGTCACTCATTTTCAGTTTGGGTTAAATGTAGAGTGATTTGCATTTATTAATATGAAGGAACCATAGATAGCCTGCATGTTTGATTTAGCCAGCAATAAGCGTATATATACTTTGCATATGTTGATTATTTTTATTGTGGATATGAGAGTCAGATTGTAGACACCAAATAAAAATTCTTTTCGTGCTATCTGAGGTGGGTGGGATGGCATGCTCTCTCCTTTTCTGCTGTCAGTCACAACCACATTTGAAAATCCTGGGCATCTATGAGCTCTCTGGCATGCAAAAGTGGGCGAAGGTGTTTTTCCTCAGTATGTGTTATGCAAGCCATCAGCAGCAATTCAGAAAGACACTGTACCTGGCTACTATTACTACTGTAAGTAGTGACCCCACTATAGTTTTACTAAATCTGTAGCATGAGGGGGTTGGGGGTAGCTAGCAAGTTAAAGTTATCCCTACGTTTTTTTCTACAAGACTGCGTGTGATGCCCTGATTTTGAATCATTCGAAAGAGAAAGATGTGAGCAATATTGTTGATGCCATGGAAATCAGTAGTATCACATGCCAATAATAAGAATAATTCAGAAGTTTGTTTTTAAGGATAAGAGCTTTTATCTTTTATTTAAACACCAAATGGGTCTTCTTACTACTACTGTCTGCTACTTTGATTTAAACCACGAAGCAAACATTGACTTCATTTTACAGTTGTATAAAGTAATCTTGTGCACTTAGCCGGTTGCTTATAAATCAGTTGGACTAATGCTGGTTTTGGTGTTCCTACCCCATCCAATGTTTTTAAGGATTAGTTACCAGTGTTGGGCTCTCTGTAGGGCCCCATCAACTTAGCATGTCTGTCTGTTCCTTTCTTTCTCAGTGTCTACCCCCCACCCCAGTTTCTCTTCCTCCCCACACAGTTTTGTTGTGAATAGTCCTGAGTATCAGGGGAAGGATTTAACAAGGGGGGCCATTGTAACCGCATCTCCTCCTCTCCCAGAGACACCGTTACAATGCCCGCTCCAACAGCGCAGTCTTTGTGATGCAGAGACGGACAGAGACTGAGACAGATGGAAAGTCGGCATGAGTGTAGACATAGTAAAGGAGGCACAGAAACCGAATGCTAGAAATGATTTAAAGTAAAAATAAATAAATAAATAAATAAAAGTTTGACCAAAGTTTGTTTCAGCCTCAGCACTGAGTCTGCACCTGCTGCGATCCGTTTCTCTGTCCCAGCTCCAGCTGTCATAGTAATGACCTGGGCTTTTGCACTCACCTGTTACTGGCAGCTGTGTGTGTTTGTATGAGTGAGGGAGTCAGTAAAGGAGTATAGTTACAAAGAGAGTATATTGGACATTGTGTGTTATTCAGCATTATTTAATTTGCTGTGTTTACATTTATTTTGCAGACAAATATGCAGAATTTGACCTGAACGACCAGGGAGAGATTGGTAAGTGTGTTTGTAATTAAGGCTCAATGAGAGTCTAGATTTCATGTTCATTGTAAAAGGGACACTGTGAAACATGAGTATGTGTTGATGGAGTATGAGCTCCTGTAGACCGGTATAGTCTCAGGGGTGAGCAAATCAGTAGTAGCTCCCTGGGATAAACAGATTTTGTATCCTGCTTACTACAACAGTCGCATCATAGTTTAACAATAGCTTATTAGCGAATGGCGTGTTTTTGTCCAACTTTTTTTGTTCAAGTTCCCAATACGATGTGCTAAATAATAATATAACCATAGCCATATACTCATTCATCTACCTTACTCTCTGTAAATACATTTTATTAAACTAGCTACCAACCTGTAATTAATGATATTAATTTTTTAGCTAATGTAAAACTGGTCAACCAGGACTTTTGATTGTGCATAATAACAGAAAACATGAGAGTAAAGACTCCCTTTATGTCTCTTAATAATCCCCTGCTACACACATGCACTTATCCCAGCATTTCATAAGTGCTTGGATAACATGGTTGAAAGATTTCTCAGTAGGTTAGGGCCTCCCAGGAACTCCTTTAACAACCCAAACATGTCAGAACTGTATGAGGATTTAGCAATAACTCCCAGCTAAATTCCTGTAATTTGAAAGTGGTATTTGCTCCATTTAAATGTTTTACAAAAGACTTACAATACGGTGATGAGACTCTTGGTCGCAAAAGTCAGTTGGTTTCATGACTTTCTTTATGGGAAATTTCCCCACCTTTACAATCTCGTACAACAAAATATATAGTATCAGTGTTTGTTTTATACCAGGAAGATACTTTGAGAATAATACCTCAAGTTGACTTCTCAGTTGCAGTTGCATTTTAGGTTAGGAACGACATGATTGTAACCGACATTTGTAATCATAATTTGAATGATAACGTTATTGTTTATCAGTTTTATCACAGCATTAAAAAACAACAACTGAAAACTGCAAAACAGGAGTTATCTAGCAGATGTCATCCATGTCAACATGTACAGTCCATCTGTCCCAAAGAAAACAGCTGCAAATGGCAACTGTTTCAACACGCGTGTGAAATCTGCATTGTCATCATGTCCTTCAACTGTAACCTTTTAACATGAATCTTGACAGCAAGGTTTAGAATGCATTTTAGGGAGCACTGCCATTTTCATGATTGTGAAGCGTCTGTCAGCGCTTGAGCTGTCAAATTCCCTGAAATCGACATTAAAATTTAATGGCTAGGCTACACATTTATTGTTTTAAATTGTTTTTGTACTTTTTGAAAAAGCACAAATGGCCTGATGATCAGATGACCACATGCTTTTGTCTTTACAGTATATTTATTTTTTTATTTTTTTATTTTTAATCTCTGCAACTAAATAGTTTCAGGATGCAAATGGTTTGGATTTTTAATTGAAAGACCATTAACATCTTGTGGTACATAGTAACAATTTAACTGCTTTTATTTTATTTCCTTACCTTAACAGTGTTTCAGGTAAATTGTAGTTGCTGATTAAGTACACTGAAAGTAAAATTTTCACCTTTTGATGGTAAAAAAAAAATATATATATATATATATATAATAAAATGCATACACTGTCTGGCCAAAAACCCTCACATTCCTGATTTAACTAAGCAAATAATTAAGAGCCTTCCGTTGGATAATTACTGCAAATCTAAACATTGTTCAACTAGCAAGTTATTTAACCCTAACTGATGCAGTGAGCCAATGCTTCTCATTTTTACACAACCATGTCAGAAGACGCATCCTATGGTCCTGGCAAAGATTTTACTCAGAAGGGTTCAATTATTGTCCTGCATCAAGCAAAGAAAAGAGCTAAAACTTAAGAGAGAACTTAAGGAAGTATGACTAAACAGCTGTATAGCCTTTAAAAAACCACTCATCAGTGAGTCTCAGAAGAAAAGATTGCTTCAACTGGACTATGGACTGGTGAAGCACTGGAATGATGGGTGATGGGTGCCTCAGGGTAAGAAAAGAGGCAGATGAAGTGAAACCCTTTTGAAACGCACCTCATGAACATCTCGCTAATTAGCGGAGGACTTGGTTGACCTTGGATGACTTTTTTTTTTTCTTTTTTTTTTCTTACTGATCTTACCACTGTGCTTTCAGGTGAACTGCAGTGGTGTATTTTTATACCACTCCACAGTATACATTTCTCTTGACGTGTATATCCCACCTACAATGAGTTTGAGAGAAAGTGTGCATTAGTCTAATCTAATTGTTCTGTATTCGGACTTATTTGCATACATTTTTGAGGTACTTTTACCAAGGGCTGTGTTAAAATCTAATTAAAAGCAACCTCGAGTTTTGTTTTTTAGTGCAGTTAAATCGTGCAACATTTGCACTCGGGCATCATTAAGTAAAATAGCTTTTGCATCTTCCTTGCTGTGAGTTTGTAAAGCAAAGCATAAAGGGAGAAGCTATGTTTGTTTCTTTAATAATCAGGAATTTAATATTCAACAATTATGAAACATTTTTTCACAACAAACATTTTAAAGTAACACAATGACCTGATCTATAAAACAAGCGAATGGGTTGTGTGTCATGGCTGCGTGTGCTGTCTTGCTCAAAATCCGCCAAGGACTCATTACTTGTAGAGCGTGTTTATCAAGTTCTTGCTTTCTGCAGGACAATGGAACTTTGCCATGGCTAATTAATTAAGGTGCAGGAATAATTTTTTTTTTTCTTTAAACTTCAGAAAGACACCAGTGTAGTCTTAGCACCTACTAATAGAGTTGCAGGAAAAATAGCAGATATTTTCCTCACAATTTAGATTATTGAAGTAGAAATAAGAGCCATAAGTCGTAGGTAGACTGTCCATTCCAATTTAGGGTATTTTTTATTTATTTAATTTGATTCAGTAATTCAAGAATGTTGGAACACAACAAGCGAGTGAAGGGAAATTGGGACTGAAAGGCCCCCTTTTTATTTCTGAAACGTAATCTATTCAAAATATGACCAGAAGTTTAATATAGTTAACCCCATATGCCAGCTTTACCATATCTTTAAGTAAACAAATTTCTTACATTTTTCCAAAGAAATTTACTGAGTAAGCCCTGTTTCGGGGGATTATCTGAAACATAATTGAAACGAGTTCTGTCGCAGTGCCAGAGAGGTTTAACCCAAAGTAGCACTCCAAATTCAGCTAACTTTTCCAATTTCTGTTTTCCTCCTACAAGAACGTAGTGGTGTGACCAGCATGCGCTCTAGATTTTAACAGTGCTAGTTGTGAAGATTGGACGCTCTGATTGATTAATAAATTTGCTATAATCAGTTATAATTATACTTAAATTATTTAACAGTAGTTTAAGCTGCAAGGGAAAGTTTTTTTTTTTTTTTTTTTTTTTTCTCTCATAAGGAGTCTGCTGACCCTACACTTTGTAAAGCTGTACTGCATGTTAAGCCAGTTTCATTGAGAAGCAACTGTGTACCTGTCTCCTTCACATTTGTCAAGGTACTCTTGGATGGTTTGTGTACAAACCTGCCTTGTTTTTGTCATGCAGATATGATGGGTCTTAAAAGGATGATGGAGAAGCTTGGTGTGCCCAAGACTCACTTGGAGATGAAGAAAATGATCTCAGAGGTGACTGGCGGCAGCAGCGACACAATCAACTACAGAGATTTTGTCAAGATGATGCTGGGGAAGCGCTCAGCTGTGCTGAAATTGTAAGGTTTTTTTTTTTTTTTTTTTTTTTGCTGCGTGGGCACTTTTTTGTGCTGATTGTTTTTGCTTAGCAGGGCTCTCTGTAGGAAATGTGCATGTTTAGTCAGGTCAGCAAATCTGCTGCTGATTCACGCGATCACAGCACCTTTATCACGGCCGTTATCTCTGGGATGTCATGGCATGCTTCATCGTTTTTCCACACATCATGACTGTGAATCCTTCATTACATAATTTCATTATAAGCAAATGGAAAAAGGGGTGTGGGCCTAGTCCAGTTTTCGAGAAAAAAAAATTGCATTTCAACATTTATCAAGACTTTTATACGGTTTATATTTTGCTCTTATGCAGACAGTTTTACATGGCATAAATGTGTGAGTAAAAGTATAGTTAGTTGAAACGGACACGGAGAAGGAGACTCTGATGTAGTGTCTAGTCACACTTTTTCGGCACATTAGGATGCCTTTTTTGGAAACCTACTTTGTTTATATAAATAAATAAGATATGGTGTTAAAGGATAGTTTACAGTTATTGCCGTCTATCCCCATAATAACTACTTGCGAGACGGATATCTCTCTGATACAATTCTCTAACTTGTTCATGCTGTTACAGACACTCCATTTTGGCCAAAGTTGTTCCACCCTCTCCCCATTCCTCTTTTTTATTTTCTGCAACAGTAACAGGAGGGGTAGAGGCAGAAAACACTGGCTTTGGCTACTCTGTGTTGTTTTCTTTGGCAGAGATAAATTCTTGGCGACGATTAGGCTTGCAGAAAAGATCTTGTTGATACAAGGAAAACTGTGAACTTATGCCAAGTTCTTCAGCTGTTGTAGCAGTGTAGGGTGTATCTAATAAGAGAGTTTGCCAGTCTTGCTGTATTCTTTAGACATTCTCTAACTTTAGATATGCAAAGCATACAATTATTACATTATTTTGCCAAATAAGTCTTAAGGAACCGGAGGAGCAGCAGTCATACAGATGGACCATGAAAAAAGTCATGGTTTGTGCCAGGCTTAGGGGCAATTATGAATCACACTCAGGTGCTGTCCAAGTAAACTCTACTGCGGGTTGAGTTGCTTGTGAAAAACCAATTTGACCCTGAATGAACCCAGGAAGTAAACCAAACAGATTTTGGGTTTGCAGTAGCAAACAGAGCCAAAGGACGCAGCTGTAGTAATGTTGAAATACTGAAATTGCATCTGCAGAGCAAGGGCTGAAATAAAAAGAAAAGAAGAAAAAAAACAGAGGATAAGATGTGCAACCTTTTTTTTTTTTTTTTTTTTTAAGTAGTTTGATTATATATAAATATGTGCATATATTTGTGTTTGCATGTATGTACGAACAGTATATTACGCGTGTTTTTTTTTTCTTTATTATTATGTGCAGTTAAGTTTTATGATGTATTAAGTTACATCTCTGTAAACATGTAGCTTCTCCTTATACTGATTTAGGAAGATCTGAACGGGAATTGGGGGTGTGTCTATAAAATACTAATCCAAATACAGCAAAACATTCTTGCAGGGAGAAGGGGTTTTCCAGCTGTGTTCTGAGACAATGACTTAAACTTTTTAAAAATATTTTTATCTATTTTTTTGTACATTATTTTGTACTAGTAAGAAATAATGTAGAGCCAGTGTGTTTGTGTGCAGAGGAAGACTTGGGGGGGGGGGGGGCAGGCAGGCATAATTTCAGTGGAACATTTCAATTTGACATTTATTTCTCCATGCACTCAACAATCCTGACTGTGACTTTACGTTACTTTTCTGTCAGAGTTTCTCGCCAAAGTTTTACTCTGATTGCACCGTGTCTGACTCATGCAGACCCCGTGAGATTAGGTTGATGTGAAAGGTAAAATACTGTTATGATGTTTACAGTGTTTAACCTTTGCGTTGTGCAGTCAGATTTTAAGTGCTATAATCAGTCAGCTTGGCTCATCATCTTATCCCTCATGTTATGTAGTGCAACAGCATTTGGGTTTCAAAAATAATTTAAGATGACTCATTACTGGTTAGTGTTTTTTAAGGAAATTAATTGTTCCTTATCCTGGATGTTGGCATTCAGTTCTGTTAATAACATTCTGAGCAGTCTATTTCTGTAAATATTTCCTTATAAGTCAGAAAAAGTCAAATTAAATAACAGTGCTGCCTTTGTGACTCCCTCAACATTTACTGAGGCAGCAGTGAAGTTGTTCAGTAAGCACAAGAAAGAAGCCCAAAGGACATCATTTCCACCTGAGCAGTTTGGTAAGAGTAAATCCATCCCCTTGACTGACATGACGGTAACATGTCAGATCCCATGGAGTCAGTTCTTTTAAGAAGAGTGAACTGGGACAGAGAAGGAATGTAGGACAGCTTTAAGTAGCCCTGCAGTGCTGGAGGAGAAAAAGTATTTCAGATTTAAGGGAACACTGACACAAAAGCTATTATTAGGGGGAAAAGAATGAGTCTGGTATTATACAATATGCAAGAAACAAATCCAAATTTTACATTTTTAAGCTGTTCACAGTTACATTTAATGTCATGCAGCCACCTCAAACCATGTCAGTTCCTGTTATCACTTGCATTGTAAGAGATATAAATAGTAGTTCCTTATCTCTTTCTTTCTCTCTCTCACTCTTTTGTGTGTCTCTCTCTTCCTCTCTGTCTTTGTGTGCGTCATAATTTTTCTGTGTTCATATGAAAGTAACCAAAAAATTCTCTTCCCACATGAGGAAATGCACTGACCGTTACAAAGCACTGATACTGGAGACTCGCCCCAAATAGAATAGGGCTTGTTCGATTAAAGGACTTCTACCTTTAATCTTAACACAGCCTTTATTGATGTGTTAGTAGGGAGAGGGACAAATGCTGCTGGCTGTCGGTTGGATACAGGGCTTGTTAAGCGCTTAGAGGAGATTTGCATTGATTAACCAGAAAGGGAAAGTAAAGACACCTCTGAATAGATCCGTCAAGGAAGCTTTACATCATTGGTTACATTGCTCTCTTAGTCCAAGCGAGAGCAATTGCAGACATTAGTTTACTGAATGTGTGGGAGTAATGCAGTAGGTGAAGGCAACTGGACTTTTACATGGGATTTTATAGGTGTGAATTTCTCAGAGAGCTACACTACATGATCTACATGATGCACTATTTGGTCAAAAGATTGAGGACACGTATGGCCATCACATCTATATCTTGCACTTCCCCAAACTGTTGCCACAAATCTTGCTGTTATCTGTTTAACGTGATGCTATAAATCTAGTTATCTAAAGTAGTCAAAACTGTGTAGATGCCTGCCAACCCCTTGTCTCAGCTTTATTTTGCACTAGAGTTGTATGACAGTCTTCGGACCATGGTATGTAGTTTTACTGTCATTCAGTGTCTCTCTCACTCTCTCACTCTCATATATCCTGTTCTGTCACTAAGTAGGGTGCTGAGCTAATTTGGTTCAGGGTCATTGCTGTACAATGAGACACATGTAGTCATTGACGGTCCTTCTTTTCGTCACTGAAGACTTTGAGCAAATCAATGGCAAATTAAGATAGCAATTTAACAACGATTGTGCGTGTATATTAAAGTGCATCTGATATTCTTTGTAACCACCCAGTACCCTTTGTATGATTGTAGTTAAGTAGTAATAATGAAGTTATGGATGGAGAGGGAACAATTACAAAGTTGCTGTGTACACAATACGTTCATTATATTTTTGGTGTAACATTGAATAGGTTAGATAGCCTTATTGCACAGAATGATTTAAAGTCACGTCAGTGCAGTGAAAAGAAATTAACTTTTTTCCTTTTGTTTTTTAATGTACTTCCACTGCATATACAGTAGATGCTTCAAATTGGCCACACAATGTGTTTTATCTTATTAAATATAAATGGGTTTAAACACATGGGTGGGTTTTAAAGGGGTTTCAGACAACACAGATGAGCAAATTTAGTACCATTTTAAAAGCTGTTGTAGCAATCATACCTTTGAGCCATGTACAGTAAGATGTAACTAGCTTTTAGCTATATTTTGGTTCAGTAATGACCTGTTCCTTTTGGCACATCATTTTCAGTTTCCGAAGGTCACTATTGTGCTTTTGATGGACTTGCATTAGAGAGATGCAAGGCAGGAGCATCGCTAGGTCATGCAAGGCCTTCCTTATTTATTTTGATTGTATGTTTGGGGCCACTGTCTAGTTAAAATGTCCATCTTCTCTACTGAATCAGATTCTCTGCCAGTGGGATTAAATTCTCCAATATTTCCCATTCAGGTTTCTTTTAATATGTGTAACGTTCTAGTACTGTTTGAGAAGTAGACTTGTATCATGATGCTCCCACCTCTATTCACTGTGAGGCTGGTGTTCAATTTTTCTTTCTCCAAGCATCATGAGCTTTAGTGTTCTGCGTCTCAAGTGATTGCTGGACTCCTTCTTATCCTCCTTATCTTTAGTCTGACAGCACGTTCAGAAATCCTTTGTGGCACACCCGTCTGCAGATTATTCTTTATGGTTCCATGAACGTCCCAGCTCCATATTATCACACCACTTATCTTGGCAGGGATGTTTAAGGTCTTTGCTTTAACTCTGTTGCTTTTGCCATTCAAGTGTTTTTAATATTGTCCCTGAGAACTTGAGGCCATTCTTTACATAATTGCTATTTGTTGCTCTGTCACCAGTTAATTACATAGTATTTTCACTCTGTTATTGTACAGCTTCCAAACTGCCACATGGTTTTGGATCAGCAACCTCGTGTGATTGTTTTTTTTTTTTTTTCCCCCCCCCCATTTCAGTGTCTTGTTTTATACACTTTGCTCAACATCCATTCTCCTTTCAGGGTGATGATGTTCGAAGACAAGGCTAACAGCCCGGCCTGCAAACCAGATGGTCCTCCACCAAAACGTGACATCACCAGCCTACCCTAGAGCATCATGGAAGTAGAGATCACCAGTCCCCACATATTTCAAATCTAGTGGGCTAAGTGAACATAGCCTTAACCAACATCATTTCTAAGAACCTAAGGGAAAATCTGGGGTTTAGAGAAAGTTGGAAAAAGACAGAGATATCTATATTAATTTGCTGTGAAGAGTTCAAACTGCTAATTAGCTTTTTTATAAGTCAAGAAATGTATATATTTATATTGAAGTAGGTCTTTTTGAAGTGTACTTATTCCTTGTAATGGGGTCGTTTCATGAAAATGAACAAAGTGTGTTTGTTAACAGTGCAGTGTGTAACATTTGATCATGTATTTAGTGTAGTGTGTGAGATAAGACCATTTTATTCCCGAAAATGTTACAAGATTTTAATTTCAAATTAAGGTCTCTCTCTTTCCACATGTTTATTTTTTATTTAGCCAGATAAGTCTAATTAACTTAACATTAAATTTTATTAACTTTTTAAATGCATCACCTAACCTTTAGCTGCAATATCCAGTCATGTAAGTTGTAATGTAATGCCAATAATGCTTTTAGGCCATTTTATAGTGGGACAGATGAATTTACACTCACTAGCCACTTTAATAGAAAAATCTGATTTTTTTTTCTGCCATGAAGGCTATGTAATTTAAGTAACCACATTTTATAACCGTGCTGAGCAGAAAAGCATAGGAATCTGAGGGTAACCCGGCTGGGGTGGCAAGTTCGCCAATTCTAAAGTATTCAATTTCTGGGTTTGTGTCAACTATAGCCTCAGATTATGTTTAAATTCCAAGAATCTAAGCTTGCAAGTTTTACTCATTCCAAGCTTAAGCAAACTTAAGCTTGTTACCTGTATGTTCATGAATTTATGCAATAATTAGTGTTCACTATTTAAGTGGACAGTGAGTGTATGTATCCATTCATGCTTTTTTAATATTATGACGATTTCCTTTATTATTTGTATTTTGTGGTCTGAATTTCCATTGGAGAAAGGGTCCAAAAAAAGCAAAGGAATGGGATTCACAGGCTTTTACTAACTGCATCAGTAGCAGGTTTTATCCTTCTAGTCTAAATACCTCATAGCCGTCCATTCATTGTTCATTCCTCCCCCCCAATCTTTTTTTTATTATTATATTTTTTTTGTCTTTGTTAAAATATGTGATTAGTAATTTTAATGAAACTTTACTAAATCACAGGATGGTGTATAGTTAGTTTCACACATCAAGGGATTAAGAGGTCTCTTGTGTTTGAGACTGATACACTTGGAAAAATGCCATATTTTTACATGCGTTTAAACAGGGTCACCTTCAGCTTACTGTAACTTGAGTTAAAATCAGGCTTTCCAAGTGCCTCACAGTTCTGATGTAGCCAATTCATGCTCATTGTGTACAAAATGGTTTTGTGTGCAAATCTTTAAATTTGTTGCTCACATCCACATCCATCTTCTGTCTAACTCACTGATTGTTTTCAAATGCTTCAATTTGTAATATTTATTTCATAATTCTTTACATATCAGTAGTTCCTAACTAATTGTAACAAGAGAGGCTGAATTTTTGAATGAACGATTTTCTTTCCACATTTCTCATGTGTCTTGGTTCTTGGCCTATAGGCTCATGTATTTCAAATCATTTTTTTTTTGTTTGTTTTTTTTCTTCATTCCAGCTTAAGCACAACATTTGGAAATCTGAATTAGCAGTTGCACTCTTAATTTAGAATCTTTACATTCCTGTTATTAGTTCTTTCAGCATAAAGAATGCAGGTTTCTTATACTGTATTTCACGTTTTTTTTTTTTTTTTTTTGTTAAAACCTTTTTTGTGCAAACACCAAAGGAAATAAAGATCTTATGGTGACACCGGAAGTTGCTTGTGAAACACTTCATTGTGTATGGTTTTATAATAATGTGATGTGAGAAGTGGTGGCTTAGCCATTAAGCCTCTGAGCTTGAGGTTTCCAGCAATGGCCTGCTGTAACATGGTCATAAAAAAAAAGGTCACTGTGTTTCAGAATGGTCAATTATTGACCCCATCAAGCAAAGAAAGCAACTAATGAAATTGGCTTAAGAACTGTCTTAGGGCAAGAACCGACCATGTGTGTTCCTGAGAAAACTGTCTCTCTGTCAAGCTACACATGGCCCTCCTGAGCTCTGTGATCCAGACCACCTCTACCCTTTGGATCTGCCTAACAATCTCGTTGTTCAGGCAACTGTACAATGACAAAAAGTCTAAGTCTAACACATTCTGTTATCCCACTTCTGGTTTGAGATCTTATCGCATAGAGCCCCCATGTGGTCTGCTTGGGGTGTATGTGATGACTGGAGACGATTTCACATTTCCATGAAGATGGTCCTGGCCTCGGCTGATGCAGACAGCTGTTCTCTGAGGACTTGACTGCAGTCGCACAATAGTTCATGACTAAAAGTTTTGTTCCTGAGCCTCCAGTAATGAAACTGCACTCCATATTAACTTAAACACATCTCCTGTTATATTATACTACCTGACGCATAACATACAGTATGATTCCAATATGGCTGCTGTCTATTATCATGCTGTTGAGTCTGATTCCTATCGAGATTTGTTTCCTACTGCATATCTCGGGGATTTTTTTCCTTGCGACAGTCACCCTCGGCTTGCTCATCAGGGACAATCTGATCATTTTAATTTATGCATATTTTCCCACATATTTCATACTCCTTTCCCTAATTTTCTTTTTATTCTGTAAAGCTGTTTTGCAACAGTGACTATTGTCAAAAGCCATACAGAAATAAAATTAAATTCATTTGAAATTGAATAAGAAAACCACATAGTGAGGGTCAGAAAAGAGGCTTTAATTTGCTAAGAAGCATAAAGACACTATGGAAAAAGTCATGTGATCTGATCAGTTCAGATTGACCCTATTCCAGAGAGATGGGTGCATCAGGGTAAGAAGGGAAGTGCATGAAGCGATGTAGCTATCATGCATAGTGCTCATTGTACAAGCCTCTAGGAGCAGTGTTGTGATCTGGGATTGCTTCATTTGGTCAGGTTTAGATTCAGTAACATTATGTGGCAATTAATCGTTAATACAAGCTCTTGCTCCAAATTTAATGCAAATCTGGAAAGAAATAGGAGACATTGCATAAAGTTGTTGAAGTAATGCAGAGTTCACACATGTGCTAACGCTGCTCACATTGCTACATACTGTATGGGTTTTTAGAGGGTTTTACAGCGTTTCCGGGGCACAATGACTGCATGTTTTGTTGTTGTTGGCTTTTGTTCATTTTTAATGCAGATACAGAGACAGATGGCATAATTGCATTACAGTCGTATTGTGCATGTGTGACAAAAAAAAAAAACCTCATGTGACCATAACAATTAGAAATGTTTGTATTTGTCTGTCTAGTATTTAATCGTGCTCATTTGTACTGTATTAAGATGGACATGTGTAACATCAGACACTGTCTGACATAAATGTTTAAAATGTAACAGCATTTCCCTAACATGTACAGTAACTGAGTAATATGCTCATTTCGTCATGGTTACAGCATGTACAGCCACTCTGAATAGTGAGTACACCCCTGTAATTTCAGCAAGCTTTTTAGTACATCTTCTCAAAGGACAATACTATAGAAATGAAACTTGGATATATTTTAGAATAGTCGATGTGCAGCTTGTACAACAGGATAGATTTACTGTCCTCTGAAAAGAACTCAACATACAGCCATTAAGGTCAAAATAGCTGGCAACAAAAGTGAATACACACACTAAGTGATAACAGCTGTACATCTTCAACCATGCAAAGTCACATGTCATATTCATGTCGTTCATGGGTTTGTCAGTCTCCAAACCTGAACCCTATTGCGCACCTGTCGGGCGTCCTCAAGAGGAAGATGGCGAACCGCCGCGTGTCTAACATCCAGCAGCTCCGTGATATCATTATGGAGGAGTGGAAGAGGATCCGAGCAACAACATGTGCAGCTCTGGTGAATTCCAGTATGCTCACGAGGATTAAGGCCGTTCTAGGTAGCAGTGGTGCTCACATAAAATATTGACACGTTGGACACAGTTCTGACATGTTCCCTTAGGGTGCACCCGTTTTCGTTGGCAGTTATTTAGACGATGAAGTCGGCATGTTGAGTTATTGTTAGACGACAGTAAATCTGTGCTGCACAGATACAAGCTGCACATTGACTACTCTAAATTATATACAGTTTTCATTGTCCCTTGAGAACATACAGTATAATAAAGTGGTTGCTGAAACGTGAGGGGTGTACTTACTTTTGTGAGATACGGTATTATTGTATGGATATTAAAGCGCAGTTTTTGTTCATTTATTGTTTGTAAAAATCTGATCATTTGAACCTCTGATCTATGGTTCAAAATGGCAAAATGTGACTCTCAGATGACTCTGCTGATAATTCCTTGCTTCTCCTTTAAGCATCCGTGTTGAAAAAGAGGATCTGTTCTTGAATGCCTTTGTTCTGTTTTTGAAAGTTTGGAGTTTCCCTTCCTCAATTAACTTGCCTTCATGCGATACAAGTGTCAGTGAGAATGCACACGAAAAATGCTAGTGGAAGCACAAAAAACAGCAATTGAGCATTCAAGCGAAGAAACGCTCACTAGTATAATAATGAGCTTGTTTGTAGTGTTTATGTAGAGTTTTCTTGTTCCATTATCCAACCCCTCTAAGGGCCTCGAATGGAGAAAGAGGTGAGATGACTCAAGGAACAGGTGGGAATTACAGTACCACAGACAGTGAGGATACTTTATTTAATAAGTGCCAGAGATCACAGCAGGTCTGGATCCCAAATGGCTTGAATCCTTACGTGTGTGTATAGACTTTATATAGCACCGGCCATTCTTTGAAAAATGGAATGAAATTGCAAACTCCGTAAATATCTACAATAACAAGATCGCTTCAACAAAGATAAACACAACCCACTGAATGTCTGATCACAACATGACCAGAACCAGGATTTAATTCTAATTAAACTAAGCATAAATAGTCCAGAGAATTCAGATTCCGTGAAATTTTCACTCAGTAACCAAAATACACCGAAATTCGAGGGGTGTTCAAGTCAAACCAGGACTTGTGATGAAACCCTGTGTCTAAAACCCTTTGGCATTTACAGACTACTTCAAGCACAGTAGAGTCATGAGACTATTAGCAACGTGAAACATTTGAAAAGAATTGCAAACATTTCAAAGAAGGCTGTACAGTATGTGTGTGAATAACGATTCCAGCTGAGGTGGCTTGGAGCCTGTTGCAATCATTCCCATGTACATTTAGTATATAGTGAAATAAATTGAAAAACATTTATTCTACTTAATATGCATCCAGAGCTAAGGCTGCCCTACAGAATTAGTGACATCCGTGTATAAGTAACCGTAAATGAACGTCTCTGCAGCAGAGATACTGTAAGTTTTGGTCTTGCTTTCCTGGCATGAAATTCATGAGAGCCAGTTTCATCTTGGCACAAAAAAGTTTTGCAAATGCACTTGACAATACTGTTCTTGCAAAGAAGTGTTCCAGACTAGGAGACCTTCAGGTCTTCCAATTGTTGTTACTTTTATATTAAAGGTGCCACTCATTCTGAAGGCCACCCTTTGGATGTCTGAGAGAAAGGGAGCAATAATGATTGTGTAAAGTAAACCATCCATCATTTCAACCTGAAGGATGGTCAGCTGCATTGATCCATGACTTCACACCATCAGTCATTGCTTTAAGGGGAAGTTATATTGCTGAGGACCCATTCATATACTGTGGGCAATTCTGACATGCCAATCAGCTCACAACACATCGTCTGATTGTGGAGTGAAACCAGATTCCCCAGGGAAAGTCTAATAAAAACAGAGACTGGAGGTGTAGGAAATTCAGAGCCCTGACCCTGGAGGTGTAAGGCAACAGTGCTAAATATTAAGCCACTGTGGCACCATGAAATAAGCTTTTCCAAATACAATTTTCCACTCAAGTGAAACTATTTATCTATGTTTCAGCAAACCACTTGGAACTGCTTTTAATTATTTCAATATTGTCTCTTTCTCTATGCACGTAAAACATAATTTCCCATATTTCGTCAACCATTTAACACCACTTTCATTTGTTCGGAAATGTTGCAAGAAAGAAGTCTTTCCTGAGGGCATATGAAATTTACACAGTGTCATCAGAATAACAAATAGAATTGTGTGATGTGGTCAGATCAAAAGTTTTGGTCATAACACAACATCTACTGTACGTGTTTGAAGAAAGCGTACACAGAATGGAAGTGTTACTAACTTTAACCCAAGGTACTTACAAAAGTTCAGTTTTATGGTGACTAATCCAGTAGATTTAGGGAAGTGCAACGATACACAGTATGTAACCGTCAAAGCTGGTTACTTGCCAGAAGGTTTGGTGTGGGCCGTAGGTAGAACTTCTAACAAAAGCAACACAGAAATGGATAAAGAAACACAAACACAGTATTTTACAATAATCATGTCCTCAACTGAAACGCTGTGAATGGAAAATAATCTCTCTGCAAGTGTCTCCAACCTTGTTAGACATCACTTGAAGAGACTCAGTGCTCAGTGTCCCTCCATATCTTGTATGCTTGAGCCCAAACTATCACTTATTACATGCGTTATTCTTACATGATTCATTAATTTAATTCTTTTCTAAACTCCTTATCCTGTACAAGGTCGCGGCAATCCTGCGGAGACTTTGGTCTTGGGTCTCGGGTCACAGGTACACCATGCACAGAGTGCCAATCCTTCGCAGGGCACACAGAAAAGAGAATCAGAAAGTGCTTTATTGCCAAGTACTTTTACACATATAAGGTATTTGTTTCTGTGACAGAAGCTTGCAGAGACGACAACAACACACTCAACACACACACAAAAAAAAGAAGAATAGGATGTGGGGTATTCATTAAATATCAGTGGTGTTGCACAATAATGCACCTATTGCACATATTAATATTGCACAATTTTTTTTATTGCATAGTGGTGAGAACATTTAACTGTAACATTCAATTAAATTTAATTCAACTGTATTTGTATGGTCAACAGGGAACCCTCATTTGGGTGATTGTAGGAACTGTGACAGCAGGAATTGTTTTGCAGTCATACTGTGTGTTGGGCATTTGGATATAACAGATGTTAATATACAGTAGAGTCCAGTTCATTATTGTAGGGTCAGGTAGAGTGTTGGAAATTCCAGTCCTGAACTATTGTGAGACTGCAGTCTCAAGTCCTCAGAAAAAGCAGTGGACCTAAAATCGAACCCTGTGGAGCACCAAACTCCACTAGAGAACATGCAGAATAATCACCATTTAAATCTACGTACTGATAACGGTCAGTCAAATAGGATCTGAGCCAGGAGAGGGCTGTTCCCTTAATTCCTACTACCTTTTCTAATTTATGAAGGAGAATACCATGATCAATGGTGTCAAAAGCTGCACTGAGGTCAAGTAACAAGAGTAAAGAGACGGAAACCTGATTAGAGGCCAATATGAGGTCATTTACTTCATTAACAGGCACTGTTTCTGTGCTGTGATGATGAGGACTAAATCCTGACTGATACGGTTTGTGTATGTTATTCCTATGTAGATATGAACATACTGTAACTGCTACTATCTTTTCCAGGATCTTTAAGATAAAGGTGAGGTTTGATATCGGCCTGTAGTTGGATAGCTGATAAGGGTCAAGGCCACTTAGCCTACTCCGCATGTCTTTGAAATGTGAAATCCTGTGCCGATAACTTTCTGACCCCAAGAAAGGGAAAATGTTATTTTGATAAGGGTTGAAATCATCACTACTGCAGTTATTGCTGTTTCTGTTTTTGACTTTAGTCATTTATCTTACTTTGTCATTTTGTTGTGATTGCTTACATGCTTTACTTATTAAATACAGTTAGGAAGCCAATAAATATTGTGCGGAACATTTTTTAATTATTAAGCTTTTGACCTTCAGTGTAACTGACCTGTAACATAGAGTATGCACTATTTACAGCCTGGTTCATTAGAAGAGGTCAGTTTGGTTCCTTTCTGTCCACAAAAACACTGTTTGGTGGTTAAAATTGTTTTCCCATTTTAATATTTATTCTGTATTGGCATTGCTGTCAAACCACAGAGGATTTCAGAATATTCTGGTTTGACAGCTAGGAAAATATAAATTAGATTTTATCACAACAATATAAATAGTATTAATGGAAACAGCTTGGAGGACACAGTGAGTGGTGTATTTGTTACTTCATTACTTCTAGAAATAATCCATTAATTTTCATTCTTTTAAAACCAGGGTTGCATATTATAATTGCAAAATTAAATCTTATGAATATAAATGAAATGATCTAGTCAGTTTTGTAAGCTTATTTAAAGGACAGAGGTGGAATAAAGTTTAAATAAAATGTGTAATGTCACAAGATCTGACTTAACAGTCCAGCTGTTAATTAGAGCTAGGGGATATTGCATTTAAATCTGGGGACAGGACAGTATATAGCACCGCCAGGACTGCACTCAGGATGGGCATGAAATCGGCCAAGATGCAATATAAACAGTGGATTGAGGCACATTTTAACACTCCTGATGAAGTGCCTGGCCAGCAGTGGAGCGCTCAAAGACTGTGCAGCTGAACTGGCGGAGGTCTTTGCCACTCCCTTCAATCTGTCTCTGGGTGCCAGCATGCTTCAAAAAATCCATTTTAGTTCCCATCCCCAAAAGATTACATATCAGCTGTCTAAACAATTACAGACCGGTCACACTTACATCTATATCTGAAAAATGTCTGGAGAAGTTGGTGATCAAGCGCATTAAGGATGCCATACCACCCACACTGGACCATTATCAGTTTGCATATAGACCAAACAGATCAACAGAGGATGCAGTGGCCATTGTGCTCCATACCGAGCTAGAACATCGAGAACGCAAAAATACGTATGCTAGGCTCCTCTTTGTCGATTTTAGCTCGGCTTTCAACACAATTTTGCCAAACAAGCTCCAAATTAAGCTCTGTGAGCTAGGATTAAGCACTGTACTACAGTATGCAACTGGACTGTGGACTTTTTAACAAATTGCTTTCAGTGTGTGCGAATACGAAAACACATGTCATCCACAGTGCGTATTAACACCGGGGTCCCCCAGGGATGTGTATTAAGTCCCTTCCTTTATACACATGACTGCTGCACCACCCTTCCTTTCAACTATACCCTAAAATTTGCTTCATACAGAAGGGAGGTGGATCATCTGGCAGATTGGTGTGATACCCACAACCTGACCCTAAATATCAAGAATACCAGGGAGATGATTGTGGATTTTCATAGGAGCCCAAGGACCACTCACTTACCACTCATTATTGGAAATGGGACAGTAGAGAGGGTCACCAGCTTCATGTTTCTTGGCCTAACCCTGACAGAGGACCTAACATGGGGTAATAATATCACCTCTGCCATAAGAAAGGCCCAGGAGTGGTTCTTCTATCTGAGGAAATTGAGAAGGGCCAATCTTTCTCAGCAGCTTTTGATAAACCTTTATCATTGTGCCATAGAGAGTGTGCTGACATACAGTATGGTGTTGTGGTGTGGTTTTCCAGCTGCAATAAGGCGGAACAGCAGCCAGTGCAGTGGGTGGTGAAAGCAGTAGAAAAAATCACCGGGACTAGTCTCCCGGAGGTTAGCACCATTTACACCAAACGCTGCCTTCGAAGAGTGCACAGCATTCCAAGTGATCAACATCACCCTGCACATCACCTTTTCCCTCAGGCAGAAGGTATAAGTCCATACATGCCAGGACCACAAGACTGTCCTACAGCCTTTTTCCAGCGGCTGTAAAATTGTTGAACGAGCAGTTACCTTCCTGATATTCTCTCTGCCTTTGCCCCCACCTACTACTACATATTGTACGTCACTTTTACAATAACTGTGAACTGGAATTGCATTGCTGCAGCACACATAATAGATGCACTTTATTACACCACATGCTAGAAGATGATGCTCTAACAATATTTGGTTGTTATTTATACTCTGTTATTTATAACAACGACAATAAAGTTGAAAGTTGAAGGTAAAGAAAAAAGTAGAAGTGTGGAGGAAAAACTCTGCTTGAGGTGAAAGTCCAAAAGTATTCTCAGATAAATATACCCATAAGAAATTTTACCATGTCATGAAACAGTATGTACTCTAGTGAACTATACAAAAACTATAGTACATAGAATAATGTGTATTATATTAAGTATTACTGTGGTACATCAGACATTACCATAGCAGGACATTATAGAGTACAAGGGTAGGTACTATGGCAGTGTGCGCTATGGTTATACTAGTTCCACAATACTATGGTGAATGAGATGCTGAAATGCTTTATTAGAGACCCCCTCTAACATGGTATGTTTGCACATACTGTGGCAGCAAAGTGTCTTAGTGGTTAGCACTGTCGCCTTACACCGCCTAGGGTCCAGGTTCAATTCCCGCCTGGACTGTGTGCATGAAGTTTGCATGTTCTTCCTGTGCTTGGTGGGTTTCCTCACACAGTCCAAAGACATGCAGATTAAGCTAACTAGTGTTCCCAATTTGCCCATAGTGTGTATAAATGAGCATGTGTGTATGTGTGTGTGCTCTGAGATGGATTGACACCCATCCAGGGTGTACCCCTGTCTCCTGGAATAGGCTTCAAGTCCTCCATGACCCTGTATACAGGATAAATAGATATACTGTAGATGATGAGCGAGTGCGTGTACATACATATTAGATATGTTAATACATACTACTGGTATGGTATAGTGTAGTACAGACAGTACCATAATATTGTAGTTAATGTTAAGACTTTCAACATAAATTATGGTACTTAATTAAGGTTACATACATACAGTGGTACAAGACTATATAAATATTTCCAATATGGAACATAAACATGTATAAGATATTTTGACAGTGTCCTGGTATCCATAGTCCCATACTACAGTATATACTGTATCAAAGTATGTACCATGGTAGAAAAACATACCATAGTTTGATACATGTGCTATATAGATAAATACCATGGTACTGTCAAAAGTACTATGATACATACAGTACAGTACCATCAGACTATCATGGTGCTTTTTCCATCCATCCATCCATCCATCCATCCATCTTCAACCGTTTATCCAAAATGCAGGAGTAGCAGTTTCAGGAGGGAACCCCAAACTTCCCTTTCCCCAGCCACCCCAACTAACTCTCACTGAGCTGTTGATCCTCATCCCTGCCATTTCATACTCACCTGTGATCAGGTGTCATCATGGTACCTGCACTAAAATAATAATTTCTTATGGGTACTAAGAGTAAAAGTAAAGGAAATGGAAAATACTTGACTACTTTCATTTATGCTGACCCTGCATGATTACCTAGTTTGCTAAGCAATCATCCATCCATCCATCCATCCATCCATCCATCTAGGAACCACTGTAGTCCAACCCGGGGACCGGGGAAGCCAATGGCGACCATTGTATTTATTCCCATTTTGTACAACCATGGTAGGACCTCTGGTCAACATTCACACACATTCACACACTACGGGCAATTTGGGAACGCCAATTAGCCTAATCTGCATGTCTTTGGACTGTGGGAGAAAAACGAAGAACCCGGAGGAGACCCACCAAGCATGCAAACAGATCCAACAAGGGGAATCAAACCCGGGACCTGGTTCAAGTGCAAGGCCACAGTGCAAACCAAACCGCTAGCCACCGTGCTGCCTGAGCAATCATACAAAAAATATTCATGCTAACTCAGAAATAGTAAAGAAGAACATTTTTCCTATGCAGCTTGATATATTAAAATGTTGTCCATTTTAGTCTTCAATTTGATTTGTGTTGCACTTTTAACAACTGTTATTATTTAGAAAATTCCTTGGTTCCTTGAGTGTTAAACTGTCCAGGTTTCTTGGAGTTCTTAAATTGTTTTAGATAATATTCTGATAATGTTTAAATAATGTCCTGGGAACATTTTGGTTAATGCTTTGGGAATGTTTGGGTAACGTTCTGGGAATGTTTTTGTACAATGTTTTGGGAACATTTCAACAAGGTTTGAGGAAAATGATACACACCAGCTGTCCCGTACAGATTATTTAAGACTCCATGGGGGGAATCATTGTGTGGTCCAGGAATTGGTGTTCTGAACAGTTATGCATCAGCCCAGATCAGTGAGATGGCCTTTACCATGAAACCCGAATTGCTGATATCTAGAGGAAGCATAACTTGGGCAGTTGCATCCAGGGTCTGACTACCATGAGCTACCACAGTCCACCACGAAACTGAAATAGTCAAGTCGTAGTAGGTTTAATGTGAGCTTTTACACAAGACCAATGGCTGAGAAATAATCAAGCAATCTAAAAGCAGTCTTTCTGTCATTTCCCGCATCAACTCAACCACCACACTCTCCCTTTATTTCCTCTCCCTCCTCCACACTCTCAGCACTCTCCCACTGAGTAAGACTCCCAGCTCACTAAAGAACTGTCTAGACCACCGACCTTCCACTGATGATATATTCCAGGTGAACATAAGCTGTATAAACTGTTTAACTTAACCAACCGTAAGCTATCACAGCTAGTACAATGTGTTTAAAGGCAATAAAAAATAAAGAGTAGTGTCATCTATGTGTCAAAAATAATGGCTGGGACTTCCGTTTAAAAGTCTGGATCTGTTTAAAGTCATCTAATGTTTCGATATTTTCAAATATTGTAGTTGTAAGGCTGTTACAGATGTTGTATGATAAGACTTTTTCTCCAAAACTTCAGTCTAGTAGAGTCATGTCTACTTCTGCCTCATCATATTTCCTAGTTCGTCATGAGATCTCTTATCTGTTCCTGGAGCCTTATCGCTTTGTCTGTCTGATCAGTCCTGCCGCTGTCACCCTACTGCAAACATCAACAAGACCAATGCTGGGACACAAGTAGAAGCTCACCACCTGTTGCTCAACCCGCCACACTGCACACTGTTTCAGGAGCACAGATAAACCGATCACCTGAACTGAGAGCTATTCTTCTGCAGGGCTTCAGGAATGTCACAAATATGTTATAATCCAAAGGTTAAAAATTATGGTTAAACAAAAAGCTTTATTTCATGTGAAGAGATGGCAGCAGTGAGGGCTTAGCAGAGAAAACGACCAAAGTTGTTCAAAAATGTTACTTTCTGCATCTGAAAAATTATATCAGAACATGCTTCTTTTTGTCTCGCATTCATAAGCTTTTATAAAAAGATTTTTTTTTTTATCAGAAGCTGTTATACCTCCATGACACTGAATTCTTTGATCCACACACATACACTACACCGATCAGCCGTAACATAACGACCACCTAATATCAAGTAGGTCTCACCTTTCCCACCTTAACAGTGATGCTCTTTGTGGTCTGACACCTTTCTATCACAACCAGCATGAAACTTTTCATCAATTTGATCTACATTAGCGCTTCTACTGTATCGGACTACACGGGTCAGCCTTCACTCCCCATGTGCATCAGTGAACCTTGGCCACCCATGTCCCTGTCACCAGTTCATCTGTTTTCCTGCCTTGGATCACTATTGATATGTCAGATCAGGAACATCCCACAAGAGCATCAGAGTTGCTCTTACCGAGTCCTCTAGCCACCACAAGCTGGTCCTTGTCAAAGTCACTCAAATCCTTATGCTTGCCCATTTTTTCTGCTTTCCAACAAATCAACAAAAAAAGTGCTCCCTTGTTCAAGTCAAGTCAAGTCAAGTAGGCGTTTATTGTCATTCCAACCATATACAGTTAGTACACAGTGAAACGAAACAACGTTCCTCCAGGACCAAGGTGCTACATACATGCAACAACATAAATTTACAACACAATTTTTTACATTTTTAAGTTAACCTAAAAGAACTATCAAATTTCTATACAAAAAATGCACAATAGACAAAGTGCACGTGCAAATGTGCAAACAAGGAGGTACATGACAGACACAACAATGTAACACATAACAGTACTTTTTTTTTTTTTTTGATGAACTATGAGTTGAGGTAGTGGGAAGAGCAGCAGTAAACAATTTACATTGTGACAAGAATACAGTGTGCAAATGGCAGTGAAATAAATATTGTGCAAAAATTGCGAAGAGCAGCACAGGTAATGGTTGTGTAATATATCCCACAAACTTCCAGCTGCCTTTGTAACAAGATATTGTATGTAAAGCTACTGTGAGAAAGATGTAAGAACACATTGGTCATTACTGTTTTGGTGGCGAAGTAGGGACCTACTCAATATTAGGCGGGTGGTCATAATGTTATAGCTGAACAGTGCATTCATTACTAGCAGTACGAAGTGCTGCCCCCTCCCGATGACTGTTGGCAATGCACATTTTCTTGTCATTACTGAAATAAATTCAAAAAGAAAACTAGACATACAATTATTATAAAATAAATGAATAAATAAAACGTAATTAACTATTGATTTTATTTGTGTTTATGAGTGTTCTCACAGATTAGCAGAGAACACATAGGACACTATCTCGCTTAGCCTTGTTTCACGCGGACTCATTTAGGTGCTGCACCATCGCGTGTGCCCTAGAGCTCATCTACATCATGTCATGAGTTTGGGAATATAAGATTTTTGAAATACATAAATACATGACATGCTTGTGAAATTATTTACACGCGCATGATGTGTATCGATGATTCCCGGTGTGTTTCTTTATTAACACAGATGAGTTGAACTGACAGTTAAATGGACACGATATTATAATCACAGGTTATTTTACTGCTGTCAGGTTATACGATGCTGCTTGGCGTGAGGGTCAGCGCCCTCCGTGGGGTAAGACGTATTATTATTATTATTATGCATGTACACACATTTAAATGGCTAGTTAGTAACTGTGTACTAACCAAACTGTCCACTTCTAGTGTGTAAGACACTGGTGCTGCTCATCACCTCCAGCACAGAGTGTCCAGTGCAAAAGGAGTTACAGTTTCTTTACAGGTGAGTTATCTTATTGTTTTATACGCCCACCCTTTTGAATGCTTCACTCTGATTGGTCAGGAGGCGTGGACAAGAGTTCATGTTGCGAGGAAGATCTGGAATATTCTGTTAACGCACAGTTATATCTAATACACGTTGTATCAAGAAGTTTCGAGACTGCCTCAGGCACAGCCACAGGGCGCACCGAAGTCAGTGTAATTATGGCGGATGCTCAATAAAAATGCAGTTTTTGTTCAAATAAATTTTAAGTTAAATATTAAACTCATTCATGTGAAATTAGTTTGTATTGTTTAAATGCTGCACATGGTTTTTAAGGGAGAAAACTAATGTTATAAGGAACGGCCTACATTTAATTAGTCTAGAGTCGTGGCCAAAAGTTTTGAGGTATGACATAAATATTGGAAATTGGAAAAGTTGCTGCTTAAGTTTTTATAATAGCAATTTGCATATACTCCAGAATGTTATGAAGAGTGATCAGATGAATTGCATAGCCCTTCTTTGCCATGAAAATGTACTTAATTCCGAAAAAAATAACTTTCCACTGCATTTCATTGCTGTCATTAAAGGACCTGCTGAGATCATTTCAGTAATCATCTTGTTAACTCAGGTGAGCACAAGGCTGGAGATCATTATGTCAGGCTGATTGGGTTAGAATGGCAGACTTGACATGTTAAAAGGAGGGTGATGCTTGAAATCATTGTTCTTTCATTGTTAACCATGGTGACCTGCAAAGAAACGCGTGCAGCCATCATTGTGTTGCATAAAAATTTGCAACAATTTATAGGATCATCAAGAACTTCAAGGAAAGAGCTTCAATTCTCCAAGAAAGTCCTGCAAGCGCCAGGATCGTCTCCTAAAGAGGATTCAGCTGCGGGATCGGAGTGCAACCAGTGCAGAGCTTGCTCAGGAATGGCAGCAGGCAGGTGTGAGCGCATCTGCACGCACAGTGAGGCCAAGACTTTTGGAAGATGGCCTGGTGTCAAGAAGGGCAGCAAAGAAGACACTTCTCTCCAAAAAAAACATCATGGACAGATTGATCTTCTGCAAAAAGTATGGCGAATGGACCGCTGAGGACTGGGGCAAAGTCATATTCTTGGATGAAGCCTCTTTCCGATTGTTTGGGGCATCGAAAAGGTGAGCGCTACCATCAGTCCTGTGTCACGCCAACAGTAAAGCATCCTGAGACCATTCATGTGTGGGGTTACTTCTCATCCAAGGGAGTGGGATCACTCATAATTTTGCCCAAAAACACAGCGATGAATAAAGAATGGGACCAAAACACCCTTCAACAGCAACTTCTTCCAACAATCCAACAACAGTTGGGTGAAGAACAATGCATTTTCCAGCACGATGGAGCACCGTGCCATAAGGCAAAAGTGATAACTAAGTGGCTCAGGGACCAAAACGTTGAAATTGTGGGTTCATGGCCTGGAAACTCCCCAGATCTTAGTCCCATTGAGAACTTTTGGTCAATCCTCAAGAGGCGGGTGGACAAACAAAAACCCACTAATTCTGACAAACTCCAATAAGTGATTATGAAAGAATGGGTTGCTATCAGTCAGGATTTGGCCCAGAAGTTGATTGAGAGCAGCCCAGTCGAATTGCAGAGGTCCTGAAAAAGAAGGGCCAACACTGCAAATACTGACTCTTTGCATAAATGTCATGTAATTGTCGATAAAAGCCTTTGAAACGTATGAAGTGCTTGTAATTATATTTCAGTACATCACAGAAACAACCGAAACAAAGATCTAAAAGCAGTTTAGCACCAAGCTTTGTGAAAACTAATTTTTGTGTCATTCTCAAAACTTTTGGCCACGACTGTATTTCTATTCAATTCAGGTGTTAACACAATCTGAAAAAATGCCATATTAAATTACCATATTTATAAAATTGTGATACAAAATTGCAATATTAATGGAATCAGCACCTAGGTATCAGGATAATATCGTATCGGGTGGAAACTGATAGCAATAGCAACAACCAACTAACGGACTATAATTTACATCTACTACTACTACTACCGCTAATAATAATAATAAAAAAAAGAGAAACATACTGAGACTCCTTCCATAAATGTTAAATGGAAGTGTCAGAACTGAAAACTTTATCATATCAACAGTTATACAGTGCTCTGAAAAAGTACTGATTTTTTTTTCTTTGCATATTTGTCACTCTTCAATGATTGAGATTATAAAAAAAAAATTTTTTTACATTACACAAAGATAACCCGAGTAAAAGTAGTCCTAAAAAAAAAAAAGCTGTCCAAACCTACCTGGCCCACTGTGAAAAAGTAATTGCCACAACCGCAATTAATTGTTTACAATAACTGGCAATGAGGTTTTCTAGTGTGACAAATATGCAAAAATAAATTATGGGGACAAATATTTTTTTCACAGCACTATATGAATATTTAAAATATAATATTAAGTGTATTTAATTTCTTATAGATTTATTATTTTTAGACCTTTTGTAGATTGTTTGGGTTACAAGTCCCTGTGAATTAACTGTTGCGATAGAAACGATACTGTATTAGACTGTTTAATAAAAAGCTGTTCTGTGAATTACAGCTGGCTCTGCTTTCATTCAATTATATGAAAGTGATCAACACCAATCAGTAAATGTAGTATAATAACAAATCGTAAACAAATTGCAGTGGTTTAAAAGTAATAAAGCGCTATGGGACATGATGTGATAGGAAAAAAATCAGTCATAAATGACAGTCGCTATTTGCATTTGTTTTGCAGATGATGTTAAGTCGCCTCGAGCCGTGGTTAACCCTGACATCTCAAAGTAAGAGCCCTAAAGAGTTATAGAGTCTGATAATGACATCTTTATGGTTATTGTTGCTATTGGTCAAACTGAAATTGTGTTTGTTTTTTTACTGGAACATGTTAAAGTTAGAGATTTTAAGGTGTTTTCCTTTCACTGAGGTCTTCCACTGACTGTCATGCGAATAACACATGCATTTATCTGCGTTCAACCACAATCTCAGAAGAAAATGTGAACAATTGATGTTGTGTGAACATTCTGAAGAAGCTGTTATGAGGCTTCAGTTGAAAAAGACTTATCAAATTGATTATTTGAAAAATTTGCAGCTAAAGTAGCGTCTACAACCATTGTACATGTGTTATTATTCAGAATCCGTAACATTGGCATCATGGCCCATATAGACGCAGGGAAGACCACCACCACTGAGAGGATGCTCTATTATTCTGGGTACACGCGTGCACTTGGAGGTGAGTTCAAAGTTAGCTTATATGCTACTAGATCTAATTTCTCCTTTAAAGACCTACGGTATGAACAGAGTCAGCGTATAATCAGTAACCCAAACCCAGAAATGCCTCCATCATCATGCTATGGATGACAAAATTGATCAGATATCTATTTATTTAAACAGTTATGTCCAAGCCACAGTAATGAATATATACATGTTCGTACATTGGAGCAATAAAATTGTGCAACACTCCAGTGAGTAAGTGTCATTTCCTTCATGTCAAACTTTAAAGTGGGCACATACTTTTGGTATGCACTTAATGTATAACATGTTGTATCATATGTGAATACTACTGAATAAAAGTTGAGTAATATCATATGCCACAAATTATTGTTGGAATTTAGATCAGGATTACGGTGTTACTTTTGGACCGTCGTCCTGTTAACTTGTCCTGAAAGATAACGTTTCTCCCAAGCAAAAAAAGTAATGTTAGTATACTTTATATAGTAAAGCGGTAATTAGCTGCAGTAACGACTGTTATGTTTTATAGATGTGGATGATGGGGACACTGTGACTGATTATATGGCTCAGGAGAGAGAACGTGGAATTACGATCCAATCAGCTGCAGTTACCTTCGACTGGAAGGATTACAGGATTAATCTTATTGACACTCCAGGTATACACACCCAGACACACACACACACACACACACACACACAGTCACACTTCTTTGATTTATGCAGATACTCAGGCTAGATGTTTGTTGTTTCAGGCCATGTGGATTTTACCCTGGAAGTTGAGCGAGCTCTGCGTGTGCTGGATGGAGCCGTGGCTGTGTTTGATGCCTCAGCAGGCGTGGAGGTGAGGAGCTTTAAAACTCATTCCAGTCATTTACACTGCTTTAAACTGCTTCTATCATACCTGGAAGGGTCATGAAAAAATACATGGGGGAAAAAAAAAACATTATACTTTACAAAAGATATGTAGGAAAAAATTGTCTTTAAAGATATGAAAGAAAAAATACATTAAACTTTTTTTCCTTAGAAAAAGCGTAGAAATAAAAGCATTTCCTTTTATTGTGGGAATCTCGCAAAACCCAGTGACTGGTAAACTTCTGCACCTGATACTGCGGTGCATGTCCGTCATTTTCTTGCCAAAAGGGATGTTACTTACCAGATGCTAGTGCTAAAACTCGTATACAAAACTGTCCATGCTGTGTTTCAGCGCTGATGGGAGCGACAATGCTAATTAGCTTCTAACACAAGACTGAACCTCAAATCTCTCCAAAACCCTTGGTCAAGGGAACGTTACACACTGACTTACCATTTTATGCATTTATATTTGGGATTCAATCTTAGAACCGTTAGTTGGCTATTAATAAGAATGCTTGAAATGTTGATATTAGTTAATGTTACCGGCACAGCAGCTTATGAAGCGTAAAGCACAGCATTTAAACAATCATTTAAGTCCCACCGTCATCATCTAGGTTTCTAACCAATAAGAGACATGACCGCAAGCTTGCTAGGAGAAGCTGGCTAACATTTTTGCAATCTTTTTTTTTAAATAATTTTTTGCTCTACTTGAACATATATATATTTTTTTTATTATTTTTGTGATTTCTATTTTTATGAATCACTTAATTATACATAAATGTGGTTTGGATTGACACAGATTCTTATCATTTAACATTAACAGATGTTTGCTAAACTGGGCTAAAAAGCACAATTAGCACAAGTTTAGCCTCCATGCGCTAGGCTACTAACCATTATAGACAAGACTGAAATTTTGTAATCGATCAAAACGCAGTAGGAGTGACCTTTTTTGCATTTGCACATTATTTTGTAACTGGCGTACAAAGAAATAAGAAAAAACAAAGATTAATTGTTTATCAGTGACTTTTATTATTTATTATTAACTCAGATATTGATTTTTTATTTTTTTTTCCTGTTATGCCTTATGTATTTTTTTTTCTAATCCTATTCTTTAAGGGGCTTCATATATCTCAGTGTTTTGGAAGATGGCACAATAAATAATGGCCAAATAAAAGTTCTCATGTGAGAGCCGCCTACGGTGCAGCTCCGTCCAATTGCTGCGTAACCAAAAATCCAGAGGTTGGATAATTGTATTGTTCACTTGATCTTGTTTTAAATGATCTGGACTTTTGGTTCTGCAGCACATGAGAGTTTTGGCATTGACGAGCATGCTCTGGTTCAAGTGAACTATTTTCAGATAAAATTCTCATTGCAGGTTGACTACATGACTGGTATTTTTTTCTTGAATTAATCGCAGGCGCAAACCATGACAGTGTGGCGACAGGCAGAGAAACACAATATACCTTGTATCTGTTTCCTGAACAAGATGGATAAACCTGCAGCCAGGTAACATACAACCCTAGGCTTTATATATATATATATATATATATATATATATATATACACACGTGGACAAAATTGTTGGTACCCTTTGGTCAATGAAAGAAAAACTCACAATGGTCACATAAATAACTTTAATCCGACAAAAGTAATAATTTAAAAAAATTCTATGAATGTTAACCAATGAAAGTCAGACATTGCTTTTCAACCATGCTTCAACAGAATTATTAAAAAAAATAAACTCATGGAACAGGCCTGGACAAAAATGATGGTACCCCTAGAAAATACTGAAAATAATGTGACCAAAGGGACATGTTAATTCAAGGTGTGTCCACTAATTAGCATCACAGGTGTCTACAATCTTGTAATCAGTCAGTGGGCCTATATATAGGGCTCCAGGTAGTCACTGTGTTGTTTGGTGACATGGTATGTCCCACACTCAACATGGACCAGAGGAAGCGAAGGAAAGAGTTGTCTCAGGAGATTCGAAAGAAAATTATAGACAAGCATGTTAAAGGTAAAGGCTATAAGACCATTTCCAAGCAGCTAGATGTTCCTGTGACTACAGTTGCACATATTATTCAGAAATTTAAGATCCATGGGACTGTAGCCAACCTCCCTGGACGTGGCCGCAGGAGGAAAATTGATGACAAATCAAAGAGACGGATAATCCGAATGGTAACAAAAGAGCCCAGAAAGACTTCTAAAGAGATCCAAGGTGAACTTCATGCTCAAGGAACATCAGTGTCAGATCGCACCATCCGTCGTTGTTTGAGCCAAAGTGGACTACATGGGAGACGACCAAGGAGGACACCATTGTTGAAAACAAATCATAAAAAAGCCAGACTGGAATATGCCAAACTACATGTTGACAAGCCACAAAGCTTCTGGGAGAATGTCCTATGGACAGATGAGACAAAAATGGAACTTTTTGCCAAGGCACATCAGCTCTATGTTCACAGACGGAAAAATGAAGCATATGAAGAAAAGAACACTGTCCCTACTGTGAAACATGGAGGAGGCTCTGTTATGTTCTGGGGCTGCTTTGCTGCATCTGGCACAGGATGTCTTGAATCTGTGCAGGGTACAATGAAATCTCAAGACCATCAAGGGATTCTAGAGAGAAATGTGCTGGCCAGTGTCAGAAAGCTGAGTCTCAGTCGCAGGTCATGGGTCTTGCAACAGGACAATGACCCAAAACACACAGCTAAAAACACCCAAGAATGGCTAAGAGGAAAACATTGGACTATTCTAAAGTGGCCTTCTATGAGCCCTGACCTCAATCCTATTGAGCATCTTTGGAAGGAGCTGAAACATGCCGTCTGTAAAAGGCACCCTTCAAACCGGAAACAACTGGAGCAGCTTGCTCATGAGGAGTGGGCCAAAATACCTGCAGAGAGGTGCAGAAGTCTCATTGACAGTTACAGGAATCGTTTGATTGCAGTGATTGCCTCAAAAGGTTGTGCAACAAACTATTAAGTTAGGGGTACCATCATTTTTGTCCAGGCCTGTTCCATGAGTTCATTTTTTTAAATAATTCTGTTGAAGCATGGTTGAAAAGCAATGTCTGACTTTCATTGGTTAACATTCATGGAATTCTTATTTATTATTACTTTTGCCAGATTAAAGTTATTTCTGTGACCATTGTGAGTTTTTCTTTCATTGACCAAAGGGTACCAACAATTTTGTCCACGTGTGTATATATAATTTTTATTTTTTTTTTCATTTCAGTCCAAATGAGTTGTTCAAGTGCGTGACTTGGCTACATGTCTAGCCTGAGCATTAGGGATGGGTTAGGGTTAAGGTTATCACCAGGGAAAACCCGATACAATATATGTTATCACATCACATATATGTTAGTATCACGATTTTAAAAAGATCACGATTCAGTACTGTATATATTTTTTTGCTTTTGTCACAATTCTAAACAAATTTGGCAAAATTCACACAGGATGCCATAATGCCTGCCAGTGTGTTAATAATTTAGTCTGCACCACTTGTAGATTAGAGCAACATTTGTCTGCAACATTTTACCACCTTAAATGTGTGTAAGTATACAGAGGGGCCTAAAAATGTATACACATTAATGCCCTATGTATGCCATTTTTTTTTAAAAACTCAAATTGAATTATGGCAGCAATGTGTAATAATTTGTCTCATCTAAAGATGTTGGCCCACCCTTTGCATCTAAAACAGCTTCAACTCTTCTGGGAAGGATTTCCACAAGGTTTAGTAATGTGTGTATGGGAATTTTTGACCATTCTTCCAGAAGCGTATTTGTGAGGTCAGACACTGATGTTGGGCGAGAAGGACAGGTGTTCTATCGGGTTGAGGTCAGGACTTTGAGCAGGCCAGTCAAGTTCTTCCACACCAACTTCTCTCGTCCATGTCTTTATGGACTTTGTGTCTTTGTGCACTGGTGCGCAGGTTAAACATATTAAAAGTAATGACCTAAAAGAAGACAAGAGCATGTCAAGGATTCATTGAATCATTTAGCAGCAGCAGAATGAACGTAATGACTCGGTGACTGATACTAAATCATTCACAGAATGATTTTTGATGTTTTTATTTATGTTTTGTTTCAAAGCGTTGAAATTTTTCTCTAATAAAATGTTATACACTATACACATCACTTACACAAGTCATGGATCTAAGTTACCTCAAAGCATGTAGCCCTACATTGTAATGGTTTTAGCAGATCTTAAATGTGTTGCTCTTTTTGTAATTCCTTCTCTCAGCATCAGCTACTCTGTGGAAAGCATTAAGACGAAACTGAAGGCCAACCCTATACTTCTTCAGGTACGCATTCTCATTTTCTCATTTCAGTCCCCCGTTCATTTATGTTCATAGCAATAATCAGTCATTTATGGATCCCTTTCTTAAAATATATTTTTTCAGCTCCCTGTCGGCTCTGGAAAGGGATTTGTCGGATTGGTGGACTTGATCACCAAGCAGCGAATGGCGTGGCAGGGAAAGTCTTGGGCAGAGGATGGGCGGGCTTTTGAGACAAGAGCCCTCCAGCCTTCAGATGACCCAGAATTTCTCGATGAAGTCAATCAAGCCAGAGCAACCCTCATAGAACAGGTATTGTGCTGTGAAACGTGACATCGATTGGTAAATGCAAACAGCTTTAAATCAATAATCAAGTTTTTAATCATATTTCCTGCAGGTTGCAGATTTAGATGACGAATTTGCTGAGCTGGTTCTCGGAGGCCATGGTGACAACTTTGACTCAGTGCCAGCTGGGAAAGTATGTTATTATACACACTTGGTTGTGTCGGAGTGTGTGTGTGTGTGTGTGTGTGTGTGTGTGTGTGTGTGTGTGTTTTCAGTAGTTCTTTTAAGCCATGCTGAAAAATTCAGCAAATCGGAAGTGTCCTCGCAAAGCTTAATGCAAGGCGACTTTCCATGTTAATCGTGGAATGTAATCGGGTAGAGTGAATATGGGAGATATACGGTAATAAAGCAACGGGAATGTGTTTTCAGTTGCAGGAGGCGGTGAGGAGAGTGACGCTGTCTCGTAAAGGAGTGCCCGTACTGTGCGGGAGTTCACTGAAGAATAAAGGAGTTCAGCCTCTGCTAGATGCCATCACAGCGTACCTCCCTGCACCTGATGAAAGGAACCACGACCTGGTGTGAGTCTGCTGTACTCCTCCGCTCTCATTACTATTCCTCCTCGCCTGTGAGCCTGCTCACCATTGGTTTTGATCCGGTACATATTGACTTCATCTCTGCATGTCTGCTCGCTTCAGTCTTGCACACTATAGTAGTACTAAAAAGTACAGCAGTTCTAGGATTTTGAAAACTGAAAACAGTATTATACTAGAATTTGGAGTGGAAATAATCAATACATTTATTATGCACAAGTCTGTATAGGGATCTCTGTGTTTAAGCACTGTGCTGACAGCAGTGACGTGTGTGTATATGTGTGTGTGTGTGTGTGTGTGAGGTAGCAGGAAAAAAAAACTGAGAGGTTGTAATATAATCTGCAGGAAGTGTTTAAAGAATCACAAGCAACAGTAGAGATAGTGGGGAAATGGCAGCAGCAATGATGTGACCCGAAATGAAATATGGAAATATGTTGGTTATAAATGGGGCGAAAACGAGCCAAAAATGAAACTATGAAATATGGACTTTCTCCCTCTGGAAGGAACAAGTCCAAGTGAATATGTTTTCACGTTTTCTCCCATTAAAGCCCACTGGATTTCATCTCTCGAACGCTGATCGCTAGAGATGGAGGGAAAATATATTCAGTGATGTATCGTGATTCTGCATCTCCAGGGTCCGAGTTTGACTCCCGCCTCGGGGTCTGTATGCATGGAGTTTGCATGTTCTCCCCGTGCTTAGTGGGTTTCCTCCCACAGTCCAAAGACATGCAGATTAGGCTAATTGGCATTCCCACATTGCCCATAGTGTGTGAATGAGTGTGCCCTGCGATGGAATGGCATCGGGGTGTATCCTGCCTCATGGCTTCAGCCTCCTAGTTTAGCCTCCAGGGCCCTCGTGACCCTGTACACAGGATAAGTGGTATTGACAATGAATGAATAGTAAATAGTGCAGTTCCTCTATAATCCTACAGGTGGTGCACCTTAAACTAGTCACACAGTGGCAGGCAGCACAGCTTCCTGTGTAATCCTGTTGCAAATTATTTGTGTAGTTTAGAACAACAAAATCTTCGAATCAGGGTACATTGAATTTGCACCCATGTATTGTCTTAATATCGTATTGGCTGGTCCCATCTCTACTGAGCTCCGCCTACCGATAGTAACGAGTCAGTTAGGGAGCATCTAACAAGTGCAGGACCTGGGTAACTGTGTAAGACTGTAATAATATTACGGTCGTCTATTTTGCATGATATCCAATGTACTGTAGTGTTAAAATACAATATGGATGCAGAATTAATTTACTTTTTGTAGCATGCATATTTTATGCATCATTATTGAAGATACACATTTTAAAGTGAGTGATGTCATGCAGAAAGGTATAGTGCTTACTAAAACACAGGAGATTTCCGGGCAACTACAGCAAGCTTCAGTGGAAAGAAAAAGAAGAAAAGAACGAATGAAAAAGTTTCACTGCAATATTCTTTCATAATAACACTAGTACAGTAGGTTACCCTAGAAATTGGTGATCCTAGTGTGTGATACTGGTCTCATATTCAAATTCATATTCCTGAAGATTTTTTAAATATATTTATCATTTTACATAATGTTAAATAAATGTCTTTTCCTGCTATTCATTACATTAGTTTACTTTGACACAAACTTGAATGGTTCCCCTTAACTTTCATTGCGTTGGGACTTTTGTGTGTTAAGGCGCTGGTATAAGGACGACTTGTGTGCTCTGGCGTTTAAGGTGGTCCACGACAAACAGAGAGGCCCTCTGGTTTTCCTGAGGATCTACTCTGGCTCTATGAAACCACAGTCAGCAGTGTACAACATCAACCGAAACGGAACGTAGGTCTATCGCAAAATACCGAGCACCATCCACACAGTTAACGTCAAAAAGCTTCCTTAAGCACATCTGCACCGAACAATCTATATTAACAAACTTGTACAAAAAAAAAAACACATAAAAGTCTGTAAAGAGCATATTAATTAACTTCTTTTTCTATGCATTTTTGTAACAGAGAGAGAATGAGTCGACTCCTGCTGCCATTCGCAGATCAGCACGTTGAACTCCCCTCGCTGTCTGCAGGGAACATCGCGCTCACTGTTGGCCTCAAACAGGTACAGTGTCCATTCATGACCTGTGCTGTCTCTCCCTCTGAAACATTTAATATGTTGTGTGTCATTTTACATTTAGTTCTCTCATGTAAAAAAAAAAAAAAAAAAAAGTATTATTTTTACACTCCACATGACTCCAGACAAACATAAACCTTTAGGAACCCTTGGCTCATAGACCCAAACTATGTAGGAGCCAAAATGTAATCTTTTTCATAACGTAACCAGTTGAACTCGAGCCGTGGGTACGAGAACGTTTCAGGGCGTTTTCACATTTCAAAGGGTGCTTGGGGTCATTTAAACTTGTCAACTCTTCTTCTGTTTTCTCTTGTATTTGTGTACTAGAAACAAAGATCTTGGATTGAATCCAGCACTCCTTTAAAATGTGACATACATTTTGAGTGACAGTGATGCTTTTAATGTGAGGCAATTTCATGTAATTTAAAATGGTCCGGTCCTGTGTTCACTTCACTCAGACGGTGACGGGTGACACCATTGTCTCGTCTAAAGCCTCAGCAGCGGCCGCAGCACGCCGCGCACACAACAGGGCGGAGGAGAAAAAAGCATCGACCCGAGAGACGAACAGTCTGGTACTGGCCGGGGTCGAGGTGCCTGAGCCCGTCTTCTTCTGTTCTATAGAGCCTCCCTCCATGTCTAAACAAGCAGGTACCGATGAGATTTACCTCACCTATTTACAAGCAAAAAGTTGTGTCTAATAAAGATTCAACATAAGTTTGAGCATGTTATACACGACAAGACTGCAAGGTTTTATTTATTTCCTTTTTGTACACATGCCTGAAACAAAATTGTTCCGAAATACACCACCTCCTTTAAACATAAACACGTTACATTAACCATGAAAACAATCTGGAAATAGAAAATACAGACTAAAGAACGCTTTTTTTTTTTCTCTCCATGGTTATCAAAAGTAGTAAACGTAAGAGGCGGTTAGAAAAAGGAAAACAAGATTTATGCAGTAATCTATGCAATTCTATAAACATCTAATTATAGAATGGTTATAGAATTAAAATAACGTTGATGATTATTGAATACACTCAACTCCTAAGGCATTGTGATTCCATCAAACTCCCCTACAGTGGTGCCCGACTTTTCCTCAAGGTCAGAATTGTGACTAAAATCCCATATGCAGGATTTGAGGATGCTTTGTGTCAGAAAGTTACATCTGAGGTCTGAGGCAAAGATCAGTATGTCTTGTATCTGTTTTGTAGGTTATGGGTTATGAGGCACATTTTAGCACAACATTTCAGTATACAGTGGAACCTCGGATTGCGAGTAACAAGGTTTACGAGTGTTCCGCAAACCGAGCAAAGATTTTTAATAAATTTTTAATCGGAAACCGAGCAAGTATTAGTTTACGAGCGCCGAGTATCATGTATCACGCATGCGACTCTTATTTTGACACCGAGCGGCAAGTGATCACAACTGAGCCAATGATTTTTCTCTCTCTTGCGTTGCAAGGAATTATGGGTGATCATCTCCCCTGCTGCGTCCCCTGTGTCAAAATAAGAGTTCCCTGCTGCGTCTTAGTGCTCGTCTCTTATAATCAACATCTCCCTCTCCTGTTTGCGCGCGCGTAATTTGACACTGTGCCCCACACACACCGACACACACACACTTACTTTGTGTGTGCGTGCGCGTACGCGCGTAATTTGACACACACAAAACATATATGTTGTATTAATTATTTTTTATTATTTATTGTTTTGAGCTGTAGAACGAATAATTTGAGTTTTCATTATTTCTTATGGCAAAATTAAATTTGGTTTACGAGTATTTTGGAATATGAGCTCGCTTCTGGAACGAATTATGCTCGTAATCCAAGGTTCCACTGTAATACTAACTAGACTAGTAGACCCTTGATTGTGAAGCTCATTTGTGGGTCAAAACAGTATAAAAGTAATGAATGAGGTTTTTTGTCAACAGCTGAGAAGACTTGCTGAATTGACTGGAATCGGGTTAAGAACCGTCCGACACGTTATTAAAACCTAGAAGGATCGTGCTGAAGTGTCAGCTTAACTGAAGAAATGTAGTCGGAATAACAAATGTTATTGGACCATTTCCTGTGGCGAGAACTCGCAGGATCGGGATTAAACTGCTGTGTGGGTGTAAATGAAACCGTGTGTTAGTGAGACTAATCGGGAAAAGCCTTTTAATTTGCTGGGGAGCATAAAGACATTTTGTTCTGTTGGCAGTTGCTTTAGCTAATTTGGCACATAAATTTCTGAAAATAAGTAAAATGACCTCTGAATAGAATAAGTATAATTTGGTTCAGTGTAGTTTTATAAGAGGAAAATTCTAAGGATAAGTTGTACTCTATTTTATATCTTGTTGTTGATATTTTATACCTTAGTTGATTTCTAAATAAGGTATAAAAACGAGAGCTTTTATGGGAAAATAATCAACAAACAGGGTCTTTAGTTTTTTTTTAAAAGGCAAAAAAACATTGCTTGTCATATTGCGTAGAGAAAGCACAAAGCATTCTATGTTGAAGCCTTTCTAGTGTCTGAAAATCATCTCCCGGCAGAATGACTTTACTGTAGTACTGTAATAGTAACCATTGGCCTCCGTGGTCCCCAGTTGAACTATCGAGGTTTCTAGATGGATGGCTGGAACCGAACTACATATTTTTTTCCCTTTTTAATCCGTTTATGCGGAAAATCCAGAGTACACGTCCCTGTGAATGAACTGTTAATATAGAAACTATTTGAACAAACACGTTATTAGGATGCCATCCTGTCAGACAGCCGCTGTTATAATCACTGTATGAATCAGTACGTTCTGATTTACGAGCGATGTGTCATTTCTTTTACTATATACTGTACATCACTCTCGGACTCATTTTATCCGTGATATAACTGGTTCTCGGTGCAGATCTAGAGCACGCGTTGAACTGCCTGCAGAGGGAAGACCCCAGTCTGAAGGTCAGGACAGACCCTGACTCTGGACAGGTACATAAAGCTTTTGCTCCCACGATTTTCAAATGTCTGTCTGTTATTTCAAAATATTGTATTTAATCAGTATTCTTACTCTGTCTTCTTAATCACCCAAATAGACAGTTCTGTGTGGTATGGGCGAGCTCCACATCGAGATTCTGCACGATCGCATTAGGAGAGAGTACAACCTTGAGACGCACTTGGGCCCGCTGCAGGTTGCCTACAGAGAGACCATCAACCAGTCAGTGACTACAACGGGTAAGACTTTTGACCAGTAAGCTGAGCGCAGGCGTCTGACACGGCTCGATTTATTTTTCTCCTTTAACACATCTGACTCTACAGTCTAAACAAATACAATGGAGAACGCAACAGTAAGCTTATAGATTATATATTTTTATTTTAATTCTGTACGCTCACATGAACCGGCTCAGCTTCTGAGCAGGTCCTCAGTTCGAGTTTAAGCAATCACACACACTCATGGAAATTCTTTAACTAAAAGCATGTGATTGTGAGCTTTTTAGAGTAACAATGCTTAAAGGTAATTGGAGTGATCGATACGAAATATCAGGAATTCAAAATATCAGTGGGGAAAAAGGCTCTGTGCAAGACACATTCACAGATAAAGTAAAGTCTGCACAGAATTTCAGGCTTCAGGCATTTCTTTATCCATCTCTAAGTAAGTGCTTTATCCTGGTCAGAGTCACAGTCAGGCAAATCACTCGTTTTTATACATTTTGGAAATAGAACACTGGAAAATAAACATATATATATATATATATATATATATATATATATATATATATATATAAAAATTTTATACATACAGTGGAACCTTGGATTACGAGCATAATCCGTTCCGGAAGTGGGCTCGTATTCCAAAACACTCTTAAACCAAATCATCATTTCCCATAAGAAATAATGAAAACTCAAATTATTCGTTCCACAGCCCCCAAAAATAAATACATAAAAATAATTAATACAATCTATAAAATGAAAATAAAAATTAATCTGCACTTTACCTTTAAAAAAAGTACAAATAAATCCTGACAGATAAGTGTTTCCATTGGTGCGCGCACGCACCGTGTGTGTGTGTGTGGAATTAGCCCCTTCCCTCGCCTCGTTTTACACAGTAAAGAGAGAGTGACGCTCGGTGTCAAAATAAGAGTCGCATGTGTGAAGCATGATACTCGGCGCTCGTAAACTAATACTTGCTCGGTTTCCGAATAAAAAATTATTTAAAATCTTTGCTCGGTTTGCGGAACACTCGTAAACCACGTTACTCGCAATCCAAGGTTCCACTATATATATATATAAAATATACACACACACACAAAACTAAAAATCATTGTACTATTGAAATCTACAATGGGCGTTCAAGTAAAACCGGGACTTTTGTTGAGCAGAATAACAGAACAATTATGAGAACAAAAAACTCCCTTAATTTCTCCCTTAATATAATCCCGTTACACTAAAAAAAAAAAAAACACTGGGATAGGTGTATTAAAGTACAACGCCATTTGTTGACCTTTGAGATGAACTAATGATTTATTATTGTTTTTAATGATACAAGGGCGTTTTCCAAATTTCTCTTCCCATGGGCTGATTGCGATGAAACAAAGCCTTTGTTACCACAAGCTCAGCCAAATACACCATTGAGACAAAAATTCCAAAAAACAACCAGAGTTCTATTTGTCATCTTACATTCCCCCCCAAAAATCTTTAATGTACAGACACACATATAATAAAATTGTAAAGTTGGTGTGTGGTACATTGAAGATAATAAGGACATATTAGGTGTGGAGAAGTTCAGAGTTGGAGACTGTTGATAATTTAATTCCAGTTTGATTAAAACTTTTTAGGAGGCTGATCCTTGTTGTGTGTTATCGTTACTCAAAATATGCTTAGTTACAATTACTAAGTTAAGTTAATGCTTAAATGCTTACAGTGTAGTGTGATCAGAAAATGTCCATAACAGCTCTACTGTAGCAGCAGTAGCTAAAGGAATTTCTTGTAGAATAAAAAAAACATTTTGTAAAGTGAATAATTTGTTCATATTCCCCTCCTTGTTTAAGAGAGCACTAGTATATAAATGCACCATTTTAGTGCAATTCATAGTTTGTTTTGAAATGGGGGAAAAAACCCTCCATGTTAAAGGATGGAAGGTTAAAGGCTAAAGGTGTGTCCTTGTTTACAGTTATTTCCTGGCTATATGGTTTAATAGCACCATGTAGTACTATATAACCCTGCTATGTCAGTAAAACTGATAAGAGATTTCAATCTACACAGAACACTTGAATAAATAACCTCTAGAAAGGTGAACACAATTCTGGCCCCTAGCTGCTATAGATAATAAAACTGCAGGATAAGTGTTGTGCTTAGGGATCAATGTAACGATAGCTTAAAGGCGTTTTATATTTCAGACACTTTGGATCGCACACTGGGTGAAAAGAGGCATGTTGTGACTGTGGAGCTGACGGTGAGTCCGTGGGAAGCGTCTGCTCCGGGAAAGGCTTCTTGTGATGCGTCTTATGAAGAGGATGTTGAAGCCATGATTTCAGCCGACCTTAAAGAGGCAGTAGAGAGCGGCGTTCAAAGTGCCTATCTCCAGGGTAAATATATTATTTTATAATATATACCCACACAAGTTTTTAAAAGCTTGAGCTAAAATACTGATTAGCTGTACTAGTGCCCTCAGGTTCCATCACAGATATTAAGCTTTAAGGAAACTTCTAAACTGTAATTGGATTAATACTCGTACATTAAACCAAAGTCACACTTTTTTGCTTTGAGAGGAGGCTGGTACAAACTTGCGCATTACTGTAACTAGCTCTGTTCTGCAGGTCCTGTGCTAGGTTACCCGGTGCAGGGCGTCCTCACGGTGATCCGCAGTGTGTGTGTGGAACCCGGCACTTCTCTGGCCATGGTATCAGCCTGTGTGTCTCGCTGCACGTTTAAGGTATTTCACATGAAGTCTGTAATTCAAGGTATGAAAAACAGCTGCATTAGGTTAAATATTCTAGATGATGGACATGGACTGTGTGTAGGGGCTGAAACAGGCAGGAGCACAAGTCTTAGAGCCTGTGATGTCTCTGGAGGTAACGGTGGATGAGGAGTATCTGAGCTCTGTGCTGGGCGACCTCGCTCAGCGCCGAGGAACAGTCCAAGACATCCAAAGTCGCCAGGACAGCAAGGTGCTTTTGGCAACTGTACCTCTTGCAGAGATGATGGTTAGTGTGTTTTTATGTACTTTTGGAAATAAAGGGAAAATGTAAAGAGTGATATGGAATTAATTTGCTGTGTGTGGTGTTTCCAGGGCTATTCCACTGCACTGCGCACTTTGACCTCCGGAAATGCTACTTTCTCACTCGAGCTGGCCAGCTACAACCCCATGAACCCTCAGGACCAGAATGCATTGCTCAATAAAATGGCCGGCCTGGCATGAGCTTGCTTCATGAACTGATTCCAGTTATTTATTTATTCGTTTTATAAACAGCGTTACAATTGTTTCCCTGTCATACAAGTCTGTCTTTTTTTTTTTTTTTTTTTTTTAATATTTGAGTTGGGGAAAAAGTGCAAATTAAAGTATTTTGAATACTTAGTCGTCTTCACAGAAATTACTCAAATCAACAGGATAACTAATCAGCATCAGTTATTTCAATAAAAAAAAAAGAAACAATTTTACACATTGAACCCAAATTTAAAAAGTAAGAACTGTAATATACCTGATACATTTATAACAGTGAAAACTGCAAAATTGTCCTAGTGTGTGCATATAGAAAAATGATTGCCATTCCTGATCAGCATGGTCCTGTAGAATGTTTATAATGCTGGTATAAAACGTGTGTTGTGGAGCTCACAGGCCGTTGTATTCATGTGGACAAGAGCCCACAAACAGAGGCTCTGCAGGGATGCCTCTCCTAAGAGGGGAAACGTTACAATTTAGACATTTGCCAAAATGACCTGCTTCAATATTTGCTTTAAAAAAAAAAAAGGTGCAGGAATATGCCCTTCATTTTTGAGAACTCGTATTTGCGACTTACCTAAGCATACGGCAGCGATGCTTGACAAGGCGAGAGTAGGCGTTGGCGATGTCCTTCACATTCTCATCACTCCACAACCTTTCACCTACAGCACTGGCCCGTGGCCTGCAACATCAAGCATACACGTGTCAAATTCTTCCCGGCGCACAATGTTAACACATTTTAGACTACACCATCAGAAATTATGTGCAAGATCGAATGCATGTGCTGTGCAGAGGCTGAACATCTATGGCTAGAGTGTGACGAAGTTGCTTAGATAATCAGAAAGACACTACTGAGCAAGCTGAGAAACATTCAGCATCAGGACAACACAGCCACTTAATTGAAATAAAACAGTGGAAATGAATGGAAACACTGTACGCAGATCATAATGTGTTTTGTGAGATAAACTTACCATAGACGTGGGGTGAGGTTAGTGGCATCCACATACTCCCCCCAGAGACATGCCTCTCCTCCAATCACAAGCTTTTTCTGCTCTGCTGAGCCTGAAGAACGAACGGCACAGGAAGAATCATTCAATTAAATAAAAATAAATGTTTAAACAACAACAAAAAAAAACCCTGTTCATATTACATTTTTTATAAAAAAAGTTGCTCACTAATATTTCATTGGACTGCCTTTGCTTTTATTATAGTTGTGTCATCCTCCTGATAAGCTTATTCAACTTCCTAAAGTTCATTTCCAAAGGCGGTCACGTTAATTTCTGTCCAAGATCTTGTCCTGATGATGGGAGAGTCTTACCTCTGAGTAAAATCTTATCCAGCACATTACACAGCAGCCAGACCTCAAACCCATTGAGGATCTTTGGGATTTGAGTGAGATGCTCCGACACATTTAATATTATCTTAATACCTTGTAAATACAAAAACAGAACTCAAGACACTTAAGCTCTAGCTTGCAGACTTTTCTTGAGGGATGTTTAGTGAAGCATCATTGTAACATACATACTAACCTCAGTCATCATCTATAACGCTTAATCCTGTATTCAGGGTCGCAGGGGCCTGGAGCCTATCCTAGGAGGCCTGGGGCACAAGACGGGGTACACACACATTCACACACTATGGCCAATTTTGGGAACGTCAATTAACCTAACCTACATGTCTTTGCACTGTGAGAGGAAACGGGGAGTACCCGGAGGAAACCACCAAGCACGGGGAGAACATGCAAACTCCGTCCACACAGAGACGGGAATCGAAACACACTAATCTGTTTTATTACTTAGAATGACCATCAAAAATTAACTCCTAATTTAATCAATTGATTTTATTAGAGGATGGTCTGTTAGTCACTGTCATAGAAAACGTATAGCATACACAACAGGAGACAATTACTAAGAATCAAACTCTCTTGTGATCAGTCTGACCTTAGGAAGAGATCGGTTGTAAAATAGCACATGCCTGGTTTCATTTTGTTTTTTCCTGACAAGCGATAGTACAGGATGCTCAAAGTACACTTTGAAGTATAATCACCTTGTGACTCCCAAGTCAGAGGAGATAAAATCCTCCACAGTGTACTGAAGTGACTTTGGTTATCTTTTAGTTTTTCCGCCCTACTGTATGATGGAGACTCTTTTCTTCAAGGTCATTCTACCTGCATCCCAACCTTGCTTCAGGTTCACTGCTATGGGAAGTTTTTACACACATTTAACTTGGTGTTTAGTAAATAGTACAGAGTAGAAATGTAAACAAGTTTAACAGATCTATTCTCTAAGCAATTAGATATTCCTTTTGTGGAAAGCCAGGATATGCCACTGCATTCACAAACCGATCATGTGGGAAAGGATGTGTTACCCGATCAGATCAGGCAGGGGTTCAAGCCCCACCACTGCCTGAGCTGTTACTTTTGGGCCCCATCACACTTTTAGCAAAAGCCCTTAACCAGATCTGCTTCAGGGGTTCTGTACCATGTCTGACTAGATACTCTGACCCGAACCCCATAATAAAGATGGGATATGCAGAAGTAGTTTGTTGTATTGTAACTTATATGTGACCAAGCTAGAACAATGTCACTTTTCCTCCAGTGAGTTTCATGCATCACAAGCTAGGACATATAATATCAATTTCATGTTACCAAAGAATTTCCCCACCATACTACATAGCCTCAGCATGGTTCGACCATGTGTTACATTCTACTAATACATTAAATTCGCTTGTTTCATCCTCTCCCACACCTTCAAAACTCTGAGGGTCAGCCTTGTAAATGTCTAGCCAGTCTTGGCCATAGCTGATGCGGTTTAGGTACCAGGGAGAAGAAAGCAGGGCATGAAACCCAGCTGCGGTTATCTTGGCCATCTCAATGTTGTAGTCTGGCTTCATCTTCCACACGTGGATCTGTGTGTCTGCTTGCAGCTGCGCAGAAACACACACAGTCTAAATCACATATGCAAACAGCATGCATCTTCTTCGTCCAAGCAAAAGCACTGGGCTAATAGGAGTGAAAGTAGGAGAATATATACATCCTGAAAGTAGAGTATATACAGTGTATCCTATATATTATTGCTTGTTCTGCTTCTATTAAAACCAAAAGGTTAAAGCTATAGCAAGTCCTACAAGCAAAAAGCCACCAATATGTACAGATTCTATCATACAAAGAATTTCAAATCGTAAATTTTCATTTCTTACAAAATTATCAACGAAACACTGACTAGACAGTGTTTGAACAGAGTGAATTTTAAAAAAGGTCTTAGCAAAGATTAAAGCCTACACTGCGTTACTGCTGAACATCACACACTGGCCGCTTGTAGCAAGCTTCAGCAATTAGTCTTGACTAGGGTGAATGTACTGTGTTGGTATTCAATAAGGCATGAAAGTTAATCGCATGCATGAGAAACAGCAGCATCTAGAGAGTCTGGAAGCATTCATGGGACATTTTGACTAGAAAAAACGGTCCAAACATGTGGAACGGCTCAGGATTATACAGGCATGTTACAGGAACTCAGCTGGGAGTTCTTGCCACATCCAAGTGGTGTTCATGAATGATTGTGTGTATAGTTAGCACAGCAAATACATCTCTTCTTAAATCAAATGTATGAGTGCTCCTAGGAAGACAAGTTGCCTGCCCACTGAATGTCCTATTTCTAAAAATGAAATAGCTAGTGCACACATCTATGCTTCCTGATATTGAAGGCTTGGTCAAATTCCCATGAACAGTTTAGGAGGAGTTGCAGATAGGAGCCAAGTGTGACAACGACAGATGATCCAAAACACAAGAAGATGGAGATTTCTGGTGATCCCTATTTGTTGCCCATGCGTCACAGGCGGCCGACACAATAAAATAGCTAGTGTACATCTACAGTGTTAATTATATCACTGTGGATGTAACTACATTTTGACACAATGTAACAAAATTTTGACTTTTTCCTTGTCTTTGGTATGAAAGTGTCATTTACTAATTGTGTCTGCATAAAAAAGTTAAAATAAATAAATTAATGAACAAAAACTATTAGTTCTGCATAAACTTTGCTTTTGTGACCTGAAAAGCGTTTATTTTCCTTCTTTTTTTTTTTTTATTAACGGTTTTAAAAATCCCAGATAAATTCAGTAAGATGCTTTTTTGCATGGTCAACCCTTCAAAATGTGGACATGGGAAGAATGCCCCTGCTATTATATATCCAGACATTCCATCACCCATTGCCGCAGTGCCACACAGCTCCCCATGCCTTCTCCTCAAAAGAGAGATTAGCTGTCTTCAGAAGAGAGCAACACTTTAGAAGAGGATGTAAGGATGTCCAGATTACAGAGATGCAGTAGAAGGGAGAAACCCATACTAAAGAACAGAAAGCAGAAACCAGCAAAACCATAACGACTTGGTGATAGATTTTGTTCTCACGAAGGCCAAAGCTGAGCTTTTGACGTCGAGACTCAAGCAGTGGAACTTGCTAGATGAAAGTGTGCATGTAGAAGATTAGAGAAAGCGTCACAAGTATTCAAGTTTGGAACAGCTTTATTGCAGTGGTTCGAGGATTCCTTGGAAAGCACAAAGCCGAAAACTATGTGGAACTTGCAGAGACCATGGTGCAAAAGTTCTGCAAAAGGGGCTACAGAATGTCCCTCAAGGTGCATATATTCGACTCTCATCTTCAACAGATTTAAAAGACATGGGCGCGTACTCTGAAGAACAAGGCGGACGCTTCCATCAAGACGTTCTTCACTTTCAACGCTGCTACCCAGGTGCGTACAAGGAAAACGTGGTGTACATTTGCACTAATACATGACAGCAATTTTAAGCATAAGCGTAAAGGAATGAAAACTACTCACTTTTAAACTGTGCAAATGAAAAATAAATGTGTTTGTCTCCGAGTGGTGCAGTGGTAAAATGCTCGCTAATTCGATTCCCGGGTGATGCTGTAACCTCTCGCAGCTGGAGGCACAGAGCGAGCTGATTGGCTGAGCTCTCTCAGAGGGGAGGGATGAGAGGTACTTGGTGCACTCACATTAATTACAACTATACAGCCGATCAGGGCCATCTATGAGGTCACGCTAGAGGAGTAGCTGATAGGGCTGTCTTCTGAATGTGTTACGCCACCCCAACGGTGCGTAAGCGAGCAGTTTGAAAAAGGATGCGGTCGGCTGGCGTCACATGGTTTGGAGTGGCTATACGCGTCACTCAACAGAGCATAAATACACAGAATATGCAGGGGACACAAAAACCAGTCACAAAACCCAAACAAAAGCATGACACAGAATGGCTTGCTAAAAAAAAAAAAAGGAATGCAACTTTTTAAAATCCCCACTATGAAATAAAACAGATCATTAGAGCAAACCTATCCGCTAGGGATGGCAATCACCCATACAATATCATCACAATTTTTGGGTGCCAAGCTGAATCGATTCCCTCCCTCCCATTCAAATCAAAATGTTGAGTAAGTGATGTTATGAACAGTCAGTAATGAAGCTAATCAGAGCAAAACTACTTCTAACTATGTCTCAGTCTATCCCAACAAAAGCAAGTGTCACCTTGTGCAGGTTTAACCACATTGCTCTGAGTATTACAGTATATTGGACAGTATGTATAAAATGTATATTAAAAGATAAAAAACTAGTGACTTCTAGGTTTCCTGAAAAGGGTTCAGGGCTAGTTTGGTCAAATTCCCATTTACGGTTTAGAAAAAGTTGCGAATAACATGACTGCCCCTTTTGTTGATGTTTAAAAAAAATATATAAAATAAAAAAGATTTTTTTTTAAAAATGTAGCTAAAGCACAGCTATTCTTAGTAATAAAGAATGTGTGATGGTTTGATAAAACCTCTATGAATGGTTTAGGAGAGACAACAGATTCATCCTTTTGTGTCACCTGATCTTCAAAGACAGGTGACAAGATAAATTTAACTTTAATAAATAGGGTAATCTATAATCTAGGTAGTCTATAATTGCACACAATTCACCAACCATCAAAACTGAGCGGCTCGACCTTGTAGTACTTCTGCCAGTCCTGTCCATAACTAATGTAGTCCAGGTACCAGGGGGCAGCTAGAATGGTGTTGAAACCTGCCGCGGTCACGTTCAGAAGCTCCTGTTCCAACTTGTTGTTTATCCAAACTTCCACCACTGTGTCAGCTTTCAGCTGCAACAAGCACACAACTTATTGCATGGTTTCTAAAACAAATCTGATTTAAAAAAAGAAAAAAAAAAAAAACTGCTGGTTTAGCAAACACAAAGTGAGGTAAGCAAGCATGCGTACTTGGCACTGAAGCTGGCGAGCCCATAATGAGAGCAAATCATTATTTAGATCATTTACTACATAGTACCATGTGGTGCAAGCATAGTGCTATAAGAACAACAGAACACCATTTGAAAGTTGTGTTATTAGAAAACACTTCACCTAATGTCCTAAGCATATTTTGGAATAGTATTTTCAAATGTCCAACTTTTTTTTTTTTTTTACGTAAACAACTATTAAACGTAGAACAAAAAGAGGAACCATGTCCTTGATAAAAAAAATTTTTTTTTAACTGTCCTGTTAACTTTGATACCCATAACCAACACCATGACTTTCTCCATGACCTTGCATTTTCTAACATACTACTACACCAGTGACGGTGTTGCTACCCAGTGATTTTGCTTGGAATGATATTCATAGCTTGGCATTTAGATATATTACTCGATTACATTAATTCTTTGCAGTGAAAAAAAAAAGGGGGGGGGGCATCGCTTACCTTAACACCATTGTCAAAAACCTCCTGCCAGATCATGTAGCCCTTTTCAGTGGCTTTTACAATATCAAGCAGCCTAAAGTTCACAGATTCACATTGTATATCATAAATTAGTGATGTTTGTTTGGAGACATTACATACTGAATTACCAAGAGGATGAGATCTACCTTTGAATATAGTAGGATTCCAATTTGCTGTAGTCTTGGCCGAAGCCCTGCTGTTCCATAAATTTCTGAATGTCAGGGTTTGACTTCCTAAAGGAGGATAGAAAAACAGTTTTCATTTTTCTTTCTTCTCAGTAGGTTTTACTCAACAATTCTCTCTTGACCCAAGTACTGAAGTGTCTCAGAACTCAAACATCAACCATGTGTATAATATGCAGATTTGACTTTAGGTATATGTTCACCCAAATGTTTCACAAAAATTGAATAGTATAAGATAGTAGAATAGTAGTAGAGCATACGAAATTTTTTTTTTCTCGTGTTTATGATGTTTTGCAAACATCCAAAAGAGAGTGCAGCACACGGTCATTAAACTTCTATTCACACACCGTCTTTTCCATCACTAATAAAAATGAGTTAGATTTGGTGCACAGTGTCCAGTTAGCATCATCTCTCACCAACAGGAGAAATCAACCTCGTCTCCCCCAAGGTGGATGTAGGCGTCAGGGAAAACGGTGCTGATTTCTTTGAAGAAGCGCGTCATAAACTCATATGTGGAGTTGAGAATGGGGTTCACTGGACCAAAGGTTCCTGAAGGAGTGCTGCCTGAGTAGCATGGGGTCAAAAGGCCAGCCTGACCTGCAAAGTTGGAGAGAAACCGAGGCCTTCAATTTCTAGTATCATTTTGGCCTCTAAAATTCATATGCATCTCATGTGTTTAATTTTGAGTAAATGACAAAATACTAGTGCGAGAGTGTGTGAATGTGTAATTATCATCCCACATGCTTCTGGTGTGACTGAAGTTATTTCTAATATGTAGCTAATTAAAAAAAATAATAACTCATATCTAGAGTTGATTTCTGATGGATCAAGCATGCTTATTAGTTCTAAACTTTCCATTCACTGAAAAGGGAATTAGAAACTAGACCATGTGACAAAGTTAAACAACTTCCTAAAAATAAACTAAAATTTACTGTTCACCTTGTTGCATATGAAAAATTATACAAGGAACATTTATATTGAATTAAAAAAATAAAAAATAAAAAATAAATTTTTGTAAAAAGACTGATCATTATATAACTTGTCACCAACCTTTTCCCCATGACTGGGTGTGGCCTGGAGTGTCGAACTCAGCAATAACTCGAATGCCTCGCATACGAGCAAACTCGATCACCATTTTCACATCAGTCGGTGTGTACACATGTGTGTATGGATGATAGGCTCCCTTTGACAACACAAAACATAATATATTAGACAGTCACAAGAAACATAGCTCACTTGAAATAAGTATACTAAATCAGCTGAGAAAAAGGGAAATTAAGACAATAAAGGGAAATTAGACCAGACCAGGGGATCAGGCTTGTGCAACTACAATGTTCTTCCTAATTCTGTAAGCTTGTTTTAGTGTACATTTTCACGTTACCCTCTAAATGTCCAGGACAGCAAACAAAAGGAATAAGATAAGCTAATTTTTTGAACTAGAAAGCAGACTCGCAATATTCTATATTAGTATTAGTAGATCAGCTTCAGTAAAACATGTAGCTTCAGTGGTACAGAAAAAGTGGGAAACCAATTGGTACAGTGGAGCAAATTGGGTCAAATGCTCACAATCAAATTACAGAAAAGTTTATTAGAATTAACTGTTACAAAACCTGAAAAAGCAATTGTTCTTGAAATGAACTCTAATTTACAAATATCTTGCTCAACCTGCTTTTCTCAAGACAACAATTAAGTAACGACTAAATGATCACATGGAGGCTCTGCTGCTTTAAATGGTGAATATACTATTGAGAGTCTATTGAGCATTTAAGACACAGATGAAAGTGAAAATCAAAGTGAAGAGGAATTACATTTAAATACAGTAATCATTTTATTCTTAAAAATAAACAGAAACAAAAATTGTGCATAGTGCATTTTGCATCATGTGTGAATGCTTTTCTGTAAATGAATCTGCTCCATGTGTGTCCTTCATCTAACGCATGGAAGCCGTATCAGTTTCTCAGAACAGCTCACCTTTTGACTGAGGTCAGGGAAAGACCGACTCAAAAAGGGGAAGGAGTGATCATCCACAATGTGCCAGTGGAAAACATTAAACTTGTTTATCGCCATGGCTTCCTACAAAGACATCATGAGAACATTTGGTTACACAATGCATTTTGTAAGAAACGTTTAAAAACAGGTTGTTTTTCACAGAGAAAATAAAGCTGACCCACTGCTCTCATGATCAGTCTTCGCTGTCAAAAGACAAGAACATTAAATTATTCTATAGTACATAGTTTTCATATATTAGCTTAGTTCTGCAGGGTCCGGGTTCGATCCCCGGCCAGGCTCGATTCCCGTCTCTGTGTGCATGGAGTTTGCATGTTCTCCCCGTGTTTGGTGGGTTTCCTCCGGGTACTCCGGTTTCCTCCCACAGTCCAAAGACATGTAGGTTAGGTTAATTGGCGTTCCCAAATTGGCCGTAGTGTGTGAATGAATGATTGTGTGTGTGTGTTTGTCTGTGCCCTGCGATGGATTGGCACCCTGTCCAGGGTGTACCCTGCCATGTGCCCCAAGTCTCCTGGGATAGGCTCCAGGCCCCCCGTGACCCTGAATACAGGATTAAGCGATATAGATGATGAGTGAGTGAGTGAGCTTAGTTCTGTACTTTGAGGGTCTTTTTCTCATTTGTCAATTCTCAAGACCTTAAACACTAGCTGGTATGACCAAGGCACTTTACCACTATTTTGATGGTAGATTTAGATCCTTACATAACTGCACAAGCTGAACTTTGACTACAGCTAACTGTCAAAACACACTGACACTGCACAATGCAACCAGCCCTGACATCTTGCTTAGTTTTAACTTTGGTATGTTTTCATGATGAAACTAAACCCAGATCTTGTGATGTACATTTTGCTCAGTCATAAGGGCCGTAACTGTGGACATGTGAGGATTAAGAGCAGAGGTGCATAATATAATCCACGGACAGAAAGGCAACTGTTAGTAAAAACAGCAGAGCCTGTTTATCCAGTAAATCCACTGAACGGGTGCAGCTTGTCGACTTGAAGAAACTAAGAAGAGATGTGTTAAAGGCATTGTGTGTACAACTGGTGACAAATGGGTAGATATTTAAGAAAAGAAATTGTGGGGGATGACACGACCCTTCTAACTAAATACTTAATCACTAGCAGCACTGGAACTGGGATCACACGTGAGGCAGAACGCTGATTAACTCATGACCATCAATAGTCTAGTTATATTGTAAAAGTGACTTTATGGCTGATCATGCCAACTTACACCAACACAGGGTGAACTTATGAGTACAGTGATGGCAAGAGGAATATAATTATCTTTGAGGTCAATTATTTGCCAGTGTGCATGTAAAAGTTTTGTTGTATAGCCTGTGTAATTCTCTTATATACCGCACACGCACTCTTGTTCTGCACACCCGCAACTTCCCTTGAGTTATATACGCCCAATTAACGGCAATTACCCCACCCTAATATTTCCCATTGTTACAAAAGTCTTGCTAATCAATTTTCTAACTGTACAGTCCCTTGCAAAAGTATTCACACCCCTTGGACTTTTTGTCCTGTTATATTTTATTGGGATAAAATGTGTGACCAACACAAAGTTGTGCATAATTGTAAAATGGAAGGAAAATGATAAGTAGTCAGTTGTGTCACCTAAGTAGCAAATAAGTCCGCACCTGACTCCGCACCTGCACAGTCCAAAGGCCTGCAGACTAGGCTGTGTGTGCCCTGTGATGGCTCAGCACCCTGTCTAAGGTGTAGCCCACATCCCCCATGACCCTGAATACTGGATGAAGCGGTATAGACGATGAGCGAGTGAGTCCCCACCTGAGGGAACTCACCAGACAGGACAGGGATAAAGTTGTGGAGAAGTTGTCTGGAGGAGCTGCAAAGGTCCACAGCTCAGGTGGGAGAATCTCTCCACAGGACAACTAAATCTGGCCTTTATGGAAGACTGGGAAGACAAAAGCAGTTGTTGATAGAAAGCCATAAGAAGTCCCATTTGCTGTGTGTGACAAGCAAACGTGGAAAAAGGTGCTCTGGTCAGATGAGGGCAAAATTTTACTTTTTCACAACTCTGTGCATGGTGGTGGCAGCATCATGTTGTTAGGATGCTTTTCTTTAGCAGGGGCAGGGAAACTGGTCAGAGTTGATGGGAAGATGGATGGAGCCAAATACAGGGCAATCTTAAACTTGTTAGGGTCTGCAAAAGACTTGAGACTGGCACGGAGCTTCACCTTCCAACAGGACAACGAACCTAAACTTACCGAGCTACAAGGAAGTGGTTTAGATCAAAGCATATTCATGTGTTCGATTGCCCTAGTCACAGTCCAGATCTAAATCCAATTGATAATCTTTGTCAAGACCTGAAAACTGCTGTTCACGGATGCTCTCCATCCAATCTGACTCAGCTTCAGCTGTGCAAAAAAGAAATGTGCAAAAGTTTCACTTTGTAGATGTACAAAGCTGATGGAAATATACTCCAAAAGACCCGCAGCTGTAATTACAGTGAAATGTGGTTCTACAAAGTATTGACTCAGGGGGATGAATACAAATGCACACCATACTTTTCAAATATTTATTTGTAAAATATTTTAAAAACCATTTATCATTTTCCTTCCAATTCACAATTACATGATACTCTGTGTTGGTCCATCACAATTTTATTTTTTTTAAGAAATTAAAATTTTATTTATATGTTTGTGGTTGTAACATGACATGGACGAGTTCAAGAGGCGTGAATACTTTTGCAAGGCGCTGTAACCTAAGGATTAAACATGATTGGCAGGCTATGAAAAATAAATAAAGTAGTGGTGTGATGTGTTTCTACCAATTTGCTTCGTAAACGCTCACACACACTTCAATAGGTAGAGAGATTCATCTTACCAAATTGGCCAAAATTACTTTGAGAGGCAGGAAATGGCGAGATGTGTCCAGCAGGATGCCTCGATGAGCAAAACGAGGAAAGTCAGAAATCTCTGTCTTATTGATTGTAACCTGATGCAATGAGAGGTCAAATCTTTAACTATTTTCATTACTGAAAAAGTACAAGCATCAAGTAGAAATCAAATGCATGCATAACAAACTTACAGCTCCATAACTATCTTCATACACCAGCTGGCTGAAGGTCTCAAGTCCTTCAAAAAGTAAAAAGTCATAGATAGGATGTGTATAAGAAACCCAAATTTTTTTTTTTTTTTTTAAAAAGCCATGCATCTCTAACAAAATTTTGACAAAGACAAGCTTCCCCACATCCTGGAGTCTCTCCATGCAGATGAATCACATACATCATATACGGATGACATTATGCTGTAAAATTTTAATTAGTCTGTAAATCTAGATGGGTTACCAAGTATGATGTATGCACAAGACTGTAAAGCATTCTGAATAGATTAAATCATTTTAAACAGAACGAAAGCCTCTGATAGACTCTAGGTCTTAAATAAATAAATAAATAAATAAATAAATAAAACCAACCTTTCTATCCATATTCTTTATCTTTTGCAATAAAATCTTAATTTTTCTAGTAATCCCGCAACACTTTATTTTGTACATTATAGGTGACATGCAATCACTAATGAATGGAATCAATAATTCCTTTCTCTATGCAATCACATTCACACAGCAAACAAGCACTGTGCTCTGAAATAATGGTAATCTTTAAATCAGACTGAGGTCAGCTTACCTCTCAAAGCTCCCCATACATTTGAGGCCTTAAGAACAGCTGCGGGTTGGTCCACTGAGAGCTGATCTAAGTAAACAAACACATCAAATGATGAAATGGTGAATGGTGTTAGAATATACAATTAAACAGAACTCAACAAAAACAAGTCGTTGTTTTAGAAGGGTAAAATTATCAAACGAACAAACAAAAAAACATCTACAGAGAAGATTAGAACTGGCTGGAATTGAGCCAAGAACTGTCCAACACATTACAACCTAAAAGGAGAGAGATGAATAATCAACATTGTGAAAAAAAAAATAAAAATCATGAATGCAGATCACTTAAATACTTGGAGATGCATTATAAGAGAAATGTTTAATAGTGAAATAAGCACATACAGAATTGAGAATAAACAGCTGTGTGGCCATTGGAAAACCACTTGTTAGTGAGACTAATCAAACAAAAACATCTTGAATTTCTAGGGACCATAAACTTTGGACTTCGGAGCAATGAAGGAAAGATCACGTGATCTGAGGAGTTCCGATGAACCCGATACCAAAGCGACTGGTGCTTCAGAGTAAGGAGTTACGTGCACACAATCACGCATATTGTAGTTAGTCAGGTCGAGACAGTAAGGTTATAAGGAAATAAAATCAAGTCAGCTGATTAACTCAACGTACTTATCACATCACCACATTTTCTTTCTTGATGACAAGAAAGTGTGACTTCTTAACATGACATGACCGTAGATTTCAACTGCCATCTCAGCCTAGCAAGTTTCTCACTGTATGTTCTGAGCGAGTGAGATTCGTCTCATGTAAAGGCAGTGCCGTGCTTGCATGCACAAGTTATGACAGTTCTGCTGTACAGTGGTGTAATGCATGTAGAAATTTAAGCACATGCACACACATGTGCAAGAACAGCTTGTAATAACAGAAGGGAAAAGGGTTTTCAGTTTTGTAAATAAGCACTCTCAAAATATTTCTCATTAAATACTTAAATTTATAAAGTACCCAGAACTGATCAGTGATCAGAGTTGACATGAAAAAAGGTTGAGCCGCAGCAGATTTTCACAATTAAAACTGGGTCACGGCCTTATTAGGTTTGGGAAGGTTTAAGACTATATAGAACACAATAAATCTACATGAGGATAAAACTACATGATTTTTAAAGAAGCATCCTGCAATTTGGTTAAAGCTCTTAAGATGTCATGTATTGAATTACGGGCAAGATAATCTTCAGATTAGCAGAAGCGGATTACCGAAGACACAAGTCCTATTTGAAATAACAAATAAACATAAGTGAGAATTGCTGTGTGTGTAATGCAGTTCAATCATGCAATTTTATGAATGTCAAGGAAGATATTTATTTATTTAATCTTTTTTGCACACAGAACCAAAAACTTCCAGCTCATGTGGAAGGACATGAAGAGAAAAGGGAACTCACAGGATTCATCTGTTTTTAGACTCGGATAACCGTCACACTCCGGGTCAGTGGATGTGATCTGCACCTGAAGCTCTGTCAGCTCGGAATCCAACACATTCCTTTTGTTCTTCCCATGCGTCTTTACACCGTCAAAGATGTAATTAAAATACCTAAAAGAAAAGAAAGCAGATGAACATGTTCAGGTGACAACTACTCGAAAAAGACAAAAGGTATAACTAGACATGAAGACTTCTATTCAATGAGGTTATTTTCAAACCAGATCGATGGTGTGCCAAGGTACTGGTAACATTCCGTGCGGGTTTTATATGCATAGAGATTTTAACCGCAGACACTCCTGTCTCCTGTCTCAAAACGATCAATATTAAGCAGGACATCTGGAAAAACTTCCACGAAACGTCTTCATCTGGCTAGTGAAATTACTCTTCTGCATTGGAACAAATATTTTCAGATTACCTTTAGGTTCCCATATCAGATCAGACAAATTCACAGTGTGTCACAAGCACAGATGCTGAAGACTCAAACACAGTGTTCATACTGAAGCTCTACTTTACAATACACAACAGTTGCAGAAGCGTACTGATTTATATCATCACTATCCTGTGAGCAATTCTCACTATTGCTCTTAATGTTTCACCACATGCCATTTCAGGGTCTCACCTCAGTCTCACTCATAAACTCTAACTCGTCTATATATCATTTATATAGCGCTCATACGCGACCACTTCCGGTTTGTCAGTGTTACTGTTTGACTCAGGAAACAACACATACAAAACAAAAACGGCTAATTGTATGAGTATATGAGTAAGTAGACCTGCGGAAGGCGTTCTGGAGCAGGCTGCAGCTCGGTCCCACCGTCGACTCCTTAGAGTGAAAGATTTGAAAGCTGGTAGCGCTGAGTTTGAACGTAGTCGGGTTTGTCTGATATTTCTGTGGCAGCGGCCAAAGAGAGACTCCGTCTGTCTCCTGCTGTGTCTTCCCAACATCCTCAAGCAGCCAAGCGAGAGAAACCGTTACTAACAGCGTCCCAAAAACGAACGGCGTTAGCGCGCGCATTGTCTCCATCAAGATCCTGCTGACTATCAGGTGACTTGATGCATGCGACCCGAGGGGCAATATAGTCGACTCCTTTGTACCGCCCCTTGACAGCTCAGCCAATCAGAATACTTTCTATGACAGAAATAGGAAAAGGTGCAGGATGCGGGCAACGGCGACGCCATCTTAGAGAGGGCAAGTTAAAGTCGGTGACTTTAAAAGGCTTCTTTTTTAAAAAAAAATTATTATTTAAATATGTAAAATATGTAGAATTTAATAAACAATAATATTTTTTATTATAGTTTATACATTCAGTAGACACATCTAATGTGATATTATGCTGCATCAGGGTGACAAATACATCTACTGTACTTTTATACTTAAACATAAACAAATTATAATTAAACATTTTAGTATTTACTAGCTTCACTTTTTTTTGTTTTTCTGTTATTGCAATCAAATCTTTCTATCTTCTTATTCTATTTTAAAGTCAAATTGTAATATTTATTTACAATGGCCCCACCGCAGCACCTGCCCACAGTGCCAAAACTAGCACTAACTGGTTTGCTGACTGTGATATTACTGTAATTGAGCCAACTTGCTTAAACGGAACACCACAGAGAATCTATGTGACAAAGTCAAGAGTTAAATAAGAAATACCCAACCCAATAGTACAGATGAGCTGATGGCTACTATCAAAGAAACCTGGTCTTCCAAATGCCGCAGCAGTGGCCCAGGCCGATCTCATCCATGCCATGCAGCACAAATGCTGTAATTTCTGACTGATCGTGGGAAAATTACTGGATGTACTGTTTAGTTCCCAGGCATATTTAATTTTTCTGCTTTGCACAAAATCATTCCGAATAATATTCTCCAATCAGCCATAATATTAACATTAAAACCACCTAGGATTTGGGTTCCCCTTGTGCCATCAGGGCAGCTCTGGCTCCATGAGGCCTCTAGTGGGTCCTGTGGAGTTTGGCATCAGGATGATGGCAGCAGATCCTTTGGGGGTTGTGGGTTGTGGATGTTTCCATAGATCAGACTTGTTTGTCCAGTGCATTCCATGGGTGCTCAATTGGGATGGGATCAGGGCATTTGCAGGCTGGGGCAGCTGCTTTGGGCTCGTTGCTAATTGGGCCCCATGTGTGGCTGTGGTGTGCTGGGTGTCCTGGTGCTTTTCTATAGTTGTTACCATTGACTTTCTTATTCCTTTTCAGTACTGACTCAGGAGAGACCAGTTCCAAGCCAACCTCCAAACCAGCTCTCCTGACAAACTTGTCCAGTCACGTGGCATCCCTGCTTTTGAGGTTACCTCCCTAGCACCTGTTAAGATCTTTCTAAATTCCTTCATTCATTCATTTTCTATACGACTTACCCTGTGTACACCGGGCCTGGAGCCTATCCTAGACTTAATACATGAGGCGGGGTACACCATCCATCGCAGAGCACTCACATGTACACACACACACACAACAGACAATTTGGGAATTAGTTAACCGAAAAACGGCATGTCTTTGGACTGTGCGAGGAAACCAGAGTACCTGGAGGAAACCCACCAAGCAGGGGGAGAACATGCAAACTCCATGCACACAGAGGCAGGAACCTGACCAAGAATTGAACCTGGATCCTTTAGGTGAAAGGCGACAGTGCTAACCACTGAGCCAAAAAACTTTTCAGAAATAATAAATACTGATAAACAGTACACAGTCACCTTCAACAGTGAATCACTTTGCTAAATTCTTGTCTACCATGTGCACATTAAATGCTAACTTTAGCAACATAAAAAAGGTCCACCCTGTCATGATATGTATAACAATATATGTTTCTGAAAATGTACCTTTTATAATCACTATGATATATCCCTTTCTCTTATGTAGGCAGCATCTCCACCTCTTTATTGTTACAGGGTGTTCTGTATCTCTTTGATCACAAGTGGAGGTGTGATCAGCTGCTGCCTTCGCAGTGCAGACTGGTGTACAATAGACTTCTCAATAGACTCTCTGTTGTGAGGCTTCCTCTGGGCTGGGAATAGTCATGTGACTCATAACTGTTGAAACACTTTCCTGCTTTACTCAGACAGCGAAAAACCAAACCAGTTCTACTAACAGTCAGGTATCTTGTGAGATACCTGTCAAAGATAAATTTAGTCAGATTTATATTTAGGGGGAAAAAAAGTATAAAAGATTATTCTCTTCTTTCATCTTCATCAATCAGTATCCATGATCTTTATACACACTGAAACGGTACACTGTCAGCCGAAAGACACCACCTGGATTTAACTAGACAAACAGGTTAGAGTGGATAATTACTGCAGTGATTAATATAGCTCAGCTGGCAACAAGTTATTTAACTCTAACTGAATATCATGAACGGCATCTACGCTAATTCTTTTCCAAATGTTCTTTCTTTCTCTACCCACCCCGAGATGCGACCATCTTGAGGCATCCAGAGAAGGACCACCCCCAGCTGGAGTCTGCTTCATGATTGTTTGGATCTACAAACGGATCCTGAGCTCCCAGTGATCCAGTGACTGCCCTCTGCACATGCTGACTCATCCCTGTGCTGAACTGGACTCCATGATAACTTCCATTATGATAATGACTGAACTTCCAGCAGCCTAACACACATGATCTCGTTATATAAATCCTATTATTATATCTCATTAAACACATTTTTTCTCACACTCATTTCATTTTGTGAAGCTGCTTTGAGACAATGACCAAGTGCTATATTAATACAATTGAATTGAATTGAATCCTAGTGGTGCAGTGAGTAGCTTCTCATTTCTTAAACATCCTTAAATTAGTAAGTCCCCTACAAACGAACAAGTTCCATTCCGAGAGCTCGTTCATATGTCCAGGTTGTTCGTAAGACCAACAAACATTGTCTAGGTACTAGGATACTAACACAGTTTGCTAGACACAGTATATTACAGTACAGTACAGTATTCTTTAGAATCATGCTGATGGTTGAATGACTCATGTTAAAAGAACGAGCAATGTCTGCCATCCTTTCACCTAGCTCCATACTTATTTTCACTTTTGTCTTCATTGTATTGCATTATTGCTTGTACTGCACACGCAGAGAATGCATGCTACAGTACATGCACGTGACAATGTACGCACGAAGAAGCACGAACGGGGACTGGGATTGGGACTAAACAGCTGTGTAGCCTTAAGAAAACCACTTATTACTGAGGCTAATTGGAAAAAATATTTTGGGATTAAATTTGCTAGAGAGCATAAAGAAAGGACTTTAGAGCGTCATATGGTCTGATGAGTCCAGATTTAACCTGTTCCAGAGTAATAGGTGCATCAGGGTTAGAACAGATGAAGTGATGCAACCATCATGCCTAGTGCCTAATGTACAAGCTTGCGTGGCTATTCCCAGATGGCACGGACATATTCAAAGATAACAATGCCAGGATTCATCAGGATCATTTTGTGAAAGAGTGGTTAAGGGAGCAAGAGGCAGAATTTTCACACATGGATTGGCCACCACCGATTCCGCTGTTGCCCCGGGATGTGATACAGAAGACTTTATGCAGAGGTCTAACACTCCAAACATCAATACAATATCTTATTTAAAATTAATTTGACTTCAGAATATGAATAATAGAGTGTTTGACCTTTTTTTGGCTGGGCAGTTTATTATCTTCCATTTATGTACACTTCAAATACCTAACAGTGGTGACCCGCTTTGCTGCACTATCATCAGCACTGCTCAGCTTCGTGCATCTTGTGGTCAATCAAATGGTTGAAGTATTAATTTTCACAAAAGCTTGGTAGAAAAAGCAACACAGTATTCTGAGAGGAGATGCAGAAAACCTGGCTAATTGGCTAATACCTTCAGCTGAGCTCACAAGCCTGACACAAAAGCACAAAATAATCACTTACACTCTATTACAGAGAGCCATTCTTTACACAATCTAAGACAAGAGTATGTATACAGTATTTGACTAATATTACTACGACTACTACTACTAATAATAATAATACATCTATTATCTAAACTACTTATCCTGTTCAGAGGTCACAGAGGCCCTGAAGCCTATTCCAGTGAACTTAATGCACAATGTAGGGTACACCTACACATTCGTCACAATGCACAAGCATCTACACACTCTCACACTGGCCCATCTGGAAATGCTAGTCAGCCTATGCTGAAAATATGCTTTAATCAGTGTGAGGAAACTGGAATACTCGGAGGAAAGCCACCAAGCACAAAGAGAACATGCAAACTCCACACGCAGATCGCAGGTGAGATACAAACCCCCTATCACTGGACATGTGAGTGCTCACTGCTAAGTCATCATGCTGCCATAAATAATAATAATAATAATAATATAGTTGCAAGCAACAATTACGGGCCCAAGCACCCTGTGCTATCGCCACCCCGGGCGCAAACCACAACGTGCACACACACTATACAGGGCTAATGTCAGTTTGGGCCCTAAATATTTGTTGAGTGCGTTAGTGTGTGTGTGTGTGTCATGAAAGAGGAGTGTGTGTGTGTGTGTGTCGTGAAAGAGGAGTGTGTGTGTGTGTGTGTGTGTGTGTGTGTGTGTCGTGAAAGAGGAGTGTGTGTGTGTGTTTGTGTGTGTGAGATGTGTGTGAGATGTGTGAGATGTGTGTGTGTGTGTGTGTGCGTGTGCGTGTGCGTGTGTGTGTGTGTGTGTGCGTGAGATGTGTTTGTGTGTATTATCATTAGTGATGTGTGTGTTAGTGTGTGAGATGCGTTTGTGTGTGTTAACATTTGTGATGTGTATGTGTGTACAATAGGCTGCAGGTGCTGGAAGAAAAGCCTCACACTATGATGTTCCTGAACGTGATGTCACTGAACGTGATGTCACTGAAAGTGTCACTGAATATAATGTCACTCAATATAATGCTACACAGAAAGTTATTGATCATTTTTCAGCGTACGTTTAAGACATTATCACGACTGACCCGTTTGAGATATCGACAATCCCTCCGCAATTTTACATCCGCAATGTCTTTAGAGCTCTTTGGCCCAGTTTGGTAGCAATTGTATAATTTCCCTAGGAGGAGTATATCAAAATCCATCGGGTGGTTTTTGCGAACGACCCAAAATAACTGGCCTCCTGTTGAGTTTAGCCCAGGACATGCAGCGCGAAAGTTGTTTGGCTCGATGAGCTCTAAATGTGTACCGAGTTTCGTGTGCCTACGTAAAAGTGTGTATGAGCTATGCAGCCAAATCTCGTGTGGGGGCCTCTGGGGGCCACGAGACTCTCAGGCATCCTGATGGCAGCAGATTCCAACTTGTCTGCCAAGTTTCATGAGTTTTTGAGCATGTTAAGACCCCCGAACAGTTCAAAAGGGTGGAAAATAATAATTCTTAGGAAAACAAGAGGGTCCTGCGCACCTTATAGTGCTTGGGCCCTAAATACTGTTTGTACATATGTGTGGAGAAACACCTACGATAGTCTAGCAGTCTGAAAACATGTTGTGACTTTATGTACAGCGTCCATAGATTGTGATCAGCTTTTATAAATTCCATTTATGCTGAGGGTTTTTTAATGCCTCATATACAGTAAATGACCTGAAACTCACGTATCAGCCAAACATTGCCAGAGTAATGAGCTCCATGTGAGCTGCTATTACACACCATGATCATTCATTTACTTATTTGCTTCATTTGCTCAGAGCTTTATTTTATCTTTCGGTTTTCAGAAAAAAAGTATTTATAATGTGTGAGTCATACATTTCTTAATATTAAATAGGTTCAAAATGTAGTCATTTTCTTCCCAACAGTAAACAAGCACAAGTACAACCTTCCAATTTCCTCAATCATTAAGATTGGCAGGTTACGAAAGAAATGCACAAGACCAATTAATCCTTAAGAATTTGACTACTTCTATTCAATTTAGTATTATGAAGCTCTCTACACACTGGTATTTCTCTTCATCAGTGATGATCATGGTATTTATTCCCATTTTGTACGACCATGTTTGGACCTCTGGTCAACATTCACATGCACATTCACAAACTACGGGCAATTTGGGAACGCCAATTACCCTAATCTGCATGTCTTTGGTCTGTGGAAGTAAACTGGAGAATCTGGAGGAAACCGACCAAGCACGGGGAGAACATGCAAACTCCATGCAGACAGCATGTGTACATGCAAACTCCCGCGCCCCTGAATATAGAATTAAACGGTATAGATGATAAGTGAGTCAGTAGGAGAAAAAAATTATATTCATTAATATTTCACAATGTTTCAACCTTCATTGGGGAAACAGAAAATGATGGTTATGATGTCTTTGGAGCAGTAATCCCTAAATGACAGGGTAGACATCAATTTCAGAGACACTTATTATGATTAGGGAAAAAAAGGTATATAAAATAAAAATGACTTTTTTTATGTTAAGAACAATAGCAACATGTTAAAGGTATTTTAATTTGTTTCTTAACAAATTAACAGGACAGCATGTGGGACATCACAAAATGGTAGAAAAATGAGGGAAACAATTGTGCTTATACAGTATGTGTCTAAATGTTTAGTCATTCGTATAACGCTTTTTACAACATATCCAAAAATTCTAATATCTTAATTCTTAAAATTTTCCATCCTAAATTAAACATGAAAAGCTATGCAAACCACAACAAACATGCATCGAAAATACAGTATTATGCAAAAGTTTTGGCCACCCCTCATTTCTGCAGATTTTTTATTACAAAATGTCAGATTTTCCTGTATTTTTAATGTAGTCCTGAGAAATAGTACTGAGGCACTTTATTGGCTCTCATTTTCAAGCGTAAAAAAACTAAAATAAAAATGCGAACTTAAAGCATGAACCAGTGAGAAACAGGTGCAGATGATGACAGATGATCAGGCTGATTATTAGTATACTGGTGATGCTGACTGGTTGAAATGGAGGAGAGGGGGAATGAGGTTGCTCCTGAGTGTCTTACATAAGCCACTCATTTTTAAATGTTATCTTTAGGCATTTTAAAGCCTGTCACAGTGAAACATTTGTTCCTGCTTCTTTCAATTAATTTATCTAATTTTATTTTATTTTAAGCAGTGTATCAATACTTTTGCACTGTACTGGACCTACAAAAACACCAAAACTGCACATAAACAAACATACCTTTTTTTTTTTTTTTTTTTTTTGTTGTAGTGAGCCACACAGGCAGTGTTTAAGTTAGGTAATATTGGATATTGAGAAATAATTTGTTTCTATTTCTATAGATTTTGCACATTGTCCAGCTGAGGGCGCTGTTACACTTTAAATGAAATATGTGAACACATCTGCAGAGGGCCAATGTCTGGTTGCAGGTTTTCATTACAGCTAAGCAGATGTTCAGCTAATACTCATCAGTGATTTGAAAACTAAGACCAGTTAATTAAGCAGTGCTTTACCTGGTTGCAGAGCCTTTTGTACAAGCTCTGTGTACATTGTACGCTGTATTCAACAGTTATGTTTATCAAAGAAAGGCATACATCTGTCCAAGGAAGCATGGAACATTAAGCTCCTGTATATTATAATTTACCTTTACAAAGAGAGCCTCAGCAGACATTAGTCTAAAAAAAAAAAAAAGAACCCAAATTAACTTAATGCTAACCATTACAGAGTTCATTAATCTGTTTTTCTTTGGATATCATGTATCTCATTAGTCCTTAGTTGGTGGTCAGCTTGACTATACTAGACTTTGTTTCTTTGAATTTGAACATGCATATGTAATTAGTCAATTATTTTTAATTAATTACTAGAGGAACAGCATTCGATTAATATGCAAGGTGCCGATGTTTTTCTTTCAGTCAATGTGAAGAGTAGTGTGCCCCAGAGATTGCCGATTATTTGGAATCCTAACGCCTCTTCAGCTCAAATGAACAGCAGTCTCATGGGTCCATGTTGCAGTTCCCTAAACAGTGAAATTAAAAAAGGGAACCAAAAGAGTGTTACGCCACATGATTCAGAAATGCAGAGCAATTGGAGAAAGATGAGATTTCTGATCTTACCGACTAAAGATACTACTGAGTATACATATTATTGATAGCACATAAGAAAACACACACATACAGAGAGAGAGAGAGAGAGAGAGAGAGAGAGAGAGAGAGAGAGAGAGATAAGCCGTTGAATTTCTGCTTTTTCTGTGTTCTGTAAAGCTCAGGTGGTCTCCTGTCATGTCTGTCATGCTGAACAGAATAAAACTGATAAAGGTTTCAAAATGAAATGAAAAAAAAAAAGAAATACATTCTTGCCTTTTTTTCTTGACAGAGAAAATTGGCTTAGACGTGCTAGCCAGGTTATACCAAGTGCTACTACAATAGTTTTAAGACCTGCTTGTGTACACCAAAATTTGCTCTAATTTTCTCTGCCTATTTATCAGGGAATACCTCATCGTGAATTCTCATAGAGGGGGAAGCTTTTCTTGCATTATTTAAATCACTTCCACATATTGAATTCTACTGAAAATACTAAAGCTTTACTGGTTAAGCTGTTTAATATTGACAAAAATTATTAATGTGCCTCTCGTTGTTATTACCACAGCGACTGGATCGTGGGCACCCATCAGAAAACCCAGGGCACCACAGCCAGCTTGCTCACAGGTCCAAGAGGACAGGTCCACCAACCTGGCTTCTACACTCCCCAGACCGCAAAGTAATTCATGTCTAAGGCTCACTCTTCAGCTGATTGACTCGCCTCGATATAACAGTAGACTTGTACCTAAGAAGAGCTGCTCTAATCATGAAGATTAGATCATGTTATACTGCAAATCATGCTTATACTGAGCCTCCTTTCAATACACTTATATCTCGACTTTATAGCATACAGTTCATTCATTTTTACATCCATGCATATCTTGTGTCTGCATGTCTTTGGACTGTGGGGTGAAACTAGAGAGCTCGGAGGAGACTCACAAAGCACAGGGAAGACATGAAAACCACACACACACACACACACACACACACACACACACACACACACACACACACACACACACACACACACACACACACACACACAGGCCTGAGTTTCAAATGTTCTCAAGGTTTTTTCCTTATGTGTTCTTGGTGGGGGTTGGTTTCCGCTGACTAACTTGGTTAGGGATACAGTTATGGATAATTCAGTTTGCTATAAAGCTGTATTAAAAATGAAAATGTGTTTAAAAATGTAAAGTGCTGCATTTGGACTGAATCTCACACACGCATACTGTACACACAGACTCTCTCTCTCTTTCACACACACACACACACACACACACACACACACACACACACACACACACACACACACACAGTCATGGTTCAGGATTCAAAGATGCTTTATTGGCATGACAAATATTTACATTCATATTGCCTAAGCTCAGAAATATGTCACAAGAAAATAACAGCAGTATATATTTAAAAGATAAAAACAGAAAAAGAGAATAGTATAAAAAGAGTCATAAAGAAGTGTATAAAATAAAAGAGCACAGACATTTAGTTCTGCAGTCAAAGATAAAGTGACTCTCTCTCTCACACACACACACACACACACACGGTCTCTCACACACACACACACGCTCTCTCTCACACACACACACACGCTCTCTCTCACACTCACACACACACACACACAGCACGCGCCCCGCCTTTCTGCTTCGATTAAAACACTCCCCTTGTGCCGAGGACTAGTAGGCACACACTTGCACGCGCCTAGAGACAGTAGCGCGTGTTCAGCAGCGCGAGCTCGGCACCCGGTGTACGCGCGAGCCCAGAACGCGAGCTGTATCTCTAACAGTAGACTTTGATGAGAAACCTGATCATTAAATATCGCACGCGCTGGACCGAACACTGGCGCGCGAGGATTAAACATCGACCGCGGCGTGGCTGTGTGCGGTTTGGCATATGCTCGAGGAGCAACACGGACAGAATTGAACTCCTGCTTTGTCACAAAGAGGTGCACGTTTATTTATTATTGGTGGTGTGTTTTTGCTATGATATTTATTTTTATTTTTTTTCACTCCTTTTGACTAGGCGATGTACTGCGAGTCTGTTCTGTTCTATGCGTGTCGGGGATTTTATTTATTGAAACGCAATTCGAACAGAAACATGGTTCAAGCATACACGAGGAAAACAAATTGCTACATAGTTGAAAAAAAAAAATCGATTGTAATCATAATGTATAGTATGTAGTGTACAGTGTAGAAATGGAAGCCAGACTCAACTATTATGCTTTAATTCTATTATGCATTAAAGTTTGTACTTGTAAGCAACACAGACCTGATCAAACACACACACATATGTTACTACTCTGTTGCATCCTCGTATTTAACTAGGTTATAGTGCTAGTGCTGGGAAACATCTCAAGGCAACACCATGCTCCTTTGCAGCTTCAACCCGATTAAATGCGTTAATCAGACAGCATCAGGTGGCATGGAGCAACTTAAGTTGTGTGCCACTGAAGTAAAGCGGTTACGAACTGCATTACGCAGTGTACAGCACTGTCTGAAACACAATTACATCCACCCCAGAGGGATGATGACAGCCGTCAGGGGCCGAGGGGTCCATATCGGTTACATAGCAATGACGACAGATTGAATTTGAACGCACATTATATGTGCAACCAGATGGCAGCCGGTGACACTGACACACTTTGCACCCGATGCCACTACCCCCCCCTATACTCTGTGCTGCGGTGTTTACTTTTAAAAATATCTGTCCTCCTCTTTTTCGCTTTTTTCCTTTCCGTCTGCCTCTGAACACCTGGTAATGATTAAACGGGCTCACATTCCAGGGGCCTAGACATCAGAGACAGAAAATGTGTTATCCAGTGTTTGTGTTTGCAAAATGACATCACGTTCAAGTTCACATCTTTTCCTAATCTGATTTCGCTGATCATTTCATTTAACCATATGTGACTTAATTCTTTCCTACAGTGCAAACCTGGACTGTGCTACAATACAAATCACGCTCATCGGATAAATTGCCTTTGTTTGGTTTGTTTACAGTGATCCCTGTTCAGGTGTTTTTACACCCATTTGACAAACACTACCTTGCTCAGTCGTTAACGAATGAAAGTTTCTGTAAGAACACGTGTGTTCTGACTGCAGCTGTTGTTACCGTCTTATAGGATTCAATGAAAATGTCTGTCTGCGTCCATGAGAACCGCAAGTCCCGAGCCAGCACCGGCTCCATGAACATCTATCTTTTCCACAAGTCCTCGTATGCCGACAGCGTTTTAATGCACCTGAATGTCTTGCGGAAGCAGAGGCTCTTCACAGACGTCCTGCTGCATGCAGGCAGCCGCTCCTTCCCGTGCCATCGTGCTGTGCTGGCTGCTTGCAGTCGGTATTTCGAGGCAATGTTCAGTGGCGGGTTAAGAGAAAGCCAAGCCAAAGAGGTGGACTTCCGAGACTCCATACATCCAGAGGTACTGCAAATAAGATTGTTCTAGATTTTAATGTCACTTTTCAGTGTTTCGTTATCATTGAATCACAGTCAGTTAGTGAACAGTTAAGAGCTTATGCAAGACTTATGAAACTTTTAGACTTATAGCTTATGTCTTTTATTATAGCTTACTGTATGTAGGTAGAATTTCTATTATGATTGTAAATAGCTTTTTTTCTGATTAGTCTAACATTGTGTTGCTCTGTTTGAACCAGGTGTTAGAACTGCTTTTGGATTACGCTTACTCATCTCGGGTAGTCATCAATGAAGAGAATGCTGAGTCTCTGTTGGAAGCAGGTGATATGCTAGAGTTCCAGGACATCCGTGATGCTTGTGCTGAGTTCCTGGAGAAGAACCTTCACCCATCCAACTGCCTTGGCATGCTACTTTTGTCCGATGCCCACCACTGCACTCAGCTGTCCCAGCTTTCCTGGAGCATGTGTCTCAGTAATTTCCCAGCCATCTGCAAGACAGAGGAATTCCTGCAACTGCCCAAAGACATGATAGTCCAGTTGCTCTCGCATGAAGAGCTGGAGACCGAGGATGAGCGCTTGGTCTACGAATCTGCCCTTAACTGGGTGAACTATGATTTGGAACGGCGACATTGCCACTTACCAGAGCTTTTGCGCACTGTACGGTTAGCCCTTTTGCCAGCCATCTTCCTCATGGAGAATGTCTCCACAGAGGAGCTCATCAACTCACAAGCCAAAAGCAAAGAGCTGGTGGACGAAGCAATCCGCTGCAAGCTCCGTATACTGCAGAATGACGGTGTGGTCAACAGTCCTTGTGCCAGGCCCCGCAAGACGAGCCATGCCCTTTTCCTGCTAGGTGGTCCTACCTTTATGTGTGACAAGCTGTATTTAGTGGACCAGAAGGCCAAAGAAATCATCCCAAAAGCAGATATCCCCAGTCCACGAAAGGAGTTTAGTGCTTGTGCTATTGGCTGCAAAGTCTATGTGACCGGTGGTCGGGGCTCAGAGAACGGTGTGTCCAAGGACGTTTGGGTGTACGATACCCTGCATGAAGAGTGGTCGAAGGCAGCTCCCATGATAATAGCTAGATTTGGACATGGTTCAGCTGAACTGCGCCACTGCCTGTATGTAGTTGGAGGTCATACGGCTGCAACGGGTTCTCCTCCAGCCTCTCCATCTGTCTCGTTGAAGCAGGTGGAGCAGTTTGACCCAGTTGCCAACAAGTGGAGCATGGTTGCACCGCTTCGTGAAGGCGTTAGCAATGCAGCAGTAGTCAGCGTAAAGCTTAAGTTATTTGCCTTCGGAGGAACAAGTGTAACCCATGACAAGCTACCAAAGGTCCAGTGTTATGACCCAGTTGAAAACCAATGGACTGTCCCAGCATCTTGCCCACAGCCTTGGCGTTACACAGCAGCTGCTGTTTTGGGGAACCAGATCTTTGTCATGGGTGGTGACACCGAGTTCTCAGCTTGCTCTGCCTACAAATTCAGCAGCGAGACCTACCAGTGGACTAAAGTAGGTGATGTTACAGCTAAGCGAATGAGTTGCCAGGCTGTAGCCTCGGGGAACAAACTGTACGTAGTCGGCGGCTATTTTGGAACACAGCGCTGCAAAACACTAGACTGCTATGATCCCACACTGGATGCCTGGAACAGCATAACCACTGTCCCCTATTCCTTGATCCCCACCGCCTTTGTTAGCACCTGGAAACACCTCCCAGCCTGACGGCTGCACACCCTTTGACCTTTCTTCAACCTTCCAGGTAAGTTTGTTAATATAAATGTTAGTGACATTATCTCTGTAAAGATACCAGCAGCAAAAGAAAGAGTTCTATATCAATGCTATATCCTTGGGAATTTGAATGGATTTAGAGCTAGGGCTTAATATCATAGACATTGCAGCTTATTCCATTTAGTCCTCTTGTACTGTACATGTAAAGAGAAAACCTTGAAGCCTTCATTCACGCATGAAGGTTTAAGCAGACCAGTTAATCTACTCTAATCAGAATCAGAAATTTATCTATCTATCTATCTATCTATCTATCTGTCTTTCTCCATAGTTATTTTAAATTGGGACAAATTGTTACTTGAGGTAGCAATGACCATTTTCAGGTTTGTAAGGAAAGTCTACGCCCTTTTCTATACATAGAGACAAAGATCCTTATTAAATTGGAGCCAATTTAGTATTGATGGAGTAATTAGATTCCCCAAAGAGGCCTCTTGCTCTGGATATCAGCCAGCTGTCACATAATTTTTGCACATCTGTCATTCAGTATCTTTATTGGTTTACACTTTGATGTGGTTATTTGATTTTGCTACATTTACAGTACACCGTTTTTTATTCACGCGAACATTGTTGTTCACGGCAACTTACAAGTGTTGCATTATAAATAATCCAAGCATCGTTCTGTTTAAGGAGATGATAGTTTAACTACGTACATATCTAGTATAGCTATAATTTACTGTGGTCCTTTCTTTAGATGATGCTACACACTATAGTTAGCGTCCACGGGTCAGTAAGATGTTAGGAGTGTGCATATATGATTTAAGAAAACACAACGACAATACTGTATGGTTGAACTCGCTTCTTGAATGCGTACAGTCCAGTATGTTATGAGAACATGGAAAAAGGATGCAGTTTTCCAACATGCGTTTTCACTAGTATAGTTCAAATTCAGCTTTGGCTGTTGACTTACACATCTTATGTGTTTTCTTATGTGATGAACAATGTGTTCAGTTTACTTTGAGTAAGATCTGTGAGTGTGTGTGTGCATGTGTGTGTGATGACTCGATGAATTATGAGTTTGCAGCATGGGGCGTAGCACCAAGGGTAATTGAAACAGAATAGAAGACTTTTATTGTCCCTGAGGGACAAATTTGTCTGAGAGTGGAGAGAAGAGGGAAGTGTTGTTCAGAATAAAAATGGAAGGAAGGGTAAAGACAACAAGGAAATGGATGCATACTGCTAGCTTATCAAAATGCTAATGTATAGTGCGCTAGAAGGAGGTGTAATGCAGTGGCTAATGTAGTTCAGGAAAAGAGAACTTGTGGAGAGAATGAGAGCGGCGCTGAATGAATGGCCATTGCTTATGAAACAAAGGCAAAGTGACAAGAGGGAAGTATTAAAACGTCCAAACTAAGGAAAGCATTTTGGGGTTAAAAGTATTGTGACATCTTAGGGCTACATAAAATACATAATAGAACTACATAATAACTAATCTATAACGAATAATATGATCTATAACCAGGATGTAGCACCTAGATAAAAAAAAAAGTACCAGGTTCATCTGCTGGAGGGGTAAAAAAGGAGAAGAAGAAGGTTGGCAAGGAAAGCAAAATGAGACAAAACATTCACTTTCAAAAATTCTGAGCAAGGGTGTTGTTCTAGGGAGCATATGGACTGTAACTGAAACTCAAGAGTCTCATGGTTTTCAATTAATTGAAGGACATGAAGCCCCTAAAGGGATGTGAAATAAATCGTTTACAAAGAAGAAAATAGTGATTCTGAAATGTATGTGGATGATAAAACAATAGTCGTTTTATTGCAAGAGCATAAAAGCCCAACTGACTCATATACTTATGAGTCATTTAAACAACAAACGAAGTCTCGCCTTCATCTTTCAGGTTACTAGCCAATAATAAGATGGAATTTCTAAACCTCAGTACAAGCTTGCTAACAGAAGCTCGCTAACAGTCTTTTTTTTTCTTCAAGAATCATCCCTATCTATAAATCATAAAATCTTAAATCTTAATTATACATGCATGTGATTTTGACTCGCACTGAGATTTAATAATTAAGAACTATTTTGCCAAACTGAGCACAAGGATTTCAGTCTCAAGTCTCCTCTGTGTTTTTCCCTTTGATCTTTCTTATGGGGCTGAGTGGAAGGCAGATAAAAGCAGAATAGCGTAATTAATCTAGCACTTAAACCTTTATTACACAACAACCTCGTCTTTTGAAAATCTGTATTGTGTCTCTTCGTTCGCATTCTTCCCGTGTGGCTCAACTGGCTGTAACAAAGATGACGAATCATATGCTGCAGTAAATTTGGTTGTCTAGGGAGTTGCAGTCCAGTAGACCAAACAAACTCCTAATAACCCTACACACTTGCTAGATAACAGGAAAACAGGCGTAGGAGTAAGTAAAAAATGGATGCGGAAGAAGGCGTGAGACCTCCACGTTTGTTTATATCATTCCTGACCCCCTGATGCTGAGCATTCGATTCATCATTAGCCGGTGACCCAGTGTGTTTCTGTAACTGGAATGCCGCCCACCTCGACAGGGCAGTTAGGTTCAAAGTGGAGGTCCTTTTCATTGCTTCATTGGGACATTCCTATGCATTTCAATCACCATGAAGTGTTCTTAGCAGCTGCCCCCCAACCCCTCAACAATGAACCGGTTCACCACAGGCCAAAAGAGTGGGAGGAAAGGAGGATGAGTTGAGAGGGGGAGGACTAGAAAAGGAAGAGTAAACAAAGCCTCTCCTTTGCCGTTTCCTGTGCTTTTCCCCCCTTAGCTCACATGGGAAAGATGGCTACAGGCATCCTTCATTTCCTGCTGCAAGAACAGCAGTGCGTACTGCTTAATTTCGCACACCCACACAAAGCGCACACACACAGCCGTCATTGTACATCTTCTCCACATCATCTGTTTTCTTCAGAGATTAACCTGTGAACAGTGAGTTAAACTGTACTGTTTTCACTGCATATGTGCAACAGACCCCATGCAGTGAAGATGAGTTCATGAACCAGTCAGCTGTCTCCATTGTCCCTTTTCATCAGTTCATGTCCTGCTAGGGGGGAAAAAAACAAAATTGCCAGCAGTGGTGGAAAGATCCAGAAATACTAACTGAAGTAGGACTAAAGTAGACAAAGTAAATATACCATATACAGTACAGACCAAAAGTTTGGACACACCTACTCATTCAAAGAGTGTTCTTTAGCCCAAACACGTCTCTTCTGCTTGTTGCCTGTCCTTAGCAGTGGTTTCCTAGCAGATATTCTACCATGAAGGCCTGATTCACACAGTCTCCTCTTAACAGTTGTTCTAGAGATGTGTCTGCTGCTAGAACTCTGTGTGGCAATGACCTGCTCTCTGATCTGAGCTGCTGTTAACCTGCGATTTCTGAGGCTGGTGATTCGGATGAACTTATCCTCCGTAGCAGAGGTGACTCTCGGTCTTCCTTTCCTGGGGCGGTCCGCATGTGAGCCAGTTTCTTTGTAGCGCTTGATGGTTTTTGTGACTGCACTCGGGGACACTTTCAAAGTTTTCCCAATTTTTCGGACTGACTGACCTTCATTTCTTAAAGTAATGATGGCCACTCGTTTTTTTTCTTCACTTAGCAGCTTTTTTCTTGCCATAATACAAATTCAATCTCTTTGAATAAGAAGGTGTGTCCAAACTTTTGGTCTGTACTGTATGACAAATGCATTTTTGTGCAATTCGGTTTAAAAACAAAAACTAATGTGAGCTGGCTGCTAACTAAGCTAAATGCTGTTGGGGTTTCCAGTAGCTTGCTAGGATTGTTAGTTAGCATGCTAGCTCATGTTTATAGGTAAATATTAATTGGTCTTTCAAAGATGGTGGTTTTACATTATCTTGAGCAAGGTAGCATTTAGACATATTTAACAAAACGGAAAATATCTTCACAAACAAGAGCTTTTATAGTGTAAAGCCTGACGTGATCTGGCTAGTTAGTCTAACTCCCTCAGCTAGCTAATGGTTTCCCTGCACATGTTCCCACATGCTGAATTTTGACCTGTGACAGGTTTTAGCTATTAATATACAGCTTATTGTCATGCTGATTCCTTTAAAGCATGTAAAATTTAAAATACTTCATATTTCTGCCCTTAAATTGCCTGTGTATAGATAAAAGCACAAGCAGACACATGCGAGGCATGCACCAGAGGGCAGAGGAGAAGAAAAGTCATCATTAGTCCCAGCCCTTTTTCATTGACCAAAGTCGCCCCATGCTGTCTTAAAGCAGGGACTCGTGCTTGGAGGAATGCATTGTTTTGAATACAATCCTTGGGAAAGCCCCATGCTTATCCATAGTTGGATAGATATATTTTTGCTTCCTTGAATCCTTATTTTTTCTTTTCTCAATGCTAAAAACATTGATTGTGATTGAAAGAAAATGGTTGGGTGTCTAGTAAAAGCTTGTATGAGAAAACAAGTAAAGTGTGCTGATGCAGGTCCTTAATCCAGAGACTAATCTCTACGTTTCATCATTAGACATCAGTTGTTTGGCAAAAGTGTTGCAGGGTCGTTCGAACGCCGCATGTTGCCTCATCAGAGCCATCAAGCACTGAGGTTAAATCACAGCGATTGAGGCAACTTACATTTACAGCAAACTAACAAGCAGTTTGCAGGGTTGTGAAGGTGACTGCTGAAGAAAAAGAAGCTACATTAAAGTTTGGAATTCTTCATCAGTGGCTTGAGTAGGAAACATACTGGCAGTTGGAATGAACACATGAGCCTAATTGCTAAACCGAATGCTAGCAAAGCTTACTTTATCCTGTGTGATAACTGTTCTCAAAGATTTGTGCTGTGTGTAAATGATGATTTTGAACAGTAAAGTACGATCTCAAACGTAGTAAACTTAATAGGATATGTATATAGTTAATGCTAAAAAAAAAAAAAGTGCTATCCCGTCTAATATACAATATGATCATCTAAGAAGAAGCATTTGAAATGGTCATGAAATAATTAAGGGGGGCCCGAACTGGAAATCTTCTGTCCACACCTTCGGTTCTTGCTCTCATTACAGGTCTACAGTCTCTGTACCATTTACTTGACATCATGGTCTCAAATCTGGCTTCTTTCAAAAAATGGAAATTGCTTTTATATGGAGGATATAATCTTTCAAAAAGGATATGAAACAAGGAAATGATCCTTAACAAAGTCTTCCAGTAAGGCAGTGAAATGAGAACTGTAAGTCTGATGCTGGTCTAGAGAAGTTGTTCTGCAAACTAGGACATAATCTACATAAAATCAGCAAGAATAACAGATCAGCAACAATCAACAAGAACCAGTTAGCTTAGGGGAAAAATGCAATCACTGACTGTATAATTTAGTACTCGCTTCATCGATGTTTTCATTGCAATTGTCTTTGCATTTCTAAAAACAAGGTTGGACTTGATGGCTGACAGACTCCTGTTAGAACCTTCAATTTCCTCTTTCGCAGTGGAGTAAAAAAAAAAAAAACAGTCTTGATTAAAAGTACTTCTCATCCAATAATAATAAATTACTTGAGAAAACAGAGTGGCGTTCTTGTTCGGCGCTATGCAGAAATGAACAGAAGTATATACAATAAGGTGATGTTAGCTGGCTAAATTATGGCATTTCAGTAGCTGGCTTGGTTTGTTAGTTAGCTAGCTCAGGTTAAATTATATAAGGCATTATTATAAATGATATAAGGCAACATAGTTAACCATCTAGTATCGATTCCCTTTGTTCATTTTCGAGCTAGATATACAAGGGGGGGTTCAAGTCAAACCGTGAATTATGGTGTAAAACAGATTGACTTTCCAGAAGACTTCAAGCACAGTACAGTAATGAGACCCTTAACCACAGTAAAACATTTGAATGGTGCAAACATTTTAGAAAGAGTTCGCACCTCCGTTAATGACAATCCCTGCCGAGGTTGTTCGGAGCCCACTGCAGTCGTTCTTATGATCATTCAGCAAGGGGAACACTTGATCCTTGTAAATCGGTGAATACCTTGTCACCAACTTGTGGAAGAGACACACCCATACACACAATAATTTACAAAAACACCATTTGCATGTTTTATTCAAGTGATTTCGACATGTTTGGGCTGTTAAAGGAGTTCCTGGGAGGCCAGTGTTTTAGATGTAAAGCAGGCAGTCTGATCATGGCTCTGGTGTACTGAGGACTTTCTACCTTGATGGTATCCAAGCAAAAGTGAAATTCTGTAAGTGCACTAGTACATGCATTAGCTTCTAGTTTACACTTCTAATTACACATTCCAATATAGATTTTGTTTGAAAATACATTCGGGATAATTCTATGATAATCTACGTGATTTAGTTTCATTAAAGCTCTTTGTTTGAAGGCCGATAGAATTTTTATGTTTTTAGGGTACACGTTGCCCTTGCATGCCGTTTAAACAGGTGTGTTCAAATGACCTGTCCTTCTCCAACAGGTTTTTCTTTTTCTCGACTGGGAACATAGGGAAACAAATGGCCAGGGTTCGGGGAGAGCATCTGGACTTTATCTTTGCGAACTGTTATTGCTATTTTTTTCCAGCAGCGTTTCTGCAATTGAAGTGTTTTTTTTTTCTTTTGGTTTTTTTTCGGGACAACGTCTGCTTTTTGTTGTTTATCCCATTTAGTGGAATTTAGTCAATTTAGCAGAAATGCAGTCTGTTCTGTTTGGACACTGTTTGGACTTCAAAATGAAATGATTGAAAATCTTACATGTCGTCTGCTTTCTTTACAGACTTCCTGTGTGAGGTACTGGATTCCAGCTGTGACGATTTCCTGCTTTCTGTGCAATTTCATCAAAAGACTTCTTCTACCATCAAAAGCTCAACGTTAATATTGAAGATATCCAGCAGTGCAGCTTTCACTGTTTTTTTTTTTTTTTCCTTTTGGATGGTGTGCTTTAAAGTCTTTGCGTTGAGGGAATCTTCCCTGAAACGTTTCCGTGACATTTTATTTTTGAGTCTTGGGACATTGTTTGCCATGACAACCAAATGAACCTACTGCTAATCTGAAAACGGCTAATTAGCGCCTGGCATGTTTTGCTGTCGTATCCGTGTGCCGGCGTGTACCCACTATTTTGTTCTGGGATGAAAATAGTGTGCAAGCTTAATTACTTTTCTGTGCATCTTTCTTGCAAGAAGAACTTTTACCAGTGGGACTGAACAGGAGACAGGCAGGGCGCAATAGAAGGAAGACCGATTCCTGAATGAAAGCATGAAGATGCCTTCTTAATATATATTTTTCAAATATTTCACTGTGCTCTCCTGCTTTCATGTCGAACATTCACACTTCAGAACTGTATGGCCGGGACGAGAGAACTGCTTATTTATCCCATGAAGGCACATTAAAAAAAAAAAAAAAAATCATTCACAGACATGAAACAGAGACATTTTGTCAGACCTCCTCAACCTGGTGTGAAAACTTGCTGTGAGAAGGCATCCAGACAGGAACCACACACCAGATGTGTTTGTGTATGTGTTTGTACGTGAAAAAGACCAGCATGTCTCAGCATGTTTGATCGTACTATATTATTCATTCTTCTTCCAAAAAACACCAAAAAAAAAAAAAAAAAAACCCAAGCATGTCCACTGAGACTTGGATGGATGATGAGCATTTTAGAAAGCAACTGTCTTTTTCTCAACAGAGACACTGTCATTTTGTCAACACCTTCTAATGACTAGACAAGAGAACTCGTTGGTGTAAAGTTAGCCTGTCTAACTTTGTGCTGAGTGGTTCTGTTCTCGCACGTACAGCCTCAATATAAATGTGAAAGTCAGAACGATAGAGAGGGAGAGAGAGAGAGAGAGAGAGTAAGGTGAGAGTCGTTCTGTCTGCTGGAGAGGTAATGTCTCCATGGCAACAACAACGAACAACCTGAACTGAAAAGAGAGCAGTGTCTATTCATAGTCTTAATTTATAAGCTTTGTTTTACAGTTGTGTGTGTGTTTTTTTTTTTTTTATTAATTTGAACTGTATATGTTTTAGTTTTGTATTTATTGTTAAAAAAAAAAAAAGATGCTTGCCTACATATCCAGCTGTACAGATTTCGCAAAGTGTTTTGTGCTACTACGCATGGCCCGTACTGCTTTGTGTTACATAAGAACTGCTCTTTTGCACACGTCTACTTCGTAGTGGCGCAGCCGAATTTGTAAGGGTCAGAGAATCCTGAACCTCTGGTTGGACTGACCTGAAAGCGGGCTGGCTTGAGGTCTGAGGTCATCGCCCGGATAAGAATGGGAGGAATGACATTGTAAGATCTGATTACCCAGAATACAATGGAGCAGTTAGTTTGGAAACCCTTGGGGGAAGGGCTGGGGGTTAAGAATGCATACTGTGCCCTATTGCAAAAGAGAGAAAAAAAAAGTTCTAATTGTGGCCCAAGGACTTTAGTATCCAACAGAACGGTGTTTGCGATTCAAGATCTCCTCTGCTTACAGTATGCAGTTACACCAAAACATATAAATGAAGATACTTTTACTGAAGACGCAAAATGATTGTGAAATCAAATCAAAAGAAAAGAAAAGCTGCAATAATACTAATAATGCACCATTCAACTGCTGTGTTTGGTTGCGACCTTGGCCTAAGTTGACTGCACAGTATCGTAGCGTGGCCACTTGCTGATACTGCTTCGTCAGGGTCACGATACTAGAGCTTGGCGTCAGTCTAATTTGATATGACCGATAAAGACAACACGGCATGCAGCGAGAAATCTGACATCAGCAGCTGCAGCTCTTAAAACAACTGGACCTGTCACAGATGTCCCTGAGCACAGTGACAGGTGTTAATCATCATTAACACCCTCGAGATAGACGTTTGCTCTTTTTTTTTTTTTTTTTTTCCTATTCAAAGTCTTAAGCAAGTGTTGTAGGAGACATCGAAACGGTCCTTAGACTGCTGTTAAATGTCTTTCCTACCAACATCTGTAAAACGAAACAGTGGCATGGGACTATAAATTGACTTTTCCTCAGGGTTTTCTGTATTTACCAGTCCTGCGTGTTATGAAGGGTTTTATTTTGTGGATACATTCAGTGACTAATATTGAACTGTGTTTATTATTACGGCGATGATGATGATGATGATGATGATGATGCTACATTCCAAAGGTCTCATTCTGTGAGAATAGAATAGCGCGATGGAAAGAAGCTGTAGAATAACAGGTCAGACATAATTGTGAGCACAATTTACAACCTGTGAAGTGTGAAGAGGGTACGAATAAGCTTATGCAGTAATAAATTGAAGTTAGCAGTTCCGTATGCTTTATTTGTGACGCGAATGCCTGCTTTATAGAAGATCTCGGGAGGGACAGGTTTGACTTCAGTTTCCTATAGAGCTCATGACGAGATCGGAAAGACAGAGGTCGAACGAGGCCTCACATTCCTTCCCCGAGCGTCTTCCTTTCCACCTTCTCCCTTTTTTCAATGTAGTGCTGCTTTATCCTGTTGCCTTTGAAGCGCTCAGATCTATGCTTAAACAGAAAGCCTTCTCTGTTTTTTTTTTTTCCAGCACACTGCACACGCAAACCTCCAGCTAATCAGATAGCCCGTTCTTGCCTCGTCTCAAGTAGCGTTTCCCAGGCAATGGTCAACAATTCCCCTCCTCCCGTCCCACAACTCCACACAGCGTTTGAACTGGTAGCTGTCAAGTGTTTTGTTTGTCCTCGCTCTCCCCCTCCCTCTTTCTCTCCCACTGACCCTGTTTTCCCCCCGACTCGAAGATCAAGAGCCGAGTCGCAGGCTTGCACGTGGCATAAAACTCTTAATCATCGTCTGCCTTTGTCTGTCAGCACTGTCGATGTCGGGCTGTATTGTTCTATTCTGTACGTTCTAGTATGTTTTGTTATTCTGTTGTCGCTCTGTCACAACCATGGCGGTTAAAGTTATTTTGTACAAGTGATTTTTTTCACAATGTGAAATTTATGGTGAAATAAAACATGAGAGTTTTTTCCTCTTGATTGTTAAAGGAGTGTCCGTCTTATTCAATGTTTGTTGAATGTTTTCCAGAGGAAACACAATGCTATAGAATTTCTCCTTATCTTCTGCACAAAAATCAGGTGTGTATACTTGGGGGGAGGGGGGGGGGTTGCTTATGAGATACACACACACACAGGCACATTATTACAGTATGTGTGGCACAGGATGAACCACCCCTGCAAAGCCCATCAGATACTTTCCCTTTTATACTTGTGTTGCCATGGCAACTGGTCCCTTTATCTCCAAACTGTGGGAGCTGATTTGGAACAGGAGCACTTAAAAAGACCTCCTTCGCTCAATCCCTTTCTTACTCACTTACTGCTTTTTGCTCAATCAGTTATTTACTTCCTCTCTCTGTCAAATCAATCAGGACGGACTTTGCAATGAATAAGAATAAAGAACGCGTAACACGTTAAAATAATGTGATATAACAAAACTCAAACTGAGTTCAACCTGCATTTGAGTTGAAAAACCAAAACACTTCATCAATCGCACTTTAACACAAATATCTAAAGGGACAATCACATGGCCGCAACCCAATGCATTTAGGCATGTAGACATGGTCAAGATGATCTGCTGAAGTTCAAACCAAGCATCTGGTCTGAGTATTTGCGAAACTGCTGATCTAATGGCGACATGGTGGCTTAGTGGTTACTCAACTTAACTCAACGTTATTTGTATAGCACTTTTAACAACAAGAATGTTACATAACGCTTTACATAAATAATAAAAT